>CM062811.1:1103799993-1105224617 GCA_031772625.1 Pinus tabuliformis
ACCGTTATTTTTGGACCAATATCCCCGGAAAAACCCAATGTGGGAAAACCAGTGTAGCTATTTAGAGGGTTATATGATTATGCAGTTTATCTAAGTACAACTAGGTGCCTAAACCGGCTCACCGGACAGAGAAAAATATACAGCAACAATACCTCTATATTCAGAAACATGTATTCAGAAAACCTATCCCACGAAACCCTCTCTGGCACAACTAAAGCTCAACACTGGCCCTTCTGGCCACTGCGTCAGCCCCAAGACCCTTTGTGTCAAATCTCTGAGGCACTGTACAACCTTTGCAAGCCTCTGCGTCAACTCTCTGAGGCACTGTATAGCCTTTGGGAGCCTCTGCGTCACTCCCTCTGCCCTCTGCGTGGATGACACAGTCTCTCTGGGCTCTGCGTAGCCTGGACTGACTGCTTCTCTCGCTCTCTCCACTTTTGTGCTGGTCTCCCAGTATTGTCTCTGCCTCTCTGCCTTGTACTCACTGCCACTCGTTGTTGATCACTGGTTCACTTTTGCTTAGCAACCCCACTCTAGCAAAATGAATCACTGATCACTCTGGTGTGTTCTCCCACTGACCCTCAAGTCTCCTGTTATACTTTTCTCGTTGGTCCTTCAATGACCGAGATTAAATCTCTAATCAACAACTAAGATTAGATTTGGCTTAATGCATGACTTTTGGAACCTTCTAACCCGGTTTTATATTAATACACATTAATATTTTATTTTTCCTAAGTTTAGACTTAGGAACTCCATTAAAAATATTAATTATTTTAATATCTCCCAAACCAGTTAGAATCTTCCCAAACCATTTCTAGTTCTTGGAGATCTCATGTGCTTTAACCTCTCCAACAATTTTCATGGCTAGAGCATATCCGATGCTACCCGAAATCAACGATTGCTAGGGTAGTGGTACAATGCTAGGTTGGGAGGGAAAATCACTGTGAGTTGTTGGTTGATTTTAGGTCTAATGTACAATGGCATTGTAGAGGAAAACTCATTGTGAGTAGACCTTGTTTGAAGCCTATGTACAGTGATTTGAAGGAAGGAAAATCACTTTGAGAAGGGTACTGATTGAAGCCTATATACAATGACATTGAAGATGTTTGAAGGCATATTTGTGGAGCTAATTATGCTGGTCTTTTGGAGCAACAAAACCCTTGTGAGCAACTTGATGTGCAAAGGTATTGGAGCATCATTATTCTCTGTGAGATAGGTGGAAAAGGACCTTCCAGGTGTTCAAAACAAGTGGATTGAAAGGGATGTGGTCAAGCGCTTCTTCAACAAGTAAGTCAAGTTTGTTCTTGTTATTGGGAAAATTGAGAGTCAAACATAGTTGACCTCAAGCCCTAGTTTTCCTTGTATCATGGCTAATTGTACGGGCCATGATCCTTGATATAGGAACTCTATGTTTGTTGTATTAAAGTTGTAATATAAACAAGTTTTGAGTTTGCAAATATTTGTGTACTTTGTTGATTCACTGTTGTACATTTATGTAGTGAAAATTGCTTGGAGTTGTGTGTATTTTAGTGTGTTTGTGATAATCTATTAGACATAAATCTGATTCCAAAGTACTAGGAAAAATCAACATGGTATCAGAGCTACTTTCAAAGGATAGATAAATCAGAGCGTGCACAACGAACAACTCAAGAGGAAGTTGTCTGCCTTGTTGTTGAGGGACTAGAAACATGGTGAAGTTGGTCACTAGTATGAGGTATGAGGATAGATTGGATGGCTTCTCCAACTATAGTCCTTGGAAGGAAAGGATCAAGTTGATGTTGTTGGTGAACAAAATATGGGATTTTTCCGTCAAGGAGATTATATAACCAACTGACCCTAAGGATTTGGAAGCATATAAAGAGTTTGATGCGAAGGAAAATATCATCATCCTAGATGGTGTCAAAGATCACTTGATACCTCATCTAACTGGGAAGAACACTACATAAGAGATGTGGAAGGCTCTTCAGGACTTGTTCCAAAATAAGAACAAGAACCACTTGTTGGTATTTAGAGAGAAGTTGAAGAGCACCAAGATGTTGGATGGCGAAGGTGTGGCTTTGTATCTAACGTATGTTCATGGTGAGATTGCTGCCATTGGAGATAATGTTCCAAAGTCAGATCTAGTGAGGACTGCTTTGAAGGGATTCTCCAAAGAATGGAAGCCATATCAAAGGGATTTTCGATCGATATAAGCTGCCATATTGGAACTGGTTATTAGACAACTTCATCCAAGAAGAACTACGAGATGATGATCTTCATAAGATGAAGAAGTTTACTGAAGATAATGTGGCTCTTACAAGAAAGATGCAAGGAAAAGCGAAGGAGGACTTGAGAAAGTTGAAGTGTTACACATGTGGCGAGTATTGTCATTATGCGAGTAAGTTTACACATAATAAGGAAGGAGATAATTATGGCTGCTACATCTTCAAGTGGGTTGGATGACTTCTCAAGGTTGGAAGAAGACTTTGCTTTGGTTTCTCATTTCTTTGAGGGTACCATTAATGAGGGTGCATGGCATGTGGATAACAGAGCATAAAATCATATGATAGGTTCACGTGAAGGTTTTGAGACTCTAACTGAATGGGACTCAAAGTTGCACATGGAGATTGGTGATAAGACTCAGAAATATATCAAAGGGTTAGGTGTTTTTCCATTTAGGAAGTAGTCGGGTGAGCTGTTACCAGTTCAAGATGTATTATGGGTACCAAAGATTATGTACAATGTGTTTTATATCTCAGTGATCGAGGTGAAGGGGTTTGAGGTGATATTCCGAGATGGGAAAATGATACTCAAGCCCAAAGGCTATAATTTTGATGAGTAGAAACTATCATTAGAGTTAGGGAGAGTGATCTATACAAGATGATGGGCAAGCCTAAAGATCAAGGGAAGAAGAAGGTTCCTAAGACTCAAAGGGAGTCAAGTTTGAGAGGGATTTTGCGTGTTAAGAGGGAGAATCCACAACCCAAGAAGAATGCATGGTCAGTGGGGAGTAAGAAGACTTCTATAGTTGGAAAGAAAGAACTATGGAATGGGATGAAGGGCTATCATGAGAAGAAGCAAGAGGCTTCTGGAGGCAGGGACACTACCGAGGATAGTGTGGTTCATTCTACAGGGTATGCTGCAATGGTGGACGCCAGAGATTGGGCTAGTGTCACTAACGAGTTACTTCTAAGTAGTGGAAGTACCTCCCTCTCTAAGAGGGAGTGTTGAGATGTGTAGCATGGTAGGTACTCTCACAACCCATGGGGTAATGGTTTTGTGTGGAGTTGACCCATGAAAAAGTGGTTTTGTGGGAAATGTACACAAGTAGTGGGATTTGGACCCAAAGTAGTGGGCTAAAGAACCAAAATAATGATTTGTTTATTCTAATTGTTGTGTGAGGGAATCTTTTAAGGAATAAAATGGAACCTAAGGCAATGATAGGAGAGTATAAATAAGAGAGACCTAAGAGGAGGTCTCACACATTCATTGCAATCCATCTTACGAAGGTCACATGTTGAGAAGGGGAGGCACATATCTAAAGTGAAGGAGATTTCTATGATTTGGAAGTGCATCTATCCCAAGGGCAGGAGGCCAAAGTATTATTCTATATTAATATGTTGATTTAAGGTGTTCTATCTAGGAAACAAGGTCATGCATATCTCTATGTAAGGGTCACCATACTTCAATGTTGTGTGAGAGCGATGAAGCCCTAATATTCTACTATAAGGGGGGCTGAAAATCTTATATGGTAGCTGAAAGAGGGACCAAGTATCCTAAAGTACAACGAAGGAGGAACAAGGGCTGTGAGCTGAGATGTAAGGTTACGAGATTAGGAAATGGGCCACAGGAAGACTTCTTTCAAAGTTGAGAGGCCTCAAGAGTTGTTGGTGCAGGACTAAGAACCCGTTGATGGTGCTGAACCTGCCAACAATCAAGGGGTCTCCCCGATATGTGGTCCCAATTATACCTCACACCGTTTGGGATATGAGCCCCATACAAATGTGGACCGGTTGTCGGTTATCTTAAAGATATGCCTTGACTCTAACTGTCAGCAAGAGAGAGGAGTGCAAATGTGCCTTCAAAAAGCAAGGGGGTGTGCCTGGTAAGTGTTCGATTGTATTTGTGTCAAAGTTCTTTCACTCCATAGGGGAGGAGAAGTGAGCCTCTAAGAGAGAGGTAGTAGTACCACCCTAGTAGAGACACACATAAACAAAAAGGACCCGTACAATAACAAGCAAAATATCCCACATAGATGCGATGGTCATTGCAACCAATGTAATGGGAAATATATGTCTAATACCCAAGGGAATAGTCCACGAGGATGCAAAAATGATAATAGAAATCACAACACATTCTTAATATGATAAGTACCAAAATAACCAAAACAGTTCAACTACTTTAGCACAGATGAAAATAAACATGAATTACAAACATTCACAGAATAGTCTTACAAATATCCGTAATCCATGCACGAAGAACATGCTAGCCCATAGGGCTTCTTATATTAAGTAAAAATTCTAAGACACATGTATACAATGAAAATCACTAGCTCCAATAGTGGAGTGTTAGAGCCACTCCTTTCTCCTCAAAAGAACTAGCTTATCTCTCTAATGCCTTGCGGGAGGAGCCAAGGTGAAAATTCCTTTGCTCTTACAATGAGGGTGTATATATAACAATGAGGAAGTGATGATTCACCTTCCTCATGACTCTTCATCTACCCTCGTGACTGTTTGAATTCCTATGAATTTCCGACTTTACATGACTCTTCATATTCCGTACATGTCCTTTAGACTTTGGCTTTAAAATACATTATTGGAACATAATTTACATCATTAACCACAATGGTGTGGCATGTGACAACTCATGACATGACATGACATGGCACCACTGACATAGACTAATTGATGATGTGGAAGTTTCAAGCCACTGCTTCTACTATGTACTACAGGTCTTCTTGAGAATACTTTTCTTTTCACCTCCGCATGGATCGATGATAAGGGATCTTCAATGATATCAAGTCTTGGATGGTGATCACAAAATGGTGTCCCTTGGCTTTCTCTTGATTGATCAATTTGCGTACTCAACTACAAGAATGTCTTTCAACATGTTGTGTTGATCCAGATTCTATCAGCTACCAAAATTGACCAAGATCTTTTACCTCTGTGATGTTAGCAGAATTGCATGTGAAAGAGTATGAAAAGGCACATGTGCATACTTTAAGAAGAGGAAAAATAATGACGCCTATCAAATCAAAGAACACACACACATTGATAATAGAATTCACCTAGTGTGGGTTACGTCTCTGGGCTTGGTGTCAAGAGTGGGGAGGCCGCTTCATTAAATGTTGCAAGATGATGATGAGTACATGGTACATTCTTTGTCATTACAAGGATAAATTCCCTCAACTAGAGTGGTATGTCTCTCCACGAGACATTCCCCTATAAGAACTCTTACTCATATGGGCCCTCCTCCACTTTTGGGGATGGATTGAAAATGAAAAGCTCAACTACAGAAATAGACATTATCGTTGAATTTGTGGCATGAAATCGTGTCGAATGACTGTAATCTCAACCCCTTTCTAACACCGTCAAAATATGGATCCTCACGAATCTCGAAGATTCCCCCAAAGATTCTTTCTTGGATATGGGCGAAAATCCCACTGCTCGGATGAAAATTCAGAGCACATCATTGCACTCTTTGCGGAATTCTAAGAAAAATGACTATAAAGTTGACATCATTCTGCCTCTGTAAAAAATCAGCATCCAAGAGAATCATTTAGATTCCTGAAGGTTTTGCAAAGATTCTTCACTCTTGTTTACCTAAAATTCTACTGCTCAGATGAGGAAACATACCACACCATCATGTTCCCTATGAAATTCTGGTTCGTTTGAGTATAAACTTTGCATGGATCTCACACTGTAAAAAATCACCCTCTAGGGAATCTTTTAGGTTCTCACTGATTCTGCATGGAATATTTTGTGGAATATTCACTTGGAATATGCTTTTCATGCCCCTCTTGGGCACTGTTCTGCTCATGGTTCTGCAACTCCTAGTTCCTTCGTTCAATGCTTTGTTTGTTCTCTGTTTTCTCGAATGGTAAATGAGGTTCATTTTTAAAGTTGCCGACGAATTAATCAAGGTAAGGGTTGTTCGCCCATTGGTAAATCTTGGCATTCAGTTGCCGCAAGGTCAGGAGTCAAATTCCCACCCATCCAAACTTGGCATATTGTTTTGGTTTTGCGTTGGCGCATATTAAACGTGGTTGGTGGTGGGTGGTTGTGGCACATGGGGCCGCTCGTGGGTGAGCGGGTTCAAATCCCACCGACCCTGTTATATTTAATATGTATGTGGCATATGGTTGGCAGGGGTAGCAGCCCACCAACACATCTTTTTTTATATTATATATAATATAACATAGGGTTGGGCTCAGTTGGCTGGATTTGACTGTCGGTTAACTGACCTTTTTTTTTATTTTTTTATTTTTATTTATTTTTTATTTTTTATTTTTTATTTTTTAACTAATTGTTCAAAAAAATTCGACCGAATTTTGGGGTTTATCGAAAAAATTAAAGAGGCGACGAATTTTCCCATTCCGGCAGTGGGAATCTATGCACTGGAAATTTCCAAATTGTTGCCTCGTTCATGGCTACCACTGGGCTGAGTTTGACCAAAATTTTGACCACATATATCTTGAGCATACAAACTCGGATTTGAGTGTCGTTCATGCAATTGGAATTAAGACGATGAGCACTAAGATCTGGTCCTAGTTTGGGAAAAATCCGAGAACTTTGATTTTTGAGCCTTTTCTGAGCCACTTTTGAATTCTAAGCATTTTTGGAGCCACCTATATCATTTCTCCCCACCAAGGAGCTTTTGGTCCTCCAAAAGCATGAACATAATCTACAATTGTTGTGTTACATTGTCTGCACAACAAGTGTCCTGACAAGTCACACTTCCTTCTCCTTCACCCTTGTTCTTCAGAGCCATAAGTGATGAACCGACACCTGCATCCTTTGCAAACATGTAGTACAATCTTTTGCAAACTACATGCTTAATTACATGACCAATCATGACCCAAGCATCCCCATACTGGCAAAAAGTTTAGAACACACACTCTGTGGTTAAGTTTACATCTTAATAGAAACCAATACCCCAACTATCAACAAAAGGCCAAAAACATCATCGTTGCTCTAATAAGCGATGGAAAACACACCATAACTTTTACAATTATATTGCAACACATGAATTAAAAAATGTGGCCATGGAAAAATACCATATCTAGTAAAACCATCTCTCACTCATCAAGGTAAATGGGTCCTCCCCTTGTGGAAAATTCACTTGTCAAACATCTTCACCAACTGGTTCCTGCATGGGCGCTTTGTCCTTAAGATGTTGCTTTGGATGGGGCCTCTAACACGAGGTTCTTTGATGTCCACTTCTGTTGCAATGGTTGCAAAGAGTATTCTTCCTCCAAACCTACTTTACCTTCTTCCTTCCCTGATGTAGAGAAGGTCTTTCATGCCTCATCCTCTTTCTTTCTGCCATTCTCTTCCAACACTTAGCAACCACATGGTTATGCAAACCAAAAAAACTGCATGGTTTTCTATGCCATGATTTTTTCTCATCATTAACAATATGCTTGTAGTCAAAATGAACTTTAGAATACTGAGAATTTTTATACCTCTCTTGGTTGTCTCTAGTGCAATTCTGGCGGTGAGGGTTTGCCTTAGATTTTCCTCTACAATGTACATTGTCATGGGATGATTGTGATGTGTTCTAATCATCCTCTTTCTCTGATGGCTTCGACAATGCCTTGGAAGCTTCGGCTCCCTTCAAGAACTCTCCTTCATTTTATCCCGCCTTGGTAAGTAGTCTCAGGCCAGTTCCTGAAATGGGTACCTCAAGGCTTCCAACATAAATAAGGTCATGCGAAAATGAAACTGCATAACAATCAACATTGTTTATCTCCACTATTGATTTTGAAGTAAGTGATGACGGATTCGCTAAGCCTTCGTTGTGTTTCAACTTTTCCAAGGCCTCCTCCGTGGCTCGTAACTGAAGCTGCAATCTCTGCTTCTCTTTTTCTTCTCGTATAAGTCTCCTCATTTTAATGTTCTGTGCTTGAAGGCTCTGATTGATCTCCTCATTTGAATGATGAGAAGACGATGAAGAAGATGAATAATCACTAGAAGATGGAGATGGAGCATCGTCCTCTGCTCTTTCTTTCTCCTATTCTTCTCTTACCATTTTCTCCTCATAATCTGCATACATTATATCTACCATGTTGGCCATCCTATAGAAGGCATCGTAGAGATCTCTGTTGTTCTCCATTTTCCTTCTATGTACAAGTTCAATTATTCACACTTGCAATTCACATAAGCGAGAAGACTGCTTTAATACCAAACTTGATCCAGATTCTATCAGCTACCGAAATTAACCAAGATCTTTTACTTCTGTGATGTTAGCAGAATTTCATGTGAAAGAGTATGAAAAGACACATGTGCATACTTTAAAGAAGAGGAAACATAATGACGACCATAAAATCAAAGAACACACACACATTTATAATGAAGTTCACCTAGTGTGGGTTACATCTCTATGCCTAGTGTCAAGAGTGGGAAGGCTGCTTCATTAAATGTTGCAAGATGATGATGAGTACATGGTGCATTCTTTGTCATTACAAGGATAAATTCCCTCAACCAGAGTGTCATGTCTCTCCACGAGACATTCTCCTATAGGAACTCTCACTCATATGGGCCCTCCTCCACTTTTAGGGATGGCCTGAAAATGCAAAGCCCATCTGCAGAAACAGATATCACCATTGAATTTGAGGTGCGAAATCTTGTTGAATGACTGTAAAATCGACCCCTTTCTAGCACTGCCAAAATTTGGATCCTTAGGAATCTCGAAGATTCCCCCAAAGATTCCTTCCTGGAGATGGGAAAAAATTCCGCAGCTTGGATAAAAATTCAGAGCACACCACCGGGCTCCTTGCACAATTCTAAGAAAAATGACTATAAAGTCGACATCATTCTGCCTCTGTAAAAAATAAACCTCCAAGTAAATATTTTAGATTCCTCACTCCTGACTACTTGAAATTCTGTTACTTTAGATGATGAAATAGACCACACCATCATGTTCCGTGCAAAATTTTGGTTCGTTTGAGTATAAACTTGGCATGAATTTGACACTGTGAAAAATCACCCTCCAAGGAATCTTTAAGATTCCTCACTGATTCTACATAAAATATTCTAGAGAATATTCCACATGGAATATGCTTGTCTCAAAAAACATTCCCCTCTTGGGTGCGGTTCTGCAACTCCTAGTTTCTTCGTTCGTTCTTTGTTTTCTTGAATGGTAAATGAGGTTCATTTTTAAAGTTACCGACAGATTAATCAAGGTAAGGGCCGTTGGTCCATTGGTAAATCTCAATGTTCAGTTGCCACAGGGTCAGGGGTCAAATCCCTGCCCGGTCAAACTTGGCATATTGTTTTGGTTCTGCGTTAGGGCGTACTGGTTTTTGGTGTGTATTAAACGTGGATGGTGGTGGGTAGTTGTGGCACATGGGGCCACCCATGGGCAGGTGGGGCGACAAGCGGGCGGGCTCAAATCCAGCTAGCCCGCTATATTTAATATATATGTGGCATATGGTTGGTAGGGATGGAAAAATGCCAACCCACTTTTTTTGTTTTTTGTTTTTATTATATTATATATAATATAACACAGGGTTAAGCTTAGTTGGCCGGATTTGATCGCAGATCCACTGACCTTTTTTTTTAAATATTTTTGTTTTTTATAAAACTAGTTGTTAAAAAAAATGATTGAATTTTGGGGTTTACTAGCAAAATTAAAGAGGCGAAAAACTCTCCAGTTCCAGCGGTCGGAATTCGTGCACCACAAAATTCCAAATTGTTGCCTTGTTAGTCGCTGCCACTGGGCCTAGTTTGACCAAAACTTTGACCTCAAATATCTTAAGCATACAAATTTGGATTTGAGTTTCATTCACGACGTTGGAATTAGGATGACGAACACTACAATTTGGTCATGGTTTGGATGAAATACAAGAACTTTGATTTTTGAGCCTTTCTGAGCCACTTCTAAATTTTGAGTGTTTCTGGAGCCACCTAGATCATGCGCTCCTTCATCTCCTTCTTCATCATATTTCCATGGCATAATAAGGTACATATCTCTGCAATTCACTCATGATGAGACGAAATCAGTCTGAAAATTCCCTAGTATAAAATTGTGCATATTGATCCATTCACTTAGTCAAAACCAGATGGAAGGTTGGGAAAAGGGCTCAATGACTGCGCAGTTACACAGTTCAAATAGGCAAAGGGAGGCTTGAGCCTGGATACTGCGCAGTGCACAATTTAGGCTGGGCTAATGGAGCAAACTACATAATTCTTGGGATCAATGTGACAGGCTGAGAGGATGAGCACTGGGTGAGCACATTGCGCAGTTCCATGAGATAAGGGAGGCTAGGCCATTGAGTAGTTCAGGAGCTCAAGGATGATATTGAGGCTAGAGATTGCAATGCGCAGGTAAGGCCAGGTTGGGAGAAGGAATTTCACAATTATGGGAATGAAGGTCAGGGCTTGAGCACAAAAACTACGCAGTGCAATAGTCCTGGGAGGCAGGAATTGCACGTTGCGCAGTGATAAGAGGCAAGGTCACAACTAGAGGACTGAGACTAAACAATGCACAGTTCAAGGAGGTCGGGTGGAGTTAAGTTGCCTGGTCGGGAAACTTTTAAGAAAATGACTAAGTGTGAGATCAATGAGACTAATGTGAATAGTGATAAGACTTCGACTGTGATCACACACTTAGAATACTTAACGACACAACAACATAGATCATCCAGGACACATGACAATGCATTTCCCTCTGTGCGACAACTTTACGACAACTTACGACAAATGCGACACTTAAGATACACTTTGGGACAACTATGACGACACTTGTGTGATAGTGCTTGAAACTTTGGAAATGAGTGCAATGGATGTTTACGTGGTTAGAACAACTCATTTACACAAAGGTGAGCTCTTGAAACCACCAAAACAGGCTTCTATACATGATGCGACAACTAACATGCGAAAAGACGACATTTTTTGATCTGATAATGAGATCTAAGATAATAATAATGTATTACAGACTTATGTGTATGGATTAGTCTATGTCATTTTATGCAATGGATCAATAAGATTACGAAATGCACAGACAATGAAGTAGTAAACAAAACATAATAGACAACACATAACACAACAAATTTAATGAGGAGTTCACCCAATACTCCTGGGCTACATCTCCTAGTCCAGCCTCCAGTGGTGGCCTCTCTATTATGTCTTCAAGCAGAGTTATTTTTACAATAGTAAGCTCAATTTGAGCCTCACACACAACAAATTACAATAACAAGAGCTTTACTTGATCCTCTCCAGTTTCTCTATGAGTACACAGACTCCCTCGGTGCTCTCTATCTCTGTGCAAACTCTGCCTCGGCATTTGCCTGAAATACTGCTCCCCTCTGCTGTGCTTCTCTGTCTGTGGCTTTCAAAGCCATTCTAGGTTGCCTGTTCGTTTAATCTCCTCATCCTTCAGTTTCCCAGGCCTTTGTCCACTCGAATCCCTCTTACAGCATTTCCCAAGTATGGCATAACGCCTGAAGGGGAGGTGGCCGCCGATTTCGCAACGTAAGAGTGCCTGGGTACTTTGAAATCCGTTGGATTCCCAAACACGACCGTTTTTTTTATCAACACATAGAAATATGCATAAAACGGGGAAATTCCGCCAAAAACATGATATGTCAGACTTCAAAAGTCCTTTAATACACTTCATTCCCCTAGCAGGTTCGTCCATAAGTCACTATCGCATATCAGAAGGCTCTGTCCCTTTGTGTTTTGGGAATACAATGAAAATCATGAAAATACATTAAAAATGGCTTTGTTACGGATTTGAAATTATATCAAATTTCTGTTATAATGATATCAGGTCCGGCTGTCACATGGTGTATTGATATCGCCCCGCTCCATGTTCCGACGTGATAGACCCCTGCCGATTGTATCGCTCCTCTACATTTGCCGATTGCGATAGCGCACATTAACATGGGTCGTCGATCTGCGCGCTTGATCGACGGTCCTCGTTGATCCGCGCTGATCACAATCGCAACCGTCATGTGGATTTCGCCGATAAGCGCTGATAGCCACCACCGATAGCGATTCGCCGATCGGATCTGGACCGTTGATCGGCCAGATCCGACGGCTCTGATTCAACGTTGCCTTAAAACCGCTGATACTTTGTTTTCTCTGTTTTCACGGGTTTTGGGCCTCCCAATAGTGTTCCTCCGCCCTGCTAAGGGTGTTTCCTCTTGCGTTAACTTTGATCTTTTAAAAGATTTTGATCTTTGGCATGATTTTTAAAGAGTTTATGAAGACTTAGAGAGCATTCTCGGATCCATTTGGATCACGCCTTCCCACTAAAAAGGCTTTTGGACCACCAAAAGTTGGTTTTCAAGCATCACTTAAGTGAGGATACAGCTGCCTCACTTGCCCAATCTCTATCCATTTGGCACTGCTGGGTTTTGAACCTTTGAGTCCAATTCTAAGGTACTCCACGTCCCCTCTGCGCGTTGTCCTCACCTTCCTGTCTAGAACTGTATCTTCCTGCAGCTCATTGAGGTATTCAGGCAACAAATCATCAATGGAAGGCAATTGACTTTGCTCTTCAGGATCTTCAATTAAAGAAGGTTCAAATAGTCTTAAATTTTCTGCATTTACTACTGAATAGATGTGCATGTATGCTGGCAGATCAAGGCGGAAAGCATTCTCACCAATTTTCTCAAGTACCTTAAAAGGCCCATACCTTATTGGCTTCAGCTTCTTTCCTTCACCTTGCATTCTGTCCTTGCTGATATACAACCAGACTTGATTGCCAACTTGGAAGCTGTGCTCCACCCGGTGTTTATCATGCCTTGCCTTATATTTGGCTTGGCTCTTTTCCAGCTGTTCCTGCACTGCCTGGTGAATTTCTTGGATCTGTTCAATGAATCTGGTTGCTTTGTCCACATCACTGTGTCCAACAACTGCTATGTCTTTTTCAAAGACAAAATCCAAGGGAGACCTTGGTATGAAACCAAAACAAGTCTCAAAAGGATATCTCTATGTAGAAGAATGTTTAGCACGGTTGTAAGCATGTTGCACATAACATAAGTGTTCATCCCAAAGCTTGGGATGCTTGCTGCAATAACCCTTGAGCAACTAGATCACTGTCCTGTTGACTACCTCTGTTTGGCCATCTGTCTGTGGATGAAAGACTGTGCTTTTCTTCAGTCTGGTGTCCATTAATTCCCACAGACTTGACAAAAACTTCCCAACAAATCGAGACTCTCGATCAGATACTATAGAAGTGGGTAACCCAAAATGCACCCAGACATGCTGAAAGAACAATTTCACCGTTTGTTCAGCTGTAATCTTCTTATTACAAGGTATTAAAATACACATTTTGCTGAACCTATCCACAATAACATATAAATAGTCATGTCCTTTTCTAGATTTTGGAAATCCCCCAACAAAGTCCATGGAAACACTTTCCCAAGGACAGGAAGGAACTGGCAATGGAGTGTACAAGCCTATTTTTCTATTGTTGGGCTTGCTTTTAGCACACATGGTACACCCTCTTACATATCTAGAAACTGTTTCATTCATTTTTGGCCAATAGCAGTATCTTTGCAGCTGTGCAATTGTTTTACTTACACCAAAATGACCTGATATCAGGGAAGTATGTGCCTCCCTAATTATGTTAATTCTCTCTGTTTGTGGAATGCATAGCTTTCCCAAATGATACAAGAGTTGGTCCTTAATATAGTAATCCAATTCTTCTACCTTTTCTCCATTAATTAAAGCTGCATATACATCTTTAAAATCTATATCTTGAGCATATTGTTCAATGTAGCTTTCATGCATTACTGAATTATGCTTAAGTATAATAGATGCATTTATGATTGGTTTGGACAACATATCTGCAACTTTATTGTGTATGTACTTTTTATATCTGATGACTAAATGAAACTGCTGTAGGAAACCCATCTATCTATAGTGTCTTGACTGCTGCAGTTTAGTTTGTGAGTGCAAGTACTGAAGTGGCTGATGATCAATATGTATTAGTGTTTCTTTGCCCATTAAGTAATGTTTCCATTTCTTCACACTATGAACTAATGCATACAGTTCTTTATCATATGTAGGATAATTAACTACTGTAGAATTAAAAGTCTCAGAATGGTAGCATATGGGTTTACCATGTTGAATCAACACTACTCCCATGGCATAATCAATGGCATCTGTTTCAATCTCAAATGGTTGTTGAAGATTTGGCAATGCTAGTACTGGTGCTGTACTAATTTTTTCTTTCAAGGTGTCGAAGGCTTTCTGATGTTTGCTTCCCCACTGAAACACCTTGTTCAATCCTGTCAAAGCATGTAAGGGAGCTGCAACTAAAGAAAAGTTAGCAATAAACTTTCTCCAATATTGTGCTGCCCCTAGGAAGCTTCTAATTTCTGTAGCAGACTTGGGTTTAGGCCAGTTTACAATGAATGCAACCTTAGAGGGATCTATCTTCAGTTCACCACCTCCTACAATATGACCCAAATAATTCAAAGATGTTTTACCAAATTAACACTTTGATAATTTAACATAAAGATTTTCATTTTTCAACACATCTAGAGTCTGCTTTACATGCTTCAAATGTTCTTCCCATGTTTTACTGAATACAAGAATGTCATCTAGATATACAATTACAAAATCATCAATCAAAGCCCTGAGTACATCATTCATAACCCTCATGAAAGTGGCAAGAGCATTAGTTAGGCCAAAAGGCATAACTAGCCATTCATACAACCCTTGCTTTATTTTGAAAGTAGTCTTCCATGAATATTGCTTTGCTACTCTGACCTGATGGTAACCACGACGTAGGTCCAACTTGGAAAAGTAAACAACCTCTTTCAAATGATCCAATAGATCATCAATGCGAGGCAGGGGATAACGATTCTTGATCGTTATTTTATTCAATGCTCGGTAATCAATGCACATCCTCCACGAACCTGTAGGAATTTACAGGGTAAGTTCCTCAGACAGAACACCAAAGGACACCGCTCACAGCCAGATCGCAGATCAATACACCAGTGTTTTTGACGTGGTTAAAACCCTCAAAGAGAGAAACAGTC
Source organism: Pinus tabuliformis (assembly GCA_031772625.1). Taxonomy (NCBI): domain Eukaryota; kingdom Viridiplantae; phylum Streptophyta; class Pinopsida; order Pinales; family Pinaceae; genus Pinus; species Pinus tabuliformis. Next base: position 1,103,815,190 of record CM062811.1, read on the forward strand.
CACGACCTGAGCCAACGCGACCACTTCAAGCAATTTATTAATAAAAGAATGAAAATTTACATAAGCTTCTCTCATAGACGGATTACCCTACAAATGACCCTCCATGCGCTTTAAATAGAAATCATGGACCAATCGGGTGTCAAGCCACGGATCAAGTGCGGTAATACCGAGGAGAGAATGAACCGTCGGATCACTACATATCGTGACCGTCGGATTGTAAGTTACAAAATGTAAAAGGTAAAGAAACACACTTTACCTAACTCTATACCTAACTCTATACTAGACCAAGTTGTACTTAACTATTTCCTATGTGTCGGAATATCCTAACATCCCCCCTTAAGAACAACTTGGGATAGGATTGAAGGATTTACAAATATGACACAATAGGAGAAGGAAGGAGGCACTAGAGCCTATCCCCCCTTAGTGACAACTTCCTGAACTCTAATCATAAATCGAAGTTTAGTGAACTTTGCCTCTGTGAGAGCCTTTGTAAAGATGTCTGCAACTTGATCATTTGTTGAACAATATTGCACTTCAAGAACATGGTCGTGAATGAGCTTTCTGATGAAGTGCATGTGTAGTTCAATGTGTTTGCTGCGCTGATGTTGGACTGGATCTTTGCATAATTGAATGGCACTTTGATTATCACACCAAAGTGTAGTTGGATGCTGCTGCTGAAAGCCAAACTCTGATAGGATCTGACGAAACCACAAGGCTTCCTTACTAGCTTCTACGACACCACGATACTCTGCTTCTGCTGAGGAAAGAGAAATGGCACCTTGTTTCTTGCAAGCCCATGTAATAGGTCCTGAACCAAGAGTGAACACATAACCTGCAGTAGACTTCCGATCATCAGGGTCACCAGCCCAATCAGAATCAGTGAAACCAACCAATAGAGGAGATGCTTCGGCACTGTAATGAATCCCAAACTGAACTGTACCTCGAACATAACGAAGTATTCTTTTAGCTGCTTTCCAATGACTTTCACATGGGTTTTGCATAAACCGAGCAACAAGGCCAACAACAAAGGAAAGGTCAGGACGAGTATGGGTTAGATACAAAAGTTTTCCTACAAGTTGACGGTATAAGGTAGCATCAACTTCAGGAGAAGTACAAGTGACTGAAAGTTTGACTCCAGACTGAAAGGGAGAAGGGGTTGGCTTACAGTCTTCCATGTGAAAATGGCATAGAATATCACAGGCATACTTGGACTGAGAAAGGGAAATACCTTCCTTGGATTGCAAGACTTGAAGACCGAGAAAATGATGTAAGTGTCCTAAGTTTGTCATTTCAAACTTCCTTTTAAGGCTAGACTTCACATGGTTTATAAGGTTGGGATCACTACCAGTCAGGATAAGATCATCAACATAAAGAACAAGAATGATAAGAGACTTGCCCACTTTCTTGGTGTAGACAGTATTGTCAGAATGACACCTAGAGAAGCCAGATTCTAAAAGAAAGTTATCCATTTTGGCATACCAAGCTCGAGGAGCTTGCTTGATCCCATAAAGGGATTTCTTAAGCCGACATACAAGGCTGGAGTCTGTTTGTATAAAGCCAATAGGTTTTTCCATATAGATTTCTTCATGCAAGTCCCCATGCAAGAAGGCGGATTTAACATCCATCTGATGGACTTCCCATTTGAAAGAAGCAACAAGGGAAAGAACAAGGCGGATAGAGTTCATTTTGGCAACAGGGGAGAAGGTTTCAGTGTAGTCAATGCCTTCAACTTGTGAAAAACCTTTAGCAACAAGATGAGCTTTATGTTTATCAACTTTCCCATCTGGTCCATACTTGGTTCTGTAAACCCATTTGCATCTAACAAGTTTTCGTCCCTTTGGTAGAGGAATAAGATCCCATGTATCATTTGCCAATAATGAATGATATTCTTCATTCATAGCTGCTTCCCAATCTGGATGGCCTGAAGCTTTTGCAAAGGTGTCAGGATCATAATTTATTGGAGCTTGAGCCAGTAAAGAAGAGGCTCTGTCAAACTGAGAACGTGTGCGTCGCTGATCTGTAGGATCACCGGCAAGATCACCTGCTGCATCTCGAGTAGCACAAACCCATTTTGGAAGCTGAGGAGCCGAACGAGGATCCTGAGATGGTGGGGGAGGATTGTCATCCTCACTTTCATCATCTGAAGAAGAAATGTTTTCAAAAGTAGAAGAGATAGGGAGAGGTGGCACATCCGCCGGACTAGGCTCGCAGGGCGATATATTTTCATCAAATTTTACATCTCTTCTAATGATAACATTTTTGGACTTAAATGGAATAAGTCTATAGCCTTTGACATCTTCAGAATATCCAACAAAAGTACATTTTTCACTCTTATGTTCTAAAGCTTTATGCTTTTCATTTGGAATATGGGCCCACGCTTCACTTCCAAAAACACGAAAGTGACTTACATCTGGTTTGATTGAGCTCCATGCTTCTTCTGGAGTGATATTCTTTAAAGCCTTAGTAGGAGTGCGATTTATTATGTAATTTGCACAGTTAATTGCTTCTGCCCAAAAACTAAGACCAAGTCCTTTAGATTGTAGCATACAATTAGCCATTTCCTTTAAGGTGCGATTCTTCCTTTCAGCTACACCATTTTGTTGTGGAGTATATGGAACAGTATGTTGCATTTGAATTCCATTCTCAGTGCAAAAGTTGATGAATGTGTTTTTAACATATTCTCCGCCATTATCAGATCTTAGCTTAAGAATTTGATGTCCAGATTGTTTTTCAACAAAGGCCTTGAAGGCCAAAAATGTGTTAAATACTTCACTCTTGAGTTTTAAGAAGTATACCCAAGTGCATCTGGAGAAATCATCAATGAAAGTTAAGAAATACTTACAGTGAGAGAATGAAACAACTGGAAGTGGACCACATAAATCACTATGCACAAGCTGTAAAGGGGCTGAGGCGTGCCAAGAGGCACATTTTTCAAAACTGTCCTGATGATGTTTTTCGAGTACAGATCCGGAACAAACACCATCTCTGCAAGATACCATAGGAAGATCTGTCATCATATTTTCTTTACATAGATGCGGAAGGGAGCGATAGTTTAAGTGACCAAATCGCTCATGCCAAATTTTTCTCACTTCATCGTTATGAGCAACAAATACTGAGGGAAGAGTTGATGACCCAAAGTTGTGAAACTTATACAACCTTGTAGAATCATCAGCAATGCCAATAGCTAAAATCTGTTTAGGATCTCTTAGGTCCTTGATTACAACATCATGAGGTGAAAATTCAATGATTTTAACTTCACCTGAATGAGTTATCTGATATACAGATAGAAGGTTGCAGGATAAGGTTGGAACGCATAATACATCATTAAATTGACCATTGTCTAGATGAACAGTTCTAGTCCCTACAACATTAAGAGATCTATCATCACCAACATATATATTTTTGGTGTTATAATCATTTAAAGAAGAAAACATGGCTTTGTTTTTGGCCATGTGATAGGAAGCTCCAGAATCAATGAGCCACTCATGAGAATGAGAAGAAGAAGATACATTTAATGCATAACCAGACCGAGATGATTGATAACCACATGCAGAAAGTGCCATTCCTGAAGATGAAGTTGAAGGTGAAGAATGCTCCAAATGGATGTTATGTTTCTTCATCGCTGCTTCCAAGGCTTCCATCTTCTTAAAGCATTTGGATTCTAAGTGGCCATCTCGATTACAAAAGTTTCAATGTCTATCAGTCTTCTTCCATTTGCTTTTATTTGTCTTATCATTTTGTTGAAATGATTTTTCATTTTGAGGTTGAGATTGCTTAGAACCCTTGTTTGGTTTAGGACCATTCTTTTTAGGATATGACTGCTTAGGATTCTTTGAATTTGGTTGCTGCTGGGCGGCTAACGCTTTCTTGGAAGAGTTTCCAAGATTAAGAAGATCAAGGTGTAAGAGTTTTTCTTGTTCTCTTATTAAAGAATCACAAAAAGAGTCAAAGGAAGGGGACTTGTAGTCTGTTCCTTGAGAAATGAAGGCTTTTCTTGTAGAATGGAAGGTGGAAACAAACACAGAGTAGGCTGGTCCCAACTTAGTAAGAATGGAATAGATAAGGTTACTATCTTCTTTCTTAACCTTAACACCTTCCAAGAGATATCTAAGGGTCTTGAACTTGGACAAGAAATCTTCAATGCAAGAAAAATTATTAGAGTCCAATGTAAGCAACTCATTTTCAAGTTGATGGGCTCTAAGTTCATTTTAATCCCAAAAACTTTATTGATTTGTTTCATTGCTTCATCAGGAGTATCAAGTTCTGCAATATGGAATCTAAGATCTAGAGAAATAGACATCCCTATCAATCCACGTGCTTGATCTTGCCTATTTTCTCATTTAGCAGCCTTATCTTCATCCTTCGGTTTCTTTTCTTGGCTTGAGGCTATTCTGTAGAGACCTTTACTTCTAAGTAAATCCTCAATGTAGGACAACCATTGGAAGTAGTTGGTGCTGTCAAGGGTAACTTGGTATTGACTTTCCATTTCAATGGAAACTGAAGCTAAAGATGCTGAAACTAAGTGTTCCAATGGATAGATCTCGAAAAATTATGCTGTTTCGAAAAAAACAGTTCTGAAAATGGCTTCCGGATGAAGAAGTTATGGCTTTTTGAAAAAAAATTGATGAAGTCGCCGACAAAGTGCGGGAATGTGCGGAAATGAAAAATTCGCCCCCAAAAAATGGAGATTTGAACCCAAGACTTCTACTCTCTTAAAATAGCTTTGAACCAATTGAGCTATACAAAAAATTTGAGAGAGAGGGAGAGAGAGGGGGGGGAGGGGGAGGGGGTTTGATGCTTTGGGTTGCGTGCTTGCGTTGAGAAAGCTATTTTTCCCTACAAAACAAAAAACACAAAACCCAACACGGACATGCAAAGAAAATGAACCTTACGGCTCGAAGTTAGCTTTAGCCGAAAAACTAAATATTTTCAAAAATGAACCTTGCGGCTCAAAGTTAGCTTTAGCCAGAAACTAAATATTTTCCTCAATGTTTCTGATTTTCTGAGATCACACTAAGGCGCAGGGAAAAGAGCATACGCATGAGAAAAATCCTTCCTTTCTGTTTCTGATTTGCCCAGATCGCACAGAGTCGCAGGGCAAAGAGCATACGCAGAAATGAAAGGTATAGATCCGGTAATAAAAAAAGCTAAATAAACCGAAACCGAAATAAACAGAGAGAAAATAACTGTAAACTGCAAATAAACATTGTATACCTCCAGATCTTAAAAATGACGCAGCTAGGGCTACTGGAAACCTTTTCGCGTGAAACGAAAGGGGTTCCTCACTGGAACAGATGCTCCCAACACAATAGAGCAGTCCTCTCGGCCCGAAAGTAGTCAGAAACAGTAGATCTGGGAAACAACAGTCGGATGCAGTTCTACCGGCTTCAGATTTGGATCACCAACGGACGCGGCCCTCAAATAGCTCTGATACCATGTAGGAATTTACAGGGTAAGTTCCTCAGACAGAACACCAAAGGACACCGCTCACAGCCAGATCACAGATCAATACACCAGTGTTTTTGACGTGGTTAAAACCCTCAAAGAGAGAAACAGTCCACGGCCTGAGCCAACGCGACCACTTCAAGCAATTTATTAATAAAAGAATGAAAATTTACATAAGCTTCTCTCATAGACGGATTACCCTACAAATGACCCTCCATGCGCTTTAAATAGAAATCATGGACCAATCGGGTGTCAAGCCACGGATCAAGTGTCGATAATACCGAGAGAATGAACCGTCGGATCACTACATATCATGACCGTCGGATTGTAAGTTACAAAATGTACAAGGTAAAGAAACACACTTTACCTAACTCTATACCTAACTCTATACTAGACCAAGTTGTACTTGACTATTTCCTATGTGTCGGAATATCCTAACAGAACCATCCTTCTTTCTCATGAACACTATTGGGGATCCGCATGGCGATGCGCTTGGTCTTATGAACCCTTTCTCGAGTAGCTCCTGTACCTGCTTCTTAATTTTTGCATTCTCTAAAGCGGATAACCTGTACATTTCGATGTTAGGCAATGGAGCATCTTGCTGCAAATTAATATCATGTACAATTTGCCTTTTGGGTGGCATACCTTTAGGTTTTTTAAATAACATATCATATTCTGAAACAATTTTTTCTAAATTAGCTTGTTGTTTAGCATCACAGCCTTCAAATACATTGGTTTTATCAGGTTTCTTTTCCTTTACAACCATCAGTAAAAATTGCTTGCGTGAATTTACAATTCTTTTCATCTGCCCTGAGTTTATGGGAATATAATTATTCTTGAGTTTGTGAGCTCTTACAGTATATTCTATTCCATCTTTAACAAGTTGATACTTATTTTCAGCTCTATAGAAAATGGTTTTTCTATCATACAAGTAAAGACTTCCTAAAACAATCCCACATATATCCAAGGGAATTACATCTAACTCAACCTCATCTACAAATGCTGAACCAATGGCAAACCTAAGTTTACATTGTCTAGTCACTTTGCTTTATCACATAACCAACCTAATGGATACGACTTCTTGTGAGGTGTGGTTAGTAATCCCAGCTTTTTTACAATTGCTTCAGAAATTAAGTTTACTTGTGAGCCACTATCAAATAAAGTATCAATTTTTTGATGCTTGGAAATAACTCTAATATGAAAAAGCTCATGTCTTCTTCTCTCATTTTCTTCACTATCAATAGTTTGGGCAAAATTACTAGTAGATGCTTCAGAATTTTTACCTTGTATACCTGTGGTTGTGATGGTTATTTCATCACCTGAGTTTGACCCCAAATCTCTTTGAACAACAGCAGCGACCTTCTTCTTCTTGCCATCGAACTTCTTGGGTTTCAGCTCCGGATGCAAATACCAACAATGTTCATCATCATGTCCATCCTTCTTGCAGTGAGTGCATGAAGGTTTGGCCTTTTGTACAACATTTGCCTTCCTCTCTTTCCATTTCTACTTCCTATTTTCCTTGTTCTTGCTTGCAATGCGTTTTGATGATCCCCCAATCTCTGGGTTCACATTCTTGCCTCTAGCCTCTAGATGGGTAGCCTGAACAAATACCTCATCTATGCTAGTAAGGTTAAACATGAAAATGGTGTGCCTAAAATAACTATGTAGACCACCTATATACTTCAGCAAAGTTTTAGGTGAGTCTAAAGAAATGCCTAGAATCAAAGCTCTTTTTCTAAATTCTTGGGTGTAGATTTGTACACTCTGTGCTTTTAATTGGCGAAGAGTTTGCCAACTCATCATAGCTTGTTGCATATAAGCTAGTGGATAGAATTGTTTTTTAATTGCAGAAACAAATTCACTCCAGACAAAAAGAATTTTACTATGCTTCTTCAAGTCAGCTTGTGCCCTGCCTTCCCACCATACCAAGGCAGTTCCTCCAAGGCGTAGGTTGGCCCGCTAAATTTTACTTCTGTCTGAATCAATGCTCCGCACCCTGCAATACACAACAATCTGTCTAATCCTGTTATCTTTCTTCTTTGCATTTAACTCTCCATCATATATTGGCAAATCAAATTTAACATCTAATTTAATCAAAGATGTCTTCTTCTTTGTATTTTCAAGGCTATCAAGAGGTGTGGATAGAGGAGCCTCTTTTCCTTTCCATTTGCCTTCATAATGACCATCTATAAGAGATTCTTCTGTTCCTTTGTCTTGTTTGGAAGTTGAACAATCTTCACTTTGACCTTTCTTAAATTCTCTATACATTTCTTCTACCATGGCTCTCATGGTCATGAAACTGTCCATGAACTGAGAGTCTAAATCCAAGGGAATTTCTTCTGTCATTTTCCTCTTAGGATAGACTCTACCAATTTTTGGGTTAGTTTCAACCAATTCTCCTTCTCCTAATTTAAGCTTTGACCTAGTTATCATTCACTAACAGTCCAACACAAGCTTGTCTAACCTTAGCAACCTAAAGCTTTGATACCACTTGATCTGATAATGATATCTAAGACAATAATAAGGTATTACAAACTTTTGTGTATGGATTAGTCTATGTCATTTTATGCAATGGATCGATAAGATTATGAAATGCACAGACAATGAAGTAGTAAACAAAACATAATAGACAACACATAACACAACAAATTTAATGAGGAGTTCACTCAATAATCCTCGGCTACATCTCCTGGTCTAGACTCCAGTGGTGGCCTCTCTATTATGTCTTCAAGTAGAGTTCTTTTTACAACAGTGAGCTCAATTTGAGCTTCACACACAACAGATTGCAATAACAAGAGCTTTACTTGATCCTTTCAAGTTTCTCTATGAGTACACAGACTCCCTCAGTGCTCTCTGTCGCTATGCAAACTTTGTCTCAGCATTTGCCTGAAATACTACTCCCCTTTGTTGTGCTTCTATGTTTGTAGATTTTAAAGCCATTCTAGGCCGCATGTTCGTTTCATCTTCTCGTCCTTCAGTCTCCCGAGCCTCTGTCCGCTCGAATCCCTCTTACAGCGTTTGCCAAGTATGGCATAATGTCTGAAGGGGAGGTGGCCACCGATTCCGCAACGTAAGAGTGCCTGGGTCCTTTGAAATCCGTCGAATTACCAAACGCGGCCATTTTTTTTTATCAACACAAAGAAATATGCATAAAACAGGGAAATTATGCCAAAAACATGATATGTTGGACTTCAAAAGTCCTTTAATACACTTCATTCTCCTATCGGGTCCGCCCACAAGTCTCTATCGCATATCGGAAGGCTTCGTCCCTTTATGTTTTGGAAATACAACGAAAATCGGGAAAATACATTAAAAATGGCTTTGTTACGGATTTGAAATTATATCAAATTTCCCTTATAATGCTATAGGATTTGGCTGTCACATGGTGTATTGATATCGGCCCCGCTCCATGTTTCGACGCGATAGACCCCCGCCGATTGTATCGCTCCTTTGCATTTGCCGATTGCGATAACGCGCGTTAACATGGGCCATCAATCTGCACGCTTGATCGACGATCCTCGTTGATCTGCACTGATCGCAATCGCAACCGTCATGTGGATTCCGCCAATAAGCGCCGATAGCCATCGCCGATAGCGATTCACCGATTGGATTTGGACCATTGATCGGCCAGATCCGATAGCTCTGATTCAACGTTGCCTTAAAACCGTCAATACTTTGTTTTCTCTGTTTTCATGGGTTTTGGGCCTCTCGATAGTGTTCCTCCGCCCTTCTAAGGGTGTTTTCTCTTGCGTTAACTTTGATTTTTTAAAAGATTTTGATCTTTGGCATTATTTTGAAAGAGTTTATGAAGACTTAGAGAGCATTCTCGGATCCATTTGGATCATGTTTCCTATCTTACAAAGGGGACAAAAAAATTGCTCAAGAAAACACATGGAATGAGTTTCGAATTTTGTGATGACAATGTACAAGACCAAGGAAGGCTTCGAAATTGAGCGTAAGCCAAAATTTTGGAGGGTGTTGTAGCAACGACAACACTTGGAGACACATTGGAAGAATTCCAACTTCTCTGCCTTGGTTAACTCTTATGTGCAGGGTCTTGGTTATTCAGGGAGTATTGATTCATCGTGTAGATTACTTTGATATCCCCACTGGCCTTGTGAATGAACATGGTCCCCTCTATACCCTTCATGGTTGAACACATCATAAGATTCTATGATATCACAAAGTTTCGAGTTGGGAAGAGTAGTGAAGTTCGTGAGTTTAAGATTTTCAGAGTATGGTTTTTCATCTTTGGTGTTGCTCCGCTTGCTAGCAAACCTAGATAGTACCCTGACGGAGTCACTACAGGAACACAAACATTGCTCTGCTGCCAGCGAGCTTGGATAGTACCCTGGCAAAGTTGCTTGCTTCACCTCTCTGCGCCATTGTTTTTAAAAACGGCTGGCTCGGAACCGACTTGGCCAAGTTGGTTCGAGCCAAGCCTCCAAAAATCGACCCAGCCTAGGAAATGGTTCGACCAGCCAAGTTAATACCGAGCCGACTGAGTTGTCTAACAACTCGGCCGTCTCGGTGTTAACCCAGTTGGCTCGGCCGAGTCCGTATTAACCCGGCCGGGTTATGTACAGTGGCCCAACAACCAAAAAAAACAATGATTTTTTTTTTTAATTGTTTAGTGTGGGGGACTCCAAAGCACTTTAGTTTTTGTTTAGTTGGTCTTTGGGGTCCATTCCTCTCTCCTAAACCCTATTTAACTCACCCAACCCCTCTCATTTCCTCACAACCATCTCATGCATTTGAGTGAGAATTTCAGTGAGAGTTTGTGAGGAGTTGTTGAGTTTGTTTTTGGAGCAGCAGTGAGGAGTCTTAGGCAAGCATTGTAGCTGGAGTGAGGAGCTTCTTGGGCAGCCATTTGGTGCAGCATTAAGGAGTTGGTTTCTTGGAGCAAGCTTGAGGAGGTAGTTTGTGCTTGGAGGTATTTTTTTTCACTTTTAGAAATCTGTTTTTGCTTATTAAATTTTATGTGCAAATGTAGAAATCCTAAAGAGTGTTTTTTGCAATGTGCCACCAAGGTTCCGGGACGAGGGGGCGAAGGAGCGAGGAGGCGCAGGAGCGGCCTATGCAAAAGCTCCCCACCATTTTTTAGGAAACGTGGGGAGTGTCAGGGTCTTAAAAACTTATAAATATAAAATATAATTTATTAATTAAGTCCACTATGAAAATTGGGTTTGAATTGAAAAGCTGCAAAGCATGATCATTGATATGAATATCATTATCTAAATTATTAATATCATATAAATTTAAAATTCTAATTTATAATCATACATCATAAACTAAACAATCTAAATTCAATCCCAATTTTACCCATAACAATCAAATCTAATGTTTTCTTTTAGACCTGCAAGAACAACTTTATAAAGCACGATGTGAAATTAAGGATGAGCCACTTAGCAATACAATTTTTCTCACAAGCCACGACAATATTCCCTTGAAATCCTTAGCTTCTTATGGGATTAAAGGCCATGCAGTCTGAGCAGGCATTGCTTCAAACTTTCAAGAACAGCTACTGCTTAATAGCATAATTATATTCATTTCAAATCTCCAGAGATCTCGACAATTTTGCTAAACCAAACACATATATTAAGTCAGCGACAGAAATCGTTGTATCTATAAAGTCATCAAAAATACAAATATAATGCTGAGAAGGGAGCGTCTTCAGTCAACCACTTTCTTCCAACGTGTATATACATTCTATATGAAAATTTCGTACACCATTTTGTCAAACGAATACGCACATCTTGGAGTTTATGTATATATATTTGGAGTGATCAAAATACAGTGTTTTCCAGCGATATAGGAATGCGAGTGACGTTATTTAAACAATATGAGGGTGGTGTGTGTACTTATACCTTGGAGACTCTAGTATCTAGAAATATTAACAATTATATTACTTATTAGTGACAGGGTTGAGTCGTTTTTTCATCCCGCAACAAAACGTGCTCTACATATGTGAGATCAGGATATGACTTAATGTTGGAATCTTACACCCTGTCATATTATCAATCTCCAAAAAGTTAGCAGTGGAAGATGTAGACGAGAAACGACCCCCCTCATCCCCCTTTTCGGAAACGCCCCCTCAAGAAAGGGAAACGACCACCTGGCACGTCCCCTTGAGTTTCCTCATTTTTGGGAGCGTGGGGAAACGTCACCTACTCGTCCCCAAGTCCCCGGAGCGTGGGGGAGCGAGGAAACTAGCCCCTAGGGGGGGGGGGGGCGAGTCCTCATGGAACACTGGTTTTTTATGAAAGAAATGAACATTGAATCAATGTTTTTTTTTTAGATTGTTTGCTTTCATTTCCAAGTCAAAAAATGGCACCTAGAGTGAAAGATGCTACTTGGGCATATGTTGAAATGGTTGATAGTCAAATGCATTGCAAATTTTTCCATAGGAAAATTAAGGAAGGTCCTGGGGGCATTAATAGGCTAAGACAACACTTGGCGGGGATTAGAGGCCAAATTATTCCATGTGCCTCACCAAAAACTGGGGAGATTATGAAGGATTTGTTAGCCAACTTTGAGAAGTTTAAAGAAGATAAAGCTAGGCAAAAAGAGTTAGAGGCTGAAATTGGGAGGAAGAGGAATATACAAAAAATGATGGCTACCAACCCCCATTTTAATTTTGAGGGTTCTTCCTCTATCCCTTGTACTGATGCATCCAACCCCTTCCGATATGTTCCTCCCTCTTTATCAAGAAAAAGGAAAGTGTAGAATGAAAAAGAGTGATATGAATATCAAAAGTTATTTCACTCCCTCCTCTCCATCAGATGCACATGGTCCTCAAGCTAGTAGAAGTCAAATTCAACCCACTTTAGATGACCATTGGAAGAAATAATAGAGGGAGACTGCTTGTAATTACATAGCTAGATGGTGGTATGATGTTGATATCCCCTTCAATGCTTCCTGTTCACCATATTATGAGCCTATGTTTGATGCCATACATGCTGCTGGAAAAGGCTCCAAAGGCCCTACTATGCATGAGCTAAGAGGGTATCGTTTGCAGAAAGAAATTTTATTCATTAATGACTCTTTGAAAGATTTCAAGGACTCATGGGCAAGAACAGAATGTACCATCATGTCAGATGGATGGACTGATCAAAGAAACCGTACCATCATAAACTTTCTTATCTTTTGCCCACAGGGAACCATGTTTCTAAAATCAGTTGATGCATCTGATAAGGTAAAAAATGGGCAATTGTTGTTTCAGCTATTGGATGAGGTTGTTGAGGAGGTGGGGGTGGCTAATGTTGTTCAAGTCATCACAGATAATGCCTCTAACTATGTTCTTGTTGGTAAACTGTTAGAGGAAAAACACAAGACCATCTTTTGGATTCCATGTGCTGCACATTGCATAGACCTCATGCTTGAGGATATTGGAAAATTAGATTGGGTCAAAAACACTGTAGATCATGCCAAAAGCATAAATTTTTTTATCTACAATCATTCATGGATTTTGAGCCTCATGAGGAAACACATAGGGGGCGGGGATATTATTGGGCCAACCATCACTAGATTTGCTACTCATTTTTTGACATTGCAATCTATGCTTTCACAACATAGAAACTTGCAAAAGATGTTTTCCAGTGAAGAATGGAATCTAAGCCAGTGGTCTCACAAACTGGAAGGCAAAGAATTGAAAATAAAGCTAATGAAGAAATATTTTGGAGAAAGGCAGCAAAGGTTGTGAAGCTTGCTGAGCCACTGGTTAAGGTGTTGCGATTGGTGGATGGGGAAAGATTGGCTATGGGCTTCATTTATGAGGCTATGGATCAAGCAAATGAGCAAATAAAGAGGGCATACAAGGATAAAGTGGCTAAGTATGGGTCCATTTGGGCAATCATTGATGAAAGATGGAACAATCAACTCCATCACCCTATACATGTAGCTGGGTATTTTTTGAACCCACAGTATCATTATAAAGCTAAGGCAACAGGACCTTTGGGGGGGAGGTTAGAAATGGACTGATTGAGTGCATTGATCGTATGATCCCATTGGAGTGTGATCAGCTGGAGATACACCGACAGGTCACAACCTTCACCAATGCCTCAGGTACCTTTGGGAAGAACCTAGCAAAGATTGCAAGGGACGCAGATGAGCTAGGTAAACAAAAATTTCAATTTTCAAATTCTTAATACTTTTTTTGTTACATCATTTATAACTTGAAAGTTGGATATAATTTGTAATTTGTTGAGCTCACTCATTACACTCCTATGTTTTTTGCAGCACAATGGTGGGAGGCTTTTGGTAGCCATTGTCCTGAATTGCAAAAGTTTGCAATTCGCATTTTGAGTCAAACTTGCAGTGCTAGTGGGTGTGAGCGCAATTGATCTGTCTTTGAGAGGATTCACACAAAGAAGAGAAACCATTTGGATAAAAAACGGTTAAATGATATAGTCTATGTCCAATACAACCTCCGGCTCAGACACAACCAATTGCTGAACAAAAGACCTAATTCATATCCCATTGTGTTGGAAGACATTGATCCAACATCAGATTGGGTAGTGGAGAGTCATCCAACAGAGTTTGCTTTTGATGAGGATATGGATTATGAATTACAGATGATAGCATCACTCGAGCATAATGTTCAGTTGAATGTAGATCCTGATCCACTTATACCAGCCTCAGCCTCACAGCTAGTAAGTCCTCCAGTTGCAGGCGCTTCCTCTGCTCAGCCACGACAGAAGCGCATATCTCGTCTATCTCAGCTTGCATCTGTTGCACAGCCTGCTAGTGCTACCACTTCTACAGTTGCAGTTGGAGATGATGATAAGGAGGAGCCATGGGGCCCCTTGTCTGACTCTAATGATGATCCAAAGATTGATCCACATGATCTTGGTTCCTCTAGCAATAGCCAGTAGTATTGGTCACAGTTTACTTTTGTTGTAGAGGCCATTTCTAGCCTCCTTGGTTATGTGTTTTTGTTTTGATCTCTATATCATGATTCATGATCATGTATGTATTGGATAGTGCACTGGGTGCCATTTTGATATAATGGATATATTCATGAGCCTACTTTGATCATATGTTGTCTTCTATCTATATTCTAATGCTGTGTGTTTGGAAACATGAATGAAAATCTTTAAAATTATGTTTTTTTTTTATAAAGAAAAAATATTTAATGTATTTTTTACAACGACCGAGTCACTGAAATCAAGCCGACCGAGTCGATATTGAGTCGGAGTCGGAGTCGGAGTCGACCCTCGGCCGAGTCAGAGTCGAAGTTGGAGTTTTAAAACATTGCTCTGCGCAGGAAGGCTTTCCCTTATTTCACATTTATTTATTTATTTTATAGGACTATGCATTGGAACTTACTCATTTTATGCGCGAAAGAGGGATCCCGACTTATTGAGAGAAAAATAGTTTGTTCCTTCAGAGAAGCATATAGAGACCTCTAGTTTAGGTTTTCTTGTTTAGATTTTCCCTGTCTCCACCTCTACTAATTGGATATGCATGACAATATGAAAACATAAAAACCAAGTGTGGGTATGAGGTTTTCCTGAATAGACATATGTTCATGGTTTAACCAAAACTCTCCTCATGGACAGATTGTATTTTCCGTCGGAACTTCATCGACCAAAATATATAACCAACGCAAGGAAGATGGACAAAAGGTTAGCCAAATGTTGAAGTGTCACAAGACTCTCTTTGGCTCAGCCACACAGAAAGAAGCCAGGAAACACGTTGACACACAAAATTTATTTACATGACACAAACATAAAACAAAATCAAACAAACAAGAAAATACTATGTACATAGTGTAGGGAACAACCCCAGATCATCATTGAAAATAATGCTTTAAGTCTTGGCCATTGACGGGGAGAGATTTAATCCTCCCGTCAAGTGATTGAAGATGATGTGTGTTGGCCAAGATTTTCGTGAACTGTGAATGGTCCAATCCACAAGGATTGAAACTTGGTGTGTTTTCCTTTGTCCTCATGGGCTTTGTCCCACTTCAAGACTAAGTCACCCACACTAAAGTTATTCTTCCCTGCAGACTTCTTATCAAACCACCTCTTGATACAGTTCTTGATGGAGTGAAAATCTTTCTTTTGCTTTCAGCCTTTCTTCTTGCAACTTGTGAAGAGTGTCCATCCTATGTTGCACTAATAAGCATGGCTTGCCTTGGGATTCTTGCGAAAGTTGGAGAGCGGGCAAGTAAATGTTAGGAGGGAGGATGGCTTCTTTTCCATACACTAGGAAGTAAGGGGAGGTGTTCAAAGAGGGTTTGGCGTGACTCAGTTAAACCATAAAGCATTTACCAAAGCGGAGTGCCAGTTCCTCTGTTCATAGAACATGGTCATTTTGATGATACATATGAGGTTCTTATTTGTGTACTTAGCAAGACCATTTCCATGTGGATAATAATTAGATGAATGCTTCAATAAAATTCCATTTTCTAATGCAAAATCATAGAGTTTTAGTGATGAAAAGTATGTCGCATTATTGAAAACAAGTGAAGTAGGAATGCCAAACTTGGAAATTATATTCTGCTGAAGGAACTTGATGACTTCATGATCATTCACCTATTTAAGTGGAACTGCTTATGTCCACTGCATAAGGTAGTTTGTGGTAGTGAGAATGTAGCGGTGCTGCTTTGATGAATGCGGAAAGATTTTTCCAATAACATCCAAGCCCCACTGTTGAAAAGGTTCTTCCACTACGATAGGCTACAATGGGGCGACTGACTTCTTGTTTTGTCTGACACATCTTTGAAAAACATGACACTTGCAGGTGTAAGCGTGAGCATCTTTGAATAGTGTGGGCCAATAGAAATTGGCTCGCATGATTTTATGCGCAATTGTGTTTCCCGGAAAATGTCCCCCAACTGGTCCATCATGGAGGTCATGCAATACTTTATCTGAATTGTGCGCTTCCAAATACCTGAGAAATACTCCATTATGGTGCGTTCTGAAAAGCACCCCATGGACCAATTGAAAAGATATTGCTTTGAGTCTAAGTGCCCTCTTCTGCCGTGCGAATAAATGGGAGAGAGTGATGACGTGATCAAGGTATTGGCGCACATCAGCGTACCAAGATTCTATGATAATAGTGGAAGAAGTTCACTCTACATTATACATTTCGATTTCCTGTTCCCATCCAGAGGGACCTTCTTATGCTTTTGCTTCTGCTGCTAGTCGACATAGACCGTGGCCCTTGATTGTGTGAACTGGTTTGAACTCTAAATCGTACTCCTGTAGACCAGTCATCCAGTTCACTCTTCTCTCACCCATCTCTTGTTGAAAAAACAATGATCTGATCGTTGGGTGCGAAACAAAGATGATACAATGATTTTTCAAAAGATAGGGCTGAAAGTGCTTCACTGTCTTGTATATTGCGTAAGCTTGTTTATCAATGGCAGGATAGTTGAGTTTAGGTCCCTAAATACTAGCGCTCATGAAAGATATTAGCCGCAAGTTGTTATGAGATCCATCCTTTTGCGTAAGCAAAACGATAAGAGAAGTGTTAGAAGAAAAGGTGTAGAGCAAAAAATCTTTGCTGAAATCTGGGCTGTATAAGGCATGTGATTATGCGATAGCTTGCTTGATATAGGAAAACGCGTCCTTGTCCCCTTTATCCCATCCATAGATTGAATCCTTCTTTACCATCTCCTGTATTGGCTTGACAATCTGAGCGTAATCAAAGATGAACTTACAAAGGAAGTTGATTTTCCCCAGGAAGGACTGCATAACTTCTTGTTCACCGGGAAGGGAATCTGCATAATTTCTTTGACCCTCTCTGGGTCTACTTTAATCCCACTTTTGGTAATGTTGTGGCCCAAGAGGTTACCCCTGTAAATTGCGAAAATACTCTTTTTTGGATTAAGGGATATCCAGTACTTAGGACATCGCTCGAAAATTTTCCGCAAATGGCGTATGTGGTCAGATCTCTTCTTAGAAAACACCGTGACATCATCGAGGTAAACCACCATGCTTTGTCCAATCAATCCATAGAAGGTAATGCCCATGGCGCGTTGAAATGTTTCACTTGAATGCGAATGTACCCCACTTAGTGCAGAATGTTGTTTTAAGTCTATTAGGATCTAAGACTAGAACCTGGTTGTATCCCGAATATCCATCCAATAAAGAAAACATCTCTGACCCTGATATTGTTTGCAGAGTATGTTCCATATATGGCACATGGTAGTTTCCTGTGTCTGAGGCGCGATTTAGGTTGCGAAATTCAACACACAAGTGGATTTACCTAGACATCTTCCTTACTGGGACCAAGTTTGATACCTAAGTAGAATGTCACACTTTATATATGATCTGAGCATCCAACAACTTCCTTAACTCCTTTTGAATGAGAGGCTCAAGCGTTGGATGTACCTTCCGCAAATTTTTTTGGAACCACTTGGCCCCTTTGGTTGGGATTACATGCTGGATAATTCGCGTGTCATAAGTTTTGAGCTCGTCATACATCCACATGAATACATCTCGGTACTACTTGAATAAGTGAATAAAAGCTTGCTGCTCCTGTGGTGTGCAACAAGTACCAAGATTGACAAACTTCAAATATGCTTATGTTCCCAAATTGATCTGCTCGTGTGACAACGTTGAGCTGTGGGTCTTTGCATTCACTGGACATTAGAAGCGATTTTGCAAGTAATACAACTTTTCTAATGATACCACGCCTTTCAACATGAGGTTTCCTTTGCTTGCACTAGCTGCATCTTGCAATGTCTTCTTGTGCTTGTCCTCGTCGATAGCTGCATCTTTGAATACATCGACGTTCGCCATAAAGTGCAGTATCTGTTGGTCATCATTAAAAACGTGTAAATTAGTAATATTATCAAGGACGAATGGCTTATAAAGAATTTCTACAGAAAAACCGTCCCTAAGTGGTGACAACCTAGCAACAACATTTTCCAATGCATCCACCGCTGCATTGCACATTCTAGGAATAAAGATAATATTAAAAGATTGGAAATGCAAATCAAACGCCATACCTCTTGTTAGTAACTTTTGAGGTGAGGTGAAACACAGAGTATGGTATCACGTAATGATAGTACAATAATTTCTGAGTCACCTATTGCTTTGAGAACCGCAGTGTTGAGGTCGATGGTTCTTTTCAAACCTAAGATGAATGCTTCGTATTCTGCAGTGTTATTCGCGCACTCGAATTCCAAGCGGCTAGAGATAAGATGTTTTCTCTATCACGGATCTATTAAAACACAACCAACTCCAGAGCGGAACCATCAAAATACAAAGTCCACATATCATATGTACAAGGGCTACATACTACACTAGTACTATTATTATTATTATTATTGCTAACTGTACAAATATCATTTTCACCAGTTGGACTAGGAAGGAGCTCCAACTGTGTATCTGGTGGGATTGGGGATGGCTAAGCAAGATAACACCCCATTTCAGTTTCTAAAAAGAAATTGCCAAAGATAAGATCTGTGAAAGCCATTGGCTCATTCTTGCCCTTAAAGGGAGTTACTGTGTGTTTCATGTACCGCTCTGAGTTCACCCAAATATGATTGTTTCTGCCCTTATATAGAAGCCACAAATGTGACTAGTCCATCGCAAAGTACCCCTGTAACTTGCTGGACTAGTCTCTGCTCAATAACACACCATATGCTTCCGAAATGTCCACAATTACTATGTTTATACATTGGTGAACTCGGTGATCAAATGATAAACGAATAAGCACATTTTTTAGTTCACCAATTGCATGGACAAGAGTCTTATCTAGCTGAATGATCTGTGCATCCGTTTTATCCCATTTTGCATTGATTTTCTTTGCGACAGATAGGGGAATTAGGTTCACTAATTCACCAAAATCAACTAAGAAATTGTGTATATTATAATTGAAAATTTCAAATGTCAATAGAAACGTAGGGCAGAGTGTGATTACATCGAATGTTAAAGCATTAAGTATAGATTCCAAGGAACTAAAGGACTTACTAGATTCAACTTCCTTTTGTGAAGAAGAATTGTTAGCTGAGAAGGATTGTCCAAGTGCATGTTGGAGCATGTCCCGTTGGCTCGCGATCTTTGTTAATTCGAACAATGAGATATTCGCGTGAGCCTTCTTCATTTCATCAAGTATGTTGTAATATAGTGCGAGAGAGATTGCCGAAGTGTCTGGGGGAGTTGGCTTGTCCGCTACTTCCAGAGTGATCGAATTACTTTTGCTTCTTACGAAAGTAATTTTTGTTGTAAATTTATTTACAAACTTGTTTCGAGTGTTTTGCGTTGAGTTGACGGCAAACTGATCTTTCTTAACAAATGTTTCTTCAATATCTGCTTCGTCAACTCTTGTGTAGGAGTCGATCCTTGGATTCTTAAGTTATATCGAGTGGTGTGCTTCTAGGCCAGGTCATTACTCAGTGGTTTCTTTTCGACATTGCTCTTTCCAACTGCGAGCACGCAATTGAATGTGTTCACTACATGCCCTGTGCTTGGATTCTCTTCAGCCGCAACAATTTCTTCGTTTTCCTCTGCAGGCTCAGTTTGCTTGTCAATAAGAACTATGTCAATAAAATGCACAGCCAGAGTGTTCATGTTGTGGTTCCATTGTGAGCATTTTTTCTCTAAATGGTATTCTTGGTTAAATGAACAATACTCATCCATGCCCATACTTTCAATATTCAACACAACATTCGATCTTTATGCAGACTTGGACGACTAGTTGTTGTTTCCGAAGTTGGAATTCCTTCTCAGAAGGTTGAACTTGGGAGGCTTGCTGCTCACGGTGGTCTCGCTTGAATTTTGTTTCAATTCTTCCAACTCATTGGACAGAGACTTGATAGTACGGGTTAAGCTCTCAAGATCCATTGCTTCCTTTTCTTTGGCATTTCTTACAGAGGCTTGAGACCTTTTCCCTGTATCTTTGGTGTCCTTTGTTGATTCATCATCTGCAATGACTCCAATTGAATGCAAGCCCTTTTCAACTGTGATCGCCTCTTCAAAATTTTTAGCCAAATTTGGTTTCACAGTTCCTTTCACGAGCTACGCAATGCTTGATGCTAAGGAAAATGTGAAATAGTCGATTGTGATGGAGTCATGAAGTTTTGTGTTTGGTGGAAATCTGTTCAAGATACATTTAAACCTCTCATTGAAATCTTTCACCTTTTCTTTTTGCTCCATCTTGAGATTGCCCAATGCTTTTAAAAGTAAGGCAGGGGTTTTATCATCAATGCTTTTTTCAAGAAATACTTTCTTAAAACCCCTCAAATTCTAGATCAAGTTTAGAGGAAGGCTACGATACCATACAATTTCTCTGCCATCTAAGGTACACGAAAACAATCTACATGCAACATCATCATAACATATCTCGAGTGTTTGCAGATGTAGGTAGAAGTTGTCTAGATGGTTCTCTGCCTTTATTTCTTTGTCGAGGTCATACTTCGTTAGTAGCTTCTTCGTGTGCCTTGGCATTTTGTGTAACACACCCGACATTGCAAGTGGGCCTTGAGTCATCCAGTCCAAATCTTGGTTTTCCATGTCTTCGTCGTTGTTCTCCCCTTCTTTGTCAAAATCTGATTGGTTTTCTTCTTCTTCTTCCTCACTGCCTAACCTACAGAAAGTATCATCCGAGAGCACTACGTTATCACCGTCACCACTATTGAAGGTTGGAGGTTGTTCTAGTTTTTGTGCGTTTTCTTCAAAATCTGCTAACTCTTCAAGGGTGGCGAGAACCGACTCTTCAACTGTCGAGACTACTATCCCAGTGGGGTTGGTTTGGTTATTCTTTGGAGAATATTGAAGATTATCTACTCTGAGTATCAATCCAATAGCTCTCGCAAAATTTCGAGTGATGGAGCGGATGGCCCAGATCTGGTCGTAATATATTTCGTAAGCTTGTACAATCTCGGGCTGGGAAGAATTACCAACTTCAGGAATGTGCGCAGAGGAGGTGTTGGGAATGTTACTGACTTAACCATAGGAAGTAAGTCTGGGGTTGGTGGGGTTATCAACCATAAAAATTCGGCTCCCCTCCTTCTAGTGCCAAAAATGTTGATGGTGCTGGACCCGCCAACATTCAAGGGGTCTCCCTAAGATGTAGTCCCAATTAGACCTCACACTATTTGGGATAGGAGCCCCATCCGGAATATGGCCCACTTTCTAGTTATCTTAAATATATGCCTTGGCTCTAACTGTCAGCAAGAGAGGAGTGAAAATGTGCCTTCAAAAATCAAGGGGGTGTGTTCAATCGTATGTGTGTCAAAGTTATTTCACTGCAGAGGGGAGGAAAAGCGAGCCTCTAAGAGAGAGGTAGTAGTACCACCCTAGTAGAGACACACATAAACAAAAAGGATCCGTACAAAACCAAGCAGAATAGTCCACATAGATGTGACAATCATTGAAACCAATGTAATGGGGAAGATTTGTCTAATATCCAACGAAATAGTCCACGAGGATGCAACAACGATAATAGCAATCACAACACATTCTCAATATGATAAGCACAAAAATAATCGAAATAGTTCAACTACTTTAGGACAGATGAAAACAAACATGAATTACAAACATTCACATAATAGTCTTACAAATATCCATACTCCATGCATGAAGAATGTGCTGGCCCATAGGGCTTCTTATATTAAGTAAAAGTTCCAAGACACATGTATACAATGAACATCACTAGCTCCAATAATGGAGCGTTGGAGCCACTCCTTGCTCCTCAAAAGAACTAGCTTATCTCTCTAATGCCTAGGAGCCAAGGTGAAAAGTCTTTTGCTCTTACAATGAGGGTGTATATACAACAATGAAAAAGTGATGCTTCACCTTCCTCATGACTCTTCATCAACCCTCGTGACTGTTTGACTTCCTATGACTTTTCAACTTTACATGACTCTTCATATTCCATACATGTCCTTTGGACTTCCACTTTACAATACATTTTCGAAACATAATTTACATCATTAACCACAATGGTGTGGCATGTGACAACTCATGACATGACATTGCTGAAATAGACTGCTTGATGATGTGGTAGTGTCAAGCCACTGCTGCTAATGTGTACTGCAGGTCTACTTGAGAATACTTTTCTTTTCACCTCTGCATGGCTTGGTGATAAGGGATCTTCAATGATCTCAAGTCTTGAATGGTGATTGCAAACTGGTGTCCCTTTGCTTTCTCTTGATTGATCAACTTGAGTACTCAACTACAAGAATGTCTTTCATGTTGAAAATAACAACAAGAAATGTTAAAAATAACATCAAGAAAAATCCTAATTTAATTTGTCCTTGAATTAAATTATGTATTAAACTATAATTGTAATTTTCATATCAACTTGTAATAGTTAACTAAGTTAATTTGACTTAGTTGACTCAGTTAATTCGAGTTGGGAGTCTATCTAGATTCATGTAGAGTGGTTCCTAAATTTAGGGGCTTAGGTTGAGTTATTTTGAGTTGTAATTATTTAATTCAATTTAGTTGAGTTAAATTTAGTTAAACTAGTTCCAACTGATGGAAGAATTAGTGGGAGATCTAGTAGTGGGGTGTAACCAACACTGCTCAACCAGTAAATTGAAGATTCGTTCATAATTAACTCATGCATGTTAGATCAGAGAAAGACCCAGTTGAGATTGGAGTTTAGGGACAATATACTATCAATTGTAAAATCATTTAAATTAAACAGATAGTGCATGCAATCAGAAGAAGACCTAAAATAAGTCATTCCTTAATTAGAAAGCTCACTAATTTTAACCATTCAAATTGCCTTTAAAAGGAGGAATGAAGGCATGAGTTTAATCATTGTTTGGTGAACACGAGTTGGTGAGACCAAGCAATAGGAAACACAAGTTTGTGTGTGGTGCTTGTGAGAGAAAGGTGTGCCAAGAGAAGCTTGTGCACAAGTTGGTAGTGAGATAGATAGCGATAATGCAGAGGTTGCTCGAGCTTGAGCAAAGCATTGTAATCTTCTCATATTTTCTGATTAATGCAATATACATATAGCAGGGGTTTTTAGATGTGGATTTCCTATAAAATTATTGTGTTATGTGTGATTGAATTCTTTCTCTTTTATGCTTCGTGATTTCATTGATCGTTTGTTGTTTCTGCTCATGAGTAGAGTATATTCAAGTCAATTGTTTTAGCATATTACAATTTGCAGTTTGAATCTACACAAAATTTCTACATGGTATCAGAGCTAGATTTGTAGAAATTTCTACATGGTATCAGAGCTAGATTTGTAGAAATTTCACATGGTATCGGAGCTAGATTTATGGAAATTTCTACATGGTATCAGAGATAGATTTGTAGAAATTTATACACGGTATCAGAGCTAGATTTGTAGAAATTTTTACATGGTAGCAGAGCTAGATTTATAGAAATTTCTACATGGTATCAAAGCTGAAATCAATATAGAAAAGGAGAATATGAGTTTGTCTTTTGTAGGAGAAATCAAATTTGCAGTATCATACTTTAGAGCCAACAAGATGTCGTTCTATGGATTGAGACTCGAATATGCCCTTGAGGGTAGTTCGGACGATATTACATGGAAGGACAAGATGGAGTCAGTGTTGGAAGACACCGAGCTTAAATAATTCATAAACAATGATATTCTTAAGCCTCCAACATCTGATGCTCAAGATCTGGTAGAGTGGAGAAAGTGTGTGGCAAAGGTGAGAAGGATTATACTAGAAGCAGTTCAAGATCATATTGTCTCAAACCTCCACATTAAGGAAAATCCATTTGCAATGTGGAAGGCCTTGACAGACCTGTTTCAAAATAGTAGTGACCAGAGGAAACTATCACTAAAGGACAAGCTCAAAAAGATCAAGATGGAGAAGGGTGATACAATAACGAAGTACTTGACCAAGTTCACCCAAAGTCAGGATGATCTTGCAAGTGTCAGTGTTATAGTTGCTGAAGACGATATGGTGAGCCTAGCACTTCTAGGCCTTCCTAACAACTGACACAACTACCATGACTCAGTTAATGGGAGGGAGAAGCTACCAAAGTGGGAGCGGTTGTGTTCCGACTTGGCGTAAGAAGAGATTCGACGAAACACTAGAGATGGGACCTCATCCAAATAAGTGGAAGAGAACTTTGCATTAGTCAACCAAGAAAAGAAATCCCAAGGTGAGAAGGGCGTAAAGAAGGACTTGCCGAAAATCAAGTGTTTTCATTGTCACGAGTTTGAGCATTATGCCACGACATGCCCACAAAAGAAAACAAACAAGGAATCCGCAATAGCAACAACAAGTGAAGCTATAGCTTCACAATTCGAACTTGATTTCACTCTCATTGCATGCATGGAAAGCACTGTAATGGGAAGCATGTGGTACCTCGACAGTGATGCCTTGTTCCATATGACGAGGAATACAGATCTCTTCAGTGACTTGGAGGAGAAAGACTTCAAGCATAACGTAGAGTTTGGAGATGATGGGAGGTATAATGTGATCAACATCAATACTGTTACTTTTTAGAGGGAGTCTGGATCCCCTCTTAGACTTATAGATGCGATGTATGTTCTAGGACTAAAGAAGAATCTTGTTTTCGTCGCGATATTGGAATGCCGTGGCTATGATGTGATATTTAGAAAAGGAAAGGTTTTCCTTAGACACATCGCCACAGGACAGGTGAAACCGATCGATGTGCAAGTCAAGAACCTGTATGCACTTGAGGTACAAGATGCATGCAAAGCCTTAAGGAACAAGATAAAAGTTAGAGAATTGGTGGTTGAGAGGGAGCATGGATTACCTCTCAATATACAACCTCAAATGCAGCCTCAGAAGCAACCCCAGCGAGTTGTGGAGCAACCACAATTGGAGAAGCTGAGAGGAGACCAAGTGGAGACATCCACTCAAGCAGAGACCTCCAGTAGGGGTAAATTTCAAGCCAAGTAGGCAGAGGGAGCACATGCAGCCATACCTCCTAGTGTGAGGTGGGGCGATGTGAAGCAATAGTCCCAAGAGTGCAAAAATTGGGAATGATCCCTTGAGGTGTTTTTTGTCTCATGGATCATCACCTTTGTATCTTTTTACTTGTAGATTCAACAACTTATGTGATATGTTAAAACACAAGACAATAATCTACTCTACTCTTTAGCGGAAACCAAAATTGATCGATGAAAAAATAAGCAGAAAAGGAAGAATATCAATCACACATAACACAATATTTCTCTAGGAAAAGAAACTACTAAAAACCTTAACTATCTATATTGCATTAACCAGAAGATCTGAGAAGACAATACATGCTTGTTCGCCTTGAACAATTCCTGCACTAGTACAATCTATCTCTCTGCTTCCTAGGCTGACTTTGGCTGACACTTAACCAATTTACTAGACTTCCAAGCCCCTACTTCCTTTCTCGATTCCTGAGAGACTTAACCCCTATTTAATGTGGAAATTCCCTTTGCATAACTGCGCAATCCAAACATAGGCCCTCAACTGATTGCATGCACCATCTGTAAAATTCAGAAAATTATACAACTGATAGTACACTGTTCTTGAACTCTAATCTCAACTAGGTCTTCCTCTTAACTGACATGCATGAGTTATTTATAAGTGAATCTTTAGTTAACTAGTGTGGTACTAGTGATGCACTAGAAGGTAACGATCCATGAGACAAACCATCTCAATGGACCCTGCCCAAATTTCTGCACTCTTGGGACTAATACTTCACATCATCCACCTCTCACCTGGAGGCATGGCTGCATGTGCTCCCTCTGGCCACATGGCTCGAAATTCCCCCCTACTGGAGGTCTCTGCTTGCGTGGATGTCTCCACTTGGTCTCCTCTATGCTTCTATAATTGTGGTTGTTCCACAACTTTCTAAGGCCGCTTCTGAAGCTTCTTTTGGGGCTACATGTTGAGAGGTAATTCAAGCTCCCTCTCAACCACCAAGTCTCTAACCTTTGCCTTGATCCTCAAGGCTTTGCATGCACCTTCGACCTCGAGAGCATACAGGTTCTTGACTTGCACACAGATCTATTTCACCTATCCAATGGCGACGTGTCTAGGAAAACCTTTCCCTTATTAAAAATCACATCATAGCCACAGTCTTCCAATACTGCAACAAAAACAAGATTCTTCTTTAGTCCTGGAACATACATCGCAACTGTGATTCTGAGAGGGGAGCCAGATTCACTCTGAAAGGTAACTATATCGATTCCAGTAGCACTATACCTCCCGTCATCTCCAAAATCTATTTTCTTCTTGAGGTCTTTCTCCTCAAAATCACTGAAGAGATCTCTATTCCCCATCATATGGAACAAGGCACCGTTGTCAAGATACCACACGCTTTCCATTATAGTGCTAGCCATGCATGCAATGAGAGTGAAATCAAGTTCGAATTGTGAAGTTAGAGCTTCACCTGCTGGCTCCTTCTTTCTTTCTTTCTTCTGTGGGCAATTTGTGGCATAGTGCCCGTGACAGTGAAAACACTTGACTTTTGAAAACTCCTTCTTCTTGCCGCCTACCTCGCCTTGGGACTTCTTTCCCTTAGCTTTCTTTTCTTTGCTCACTAATGCAAAGTCCTCTTCCACTTATTTGGAAGAGGTCCCATCTCTGGTGTTCTGTCGAATCTCTTCCTGTACCAAATCTGACCACAACTTTTCCCAATCTGGTAGCTTCTCCCTCCCATTAACAGAGTCCTGGTAACTATGGTAGCTTCTCCCTCCCATTAACAAAGTCCTGGTAACTATGCCATCTCTTGGGAAGTCCTAGAAGAGCTAGGCTCACCATATTGTCTTTGGCAACAATAATATCGACACTTCCAAGTTCATCCCGGCAATGGGTGAACTTGGTCAAGTAATTCGGAATCAAGTCACCCTCCTCCATCTTAATCTTTCTGAGTTTGTCCTTTAGTGCCAACTGCTTATGGTGACTGATATTTTGAAATAGGTTCGTCAATGCCTTACACATTGAGTATGGAGTATCCTTGCCTTGGAGACTCAAGACAATGTGGTCTCGAAACTCTTTCCAGGATAATCCTTCTCTCTTTTGCCACACACTTTCTCCATTCAACCAGATCTTTAGCATCAGATGTTCGAGGCTTAGGAATGTCATGATCTATGAATTCCTTGAGGACATTATCTTCCAGCACTACCTCCATCCTATCCTTCCAAGCTATGTAATTCGAGCTGCCCTCCAAGGCATACTCAAGTCTCAAACCGTAGAAAGCCATATTGCTGATTCTGAAGTATGAACTTGCAAATTCGATTTCACCTGCACAACAAACTCGAATTCTCCTCTTCTATACTATCTTCAACTCCGATACCATGTAGATTTTTACTTGCAGATTCAACAACTCACATGATATGCTAAAACACAAGACAACAATATACTCTACTCTTCAGCGGAAACTAAAATTGATCGATGAAAATAATAAGCAGAAACGGAAAAATATCAATTGCACATAAAACAATATTTCTCTGGGGAAAGCAACTTCTAAAAACCCCGACTATCTATATTGCATTAACTAGAAGATCTTAGAAGAAAATACAATGTTTGTTCGTCCTGAACAATTCCTGCACTAGTACAATCTATCTCTCTGCTTCCTAGGTTGACTCTAGCCAACACTTAACCAATTTACTAGCCTTCTAAGCCCCTACTTCCTTGCTCAATTCCTGAGAGAATTAACCTCTATTTAATGTGGAAATTCCCTCTCCATTTGCGCAATCCAAACATATGCTCTCAACTGATTGCATGCACCATCTGTAAAATTCAGAAAATTATACAACTGATAGTACACTGTCCCTGAACTCTAATCTCAATTGGGTCTTCCTCTGAACTGACATGCATGAGTTATTTATGAATGAATCTTCAGTTAACTGATGTGGTATTAATGCACTACTCCACTAGTAGTTCGTCCAACAATTAGAACTAGTTTAACTAACTATAACTCAACTAGGCTGAGTTATCTAATTACAACTCAAAAGAACTCAACATGGGCCCTTAAAATTTAGGGATCACTCTACATGACTCTAGATAGGCTTCCAACTCGAATTTCCTAAGTCAATTAGGTCAATTTTACTTAATTAGCTATTACAAGTTGCTATGAAAATATAATTTCGATTTAATTTATGATTTAATTCAAGGACAAATTAAATTGGAATTTTTAGATGTTATTTTTAACATTTCTTGTTGTTATTTTCAACAACCTTGCTACGGGGGCCCATAATATTCAGTAGTAGGAGGATCAGTGTCAGTTAGATACTGAGCAAGTGCAAAGAATAGTTGACAGCAGGGCAAGAGGCTCAGTGGCAGAGTCAATAACAACATAATTTCCTAGTAGATATATGCATACACAGTTGATTTAGTTTATTTAGTTTGGATGCTTTTTGGTCGCAGTTTTTGCAGTAGCAACAACAACAATGACAAGAGTTGCATGAAAAACATTCCAAAGGTACTGGATCAGGATAAAATTGAATTCCTTTCTTGTTGAGAGGGAGTGTTGAAAATAACATTAAGACATGTTAAAACCAACATCAAGAAAAATCCTAATTTAATTTGTCCTTGAATTAAATTAGGAATTAAATTGTACTTATAATTATCATAGCAACTTGTAATAGTTAATTAAGTTAATTTGCCTTAGTTAACTTAGTTAATTCGAGTTGGGAGTCTATCTAGAATCATGTAGAGTGGTTCCTAAATTTTAGGGGCCCAAGTTGAGTTCTTTTGAGTTGTAATTATTTAATTTAGTTTAACTGAGTTAAATTCAGTTAAGCTAGTTCCAACTGATGGAGGAATTAGTGGGAGATCCAATAGTAAGGTGTAACCAACACTGCTCAACTAGTAAACTGAAGATTCACTCATAATTAATTCATGCATGTCAGATCAGAGAAAGACCCAGTTAAGATTGGAGTTCAGGGACATTGTACTATCAATTGTAAAATCATCTAAATTAAACAAATGGTGCATGCAATCAAAAGAAGACCTAAAATAAGTAATTCCTTAATTAGAAAACTTACTAATTTTAGCCATTTGAATTGCCTTTAAAAGGAGGAATGAAAACACAAGTTTAATCATTGTTTTGGTGAGCACGAGTTGGTGATACCAAGCAATAGGAAGCACAAGTTTGTGTGTGGAGCTTGTGAGAGAAAGGTGTGCCAAGAAAAACTTGTGCACAAGTTGGTAGTGAGATAGATAGAGATAATGCAAAGGTTGATTGTGCTTGAGCAAAGAATTGTAATTTTCTCATATTTTTTTAGTAATGCAATATACATATAACAAGGGTTTTTAACTATGGCTTTCCCCATAAAATTATTATGTTGTGCGTGATTGAATTTTTTCTCTTTTGTTATTCATGATTTCATCGATCGTTTATTGTTTCCGTTGATGAGTAGAGTAGATTCAAGTCAATTGTTTTAGCATATTACAATTTGCACTTTGAATCTACAAGGAATTTCTACATGGTATCAAAACTAGATTTATAGAAATTTCAATATTTCAGCATATTTCACTCCTTCATCTCCTTCTTCATCATCTTGCCATAGCATAATAAGGTACTTGTCTCTGCAACTCACTCATGACGAGACGACATCAGCCCGAAAACCCCCTAGTCTAAGATTGTGCATATTGATCCATTGACTGAGCCAAAACCGGATGGAACGCTGGGAAAAGGGCTTAGTGATTATGTAGTTGCGCAGTTCAAGTAGACAAGGGGAGCCTTGAGCCTTGATACTTCACAGTGCACAGTTCAGGATGGCCTAAGGGAGCAAACTGTGCAATTTTGGGCATCAATGTGACAGGTTGGAGGATGAGCACTAGGTGAGCACATTGTGCTTTTCCAAAAGACAAGGGAGGCTGGGCCATGGAGCAGTTGCACAGTTCAGGAGCTCAAGGATGAGCTTGAGGCTAGAGACTATGTAATGTGTAGTTAAGGCCACGCTGGGAGAAGGAATTGCGCAATTATGGGAGTCAAGGTCAGGGCTTGAGCACATAAACTACGCAATGCAACAATCTTGGGAGGTAGGAACTGCACATTGCGCAGTGCCAAGAGGAAAGGTCACAACTAGAGGCCTGAGGCTGTGTAGCGTGCAGTTCAAGGAGGTCGGGTGGAGCTAGGTTGCTTGGTCGGGAAGATTTTTAGAAAATGACTAAGTGCGAGATCAGTGAGACTAATGTGAACAGTGATAAGAGTTCAACTATGATCACACACTTAGAATACTTGACAACACAACAACATATTCATCAAGGACACATGGAAATGAATTTCCTTCCGTGTGACAACTTTATGATAGGTGCGACACTTAGGATACACTTTGCGACGACCGTCATGACACTTGTGCGACAATGCTTGAAACTTTTGAAATGAGTTAGATGAACATTTACATGGTTAGAACAACTCATTTACACAAATGTGACCTCTTGAAACCACTAGAACAAGATTATATACATGATGTGACAACTAACATGCGAAAAGACAACAATTTTCCTATACTGCAAAGGGGACAAAAAAATCCTCAAGAAAACACATGGAATGAGTTTCAAAGTTTGCGACGACAATGTACAAGACCAAGGAAATCTCCAAAATTGAGTGTAAGCCAAAATTTTGGAGGGTCTTGTAGCAACAACAACAAAACCTCAAGCTTTATCAAGGTCAGTTGAGGGTTTGAGAACTTGTGATTTTTGTGTAGATGATTGCAAAGCTTTGTCCTTTGAATTCTATCCATCCAAGAAGGGTTTAGAAAAATATTATTAGGGTAGTCATACAATGATTTCTAGGAGGGAAAATTGTTGTGATTTGCTAGTTCATTTTGGGCATAATGTACAATGACATTACAAAGGATAAATCACTATGAGAAGACTTTTTTTGAAGCCCATGTACAATGTTTTAAAGGAAGGCAAATCACTATGATAAGGGTACTAGTTGAAGCTTGTTAGTGTCCTATGTTATAGTAATCAAAGTCAGGCTTAGTCTTTTCATCATTCTAGTCAATTTGTAAAAGGTTTTGCTATGATATCTTAGAGATCAAGTTATTAGTCTTTTGAGTGAAGATATAACGGATTTGGGTTTATCATCATTTAGTCGAATCAAGCGGTGTCTTTTCAAGTCAATTGCAAGGTGAAATCATCAAATCGTCATCATTACAAGTTGGTGTTGTGCTCATCATTTGCATTGCACTTCCATATTTGAATTTGCAACTAATCATTGTAAATAAATGAGGTTGGTAATGTGTGGAAGGTGAAAAATGCATGCATTTGGTTCTCAACAAGTCATCGAAACAATTTCTCCTCCTCCTCAGATGTTATGAACAACCAAATAGAGTTGTTGCACTTTGTCTGCAAGTGTTCGTTGCACTTCTGCAAATTGGAGGCTTTCTTGTGCCACGATCATTATCAAGTTCCAAATTTCTCTTCTCTAAGATAATCCACGTTGTATGTTGTCATTTTCATCTTTAGTAATTGAGAAGAATGCCCAAAAAAACTTGCAACCCTCATAACTTGAATGTGATGTGCTTTATTGTTGCGTTACTGTCAAAGGCATGGAGTTTTAATAGAAGATCAAGGTTTTGGTATTATTTATTATGCATGGAGGTTCAAGGAGATATTTTTGAATGTAAATATCATCAATCAACCATTTTTCTCAGTGAAAAACTTCAACGCCTGGTCATATTCACTCCAATGAAATTCGTTGTCCTAAGGCACTGCACTTCCGTTGTAGATAATGGTTTTCAAAGAAGAGAGGTTTACAATTTGGTCATGTGCTTTTTAATAGGTATTTGATGATTTAAGAGTAATTTTCCACATGATTGTCACATTCAGAGGTACAGGGGATGATCATAAGTATACGAATGAAATTTTTTGTGCTTTGGCTTTGTGCTTCTGCTATAGGTGATGTTTTTTTAAGGATGGGGGGTTTACAGTATGAAAATAGGTTATTCAAAGAGTATCTGATGATTTTCAGGTTATATTTCACATGTGTGATACATTCAGAGGCCTAAGAGGTGATAAAAAACATGCAAATCATGAATTCATTGCGCTTTTGAAGTAGCGCCACGAATGCACTGCGCTTCCACATAGTGAACAATGTGACCATGAAATTCATATCTAGACCTCATGTAATTGACTCTCATGATTATGAAAAGTGTCCTTAAGTGTCTTGCAAGTTCAAATTTGACGCATTTAAAGGAAGCTCACTGCACTTTTGCTGCAAGGGATTTGCTGCATTTTTTTACTGTTTTATAAATTAACTTCAAAATCGGTTTTCGACCAGCTAGAGAGGAATTTTGAAAAGGTGAAAGACGTTTTTGTCAAAAACGAGCCAAATTACAATAGCCTCCTTCAATTTTGTAACGTGTCATATATTAGAAGATTCCAATGAATCTTTACTACCTGTTTTTCAGATTTCGTCATTTCCTGTTTTAGTCATGATATTTGGGTGTAGATTCCGAGGATATGGAGAAGAATTTTCGAAAAATGAGAGAGGTTTCTCTCAAGAACAAGCTCATCAACAAAAAACTCCTTTAGTTTTGTAATATCTATCATGATGCGAGAGATATGATCTAATATTTGAACTTTATGTTCCAGAAATTCAGTCCCTATTTCCTAGCAAGCAATTTCTAAATCTAATGTAATTAACTCTATTTTTAGGGAAATGGTTGAGCTCAACCTCCTAAGTCCAAGGATGAGATAATTGTATATATTTCATGAATTTCAATGTGCAAAAAGTTGGTTGTTCATGGTCAGAGAAAGAAAAACACTGTGCATTGTACTTTTCCATTCTAAAGTTTTCAGTGAATGATCAAGGCCAAGGTCTATTTTCTCAAGGATTCATGTGTCAGTTTTTGATGTTGATGTGTTTTCATGTGTTGTAAGTTTATGCCTTGTTACAATCATGCTTGAATGTTAGGTCTTCATGTTAAAATTTGTTTTAGAATTCACTTTTAAAGTGCTCTGTTATGGCTTAATGAACATTTTAATGTTTTGTTCTATAAAGATATCTAGAATTCATCTTCAACGAGATGCTTTAGAAATTGTCAATTCCACAATTCCTATGCTGACCCCTCTGCAACAAAATTTGATAAAAAACACCAGAAGGATTGCCTACCTTGCCCTTGCTAAAAAATTTCCTCATTTTATCCTTTCATTGAAAACCATTAGCTCCATATGACTCCATGCCCAATGGATTTTCCCTCTTCTCTCTCATCAAACTGTTAAACCTATTCCCCTATGATATCAACACCTAGCCTAAAATATAAGACAACCAATCATTTAAGTGACTAGAGATTCATATAGTGAGAGCACTCTCTGAAGTTGGAAGGGTTAGATTCCAGTTTTAAAGTGGTTTGTGGTTTCCTTTGGGTTCCTCTCATTAGCATGGAGGAATTACAAAGTGCTAACAAAGCTTATATACAATGACATTGAAGCTGTGTGAAGGCAAATTTGTCGAGATAATTATGCAAGGATTTTGGAGCAACATAACCCTTGTGAGCAAGTTGATGTGTAGAGGTATTGGAGCAACATTATTTTCTATGAGATAGGTGGAAAAGGACTTGTTAGATGTTCAAGACAAGTGGATTGAAAGGGCTATGGTCAAGCACTTGGTCAACAAGTAAGTCAAGCTTGTTCTTGTTCGTGGGCAGATTGAGAGTCAAACATAGTTGACCTCAAGCCCTAGTTTTCCTTGTAGTAGGGCTAATTATAAGGGGCGTGATCCTTAGTACAAGAGCCCGATGTTTATTGTATTAAATTTGTAATATAAATACGTTTTGGGTCTGCAAATCTTTGTGTACTTTGTTGATTCACCAACAAATCTTTGTGTACTTTGTGATTCACTATTGTACATTTCCATTGTGCAAAGGGATTAGAGCTGTGTGTATTTCAGTGTGTATGTGATCATGTATTAGACATAAACCTGATTCTGAAGTACTAGGAGAAATCAACTGTACCTAGGCCCTTTAGAGAAGTACATGGCCTTAGCAAATGCAGTTTAGAGAGACAAGAGCCTCCTGATAACAATAACATATTGCATATGTCCTAGAGTACCTTTAGGAGCTAAGACATTGGTCTACCTTGACTTGGTTTTGAGGATTCTTCATGATGTCAACACTAGATTCAATATGTCCCCACGTTGGCCTTGACACAACTTGATGGGTTGGAGTTAATTCAAAACCCAGATAAGGATGGTATCCCATTAAGAGACTAGGGAGGGCTTGTTGCACTAGAGGAAGCCCTAACATTGGAGGAAAGGAGGCCTTATTTGACAGTTGGAGACCTATGGAGACCACTTGATGGTGCCCCAACTTCCCTTAGGATTCCACAGGAAATATTGAGGTGGATTTGAGGGCCATCCTTAAATTTTGGATCACCCAAGAATATACATAGTTTGACACCTCATCACACATTTACATGGCATTTGGAGTATTAATTATGGATTATGTCAAAATTTAAAGAGGCTACATCTCACACTTGTGGGCTATTATGTCTATTTTGGCACTTGCTAATGGGTTGGCTTGTAACCCAAGGTCATTTAATAATCGAACTAGCATTTATGGGATTTGTAGGCTAAAATTAAGAGACCTAATCCACATATAAATAGAGGATAGGTTCAAATCATTTTCATCATCACTTATGGATCAATTGGGCCTCTTTAAAAGATTTCGGCCTAACTAAAATAACACTGTGTCTTGTGGAGATGTGATATATTGAGGATTTTTTCTTATGGAGCTATTCTTTAGTATTAGAGATGCCATTTTGTACTAATAAAGGATTGATTCATGCATTATATCTTGTAAGTGTACCTTCTATTTGATATATCTTTGTATTTTGTGGGTATTGTATGGAATGGTTAATATCTAGGGTTTCTATGTGCCAGCTATTGTTGAAAATTATTCTATGGAATCTTAGTAATGGTATTGCATGCATTACCCAGTTTTAGAATTTATATGACAATCTAATAAGTGAATATTTCAACTAGATTTCCACATTGGCTTTTCTACCTAACAAAAATGATAGTTGGGGTTTAAAACCTAGGGTTTCATATTTCCCTTACTCCTCTCTAGGGTTTAGTTGTTTTCCCCTAAGTTAGAAATCCCATAGATTCCATCACCCAAGGTCAAGGCATTGGCCTTGGTCACATTGTTGTCACACCAATTTTTTTACAAATTCACATTCTTCTTCTCTTCCTAGAACTTTGGCCTTGGAAATTTTGAGCCCTAAATTTGCGACCCTAAAATTTCGACCCTAAATTTTTGGCCCCAAATTTCCGGCTATGAATATTTTTAGTCCTAAAATTTTTCCCCCTAATTTTTTTGGTTGCGAAAAATTTGGCCCTACATTTTTAGCCCCAAATTCTTGACTATGAAATTTTTTAGTCCTGAAATTTCAGCCCCTAAATTTTTGGGCCTAAAAAATTTTGGCCCTTGAAGGCAAGCCTCTAGGGTTACAATTTGAAGAACAGTTCAACAAGGGCTTGGATGTTGCATTGTTTTGAAGTCGTTTCACCATGCTGAGCTTTAAAATATCAAAATATA
This sequence comes from Pinus tabuliformis, assembly GCA_031772625.1. Lineage (NCBI taxonomy): Eukaryota > Viridiplantae > Streptophyta > Pinopsida > Pinales > Pinaceae > Pinus > Pinus tabuliformis. Next base: position 1,103,851,031 of record CM062811.1, read on the forward strand.
ACAATTTGCATGGTTGAAATTGCTTCCCTAGGGTTGAGGTCATCAACCCTTGGCAATTCTAGGGATAGGAAAACCCTAGTTTTATACTAAGGCTTCACCTTAGGGTCACTTGAAGGATTTGTGTTCATTTTGTTGATAATGCCAATTTTCATAAGCCTTTTTTGGGTCTTAAGTTCTTTTGTAAGCCTTTATCATTGCTTATCCCTTAAACCCTAGGCCATAAAATACTTTTGATAGGTCCCTTAGAGAGCACATTATTCCTTGTTTCACTAATTAGGCCTTCTTCTTCGTTGGAGTGTTCTCCTTAAGCCTTTTGTAGGCTTCTCCTAAGGTATGTTATTCCTTGTCTAGTAAGATTGAGCCTTGTCCTTAGTCGCAATATCTTGAGTAGGCCTATTCAACCTCTTTTATAAGTTCCTTTAAGCGTACGCTTCTCCTTATTACATATAATTGAGCCTTGTTCTTAGTTTGAGTACTACATTTAAGCCTATTCAATTGTCACCTTTGAACCCTATACCAAGAATATCCTATAGGTGACTGATCCAAAATTTCTCAGTTACCTGCATTATCCAAGATCTTTTCTTCAGTTGATGTTAACAAAATTGCATGAAAGAACATGTAAAAACCATGCATGAAACAACTTAAAAAAGAGGAAACATAAAGGAGACCATAAAGACAATGCACACAATGTTTCATAACAGGGGTCATCTAGTGTGGACAACGTCTCTGAGCCCTGCTTCAATAGTGGGGAGGCCACTTCATTCATCTCATAAAAAAGAAAGACAAGTACATGGAAACATACATCAATATACCTCCAATCTTGGGAGTGACCTGGAAATGGGCTGCTCAGATCCAGAAACACACTACACTAGTGAAATCCTCTTGAAATTCTAAGTATAAACTTGACTATATTTTGTCACTTGCAACTCTAGCCCCTCACATTAGGGGAGTTTTGAGGTCTAAAATGGGCCTCTTGAAAAAAATGTACAACCAAAATAAACTTTATAAGAACTAATAGGATTCAAAGGTGATGATGTCAACCATGGGGAATGATTCACCATTTTTAGAGTAAAAAAGTAAAAATAATAAAACTACCTTTTCAACTTATCTCCCTAAGGTTTCACTCAAATTTCGAGCAGGAGTACTCGTTGGATGCAAAATTTAATTCCTCATCCAAGGATTACCCATGTTACATACTTTTGATGAACCCTACTACACGAAAAATAAGAAATACATGAAAAATGTGATTGCAATCACATTTTTCATGCATTTTTCATTTTTCATGTCGTGGGGTCCATCAAAAGTATGCAACGTGGGTAATCCTTGGATGAGGAATCAAATTATGCATCCAACAAGTGTTTTCACTCTAAATTTGAGTAAACCCATAGGGAGATAAGTTGAAAATATGAATTGAAAAAATAGTTTTCTTTTTTCCCTCTAAAATTTGATGATGTAATCTAATTTTATTTTATTATTTCCACTATTATTTTATAATTTCCTTAGGAGGCCCATTTTAGACCTCAAAAATTCCCTAATGGAGAATCTAAAAGATTCCACAACAAATTCCCTCACAATAATATTCTTTGAATATTCTAGGGAATACGCTCCTGGAATATTCCCATCTCGAACTACATGCTGCGCAATTCTGTGCTCTGCGCATGGTTCCAAAGACGAGTTCCAAGTCCACTAACTAGTACTCCCCTATTCGCACAATTGAGTTGGGCTTTAAAACTTTTCACTGGGCGTTAAAAGCAATGTTGGGCCGTTGGCCCAATAGTAAAACTATCGTAAATAAGCTATGGCTGGCTGGCTGATCGGGGGTTCAAACCCCATGGCCAACCACTGTGTATTGTTTTTACAATTGCGACAAAAAACCTATTGTTTTTCCATTTGAAAGTTTGCCGCTGAATATAATTTGGGTTTGGTGAGTTCACCAAAATGATGACTGGTCTACCCGTCCTCCAACTAACTCTGCCGACCTCCAACACTATGCCACCTGTCCACCAAACCAATCACTAAAAACAATAGGTTCCACTGTCTTATTTCCCCACTACTTGCCCTACCAACTTTGGTAAGGGTTGACCAACCAATCCTAGGGTGCCATGTGGCACCTAGTGATTGGACCACATGGTGTCCTTGGATAGGGCCTCATCTCCAACCATATAGCCAATCTAATCCTGACATGTCGCAGTACCAAATTGGCCCATACTATTGACTGAATTGTTGACTAGGGAGTTGATTGGGCTTGGTAGCCTAATGTCCACCTGCAATATTTTTTTATTGTTTGACAAAAACTTCAGATCGCCATAACTTTCGCATACGATGTCTGATTGAGGTGTCATTCACGTCATTGGATTTAGAATGACGAGCTCTTGGATTTGAGCTAGGTTTCTCTAAGATTCATGGACCTCGAAATTTTAGACTTTTTTGATCCTCCTAGATCATTCCTCCCCACTAAGAAGCTTTTGGACCTCCAAAATCCTTATCAATCAATTGGAAGGTGAGGGAATTACTCCCTCACTTTATCCTTTTCAATCCATTAAGCCTTACTTAGATGCATCCCTTTGAAACCCACACAAAGGTACTCCACGCCTCCTCATCGTGAAATCTTGGTCATCTTGTCAAGGATGATGTCCTCAGGCAACTTGTTCAAATACTTCGGTGAAAAATCATCCACTGAAGGTACCTACCCACTCTCCTCTGGGTCCATGATCATAGGTCGCTCGTAGAGTTTCAAGTTTTCAACATTAACCACAAAATACATCTGCATATATGCTGGAAGATCAAGACGATAAACATTGTTCCCAATCTTCTCCAAGATGGTGAAAGGACCATATCTGATTGGTCTCAATTTCTTGCCTTCTCCCTTCATCCTGTCCTTGCTAATATGGATCCATACCCTATCTCCAACCTAGAACTGATGATCAACTCAGTGTTTGTCATGTCGAGCTTTATATTGAGCCTGACTCTTCTCCAAGTGTTCCTGCACTACTTGATGAATCATTTGGATCCACTGAATGAACTTGCATGCTTTGTCCTCATCACATTGTTCGTTGGAATCCTCATCCTTCCCAGAGACTAAGTATAAGGTATCCTTTGGCAGGTACCCAAAGCATCTCTCAAACGGTGAGCTTTGAGTAGATGAGTGCATGGCCCTGTTGTATGCATGATGCACATAATGGATCTGCTCATCCCACAACTTGGGATGTTTGCTGCAATAGCCTCAAAGCAAGTGAACTACTGTTCGGTTTACAAACTCTGTCTGTCTATTGGTTTGTGGATGAAATGTCATGCTACTCTTGAGTTTGGTGTCCATCATCTTCCACAAACTTGTCCAAAACTCTAAGGAATCGAGAGTCCTGATCATATACAATGGATGTGGGCAACCCATAGTGGAGCCAATATATACTGAAAGAAGAGTTGAGCAGTCTGCTTAGTAGTAATCTACTTCTTACATGGCATTAAGATACACATCTTACTAAACCTATCCACCACGACATACAAATAATCATGACCCTTTCTTGACAAAGGAAACCCTCCTACAAAGTCCATGGAAACACTTTCTTAAGGACGGGAAGGAACATCGAGTGGTGTCTATAGCCCCAATTTTCTATTAGTGGGCTTACAAATATAACACATCACACATCCCTTTACATATTTTGATACAATCTCTTTCACATGAGGCCAATAACAAAACCTCTGCAAGTGAGGCATAGTAAATGACCAGATACAAGATAAGTGTGGGCTTCTCGTATTACATAGACTCTCATTGGTCAGAATACATAGTTTTCCAAGGTGGTAAAGTAATTTTCCCTACCAATGGTAGTTGTCTATGTGTGATCCATGGGTTAACTTCTCATAAATCTCCTTGGAATCTTCATCAACATATTGCTCAACATAACTTTCATGAGACAAAGAAGCATTTTTCAAAATAATAGATGTAAAAACCAATGTTCCACCAAGGTTCCAGGACGAGGAGGCGAGGGAGCGAGGGGGCGCGGGAGCAGCCTATGCAAAAGCTCCCTACCATTTTTTAGGAAACGTGGGGGAGCGTCAGGGTCTTAAAAATTTATAAATATAAAATATAATTTATTAATTGAGTCCACTATGACAATTTGGTTTGAATTGAAAAGCTGCAAAGCATGATCATTGATATGAATATCATTTGACATTATCCAAATTTATAATATCATATAAAATAATAAATTTAAAATTCTAATTCAGCTTGGTCAAATTCTAATTTAGATTTTGGTCAGGCAGAGGGAGAGCTTCAGCTTGATAAGGTAGCCACTGAATTCTGTGAAAAGGTAAATGAACAGATCAGGAACACTGCATTGGCAGTAGAAGGGGCAACTACAATGGGTTGTCCAGCTGTATTGGATCCAACAGCTAGAAAGTTTGTTATATTATATATAATATAGACAGTACACCATATGTTGAAAGAAGAGTTTTAGTTCCAGGAGAGATGAGAAGATCACATGAAAGAGTTTCTGACAGTTTACTATCAAATGACATTGACTGCAGGATGACCATCTGCGAACCAACTTGGGTGACCAACGATGGCATGGATAATTTGTCTACCTTATTAGAGCAATGCCATGCAGTTCAAACTTCAAACTAGCAGTGTATTTTAGGGGTGAAAATAATTTTCAGACCTGAGAATTCAAGCTGAGCAACTGTGCTCTGTGTAAATTTGGTAACTATATAAATTCATATATAACAACAGTTCCTGAGATTTCTTGCTGCCCATAGTATTTTGTCATGCTTGCAATAAATGCATGTTAGTCTATAGTCCACCCAATTATTTCCCACATGAGATAGGTGCTGCTTCCATAGTTTGTATGTCAAATGTCATGCAAATTAAAAACACAAACTGAATGTCTCATATTCTTTGTCTGTCACTCTAGTTATCTCCCCACTGTAATCCAGCCATCACTTGAGAAAAAAAGGAGAAGTTTTAAAAGGGAAAATTCATGTACGTGCTATATGGTCCAGCAAATTTCCATGATACTGACCCTCTAAAATAACGCTTCTTGAAACCAAAAGACAACACAAGACGTTATCCCCATACAGAACATGAGTAGCTTTGTACCACTTTAGGTCTATTAAATCATAAACTATAAGCAAGGCCATTTTTTTGGGAGCGTGGGGAAACGTCCCCTCAAGGAAGGGAAACGTTTCCCTGGCATGTCCCCCTGCGTTTCCTCCATTTTGGGAGCGTGGGGAAACGTCCCCTACTCGTCCCCAAGTCCCCGGAGCGCGGAGGAGCGAGGAAACTAGACCCCTAGGGGGGGGGGGCGAGTCCCCGTGGAACACTGGTAAAAACAAGATGTCTAGAGAGCATATATGCTACTTTGTTGTTTGTACCCATTTTGTACTTGATTTTGTACTTGGTTAACACAATCATCATTCAAATAGATACTTCAAAAACAAGCCTCTTGCAAGAACAAAGATTCACCTTGGATGGATCACTTCTTGACAGTGGGCTTGAATAGCCAAGAAGATATTTAGATCATACTACAAAATTTGTTCTAGAGTATTGAAAAGTCTTGCAGTTGAGTTTTCTTCATCTTCTTACCTTGTATATCACAAAGGGGGAAATTGATGGTCACATACAAGCTTCAAAGATACATCAAGCGAGCATGAGCCACAACCTAAACCTGTTGCCTCAGCTTACAACTAGAGACAACGATGCTGATATTTAGAGTTATAGTCAAAGACAGATCAATGCTCCATGAGCATGCCTTTGGTTGGTGGCCTTCCTTAAACCACCATAGGTTGAGACCTCCCTTTTCAAGTTCGCTAGTTAAAGACCTCCCTTTTCCAAGTTGATGGTCTCTCTCTTCAAATCATTAAGAAGCACTTCCTCTAGCAGAAGACTTCAACTTCTAGCCAAATTTCGAAGAGTTCCATAAATTTCACTAAGCGTTCTAGTGTTGGTGGTCATCCTTAAACCACTACCCGTTGAGACCTCGAGTTCTCCCACCTTATACCTTCATTTCAGAGAGGTTTTTCAACTTATTGTTGTCATGTATTATTGTATTTTTGTATTATAGCTCTCTTCTTGGACTCGTATATACCCCTTCATATTAAGGGGGGGAATTTTGGACACCAAATCCGCTAAGGGTTGGTGTGAAATGTGAACAATCACCAGAGTCCAAGAGACTACTTGGCATATGAAGACCAAAAGTCACAAGGAAATGTATAAATATGTAAATCTTTGTGAATAAATGCAGTCTCACTTATCTTAATCTACTGCCCATTATTTGTGTGTGCCTTTAACATACATAATACAAGATGCCCAATGGGCTGTTAAATTTATAACAATGACTCAATAGACTCCTTGACTCTATGAAAAACCCTAGAAGCACTCAATGGGTGTTTGACCTACAAATAAATTAATCTTGAGCATGAAACCCATGCTACAAAAATAAGAATGATAATTTTTCTTCCCTTACAATATACAAGAATCAAGAGTACATTTCATATTTATGAAGATCAAACCTAGTTACACATTTCAACACTCTCTTCATGTGCATCGACCCCTCCTTCCAAACAAAATAAAAAATTATATATATACAAGTGAGACACCACTACCCAGATTTCAACATTGGTGCAATTACAACCATGCCGTGTAGCCTGTTTACTTAAACATCACCTTATTCATGAAATGCATTAGATGAATGCAACCTTTTTGCCTTTCTTCACTTTTATCCCAGTAGCTGTATACCATCTTGAAACGAACATATGAATATAGCATCATCATTAAGGAATACTAAAGAATCCCCCGTAAGACATATTCTGCTTGTTTGAAAACTACTCCCTAAAATTTCTAGCTTCATGCTTGACAATAAAAATTCATGAATTATGATATTCCATTTTGTGTACGTGACAAATTTTGTCTAAACTGAACCTTCATGGTGACTAAATTATCACACACAGTTCTTGCAGTTCTATGCAATAACAACATAAATACCCTTTTTTGCACATCTTCTGCCTGTTATATCTTTGTTAAATTTGTTGGGGATGCATTGATCCCCGCAAATTCAATTCAATAGTCAATGTGAACAAGTGGCTATTATATCATTTGCTGTAAGGGTTTAGCGGTTGATTACATCCATTTATGATTAGAAGCGTTGTTCATACATATTCTGCTCTCGTGTTATTACCTTTAGATTAAATACTTAGTTCCTAACTATTGACTTTCTTTTTCCTTTTCTTTTTCATGCGTTTCATTTACTAAGCATCCCTGTCTCTTCAAAAAAATGCTAGCATATTCTTTTCATATGTAGCAAGGGGATCTGAAGTATGAATAATCGCCCACATATGATGGGGAAACGGGTCAATAAGAATGTTGTTTGAGTGTAAATCATTTCTATAATGTTAAGCCAAATGCTATATAGTCTTCAATCCCAAACTCTATTTCAGATTTCTGCATCATACTGTCTTTCACACCAATGGATGATTAAAGTAATGCCACTTAACTGAAGTTTTCTCGATTATGTCAATTGCTTTTAAAGCAATTCTGCAACCTCTGTTATTGTAATGTAGTAACTTTGCAACTATACAATGCATTCAAGATGTTCGTTGCAAGTTAGCATCTGGAGCGTGCCTGGCTGTTGCGTTGGGTTCCAGAATAAGAAGATGCAACTACCTGCAGAGGAGAAGTCTTATAAGATTTTGATTCCAATATTTTCGCAACTGAGTTCTTTGACACACTTTTTAACTTTAAAAGGTGAAAATCAATTTCAACATCTTAGGTTGTTAGACATCATGGCATTTTAAGTATTTCATTTGAAGGCTAAGTTTTGTTTCTCTTGGAAACAACATAGTGGTCTGTGCAATTTACAATTGAAAGTTCTAAAGACATGAGTTTGCATCTTCAAAGGGAAAGACCTCGATAACGCAAGTGTTGTAAAAAGACTGAATGTGATTTTGGTCACCAAAATTCATTAGCAATGAGAAGGCAAATTTCTGATAATAATGAAACAGAAAAGCATAGTAGTCTTGAAAGATGTCTAAATTCCACATCTAGTAACACAAACGTTTTGTCATCAATGTGAATATTAAAATCTGCGGTGAGTTTTTAGCAAAAGCCATGAAGACACAAGTCAAATTTCACAGCAGCAATAGTATGCTTAGTTTTATGGTCAAAGTGAATGAAAATGTAAGAGTTCTAACAAAATCATGTAGCCATTGCCTTTCCGACTTAACTAATTATAAAAGGCCATACTAAACAAATCTAGGAAGATATTTTTACATAAACCATATAGTTAGTTAGACACAATGTTTCACGAAGTTTTTGGGACATGGGAACAGGGAAATGCATCCGAGGGACATGTGGAAGCACCCACAAGACTCTAGGGAACATCACTGGGGGTGTAAATGTCTCCGACATAGGAGAACCCACCCAAAATACTATAAAAAAATTATTAAAATAAATGGAAACTGAAATATAAATCATTGAAATATTATACATAACAATGCATCAACAACATACATAATTACATGTAACATAATAAATCACAAACGGTACATGTAATGATGTAACATAACATAGTAACCATGATTCACTATGTATTTATCAATGTTGTATTTCTCTTTACTGTGCACTGATCAAGAGGCTACTACTACTGAACTGCTCATCTGATGGAGTACTCGAAGAAACAACCTCTTAAGAAATGTAGGATGTAACCTTTGATCAACTCAACTTTTGACAAAACTGTCACTGACCTACTCATGCAATGTAGGAGGGAGAGAAGACATGTCCTTGCCATACATCTCATCTACTAGGAGGGAGGTACTACAAAACTGCCCATCTGAGTTCTCAAAAAATACATCTTGCATAGGAATGATGAATGCAGCAACCAACCCACTCATCTACTAGAAACAATTATCACTGACTTTCTCATCCAAGGGAAGGAGGGCAAGAGCATATATCCGTGCCATACTATGCATCTACTGGGAGAGTGGTAGTAAATTGTCCATCTAAAGTGGTGTTGGAAGAAACATCCTGTAATAGACACGAAATACAGGTACCCACCTAAAATAAGATTAATGGTAATTGAAGTGAGAGTGAGAAGATCCAACTCTATATATGAAAGATATAGAATATGATGGCTGTTCTTTAGGGTTTTAGGCATTTTTTTGGATGGCACACAGTTTTCTTGGGGTTCTATCCTCTATTTCACCAGTGCCCTTTTTCTTTGGCACTTTTTGGGTCCTTTCAATGGATTCAAGGATACTTTTTCAGATTTATGACCTCTTCTAGGAAACATACTCCTTTTTCTTCCATCTCTTTCAACTAAAATCTGCAACATTTTTAGGGTAGCATTGGTTCTATTCATCCAAAGGATTCTCTGGTGGTGACATTGGTTGGATCATTTTTATTATATGGTTTCAAATCCTCTCTTGGCCCCTTTAACAAGTTCTCCTGAGGTCTTCATAGACACTTCTCTTATCTATATTGGATGGACTACTTCAGTGTTACACACATGCTTTAAGAATGAAGGCAAAGACAAATTATCAAGCCTCACACCCACCTCTTGCATTTTAAATACAATGCCAACATCGTTATAGACTTAACAAGAGTTGTGACCTCAAAACAAGAACTCTGGCCCTAAAAACCCATTTTTTGCGTCAAAAACACAAAAATCAACTAATCTGTAAATTGTAATGGATATTCCACTAGGGGCAGTTCTTCACAACAAATCTGATAAAAATAGAATGAAATCTGAAATCTATACTATGAGGGTTAATCTTCTTTAGATTTATGGATTATTGTTTTTTCTACTTATGCATGCAATAGGTAGAAGGGAAAAAATAGGGAACAATGAAATACAAACACACACCAATCACAATGAACACCAAGATGTGATATAGGAAACCCTTTTAAGAGAAAACCTAGATGGAGGTAAGGCTGCTATGCTCTCTTTTGTCTAAATGGAAATGATGCAAATACAAAGGAGTATGCACTCTCAATGGAGTTATGTAGGACCTGTGGCACTTCGGCTGCTACAAAACACAAACCCCTTTTGTTATGCTCTCTCTATCCACTCTCAGCTAATTTTCTCTACTATGGAACAAAAATGCACTCGCATAGAATGGAACCCTTTTTCTTCCTCGTGGCCTAGTTATGACATGGTTCGATAGCCAACTAGGGATTAAATTTGACCCATTCAACTCTCAACATGGGTTAGAATTCAACCCTTCTAGAGTCTACTTCATAGTCCCCACGTGGCTAGCCCCATTTTCATCAATAATGGGGGATGACATGGCATCCTCTCAAAATATGGTGGTCAATCACAATAGGTCAACTTTCAAGAGGCATATCTTTTGCATCCGAACTCCAATTCACACGACTCTTGCACTGTTGGAAAGGTTTTCAAGTGAAGAATAGCGTCATGGGGTGCAGAATTAACCAACAAAGTCTTACCCCCAAAAGACATCATTTAAGGCCTCAAACTAGCACTAGAATGTTTCTTACCCCAACTCTCCAAACCAATGAAGATAACATTGACAAATTTTCGCTGATTTCACGAAAAATCGTGATTTTTTCCACATTGAAAAAAATGCAATTTTTTTCGAAAACCTCACAATGTTACCCAATTTATCATGCCACAATTAAAAAAATAGCCTAGTTGGTGGACCTGCGGGGTTTTAAGGCATTTTTTTTGGTTTTTCTTGCTCATTTGATTTTTTGTGGTTGTAGAAGGAAGGAGGAGCTAGAGGTCATCTTCAAGAATGGATTGAGGGCCAAACAACCATCATCATCACCAACAAAGGTTTTTTAGTGGAACAAGGGTTCAAGATCATTTGCCAAAGTAGCCAAACAATGTTGTTATCTTCCATTTAAAGCTATGTTCTTAAATACCCCCATGTTAATTATATTTTTCATAGATTTAGGCATGCTTGCTTGCTTCTTTGCCCACCTACATTTTCCTTCCTTTTTTTTGTCATTTTTCCATGTGTTAGTTGATGTATCTCAAACAGGTGTTCTAGTCTCAGGAGGTGTCAATGAGGCTAAGAACACAAGTGGATTAATTATCTCCAAGCCCAGTTTATTTTTCTAGGTGAAAATGTCTTACTTAGATTATTAACCAATTTTTAATTATTTTCCCAAATCTAACTTAGGGAAAATGGTTAATTAATCAATATTAATTTAGACAAGTCAATTTCTCTCTAGTGACTTCTAGAAAAGTGATTTGATGAAGTCAAGATGGTCTTAGTGTTCAAGATTGTAACTAGTGTTGGTCTTCATAATTATATTTGAATCATAAAGAAATGTATTTGTCAAAAGAAAAGAAAAATAAATTTTATTATTAAATAAATTGACTTATTAAAGCATCGATTTCATGTTTTGGTCAATTGTTTTTAGGTCAAAGCCTCCATTGAAGGCTTCTAGGGTTTATGTCAAGTGTCCTTATCCATGTCATATTGTAAAGAACCCTCCTTGGGATTTATTCATCAAAGAAGAAATTTATTTTATTGTAAAATAGGTCAATTAGGCCTCCTCCACCAAGTCGGCCTCAAACTGGACAAGCCATCCAAAAATGGGCAGCAAAATCACTATATAAAGGCAGTAACTCGACCTCATTTGTTACTCTCACAACAAGTTTGAACTCCATGTGGGTCTACTTATTCATGGCAGCTGATATTTTTCTTGGATTCCTTTCGTCGAGAGGTGTAGGATTGATCTAAAGATCATCCGATTCCGACATGTATTCATGAGATATGAATTTATTTGTGTTATGGGACAATTCGTCAAGGTCGGCCAACAACCAAACTGCCCCCACTTGTGCTCAACGTTTTAGTATAAAAAGAGGTGGCTTGCTAGTCATTTGGATACACACACTCTTCTTGTGATCTCTTTCTCTCCACTTCTCTTTGGGTTTTGGTGGAAGGAGGAGTCACTAGGAGAATACGCTGCCCTAGAGGGTTTGCCCTAACTCTAGGCACTATCTAAAGAAAGACTATACGCTGCCCTAAGAGGAGTTACACTAGCCCTACTTACAGTCAAAGGGAGAAGGCTCTACGTTGTCTTGTATGTAGTCAAGATGAAGGTGGCTTCCACAACGCAACAAGGAAAACACTGGTCTAGAAGAGACCTTTCTATCCTTACCCTAGCCGCAGTAATGAAGTGTTTTAGCCACAAAATTATGGCCGCAGTCCTAGCCCTAACTTTGAAGAAAATAGGCCGCAGTTTTATGTGCCCTAACTACAGTCAATTCAAGCCCTAATCGCTGTCATAATATTGGCTCTCATACGCTATTCAAAGGGTCCTAAATCCGTTGTCCTAAGGACAAGTCTATACATTGTTCCAAAGAGACCTAGACACAGTTCTGTGTGTGCCCTAGTCTCTGTTCAAATGCACCCTAAAGGCTGGCCCTATTCCGCAGCAAGTGGACTCTATGCTGCCCCAAACACAGTCATCAAAGGTGTTATACTCCACTATTTAGAAAGACTCAAAGACGCAGTTAGAAGGAGGTCTTACGTGCTACTTGTAAAAGCCTTTCACGCCGTCATAAAGAAACTCTACGCTGCCTGAATGTTGTCATAGGAGAGGACCTTGAATGATGTCCTTAAGTAACACTGTGTCATGAAGAGTGTAACTATAGCCTAGCTGCTCTGCTAGGCTGCAAGCCATAGCAAGCAGCTAAGGCTGATAATTGGATACAGTATTGCAGTATAGTGATGATGGACATGGTGTGATAGGTGACAGTATGGTGCATGGGCAACATGGTGCAATAAGGTGCATGAAGCAACATGGAGCAGTATGGTGCAACACAATGGATGTAGCATGATGATAGGCATGGATGTATAGCAACAACATGATGTATTGCAGTATGCATTGAGTGTATGATGGTGTAGCATATATAGTGCAACATGTTGCAGCATGGTGTAATGAAGTGCAACACAGTGATGGGTGCAGCATGGTGATGGAATCCCCTGTGTTCAACTCAACTACCTCATGTGTTATCTTCTTAGTGAAAGATCTCTGCTCTTATTTTGTCAAGTCAAAATGTTGACTTCTGATGTATATGTACTATCTCTCTCTCTGCTAAACTATTGAAGAACATAAGAATAATTGATCAAGGGTTTCCCCACATTGGGGTTTGTCCTTGGCTGGCACCACATCTTGTGTCCTCTTGTCTTGGCTTGTTTTCTGCGATTTATGTTTATGTTCTATCTCATTTTATTATCATGCTAAATGTGATTGCTAATCTGGAATTGATATTGAGCTAATATGGAAAATTGAAGTAAGTTTGCTCTCAGAATAGAAAATACCTAAAATTAACACCCTTCTTGGGACTTATTCATCAAAGAAGAAATTTATTTTATTGTAAAATAGGTCAATTAGGCCTTCTCCACCAAGTCGGCCTCAAACTGGACAAGCCGTCCTAAAATGGGCAACAAAATCACTATATAAAGGCAACAACTCGACCTCATTAGTTACTATCTCACAACAAGTTTGATTTGCATCTTCTGGGGCCAAAAAAAGTGTGAATTTCAAGGAAGAAGAAGAAGAAGAATAGCGAAGGAGGAGGTCTCCCACAAGCATAAGAAGTCAAAATTCTCTCTCTTTTTCCCACACGTGTGAAACTGTGAAGTCGCTAGAAGGGCCAAAATTTTGCAGTTGCTGGGAAGGTCGAAATTCTGAAGCTGCTAGTGAAGTTAGGACCAAAATTTTTGGGTTGATGCTGAGTTGAAACTGTTGCACAAGAAGAGACTACTAAAGTGTGCTAAAACATATTGGAAAGTTGACTTGGTGGAGGAGGAAGCTTTGTTGGTCTAGGGTCTTGGTCTATCTCTTTTGAATTATAGAAGGAAGAGTTATTGACCGAGTTTTCACCTATATAGGGGGTTTTCCCTGGTTGTGCACCTACATCTGGTGTCCTTGATCTTCATGTTTTGGTTTTGGTAATTGCTTGATGAACTAAGATAAAAGAAGAACATAAGAAAGATAATAATAATTCAAAGAAATCACAAGTAATTATCAACAAGGGAAAATCTTTCTACCTTTCCGATTTTCTAACATGGTATCAGAGTTGAGGTGAAGAAGGAAGAAAAAGGCAGGTTAAAAGATCTATTGAGGAAAAAGGAGATCAAGAAAAAGTCATTAAAGGGGATCATATAAGGAGATAAGTCTACCATCTACAGGAACTATGTCAAACTCAATGAAGGGAGAAAACAAATTAGAAGGAGCCTCCAACTACAGGGCCTGGAAAAAGAGGATAGACCTCATTCTCGAAAAGAACAAAGTTTTGGATCTCGTTCAAGGAAAAATCAAGAAGCCTACAGATGAATCAAGTGAAGCAAGAAAAAACAAAGTTTAGAGAAATCAAAATCTTGGCTATGAACCTGATAGTGGATGGAGTTAAGGATAACCTAATTCCATACATATCCAACATAAATTCCGCTCAAGAAATGTATGAGGCTCTCTCCAAGTTATTCACAATCAAAAACATTGGTCAAATAACAAGCCTCAAGAATGAACTAAGAATTGTTAAGATGACAAATGATGATACCATTTCATCATATTCTATAAGGATATCTAAAATCAGAGATGAACTCCAAACAATAGATAAAGTTGTCCCACAAAAGGAGCTCGTAATTATTGCGCTTTTAGGACTACCAAAATCTTGGAGTGCCTTTGCATCAGGGCTTAACAGTTGGAAATATACTCCAACATTTGAACAAATGTGGAATGCATGTAGTCAAGAAAAAGCCAAAATATTGTTAGTAAACAACGAGAAGGAGGAAGAAGAAAGCACCTTGAATGCCTATTCTGCTCATCATAAGAAGAAGGGAACTTTCAAGAAGTTCAACGGACCTAAGAAAAAAGTGGACCTATCCAAGATTGAATGTTACAACTATCACAAGATGGGTCACTACAAAAGCCATTGTCAAGAGAATCCAAGAAATAAGAAGAGAGAGGGAAAATATGAATGTTGCTGATGAAGATCCACCAAAGAAGAACAAGACCGAAGAATCAAAAGTCAAGGACTTATACTACTAAGTCTTCTCTCTCCCACATAGCCCTTGTTACCCACCATTTTGTGGGTGATATCCCTAGGAGAACTTTTTTCTCCATGATGGTACTCAGTTGGCAGCCAGCAGCCCCTCGCAGCAGCTCGATGTGCCATTTCTCCGCGACCTGAGCTAGCCATGTGGTCCCTCACCCATCTGTCATGATCGTATGTTTGAATGTGAGCCTCCCAAACCTAAAGGTATGCCTTGCTATTTGGTAATTGAGTATTCTAGTTTATTTATCATGGAAACTTTGGGCATGGATTAATGGGGGGATTTGGCGGAAAGAGTGGTCTAGGTCTGTGCTCTTGTCCCATAGGTCTCTTTTGGGATGTTAACATTGCACCCTAATCCTCTGGGATCTCTTTTACTGACCTATTGGTTTTAGGGATGGTACTACATGGGAAACCCTAATTTTGGTTGCGTGGTCCCGCTCCCCAATTCACATATATTACGCCCCTTCCACTCATTACACCCCCAATCATCTCTCCTCCTACCTGGGTTCACATCCCTCCACTGGATCCACATAGGGTCAGCCACCTGCTCCCCTTGCCCCACATCTTGGGTTGGGCATGGGATGATGACCGGATGTTGATGCAGCTAAAATAAAAAGAAAAAACATAATTGGCCACATTCAACAGGAAATTGTACCACAAAACGAAAAAGATGGTCAGGACAAAAACATTTAGCATGTGGGCAAAAGCCATGACATGAGCTTTACCCCATTCCATGGCCATCACCCTAGTTCCTACATGGCCTTTGATGCACCACCTTTATAATTTAGGAACCCATGATTGTCCCAACCCCCAGTGGGCGATGAACTGCCCCACCTTATAAGGGGGTATCCACTGTTATACTTTACGCATCATGATCTCATTACCTAAAGCCCAGAGAAGTTAGCCAAAGAAAATCATAAAAAGGAAAAAGACATATGAAGAAGGGTGGAAAAACTAAGGTCAGGGTAACTCATGCACCATGATTGCTCCCTCCTATAAAGTATTTAACCAACTATGGGCTTCCCTTTTATTAGCTACCCTTGTACCATGGCATGTGATCTAGGTTGCCCCTTTCATTCCCTATTCCATTTCATCATTATATTGTTAGGTTTTGGTAGCATCGAATGTGCTCTAACCACGAAAATTGGTGGAGAGGCTAAGGCACATGAGTTCTAAAGAACCCAAAAATCGTTTGGTGAAATTCTACCTGGACTGTATTTTATTAAAATAATTAATATTTTTAATGGGGTTCCTAAGTCTAAACTTAGGAAAATTAAAGTATTAATGGGTAATAATCAAAATATGGGTGAGAATGTTTTAGAAAGTGAATCAAGTCAAGTTTTTAATCTTAGCCGTTGATTAGAGATTTAATCTCGGCCGTTGAAGTCTCAACAAGAAAAGTATAAGGAGGCTTGGGGTTCATTTAGGAATACACCGAGAGAATGAATTGATCTAGAGTTTGAAATTTCTAGGGCTTGGAAGCTGAGAAATTTGAAGTAAGTGATTGTTCTGTAGCGGGGGGGCAGGGATAGTTCGGGAATATTGGGCAGAGAGGCAAAGAGCCACCAGTGAAGGCAGCGCAACACCTAGAGGGACTGACACTGGGCCAGTCTAGGCCCACGCAGAGCCAGAAGGGCCAGCGCAGAAGGGAAGTTGCCTCCACGCAGAAATCTGGAATTGCCAAAACAACCAGGCAAGGTTGACGCATAAGCACCAGGAGGCAGAAGAGAGCGCAAGGCTGATGCAGGGCCTACGCAAGGCCAGCGCAGAGATAGTTGGGGGTTTTGCCAGTTCTATTGCCTGATCAGTCGGAAACTACCAGGTGAAGTGAGGTAATCTCACTCAGTTTTCTGCCATTATATTTTTCTCTGTAACTGGATTGTCGGGAGGGCATCCAACATTGTATACAGAACTACTGCTTAATAATATAAACCACTTAGAGTTGTTGCACTGTTTTTCTCGCATTGGGTTTTTCTGGGGACTATTTTGTCCAAAAATAACAGTATCCTATGTATCTTGTTCTTTGCTCTGTTTTCTGTTTCATGAGATCAAATATTTAATTAGTGTAGGATGCAGAAGTAATTTGCTTCAATATTCAGAAGAATAACTTGATGAATGTAATTTAAAAATCAAGTAGGTGAAGTAGATTCATATTTGCAGCAGTAGGGGTTCCTTCAGTAGTTGGAATTTTCACATGGTTTCAGAGCATTGATTTTGAAATAGGAA
The DNA here is from genome assembly GCA_031772625.1 of Pinus tabuliformis. Classification (NCBI taxonomy): domain Eukaryota; kingdom Viridiplantae; phylum Streptophyta; class Pinopsida; order Pinales; family Pinaceae; genus Pinus; species Pinus tabuliformis. Next base: position 1,103,868,283 of record CM062811.1, read on the forward strand.
CAACAGATCCAATGCTGAGCAATGAGGTCGAAAGCTGCACTTGGAAATAATTCGAATCCCCTTCAAGGGATTGCGCAGTCCTTGCCGATAAGCTGATCTGAGGAAATCCCTCTCTAAGTGAGACGACAGAGAGGTACAATTTCTAGTATGTAAGTTTGTAGAGCCAGAGGGAGCGACACAAAGGCTCAACGCAGTGCTTGAAGGGCGCAGTTTCTGCTAGGGCATAAATTCGCTGGAAAAGAATGAAGATACATAGAAGGGAAATTTTCTCCTTAGAGAACTTTCTACCAGAAAGTTCGAATTTCTCACTTACTAAACAACTAAGCAGTGCTAAGTAGTGACTAGAGGAGTCAATATGACAGTTGGGTGAGATGGCATTGCATGGGCTCAGAGATCAAGAGAGGTTGGAAGGTGCTTCCAACTATGTCATATGGAAGACCAAAATCTTAGTTGTGCTGGAGGAATATGATCTCGAGGCCTACATCAAAAGTGTTGTAGTTGTTCCTACTGACAACAATCAAAAGAAGAAATACAAGGCTGAGTAGGGGAAAGCAAAGAGGCTCATTCTCGATGGAGTTCGAGATCATGTGGTCTCACACTTGCAGGGCAAGGATACAGCTCGAGAGATGTGGGGAGCCTTATCTTCTCTATATGAAGGCTCTTCCAAACAATAAAAGATGTGTTTGGAGCATAAGTTGCAACGTACTTTGATGCAGAAAGGAGAAGGGGTAAACCTCCATCTTCAGTGTCTTCAGGACACTAGAGACCAACTTGCTGCAGTGGGGTCCACTCCTCAGCCAACAACGATGGTGAGGTTAGCCCTGAATGGAGTCTCAGATGAATGGAAAGTTTTCGTCCAAAGCATATTGGGCAGAGAAAAACTACGTTCATGGGAGGAGATGTGGGTGGCTCTTCAACAAGAGGAGTTAAGGAGGGACCTAGTGAAGGTCAACCTTAGTGGAGTTAAGGAGGGACCTAGTGAAGGTCACCCTCAATGGAAGTAGCTCAAAGACGAGGGAGGAGGAGAAAAGTGTAGCTCTTGCATCGAAGCAACAACAGAAGCCTAAGCGAAAGAAGGACATTTTGAAGGTGAAATGTTTCAATTGTGGCGAGTTGGGCCACTATGCATCCCAGTGTCCTTTGAAGAAAAAGGACAAGGATGAGAAACATGATCGTAAGGCTATTTCAACAAAGATTGACAAGGTTGAGTTTTCCATGAGTGCCCACACATCTCCAGGAGGGAGATGGGGCGATATTGAGCTGTAGTCGAGAGGACTACATGTGGGCAGGATCATTGAGGAGTCCACCTCTTGGATCAATTCCTTGCTATGGGAGCCCAAGATTCAGCAGTAGTGAGATGGACTTAGTGTCAGATGATGCAATGGAGTGTTTGGAGGATAGATGCAGTAGCTTGGGACCAGAGACTGATCAGCGCAGAGCAAGGTTGGCAACAATGTAGATGGCATAGTGCAGAAGTCAGTAGCAGCGTAGAAGATTCAGAGGCTCAAAAGCAACAACAGTCAAATTCCAACATTCATTGTATTATGTTGAACATAGTTAAGTTCAACTAATTTTGGATGTTTTTAGTTGCTTCTCTCAGCAACTGAGTTGCAGTACAGATGCAATGTTAGCAATGGCAGTGCTAGCAGCATAGCGGATGCAGCGATTGAGAGGGAGTTGTAGTACAGATACAACAATGGCAGCGGCAGTGTCATGGGCAGCAGTATAGTAACAACAACAACACAATGTTGGTGGCAGCAACAGTGCAGAAAGGAGATGCTTCAGAAACAGAGCAGCGTGCAGATGGACATTTTTGCTAGAGCACTTTCCTTGCTAAGAGGGAGTGTTAGCTTTTGGTAGCATCGGAAGTGCTCTAGCCTTGAAAATTGGTGGAAAGGCTAAGGCACATGAGTTCTAAAGAACCCAAAACCATTTGGTGAAATTCCACCCGGATTGTATTTTATTAAAATAATTAATATTTTTAATGGAGTTCCTAAGTCTAAACTTAGGGAAATTAAAATATTAATGGGTATTAATCAAAATATGGGTGAGAATGATTTAGAAGGCGGATCAAGTCATGTTTTAATCTTAGCTATTGATTAGAGACTTAATCTCGGTCGTTGAAGACTCAACAGGAAAAGTATAAAATGGAGGCTTGGGGTTCATTTGGAAACACACACACACAGAATTGATCTTGAGTTCGATTTTTGGGCTAGGAAGGTGAGAAATTCGAACTAAGTGATCATTCAGCAGCAGAGGGGCAGTGAGAATCCGGAAGGACTTTTCGGAGAATACTGACAGAGATGCCGAGAGAGCTTGCAGAGGGGCAACGCAGAAGCTAGAAGAGTTGACGTTGGGCCAGTCTAGGCCCGTGCAATCCTAACGCAGAGCCAGAAGGGCCAGCGCAGAGCAGAAAAGCTATCTGTCACGCAAAATCCAAAACTGTCGGGAATAGTCGAAACTGTCGAAACAACCAGGATTGCTGACACAGAGGGCAGAAGAGATGACGTAGGGCTAACAAAGAGCCTGAAAGGGTGACGTAGAGCCTGAAAGGCTGACGCAAGGCCTATGTAGGGCCAACGCAAAAGTAGCCAGGGTTAGCCGGTCTTGTGCCAAATCAACTGGAATTCTGTCGGGTGAAGTGAGGTAAAACTCACTCAGATTTTCCACCAGTATTTTCTCTGTAAAGGATTGCTAGATGAGCATCCTAGATTTGTATTTAGATATTTCTCCTACATAATAATAAACCCTCAGAACTGCTACACCGGTTTTCTCGCATTGGGTTTTTCCAGAGACTATTGTGTCCTATGTATCTTGTTCTTTGCTCTGTTTTCTGTTTCATGAGATCAAATATTTAATTAGTGTAGGTTGCAGAAGTAATTTGCTTCAGTATTCAGAAGAATAACTTGATGAATGTAATTTAAAAATCAAGTACGTGAAGTAGATTCAGATTTGCTGCAGTAGGGGTTCCTTTAGTAGTTGGAATTTTCACATGCTGACACTCCACTATCTATATACCAAGCACCTTATGAAGTTGAGCTAGAGAGGTAGCCTATCTGAGCAAATTCATCTTCCAATCTGGAACACAAATCCATAGCCTACTGAATGTTGAATCTCTTTGCGGCCATACTGGAGGAATCAAAGAAGTCTTGGGTATAATTTCTGTGTGCTTTTCTCTTTCTTCCCTATGCAGATCTACAACTACAAACTTTGTTGTTAATTTTTTCTTAAGGCTATATTGTTCTTTGATTTGATAATTGCATTTCTTCATTAACACGTTAAGTTCACCCCATAACATCAAAACATTATTCAGATTTACATCACTATTCAGCAGCATATCCAATTATGTAGAAAGAACAATAACATCATCATCAATGCAGCGGAACATAAAGGAACAATAGAAGAAAAAGCATGCACACATAGAGACACCGAGATTGGTCAGAGACCAGGGCAAAACCCACTATGGGGAAAACCCTTGCAAATTCTTATAGATTGTCATCAAATGATTCAGCAAAAGAGAGTACAATGATCCATATTTTTTTATTTATGCAGCTAACCAACAAAAACAACTACAATGACCATTAAATAAACCCAACAAAGATTATACTCAAAATACTGATTCTGAAGTCTGTACTTGTAGGAATTTACAGGGTAAGTTCCTCAGACAGAACACCAAAAGGACACCGCTCACAACCAGATCGCAGATCAATACACCAGTATTTTGACGTGGTTAAAACCCTCAAAGAGGGAAACAGTCCACGGCCTGAGCCAACGCGGCCACTTCAGGCAATTTATTAATAAAAGAATGAAAATTTACATATGTTTCTCTCATGCACGGATTACCCTACAAATGACCCTCCATGTGCTTTAAATAGAATTCATGGACCAATCGGGTGTCAAGCCACGGATCAAGTGTCGGTAATACCGAGGAAAGAATGAACCGTCGGATCACTACATATCGTGACCGTCGAATTGTAAGTTATAAAATGTACAACGGTAAAGAAACACACTTTACCTAACTCTATACCTAACTCTATACTAGACCAAGTTGTACTTAACTATTTCCTATGTGTTGGAATATCCTAACATCCCCCCTTAAGAACAACTTGGGATTCCAAAAACACGAAAGTGACTTACATCTGGTTTGATTGAGCTCCATGCTTCTTCTGGAGTGATATTCTTTAAAGCCTTAGTAGGAGTGCGATTTATTATGTAATTTGCACAGTTAATTGCTTCTGCCCAAAAACTAAGACCAAGTCCTTTAGATTGTAGCATACAATTAGCCATTTCCTTTAAGGTGCGATTCTTCCTTTCAACTACACCATTTTGTTGTGGAGTATATGGAACAGTATGTTGCATTTGAATTCCATTCTCAGTGCAATAGTTGATGAATGTGTTTTTAACATATTCTCTGCCATTATCAGATCTTAACTTAAGAATTTGATGTCCAGATTGTTTTTCAACAAAGGCCTTGAAGGCCAAAAAAGTGTTAAATACTTCACTCTTGAGCTTTAAGAAGTATACCCAAGTGCGTCTTGAGAAATCATCAATGAAAGTTAAGAAATACTTGCAGCCAGAGAATGACACAACTGGAAGTGGACCACATAAATCACTATGCACAAGCTGTAAAGGGGCTGAGGCATGCCAAGAGGCACGTTTTTCAAAACTGTCCCGATGATGTTTTCCGAGTACAGATCCGGAACAAACACCATCTCTGCAAGATACCATAGGAAGACCTGTCACCATATTTTCTTTACATAGATGCTAAAGGGAGTGATAGTTTAAGTGACCAAATCGCTCATGCCAAAGTTTGCTCACTTCATCGTTATGAGCAACAAATACTGAGGGAAGATTTGATGACCCAAAGTTGTGAAACTTATACAACCTTGTAGAATCATCAGCAATGCCAGTAGCCAAAATCTGTTTAGGATCTCTTAAGTCCATGATTACAACATCATGAGGTCAAAATTCAACGATTTTACCTTCACCTGAATGAGTTATCTGATATACAGATAGAAGGTTGAAGGATAAGGTTGGAACACATAATACATCATTAAACTGACCATTGTCTAGATGAACAGTTCCAGTCCCTACAACACTAAGAGATCTATCATCACCAACATATATATTTTTGGTGTTACAATCATTTAAAAAAGAAAACATGGCTTTGTTTTTGGCCATGTGATAAGAAGCTCCAGAATCAATGAGCCACTCATGAGAATGAGAAGAAGAAGATACATTTAATGCATAGCCAGACCGAGATGCTTGACAACCACATGCAGAAAGTGCCATTCCTGAAGATGAAGTTGAAGTTGAAGATTGCCCCAAATGGATGTTATGTTTCTTCATTGCTGCTTCCAAGGCTTCCATCTTCTTAAAGCATTTTGATTCTAAGACAAAAATTGCAATGTCTATCAGTCTTCTTCCCTTTGTTTTTATTTGTCTTATCATTTTGTTGAAATGATTTTTCATTTTGGGGCTGAAATTGCTCAGGACCCTTGTTTGGTTTAGGACCATTCTTTTTAGGATATGACTTCTTAGGATTCTTTGAATTTGGTTGCTGCTGGGCGGCTAACGCTTTCTTGGAAGAGTTTCCAAGATTAAGAAGACCAAGGTGTAAGAGTTTTTCTTGTTCTCTTATTAAAGAATTACAAAAAGAGTCAAAGGAAGGGGGCTTGTAGTCTGTTCCTTGAGAAATGAAGGCTTCTCTTGTAGAATGGAAGGTGGAAACAAACACAGAGTAGGCTGGTCCCAACTTTGTAAGAATGGAATAGATAAAGTTACTATCTTCTTTCTTAACTTTAACACCTTCCAAAAGATATCTAAGGGTCTTGAACTTGGACAAGAAATCTTCAATGCAAGAAAAATTATTAGGGTCCAATGTAAGCAACTCATTTTCAAGTTGATGGGCTCTAATTTCATTTTTAATCCCAAAAACTTTATTGATTTGTTTCATTGCTTCATCAGGAGTATCAATTTCTGCAATATGGAATCTAAGATCTGGAGAAATAGACATCCCTATCAATCCACGTGCTTGATCTTGCCTATTTTCCCATTTAGCAACCTTATCTTCATCCTTCGGTTTCTTTTCTTGGCCTGAGGCTATTCTGTAGAGACCTTTACTTCTAAGTAAATCCTCAATGTAAGCCAACCATTGGAAGTAGTTGGTGCTGTCAAGGGTAACTTGGTATTGACTTTCCATTTCAATGGAAACTGAAGCTAAAGATGCTGAAAATAAGTGTTCCAATGGATAGATCTCGAAAAATTAGGCTGGTTTAAAAAAACGGCTCTGAAAACAACTTCCGGATGAAGAAGTTATGGCTTTTTGAAAAAAAGCTGTTGAAGTTGCCGACGAAGTGCGGGAATGTGCGGAAATGAAAAACCCCGCCCCCACAAAATGGAGACTTGAACCCAAAACCTCTACTCTCTTAAAATAGCTTTGAACCAATTGATCTATACAAAAAATTTGAGAGAGAGAGAGAGAAGGGGGGGGGGGGGGTGCTTTGGGTTGCGTGCTTGCTTTGAGAAAGCTCTTTTTCCCTACAAAACAAAAAACACAAAACCCAACACGGACATGCAAAGAAAACGAACCTTATGGCTCGAAGTTAGCTTTAGCCGAAAAACTAAATATTTTCAAAAATGAACCTTGCGGCTCAAAGTTAGCTTTGGCCGAAAACTAAATATTTTCCTCAATGTTTCTGATTTTCCGAGATCACCCTAAGGCGCAGGGAAAAGAGCATACGCATGAGAAAAATCCTTCCTTTCTGTTTCTGATTTGCCTAGATCGCACAGAGTCGCAGGGCAAAGAGCATACGCAGAAATGAAAGGTATAGATTCGGTAATAAACGAAGCTAAATAAACCGAAACCGAAATAAACAGAGAGAAAATAATAGTAAACTGCAAATAAACATGTATACCTCCAGATCTTAAAAATGACGCAGCTAGGGTTACCGGAAACCTTTTCGCGTGAAACGAAAGGGGTTCCTCACTGGAACAGATGCTCCCAACACAACAGAGCAGTCCTCTCGGCCCGAAAGCAGTAAGAAACAACAGATCTAGGAAACGGCAGTCGAATGCAGTTCTATCGGCTTCAGATTTGCATCACCAATGAACACGACCCTCAAATAGCTCTGATACCATGTAGGAATTTACAGGGTAAGTTCCTCAGACAGAACACCAAAAGGACACCGCTCACAACCAGATCGCAGATCAATACACCAGTATTTTGACGTGGTTAAAACCCTCAAAGAGGGAAACAGTGCACGGCCTGAGCCAACGCAGCCACTTCAGGCAATTTATTAATAAAAGAATGAAAATTTACATATGTTTCTCTCATGCACGGATTACCCTACAAATGACCCTCCATGTGCTTTAAATAGAATTCATGGACCAATCGGGTGTCAAGCCACGGATCAAGTGTCGGTAATACCGAGGAGAGAATGAACTGTCGGATCACTACATATCGTGACCGTCGGATTGTAAGTTACAAAATGTACAACGGTAAAGAAACACACTTTACCTAACTCTATACCTAACTCTATACTAGACCAAGTTGTACTTAACTATTTCCTATGTGTCGGAATATCCTAACATCCCCCCTTAAGAACAACTTGGGATAGGATTGAAGGATTTACAAATATGACACAATAGGAGAAGGAAGGAGGCACTAGAGCCTATTGTACTGAATTGTCACTGATTCTAGTCAACTGCAGAACACTACAGTTACTGAGCAAAATCTTCGGACAACTGAGATTTCATCTTTCAGGTCCCGGTTGCATGGAGGAGTCATCCGAGTGAGTATATCTGCCTAGTCACTCTCTGAAGCACTGTAAGCAAGCGACTGTGGTTGGATCTCCCCAAATCTATCTCAGAGTCTCGTTCGCACCCTTCAGGTTGTTATGCCAACAACTTTTGATATTTTTCCTAGATTCCTCTCATCGAGAGGTGTAGGATTGATCTAAAGATCATCCGGTTCCGATAAGTATCTATGGAGATATGAATTTATTTTGATTATGGACAAATTGTCAAGGTCGGCCAACAAACTTATGTAGGCTCAGAAGCCCAACAGTCATGTCTATTCAACCTCAACGTTTGCATATAAATACAAGGAGCATTCTCCTCATTTGGACAATTCAATTCACTCATCTTCTCTCTCTCTCCTATGCATAAAAGGAGCCTCTCTCTCTCTCACACATGTGTGGCTGAAAGGAGGACGTCCTAGGGTAGCAAGTCATCTCTTTGACCAAGTGTTGACCTTCCAAGAGTGCGGATTGGGTGTGGATGCCTCTCCTAGGCAGGCCGCAATTTTTGGCACGAAAATCGAGGTGATTTGACCTCTGGTTTGACTGGTGTTCACTGCCCTAGTTTAGGGCTGCAAGTTGACTTCAGAAATCTACAAATTGACTAAATTTTTGGGGCTGATCAAGGGCTGCTTCTTCAAGCTGTTCGAGGACAAGTTGACTGGAAATCGACCAAGTATTTTAGAGGTCAATTTCAGCTAACTTGACCAAGTTTGACTTTGCTGATCTAGGGCTTGCTGCTACTGATATAAAATTACAAAATTCAGATTTTGTACTATTTCTCTCTGCTGAACTATTGAAGATAAAAGAAGATTTGATCAAAGGGTTTCCTTGCATTAGGGTTTGTCCCTGGCTAGCCGCCACATCTTGTGTCTCTTGTCTTGGCTTATTTTTCTGTTTATCATTTAATGTTCTATCTGCACTTTACTTAATGTATATGTGATTACTAATCTGTGTCTAATAAGAAGAAAAATAAGTAAACTGCTCTAAGCATAGAACATACCATAATTTAACACTTTAGCATCCCAATCACACTTTGATACATTGTGAGCGAGCAACTATAGTTTTTTGGTCGCTCTCTTAGGTCTGCGAGCAACTGGATCTGCAACCAAAAATCTAAAACCCTAACTCCTAGTCGCATGGATAGAGAGTTTTCAGTGCGACTGGAAGGCTCCAGTCGCACAAATGAGCTTCTTTGTGAGCGACTATGGTTGAATCCATCTTGTGTTGTGCATGCGACTGTGGCCCAAAACCCTAGATCTGAAATGCGAGCTTCAAACACTGCAATTTCATCTCAAAGCGAACCTATTCCTCCACAGACAAGCCTCAGACCTGTGCGAGCCAAAAACCATGATAGAAGAGTGTCTCATGATTGTGTCCAAATAAAGTAGACGTCACTTGTATTTATAGCCTTCCAAGAGGGTCAACTTTGCTTTAGGGCCTACCTTATCAAATATGCACATGTAGGATATTATTCATAAATACACTCTCTTATCCGATTTGAGTGATCTTTAGGTCAATTTTGGTCCTTACGAAAAGAGGAATTCAATGCAAATATTATCTCCAATAAGTGAGTTGTCCAAAGTGGAATTTGACCGTAGTTGCATATTTTTAACAACTGCAAATCTCTGCACCCAGATCTATTATGTGAATCAACCGAACTACTTCCTAGCAACCACATTGCCTGCAAACTCTGCTTTTGAGGCAATTCACACTTTTCCTCAGAATAAGATCTGGAAAATCGAATTTCCTCTCTACAATTCGCACCACTGGCTTGGCCTGCACAGATCTGGAGAAAGTGCATCAAATCTCCCTCTGAAACTACACAATCTCACTGCCTTCACTTTTGTGCCTTTGATATGATAAATAATGCTTTGATATAATGTGAAATTTCCTCGAATGCACCAACTGGAAATTATTCTCCTAACTGATTAGTAGTTTATTTGTTTACAACAGTTAGCAAATAACTCACTAATACATTCTTCACAAATAAAATATGTTGCAGAAGTAAAATAAGGAACTGAGAACTAGATGCACACACATAAAAATTTGACACAATAATTTTCGACTAAAAGTCCCCGGAAAAACATTGAAGGGAACACCAATGCAGCAAATGGGGGTCTATTTTATTATTATACAACAAATTTGAGAGTACAATACTCTGGTTACCCAACTGACAATCCTATGAAAAATATACTGGCAAAATAATCTAGAGATCCCAAATCTCCTTAGCTAAACAACTCAGCCTCCTCTAGCCTGCTCGAACCCCTCACAAGTTGCTCACACTGCAGCCTGGAACTCGCACTACTGGCTCTGGATAACTCCCACTATCTGGAAATTCACTCCAAATGAGCCATCCTACCTCCCTCTGCATCTAGAAGTCATTCACTCTGCCTCCTGGAAGCTAATCCGGCCTCCGACAACTGAATCCACTCTCTTTCGGCAACTCGCTCAAGTGTTTCTAGCTATTCGCACAAGCTTTTGCGGCTTTCTCTGCAAATAATTTGGCCTTCTATCTCCTGCCACTCTAGCACCAAAGAAACACTGGAAAACTCTCTAGAATCTCTCCCAAATTTTATGTTGCTCCCTCTCTCTGATGCTCTTTTGGCTCGAACTCTTCCCTCGCTGAATACTGCCCATTGGGAAATTCACATTGCCTTGCTTCCTTGCTAATTCAACACGTTTATCTCCATCCCATCAACTTGCTCTTATAATCTCTTGTTGGAGCATCAATGGCCAAGATATAATCGTAATCGATGGCTAAGATAAATTTGACTACATCAATACACTTTTCTATAAGTCTCTAGAGCAAAAGTCCATTACCTCAATTAATACACATTAATTAATCAATTTTCCTAAGTTAGACTTTGGAATTTTTAATTATTGATCAATTAATTTAATTGGGAGGTTTCTAAGTGAAACCTTTTCTGGGTTTCGAAGATCTCGTGTTCTTCAGTCTCTCTGACACCTTAGAGACTAGAACACCTGTCTGATGCTATCCAAAATCCATAAACTAACACCAAATTGATTTACAAGACTCCTCAAGGCTGCAGTGGTTATTACAAAACTTCTTCTCATAAGATAGGCATCTTAACTCGTGCCTTTGAGGGGAGCAGAGGCCTCTTTTAATAGTGGCTAGAGAAATGTCTAGGAGGGTTGGTTGAAATCCAAAAGGAGGGAATATTTGAAGCCGACTAGAATTGGAGGGCTATTTGAATTATAAAATTCAAATTCTTTTGGAGCTAAAACCATTGCTAACCTTAGGCCAACTTTAATATTGATTTTAATTCAAATTTTGATGCCCTCAACAAGATATCTTAGCCACATTATTTAATTTATTTTTAATAATAAGATCTCATTGACTTCAAGATTTTGCCAGCGGATAATAAGTCGCCACATCAACCATTTGTTGGGGCTTTTGACCACAAGGTGGGGGCATCAACTTCAAACAAGCATATCTCTCAAACCATGAGGATCCTCATCACAAACCACATACTGTCAGAATGGGTATGATGAGGAGAATGCAATAAAGATGGTCTTGACCATAGTTTTAAAAAACGGACGTTTCGAAACGGAAACAGCCGATTTGGTCCGTTCCATTGCCCTCCAGAGTGACTCCGTAAAAAAAACGGCTCGGTTGGCCGAGTCAGCCATGACTTGGCCGAGTCATGGCTGACTCGGCCAACTCGACCGTTTCCTGTACTGACTCGGCCGAGTCACAAACAGCGGCCCGTAACCCACTAAAACAACGATTTAACATTATTTTAATGAAATTTTAAGGGGTTTGTTGATTGGTTTGGACTTCAAGGTGTTTTATGAATTAGCTAAATGTTATTTGGGGTCCATTTCCCCCTCCCAAACCCTATTTAACACATTCAAATGCTCTCTACTATTGATATGCTATTCAAATTTCATGGTAATGTTAAATTCTTAAAGTAAAAGTGACATTCTCCTTAATCTTCATTTTCATCCTTTTACTTAAATTTTTAACATTACCATGAAATGACTCAGGATGTTTGAGAGTGGTTTTGGCCTCATTGGATTTCATATGGAGAAAGTAGAATTGTAGATTTCACTCAAAATCCAGCAGACTTATCAGGATTTCAGGATTGGAGGATTGCAATGTTTCCATTGAATTTTGTCATGTATTAGGGTATGGAACTCGTATTTAATCAAGAGCACTAATCCCTCTATGTACCTTGATGTTAGTGACATTGGTTGTTGAACTCCTCTGGGATTCGCTCCCAAACCAGGTGCTTCTGAAAATGTCGCTCCCGCTCCCGTTTTCGCTCCTGATCCCAAGTAACACAAAGAAGAGAAACCGTTTGGATCAAAAACGGTTAAATGATCTAGTTTATGTCCAATACAACCTCCGGCTCAGACGAAACCATTTGCTGAACAAAAGACCTGATTCAAATCCCATTGTGTTGGAAGACATTGATCCAACATCAAATTGGGTAGTGGAGAGTCGTCCAGCAGAGTTTGATCCTGATGAGGATCTTGATTTAGATTTAGATATCAAGACATCAGTTGAACTTGAACATGCTATTCAGTTGAATGCAGATCCCAATCCACCAGCCTCAATCTCACAGCCAGCAAGGACTCCAGTTGTAGGTGCTTCCTCTGCTCAGCCACGACAGAAGTGCAGCCACATATCTACTCTATCTCAGCTTGCATCTGCTGCAGTTGCACAGCCTGCTAGTGGTACCACTTCTACAGCTGCAGTTGGAGATGATGATGATGAGGAGGAGCCATGAGCCCCCCTGTTCGACTCTGATGATGATCCAGAGATTGATCGACATGATCTTGGCTCCTCTGGCAGTAGCTACTAGCCAGTAGCTGTAGTACTAGTACTGGAGTCTGGTCACAGTTTACTTTTGTTGTAGAGGCCATTTCTAGCCTCCTTGGTTATGTGTTTTTTGTTTTGAGTCTTTGATCATGTATGACAGTTGATTATGTATTGCCATTGGGTACCATTTTGATATAATGGATTGGTTCATGAGCCTACTTTGATCATATGTTGTCTTCCATCTATATTATAATGCTGTGTGTTTGGAAACATGAATGAAAATCTTTAAAATTATGTTTAAAATCTTTTTTTTTATGTCTTTTTATAAAAAAAAATATTTAATGTATTTTTTACAATGACCGAGTCATTGAAATCGAGCCGGCCAAGTCATTACCATTTCGGAGTCGGATTCGGAGTCGATCCTTGGCTGAGTCGGAGTCAGAGTCGGAGTTTTAAAACTATGGTCTTGACTCAAGAAACCATGATTTGCCATGTCATTTTGGTCAACAAAGGCGGGGCATCTTTTGGTGTTGTTTGGGTTCATATCATTGACAACCACATTTCAACAAGCTTAGCATCTCAAACAAAGACAAAGCTCATTAGGGCAAACAGAATCGACTTCATCCTCGGGGCTGCCATGGGTGTAGATGATCAATCTTCTTCAAATGTAGAATAAGATATCTTTAAGAGTGGCCTCATGCTCTTTCTGTTCACCAAAGCTCTGATTCCATGTTGATTTTCTAGTGCAATCCAGACTAGTACAAATTTTCAATCTGATAACTACTTCTAATGATACAATTTGACTTCTTTATAGCATTCCAATCATCAAGTAGTTATACATGAAAAATTTCAACCATAACAGTAGAGAAGCAGTATAGATCATACTAAACAATAAGACAAGAGACACCAGAAATTAGGCCAGCAGCCAGGGCAAAACCACAAGGGGAAAACCCAACAAATCTTTCCTTATGAGAGAGAATTCAGTTCTTCAAAATGTACATCAGAATATTCAATCAAAACATCAATCTCTGACCTCAATGTTTGCCAAGTCAAAACCAGACAAGGGAGAGAGAAATAGTCAACGTTGGTTCATAATCAAAGTCTGCAATAGAGGGGCCTAAGTGCCACAGTCCTTTGCTTTCCCACAGAGACAAGTACCATAGATATGAGTGATGCCACAAAACTCAGATATGAGATGCCACAGAGCATACATGAGATGCCACAGAATTAGGACATGAGATGCCATGGAACTTCACATGAGAGATGCCACAGAACTGCATGAGAGATGCCATGGAACTGCATGAGAGATGCCACAGAACCGCATGATAGAAGCTACAGATCCACATGAGAGATGCCACAGAACCTCATGAGAGATGCTACAGAGCTCGCTTTAGACGAGGTGCCACAGGCCTTAGCTTGATCGACCGAAAAGATTGCCACAGAACTCACTTTACCACAGGGAAGAGGAACAAAAAGAGTGCCACAGGTCCACAAGGTATAGAGCCTCAGATCTGCAAGATATAGAGCCTCAAATCCGCACAAAACAGAGAAATAAGAGATGATCTGAATCTGCCCATAATAAGAGCGAATAGTCTCAATATATAGTTATTCGTCCATGCGAAAAGATGTGTCTCTTGGGCAGGCCAACATGATCTAGGAGGGCTGACTTGGACACTTTGTGGAGTAATAAACCAATTATTTTAAATTCGATTTTTTTCTTTTTGATTTTGCTAATGAAAAGACCAACCATAGCTACCAATTTTCAACAGAATATTGGGTGAGGCACTTGCATAGTGTTTGGACTATATTGCTTTCCTATAAGCTGAGAATGTTTGCTTGGCTTATCATTCATTAGGGGATTCCATCTAAGGCCAAGTTAGCCAAGACTTGTTTATTGGATGGCCTTTTCCTTTTTCATCAGTGCCCCAAGATAGTCAAACATCTCAAATTGTCAATTTTCCAGGCAATGTTTGAGTTAGTTTGAGGATCATCCCATCGTGTTTCTTCAGGGCAGGATTCATTAGCAAGCAATTCTGTTTGGAGATGGCTGTGTTCCTGTTTGTGGGGCTTTTCCTCAGCTTTGGTATTGCTTGAGGATAGCAACCCTATTTGTTTTGTAAAAACTAAGGTGTAAGTTTATTTTTTATCATGAGGTTAGCTCTTTGGCTGCTTTCAATTCGGTATGGAATGATGAGGTTCATAATCAATTGTTGGCAAAAGGAGCTTTGCTGATCAAAGATTCCCAATCTTTGGATCACAAAATGTACTCTGCATTTATTCTGCATTAGTAGCTTTTCAAAAGACATTATAGAGCTCATTATATATAGCCTTTTACTTTTTGTTTCTGATTGTAAATATTTTTCTGTAAATATAAGAAGTATTTTTCAGATGAAAAAGTCTAGATTTTTAAAGTATCATCAAACAAAATATATAAGACATTTTGGAAACTGTGCACCTATTTCAAGAGTCTTCAAAAAAATGAGTTACAATATTAATCCATTAGTTTCAAAGAGAAAAATGCAAGTTCTACACAAATACTAACCTCGTATGTTTTATGTCCCTTTTTAATCAAGTACCCAGCACTATTCAGATTATCAATTAGTGCATCCACGTCTGGAACTTTAAGGCTTATTTCATCCGCAAGAATAAAAAGCTCCTAACCAACCAAAAAAGTTAACGGTTACACACTGCACTTTAAATAATAATTCCCACTGTATAAAATTAGAGGAAAATTATGCAGAGAAGACAGTTGAGAATGGAAATAACTATTATCTTCTAGTAACTACAATGTTTATACTTCATATAATAAATTTTTCATATGGAATGCTATGCTCTAAACCAACTAGAATTATATATTGCCACCTACTGCAAAATAGAGTAGGACTGTCTCAAAACTATCATGGAAGAAGATATAGGTAGTTGCTTATAACTTGTTATTCCAGCAACTAGGCATTCCAGAGTGGTAGAAAACACAGCAGGAAATTGCCTTGCATCAAAATCGAGTCTAAAAACAGAACGAAACGTTGACATCCACAATTAAAAAAAAACAACAACAACAACAGAAAGACTTATACTGAACAGTGAAAATTCAGGAGTTCCCACAAAGACAAGACGTATCAAAAGAGGAAGAATATGATACTTACAGAAATTGGGAAGCAGGCATTCTGCTGTAATTCAGACTTTTTCTGAAGAGCACTGAGAAAGCGTTTGGCCTCTTTTTGTTGGCTCATTCCACCACTGCGTGCAAAATCCACGCAACCATGCTCATCTACAAATTTGTCATATAAAGATTCTTTCATAATTTCTACGACATCCTGTACAAAATATTGTAGTTAATAGGCATTTCGTTGCTTTCAATTAAATTACAGAATCCTCTAGGCTGTAGCTCATGCACTGATTACAAATCCTATGACTACATCGACTAAAATATTGTAGCAAATGAACTTAGCATATGGACACCAATTGTGCCACTCATATTTGTGGAGAATGAGATAAAATTAAACATTCGAAAATATTGAATTACTAGGTGAATAAATAAAATTAAAATATTACAGATGGATGAAGGAAATAAAAAAATCGAAGACAAAAAAAAATAGTACAGTCTGAAATAAGTTCCGTATTCACTAGAACGAATGCAGTTTGACCCTTCTTAAAATTCAAGATATCAAAGTTTCCGAAGATTTGAAAGCTATGATATTGTATTTCTGTCGAACAATGGCACAACTAAGTAATAATTGAATCAATTACATGGAATCCATAACATTCAAGATGTTGCAATAGCTCTGAAAGTACTATGGGAGGAAATGTTGCAGCAACAAATTCTAGAGAGAGGAAACTTGTGGCGCTTTCATCAATTTCTGGTTTTGTTTTCTATTAGTTTCAGATGATTCTCTCTGGACACTGAAGTTTGTAATCCTCTAATTTTGCTATTTCCAGTGAACGCAGGTTCTCCAAGCTTGATTTGTCTTTCTTGTTGTGGAGTAGATTGTTAAGATCTGTTCGGCCTCTGAGTGGTTAATTTTAGTCTTCTCTATGATCAGCGAGACTATTTTAGACTCGGCCCTTTAATGGCTGTTTTGATGCTTTCCAATTTTGGCTGGAACTCGTTAATTTTGGTGTTAATTTCTACGCTCCTATGTTTAGTCTCCTATATGAGGAACAGCTGTGCTTTCCAATTTTGGCTGGAGTTCATTCTAGTGTTAATTGTGGTGTTATTTCCACTCCTATGTATAGTCTCATATATTTGAGGAACAGCTATACTGGTATAATGTTTTGTTTATATTTCTGATATAAATACAATTATTGCTTTTTTCGATCTGAAAAAAACAAATTCTAAAGAGAGGAAACTTGTGGAGGCCGAGTGTCTTGGACTAAGTTACCAGGATTAGGATATGGATACAGATACGGATTTGGATCCGCTAGTCTTTTGAAAATCCAAAATCCCGACAAAAAAAATATAATAATATTTTTTTTTTAAATTATAAAAAACACTTCAGTTTTCAAAATGAAATACTCACTAAAACCATCAAACACTTTTATAACTGAAACCATTAGATATATCATAAATATGAAACTTGAAATACTCAAATGATGAAAAATGATGCATCCTCCCTGGTACAAAGTAAAAAAAAGGATCATAATATCAAAAATGATAAAGTAACAAAAAAATCATAATATCATAAATGATAATAATAAAGCTAAGTTACCGGATCCACGGGGTCAAGAGAAGGAAACACGGATCCCGTATCCGAACCGGATCCGCGTATGATCCGCCAGGGTGGCATTTCAACGTCAAACAGAACCACGCCTGGTATTTAGGGGACGATTTAACTGGTTTGGTGGCATTCAGTGGTTTTGGAGACGGAATGGGCGTTGACAGCCCACTACGGGAGGTTGCCTGGTCGAGCACCATGAAACCAGCAGCTAACACGGGCGTACACTACTATGGCAGCTACATAAACAAGCTGCTAACCACTATCTCGCTTGGCAAAGTTGCTGCCAAAGCACAGATGGGATTGGTTAGGCACGCCGCCTTCTGAGGATTTTATAGGCTTGTCTTCGAACCTATCAAAAGTCTTATGCTAATAATACCACCCACCCTCTTGGTTTGCGGCAGATCAGGCAAGCTCTGATTAAAGCAACGTTTGTAAGCAAAAGTCATCCCATGCTTGGAGCGGCAACACATCGCAGAAGGTAGTGTGGTCGGGGTGTCAGCAACACGTCACACTTTTGGCAGCGCAACAGTGGTTTGGTCGGGGCCGTGGGCAGCTCAACAACGGTGACGCAGGCTGGAGGGGGCGTAGGCATTGGCAGCAAGTGGTTTTATTAAGTTTTTTTAATTTATATTAATATTTCTGCATGCAATTTTAATTAATATTTTATCATATTCTATATATATATATATATAGTATTATTAATATTTCATACGACAAGTTGTTTTATCGAGTTTTTTTAATTTATATTAATATGTGTGCATGTAATTTTAATTAGTTTTTTATTATAATCAACATATGGTATTATTAATATTTCATTTACATTAATTTATAATGTTAATTATAAATCAAATATAATGGATCCGGATCCGTATCTTGATAACTTAGTAGTAAAGAGATTTACATATCCTCAAATGGATCCACATTATCTTCCACATATTGCAACTACATCATGAATAGATGATGGGGTCTTGGAATGTAGGAAGTTGCATCAATAGGCTACACTGGTGGTGGAACAATATCCTCAAGTAGGTTGAGGTGAGTCATGGCATTCAGTTTCAAGTTCAAGTCAGAGATCTCAGGCTCCACATCCCACATCCTCAAACCTTTTTTATACTCTGGTTCAATATGTGATAGAAGAAGAAAGTTGGAATGAACATACACAAGATCCTTAGCCTTTGTCGCTCCCAGCTTGTTTCGCTTCACTGAATGGATGAACCCATATGTACTCCAATTCCTCTCAGCTGACGAGGAACTAGTAACCTGTGATAACAACCTGGTGACTAAAGTAGAGAGATGAATGTTATCCCCACCATAGAAGCCCCACCAAGTAATAGGATCAAGATGCCCTCCATCATCCATAGCTAGTGGGTCTTAAAAGCTACAAGTAGATTGTACAAACCCTCCAAATTCTTTGCGTACTTCCATTGCAACTCTCATATCTCTATAAATTTTCCTCAAAGTTGTCTTGTATCTTTGTACCACTTCAGAATCCTTGTTTGACGCTGTTCTATCCAGTAAAGACAAAATTTTGGAATGATAATATTTAGAGTGCAATGCATATGCCAAAAGGTGTAATGGTGTGGTCATTTTGTTCCACCTTTCTGTAACTATGTCCTTCACTAAATAATAGAATGT
The DNA here is from genome assembly GCA_031772625.1 of Pinus tabuliformis. Lineage (NCBI taxonomy): Eukaryota > Viridiplantae > Streptophyta > Pinopsida > Pinales > Pinaceae > Pinus > Pinus tabuliformis. Next base: position 1,103,887,221 of record CM062811.1, read on the forward strand.
TTTATAAGGGTCATTTTCACTTGCCTTGATAATTTCCTTTATCCTCTCCAACATACTATCACTGTTTTCATAAACTTCCCCCAAGCAAGGTGTATCTGTGTCAAATGCCCTGATTAAAGTCAAGATTGGTTCAGTGAACCGCAGAAGGTATTGAATCTTATGCCACCATGCATCATCAAGAATGATGGACTTGATTTTTTGCCCTCTATCAGAAGTGGAAGTCCTCCATGATTCCCAAAGAGGGTCAATGACCATTGCTTGTAATGCTTGTCTCACTTCCACAAGCCTCTTTATGACGAGAGTGTGGGAGGCAAAACGGGTTTCAACAACCTACAAGTTTCAAAAAGTCAAATCTCAAATGAGAAATCATATATAAATTTGTTATTAAAATTAATAATTTCCAATACAAATAATATTGATTAAAAAAAAAGTACCTTCAGTAGCTCCAACTTTCCAAAACCCCGATAAATGGCTTGGGACATTGAATGATTGGTTATGAACATTTGGATTTCTTTTGCCGCTACATATATTTCATTAATCCATTCAATCTCACAAATCTTGGCAAGCATAAGTTTCAATGAATGTACTGCACATGGAGTCCAAAAGATGTGATCATATCGACCCTCCACAATCAAACCTGTAACTTCACAAACCTATGCATTGTCCGTAATGACTTGGACAACATTATGTGGCCCCACACTTTCTATCGCATCAATACGAATTGTGGATATGAAAGATGCATCTTTCTCTATTCCACTGCAATCAACAACCTTAAAAAACATTACCCCTTGGAGGCATACTGCAACAATATTGTTTAATGGACGGTTTTTTTGGTCTCTCCATCCATAAAAAATGATGGACACACTTGTTTCTGCCCATGTATCCCAGATTGCCTTTAGTTGTCTATCCATGGATTGTCTCTCTAATGCCAATAAAATAGTGCCGACCTTTTCATATACAGGGCTTTTGTACCCTTTTGGTGCTTCATTAACAACCTTAATCATTTGTTGCCAATAAGGGGAATGCATCAAATTGAATGTTAGCCCATTTGCATAGATGCAATAAGCTACATGTTCATCGGCTATGTCTCTACCTTCATTATTGAAAATTGCTTCAAGAGGGCCTAGAGTGGGCCTTTTATTAGTTGTGGCAGCAAGCCTAGATGGCAATCTGCTTAGTTGCAGAGCTCTGCACAAGGTGTTTTCTCTTAGCGAGCTTCCTATCAGCAGCTTCTTGCAAAGATAAAAAGAATTTCATTTTTCCAGAACTCAAACCTTGGCCAGGTTTGCCATTTGCATCTTTTGGCCTAGTGCATACTTGCACCCCTGTGTTAGTTTGACCAGTGGGCTCACTCTAGTATATGAGTCATTTTTGATATCTTGGCATTCATTGCACTTCCATTTAAATGAACCACCTCTGAGATTTTTTCCAATAATCTCCACATACTACCATAGAAGAGATTTTGGATGTGTTTTGATGATTTCCCCTTCACTCTGCTCATGGTGTGATGGTTCCATAGTGATAATGGTCTATAGGTTACCTTACTGCATATACAATTCAAATTATAATATATTAATATTATCATCAATACACAATTAAAAATTAAAATACACTTCATGTAACACAATATAATTTACAAGGTCATGATATTAAAATAATAACAACGCCTCAACATATGTGCCATCACAAAAGTATAATGTAGCACTCCCACGAAGACATATGGTAAGGTATCCCCATCAAAATAAGTTCAAAAATCAAACACTGACCTTTGATACTCTAAAGTTTGCTTTCGTGAATTGAACTCTACAACTGAATATGACACTGAACACCCATCTATACCACTGTACGATGTAAACTAATATGGACATACTCAATCGATGGAAGAGGCATATGCTAAAAAGATATGGGGGACTAAAGATAGGTTTGTTGCTCTACAACATAAATCAAATGGAAGTTTGACCTTCATAACAACTTGATGGGCATTACAAAACATAAACTTGACCTTTTAACAGCTTGCTGGCAAAAATCAGACATCTATAACAACCACTGTGTATAATATTTGACCTCTGCAGTAACTCGTTTACTGCCCAACACAAGCCAAAAGAACCGTACAATGGCAACCCTTATAGACACATGAATTTGGATTTATGTTTTGGACAGAATAAAGGCAGAGCATACATACTATGTCATGTTGGAGCAACAGATTTTGGTGATCATCATCAGGGGGAGTGGGAGTTCAAGCCTGATCTTCTTACAGGTATTCTTCAAGGAGATATAAAAGCCCAATCACAACAACATTTTTTACACACACGACAGAATTACAATCAGGATATGGTAAGGTATCCCCATCAAAATGAAAAGAATAATATGGTGCCTCCACATATGTGCCAATGAAGGGGCCCTTATAACTCCAAGAGAGATATTTTCTGAACTGCCTATACACAGTTGTATTTAATATATATATATAGATATATATATATATAACCATTCTAAACCAAATAATTCAAAAACTAGGTAGTGCCAACCACTATATGTGACATTATGCCCTTGACCAACCTTTTGTTCCTAAATTATAATCAGACCGATTGGTACATTTACAAATTATAATCAATTCGATTGGTAACAGCCCACAGAACAGATATCTTCATGTTATTCAGCCTTTCAGGATAGATAAGATACCAAAAAAATTGCAGGATGCACATGTCAAACAATGAATCAAAAAGATTCCACTCTCACAATCCTACCTTGGTTGATCGAGCCAAACACCGAAGGAAACCGATGAATGCTGGCCAAACAAGTGATTTAATTTAGCGTCGAGGGTACCTTGGTCGGTCGAGCCAAATGCCGAAGGAAAAAGATGAATGTCGGCCAGACACTTGTTCACTCAACACTGTGCCACCTGTCACGCCAAACGCTAAGCATTAAACCCCTGTTCATTGTGCCTACGGCAAACAAGTTCATTGTTCTGAAACTATGAGTTCACTAAGCAAAAAACCAAAATTGCGAGTTCACTGTTCTGCTTATGCAGGGTGCAGACAATGAGAGTTGAGACAAACAGGGACCACTACGTTTTAAAGTTTAACGAGTTGCATGACACCTAATTTCCGAATCTAATTTCTAGACCTTTTCACTTTCGCTGCAATTTCCGACTTTTCCTTTGGGCGGTTCCAGCAAGGAGGGTGATTTAGGCATGGATCAATTTTTGCGACGAGGATACGTTTCCGAGCTTACAGTGATCCGCCAGCTGTAATTTTGGCATATTTCAGCGGATCCGAATTCGGCGATCTATCCTCTCCCTTTGCTGGATCCGGTAATGTAGATCTTGGAACGTCAAATTTTCAAGGAGGTCTGAGATCCAGAGCTTGGAGGCTTGCGCAAGGGGTCATACGAGACACGACGCCCGCGCAACTGAGGACAAGAATTTCATCCAATGCGAGGGCCATACAAGGCTAGGAGAGAGGAGGTTGAATTGTAGATTGGGGAAGCCTAATTTTCCAAGAGCCAAATTTTCCAGCAGGCCGAGTTTTTCCAGGGGACTGAGATTTCCAAGTTCCATTTTCTGTATAAATTCTGTAATTATTTGTGGGCCATTTTCCTTAAGGGAGCCCTTATTTATTCTAAGTAATAAAAGTGAAGGATAAATTGGAGGGTTCGAAATTTCGACTATGTCACTGATTTTCTGCTTGTGCTTCTGCTGCATTTTTGTTGTTAGAACATCGGTGTAATTTTATTTAGCAATTTCAGAAAATTAGTTTACTAGGTTAAATAATTCCTGGGTATAAAGTATTGTTGGAAATATAAATCAAATCTGGTATTCAGGAATTTAACACAAACAACAATAAAATGTGAGCAAAAAGATATATTCATGATCTAGAAGTGCAGCTGTACACATATCTTAAATTAGATATCAAATATTTTCAGGGTACAAATCTCTTAAGTTGTGTCTCTCATTGAACAAGAAGAATTTCTTTATTGAAAATGTTGTTGGGTTTTTCCCCATAGTGGGTTTTCTCAGGATAAATCTTGTGTGTTGTGATCTCTATTGTTCTGCGTTTCTATATGGTTGAATTTCTAAAATATAATCACTAAATGATATATTGGAATAAGCTAAAAGAAGGTCTATATCAAAAGTAATTATCAGAATTTTAGATATATTGTGTTAATCCTAATTGCACTAAGAAAATCAACAGTTCTAAAGGTTGAACGAATTTCTGGAGGCAACCATACGTATTTCTAGCCCAACAGTGTGAAAAGCCAAGAAGTGTGAGATACCGAGAGAGAGGAAGGATCTAGTTGCAGAGGGAGATAGTTAATCTCCAGTATATTTTGCCAGTAGAGATCAGTGTTTGCTAATGCCTTGCCAATTAAAGACAAGCAGTTGTAAATTCTCTCAAATTGCTGAAGGTAATAATAAAACCCTCATCTGTTGCACTGGTTTTCCCTTCGGGTTTTTTCCAGGGACAATTGTCCAAAAATAACGATCTCATAATTTTGTGTGTGCATATTTTCTCAGTTCTAGTTTTTATATTCTGCAACATTTTTATTATGAAGATTGCAATTGTGAATTTGTTATTATTTGTCATAGAGTATTTTACATAAGACAAATAAACTGCTAAAGTTAGGAGATAAATATCTAGTAATTGCAATCGTGGAAATTCCACACACATACCCTTTATCCTCCAAGGCCGATGTTGACAAGAGGTTCTCAGTTAGTCCTGGAACATAGAGCACTTATGTCACTTTGAGGGGTTTTCCAGACTCCCTCTAAAACGTGACAGTACCGCAACCTACAACCTTGTACTTAGCATCATTTGCCCATCTTGATGTGGAGATCAATGTCCTCCTCCCACAACCTACCAAAGAATTCATGCACCCTTCTCATATGAAAAGAGGCACCAATATCTATGTACCACTCTCTTGTGGTCACTAAGCTTAATAAGCATGCAATGAGGTGAAAAGCATGCAATGAGGCTGAATTCTTCCTCAAATTTTCTCGAGAATTCTTCAATCTTCGTTCATGCCACCACCTATGACTTGGTATTTTTCTTCTTCTTCTTGTGAAATTGACTCGCAAAATGGCCCATCTTGTGATAGGAGAAACACTTCACTTTACTATAGTCCATATCCTTCATTACTTGGAAGTCGCTTCACTACTGTTGGAACCCTTCTTCTTGGGCTTGCTCTCGCCTTTTCCAGCAAGCACTAAGTTGTCCTCTTCCTCATTCTTGGATGCACCACTTTGCTGAGGTCCCACTAATGTTTCTTCCTGGATGAAGTCATCCCACAATTGCTCCCAATCAACGAGTTGCTCCCTCACCACAATCCCCTTCATGAAAACATCCCACTGCTCCATGAATCCATTTAGCACTATACACACCAATTTTGGGTCTTGTACGATATCCCTCATAGCTGCAAATGTTATTTTTTTGTAGCATCGAACAAGTGGTGTCTAAGAGGCTAAGGAACACGAGATATCCAAAACTTAGAAAAGGTTTCACGAGAAAAGCCTTAGAAACACCTCAATTAGATTAATTGACCAATAATTAAATATTTCCTAAGTCTAACTTAGGAAAATTGGTTAATTAATTCAAATAAATTGAACGAAATGAAATTTTCTCTAGAGACTTCTAAAAAAGTGAGTTTATGGAGTCAAGATGATCTTAGAAATCAATTGAGATGTGATTATGGTTGTTGGTTGCCCAATAGAAGATTATAAGAGCAAGGTGGATGTGGTTGGAGAACACACAAGACACAGAGGGAGGCAATGCGAATTAGCCAGTTGCAAAGAGCAAGGCGCACTTCCAACCAAAGAAAGTTAGTAGCAGGGTTTCAACAGTGAGAATTTTCAAAGAAATTCTCAGGAGGTTTTCTGGCATTCTAGTGTGACGAAGGGAGGCCGAGTTTTCCAACAGAGGAGGTTGAAACAGCTAGTGTGAGTAGCCTGTTGCCCCAGTGCATGTAGCAGGAGCAGTGTTTCACTTCCAGTGGTTAGATGAAGTGTCAGAGGAGGTGCAAGTACGTTTAGGTGCAGAGGCAGGCAAATCAACTTGTATGGAAGTGATCCTGGAGGTTGTGTGAATTATCCTGTGGCTACAATGCGCATTCTAGGCAGACATTGCGAGTGTCAAAGAGGAGAGTGAGTGGCTTGGAGAAGGCCAGATCAATTTGCTGAAGGGAAAAGTGATTTCCCAAACATTTTCCAATTGAGATAAAATTGTTGGAGCTTTGCCAGAAAGGCAAGCATTTGTAATTCTCTATTTTGCTGAAGAATAATAAATTCTTTATCTGTTGCACTGGCTTTCCCTTCGGGGTTTTCCCGGGGACTATTGTCCAAAAATATTGGTATCATATTTATTATGTGTGTGCATTATTTTCTCAGTTCCAATATTTTATTTTCCACAACATATTTTATTTGTGAATATTTGGAGTAGTGAATTTATTGATATTTGTTGTAAAGTACTTCACTGAAGACAAATAAACTGCATAAGTTAGAAGATAAATATCCAGTAGCTACAGTCATCGAAATTTCATGGTACCAGAGCACATCTGAACAAAGCAGATATAGAGCAAGGTTGGTGCAGATCAGAGAGATCAATGCACTGAAGAGCAGATCTGTGTAGGCCAGTCAACTAGTGTGTGTTTCAGAGGAAGTAGTTGTCAAAATTGGCAACTAGCGTCAAATTTAACTTTGGACAACTCATTTGATTGAAATAATGATTGCACTAAATTCCTCTTTTCGAGAGGACGAAAATCGGCCTAAAGTTACCAAATTTGGACAAGGAAAAGTGTAATTTTGAATTATGAGCCACCTGTGCATATTTGATCAGGTCAGCCCTAAAGCAAATTGGACACCCTTGGAAGGCTATAAATACAAGTGACCTCTACCTCATTTGAACATCATCATCATGGATTATTCTTCTATTCTCTTTCTTGTTTTTGGCTCACACAAGTCTGAGGTAGGTACACGGAGAAATGGGTTCGCTCGAAGGTGAAATTGCAAGGTCTGAAGATCATGCATATTTTTCTAGGGTTTTGTTTCTCAGTCGCAAGCTTACCAAAGGACAAAATCGACTGGTCGCTAGCTTGCAGGCTCAAGGGAGCGACTGAAGCTTCTAGTCGCTCAAATGCCCACTTGCTCCCTATGACTGGGACCTAAAGTTGTATTTTTTTATTAACCAAAGCTTTTGCTCGTTGACCGCAGTGTTCGGATTTTAATCGCAGAGAGTGACAGTTCATTACAGGCTTCTAAATTAGGGTTTTTGAGTATGATCATGGTTGGGTTCATCTCATGAATATTGTTTAGTTGATTTTTGTTGGATGTTGTATGGGTGAAGATATGGATCATTGTACTCTCTTTTGTTGAATCATTCAATGACAATCTGATAAGAAGAAGAATTTGAAAGGGTTTTCCCCATAGTGGGTTTTGCCCTAGTCTCCAACCAATCCTAGTTTTTCTATGTGTGAATGTTTTTCTTCTATTGTTCTTTTATGTTTTGCTCCAATGATGATGATGATATTGTTCTTTCTACATAGTTGCATATGTTGCTGAATAATGATGTAAATCTGAATAATGTTATGATATTATGTGGTGAATTTAATGTGTAAATGAAGAAATGAAATTATCGAAGCAAAGAACAATATAGCCCTAAGAAAAAATTAGCATGGTATCAGCGCTGGGCTGAAGAAAAGTCATTGAAGATCACCCCTATAAAGACACCTTTGATGGAAGCATGAGAAGATGGAGGAGAACCTAAAGAATTCTAAGGTTTGAAGGAAACCCTAGGCAATTTGTGTATAAGGTTTGATGGATATTACGAGATTAGGGTTTGGAAGAAACCTTGGTCTATGGCAATGATTTGAGATACACAATCTAGAAACCCTAGCATGACTAATGTGAATATGTTCAAGCACTTGCGTCAGATTTGATGAAGGCCTAGATGGGATAGTCTCTATTAGGCCTAGTTGTTGATAAAATTGGTTGAAACATTGAAGGCAACATTGTGATATGGACAATGGACAATGATGGCTCTTGAAGGTTGGTTCAAGAAAGAAATGATCACCTCGCATTGAAGATCAATACTTTTCGATTTATGGTGCTCCTTTATGTCTTTACTTTTGTTTAGACTTATTGATTTGATTATTACTTATACTTCCTGCATGTATATGTGAGTATTTGGATACCTCTAACTTCTTGATGAGATGTGATAAGTGGATCCTTCTTGAGGATCATCTGAGATGCAAGAAAAGATGTCTAGTGCAGGAAGAAAAGAGCTACAGTTGTCCATGACAAAGAAGTTGACAAAGTGCTCCCGTTGCCAATGTCAAATAAGAAGGTGCACAAGTATTTGAATACTACAAGGTATGTATGGTGTATCGTTTCAATGTTATGTCTCAACTACAATATTGAATGGCAAGGTAAGCCCTAAGATATTGTGAAAATTCTATCACTGCAGCAACTGATTTATTTTACCTACTTATTGCACAATAAGTTATTTATGAAATCACTTCAATAAACATTAAAATAAATACTGCTGCAGTTATCACACCGTAATACAGAAACATACATATGCACAAGCATTAACACATTGACACAGATATTTTGGACAACAGTCCCTGGAAAAACCCAATGTGGGAAAACCGGTGCAGCAAGGGAGGATTTTATTATTCAACAATTCTTCTGTACAACAGGGTGCCAAACTGGCTTACCCACAAAGAAAAATAATTCTCCAGCACTTCTCCCAATCCCAGCGTCAGCCCAACTGACCTTTGCATAGCTCTCAAACCCTTTGCGTCAGACCCTGCTTGACTGCACCAGCTCTGGGCCTCTCTATGTCACTCACGCAGGCCCAACAAGTGACTGCGCAGTCTTCTGCTGCCTCTACGTCTGCCTCTCCTGCCTCTGCGCTGATCTTCAGTGGCTAATCCTGCCTTTCTACTCTGTACTTGCTGCCTCCTAACTGCTCACCAAACCACTGGTTCAATTTCTTAGTTAACCCCTCTCCAGAAATTGAACTGACTGGTCTCCCTTGGTGTGTTTTCCAAGTGACCCTCAAGCCTCCTCTTATACTTTTCTCATTGACAAATCAACGATCGAGATTAAGTCCCTAATCAATGGCTAAGATTAGATCTGGCTTGATCCATGACTTTTGGACCATTCTAACACAGTTTTATATTAATTCACATTAATATTCTATTTTCCCTAAGGCTAGACTTGGGGACTCTAAAAAATATTAATTATTTTAATATCTCCCAAACTATTTAGAATCTGCCCAAACCCTTTCTGGGTATTGGAGATCTCATGTGCTTTAGCCTCTCCACCAATTTTTGTGGCTAGAGCACATCCGATGCTACCCCAAATCAACATCCTTCTTAGCGAGGACTGTGCTCTAGCAATACTCCTCACTGAGTATCACACTGATCATCCGCATCGGTCCTTGTGCTGATGCTAAGCCTCCCTGCTCAACATCCTTTGCACTGCTGCATCCTGTACTGCTACTGATGGCTCTGCTACTGCGGCTGTTGCATTTGTACGACAACTCCATCTACATCCGTGCTGTCGCTGGTCCTTTCTCCCAACACTGCAACTCCCTCTGCATCCTTGCAATTATAACTCCCATTTCTGCTACTGAAATAGGTTCTTTACCATCCCCATCTTTCCCTTAAGTAGTCAAATTTTATCCTTCCAAGGGCCTTGGTGAGGATGTCTGCCACCTGTTCTCCTGTAGAAGTGTAGTTCAACTATATAGCTCCTCGTTGGACACAATCCCTGACAAAGTGACACCAGATATCAATATGCTTCGACCAATCATGAAACACTAGATTCTCAAAGAGCTTGATGCAACTCTGACTATCACACATGATCTTGGTCGCCTCGATATTCCTTTTGAATAGGTTCACAAGCAGTTTTCTAAGCCATATGGCCTCACACAAAGCTGTGCTTGCCGCCATATATTCTGCCTTAGATGAGCTCAGGGCCACGGACTTTTGTTTCCTACTACACCAGGTGGTCATTCCTGATCCAATGTTGAAGCAGTACTTAGAGGTACTTTTCTGATCCACTGAACTTCCTGCCCAATTTGCATCAATAAATCCACTCAATCTGATATCCTTACTCTTGGTGTACAAGAGTCCATAATTGACTGTTCCTTGTAAATACTTGAGAACATGTTTGGTTGTTGCCCAGTGCAGCCTCTTCGGTTCCACCATGAACTGACTGAGGGTGTTGACAAAGTAACAAATGTTTGCCTTGGTATTGACCAAATACATCAGGGACACTGTGAGTTGCTTGTATAGGGTGGGATTGACATCCTTGTCTTCTGATGCATCAATCTTCTTCCAATTGGTGATCATTGGCATAGCCATAAGTCTATAGTCCTCCATCCCGAATCTTTTCAGGATTTCTATAGCATACCTCCTTTGCCCAAGGAAGATTTCTCCCTTCTGCTGCCAAACTTCCAACCCTAGGAAGTAGTGCATTCGTTCCAAATCCTTCATATCGAATTCTATGGCTAGATTTTTCTTGCAGTCCCCAATGAGTCTGGATGATTCTATCAGAAAGAGATCATCCACATACAATACTAAGAAAGGCGGCTTGTTCTCTATAACCAGATAGTAGAGATTTGGATCCGCGCCACTCTTGACAAACCCCATTTTTTGCAAGTAGCCATCTATTCGACCATACCATGCTCTCGGTGCATGTTTCAGCCCATACAGGGCTTTCTTCAATCTGCATACATGAGACTTCTTCTCATGAGTTTCAAAGCCCTTTGGTTGTTCAATGTATACCTCCTCTTCTATTACCTCATTCAGAAATGTCGTTTTGACATCCATCTGATGGATCTCCCATCCCATCTGTGCTGCAAGAGATATCACGGTCCTAATAGATGTATACCTAGCTACTAGGGCAAAGGTCTCCTCATAGTCAATCCCTTACTTTTGAGCATACCTCTTAGCCACAAACCTGGCCTTGTATTTCTCAAAACTGTCGTCTGTAGCGTATTTGATTTTGTAGATCCATCTTGAACTTACCATTGATCTGTCTTGAGGTCTTGGCACCAACTCCCAGACATCATTTACCATTATGGAGTTGTATTCCTCTACCATCGCATCTAGCCAAACCTGATGTTGAGCTGCCTCCTTGAAACTGGCAGGCTCTCCATCCTGAGCTACTAATCCCTGATATCTATCTGGTTGTTTTCGCTCCCTCTTATTGTTTCTTGGCACACTGATGAAGTCGTCTGCATCTCGCAGAATCTGATGAAGTTCCCTGCTAGTTCTTCCGTAGGTGCTTCTGTTCGTTTCTCCTCCTCATCCTGAGAATCTTTCTGTCCTGAAGAAGAATTCTTTACTTCTGTTGGTTGAAGAGGCTTAACCAACGACTCCTCTTTCGACTGCTCCTCGGAAGGCATCTCGCGAGATCTTCTGAAAGCCCTATCCTCCATGAACTTTACATCTCGTCGTACTACTACCTTCCTGCTCCCTGGAAGATAGATTCCGCATGCTTTAGCGTTCTCGCTATATCCATCCAGATATCCCTTTTCCACAGTCTGATCCAGCTTCTTCCTCTTTTCTTTGGGTATGCGGCAATATGCTAGACTCCCAAATATCCTGAAATGACAAACTTTAGGTGTCTTCCCTGTGAAGACTTTCTCTGGAGTAATCTTGCCCAGTTCCTGATGAGGAGTCATGTTCTGAACATAGACTGTTGTGTTGCATGCTTTTGCTCACACGAATTTTGGCATATCCTGATCATACATCATGGCCCTAGTTGCTTCTACAATAGTCCTGTTCTTTCTTTCTGCTACCCCATTCTGCTCCGAATTATATGGAGCTGTCCACTCTCTTCTGATGCCCTCAGCGCAAAAGTCAGTGAAGTCCTTATCAACATATTCTCCACCATTATCTGAGTGCAAAACTTTTATTTTCTTCCCAATCAGACTCTCCACTAGAGCCTTGAACTCCTTGAATCGATAGAAAACCTCATCCTTGGTTTTCAGAAAATAAATCCAAGTTTTCCTTGAGTGGTCATCAATGAAGGTAAAGAAATACTCAGCACCACTAAGAGCTTTGACGGACATAGGTCCATAGGTATCAGAGTGTATCAATCCTAGTACACTCTTGGCCCTGTGTTTGCTCCTAGGAAATGCTACCTTGGCATACTTTCCTAGAACAGATATCAGAGTATCAATCCTAGTACACTCTTGGCCCTGTGTTTGCTCTTAGGAAATGCTACCTTGGCATACTTTTCTAGAACACATCCCTGCATACATCATCTCGTTCCGTACTCAGATTCGGAACTCCTGTTACAATGCTCCTGAGAATTCTCAGAGCTCCGTGGTGCAAGTGACCCATTCTTCTGTGTGAAGCAAACAAAGTTCCTTCTAAAAATTAATTACTCCAAAAAACTTGGAATATAAAGATATCCATGAGGATACAAATATTATATATTAAACGTGTGAATAAGAATGAGAATTACAAATGAGAACGAGAGGCTTGCTTATATATCAAGCGTCTCTTCATCAAGAGTCATGTCTCATTTAGACATGCCCCTTCAGCGTAATTACTACTTAACTAATAATTAATTATGATTATTATCATTTACATTATATTTATATTATTTATATATTTTATTCGTTACATTTCCTCCTTCCTCAAAAAGCTTTTTCCTCAAAGTTTGTCGATGAAAAAGGCTTGATCTCTTTTTCTGCTTCGAAAGTCTTTCTGTCTTGGAACAATCATCTTCGTTGATACAAGCTGATATGATCTTTTTAGTGACAAACAAAATTGTCGCATTGAGAATGGATCAGACCATCCCAGAATAATCTTCTGTATAGTATTCTAATCACTGGAATTTTGTAACGACTTGTTAGCATAAGACTGGATTGAGATCACATCACTATTATCTGGAACATTAGTTTGTTATTTCTTGTCTGAATGGTATTGATACGTAGCATGGTTGATTGGTCTACTCTCGTGATTCGGATATCAATATGGAGTTTTTAGATTTTCTTCTGGCGAAGATGTTGTTGAATTGGTTTGGAACATTCACTTAGGATGTTCATTGTTTGAACTGCAACATCTAAGTGTGTCGTTTCTTCAATTGACTTGTCTTCTTGAGTAGTCATATTCACTGGATCGGTATTTGTTCCCTTATTTTCAACGTGAATTGTTGCAACTGTAGATTTCGATACTTCTTCTTGAGTGAATTGTTCTAACTTATCTTTTAATGCTTTCTTATCATCCTTAAGTTTCTTAATTTGATTGAGCAGACTTTGATTATGGTTTCTCAGACTTAAAAGTTCTTTGGTTTTTGATGCATCAACTTTATTTTCAATATTTTGACTTTTAAGTTTTTCATCTGTTAGATCTCTGATTTGTTCTAATAAATTTTTATTAAGGTTCTTTAAACGTAAATTTTCCTCTTCTTGTTCTGATAAATGTTGCTTGAGTTATTTCTTTGAGACTTTAGTCTTCTTCACTTGTGCCAATAATTTTTCGACACGGTCCTTGAGACGAGAATTTTCTTCGTCCTTTTCCATTATTTCTTTGTAATGCATATCCACAAGTCCAACATATTGTTGCTCAAGCATTGTGATTTCTTGTTTTACATCTCTTTGGAATTGTTTTTGTTCATTTCTTAGAGATTCCATTTTTTTTCACTTCTTTTATCTTCCTTCTTCTTTTTATTTTTCAACAATTGATTTATTTTTTTTTTTTTTCTATATATATTTTTTAATTTTATATATTCTCTTAATTTATAAAATATATTTCCACTTCTCTCTTATAAAAATCTACTATATATATATATATATATATAGTAGATATGACGTGCATGATATGACGGCTGGGGCGGATGGCTTTCGCACCCCCCAGTCGGGATCGATTCCTGCGGCGGTGTTTCGTTGAGGCCCCCACGATTTGGTCATCTGCTGGCTTCGGCCATATGAACGATATTTGTAACGGCTATGCCGTAAAGAATTCTGCTGGCTTCGGCCATATGTTGTAAAAATCTGCTGGCTTCGGCCATATGATGATTTTCTCCCTGAAAAAAAAATAATATATATATATATATATATATATATATATATATATATATATTCAAATATTCTCTTCTTCTTCTTTTTTTCACTCTTTTAATAAATTTTTTTATATAATAATAATAATTTTTTAATATATAATTATAAATTATATATATTATATAATTATAAATTATATATATTATATAATTTTAATTTATATATATTATAAAATTATAATTATAAAATTTATATATACTTTTTTTAGACCCACTTTTCCTTTTATATGTAACTATATAAGGCTTATATAGTATCATTTTTTATAATTATAATAGTATTTTTTTTTTCTCAGAAAAATTGGATGAGACGTGACTCTTGGTACGGTCACAATCTTTAGATTTGAACGATTAAACTTATTTATATCACACATTTTTTCTCCAATGTTATCAAAATATCTTTTACTTTTAAAATACCATGGGTTGTTTCTAAAACCACGGGCTTCTCCACGTAAAAAATTTTAAATATCACTTGGTATGAGATTTTGTATCCCTTTTGTTTTTTATTTTACTTTTAAAATACCATGGGCTATTACCATGGGTTGTTTTTAAAACCTCCTGTAAAAAGTAATATTTACCTTTCACGTAAAAGCTTTTGTATCCCTGTTTTTTCTTTAACTTTTAAAATACCATGGGCTATTACCATGGGTTGTTTTTAAAACCACGGGCTTCTCCACTTAAAAAGTTTTAAATATACTTGATATGATATTTTGTATTCGTTTTGTTTTTTCTTTTACTTTTTTTCCTTCTTTTTTTATTTTATTTACTTATATATATATTTTTTTGGTTAATTTTTTTTTTTTTTTAATGGCCAAGGGCCTAGAAAAATGGAGAAAAGGAGAAACTCCCAAATTCTGAGCAAAATGCTTCAATTGTACGGCAAAAGATTGACGAATCTGGATAGCCAAGGACCTAGATAGGAGAACGAGCTCTGTGTACCGATTAAGCAACCTAGAGGACCGAACTACTCTGATACCAAATGAAGCGAACAAAGTTCCTTCTAAAAATTAATTACTTCAAAAAACTTGGAATATAAAGATATCCATGAGAATACAAATATTATATATTAAATGTGTGAATAAGAATGAGAATTACAAATGAGAACGAGAGGCTTGCTTATATATCAAGCAAGTGTCTTTTTATGAAGAGTCATGTCTCATTTAGACATGCCTCTTCAACCTAATTACTACTTAACTAATAATTAATTATGATTATTATCATTTACATTATATTTATATTATTTATATATTTTATTCGTTACACTATGCCATAGTTTGTTCAAGTCCTTGTCTCCATTACTACCTATTAGTGCCATTGGCGATTCTAGTTGCAATCTATCCAACCGATTACTTTTGATCCTGATCTGCACTTTCTTTTTCCAGCTCAAGTGTTTGATGTATACCTTCTCTTTGATGAAGTAAACGTCATAGCCCTTGCCTTGTAGTTGCGACACGGAAAGTAAGTTCATCCCCAATCCTGGTACATGCAATACATTTGTAGCACGAAACCGTTTTCCGATTCTGTTTGAAAAACTATGGTACACTTCCCTAATGGAGTACACTTTGCCTTGTTCCCCATAGTGATTTGAAAGTTCATCTTCTCTTCTCGATATTATGAAAAACACTCCCTGATTCCCGTCATATGCCACGAAGCTCCATTGTCTATATACCATACCTCTGATGATGTAGCACTAGTCATACACGCCACTTCTTCTTCCAGCCTGGAAGCCAACATAGAGAAGTCGAAATCTCTTTCTCTTGTGCAATCTTCTGAAAATCTGTGTGAGTCCCCTGATGTGGATACCTCTGCATCGTGGTCTCGACCCATAACTGATTTTCTCTATCTATCTTTGATTACTTGCTTTGATACCATGTGAAAATTCTATCATTGTAGCAACTGATTTATTTTTCCTACTTATTCCATAATAAGTTATTTATGAAATCACTTCAATAAACATTAAAAGAAATACTGGTATAAATATCACACCGTAATATAGAAACAAACATATGCACAAGCATTAGCACATTGACACATATATTTTGGACAACAGTCCCCGGAAAAAACCCAATGTGGGAAAACCGATGCAACAAGGGAGGATTTTATTATTCAACAATTCTTCTATACAATAGGGTGCCAAACTGGTTTACCCACAGAGAGATATTTCTCCAACACTTCTCTCAATCCTAGCGTCAGCCCGACTGACCTCTGCGTGGCTCTCAAACCCTCCGCGTTAGCCCCTGCTTGACTACGTAGTCTGTTGCTGCCTCTGCATCTGCCTCTCCTACCCTTGCGTTGATCTTCGGTGGTTGATCTCGCCTCTCTGCTCTGTACTTGCTGCTTCTTGACTGCTCACAAGACCACTGGTTCAATTTCTCAGCTAAACCCACTCCAGAGATTGAACTGATTGGTCTCTCTCAGTGTGTTCTCCAAGTGACCCTCAAGCCTCCTCTTATACTTTTCTCGTTGACAAATCAACGGCCGAGATTAAGTCCTTAATTAATGGCTAAGATTAGATCTGACTTGATCCATAACTTTTGAACCATTCTAACACAATTTTATATTAATTCACATTAATATTTTATTTTCCCTAAGTTTAGACTTAGGAACTCCAAAAAATATTAAATATTTTAATATCTCCCAAACTATTTAGAATCTGCCCAAACCTTTTCTGGGTTTTGAAGATCTCGTGTCTTAGCCTCTCCACCAATTTTCGTGGCTAGAGCACATCCGATGCTACCCCAAATCAACAGATATGATGAGTATATCGCCTTCACAAATGGCTCATGTATGCATATGAAAGTAAATTTGATTCATGGTACTTATGATGAGATGGTGCACTTGGTATTGGACAAGTATCTTACATTCTATTAAATCATGATAATGTGAAAATTCAGAAACCTGAATCCTATTGCAGCGACTGGAAATTATTCTACTAATTGTTAATTAAATTTAACAATTTATTTGTTGTTTCCAACAGCAAATACTGAACAACTCACACTGCAACCTACACAAATAAAACTGTGGAAGAATAAACACTAGAAGAAATGCTAGCACACACACAAATTTACATAGTTTTTTTGGACAAATCTCCCCGGAAAAACCCAACTTGGGAAAACTGGTGCAGTAGAGAGGGTTTTATTTTATTATACAATAATGAAATCTGAGTACATCTATGGATGCACAACTGCCAATCCAAACAATAAGAAAATCTAGCAAAGATATTCCCTAAGCAACCCCGGCACTCGTGCGTCCCTGCACTTGCGCTTTCTTGCACTTGCATTCTTGCACTCGCGCGTTCCTGCACTTGCGCATTCCTGCACTAGGAATAACTCAGTCTCTTGTTGTTGCCTCTCCGGATCTAGAAATCTTCCTTCGAATCACTGTCTCTACCCCTCACTGACACAACGTTCCTCTCTAGCTCGAACTCTACTGCAACTAGCTCGATCTACACAAGGAATTGCTACTCAAGTGTACTCTCCAAGTGCCCATCGACTTCTTCTTATAATCCTCTATTGGAACTCCAATGGCCTATTGACCACTGGAGTGACACCTAATGATTATATGAAGACTCTATGCCTAAGGATGATCCAAAAAATAGTTGTACCATAATATATCATTAGTCAACAAAGTTTTTTAACTCTACTTCTATCTTCTCATCGTCTTTATTGTATCCAGATTCCACACCCTGCGGGGAATTATAATAAGTGATACTAGTAATGATGAGTTTTTGAGTCTGTAACAAACCGAATATGTTGGAACTCGAACAACAAACGAATAAACGTTAGAGTGTTTTTTTTTATTTGGTTAATTATCCCATCTTTTTCAGAGGTGGATAATTTTTTAGATTTTTCCACTCACTTTTTACCCCAAAGTCGGGATGACGGTTTGAAGCTTGAGCCCCTAACACATATTAGTGTCTAGAGTCGATGTATATTACCATACTAGATCACACAAAAAAATTGTGGAATTTGGCTAGGTCTAAGTAGGATTTTTTAATAATTAAAAATTTATCACAAAACGAGATTTTTTAATTATTTTCTATGTAATGATGTAAATAAGTGGCCTTAGCAAATGTCTGGAGCGTGTGACTATTCGAAATTCATCTTCAAAGACTCAAAATTATCCTAGGACCCACTTTGGGGGTTAGAAAACAACTTATGGTCCCTCAAAAGCCGATTTTCCGAATGATAGTGGCAAAAATGAGAAAAATTTTCACAAAAATTTGAAAAATTTATAAATTTTTCCAAAGTAAAAGAAAATCAAACAAGTGACATGGCAATTCCAAATGAAATTCAAAGATGATGTGGCAATCATGTGGGGCCCACCAAGCAACTGAAAAGTCAATTACAAAGTCAAAAGCAATCCAATGGTCCAACGTTGAAATTCACAAAGCAATGAAATGTTTGAGTTTCAAAAGTTATTTTAATTTAAATAATTTTGGAATTAAGTGCTAAGCATGTTATATGAATTTGAAGCACAAATAAAGTGAGCACCCCACCTCATTATAGTGTATGCATAGTTCTGGAAATTTACGCACATGCTAAAATGAATTATCCACGTTGGCCCAATCAACGCAGCATCTACAACAGCATATTGGAAATCAATTTTACGTGAAGATAGTTTACAGCTCCTACGCATACTCAACTAGAGAAACCTCCACGCAAAGGGCTCCACACTACAAAGATGTTTTTTAGATACACATATCTCTCGCTGGCAGCTTCCACGCAGTCTACTTCAGCTTGTACACAGAACTCATTGATAGCCCACATGTGGATCATGTACAGAAATTGTTAGCAGCCTGTTATATTCAATTTTCAGAGGTGTCAACAACATTTTGAGACTCAGCTTTACATGGGAGTTGGGAGGCAGTCTTATGGGGGAGTGTGCTCCCTTTTCACCCATCAGATTTCATACTTGGCAGCCCATCAAATGAGCACATGAAGAAAAGAATTACGCTGGCCCAGTCAACGTGTCAATGCAGCAACTTAACTCCATCTCCACGCAACAGTTCCTACAGCTAATACGCAACACATTTTAGCATATTGTGGGCATGGAATTTATGGATTAGATGTCAGTTATTACTGCAGTTCTAATTGGAGTTTGTCTCCCACTTAAACTCATGCATTGGTGGTTCTTCTCCACTGCCAGCCAATCAGAAGTTATACAACATCAATCAAGGAATACACAGCAGATTTGAAAATGTTCAATGGGTTGTTGGTGTGATTGGAGAGGTGCCATTGCCTTGGATTTTGATGGAGATTTGATGATAGTTTGTCTCCCTACAACTCCTACTCTCAAAGCATTTGGCAGCCAGGAATATCTATGTTGATTTATGAAGATGACACCTACAGAAATTCACAACAGTCACCTACAACAATTTGATTTCACACATGGAGATATGCACATCAATCATAACAACCACTTGTACAAATTCGTTTTTATCATTGGGATTATCTCCATTCCACACTTGTCACATGCACTCACATTGGGATTGGCTCCCACAGTTCTATTTAAATGAGCTTTGACTCTCATCTTTGTATCATGTAATAAGCTATTGGGCTTGAGGAAACTCTGTCATTTTGTACTTGCATACTTTCTTAATACAAGCAAGACTTTACGGCTATCTGGCTGGTGTTCTCTTGGAGTTATGAGGTGATGTCCTTCATGCTATTGCTATTGATGTGCGCAAGTTATCTTACACATATCATTGATTTAGAGTAGTATTCTAGGGATAAATTTGCCAATTCATTTTAAGAAGAATGTTTGGTTTATCTTATTCATTATATTTCTCTAATCTTGTGCAAACTAATACGTGTTCAAGTGTATAGGAAAGATCTTTTGTATTTTGTGCAGGAATCCATCTAGAAGTGGAAGAAATCTCAGTTAGATCAACTCACCCCTAGAATCACAGCGATCCAAGATTCAGCCATTTTTTTGCTTCAAGTTTTCCATCCAACAAAAAGCAAAATGGAGTTTTCTTATTCTATAGCTACTTGCTCATCCATTTAAAAATTCAAAATACTTCTTTGATTCTAGAACTTTCAAAGTTATATCTCCTATTCAAGAATCATTTCTAAAGCTAGGCAAGTGTGTGGGTTCACTCCCATTACTTGAGCCGGTACTTTGTAAATTAAATTTTAAGTTTAGTTTTGGTTTCTTTTTCCTAATTTCATACTGATAACTGAGTTTTTTTTTGTGTTTTGCAGCTCATAGGCTGGAGCAATGGGCAGCAAGGAGCTTGAGGAGAAGCTTTGGAAAACTACTCACTTGTGTGTATGTAGGACCCCCTCACGCTATCCAAAGACTGATTTCTAGGGGGGCCATAAGTATTTGGGAGAGACTTGCAAACTCATTTAGGTCATGGACCTTTTGAGCCTTGTGAATCTCTTTTGGAGAGTTTTTTCCATCTTCAATTTTGTAGTTGTTATATTTTTTGGGGAGAGAGTCTAGCTTTGTTAGAGTCCCATCTTTGTAAAGATCTATCTCGTATTGTGGGCTGCCCTCTTAAAGACCTTTTTACCCACTTTAAGCGCTAATAAAAGATAAAAAAATTGTTGGAGGGAGCTTGGGATTTTTCCCATGACATCCCCCTTCCGCATTTAGAGGAGGGAATGTTATGGGTGGCCTAATCTTGCTTTTAGTTTTTTTAGCTTTCTAGTTTTTTATTTCATATTGTGCATACTTAAAATCAACACGTTTCACTCCACATGCAAATTTTACTAATCTTGTATTTAAATTCCCACATGCATACACTCTCAAATTTTGCAAACTATTTCTATTTGAAGCATTTGCATGAAACATCAGTTTAATTTGAGGAATTAACACAATTTGCACTTCATCTAGGCATTTTAGTATAGGAAGGCTCCAAGCCTCACTAAAACTTACCTCCAACTTAAGTTGGTTGAATAGACTTTTAGGAACCCTCTATCTCTATTGACTCCTCATTGTGAGATCCAAATATTTGGACGAGAATGAAGTCTAAACACTAGAGTTCAATTGTAACTTTGTCTTAACATTAATTAATAAAATAAACCAAAAACTCATTCATCACATTTGCTTTGTTTGCAAAGTTCTCAAGTTTCTTGCAATCTTGATGGTTTAAAATCTCACATGCAAATCTTATTTCAAGAGGCACTTTGGATGCAAGCATTGTAATCCTTTTTAATTTTGCAACAAGTTTAATTTTCTTGTACTTGGAAATTGACTCATCTTTTGGTTTAATTGCATATTGTCATGAATTGTTGATTTCACTTTCAAGTACTATTATTTTGGGTTGCAAACTTAATTGCATCTTGGTCTAACATTTGTGTTCTTTTTGTATCAATTTGAGCAAGATAGTTTCCATGCTTTGATTTGTAGACTTATTCATCTTAAAAACATTTATAATATCTTGTGCTAACAATTTATTGTTTCACTTTTTAGGATTATTTTGGTTTTCCATTTGAAAACATTTCACTTCATTTTAAGCAAATACAGTTTTATTTCTTAAAGAGCAATACTTTGAAGGCACTGTTTGTTTATGCATTTCATGCTTATCTTATGTATTGATAGTTATTTCTCATATCAGTTTTGCTTATAAATCTTAAAGAAATAACCTATTTAACTCTAACAATTCTCCTAGAAACTTACATCTTTTTTAACTTAACTTTTCATTAGGGACCACCCCCGTTAGCTAACCTAGGAGATAGCTCAAATGGAGAGAGTCAGGATTAGTTTGACAACCCTTTCTCTGAGTTCCCTGCCACCAACCACACATTGTGGGGTTGAAGGCTTTTCTCACTGACTTGTAGCTAGGTGTAGGCGGCAGGGTCAACACGGCCAAGATTAAATCTTAATCGACGACTAAAATTAACTTGAAGTAGATCCGTATGATTTTCTAGAACATTCACACCTTGAATTAATTAATTATGATTAATTAACCATATTCCCTAAGTTTAGACTTAGGAAATATTTAAAACTGGTTAATAATCAAATTAAGTCATTTCTAGGTAGAATTTCCAAAAACGATTTCTGGGTTTTGGAAATCTCATGTATTCTAGCCTCTCCACAGAATTTCAAAGCTAGAACACATCTGATGCTAAAAAAACTAACACTCCCTCTTAGCGAGGAATGTGTTCTAGTGCTCTACTGCACATCCTGTGACAGCACCCTGTCTCTACATCATCTCCTGTCACGTTGTTGATGTTTGGCACTACTGCCCACCAACCACTGCACAATTCTCATATACATTGCATCTGTGTCGCTGCTGAATCTGTTGAACTGTTGCCAACATTGCATCTGCACTGCAACTCCCTCTCATCTATTGTTGCTACAACTGCAACATCTGCAACTAAAAAGCATCCTAAATATTGAATCATCTATGATGAGTATGATGTATCTATCTCCTGAGTCTTTAACTATAGCTAGTATCTGCATTGTCATTGAGGAATTTGCGCTGCTCTGCTAACTCTGCACTACGCTCCTCAACATCTGACTGCTACTAGACTCTGCATCAGTCACTCTAGCGTTTAACTGCATCTACTGCCATTGATCCATCCTGCTACTGAATATTGTGGGTCCCCGTAGCAAGGTATTGATCCAAGAGGTGGACTCCTCAAGGATCCTACCCAGCTTTGTAACTCTGAGACTCTAATCTACTCATATTGTTGGTCCTACCTCTGCACTGCTGCTGCAACTACTACAATAATGAGTATGATCTCCCCAAATTTTGAAGTACTGGCTGCCATAAGGTTGCTCCCTCTGAAACTAAACTCCCTCTGAGTCTCAATCTCCCTTTGGGAAATCTCGTTGCTCCCTTTTGGCAACTCACACTGTCCTCTTGCACTGGAAATTAGATTGCGAAGTTTTAAGTTGAGAATCTTCTCGCTGGAACATTACCTGCATATTACAACTGGGCAATTTGCTGCATCTAGCTCTGCAACTGTCTCTCGGGTACTGACTGCAACTAGATTTGCAGTGGTCATCTGAATGACTGGCTGCATCTACTGACACTGAACCTGCTACCGTGACGCTACGGGTTCCTGTAACAAAGGTGTTGGTCTCGCTACAACGATCTGGAACTGATCTGACTAATCTCCTTGTTGCAACTACATTGGACCCTGCCCATCTGACACACTGGAGTTTCATACTCCTCCTCCTGGATCTGATACACCACTATCTCCTTTGGAGCCTTGTCCCTTAGTGGGACCTTTCCGCTCTCTGCAACTCGCACTTCCTCCAGCATCTGCCTCTGGAAACTGGAAGTCGATTTGTTGCCCATATCTGCATTATGGTTGACTCGCACAACCTCCTCTGGTAATCTCCTATGGTCATCCCTGCAAAGCTACAAAATCTGAAAACTCAAAATTGGAGAAAATAAACCTCGAAAATCTCCCTCTTTCCCACTGCTCAATTGTTGCTCAGTTATTCGCACTCCCTTCTAGAGTGAGAAACTCTGCTCACAATGGTTGTTGATCTGCAAGGGAAATCAAACTTCTTGAGACTAGAAGTTCCCTAAGGAAAATTTTCCCTCAGTGTGTGCTCTTCTTCCACCTGATGCTAGCTCTGCTCTAGCAAACTGCTGCAAAAACTGTTGCGTCCAGCTAGAGATCTGCTCTGTGAAAATACTGGGTTGCTCCCTCTACCTCTAGAATCCTTCGATCTGGAGAGATCAAATTTTTTTATCCCTCTCAGAAAAATGGAATCTCCTCAAGAAATTTGACCTCTTCGCAAAGTGACTGCGATGCCATTTGGGATTTCGATCTGTTGCCCACACTGAACAACGAAACTCCTCCTTTCTTCGCTACTAAGCTCTCTGGCTAATCATCTACACTCTAATACCATGTGAAAATTCGGAAACCCGAATCCTATTGCAGCCACTGGAAATTATTCTCCTACAGCAAATACTGAACAACTCACACTGCAACCTACACAAATAAAACGGCGGAAGAATAAACATTGGAAGAAATGCTAGTACACACACATAAATTTACATAGTTATTTTTGGAAAATTGTCCCTGGAAAAACCCAACTTGGGAAAACTAGTGCAGCAGTAAGGATTTTATTTTATTATGAAGTAGTGAAATCAGAGTACATCTACGGATGCCCAACTGGCAATCCAAATAGAAAGAAAATTTGGCAAAGATATTCCCTAAGCAACCCCGACACTCACACTTCATGTACTCATGCTACCCGCACTCGCGCATTCCTGCACTCGCATTCCCTGCACTGGGAATAATTGAGGCTCTTGTTGCTGCCTCTATGGATCTAGAAATCTACCTCCAAATCACTGTCCCGACCCCTCACCGACACTACGCCCCTCTCTGGCTTGAACTCTACTGCTGCTAGCTCAATTTGCACAAGGAACTACTGCTAGCTCAATCTGCACAAAGAACTACTGCTCAATTGTACTCTCCAAGTGCCCATCGACTTCTTCTTATAATCCTCTGTTGGGACTCCAACAACCAAAATTAAATTTTAATCGATGGCTAAGATTAACTTGAAGTCGATCCATGTGAGTTTCTAAAACATTCACAACTTGACTTAATTAGTTTTGATTAATTAACCATATTCTCTAAGTTTAAACTTAGGAAATATTTAAAACTAGTTAATAATCTAATTAAATCATTTCTAGGCAGAATTTCCAGAAACGATTTCTGGGTTTTGGGGATCTCATGTATTCTAACCTCTCCACAAGGAAGGAGAGAGTTGCTACCAAGGATTTCTAGCCAAGAAATCTGGATCAGTGGTGTAGCTGCACTAACGATCGGAGTGGGGGCATCTCGACATTGGCAGAAGGGTTTCCAGGAGGGAAATCGAGGCTCAGAAGGAGTCACACCAAGAACTTCCAGGAGGGAAGTAGAGGAGCAGCGAGATGGCAGTGAACGGCATAAGAGACCAGGACAGATTGGACGAAGCCTCAAACTTCGTAATCTAGTAGGCCAAAATCTTGTTCGTTATAGACAGGAATCGTGTCAAGCATTTCGCCTTGAGGACGATAGTGATCCCAGTTGACCCAGCTGAGAATCACAAGTACGAGAAGGCAATGGCGAGGGCCAAGAACATCATCCTTGACGGTGTCAAGGACCATGTAGTACCACATATTGCCGAAAAGGACATGGCAAATGAGATGTGGGAGGCCCTAAAGAAATTGTACCAACATACTTCTGTGCAGAGAAGGATGCTACTAGAAAATCAGCTGCGGTCGTACCAGATGCAAAAGGGAGAACAGATCGACACCTTCCTCAGTGGATTGAAGGAGATCCAGGATCAGCTGACTTCCAGAGGGCCATGCTAGATCAAGAATTGATGGTGAGAACAACCCTAAACGTAGTCTCTAAAGACTGGGAAGTGTTTTTCCAGAGCATACTGGGCAGGGCGACCCTTCCAGATTGGGATGAAATGTGGGCAACTCTTCGCCAAGAAGAGATCAAAAGGCTAAGCAAGGCGGGAAGCAATGATAAGGGGATCAAAATCAAAGAGGAAGAGGAGGATGCTGCCCTAGCATCTGAGGGGAAGCAGGGGAAACGGAAGAAGAAGGACCTCTCCAAGGTCAAATGCTTCAACTATGGTGAACTGGGTCACTATGTGAGCTAGTGTCCGAAGAAGAAGATCAAAGGAGAGGCTTCTGAGACCAAGGTTACGCCAGCAAGGGCGAAGAAGGAAGTGGAGATAGATGATGATTGTGACATGAGTGCTCACATGCCACTTGAGCGGAAGTGGGGAGACATCGAGCTGTAGTCAGATGGACTACATGCGATGAGGGGCAAGATCCTTGAGGTACCCAACCTCTTGGATTATACCTTGCTACGGGAGCCCCTAAGAGGAGTAGCAAGATTGGCAGATGTCAATAGAGACAAATGTGGATGGAGCGACAGAGGGAGCTACAATGTAGAATTCCCAGAACAGTGTGAGGCAGCAGTGCGAGATGCATAGAGTTGTTGCATCAACCCAGAGGTCAGAGAGGGAGCACTTCTCATCCTGATTAATTAACAGGTTATTTACCAAGTAAATATTGAAAATAAACACAAGTACATGCTCAACACATTACAGATCATCAACTGAAGGAAACAAAAACAAGCACACAAATGACACCGTTATTTTTGGACTAATGTCCCCGGAAAAACCCAATGCGGGAAATCGGTGCAGCTATCTAAGGGTTTGATTTATTAAGCAGTTTCATAATACAATCTGGGTGCCAAATCCAGCTCACCCAACAAAGAAAAATCTCGGCAATAGTACCCCTCCTTCATAGACAGATGCTTTGGTTGAAACCCCGGATAAACACTCCGACAACTCCTCAGCTCCAATATGCCCCACGAAAAACCCCAGCATCAGCCTCTAGGGACTGCGTCAGCCTCTTCTGCCCTCTATGTCAGCTTTCCCAACAGTTCCAGTTGTTCCCGGTAGTTCCGGCTTCTGCCGTTTGCGTCAGCTTTCCGGGGAATTCCTGCAGTTCTCGACAGTTCCGACTGTTCCCTGCAGTTTCGGCTTCTGCCCTCTGCGTCAGCGTTCCCGACAGTTCCAGCTTCTACCCTCTGCGTCAACTTTCCCGGCTGTTCCAGCAATTATGGCTATTCCCGGTAGTTCCAACTTCTACCCTCTGCATCAACTTTCCCGGCTGTTTCGGCAGTTCCCGACAATTCTGGCTTCATCCCTCTGCATCAGCTTTCCCAACTGCTGCGCTGATCCTCTCGGCACTATCTCTGCCTCTTTGCTTTTGTATTCACTACCCCTCAGCTGCAACTCCAAATCACTCTCTCAACTTTCTCAGCAAACCCAATCCCAGAAAGTCGAAATCTTGATCTCTTGGTGTGTTCTCCAAGTGACCCTCAAGCCTCCTCATATACTTTTCTCGTTGAAAAATCAACGACTAAGATTAAGTCCCTAATCAATGGCTAAGATTAGATCTGGCTTGATCCATGACTTTTGGACCATTCTAAAACAATTTTATATTAATTCACATTAATATTTTAATTTTCCTAAGTTTAGACTTAGGGACTCCACTAAAAATATTAATTATTTTAATATCTCCCAAACTGTTTAGAATCTGCACAAACCCTTTCTAGGTATTGGAGATCTCATGTGCCTTAGCCTCTCTACCAAATTTCTTGGCTAGAGCACATCCGGTGCTACCCCAAATCAACACTCCCTCTTAGCGAGGACTATGCTCTAGTAATACTCCTTATTGAGTATTACTCTAATCATCCGACATCGGTCCCTAATGCTAGCCCTGCTGCCCATCATCTGCATTGTTGCATCTTGTACTGCCACCCATGGCTCTGGCACTGCCACTACTACATCTGTATGACAACTCCCTCTGCATCTGTGCTACCGCCCATGGCCCTGCAATTGCCACTATTGCGTCTGCATTGCATCCCCTCTCATCATGTTGCATCGTGCTGCCCATAGCACCACTACTGCTAACTGTTGCACTCCAACTCAGTTACTAAGAAGTAAGTAATTGATCTCCCAACTCTGACACCTCTGTCAGGCTAGAGACACTCCCAATGCTGAAGCTCCCTCTATCGCTGACAAGTGCTCCCTCTCTGACCTCTGTGTTGCTGCAACAACTCCCTGCATCTATCACCGTTGCACACCTCTCTGTGCCATCCTGCACTGGTGCAACACTCCCGTGCCTCTCGCACTGTTATAACCTGCTAGCCTCACGCTATCCTTGGAATCTTGCACTGTAGCTCTCTCTGCCACTCCATCCTCATTCGTCTCTATTGACATCCGCCAATCCTACTACTCCTCTTTGGGGCTCCCATAGCCAGGTATAATCCAAGAGGTTGGGTACCTCGAGGATCCTGCCCCTCATCTTCTGTAGTCCTCATGACTACAGCGCCATGTCTCCCCACTTTCACTCATGTGGTGTGTCTGCACTCATGGCACAGTCATCGTCTGTCTCCAGTTCCTTCTCCGCCCTTGCTAGCGCTGCCTTGGTCTCGGAAGCCTCTCCCTTGCTCTTCTTCCTCAGACACTGGGTCACATAATGACCCACCTCCCTATAGTGGAAGCATTTGACCTTAAAGAGGTCCTTCTTCCGCTTTTCTTGCTTACCCTCAGATGTTAGGGCAGCATCCACCTCCTCCTCATTCTAATCCCCTTGTTGCTGCTTCCCATCTTGGTCACCCTCATGATCTCTTCTTAGCGAAGAGCCGCCCACATTTCCTCCCAATCTGGAAGGGTCGCCCTGCCCAGTATGCTCTAGACAAACACTTCCCAGTCTTCTGAGACTGCATTCAGGGTTGTTCTCACGATCAACTTTGGATCTAGTGTGGCCCCTATGGAAGTCAACTGATCTCAGATCTCCTTCAATCGACCGAGGAAGGTGTCGATCTGTTCTCCCTTATGCATCTGCTATGACCACAACTGATTTTCTAGGAGCATCTTCCTCTTCACGGAAGTATGCTAATACAACTTGGTCAGGGCCTCCCACATCTCTCATGTCGTATTCTTCTCAGTAATATTTGGTACTATATGATCCTTGACCTCGTCAAGAATGATACTCTTGGCCCTCGCCGTTGCTTCCTCATACCTGTCATTGCCAGTTGGGTCAACTGGGACGGCTATCGTCTTCAAGGCAAAGTGCTTGACACGATTTCTGTCAAGTACGGATAAGATTTTGGCCTTCCAGACTACGAAATTCGAGGCTCCATCCAGTCTGTCCTGGTCTCTTACTCCGTGTAGTGCCATTTCGTTGCTCTTCTACTTCCCTCCTAGAAGTTCTCGATGTGACTCCCTCCGAGCCTCTATTTCCCTCCTAGAAATCCTTTTGTCGATGTCGAGATGCCCCCTACTCTGATCGTCTGTGCAACCGCACCACTTATCCGGATTTTTCGGTTAGAAACCCTCGGTAGCAACTCCCTCCTCCTTGGCCTCGCCTTGTTAGGTATTGTTCTGACAACAATACCCCACCAACGCCACTCTACAATTTATCCAAAGCCTCCTAAACCCCAACAACCTAAAGGTGAGAGCTCCTAGGCTCTGCGCAATCCCAACACCGACAAACTAGCTCCCTAAGCCAACTGTGTCAGCCCTCCTGGCCTTTGTGTGGCTCTGCGTCACCCTGTGTTTGCCTCCCTCAGCCTCTTCTTCGCCCGAACTTGATGACGCAGGCACTGTGTCACCCCTTCCTTGTTGTTTTGCTGCTAGGAACAACTTTTCTCACTCGAAACAATTGCTTTCTGCTATTGTTGCTCTGCTCGGATGATGTCCTCAGTTCTCCTGTGATCTGCAACCACGCTCTGATACCATGTTGAAGTTTCTAAGTCTAACAGTTAGAAATGCTCCATGTACTTTCTGATTTATTCCTTCCTACTTGTTTTGATTAATTAACAAATTATTTACCATGTAAATACTGAAAATAAACACAAGTACATGCTCAACACATTACAGATCATCAACTGAAGTAAACAGAAACAAGCACACAAATGACACCGTTATTTTTGGACTAATGTCCCCAGAAAAACCCAATGCGGGAAAACAGGTGCAACTATTTGAGGGTTTGATTTATTAAGTAGTTTCAGTATACAATCTGGGTGCCAAATCCGGCTCGCCCAACAGAGAAAAATCTCAGCAGTAGTACCTCTCCTTTGGAGACAGATGTTCCGACTGAAACCCCGGATATACACTCCAACAACTCCTCAGCTCCAATCTGCCCCACGAAAAACTCAAGCGTCAGCCTCTAAGGACTATGTCAACCTCTTATGCCCTCTGCGTTAGCTTTCCGACAATTCCCAGCAGTTCCGACTATTCCCGGCAGTTCCGGCTTTTGCCCTCTGCGTCAGCTTTCCCGGCAATTCCAGCTTCTACCCTCTGCGTCAGATTTCCCGACAATCCCAGCTTCTGCCCTCTGCGTCAGGTTTCCCGGTAGTTCCGACTTCTGCGCTTTGCGTCAGCTTTCCCGGTTGTTCCGACAGTTCTGACTTCTACCCTCTGCGTCAGTTTTCCCGACTACTGCGCTAATCCTCCCGGCACTATGTTTGCCTCTTTGATTTTGTATTCACTGCCCCTCAGCTACAACTCCAAATCACTCTCTCAACTTTTTCAGCAAACCCAGCCCCAGAAAGTTGAAATATTCATCCCTTGGTGCGTTCTCCAAGTGACCCTCAAGCCTCCTCGTATACTTTTCTCATTGACAAATCAACGGCTGAGATTAAGTCCCTAATCAACGGCTAAGATTAGATCTAGCTTGATCCATGACTTTTGGACCATTCTAACACAGTTTTATATTAATTCACATTAATATTTTAATTTCTCTAAGTTTAGATTTAAGGACTCCATTAAAAATATTAATTATTTTAATATCTTCCAAACTATTTAGAATCTGCCCAAACCCACTCTGGGTATTGGAGATCTCATGTGCCTTAGTCTCTCCACCAAATTTCGTGGCTAGAGCACATTCGATGCTACCCCAAAAAAACACATCGGATGTGCTCTAGCCACGAAAATTGGTGGAGAGGCTAAAGTACATGAGATCTCCAATACCCAGAAATGGTTTGGGCAGATTCTAAACAGTTTGAGAGATAATAAAATAATTAATATTTTTAATGGAATCCCTAAGTCTAAACTTAGGAAAAATAAAATATTAATGTGAATTAATATAAAACTATGTTAGAAGGGTCCAAAAGTCATGGATCAAGCCAGAGTTAGTCTTAGTCGTTGATTAGGGACTTAATCTCGGTCGTTGAATTGTCAACGAGAAAAGTATAAGAGCAGGCTTGAGGGTCACTTGGAGAACACATTGAGTTGATCAAGATTTCGATTTTCTGGGGCAGGGTTTGCTAAGGAAGTCGAAAGAGTGATCAGAGTTGCAGCTGAGGGGCAGTGAAAACAAAAGCAGAGAGGCAAAGATAGTACCAGGAGGATTAGCGTAGAAGCCGAAAAAGAGAGGGGCAGAGCCAGACAAAAGTTCACACAGAGCCAGCTAGGGCCCACGCAGAGGAAGCCAAGAGCTGCGCAATGCCTCAGAGAGCCAACATGGGTGACGCAAGGGCTCTAAGGGTTGACGCAGTGCCTCCAGAAGCTGACACAGGGCGAGCTAGGGTGACGTTGGGCAGACACTGGGCCAGAAAGGGGTGACGCAGTCTCTAGAGGCTGACGCTAGGGTTTTCGTGGGGCAAATTGGAGTTGGGAGTTGCTGGAGTGTTTATCTGAGGTTTCAGCGGGAACATCAATCTCCGACTGAAAGGAACTACTGCCGAGATTATTCTCTGTTGGGTGAGCTGGTTTTGGCACCCAGATTGTATTCTGAAACTGCTTAATAATTAAAACCCTCATATAGCTACATCGGTTTTCCCGCATTAGATTTTTCCAGGGACATTAGTCCAAAAAAAACAGTGTCACTTGTGTGCTTGTTTTGTTTCCTTCAGTTGATGATCTGTAATGTGTTAAGCATGTACTTGTATTTATTTTCAGTATTTACATGGTAATTAACTTGTTAATTAATCAGAACAAGTAAGCAGAAATCAATCAGAATAGTACATGAAGGGTTTCTAACAGTTAGACGTAGAAATTCCAACATTTCCTTATCAAAACTCGGCCTCCTGAAGCATAGCGTCAGCCTCTGTGCTTCTCTACGTAGTTGGATGAACAACTTGCTCTGGACTCGGCTCAAATGAAGTCGAGCTACCTCTAGAAGCTGGGAAAATCATCTCTCTGGCCCTCTGGTACTCCTTCCCAACCTCTGGAACTGAGAACAAATTTTTCTCCTCACCAAATCGATCTGCGTGACTGAAGCACTACGTAGTCCCTTAGCTCTACCTCTCTGGGATAGTTTGACTCACTTGTTGCTTCCTCCCCAGATCTGGAAAATCTTTCCTTCAACTCATTGTCCATGCCCCTCAATCATTGCTTCGATCTCACTGGCTCTCTCTCCAGCAACTGATTGTTGTTACTCTGGAAATCGATTTGCTCATGAAATCGAACCGTTGAAGTGTTTTCTCCAAGTGCCCATCGACTTCTTCTTATAATCCTTTGTTGGGACTCCAACGGCAAGGATTAAATCTTAATCGATGGCTAGGATTAACTTGAAGTCGATCCGTGCGAGTTTCTAGATCATTCGTGCCTTGACTTAATTAATTTTGATTAATTAGTCATATTCCCTAAGTTTAGACTTAAGAAATATTTAAAACTGACTAATAATCTAATTAAGTCATTTCTAGGCGGAATTTCTAGAAACAATTTATGGGTTTTGGAGATCTTATGCATTCTAGCCTCTCCACAAAATTTCAAGGCTAGTACACATCCGATGCTAGAAAAGCTAACAAAATTGAATGACCTGACTTGATGAAAGTACTATTATGTTCATGATCCTTGAAGTATGATGTTACACCTATCTACTATTCTAATCATAAGACTCTAACTTTTGATGAAAGTTTGATGCAATGTTCATATATGATGATGAAGTAACTGACGCTGACATGTTATGACCATGATGGATATATGTTTTAGAACCTGATATAGTTCAATTCCATGATCTAACAGCGTCGCTAATACATGATAGTATTATGTTAGACAGATTGATGACGTGAATAATAATGGTTAAAGGGGTTACTCATTCAGAGGGAGAATCTCTCCATAGGATCCCTACACCTATTATCATTTGCATTATATGTATAGAAGATTCTTTATTGTGGAAGTAAGATTTATGTACATGAATAGACAAATATTTGATATTGTTGTTCGGCAACAAAGTTCTAGTCTAAGAAGAAAATGTTTTCTTTACTCTAAGCCTCAACCCCATGGCAAGAAGTCTAAGGGTGTGATTGTAGCCTCTCAACCGCACAAAAGAAGGCTTATGGGTGCGTTATGCCTGTAGGACACAAAAGTGAAGCTTTGTGCATGAAATCAAAAGTTCACCTGAAGGATGACAGTCCTACAGACATGGAGCTAACAACTGAAAGTTCTATGAGCAGGGACGTTTGAATATTTGACTTACTCTAGAGAATGTGAATGTGTTGACTAAACTTGTGTTTGCAAGGTACTAGAATAAGCGTATCAATATGTCATTTTGATTTAACCATTGAGGCTTGTGTATGACAATATTTGATAACAGTTGCAAGGGTTTGACTAGATTTGGCAAATTGATATAGATGAGCAGTGTTTGGAGTTTTGACATGATGCTTGATAATGATTTAGAACTTTAACTTGATGTTGAGATATGTTTTGGGCTATATAACTCACTGTGATAGCAAATTTAGGCTTTGACCTGATGACTAATGATTTGATTTGACGGCTGATGATTTGCCTTGAAAACAA
Organism: Pinus tabuliformis; assembly: GCA_031772625.1. NCBI lineage: Eukaryota > Viridiplantae > Streptophyta > Pinopsida > Pinales > Pinaceae > Pinus > Pinus tabuliformis. Next base: position 1,103,920,534 of record CM062811.1, read on the forward strand.
TGCTATATGGGCATAGTGACTTTTAGTGACTTATATTGGTATCCAATAGATATCTTGTGTTGACATCATTAGCTTTGACACATTGATTGAAGTATAAACAATTGTGATTCAATGTGCAACAATCTCACTACGAATGGATGAAACTTGTATGAATGAAACTTATATGACTTGTCCTTGATGTATGCATTCATATTTAGTAGTGGAAATTATTCATGCTATGATCATGAGTATGGCTTGATAAAGTTTGATTGGATAATGCTTGGTAAATAAAAACGGGTTGTAACTTGACATTTGGATATGAGCTCTACTGGTCACCTGGTCCAAAGAATTCGTTAAAGTGATATTCATGAGTTTGATATTATTTTTGATTTGGCATCTAAACTTTGATAAGCTAACTTAGTTGATTTGATTGCACAATATTGATTTGTGTAAGGCTAAACATATTACTTTGGTCAAGTGTTATGTTTGCAGAAAGCATTGTATGTAGCAAGCTCCTCGCTCCTAATATGTCCGCATTGACAGTTTTTTGGTGAAGCAAGGATGATGTGTCGATCGAAACCTCTACTTCAAAAATGGTCCAAGGTATGGATTTTTTTTTGGTTTTGTATACAGATGGTCTATTCTTGATGGGAAATGAGCCTTTGATGATCAAAGTAAGAGGGAGATGGCCTCTAAAGTACGAAATGGAGAATCATGGCATGATGTATTACGTCCTGAAGTTGGGAAAAGAAAATTTATATAATGAAGCTATTAAAGAAAGTGGAAATGCATATCCTTGGACACTTTGATCAAATTTCAAGAAGTTATGAAAAGATATCGTTGAACCTAACTTGGCAGTAAATAGTTGATTGAAGCATTGATGTTCCATGTGAACACTCGTCTGTATGTTCTGAGTTAATGCATGATTGAACCACCTCATACACATGGAGTTATCATCGAGCTCCTAGATAACCGGATTCGTCCTATAGGCCCCACGAATCCCGAATCCATCGTGTCCGACACGATTCTCTCGAGATTCGTGTCCAAAAACCATGACACGTCGTGTCCTATTTTGACATGTCGAATCCGACTGCATGTCACGATTTTGGCAGCGTGTCCTGTTTTTCAGGACTCGTTAGGCGGCAAAAGTGACCTGCACGGGTATGAAAAGGCCGCATTTGGTCATTACAACCACACATATTTTCATTTGGCAAGCGTTTTGGCAGCTTAATGATCAAGTCTAGGCCCTAGTATTGAGAATGCCACTTTTACTTAAATTTTTAACATTACCATGAAATGACTCAGGATGTTTGAGAGTGGTTCCGGACTCATTGGATTTCATATGGAAAAAGTAGAATTTTAGATTTCATTCAAAATCCAGCAGACTTATCAGTTTTTCAGTATTTTAGGATTGGGGTATTGCAATGTTTCCATTGAATTTTGTCATGTATTAGGTTATGGAACTCGTATTTAATCAAGAGCACCAATCCCTCTATGTACCTTGATGTTAGTGACATTGGTTGTCGAACTCCTGTATCATGAGCCTCCTAAAAATGTACACATCACTCAAACAAAATCTTGACTTGACATGTTATTCTTGTTCTATCTTATGTTAATGCTTAAAGGGTGATATTAATGACAAAGATCCCTATACAGATACAGAGGTAATGACAAAGATACCTCTGGATATTAATGCTTAGAGGGTGATATTAATGACAAAGATCCTGATTTTCCAACAAGACTAAAAAATTAGACATTTCTCATGGTGGCAAGAGGGCCAAGCATAAGAAATAGATAATAGATTGACATGTATTTGAATTTTGTATGTACTATGCATGCTAATAGCTATAGATGAAGATCTATATTTGAAATCAATAAATTTGTATCATTAATTAAAATTTGTGTAAGAAATATCTAATTTTTAATATATATATATATATATTAATAAAATAATATATAACGAATCCTACGTGTCCTGTTCTGAGGGGTCAACGTGTCCGAATCCGACACCACGAATCCCGAATCCTACGAATCCCGAATCCCTGTGTCAGGTGACTTAGTCAAGCTCACTTCAAGATATTTGCATGGGATGATATATTTCTGGTTTGAGACATTCTTCCTGTGATATGTGATTGCATGGATGTACTGATGCTATTTGGGATCTTTGTTGATGAGATAAACACATTTGGGTGTTGCCTTAGTATGAGATCTGCGATGATATTTTGGATAAGAAGTTCGTAGCTTTAAGCACGACCGAGGTTGAGTACAATATTGCTAGCATGACTAGCTGTGAGGCTGGATGAAGAAGCTCTTTGTAGAGATCTTTGACCAGGTTCTGGATATGACATGGACACATTGCGATGACAAAGAGTGGGAACCAATTACCAAAGAATCCCATATATAGTTGTGACTAAGATTCCCTCATATATTGAGACAGTGTTGTTCTACGATACAAGCTTAGGCTTGTGGTTGCTACCTCCAGAAGAGGGAGGATGACTATGGTATGCTTTTTGTGATGTGTATATTTTTGTTCTAATATAATATTTGATTTGATGCCCTGTGTGAACAGGATACTATTGCTATTGAGACATAATGATTACCAGATATGAACACGATGATGTATTTTTGATCTATAGAGAGCATTGATGATCGAGGACACTGAGCCAACTCTCTCCCGCCCGTCCCCCTCCCCCCCCAACTTTCTGAGCTCCCAGGGTGTGGAATTGAGATGGAGGGCTCCTGGGGTTGAGAGATCTCTAGACAATAGGGTATCACCCCTATTTGTTACCTATTGACCACTACTCGTAAACAACCCATAGTAGTACACCCCTCTTTTTCGCAAAAGGGATAGCACCTGATCGATGTGTCTGCATTGTCCACCTATTATCATCAACCTGATTATCAGGTTATAATGTAAACCCATTCTGCATGTATATGATGTAAATAATCTCAGCAAATCTGTGTCATGTAATTGCCTAGGTAAACCTATTTTTCTGGTAACGATCGACATTCTGGGAGGTTTTTTGTCTCACCAATCCATTCTCGGATGGTCAACAGAGTTTTCCTTCAGCCTTACCCCAAAGCCGGAATGAATTTTGTCACCGGGATCTTAGGCGAGTGCTAGTTTTATAGATCGAGTCTATGTAAAAGTGATTTGGGACTAATCCAAACTATTTGGTTAGGTTATTTTATTACAAATTGCTTTGTTTGTTGGATTATACTTGTGTCGCAGAAATGGGTAGTCTGTGAGGGTCTATTTCAGATGGGTTTCCCCCCTTGTGATCTAAAAGATATGAAAATAATTATGTAAAGTATCTTAAGGGTTGGAAAAATAATTTATCCCCTCATAGGTTAATTAATTAAATTTTCTAGCCAAAAAATAATGAAAATCCTAAGCCAGAAATTTAATTAATTATAGGTCCTAGGTAAATTTAAATTTTCCAAAGGCAAAATTCGTGGGTCCTTAAAATTCAAATTTTAAAAGGTCCCAGGACTGAGGTAAATTAATTATTTTGTTAAATTTTAAGCCTTTGGTCCATGGGGTTTAAGTCAGTGAAATTTTTTAGGAAATTAACTCAAAATTTTTATTTTTGAAAAAATTTTGAGTTAATTAAAATGCATTTAATTAGCCCATGGGGCTTTGGATTGACGGTGAATGGGTGCACTGTTAAGGCACTCCTTGCGATAGGTCACTAGTTCAAATCCCCCGTGGGTGCTTAGGTAGTGTTATTAAAAAAAAAAATGCATTTAATTAAAAAATTCGAATTTCCTCAAGAATTTAAAATTTCGACGGATGAGATTAAAAGAAATTTTAATCCTCATCAACGATTGAGATTGTTTTGACGAGGATCACTCAAACTAGCCATTAGAGGATTTATCTTTACTTAAGAGATCATTTGTCAGTCAGTCTATCCGATCTCTGGATCGTGTACTAATCTCATAAGCTCTCTTGTATACTTTTTTGAATTAATGCAAAAGTTTTTGGGGTTTCAACGTGCTGTAGTGTTTCTCTTCATGAATTTATGGTAACATTGTTTTAATTTCTGCTTAATATTATGTGAAAACTATCAATCAATAGCTCTCTTAGAATAATCTAAATACAAGTATCTTATTCAATTTGTTGGATTTAGGGTAACATTTTTAATTTTGATTGAAGTAGCAGATATCTCTATTTCTTCATAATTTTATTGTTGTTCTATTTCTCTACTTGATTTGATGGTTGATCTAGTGTTTGCAGAAGATCTCTCAGGCTCTCATTGAGTGTTTGGAGATAATTCTCGGTTGGACCAGTCAACTCTCAACACATATTTTCTGAAGAGCCTACTTCATATAAGCCTCGGGATTTATCTAACGATAATCATTTTTTTGCAGGGTGTTTTTGGGCTAGTACCTCTCTAAAATTTCAAAATATTTTAAATATTTTGTGGAAATTTTGATAGATCTGGCTATTAAGAACCTTAGATTATCAGATCTGGGAGCGGAATTGAACTCATCTCAGATCTGATAGATCTGTAAATTATTTGTATAGATCTTATATTTACTTGTGTATATCTGAAATTTTGTAACATAATTTTGAATTTTAACACTTGGGCTTTTGGGATTTTCTCTATTTTTGTACATATTGGGTATTGGGTTTTTCTCTTTTCACTTGTGCAGAAATAGATTTGAGAAATCAACCCAGAAAATCTTCAGATCTGAGCTAGATCTAGACCTTAGAGGGCAGGATCTGGGCTCAAAGATTGTTTGCAGGAATAGATCTGAGAAATCAACCAAGTAAATCTTCAGATCTGAGCTAGATCTAGACCCTGAAGGGCAAGATCTAGGCTCAAAGATTATTTGCAGGAATAGATCTGAGAAATAAGCCAAGTAAATCTTCAAACCTGAGCTAGATCTAGACCCCGAAGGGCAAGATCTGGGCTCAAAGATTGTTTGCAAGAATAGCTCTAAGAAATCAACCAAGTAAATCTTCAGATCTGAGATTTTTCAAGCAAATCTGGGGGTTTTGAGACAAATCTAGGCCCTGGAGGGCAATATCTTATTCCAAATCTTTTTACAAGGCCATCCATTAAAGATTTTGCAATAAATCTGAAGATCTGAAGCAAAATAATTTTTTTCAGAACAAGGGTTTCGATTTTTGGGGCTCCTAAGCCCAGATCTGTCTTCTCTTAGCCCAACGCTAGTTCTATTAGGTTTAGTGCTAGCTCTCATTGACCCTAGATTCCCTTGCTCCATTTCTGATTTGAATATTTGATTTTCTGAAGCTAATCATTGGTGGGTTTTTGCAGAAAATTTGGTAAAAATTTGTGTTTCAGATATTGAATTTTTTTTTGGCAACTTAGGCAAGTGATCTTCAAGGCCTAGGGCCTAAAGGTTTGATCTCTAAACCATCTTTTTCCTCACTGTTTTCAACATCAGTCATATACCTTTCTAATAGTGGTGAAAAACACATCTAAATGGTTTGAAATTAACTAAAAAATTTGCTAAATACATTAATAAGTCATTTATGTTTGATGTGTATTAAAAATTTGGCCTAGATCTACATTTTGGGTGATTGTTATCTCTGAATAATTATGTTTCTGAAGTCTGAAATATAACAATGGAAAAATTTCATGTGAGTTAGCCTAAAATCAGTTCTTAAGTTGTCTAATACATTAAGGAATTAATTTATTGAGTTGGGCATTCATCATTAGGCTTATTTCATGTCATAATTACTAGCTGTAATAAGTATATGAGATCTGATATAATTCTGGAAATCACATCATAACAAGTTGAAATTTTTTGATAATTCATGTGGGCAAGTTTGGAGAAATTTTGATAAATTTTTTGCATAAAGATATCATTAATAGTTTATTGTTTTCATTGTCATATTGCTGCTGTCATAAAGTTTTTCTTATTGCTGGTCCTAAAAACTATTTCTGAAAATTAAGTACTCTATCATGGAATTGTGACAAAATGCATATCTTTTGTTCCATAAACTGAGTATTTTTTGAGCATCTGTTGACATCGAATTGCAAAGTTGTTTTTGTTCTCTTTGAGCTAAATTGTATCAAGAAGATTTGAAGTAAGCTGGTGTTTTAACTATAGTATCTTCAAGAGTTTATTTTCTAAGACTTCATCTAAAAAAAGGCGAGCATTTCATTTGGGTAATTGAGGGCTTTTGCAGCATAAGTGTTTTCCCATTCTCGAGTCTAACTTCATCTCATCTTCCGGTGCATTTGCATATAAGTTAACTTTGCATATACAAAATTTACTTCCAAGCATAAGCTTGGCCGATAGACAGATAGATCTCCATCTGTCTTTTCTTGAGAAGCCTGTTTTAATAGTACTTAAAACAGTGACCTTGCAGTTGTCAGAGCCATAGTTCTCTGCAGCGCCGGAGGCACCGGATATGTTAGAATTTCAGGAGAGGTATCGTTAATCACACCTTAGTGTGCTTCTCCTGATCTTCTCTCTACCAATTACTACGAAATCAGGCTCAACACAGAAAAGATTGAAGGGTTCACATTTAAATAGGCATTTAACTAAAATTAACCAAGATTCTTGCATCTCACATTAGTTTTAGGATCTGCATTTCATATAAAATAGTCATTCATCTAAGCAGCAATTGCTAATCGATTACTTGGTCTTAATTTCCTTAGAAAAATTGTTGACTCCATAAGGCACTGTTATCAATAGTTTAAAATCTAATCAAATCCTATAAGTTTTGCTAAATCTTAATCAAGTACTTGATCGCTTCACTATGTCTTCCGAGCTGGTTGGTTCCCAACTAGTTCTTCTTCATTCCACTTTTCCATAGGGTCTACCTCCCTTAGCCTGTTGTAGGGAGAACTTAAATGGAGAGATTGGGGATCAAGGTGACAGCCCTCGATCTGAGCTGTTGTCGCGGTGCCTAGACATTCTGTGCGACAACATTACCCATAGGGTCAAAGATGTTGCTCCCCTATCTTGGTCTTTGTAGTGTATAACTCAGTTGGCATCATACCCACATGTCGAGCTTGTTGATTGTCCCTCCCCGTCTGGCCAACGGGTTGAGGAGGCTTGAGGCATGTGATCCTTACCTTTTGGTAAGTCAAGTATCTATCTCAAGCTCGAAATATGATGCAAGTGTTCTACCACATGACACTTGAGGGTCATTGTTGGGAAGATTGACAGGCAATAGGATGGGTTGAGATGTACTCCTCTATATCACCTATTGCTTGATATGAGGTTATAGACCCCCCATGAGATTTCGGGTTGAGATTAAGCTCCCTAATGTTGTTCCAGATTGAGATAAGCTCTCTGATGTTGATGAGGGTCGTAGATTTGGCTCCTCGCTGGCAGAGATTTCGGGTGGTAGTAGTGGTTCCCCGCTAGACAGAGGGTGGTAGATTGAGGTCCTCTCCAATACCAAATTATTCTTCTTTCAGATTCGAGAACGTTCAACATATGAGCAAGGACAATCAAGAGATGAGCAAGAATAAGCAACAGATGAATTGAGATGAACAGTGATGATATGTGATAATGAGATACTTGAGATTGGATATGATTTGATGACAAGATACACATGACATGAAGTAGGTGGAATTCTCACTAGTTGAGAGGGAGTGTAAAATTGGCAACTAGTGCCAAATTCCACTTTGGACAGCTCATTTGATGGAGATGATGATTGCATTAAATTCCTCTTTTCGAGAGGACCAAAATCGACCTAAAGATCACCAAATTCGGACAAGGAAAAGTGTATTTTGAATTATGAGCCCACCTGTGCATATTTGATCAGGTCGGCTGTAAAGCAAATTGGACACCCTTGGAAGGCTATAAATACAAGTGACCTCTACCTCATTTGGACATCATCATCATGGATCATTCTTCTATTCTCTTTCGTGCTTTTGGCTCGCATAGGTCTAAGGAAGGTTTGTAGAGAAATGGGTTCGCTCGAAGGTGAAATTGCAAGGTCTGGAGCTCACACATATTTTTCTAGGGTTTTGTTACTCAGTCGCAGGCTTACCAAAGGACAAATTCAACTGGTCGCTGGCTTGCAAGCTCAAGGGAGCCATTGAAAGTTCCCAGTCGCTCACATGCCCACTTCCTCCCTGCGGCTGGGACCTAAAGTCGTATTTTTCAGTTGACCAAAGTTTTTGCTCATTGACCACAGTGTTCAGCAGTTAACCGCAGACAGTGGCAATTCATTACATGCTTTTGAATCAGGGTTTTGGAGTATGACATGGTTGGATTCATCTCATGGATATTGTTTAGTTGATTTTTACTGGATAGTTGTATGGATGAAGATATGGATCATTGTACTCTCCTTTGCCAAATCATTCAATGACAATCTAATAAGAAGAAGAATTTGAAAGGGTTTTCCCCATAGTGGGTTTTGCCCTGGTCTTTGACCAATCCTCGTGTCTCTATGTGTGAATGGTTTACTTCTATTGTTCCTTTATGTTTCACTGCATTGTGTTCTTTCTACATAGTTGCATATGTTGTTGAATAATGATGTAAATCTAAATGATGTTATAATGTTATGGGGTGAATTTAATCTGTAAATGAAGAAATGAAATTATCAAAGCAAAGAACAATATAGGCTTAAGAAAAAATTAACAGTAGTTAGATTTCCAGTCTAGGGAGGTAATCTGGAGGAAGTGCGAGTTGTCATAGTGAGCAACAACAGGCAATGAATTTGTTGGAAAGGGTTTCCAGAGGAAGATCAAATTTCGTAGAGCATATCTATCGCAGAGGGTTTGCTGCAAAAAGGTTTTGCAGGTTAAATCAGTGTAGGGCCTGGAAGAGAAAGAACGTGAGGGTTTCAAAACCCAATTTATTAATTTCTCCAGTGTATTTGAGTTTCGCAAATTTTTCAGAGATGGTCGCGGAAAGATTTAGAGACCAGGATAATTTGGATTTGTCTTCCAAATTGGAAAATGAATTCGCTCAGATTGCTTGCCTCTCTAGCTCGACTTCACAGGGTGTCTAGTACATAGACAATGGAGAGTCACCACAAATGACAAGGGTTAGAGGCTACTTCTCAAGCTATAGGGAGGAGGAGATGGACTTCCAGATACATATGGGAAACAAGACAAAATGTACTCCAGTTGGGAGAAGTACCATAGATATTCAGAGGGAGTCAGGCACAAGCACTAGTGTTACAAATGTGTTGCATGTTCCAGGTTTGGGAATGAAACTGATTTCAATTTCTGAACTACGGGATCAGGGATATGATGTCTACTTCATAGGGAAGAAGATGTTCATCAAACACCAGAGTTGGAAGAAGGTGAAGCAGATTGGTGTTCAAAGCAACATATTATATAAGTTGCAGCTTGATTCTCCAAAGGCACTAGTTAGCAGCACCATTAGAAATGGTAGAGGCTTGCGTGAATTGTGGCATAGGAGAATAGGACATTTACACCATGAAGCACTAAAGACACTCAAGCAAACATTGATGAGTGTTCCCGAATAAAGCACAAAACACGATGATGTGTGCGAGGGGTGCATGCTTGGGAAGCTCACTACAGCAGCGTTCCCAAGAAGTAACAGTAGAGCAGATGGTGTGTTGCAGCTTGTACATTCAAATATTTGTGGCCCAATGTCTGTCAAATATCTCAGACGAAATGAATACTTCATTAATTTCATAGATGACTACTCCAGGAAAACCCGGATCTACTTTTTTGAACACAAAGGATGAAGCCTTCAGTCGCTTCCAATAGCTTAAGGCTCTTGTGGAGAACATGATAGGGAAAATGATTGAAGGTGCTTCATACAGAAAATTGAGAGTACATAGATAGCGACTTCACAAGGTTCTATGCGAACGAGGGCATCAAGAAGGAGTTGACAACTCCATATAATCCATAGCAAAATGGAGTAGAGGAGCGGAAGAACAACACTATATTTGGGGCAGCAAACCTATGTTGTATAAACAGGATATGACCAAGTTTCTATGTGTAGAACTTGTGAAGATTTCCGAATCTACACATCAGAAACCCTACTGCAATCATTGATTTATCACCTCCTACTTGTTTTTACATGCAACAAGTTATTTAATTATTTAAATAGCGATGAAAACACTATTGCAAACTACACATACATACAGATCATGAACTGAAATAGAACGAGACAAACACATAAGGGACGTCATTATTTTTGGACAAATGTCCCCGGAAAAACCCAATGTGGGAAAACCAGTGCAACAGCTCTAAGGGTTTTATTATTAAGCAGTGGTTCTAAATACACTCTGGATGACCTCTCGACTATCCAGTTACAGATATAAAAAAATACTGGCAGAAACCTAAGTGAGATTACCTCACTTCACCCGACAAAAATCTCTCCGCTCTGGCAACTAGACTGATTGTCCCCAGCTCCAACTGCGTTGCCCCTATCCAGTGGCTGCGTGGGCCTGTGTGGAGCACACTGGGACACTACGCTAGCATTGCGCTACCTCCTTTGCCTCCGGGAGCTCTGACGCCAGCCTTCTCGGCTGATCCTATTTCTCCCCAGCTAAATTCGGACTTGTGTATTCGAGGTCCCGAAGAAGTTCCTCCAACCTCAACTATCCTTGCCCCTCTACCGCAACAGATCACATGTTCGATTTTCTCAGCAAACCTCACCCCAGAAAAATCGAACTCTCTGATCTCTCAAGTGTATCTCCAACTGACCCTCAAGCCTCCTCTTATACTTTCCCTGTTGATGAATCAATGACCAAAATTAAGTCCCTAATCAACGATTAAAACAGAATTGACCCTCGTCACTTAGAAGTTTCTCACCCACATTCTTATTAATACCCATTAATATTTTTACTTTCCTAAGTTTAGACTTAGGAGCCCATTAAAAATATTAATTATTTTAATAACTCCTCATCCAGATGGAATTTCTCCAAACGATTTCTGGGTCTTGGAGATCTCATGTGTTCTAGCCCCTCCACAAAATTTTGGAACTAGAGCACATCCGATGCTACCCAAAATCAACACTCCCTCTTAGCAAGAAATGTGCTCTAGCAATACTTCTCAATAGAAGTATTACATTGATCCACTGCATCGGTCCTCTGTGTTGTTGATGCTTGGCCTGCTGCCCTTCACCCACTGCACTGCTGCATCCTGTACTGCTGCCCATGATTCTGCCACTGCCACTGCTACATTTGTGCTGCAGCTCCCTCTCAAAATGTTGCATCATGTTGCCCATAGCACTGCCACTACTAACTGCTGCACTGCAACTCAGTTATTGAGGAGTAACTGACACTTCACCTAAAAACTGACATGTTGGTCAGTCTAGATGCCTCGTGATGTTGAAGGTACATCTATTGCTAATCTATGTTGACCCTCTGCTGCAACTACGCTGCTGCAAACTACTCTGTGCCTCTCAAACTGCTACAACATCCACTATGCTGCCTCAAACTTTGGCACCCTAGCTTTGCCACTGTCGCTCCATCACACCTCACTCCAACCGACACCCATCATTTTGCTATTGTCATTAAGGGCTCCCATAGTTGTATGTGATCCAAGAGTTTGGGCACCGCAAGGATCCTACCGTATGCAATCCTCTCAACTACAATTCTATGTCGCCCCACCTCTTCTCCAAGGGCACATGAGCACTCATGGCACAATCGTCATCCTTGCTTTCCTTGTCATCTTTTGCTGGAGAAGCCTTCAAGTCAAAGGCCTCCTCCTTGTGCTTCTTTCGGGGGCACTCAGTGGCATAATGTCCAAGTTGCCCACACTTGGAGCATCTAACCTTGGAAATATCCCTCTTCTTCCGCTTTTGCTGCACTTGTCTCGATGATGCGAGAGCTGCATCCTCCTCCTCCTCCTCCTCTTTCTTGACCCGGGCTCCTTTGTCGCTACTCCCTTAATTGGTCAACCTCCTGATCTCTTCTTGTCGAAGAGCTGCCCACATCTCCTCCCAACTGGGGAGAGTCACTCTGCCCAAAATACTTTGGGAAAATGTCTCCCAATCCTTGGTGGCTGCATTCAGAGCAGTGATGACCATGAACTCAGGATTTGGTGTAGACCCCACGGAAGTCAATTGGTCACGAATCCCTTGTGTTATACTCCTATAGTTATAGGTGTCATATTTCATGATTGACTGGTTGAAGCTCTGTAATATGTTCATCCTTTCCTTGCTGTAAAGGTTTCCATATTATCCAAAAAAGCCAAAAAATTAAAAAATGTAAAGAGGGTATACCTTAAAAGAAAAATCAAAGGGTGGAAAAAATAAATGGTCAAAAGGAAAAAATGAAAAGAAATGAACCGCAAATAAAAAAGGCCAGAAAAGTGTGCAAGTCCAAATGCCACTACTATTTCATTTTCTGTAAATAAAGCACCATGTACAGCTTGTTGAAACTTTTGGCCACAATTGATTAATGGCCAAACAACTTAATCTTGGCTAGTTCATATTTGAATTTCCTATTTTAGAGATAGAATAAAAATCTGTCCAAACTGTTTAAACTTGGCAGATAAGTAGATAGGTAGGGAAGCAAAGGAGCTCAACTATTTAATCTGAGCCCTTGGAAGAAATAAGTGCAGACTTAGATAAGCTTATCATGCAAAGAAAAGAAAATTGATGAGGGTTTGTCAGTCTAAGTGCACCCAAATGTAAAGAAGAAGAAATATTAGGCAAAGTAAGCTGGGTAGGTAGTTTGATGTTGCAGAATGAGACTTGTGATAAATTTTGTTTTTCAAAATGTTAAATTTACCTCTATCACAAGTGCCATGGCAGATACTCTTGGAGCAGCTCAAGCGAGGCATGACTAACTCCCTTCATATTGTTTCCCCAATCACTTGCTAATTTCCCCCAATGATATTGAGATCTGCTTAATATCACTGAGTCACTCATCTCGTCCCATAACATTTCCCTAAGTAAGAATTTGTTTTACTTGGGGATTAGCCATATTTCTTGTATAAACTCTTTTTCCCCTTTAAGCCTAGGTTTCCTAACATTATACTTAGCGCTATCATATTCAAAATCCATATTAACAAACTAACTTTATACTATATAACTCCCTTGTAATTGTTCCCTTTCCTGTATTATATTAATATATGAAAAACCCCAAAAGTTTATTATTCCCGCCCCCGGCTAAACTATAGCCATATATCGTTGTTTTTAATGGAATTAAAGGTTCATTTGGAACCCTTAACAGCCTTCCCGCCACGCGCTCAAAGCTTAATTAACCTCCGATTAATTAAACAACCTAATCACCCCGCAACCAATCAAAAAACCCGCCCCGATGCATTAAAAAACACTTCTTATTACCAACCCCGCGCGTTAACTCCCCTCCATCTCCATTCAGCGCCCACCGTCCTATCAGCGCCCTTGCATCGGACGGCTGACAGTCATATCGCAACCCATCTTGCCGCTGAACTTTACCGCCCGAGGAGACGGTGGTATTGCTCCCGTACTGCTACCACGCATCGTGCGCCCAGCGTGATCGCTGCCCCTCTGCACAAAACCACCCAAGCCCATAAGCGGTGTGGGGGGAAACAACTTACCACCCTCCCGCCAACCCTTCGCTGACGTCATCGCCACATCACCCTACCATGGCATCATCCGTACTACCACGTCACCATCCCGTACCACCCCGCTGATGTCATGCTGACGCCATCCGTACTTTCAACCAAAATTTCCCACCAAAATCATTTTTGTTCAATAAATGGTAAAAAGGTCATTTTTGTTATAATTTTGCTGCGAACAGCGCTCCGGGTTTTGATGTCGGCCGAGATCGCATTTCCAATGTTTTAAAACTGCCACCTGACCACGAAAGCTCCAGCAATGAGCTTGCGCCCTCAGCCAATCTGACAGTACAGTTTTCTTCCTTCAAAAGCACAGTTAAAAACAAGCAGATGGACTTCCAAAGCTCGCAGAAACAGAAAGAAACAGAGATTTGCAGGATGTTTTGCTACCCTAGCCAGTGAAAACCCGCAGAGACATCAGTTGCAGAGGAAAAGTGGTGAGAAGACATGTTACAGTCTTATTTTTGCTAGAGCAGTGGTGAGCAGGGTCGGTTCAGCATTAAAGAAGATAATTAAAGTCAAAGAGTATCAGAGGAGCCATAAAGAGTATCAATATAGATACAAAGACAAACCAAATCAGCACTAAAGAGTGTCAGAGCCGACAAACCAAAGCACATCAGAAGTTAAAGCAAACAGTCAGCACAGAGCTACAAAGGACACCTGAGGGCCGAACCCTAATGGGCTTGCATCCAGCACAACATCAGATATTTTTCCCTTGTTGTTTCTACTTTGCTTGTAAATTACTTTAAGTTAAGCTTAGATATTATCTCATAGCTTTGATGAGACATTCTGTTGTACATATTTTGTTGTATAAATACCCTCTTCATCAGAGTTTTGAAGGGGTTGGTTATGTGTAGATTTCTTAGACTTTGTTGTAACTCTAAACTTTGGAATAAAAAAGCTGTTGGAACCCACTGTTTGTCTGGCCTACTAGATGAAGAATCGATGTTGAGGACCTGTTACAGAATTCTTGAATCAACCCATGGATCAATGAGTACTTTCTACCTTGTGTTTTACAGTTTCTTGTCTGTTACATCATCTATGTTTCATAATCTTAATAATAAAGCAAAAGATTAATTCAGAATTTGCTTGACTGCACTCTGTTTTCAGTCTTTATTATTCTCTGTGTTTTCTTCAGAATTAGAATAGGCAGTGAATTCTTAATTGCTCCTGCTTGCTGGTTCTTTCATGTTGTTTATTTTCTAAGGAATTCTTAACTGCTCCTTAACAGTAATCATCCATTTTCCCTCTTTCAATATGATGAAGGATTCTTAACTGCCCTTCATCCATTTGAGTTCATACCATCCGATTCCAGCCTTTAAATTGTTCCATGTTTGACTACCTTGCTCTGTGATGCCATCCTCTGTCAGAAACCGAATCCAGGAAGCCTGTTTCTTTTTTACTCCATCATGCCCAATGGACTGAACTCTTCAGTTTTACACCTCTGTTCTATTGAATCTCATCACCCAAACTCAAAACAAAACCCTTGTACTTAATAACTAGCCTAAAACCCTGAAAAACAAAGTTAAATCATAAAGAGAGAGCCCTCTCTGGATGCAGATTGGCTAGAATCTGTATCTAAAAGATTGGTTTGTGGTTACCTCAGCCGTATTCCCTTTCTTACAACTTTTGGGAACAACCTGAGTGATAACACCTTGCAACTTGAAGAGGAAGGGATCAATCTTCTCTCCTTCTGCATCTGG
The DNA here is from genome assembly GCA_031772625.1 of Pinus tabuliformis. Taxonomy (NCBI): domain Eukaryota; kingdom Viridiplantae; phylum Streptophyta; class Pinopsida; order Pinales; family Pinaceae; genus Pinus; species Pinus tabuliformis. The sequence goes on from CM062811.1 coordinate 1,103,935,688, forward strand.
TATTGTCTAAGCTGATTTTCTAATAGCATCTTCTACTGGATGGAAGTGCCCTGATACAAGGTGGTCAGCGTCTCCCACATCTCCGATGTTCACATGGAAGTCGTTAGCCTCTGCCCGGTTAGCCTGACCACCTGCAGTTATGGCTTATCACAAAGTTTATTTATGGGTTTTTTATGGTTTTTTGTTGTTGGAACTAATTCGGGTACCATAGAACCTGCATAGGTGTCTAATGCCAACAGGACCGAGCTTTAAATCTATCCAAACTCAACCAAATTCATCTGCAATTCAGCCAAGGTGGTTTGATGTACCTACAGGCCTTTAAAAGGCAGTTTTCCTTCATTGATAAGGAAGAGAGTGGTTTTGACTTTTGTTTGCAGATTCTAGAGGTCATAGGTAGTTTTGTTTTTAGTGTAACAAGAGCATCCAGAGTCAGAATTGGGAACCGTGACAAGCATTGGAAAGCTGGTTCAGAGGGCTATCTGATGACAGTGATCAGAAGTGCCTGCGTGCACATTCAGACTGATCAAATCTTTGTGTAATCGACCTCATCTGTTTCAATCCTAATAAAGCAGTCGCCCATCTTGAAAGTGGACCCAGAGACATAGTCCATCAGGGACGAACTCCGTAATCAATTTTGTTGTCTGGTATCGCTGTGTTTTTACTGTTTTCACTTCTGTTATGCATCTTTCTTATGTTTAATCAATTGTCATAAAGTCTTCTTCTCAAGCAATTTTCCTCGATTTCCGTGCTTTGAGCTAACATTCAATTCATTAATGGTTAATCAATTCTACATCAGTTTAAGTCTATGATCACATTCAAATCATATAATTTGGTATCAGAGCAAGTTGCATTTGTAGAATTTGCCATTGAATGTTAACCAAGTCAAAGTCACAACGAGGAGAAGGAATCCTTGAGCAGATCGATCCAGAGATTGCAAAGTGACGAGTCGTTCATAAATCGACCATGTCAGGACCTGTTGTAGGTGAAAACACTGAAACTAAGATGAGTGAAGAACAGTTTCAGCAAGCATTCTTGACTATGCAGCAGATGCTGTGAGAATTGTACGAAGACAAGAAGGCGAGAGATGCAGCGTCTTCTTCAAAGGCATCGAAGAAGGACAAAGGTAAAGGGAAGACTGATAAACCACCTTCACCTCCATCATCTCCATCATCATCTTCTTCTTCCAATGCAGAATCTAAAACAGAAAAGCAACCTAAGAAAACACCTCTTTTGAAACTTGATGTAAAATTTGAGTTACTTTTTTATGATGGTGAAATGAATCCTGAAAAGTTAGATAACTGGATTAAGCAGTTAGAAGTGTATTGTTGAATTCAGAGCATTTCTAATGATAAAACGAAAATTCAGTTAGCTACACTTAGAATGGGGGGAACAACTTTAATCTGGTGGGAAAGTAAAACTCAGATAGATGTAAAGCGTAAAGGAAAAGTCATCTCTTCATGGTCTAAGTTTTTAAAATCTCTTAGGAAACAGTGCTATCATTTAGGATACATGCAGCAAGTTGTTATTGATTAGCAGCATTTGAGGCAATGTAAAGGGCAGAGTGTTCAGGAGTTTACTCAGGAGTTCAAAAAGAAAGCATTGGCACTTGGTATTTCATTGGATACACGTGAAACTTTGTTAAAATACATCAACAGTTTACATTCATATTTGCAGCATACTTTATTGATGTTTAATCCTGATGATTTTGATGAGGTGTGTGTTCAGGCTATACATATTGAATCAGGTGGCAGACCATTCAAGTTTTCATCACAGTCATCCAAAGAGTTGGAAACCAAAGATTCCAGTGACAGTAAGGAGAAGAACATTTCGAAGAGAAAATAAATTAGCAACCATTCAGAAGGAAAGACCTACTTGTTCTCATTGCCAGAGAATCGGTCATGATGAATCTAAGTGTCGGAAACTTCATCCAGAACTTAAGCCCAAAAAGTTCCTTAAGGAGAAGGATGAAAAGAAGGCAACTGCAACAATCCAACAAGATCTAGGTCCAGATTCATGTGATGAAAGGAGGATAACTGCCATGGTTACGACAAGTAAAACTTCTGACACTGGTTCAAATTCGAAAACTATCGCATCTTCATCAAACATAAATCCTTCACATGAGGATAAAAGAGTTGTTTAACATAAGGACAACCTCTAAGCATACAAAAATAGATAAAATGTTTGACAGTGGATCACAGGCGAATCTAATATCTGAATATTTAGTTAAAATTTTGGGTTTGGAAACATGGAATCATCCAAGACCTTACCCATTAGGATGACTAAATAAATCAACTCAGATAAAACTCACCAAACTGTGTCGATTAAGATTTGCCATAACAGCTAATTACATTGATGAAGTGGAATTAGATGTGGTTCCAGTAGACATATGTGGAGTTGTCTTAGGAAGTCTTTATCTTTATGATCGTGATGCAGTATTTTACAGGAGAGAACATAAATATCACCTTAAGAAAGATGGGGTTGAATTTATTGTCAGGGCAAATCAAAACAAAAATCACTTGAATTCAGTTAATGTTAATCAGATGAAGCAATTAATAAGTTCAACTAAGAGATTTGTAATCATGTGTGTGAAAGGACAACATAACAATCGACATGATGGTTGTTTCAGTTATCAGACTCAGCTTAAAGATGGTTTGATTAAAGAGATAGAAACTATTTGAGTTCTATGTAAAACCAAACATCTTATTCATAAGCAGGGATTACAACATGAATTACAGTCTGTGCCTAAAGCTCCTCTTCCTAATGTCAGAATGAATCAATTCAGTCCAAGTTTGGAAATAAACAGTTGCAGGGATACAGGTCAATATTGGGGAAAGTTAGTGTTCAATTTCTCTTGTATTGTGTCGCCATTTCATGTCTCAAACAGTTTGGAAACCTCTTTTCAAGTGGAGAGGAAACCTCTTTGTTTTCATATCAAAGCCTTTTCTAAAGCAGTGTCAAAGTGTCTAAGGGAAACTTATGCATCAGGGGAAAGTGTTAATCAATGGAAACATCATGTAATAAATGAGGGAAAAATGATTCAAACAAATCAACAACTAATTCATTACTTTCAAAGACAAACTAAGTCGCAGCAAATTTCACCTTACAGTTTGATGGGTTCACTGCAGCAAATTCACTTAGTAATCAGGAATCAGGAAAGTATAGTTGGTTTGATGTCAAGTATATCTTTGATTGTTTCCGTCTTTCCGCAAAATAGATTGTTTATACATGTTGATGGTATTAAACAACATCCAATAGAGACTGTCGTCAAAGATGTTTATGAATCACTAACTCATGGTTCTTCATGGAAAGAATTCAATTGCCATGTTTATAACAGGTTGTTTGCCCATCGTCGCAAGTTGTTTATACTGCAGATGGAGAGAACAGGTCACCGAATCAAAATGTGCCATGGTCAGCATCATCAAGGTCATCACTTGCAGGTGGTTGATTGAATGTATTGGTACATCGTCAAGTCAAGGTGGAAAGAGAGGGAGTTCTACCCTCATCGACTATTTGTTTAGTCAAACTTTTGTGGTCCAAAAGCTTTCAAGTGGAGAGGATTGATCCAGGAGGATCTCGTCAGATCATTGCACAGGTGTTCAAGTGTCGTCGTTAGTGTTCAGTGTCATCATCAATTCAGTTCGGTGTCATCAGCTTCGACAGTGTTGGTTATGGATCAAGTTGTTTAGGTAATATGGTTTTCATGGCGTTCAGTTAATATGGGTTTGTACCTGGCTGTCGACTTGTGTTCATCGACAGTTCCGCCAGGATTTGGTCGATGACATGTGTTTTGTCGTTCGCCTTCGCAGGATTTGGTTTCGACATGAGTTGTGTCGTCCGTTCCAGAGATTCAATGTGTCATCAAGATTGTCGTCGCAAAGGTAGCTGATGTCAACGATGTGTATATGGTTTTATGTCACATTGTAACAATAAGTTGTACAAGGGTTTTTGAAAAACAAAATGTAATCATAAACCTAAGTTTGCAACCCTAATACATTACAAATGTATTAAAACCAAAACACATTACATAAACCTATGCTAAATGCAACAAATATAATACATTAAAATAAAAAACCTAAGTTCTATGTCTTAACCTTGGTATTAACCCTCGGCATAGTTCTAAACATTACAAACAAACAAAATACAATAAACAGCCACCTTAACTGTAGCCTAACCGTGCCGGAGTTCATGTGATTAGCGCATTTGAAAACCGTTGGAGTGTTAAAATTGTGAGGTTAACCGCCAGTCAACTGACCGTGTCGGAGAACCATGTGACACAGTTCGAATAGACCGTCAGAGTTCACCATAGCATTGCAACCATATCAAAAATCTTAACCGCAACTGCCAGCATGTGACCAAGTGTATAGACCGTCAGGTTAACCGCCAGAACTACAACCGCGTCGGAGGTTAGCCACCAGATGTAACCGCTGGACAGTTGTCACATGCGGACAATTAGCGAAGCCGTCGCCAAAACTACTGGAGAAGACCGTTAGGTGGCATCTAGTGGTTAGACCGTCGGTGTCTACATGGAAGCCGTTAGCCTCCGCTCGATTAGCTTGACCGCCTGTGGTTATGGCTTATCATAAAGTTTATTTATGGGTTATTTATGGTTTTTTGTTGTTGGAACTAATTTGGGGACCATAGAACCTGCGTAGGTGTCTAACGCCAACAGGTTCGAGCTTTAAACCTATCCAGACTCAACCAAATTCATCTGCAATTCAGCCAAGGTGGTTTGATGTACATGCAGGCCTTTAAAAGGCAGTTTTCCTTCATTGATCAGGAAGAGAGTGCCTTTGACTTTTTTTTGCAGATTCTGGAGGTCATAGGCAGTTTTGTTTTCAGTGTAACAAGAGCATCCGGAGTCAGAATTAGGAACCGTGACAGGCGTTGGAAAGCTGGTTCAGAGGGCTATCTGATGACAGTGATCAAAAGTGCTTGCGTGCACATTCAGACTAATCAAATCCCTGTGTAATCGAACTCATCTGTTTCAATCCTAATAAAGCGGTCACCCATCTTGAAAGTGGACAGGAGATGTAGTCCATCAGGGACGAACTCCATAATCAATTTTGTTGTCTAATATCACTGTTTTTTTACTGCTTTCACTTCTGTTATGCATCATTCTTATGTTTAATCAGCGGTCATAAACTCTTCTTCTCAAGCAGTTTTCCTTGATTTCCATTCTTTTAGCTAACATTCAATTCATTAATGGTTAATCAATTCTACATCAGTTTAAGTCTATGATCACATTCAAATCAAATGAATAAAGAAAAAGAAATTGCAGAGTATTCCAGCATTGTTTGGGACTGTTTCGGGCTAAAGGTATCTCCAATAGTGCGAAGTTGCAGACCTGTAAATTGCAACAAGGAAGCCAAGAAAGTTACAACAATCAAAACGTAACTAAGTTGGGTGAAGTACTAGTCAAGAGGAAGTCGAATTGAAGGGAATAAGTCTCCTACTAAAGAGAAGCTAGTTAAGGACTAAAGTTGGTCAACCATACAAACTAGGGTTTCTAATTTGGAACTAGAAGTTGCGGACGTAAATCGATGGGTTGAAATTTTGAAGGAAAGACAAGAAGAAGAAGAAGCAAAGGGTTTGACTATCGTTGACTCAAGGAAGAAGAAGAAGGCTTGGTGTCTTGGTCTTGGAGTGGCAACTAGGTCAAGGGTCTTGATCTTGGTACTCGTCAATTGAAGTCTCTATAAGAAGAAGAATTTATGCAGATTTTCCTCTCAAGTGGGAGAGGTTTTGGCCCTAGCAAATAGCCTACATTCTGCATCTCTTGTCTCTTTATTGTTTATGCATTGGTAATTGTTTGATGAAAGAAGAACACAATAATAATAATTTAAGGAGAAGAATCTATCCTAAGAAGTAAAAAGAATTCACAAGCAATTATCTCTAAGAGAAATCACCTTATACTTGATGCCCTAGATTTCTCAACACAGCGAAGCATCCAAGGCATACAAGATCTACATTCTAAACAACAACGGGATCATCGTGAGACGGGACATGAAGTTCCAAGAGCAGAAAGTCTTCAGGAGATCTCGCGAGTTGCAAGTGTTAGAAAATCAAGGCATTTGTAGATTAATTTTGATTTTCCTTACTTGATAATTACTTGTGATATTTGTTGGCATTTTATTATTATTTTTTACTTCTTCATCAAGCAATTATCAAAAACATGAAGATCACAAAACACAAACAACACAAGATATAGGCTCCATGCCAAGGCAAAACCCCACAATTGGGGAAGACCAGAACAATCCTTTTATTATAGAATCAGATCAAAATGAGACCTCCAAGACCCAAAGACCAAGTTCAAGACCTCCTCAAGCCCCAAGTCAACCCTCCACGTGATCTCCTCCAAACAAGACAAAGTCAACGAAGGTCAACCTCTTCACAAACTGCTCTAGTCAAAGTCTTGATCCTGCAACTTCAGGTCTGCAATTCAGCTTGCAACTTTGGCCCTTTCTACTCACACAGAAAACCCTAATCTACTCACATGTGTGGCCAAAAAAGATATATTTTCAAGCCTTCTTCCTTGCTTGGACTTTTCCTTCTTGAATTTTTCGCTCTTTTTTCTTCTTGTCATATTGCAGATTGAACTTGTGAAGTGTGTGTTACAATAGGTCGAAATCTCTGGCTATGTATACACCTTTCAAGAGGTTGAATAGGCCTCCTCTAGGCCGACTTCCACTAGTAGGGCCGACTTGGTCTTGGGATTAACTTTATAAACTCAAAAATAATGCTTCTTTCTTAATACAAATTGCATGTTATGTAAAAAATTAGTTAGTTTTAGGTTTATTATTTAATTTTAGGTTAAATTAGACGAAAGAGCATGATCATAAGATCATGCCCTTTCCCCAAAGGGTGCCCATGGCGATATAAAAGCTAGGAACCCCAATGTAAACAATCATCATCTGACAATTAATTATTAATAAATAAATAAATATATATATATATATATATATATGTATGTATGTATATATGTATTTATTTTTCTACGTATCAGAAGTTTTTCACTTCATCTGGTATCAGAACCAACACGAACTGTTGACACCCACAAGTTTTGCTGGCCATCAGGCCCTACAGGCTTTCAGAAAAAAGCGGCGCGTGTGGACTATCCTATTCTACCTGGAGTGTGCTGTTACAGGATTGCGGTTAAAACAGCTAACTACAATCTCACACCACAGCCAAAAAAAAAAACACTGCAACATCAGAATTAATACGCTGAACCCTCAGGGAACCAACGTCGTTTTTCTTTGCGGTAATACACTGCGATAACCTGCGATAAGTTGTGAGTTCCAGTGGTAATACACTGTGGTAACCTGCGGTTCCGTGTGGTGGACCTGTGGCTACTTAGAATAATTGTTGCGTGTTATCTGCTCAAAGGCCTTTCTTTTTGAACGGTCGAACGGGAGGTGACCCCCCACCAGCAGACGTGACTATCAAGCGGAAGATATATATATAATATATTTATAACGTCAAAATTATGTATATAACGTTTATTTATATATGTGTGTGTGTGTGTGTGTGTGTGTGTGTGTGTTATATAATACATAACTTAATTTAATTTAGTTATAAGTTATATATATATATATATATATATATAGTTAATTTAATTAATAAATTTATTTTAATTAATTAAAAACAACTTATGTCATAATTTAATTAAATTATTTAAAAAAAAATCAAGTTGGCAGATAAATACACACCCCCACATACTCGCTCAATGTCAATGACAATGGTTGATTTCCAGAAAAAATTCACTGACGCAGAGCATAAGATAAATAGCAACCACGATGAGGTCAATAAAAGATTAGATGATTTCCAGATCAAGCTTGAGGAGCAAGCTGACAATATCAAAAAACTTCAAGATACCACTGATCGAATAGAAATAAAGATGGAAAATAACCATGTCCAAACAAAATTAGATCTCAGAGAGTCCTTAACATTGCTGAAACTTCTGTGTAAAAAATGAATTGTACGCCCGCACAACTACTACAAGAAAATGAAGAGAATCAAGAGCACAACTCATCATATTCAACAAAGTCAACAAACTCTCATGAAAACGCTGAATCCCCAAAAAATTCAGCGACACCCCACCAAGAAGTGAGTAACACGACTCTTACAAACAAGAAACTCTGGGATACCTTTACCAATCAACACCCCTTTTTCGCCCAACCATTAGCGACATACCCGCGAAGAGCAAAAGTCAAGATGCCTAAATTTGACGGAAACGAAAAAAATAATGTTGCATGGATAAATAAAGCAGAAGAATACTTTGAGATATATGACGTCAATGATGATGACGAAAAGCTCAAGCACGCATCCATGAAAATGGAAGGGGAAGCATATAATTGGTATATGTGGTGGAAAAAGACAACACACGTCATTAGCTGGAGAAAATTTAAGGATTCTTTAAAAAATTCCAAGGTGTAAAGGAAGAAGAGTTCTTTTCAAAACTCATCAAATTACGACAAAAAGGAAGTGTGGACGAATACACTCAAGAATGGGAGACCTTAGTAACACGAGTACCTGGGTTATCAGAATCTCGTCTAATTCAATCATACGTCTCGGGACTCAAAACACATTTACAAGTAGAACTTGAGATGCATGACATTACATCAAGAGAAGTAGCAAGACGAAAAGCAAAGACAGCCGAAAAGAAATTCGAACCAATATTTTGGTCAAAAGCGGAAAAACATATTCAAGACGAAGAATACCCCAGTATGTGGACTCAAATAAAACGAGATATGTTCCACCACATCGTCGTGAAGAGGAAAAATCTAATGTGGAAATGCAAAGGATAAAAGAGGGTAAATGCAAACACTGTGGTGAGAACTGGGACCCCAAACATAGATGTTCTAAAGGAAAAGAACCAAAGAACCTATATAATTATGAAGCAACCAAAGATTCAAACAGTGAAGATTCTGACATAGAAGAAATAGAAGATGCCCCAAAATTCTCACCAGAATTAGATGACAGAAGTATTCCGCAAGTGTCATTATCAGCTATGACAGGTATATCACAACCTCAGACCTTAAAGTTAAAAGCGCATATAAAGAAGAACAACGTAGTGGTTCTCATCGACTCTGGTAACACACACAATTTTTAAGATGCAACCGTGGCAAAGAGACTCAATATTTTTTCATTTCCCTTACCAAACATGAAAGTGATGGTAGCTAACGGTAAGAAGATTGAAAAGGTGGGGAAATGCCATAAGGTCAAATTGCAGATTCAAGACATTAATTTAAAATCTCCGTTCTTCACAGTACCGTTAGGAGGAGTAGATGTAGTCTTAGGTATCCAATGGCTACAAACTTTAGGTACTTATGCCGCCAACCATCAAGTACAATTTATAAAATTCAAATGGGGAAATTACACGGGTTCCAAGCACTAAAGAATCAAATTGTATCGTCATCTCAGATGATGAAGATGAGTCGAAAAGGAGCACTTGCTTATGTTGTACAATGTCACCAATTAGAAATGTTATCTGCAAATATGACCAGTGAAGAGTCACCAGAGATACAAGATCTAATTCAGAAGCATGAAAAAGTATTTCAAGACCTACCTATGGAAATGCCACCTAATAGGGAAATTGAGCATACAATAGAAGTCAAGGCAGGGTCAGACCCCGTCAACATCAAGCTATACCGATATCCACATCACCAAAAAATGAAAATTGAGAGATTAATCCAAGACCTTTTAAAGTGTGGGACCTTGATCATCTTAGAATATCTGATCAAGTGGAAGGACTTACCTGAAGAGGACACTTCTTGGGAGAATGAAGCATTTTGTCAACAACATCCGTCATTACGTATGCTTTGAGGACAAAGCATTCTTTCGAGAGGAAGGCAATCTTATATAAAAAATTAGTTAGTTTTAGGTTTATTATTTAATTTTAGGTTAAATTAGACGAAAGGGCACGATCATAAGACCATGCCCTTTCCCCAAAGGGTGCCCATGGCGATATATAAGCCAGGAACCCCAATGTAAACAATCATCATCTGACAATTAATTATTAATAAATATTTATATCTATATATATTTTTCAACGTATCAGAAGTTTTTCACTTCATTGCACAAAGGGGTCTTTTACATATGACAATAATTCTTTTGACTCATGACAAAAAATTGACAAACCCTAGGAGCATGAAATGCATGCTTGACCTAGATGATCATTAAATGGAGCATGAAACCCATGCTTAAATAAATAAATAAAATCTTCTTTTACATAAAATAAAAATTGATACATGTACAAAGATAAATATGAAGACCAAACCTAGTTACTTTTCCAACACTCCCTCTTAACTAGGGAGGTATTCATAATAACTCAACAAGTCTATCTCAAGTTGAAATATTATCATAAGGGATCCAAAATGATAAACATCAATAATCATCATAGTCAGCATTGTCACATTACCAAGGCCTTCACAGGCACACTCTATCTCTTACAAGATCAAAGCACAATGCTAAGAGGCATTCCATGGGACACCGCACCGCCTCACTAAGGTACATACTCCACCTACGATACCCGAAATATGCCTTCCACTCGACCATTTCTCCCAAGGGAATGTTTGTCCACTGGACCATTCTTTATCCAAGTCCATGTACTTCACTTAGGATCTCCATCCTAATCCATCACAGTACATGACTCAAGAATGTCCATCCAAGATGCTTATCCAATCCACCATTCTCTTTATCCATGTCCATGTACTTGAGTTAGGATATTAGTCCTAATTTGTCACATTACCTGACACAAGGACAACCATGCTAATTCAATTCATCATTCTCCCTATCTATGATGCATGCACTAGACTTACGGTTGTTATTCATGGCCTAGTACATGACACAGGGAGAACCAGTGTCCAACCTTACTCCCTCTCAACCTAAGAGGAGAAATCCATGCTAACTCCCTCTCAAACAAGGGGAGTCCATCAACAAGCCTCAACTTGACTTGGAAGTACTCATAACTCCCTTACATTAGCTACCTGCAATTGTTGTAGCTTCCTTAACCAACCCTCTTATCACTAAGTTTGCTCATCTTGCAACTCCTTAAACTAGGGCTCCAAATCTACTTTTGTACTTGGGGTCTTAACCAATTGCATCTTGAATACTATCCAACACTACTTCCTGCACTACACCGAAGATAGCCTATTACACAATTCCTTCAACTGATTATCACAAGTTAGCCAATCCATTGTTTTGAAAACGACTTCGTTGACCTTTTCAAACAGTCTTTATCAATCAATGCAGCTCCATAGACACAAATAATTATGCCCTCTAGTTGCTATTCTCATCTTTCCAAAACAGCCAACTCTCAAAGGGTCCTCAGATAAACCTTCAAATAGCCCTCTAATTGTCCTATTGTTTCTTCAAATTAGTAGTCCTTAGGGAACCGATCAAACTTCCTTTCAATAGTGACTTAGTCGCTCTAAGATTACTATCATACGATCCTCGAAGCACAACCCACTTGATAGTGAGTGTCCACTGCTTCACTATCCTTAGGGTTTTCACAAAAACGCTCACACAATAGTGAGTCAACTCTTGTACTCACTGTACAAAGAGTTTCTTCAAGTCTACCCTCCAAACAATCATTAATCTGAGCCTGCACCTTTCAACCCTGTTTAAGGCTTTATAAATCCTCATGAAATAATCCTCTTCTTGTGTAGTTACCACCAAGAGATGTGACCTAAAACAAGTCCTTCCTTCAACCTGCAATTTCATGGAAGTTTTGTCCCTTCTAGATTGTGAGAATTTTCTTTCTTCAACCTTCTAGACTTTGGCCAAATGTCCTTCAAAGATTAGTCCTTGAAGCTCCAAATTCCTGCCTCTCCAAGCAAACCTACAGTCCTACAAGGAACACCTACTTGTTGCCCTTCAAACAACCACAAGATACTCCAACAATCTGTCCTACGAGGACAATTATCCACTAGAAACAAACCAAATTATGGAGAAACATACCTCCGGAAAACTTTCACTTCCTTAATTCTAAGCATGCCCTAATCTAAAATAACTTCGTCTTAGTTACGGTACTCCAACAACCCTCCATTTTGCTTTAGATTTTCTCTAAAATTTGCACTAGAACATCCTTAACAATCCTTATTTTCTGCCTTGATTCTCGGCCCTCTCCTCGATCAAAATTTCCACATGAGAACTTCTCACTTCATAAATTTGATCTCTTGATCTCTTAGTGTGTTCTCCAAGTGCCCATCAAGCTTCCTCTTATAACCCCCCCGTTGATCAATCAACGGCCCAAATTAGATTCTAATCAATGGCTAGGATCATATTGACTTGATCTCTGCCTTCTTCTAGAAGTTTCACCCACAGTTTATATTAATACCCTTTAATTTATTTTAATTTCCAAAGTTTAGACTTAGGGTTCCATTAAAAATAATTAATTATTTTAATAAAACTGTCTCCGGGTGGAATTTCCCTAAACGATTTCTGGGTATTGGAGAATGCATGTGTCTAAGCCCCTGAAAATTTTGAGACTTAGAGCACATCTGATGCTACCCCAAATCAACACTCCCTCTTAGCGAGGAGTGTGCTCTAGCAATATATTGTTGCTGCATATTGCTCTGACTCTGAAGCATCGTCCATTATTCAAAATCTAAAAGGCTATGCAAGCTAATCATGTCATTCTGCAATAAAGATTCGTGAAAACTAAACTCAATCAAGCGAAGTTAATAGTAAGACATGCCAGAGAAATGAGCTTATTACATAAGAGGCTCGGAGAGAGGAAATCACAGGTCACATCTTGTTGTGAATATCCTGAGATAGAGGCTAACTCCATTAACGAAGATTTAACTAAGAATGACATGATCAAAGAAGAAATTAAAAAAAATCAACTTATAACTCATGACACCTATGGGACTGATCCATCATTCTTGACAGAGGAGATGCAGAATGAAGAAAGCCATGTCACGCATATCTTACATACTTCATCTGAGAGTTTTCAGGCAGAATGTTCCACATCATCAGTGATACAGCCTGCCACAAAGAAAAAGCGCAAGAGATATAGAATGAGAAAGCGATTTGATGCATCAGATGGTCACGAGCAGCTTGATTTTCGGATAGGAGAAAGTCCTACCATATGCAGGATTGGACATGGCACATCTGAGAAACAACCAACAGATTTGCCTGAAAGCAAGCAAATGCTCAGCATGCACTACATTGAACCCATCTAATGCCAGGGGGAATCCTTTGTATTGTATTCCTAACCCTACATCCTTTGTTTTTCATGTTATTAGGATACTTAATAAATGAAGAGCTTATCTCTTTCATGTGCTTAACGTTATATGATGATTTTTGGATGAACGCTACTTATCTTATATTATGTGTTGCGTGGATGCAAATTTTGGATTCTCACATTCCTCTGATGTAGCAACGTGTCCCCAAGTAGAGCCAGATGTTGACCACTATGTGTCAACGACCTATAGCAGTACACCCCCTTTTTCACAAAAGAGATAGCACTTGATCGATGTGTTCGTGCCTTCCAGCTATCATCATCAGCCTGACTTCCAAGATGTTATGTAAACCTTTTCTGCATGTGTGTAATGTAAATAATCTCAGCAGATCCATGTCATGTATGTAACGACCTAGGTAAACCTACTTTTCTAGTGACAATCTTCATTGTTGGAGGTTTTTTGTCTCACCGATCCATTCTCGGATGGTCGACAGAGTTTTCCTCCAATCTTACCCCAAAGTTGGAATAAATTTTGTCACTAGGATCTTAGGCAAGTCCTAGTGTTCTAGATCGAGTCTATGTAAAAGTAATTTAGGAATAATCCTAACTATTTGGTTAGGTTATTTTATTACAAATTGTTTGGTCTGCTGGATTATATTTGTGTCGCAGAAATGGGTAGTTTGTGAGAGTCTATTACAAATGGGTTTTCCCCCTTATGATGTAAAAAACATATGAAAATCATGATGTAAAGTGTCTTGAGGGTTGGAAAAATACTTTATCCCCTAATAGGTTAATTAATTAAATTTTCTGGCCAAAAAGTAATTAAAATCCTAAGCCATAAATTTAATTAATTCTAGGTCATAGGTAAATTTAAATTTTCAGAAGGCAAAATTCGTCGGTCCTAAAAAATTAAATTTTAAAAGGTCCCAGGACTAGGGTAAATTAATTATTTTGCTAAATTTTAAACCTTTGATCCCTAGGGGTTAAGTCAAAGTCAAATTTTTTGGGAAATTAACTCAAAAAAAATAATTTTTGAGTTAATTAAAATGCATTTAATTGAAAAATTCGAATTTTCTCGAGAATTAAATATTTCGAAGGATGAGATTAAAAGAAATTTTAATCTTCATCAACGGTCGAGATTGCTTTGACGAGGATCACTCGAACTAGCTGTTGGAGGATTTATCTTTAAATAGGAAGTCATTTGTCAGTCGATCGATCTGAGCTTTTGATCGTGTGCTTAGCAAGAAGCTCTTATGTAATCTTTTTCAGGATAATAAAGAAAGACTTTGGGGCTAAATTCCGTTGGTGTTACTCTTCATGGGAATACTGTAAAATGTGTTGTTTTCATGCATAATTTTTTCTAAAGCCATTGATGATAGCTTCTAAAAAGTGATTTGAGTACAAGTATCTTGCTCAGTCGCTGGGGCTTAAATAGTAATCTAAATTTTGAACATAATAACAAGTATCTCTATTTGTTTGAGTTTTATTATTATTTTTCACTCTATTTTTAATGGCTAGATCGAGTTGTGCAGGGAAATATTGATTTTAGATCCTCAGGCATTAGGGGAAGTTTTCAGTTGGACCAGCCAACTCTCGATCTGTATTTCCTGAAGAGCCTAGCTAAATTAGCTCCGAGCTTATCATAAGAATTTTTTTTGGTGATCCACAGAAGGTTTGAAGATAGCACCTCCTTTAAAATTTAAAAATTTAATTTTTTTTTTGTGTGGTATAATGACAAGTCTGGCTTATTAGAGCCTGCAGTTTGTAAATTTTGTAATTATTTTTCTAACATGGGTTTTTCTGGGATTTAATTTTTATCACTGTATATACTGTTTGGGTGTTTTCATGTTAATGTGTAGTTATAGATCTGAGGAAGAAATTTGTGTAGAGTCCAGATCTAAGCCCTGGAGGGTAAGATCTGAATCTCTAAGGTTTATCAATATTATTTTGCAAGGATATTCTTCAAATTTTTGCAGTCCAAGGGTTGTAAAATTCTTAGATCTGGAAATTTTCATGAGGGTTTCAGGGATAAATATGAGTAAAGTGGATTCAATATTTTAATTAAAATTTCTAGAAATGTTTTAAAGGGTTTTCTGGCTACCATTATCTGTTGATTGAGTTTTCCGATTTGCTAACTGGGTTTTTTTATTCTCAGCAAATTTCAATTTTTTTTAGAAACCCCTTATTCCTCTGTCAATGTGGCTCGATCTCTATCTTTCTTTGTTGCTCCCTCATTTTCGACTTGCTACATTTTGTTTATGCAAATCAATGTACCCCTATTTGTTGTGTTGCTCCTGCCGCCTGCAAAACCCATCACAACTCCCTCAATGCTGCCCACAGCCCCCATTTTCCTACACACGGTCTTGTTCCATCGCTGCCATATCTTCTCTGCCTAAACAACATCATTTCCCTTCCCTGGCTGCCTGAGCTCCCTCTTCCTAGCTGACGGCGTGCTCCTCAGTCGCTATCCTCTTGGGCTCCTTCAAATCTGCATGCAAATCCTCATCCTCCGACAATCCATTCCCCTTGCAGCCATCCAAACGCTCCATGCATTAAACCCTCAGCTTTGTCTACCAATCTGCTGCCTTATCCTTCTCCGCAGCTCGCACTTCCATCGTTGCCCTCATCTCGCTCCTGCGGACCTGCAAAAAGGTCGTCGAGTTCTTCCTCCATCTATCCATCGTCGTCAACCTGCATTACATAACCAACACATTCAAAACATTCGACTTTCTCTTTCTTATTTTATTTGTTTCTGTATTGGTTAGGGTTAGGTTTTAGTTTTATTAGTAATTTGAAAAAAAAATTGTTTGCTCTCATTTCCTTTTTATTTTTGGTTTTGTTTCTTCTTTGCTTTAGTTTCTCAATTATAATTCATGACTTTGATTTTATGTTTTGATTTCTTTTTATCTTTAATTTTTATTTTGTTTTAATAAATTAAAAAAATCTTAAAACATTAAAAAACATTTTTAAACATTTTTAAAAAATCTAAAAATTAAAAAATTTTCATTTATTTGACTTTACAATCCCTAAAAGAATTAAATCAAAAGAGGATCTGCGCTTTCACATTAAATTTTAATGTGGCCTATGGCCCATTAAAATTTCAATTTATTAACCCCTTTTGATTTGTTTTACTTTTGTTACATTAAAAATTTAATTTCTTCATTTTACCACATTAAATTAATTGCCTAATTCAAATTCAAATTTAAAGTTCCTTGGTGTCCTTTCGTGGTAACTGATTTCTCTATTGTCAGGTGCGATTAATGTTTTAAAATCATTGACTATAGTAGAAAGATAAATTCCTCTAAGATCTGGGATTTGATTGCTAGAAGCTCTTGCATAATAAAGTTTTAGGTGTTCACATTTAATTGTTCATGATCGTCGCTTTGCCACATTATAAATGGCTCTGGGTAACTTGTTTTTATTTAGTCTTTGGTTAATTGAACATAAGGCACTAGTCTAAAATCATTTTTATTTTGTGGTTGTGTCTTATTTTATTAGATCAATCCATCTCAGTTAACCAAGACTCGTTTATACTCATCAAGTTGTCCATCTTTAAATCTCCTAGAGCCTGTGTTCCACAGACTATCTTCATCCATTCACCTTAGGGACTACCCCCCTTGACTTGTCTAGGACAGAGTCTAAACGGAGTGAGTAAGGATTAGAGTGACAGCCCTTACTCTGAGCGTTGTCACAGTGCCTAAACACTTTATGCGACAACAAATTGCAAATCCAGTTTCTCTTATGTGAATTCTTCAAGATTGAAAATTGCCAAACACCTTGTAATGTTGTATGAATACCTCCCTAGTTAAGAGGGAGTGTTGGAGAAAATGTAACTAGATTCGGTCTTCATAAATGTAATTTTGATATTTGTACTTATTCAAGAAAAGAGAAATTATTTTTGTATTATTTGTCAACTAGTTCTTGCTCATTGAAAATAGGTCAAGCACATTTTGAAGTGCTTCTAGAGAGTCAAAGTCAAAATGCAATTACGATAAGACTCTTTGAGGGCGTGTTACATCATGTAAGTCATCATTCAAGGTCATGGGAACACCTCCAAGCATGGTCAAATCCTCTCCTAGCAACAACGAAGTCCACAAGCAGTAAAACAATGGGTAAAATTGAGTTATAGAGCAAAACTGTCAAGTCAACTTTAAGGACAGTCATGTCGGCTTGAATAGGAGGGACAGACCTCTATTTATAGAGGTTATCCACTCCTCAAAAAGATCATCATCTCACTCTGAAATCTGCGAGGGTACAAGGAAGAAAAGAAGGTCAACGAAGGAGGAAAAGAAGCCTTGTAAGGGCAGCGAAGGAAAGGAGAAATGAAGATTGTCTATAGGGTGAACCTACAGCCACACGTGCGAAGGGAAAGGGTCTGTCTGCGACTATAGGAGAAGAAAAGTGCAGGTCATCATATCGCAATATTTTTGGGTGCAAATTAGGCCTACAAGGCCTCTCTCATCAACAAGGAAGGAAGAAAGGGTCAGCGAGAATAAAAGGATTGTTTTAGGGCTCCTGTTCACATGTGCAACAAGACAACACTTACAGATTTTACAGCAGTTTAAGGCAGCAACATGAATAGCCTCATTCAGATGTATACCTAGGCCTACAAGGTATCCAAAGGAAAGAAAAGGAGCCTCTATCTATAACGAAGTAAAGAAGCCCTAATATTCTAGGGTTTCCTAACCTAGAAGACAAAGTGCTGGAAGACAAAGTGCCAGAAGATGTGTCAGAAGTGACAATGCAGAAAGAGGAAGGATTTGACTGATGCTTGGAGGATATCCTAGTCAAGGGTCTAGGGTTTGGCAGTTGTTCAAATAAGAAGCTTCAATAAGAGAAATCTTACAAAGGGTTTTCCTCTCAAGAGTGGAGAGGGTTTGTCCATGGCAGACAGCCAAATTTTTTGTTCTTGTTATTTTGTTTTGGTAGCAGTTTGATGAAGCACACACATATTCACTAATAAGAAGAAGATGAACTATAAGCTAATAAGAAAAGTAAAAAAACTTCACAAATTGTTATCAAGTCACGGAGAATCATCACAACACTACTTTACCCTAGATTCTCTAACAGCTTCTCCTCTTCCTTCTAACGATCTTCTTCCCAGCAAACTGCCTGAAGAAAAATCTTTGTCCCACCAACTCTCCTCATGCTGAGGCTTTAGCATTGCTCCCTCTACCCCAGCAAAAATTAGAACTGGAAGTCCTTATCTCCGTCGACTCACTCGGAGAGAGACTGCCTCAAAAATATTCCCTCCCGGCTTGGACTGCGCAAACCCTCTAGGGTTTCGAACTGTTGCCTCCTGCATCTTTTTCGAACTCCCTCTTCTGCTCAACGTTGCATCTACCGACCGTGCTCTTCTTGCTTCACCTGTAGCTCTGATACCATGTGAAAAATTCCACAACAGGAACCCCTACTGCAACAACTGATGATATTACTCTTTGTTAAATTCCTTTAAACAAATTACTTGCAGTTTCCTATGGAAAATATCGTAATACATACATTGCAGCCTTCACTTAATTAAATATTATGCAAAAACAAGATACTGAGCAAGAAAGAAAATACAACACAATAGACACCATTATTTTCGGACAAATGTCCCTGGAAAAACCGAATGCGGGAAAACCAGTGCAAAAGATTTGAAGGTTTATTATTATTAAGCAGTAGCAAATTTTGAATACCTCTCGAGTTATTCAATTACCGAGAGAAACACTGGCAAAAAGATTTGTGAGATTACCTCACATAATCACTGAGAAAATCTTAGCTGATCCGGATACTGAATGAAGTACCTCTGGCAGGCCCTACGTTGCCTCTGCGCAATCCTCACACAGTCCCTGCATCAACCTCTCTAGGCACTGCATCACCCAGTCTGTTGATCGATTTGTTGCCCGAAGGCTGTGCTCTCAGCCTCCAGGTCTCACACCTCGATTCACAACTTCTAAAATTGACTCTCCCCAGCAAAATCTCGGACTCTCTCTCACCCTCTGCGTGGCCCTTCATGGCCCTGCGTTAGCCTCTGCGTCTGGGCTACTGGACCACTCTCTGCCTCTCTCTGCTGATGATTCTTCGGCTAAGAAAATATCTCTCTCCGGATGCTATCACTGCCCCTCAACTGCAAGAAATATCCTCGATCAGAATTTCCTCCTGAGAACTTCTCACTTCAGAAATTCGATCTCTTGATCTCTTTGTGTGTTCTCCAAGTGCCCATAAAGCTTCCTCTTATAATCCTCTCGTTGATCAATCAATAGCCCAAATTAGATTCTAATCAATGGCTAGGATCATATTGACTTGATCTCTACCTTCTTCTAGAAGTTTCACCCACAGTTTATCTTAATACCCTTTAATTATTTTAATTTCCTAAGTTTAGACTTAGGGTCCCATTAAAAATAATTAAGTATTTTAATAAAATTGTCTCCGGGTGGAATTTCCCAAAACGATTCCTGGGTATTGTAGAATGCATGTGTCTAAGCCTCCCTGCAAATTTTGACACTTAAAGCACATCCGATGCTACCCCAAATCAACACAACCTAGTGAAGAATACCTCTCAAGCTACCATAGGTCAACATTTATGACCCAATAATAGATTCATCAAGGTTCTATGCCTAGAATATTGAGATAGAAATGGTATTCGTGTTTCTGATCCCAATAGTACATAAGTATGAGAGCACCAAAATAGACTAAAGAGGACACAATGTAATGGCATTAAATTAATAGCAACAACATATGTATAAGAATCCCAAGGATTGATCACCATAAGGACATGTATAAATGTTGATAGCACAGCCTCGTAGAAGATAATAGTTATAAAAACCATCGTAGCCCAAATAATGAGTCGAGTATATATTGGGGTTCTAGGGGCTCCCTCTCTACCTTCTTCAGGTACCAAAACCAGCAATGCTTAGCCCTCTTCATCAAGGATAATTTTAGCAGCATATGTCATTTCTTGGACACCATGCTCTGCCTTGGGATGACCAGGACAATGACCTCATACTTTCGTGCAGATCCGTCAAACCAAAACCACAAGCAAAAAGTAGAAGTTTAGGGTGCAACAGACAATAGAAGGGTGAGATCTCAAGTCTCTTCTTAACCTCCCCCTTCGAGGGATTGACGGTTATCATATAGACCAATTTGGTGTTGTTGAACTGTACATCAATTCACATGTCCTAAGAGCACCAGAGGGACCAACACCATACAATTCTAGAGTAGGGCGTCGCCGACCTTGAATGCTAGGAGTATCCCTCACTCCCACATCGTCCCCGAGGTCATACAAATGAACCTATTGCTAGTTCCAGGGGACTTCAACAGCAACCCAGTGCCCAGTTCACCTCCATTGCCATCGATCGTTAGACTTAGGAGAACTTGGCATCTTTAGCTTCATCACCAAATCTTCCTACTTTAGTCATTTTTTCTTGGCAAGCTACTGATTATTTTGTTTCATGCCACAATATTTTATATGCATGTCACAACAGCACTACTGCTTGTTTCTTTCTTTTTTACGCTATTTTCAGCATTTTCTAGGAGCAGCGCTTGCACTTCCATATTGTATTCATACTAATTGCACTCCTCTTCAGTCACATTGACCTACTTTTGTGGTCATTTGTTAGATAATAAAAAAGTATCTCATATTATCTTATCACAAATGCACATAGCCATATAGTGATGCTGACATCATAATCATATGTTGTCAGGAATCAAATCATGATAAACAAATGGAGAAGTTATATAACAGCACAACTAATGCAAGGATTATAACAACTACTCACCTCAGGCAATGTGCATGATGACAAAATGAAAGATAACAACAGAAGCTAAAGAGAAAATGCATCCTTACTCTGATCAGTACTCTTAATTCAACATCAGTCAAATAGATCCAACGTGTAATTTGGAGTTAGTATCTGCCCTCACCTATGTTGCACAAAACTTCTAAGAACCCGGCGTTTTGGGCCATACCCGTGCCCGAAACTCCGAAACTCGACCATCATGTAATCATTTGTGAGAGTTAATATTGACTTGGTTTTCCTTCTAATTTGGCATCTATGGGTCATATTCCCTTTTTTCTTTGAAAATAATGTGTTATTCACTTATTTATAATTATTTTTATATATCTATACATACATGACGTTTTGGCCAACGTTTTGGCTGACGTTTCGGCCAACGTTTCCATTTTTGTGAGGTGACGTTTCTAAACGTACACATTTCGGAAACTCTGAAACGTTTCAACACTTCGTGCAATTTAGGCCCTCACCCTTTTCATGAGCATCCCACTTAGGTACAAGACTTTGGACAGTCCCAACATTAGATAGATTCACTCAGAGGCTCTTACCAACTGCAGTCGATACAGAATCAATAACAATGCCCATAATTGGCAGTGTCAAAATTAAACTGGAAGCAACAAAAAGGCCATCAAGAAATATTCCTCAACTGCTCTATATCCTTATCTGAGTCACTTTTGGGAGTCTTCCTGAATCAACTCCAAACATATCAAATTCAGGCTAAAATCCACAACCTGAAAAATTTACTTAATATTTGGAACAATTGTATTAACCAATATCACAAAACTTTGATTTTCTTCCAATTTTTTTGAGTTTCTCAGATTGCTGAGTTGTGCAAGTTTTTCTGAGTTTTTCATGTCCAAAATTTTATGCTAGCCAAGTTTCGCCATTTTTTCTGGATTTTTCTGAATTCCTGGGTTGATAACCATCACTTATTTTCTCCCAATGCCAAGTTCTGCAACACTAATATTACACTAACATGGGTTTATTCAAACTTGGTGGTAACAATATAAGTCAAGATAAATAGTAGGCAGGTAGGAAACAAGAGGAATCGATAATATTCTGATGGGAAGCACTTTAAAATGTTTGTAATTCGTCAAAAGAATAAGAAAGTATTTTGATTATGAGAATTTGGAACTTCCACAGTTTTCATTTTGAGTTATTCGATGTTTCGAGTCAATATCATGACCCATCATCAAGAAAAAAAACCTCAAAGGAATAAAAGTCCACTTCACAATTTCAATAGGAATATAATCTACGTTACCGGATCCGCTGAGGGCAAGAGGTGGAACCGCGGATCCCCGAATCCAAAACTGGTACGGATACGGATACGCTAAGATCCGCGTATGGTCAGTTAGTGATTTAGTTAGTGAACATCTGCCAGCGTATATATATATAAATTTACATATAAAAATTTAAATAAAATTAGGCGTAGTTTTTTAATACCATCTGCCCGCTTATATATATATAAAGATTTAAATAAAATTATGCGTTATGTTTTATAATACCATCTGGCATATATATAAAGATTTTATTAAGATTAAGCGTGAAGTTTTTTAATACCATCTTCCCGCATAACCTTTCAATATAAAGATTTCTGATTTAATTAAAAAGTTTATTTTGAGGTTAATATATATATAATAAATTTATTTTAAATCAATTTGTTTTTTTAATAAGCTTTCAATATAAAGATTTCCGATTTAATAAAAAAGTTTATTTTGATGTTAATATATATATAATAAGATTTTGAAATTATTCTGGAGAAAAAAAGCTCTGATGCTGAAACGACTGTGGAAGGAAAACCTAGCAGCCGCCGCCGCCGTTGAACGAGCTCACGCTGTCTGTAGCAGACGCTGTCACTGACAGTCCTATGGAAGCTGAGGTAGGAGGGGAGAGCTCTGCCTCCCCTCCAAAAGGAACAAATCGCACTGACAAACAGCCAATCGAAGAGATACGACACCCTGCAACCAAAGACGTAGAGAAGGAAACGGAAAAGCAACAGCAGCCAGACAGGACGACGTCCTTAGATAGACCTGCAGAAGAGGAAGAAAGCAATGGACAGCAAAATGTAACAGGCCCCTCTCAGACAAAAGTGACTTCAACTACTTGTATCCCAAAAGCAGCGGAACCAATCAAGATTGAGTTACCAAGCCACCATATTAATGGGGAAATCCAATTTATGCAAGATTACGCACTCATTGGAAAGTTCTTGGGCTTTTGGCCCACAGAGAAAGCCCTCTAGGGCTGGATAGCCTCCAAATGGAAGCCCAAAGGACAAGTTACATTACAGCTTGGCCCAAAGGGCTTCTTCACAGCTATCTTTAACTGCCTAGAAGACAAAACCAGGATATTTGAAGGAGGCCCGTACTTCTTCAACTCTTCCGGCCTATATCTAACAGATTGGAAGCCTCGCTTCAATCCTGACAAAGAAGACTTCAGCTGGGCACCTGTATGGATCAGAATGTATTCCCTTCCGGTGGAATACTGGAGAGAAGAAACTTTAGCAGACATAGGCAACAAACTGGGATCCTTCATCAAAGTGGCCACAGAAACAAAGACGCGAAAATACACCTCATATGCCAGGATCTGCGTCAAAATGCACCTCACCAAGACCTTAGCGGACACGGTAAGTCTTTTTCATGATGATTATGAATGGAAACAGACTCTTGACTATGAGCACATCCCTTTTCGTTGTAGAAAATGTCATGAGCATGGTCATCTCTTCCGAGATTGTCCCCTAAATGTGCAGCCTAAATTCCCTTCCGGTGAAGGTAACCTTGACCCTGAAGGCTTCACAAAAATCCCAATCCGTCGCCGTAATGGAAAAAAAACTCAAGCTAATCATGCTCCTGCATTCAAAGCTCCCCCTCAAAATCGTTTCTCTGTTTTAGCCTCACAAGATATTCCTGTCATGCCTGAAGCAGATACTCCTGATCCTCTGCAACATTCCCAGACATCCCCCAACAGATCTGAGCCAACCTCATCAACTTCTGCACTTCCCATCCATGCCGAAATACCCTCCTCTGCCTCAGAGCCAGGGGCTCTAGTTTCCTCCAAAGGAAAAACCATGTTAAACGAACCCACTCAAGAGTCGGATATGGATTTAGATGCCGCTCTAGCTCTAAGTCTTCATGATCAAACTATGGAGAACGCTCTCATTGCTGCAAATGATATGGAGGAAGATCGAGAAGATGTTGATCTCGAGGAATTTGACATATCCAAGCTGGACATATCCAAACTGGAAGCTGCATGCAAGCAAAAGGAATATAACTCAATCCCTCCCTGGCAATTAGACAAAATAGAAGGAGTACTCACAAGAGTACAACATCACAAAAGTTTGGGCATCCAAGGAGGCAGACATTGGGATGGAAGAAAAATCATCAAAGAACCAAAGAAAAGGGGCAGAAAAACAGACTTACAGCGCACCATAGCAGTAGGTGAAATACTCATGGATTCGGGGCAATTCCCCAAGTTGACCAAGTTCTTCAAGCCCAAATCCCCGTCTACATGAAGCTACTCTCATGGAATATAAGAGGACTAAACAGTCCCACGAAGCACAGAGTAATTAAAAACATCATAATGAAAGAAAAACCAGCAATAGTATTGATCCAAGAAACAAAATGTAGCAGCTCAACAATAGATAGTCTCAGCAGCAAAGTATGGGCAGGTAGCAGTTCGATAGCAGTGGACTCCTCTGGAGCCTCCGGAGGCCTGGCCATCTTATGGAATCCTCAGGTAGTGTCACTCGACAATTTTCATGCCACTCTGCATCTCATTCAAGCAACATTTCACCTCATTGGCACCAGCATACATGGGCATCTTACCAATGTTTACTTCCCGCAAACAATACAGCAGAAATCTGATCTCCTGGACACGATTTCCATCCTAAATGCAAACAGAAAGTTTCCTTTATGGATAGGCGGAGGAGACTTCAACATCATAAAATCTATGGAAGAGAAAAGAGGGGGTCGGACACGGCTAGATAGTGATAGCAGTAGCTTCAAGCAATTTATACAAGATAACCGACTCATGGACATCTCCACCTCAAATGGCATCTTCACCTGGTCAAACAAAAGAAAAGGAGCTCACCAAATTTCTTCAAGACTAGATCGATTTTTAGTATCAGACAATGCCATACACCTAGGCGGAGAGTTCAATGCAGAAATTATCCCTCAAGGAGGCTCAGATCATTGGCCTATTCTTCTCCAATGGTCCAGACCTGGCATCAGCAGCAACAGACCATTCAAATTCGAGGCCTTCTGGCTCACTGACAGTAACTTTAAAGAGGTGGTCAATCAAGCCTGGACATCCTTCATTCCGCCGGCAGGAGCTAGGATGTATCAGTTCCAGCAAAAGCTGAAACATTTGAAGCACTCACTTAAAATTTGGAACCGAGATCATTTTGGCAATATACAGCAGAACAAACAGAAAATAGAACAGCAGATGAAAGAATTACAACAAAGATTTATTCTGGAAGGACGCACTGAGGAACAAACACAACAGGAGAAAACCCTATGGAGTCAAATAGAGGAGAGGCAAAAACAGGAAGAAATCCTATGGCGGCAAAAGTCGCGAGTAAGCTGGCTCAGAGAAGGCGAAAGAAATACTAAATTTTTCCACAAAACAACCATCCAACGGCGCATGCACAACAAAATCTCCTTTATTAATAATCAACAGGGAGATAGATTGGAAGCTCATGAAGATATGGAGAAAGAATTCACTGGATATTTCAAGGACATTCTAAAGGAACCCAATGAAAATAGAGATGAAGCAATCCAAGCCATCACTCAGCACATTCCAAAAATTATCAATGAAGATCACAACACACAACTTCTCCAGCCTGTA
Source organism: Pinus tabuliformis (assembly GCA_031772625.1). Taxonomy (NCBI): domain Eukaryota; kingdom Viridiplantae; phylum Streptophyta; class Pinopsida; order Pinales; family Pinaceae; genus Pinus; species Pinus tabuliformis. The sequence goes on from CM062811.1 coordinate 1,103,961,485, forward strand.
ACGCTAAGAGAGGTAGAAGATGCCATATCTCAGCTCAAAGATGGAAAAGCGCCAGGGCCTGACGGATTCACGGCCAATTTCTTCCATGAATTTTGGGATCTCATAAAACTGGAAGTGTGGGAACTGGTGGAAGAATCCCGAAGTATGCACTGGATACTCCCATCCATCAACTCAACCTTTATTGCTTTAGTCCCCAAGGAAGCCGCCTCAAACAAGCCGGAGAAATATCGACCAATAGCACTCTGTAATGTAATTTACAAACTAATCTCAAAGGTCATTGCAAACCGTCTCAAACCGCTATTACCACTGCTCATCTCCCCAGAACAGACAGGGTACGTTGAAGGCCGGCAAATCATGGATGGAATTATACTTTCAAACGAAGTCATCCACTCTTTAAAGCTTCTCAAAAAACCAGGTATGCTTCTCAAATTGGATCTTTCTAAAGCCTTTGATAAACTCAGTTGGAATTATATACACAAAATGCTCTTAGCTTTTGGCTTCAGTGTAACCTGGTCCAGATGGATCATGAATCTAATCACATCGCCAAGCTTTTCTGTTATTCTGAATGGATCTCCCTCCCATCCCTTTCGCCCCTCTCGTGGCATCAGACAGGGGGACCCTCTATCTCCATTTCTCTTTGTTTTAATGGCTGAAGGCCTGAGCAGGCTCCTCAAATCAGCAGTTTCCTCTCAAAACATTAAAGGAATTTCTCTTCATGGGCGACCACCCCAAACTCATCAGCAATTTGTTGACGATACAATGCTCTTCGGGCATCCCTCTGCTAAAGAAGCCTCTGCTTTCAAATCCCTTCTTTCCCTCTTCTCAGAAGCTTCAGGCACCTCCATTAATGTGTCCAAATCTCAGCTTTTTTTCTTTAATACCCCTCCCTTCCTGCAAAGGATCATAGCCAGGATCCTAGGATTCACAATTTCCCACTTGCCGTCAAAATACCTAGGTGCCCCTCTTACTGATTCTGTTATCAAGCAGATTACTTGGAAATCGTTATTGGACAAAATAGAAGCCAAGCTCTCATCTTGGACTTACAGAGCTTTAAATCTAGCCGGCAGACTTGTTCTAATCAAAGCAGTTTTACAAGCTATGCCGCTCTATTTATTCTCTATTTTAGCAGCTCCGAAAGGGATTTTAAAAGAAATTCGAAATCTTCAGAGGAACTTTCTTTGGGGATCTACAAGCTTGAACCGGAAATGGGCTCTTGTCAAATGGACAGAAGTTTGCAAACCAAAATCAGAAGGGGGGCTTGGTCTCAGAGATCCGCTCCAAAGCAATAATACCATGAGTGCTAAAATCTGGTGGAACTGGGTCTCCAAGCCAAATACACCCTGGGCACAATTATGGCAGGCCAAGTATGCTCGAGGCAGTCAAGGGAATGAACTCATCCGAATAAATCCAACATCGCAGGGATCTCTAATTTGGAACAATGCAAAAACCCAAAGTAGCTTCCTTCAGGAGCATAGCTTCTGGGAAATCAACTCGGGCAAGACAGCTCGATTCTGGGAAGATTCTTGGCAACAACTTCCCAAACTGGCTAATCTATTCCACAAACCGCACTGGCAAGCTCAAATGAACCAAGCAAACATTCCCTTGGTACATCAGTTCTGGCAACCGTCTACAAATCATGACTTCCAAGCATGGAAACCAGCGCGTCTCTGGCAAGCAGACTGGCAGGGAGAAGAACATGCAGATATAGATCAGGAACTCAGCAGCAGAAAGATTCGAATCTCGAATCAGCTAGACAAACTCAGATGGGGCTACACAACCAAGGGTACTTTTACAACTAAGGAAGCTCATCAACTACGATACTCCAATCTCAGAATGGCAAAAGATCAACTATGGGAGCAAGTTTGGCAAGCTGGGCATTGGCCTAAAATATCAACCTTCCTGTGGCTTCTCAGTAGAAAACGCATTCTAACCTGGGATAATTTGATCAAAAGAGGCATTGTAGGGCCTTCCAGATGCCCAAACTGCAATACAAATTGTGAAACTATCAAACATTTAATGGAAGAATGTACGCTAGCAAAACAAATTTGGGGAAGAATTGAGAAATGTAGCATGAGAACACACCCAAGGCCGGAGGACATTACAGACACTATAAGGAACTGGGAAAAATATCCATACAAATGCCGGATACTTAATTCCTTATGGCGCATTATACCAGGATTCACTTACTGGACACTGTGGAAAGAGCGAAACCACAGAATATTTAACAGTACCTCAAGATCTATAGATGATATCTGGCTCAAGCTAAAAGAACACCTACAGGAAACTCTAGCCATCAAAGTCTGGAGCAAGGATGACATGCCGGAAACTCAACAGGAGCTTTGCATTATGAAGGAATGGAATCTAAATCTCAAATACTTAGTCAAAGAGACAATTAAAACCTCCACCAGATCAGCTTCACCCTCCTTTTGGTCCCCACCTGCGCACAACTCTTATAAGCTCAATTTTGACGGTGCAGCTAAAGGCAATCCAGGACCTGCTGGTTTTGGAGGAGTTATTCGACGTCACAATGGAGAAGCAATGATAGTCTACTACGGCTCCATAGGGAAAGATACTAACAACGCTGCAGAGCTAGAAGGTCTCTGGAAAGGTATATGCACAGCTGAACAGCATCATCTCTCACCTCTTGAAGTAGAAGGCGACTCACTCATCCTTATAGAGGCAGCTAAACGAATGCAAGCAGGAGCTAAGGCAGTCAAAATAGCCAAAAGTTGGAGATTATTAAATCGCCTGGAATCCCTGGAAGAAAAGCTCCAAGTTCTCCATAATCTATCCTTCCATCATGTAAGGCGGACAGCTAATCAGGTAGCTGATCGGCTAGCTAATCAGGGAGCGTCTCAGTCTATACATTTCTTCTCCGGCCCTCTGGATATGGTAGAAGATGACAAGCTCAAAAAGGATTGCATCGCTTTGGTGCATAAAGAAATCCTTCCCCCGAATGCGGGTGTCTAATCCAGAGCGACGGCAGGTACAGCTAGCACGAGGAGGCCACATGGCCAGAGATAGCTGCCACGAGCCAACCGACTGCGGGACGAGGCATGTCAGGCCGAAGGTTTTAATACAGGAGCCATCGCTCCTGGGTTCAATCGCATTAATGCGGGTAGACGGTGATTGCAGAGAGCATTCATGGCGCTCAGGTTTCAAGAGTAGGCCATGGAATTTAAGATGGCAGACTGGTTTGGGGGGCGACATTCTCAGCAAGCTCAGTGTTGGAACATTCTCTGTCCCCTGGCGATTTTGGAGATTAGGAATTGGCTTGGGGAAGCGAAAATTCCGGTTTTCTACATCCTCATGGCCAGAACCAGAGAGAGGCAACCATGCCGAAGAGGGTCGGGTCGCGGAGCACCAGGTCGCCCTCCTGCAGCAGCAGAGGCGCATCACCATTGTTGTTGTCGTTATTGTTTCCGCAGAGCTGGAATTCCCCACCTGCAAGCATCCATGTTCTTGGACTCTGTCGACCCGACTGAACAACCGCCAAGGCCACCGGTGCTTCCGGCTTTTGGCTCAACCATCTTCAGGCTGGGCAATCTCAATGTCCACATTTCAATTCTCTTTGTTAGAGATGCAGAGGAGGAACACGAAGAAAATGACAGCAGAGTTCCAACCTCTGCAAATCTGGAGAATAAGGCAGAGGAACAAATGGAGGAAGCAAAGGGAAAGGAGCCAATTCACGCACAGGCGCAGGAAGCGTCGACGTCTAAAGCTGGAGAGGACCCGAACGAGGAGCTGGTGGGCTTTGGATACCCGATTGTGGAGATGGAGCCGGAAGAAATGGAGCCCGCAGACTAATTTCTCTAGTCATCCCCATGCCAGGTTCATTTTGATGATTTTGGGTCTCGGTCGTCTGGTCATGTCCTATAATTCTCTGTCTTGTTCGAGTCTTGAGAGTGGGTCTGGTCATCTCTTTAAAGGTCATGCTCTGTTTGTTATTAAGTCTTTCAGTTTAATCTGGGAGTTCGCTAATACTCAAGGTCACCCCTGCGTGGGTCGTTCTGCTTCAGTCTCGGCCCCTGCGTGGGCACTGTCAAAGTTAAACTCTGTTTTTTGAGGTAGTTTTGGGGCAGCCAATGCACAGCGCTTGCAATTCTCAGCTGCTTTACCACAGAGCCATAGTTGGCCATGGAAAACTTGTTTCTCTGCTTGTACTTTATTCCTGTATATAATATAATTCCCTAGAGTAGTCTTACTGAGAAAAAAAAAAAAATATATATATATATATATATATATATATATAATAAAGTTATTTTAATTTATTTACGGGTCATATTTTTTAATATCATCTGGCATATATATATAAGCTTTTTAATATCGCATATATATAAAAAGATTTTATTAAGATTACGCGTGAAGTTTCTTAATACCATCTTCCCGCATATATATATATATATATATATATATATATATATATATATATATAGATTTCAATAAAATTATGCGTAAAGTTCTTTTAATAACCTTTCAATATAAAGATTTTCTGATTTCATTAAAAAGTTTATTTTGAGGTTAATATACATGTATAATAAAGTTATTTTAATTTATTTATTTTAAATCAATATGTTTTTTAAATACGCTTTCAATATAAAGATTTCTGATTTAATTAAAAAGTTTATTTTGATGTTAATATATATAATAAAGTTATTTTAATTTATTTATTTTAAATCAATATATTTATGTTTAATAAACCGTATGTTTTATCATTATGTCTCATTTTAAATTTTTTACTTTTATAAGTCACAACTTATATAACTTTATGTTTGGTTGTTAAAAATTAAAATATTTTTTAATTTTTATAAATAAAAAAATATATATATTTTATGTTATAACTTTATTTTAACAATTATATCAATATGTTGGTATTAATATTTATATGTTTATTTGTTTGTTAGCTTTTAAATTTCATCATTTCAGTGTTCAGATTCATAAATTATCTAATAATTTTAGTTCTAATGTTGTGATTCATGAATGGTTTTGATTTTAAACATCAAATGTATTTTCTAAAATTTTTAAAAATATTATTATATATTTTTGTACTTGCCGTATCCTCGCCGTATCCGGATCCTGGCTTTTCAAGAATCCAACGTATCCGTATCCGTATCCGTATCCGTATCCGTAGCCTGGTAACTTAGAATATAATTCCATGTTCTAATGATCTTAAATTTGTTAGGAAATCTCAAGATAAAAGGCAGTGCTAACTATTTTATAAAGTGCCAAGACCACCAAACTCTATGAGAATAAGGTAAAATGAAATAGGAACAACATCTTGACTTTTATTTTAATAGATTGTTAGATAGATTTCAGTGTCAAGAAAAGATAACTTACCAGAGCGTCTTGTTTTGTTATCTCTTCTCGAAGTTCCAATCGAGCACGAGCTTCCACCAATCGTACGAGACTCTCAAGTTGCCTTGCCGTTATTGGAGTTCCATCGGTTCCAGTGCTGTGGTTCCTCAATTTCAGATAAAACTGTTGCAGTACCTCTGCTGCAGCACTTGACATTCTACACACAGTAAATTGCAGAGCTTCATTCAACAATTTGAATTAGACTTTCAATTGTATAAATAAAAACTCCTATTATCTCATGTGACATTGTTGCTACCAATTTTTTGTAGGGTTGTGAATTGCATAATCTTTGAAATTTAAAAAGTGTACTCGGTCCTGAACACCTGGGGAAAACAAATTGTCTTGCATAAGAAATGAATTTGCGAAGAAGCGGTCCTGGCAAAGGAACAAAATCGCAATCTCTAAGACGGTTCAATTTCAGCCTTGCTGCTAGTGATCCATTTCTTAGATTCCCTTCCTCTGGACTTTGACTGATATGACATACTGTAAAAACAGGATGTTCAATAAGCTTAACACTTTGTGGAAATAATGATAGAAATTATCAATCAAAAATAAAAGTCTGATACCAGATGCAGCATGATATTCTGATTTTATGATCCAGTTACTATGTTGTGCACACCTTAATGTTTTTAAGACATAGACTGTTAAAGTTTTTGCAGATTGCCATGTAGCACCTCAATTTTCATTATGACCTAGGTCAGTTTTGTGAGGCCTTATGGCATTTATCAGTTTTGCTTCCTTCGTAGTCCGTTCTTGGTTTTGCAAAACTGTCTTTATGTAATTAGTGTTTATATCTTACAGTAAAAGGAAACTTTTCCTAATAAAACATAAGTCTGATCACTGCTTACAAGACTCTCTGGTAGAATTACGCCGATCTTCTGAACCTGTATGAAGCTGATATGGAAAGTAAACAGAAAAAATCGATCAAAACATCTCCTATGAGGTCTACCAGGGGAATAAGATGAGTATAATTGAAGCCACTAAAGAAATCCTATAGCCAGAATGACATACCGCCATGATATGTTCAGATACACGTTTGTCCAAGAGCTCATCAGGTTTATCAAGCAAAATAAATACAAGATCAAAACGTGACAAAAGTGCTGCACTCATCTTCAAATTCTCATTTACAGTTTTTGCACGGCTGCATTTACAATCAACTTAGTGAATTTTCATAAAAAGAAAACTAAGAAGCTAAATTATGAAAAGCAAAAAATAAGATGAACAAATACCAAATCAATTATCAATGACACAACTCCATAAATTCAGTCCAGACTCCAGAGTGAATGACCAAAAAATTGTAATTTAGGAACACATTTACACTAAAAATCATTCTGAACATGTTATGTCCCAAACTGAATAGTTGAGGAACCATTACAAACAACCAGAGAAGAAATTGCTTTTCACAATCAACACCAATCACTAACAAATATCCACGAGTAGACACTTTCAGATACTGGCTACAAATCAGAATGAAAGACATCTATCAATAAATGAATCCTGACTTACATGTATGAATAGCTATCTGAATTTCATATTTGTAGTTGAATGGCAAAGATAGAAAAAATGACTTATGGAATTGCAACTTAGGAGGAGCAAGGAACATAGACTTACTGCTCCAAAATTGTTCCTCTAAGAAACCTGTTATCCACTGAGCTGTCATGGGAAAAAAAATTAGGTGCTTTTGATTTTAGCGCTACCCCACAGAAGGTGTCACTCTTGTCTATAATCCTTTCCAAGCTGTAGAACAGTTATAACATCATTAAGAAGTTCTGAGCCTTATTTTTTCTCAGCCTTAACAGATTTGGATGCCCCCTAATGCAGTTGAATCGTTACTGAAGCATTTGGTGAATCAATTTATATATGATTGAGTTCATAATGAGGTCGTTGTTGTTTGTCTAAACCAGTGTTGTCAAAACTAGACTGGTCATCAAACCGGTTGTCCCACTGGACCAGGAACCGTTCAGAACATGGAACTAGTAAAAAAGCCAATCAATCAAAAACACATGAAATATTCAAATTTTAAAGAAAAAAATGTATATTCATGTGCATCCATATGAATCTAAACCATTTTATACACAAATAAGCAAAAGTTCTCATTTATATAGTATATAAGGGGGCACATAACCAAAATAGCACCGAGCGCAATCCATCTATGAATCAAAAATACACCAAAAAACAGGCCCTAGATAGCCTCTAGCATCCAAAAAATCATGCTACAACAAATGCCTACATATCATCAAAATCCTTGCCTATATTAGGATCTTCTTCATCAATATCACCCTCTAAGGATTAAAATAAGATAAAAAAAGCTTAGCATGTCAAGTCAAGATTTTGTTTGAGTGATGGCTACATTTTTAGTAGGATCATGACAGAAGAGTTCAACAACCAATGCCACTAACATCAAGGTACATAGAGGGGTTGGTGCTCTTGATTAAATGTTAGTTCCATACCCTCGTACATGACAAAATACAATGGAAACATTGCAATCCCCCTAATCTTCGAATCCTAAAAAGTTGTTAAGTCTGCTGGACTTTGAGTGGGATCTGTTAACCTTGTTGGCAAATGGCCCAAAAATAGATCCAAATATGCTCTTTAAAGTCTCCATAAGCCAGCAAAATCAGGCCAATGGATCCAAATATGCTCTTGAAGTCTTCAAAAGCTTCTTAAGGATAATTCAAAGTCAAAACCATCACTTGCCAAGAGCCCTTGGAAGGGCATAAAAACACTATCGGGAGGCTAAAACACATTAAAACAGTCAAAAAACCAAGTATCAGAGGCTTAAACTGAGCAATGCACAGCAGCCATTAGATCTGGCTGATCAACGGCCCAGATCTAAGCGGCAAATCGCAAATCAGCAAGCAGAGAGGACGACTTAAGGATGGGCACAAGACACCCCCAATCAGCGATCTCCGATGATCGGATCGGCGGGTCGCAATCGGCTGAGGCAGGCCAACGGAATAAGCAGGGACCGAGTGGATATGCGATTGTGATCAACGATGCAACGTGGACCGTCGATCAAGCGACGCAGATCGACGGCCCACATCGCGTCGCAAGATCGCTATCGGAAGTACAAGGAGCGCGCTAAGTAAGGGCCCTAGGCATGAGCGATAAGCGATTGCGATCAGATCGCATCGCTATATCGCAGCAGAGCAGCACCAAGGGGCGGAGCCTTTACACCTTCATATGTGCGATGCGATGATGCGGACCCAACGGTATTCTAAATATTATTTGATAATATTTGAGGTCCACAGAGAGTCCAAATTCAATGCATTTTTGTGTATGTTCGTTATATAACGAAATACAAAGAGAGCCTTGGGCAGCGACAATGCGATAGGTCCCAAGCCCGAAAGGGTTCGGGAATGAAATATATAATATTTTAGGTCCGTAAGGAAGCCGATTTTTAATGCATTTTCAATGTATTTCGTTATTTAATGAAATACAAAGGGAACATGGGAGTAGCGCCGATGCGACATTACAGACCCGAAAGGGTTTATTAAGGCGGTTGAACACCATTTCAAGTCCAATAAAGCGGGATTTTCACATTTTTAGTATTTTCCAATATAAAGGGAAAATCACAAAACCGGCAGGATTCGGGAAAGCCAAAGGCGATAAGTGTTTAGGCCGAGCTCCACCTGATGCCATACAGCGGCTGCCACGTGTCCAGGATGAGGAGAGAGAAAACCACCCTCATCGGGCGGTTAACTCTAGTATAAAAGAGCCGCCCGAAATGGATCACAACCGTTGGATCTAGAACTTCCAAATCAACGGTGGAGATATGATATCACTACAAAGGCGGACCCAATAGGAAAATAGGCCATGATTAAGGACTTTTGAAGTCCGGAAGAATAGAGCTTGGCAGGATTTTTAGAGTATTGTTATGTTTTCTGTATTAAACAAAAAACGGTCAATATAAACGTTTAAAAGATAACAGAGGCCCGAAGACCCATTCTATCACATAATAGAGGCCAGGAATAATTTTCGGGGGACAGAGGCCGAGAAGCAGTCATGGAGCAGCACAGCACAACACAGCACGCACAACACATCCAAACAAATAGAATGATCATGGAGCAGACAGCACAGCTTGCCCAAAGCAAACAGAAACATCATGCGGCATCTCTGGCACGAGAGAGCTCCCTGCCAGCATAGTAAACCACCTAAATGCAGTTACTCTTCTGTCAAAAGAAGGAACCTCTGAAGCCCATGCTTGCCTAGTCAAGGCATCAGTCAGTTAACAAGACAGATAGGATAGATTAAGACTCCGAACTTTTGAGAGCTCAGGAGCATTGTACAAGGCCTATAAAAGGCTGAAAACTAAATGTAACAAGGGTTCAACTTCTGGAGACTATTGAGACTCTCCTACTCAAGCTTCTCATCTTCATTCATTAGCAATACAAGCTTCTTTTGTTGTTATATGTTCAATTTCCATTTTCTCTTCTGTTCTAAGCTTGCACTTGAACAGGTTGTTCATGTTTCTTCTGTATCTAATGCCAGATAACTGTCATCTTATCTCTGCATTAATAAATTAGATTTGCAAGCTTCTTTTACTGCCTGTAGCTAGCCATTCATATGTCTTATATATGCATCTGTCGGTATAGTCAATATTCTCATTTGCTGCCTGTAGCTAGCCATTCATATGTGTTTAAACTTTATATATGCATCTGCCAATATGGTCAGTATTCTCCATCCATTCATTGAATCTACAAACTATTGAGCATTAGTGGTCTAAAGCCTTGTAAGCTGAGGGTGTTCATGCATGTCTTGAGTAAAAACATAGTTGAAATGGTTATCTGGATTGATCCAAACCATCATTTATTCCAATAGTTCAGAGAACAATATTGAAGATTATATGTTACCAGGCATCTCCGAGCTACAACCTAGGAGAGTTTCCTGGAGTGACAACAGGATCTAAAATTCTACTTTCTCCATATGAAATCCAATGAGTTCATGACCACTCTCAAACATCTTGAGTCAATTAATAATTTAATAGTAATGTTAAAAATTTAAGTAAAAAGAAGAAAATGAAAGATAAAGGAGAATTCTTAAACATTACCATTAATTGCATAGCATTAGTATGGCAATATGGTCAAATACTAGGCTTCCCCAATCATAAATCACTGTTTACTTTTTAGTTTTTTTAAACTGCGTTCAAAGTGTCCTTGACAGCATTGTATAAAATCAACCAGTTTAGTACCAAATCGACCAATTGAATCGAAAAAGGCAAGTACAGTACCGAACCGGCCAATTCAATGAAAAATGGCTAGTTTGGTACCAAATTGGATAATTCTAACGGTCCGGTCTAGTTTTGATAACATTGGTCTAAACATCTTAAAGGAAATATGCATATGGCCATTGTTGATGATTGAGAGATGACTGCATGACCTCACCCTCCATAGCAAATCTCATGAGAAAGCAGTATCATCAGAAGCTCATTCCCTCACTGGCACCTATAAACAGATCTATCCATCATTTATTGGATAGCGAGGATCGCGAGCATGTTATAGATCCACATCAAGGTTAAATTTGTTAAATGATGTTGTCATTGATGCCAATGTCGGCTCTTGAATGCTCTTAATATTCATCTAATTTGCCTTGATTGGAAGCTCCAACTGACAAGAAGCCCTAGGAAGCCCTAGATGCCCCGCACTTGTTGAAGAAAATGGATGTAAAGGACAGTGATATTGATCGCGAAACCGTCGTCATTTGTTTCACTTCGTCATTTCGACTCCAACGATATGGGGCATGCCTCATAACTCCTCACGATTCACGAGATATGTTCGCTCAAAGTTCATGCCCCATTTCATGGTTAAAATCCCCAAAATAAGATAATGTGGCAATTTGACAATGGCTAAATATTTGTTCTTGAGGCCAAGAAGTATTTTTCTTAAAGTCTTGATTAGATATTTTCTTAAGGTCAATTAAGTTGCTAGAGTGGAGGGTATATCAACTAATTAAAAAAAAGGCATGTTGGCCCTAATGTCCATGGAGTTTATGGCTCCAAAATATTTTGATTTGAAATTCGAATTTGAATGTTGGAGGGTCGGCTTCCCTCCTTTTAATAGGTTGGCTTGCCCTCTCAAAAAGCCTCCATGCCTATATAAATATGGTTCATTTGTCCCTCATAGAGCATCCACTTGTGATCTGAAGTAATCATGCAAAATTCAGAGGTCTAGTGTAGTCACGAGTAACTAAGGAGCTGGCCATTATGAAGACACCTTTGGGCACTCCAAAATTTATCTTTTGCTCTTGGATTCTTCGTTGGGATATTGTGCACATTCTAAGGCCATTCAGCCCTTTCTGAAGCTGAACTGAGCACATTTTCTGAGGCCCCTTTGTCGACATGCTTCGGCCTACTTCTGTTGGAAACACTGAGAGGGGGTGAATCAATATTTCTCTTTCTTTTACACAATTGGTTAGTTGATTAAGTAAACATTCAGAGCATGAACACAAACAAAACATAAACCACATCACATCAAAGATCAGTACACCCAAAAATGACGTCCAAACAAAGTGATGTGTTATGTATGATTTACATACAACATTTACCAGACAAGTCTGGAAGGAAGTACAAGACTCCCAAGTCTGAAGATATGCAAACTAAGTCGGCAACAGTCTGTTGATTTCTGGTAGCATCAGATGTGCGCTAAGTCTCAAAATTTGCAAGGAGGCTTAGACACATGTATTCTCCAATACCTAGAAATCATTTTGGGAAATTCCACTTGGAGACAGTTTTATTAAAATAATTAATTATTTTTAATGGGACCCTAAGTCTAAACTTAGGAAATTATAATAATTAAAGGGTATTAATCTAATTGTGGGTGATACTTCTAGAAGAAGACGAAGATCAAGCCAAAATGATCTAATCCATTGATTAGAAGTTAATCTGGGTTGTTGGTTGTCCAACAAAAAGATATAAGAAGAGGCTTGAGGGGCACTTGAAGAAAACATCAAGTGAAGATCAAAAGATCAATTTTTTGAAGCAGAGAAGCTACCAGAAAGAAATTTGAAGTGAGCTTTTGCATTGAGGGGCAGGGATAGTTCCGGTTGGAGATTTCTCCTAATCTGGGAATACTCAGCAGAGGAGGCAAAGAGAGATCCAGTGTTGATTTTGGGTAGCATCGGATGTTCTCTAGCTCTAAAATTTTGTGGATGGGCTAGAATACATAAGATCTCCAAGACCCAGAAATTGTTTGGAGAAATTCCACCCGGATTGTGAGTTATTAAAGTAATTAATATTTTTAATGGGTTCCAAAGTCTAAACTTAGGAAAATAAAATATTAATGGGTATTAATAAAAATATGGGTGAGAAGCTTCTAAGAGGCGAGGATCAAGTCTGTTTTAATCTTAGTCGTTGATTAGGGACTTAATCTCAGTCGTTGATTCATCAACAGGAAAAGTATAAGAAGAGGTTTGAGGGTCAGTTGGAGATACACACCATATTCATCAGTCAATTCAATTTTCTGGGGCGAGGTTTGCTAAGAAAATGAAACAGGTGATCTGAGATGCAGCAGAGGGGCAGGGATATTTGAGGTTGGGGGATCTTCTCCAAGACCCCGAATACTCAGCAGAGAGAGACATAGATACACCAAAGGAGGCAGCGCAAACCAAGGGAGGCTAACATTGGGCCAGGAGGGCCCACGCATTGCTTGACGCAGTGCCAGCGCAGGGGAAGAGCTGCCCTCCTAAAGAAGTCTGAATTCAGCCAGGGAGTAGCAAGATCAGCCAAGAAGGTTGACGTCAGAGCTCTAGGAGGCAGAGGAGGCAGCGCAGAGCTGACGCAAAGTCTCAGAGTGCTCCACGCAGGCCCACGCAGCTACTGCGAAGGGGCAGCGCAGTTGTAGCCGGGGATAGTCATTCCAATTGCCAAATCAAAGGGATTTTGCCGGGTGATGTGAGGTAATCTCACTTAGGTTTCTGCCAGTATATTTTATCTCTGTAAATAGATAGTCGAGAGGGCATCTAGATTTGTATTAGAGCTACTGCTTAATAATAGAAAACCCTCAGAGTTGTTGCACCTGTTTTCCCGCATTGGGTTTTTCCAGGGACATTTGTCCAAAAATAATGATATCCCTTGTGTGTTTGTCTCATATCTATTTTAGTTTATGATCTGTATGTCAGTGCAGTCTGCAGTAGTGTTTTTCATCAGTGTTTAAATAATTAAATAACTTGTTGAATGTAAAAACAAGTAGGAGATGATAAACCAGTGATTGCAGTAGGATTTCTTATGTGTAGATTCAGAAATTTTCACATCCAGGAGAGGCAGCGTAGAGCCAGAAGAGGTTGATGCAGAGCCATGCATAGGCAACGTAGGTTGACACAGAGGTAGTGCAGAGCCTTGAGGAGGTCTGAAAATTTGCTGGAGGAATTGATATCAGAAGCCAGAAGCCAAGGTATGAGACCGAGAGGTGAAAATCGAAGTTCCTGGGCAACAAATCGATCAGCAGAAGGGATGACGTTGTCCCTAGAGGCTATGACGCTGGGCTGATGCAATGACAGCGCAAAGGCAACCAAGGGAAATCCATTCAATGGCTGGATCAACCAGGATCTCCAGTGATAGTGTGAGGTACAATAATACTTGACTCAATACACAGACTTTCTTACATCAACAACATAAGTCTAATCTTATATGCAAGACTCTACTCAAAACTTCAAAATAGCAACTTCATATACAAAGATCTGTTCTTAGACATGCATCCCCCTATTAGACTCTAACTCAACATTTTGACTCAACAGCAAATACTTAAACCTCGACAAATAAAACTTGTTATATAAATGACATGACCAGTTGATTATAAGGCTTATGGTAATAGCCTTCTATGGGCATGTGCTCCCTACAACAACTCAAGAATAGATTCACACTCACACTGACTTGGCGTCAATAAAGGTTTATGTGAAATTTTCAACTCTATTGCAACAACTGGAAATTATTCTTCTACCTAATTAATGAGGTGCAATTTATCTACTATGCAAACAACAAATAAAATCATAACTAACATTCTCACCATAAAAAAACGCTAAGGAAAATAAAACACACAATAAAAATGACACTGTTATTTTTGGACAAATGTCCCCAGAAAAACCCAATGTGGGAAAACTGGTGCAGCAAATGAGGGTTTTATTATTATTATATGCAGCAGCAAAAATTATGAGTACAAATATAGATGCCAAGTTGGCTATCCTTTAGCAAAATATACTACCAAAATTATTTGGAGGAAATTCCTCCCTTCTACAACCAAACTCAACCCCTATGTCCCTGCTCGCACTTCCTTCCGGCAACTCGCACTAGCCAGAAATGCGCACTACTTGGCCCAGATAATTCGCATTGTCTGCTACCTGGCTCTGGATGAGTTGTCTTGCCTCCCTCTGGCCCTGGAAGTGATTCGCTCTACGTTTCAGGTGCTCTCCCAACCTCCAACAACAAAAGCAATCACTTTTTGGCACTTCAAACTAGGGTATCTAGCTTCTCGCACTGGTTGCTCAACTTCTCTGCAAAAACAATTCAGCCTCTCAACTACAGTTGCTTTGCTGCTCAAAAACTCTATTGGAAATTACTCTGTTTCTCCCTCAATCTAACCCCACATTCCTTTTGGCTCGAACTTCTCTGCCTTGCTCGATCTCTACAACTAGGTAGCTCAATCTGCCAAGGAACTTGCACTTCTGGTGTGTTCTACATCTACCCATTGAGTTGCTCTTATAATCTCTTGTTGGTGAACCAACAAGCACGATTAGATCCCCATCAACGACTAAGATCATCTCTAACTCAATCCATGTGAGTTTCTAACTTTCTAGAGAATTCTCACCTTTCTCAATTAATTGTTGTTAATTAATCACTTTTCCTAAGTTAGACTTAGAAAATATTTAATTATTGATGACTCCATGCCTAAGGATATGTCAGAGACTTAGGAAATACCATTGAAGTTGCACCTAAAAATTTTTGAAGACTCCATGCCCGAGCATATGTCAGAGGCTTCATGTATTATTAGAGTTCATATATGTGACAGTGTCACCCCTCATATGCAATATGAGTGCTATCATGACCCATATTTTGGGATATAATAACATTTTAATATCATTTTAATAATGGTGAAAAAGAGAATCTTATTCAAAAATTAAAAAAAAAAAAAAAAATTGTTCAATTACTCTAAATAATGAATAAGCCAATATAACAAGTACGCTTCAAAGCTAAAAATAGCAATACATATAGTAGCAAAACTACAAGTTACTATGCTGCTGAAGTGTGTTGAACCTTTATATTGTTATCACACATACCATGTTGCATTGCATGCAGATGTTCATAGGAACACCTTGTTCATTCTACAAGCAGGCCAACTCATTTAAAAAGTCTAACTAATATTGTTCTGAATTAACTAACATCAACCAAAATTTTGGGCCATTTCTACTTTGTACCTTGCACTCATATTGCTTAGTATATAAATACTTCACAATCACTGACCGTTTTCTTATTTCAATCTTCATCTAGACATATCAAATTGGAATTGCTTGAAAATCAGAGATTACTCAAACATGGTATACCTTCCTCTGCCTTAAAAAATGAAATAAGAACACCTATTTCCTCATCCATAAAATATTATGGGTCTATTCATTGTTGAAGCATGTCATTCCTCTATTGCACTAAGGTCAGATCTGCCACTGACCAAGGAATCAATACATCCATCAACTGAATGGAATAAAGGGAACAAATGAGTGATATAGAAGTGTCTCCACTTTGCAACATGAAAATTAATGTTGGAGTTGTTTTTCCTGTGAAGATGATGACCATCTCTTTTGTTTGCATATCTTTTGTTGTTCTATTGTGATATTTTCACTACCCCACTATTGTGAAAAGGGCATGTTTCACTCAAATTGTCAAAGTTCCAGGGAAGTAGAAGTACCAATTTTTTCAACACAATCGGATCACATTTCAACAGTCCATATGTCATGGTTATCCCATTCTGCAAGTTATGTAAAAAAAATGATCTTAGTAAAACCTTGAGTCTATGTAACGACCTAGGTAAGTCTATAATTTTAACGATGAATTTCATCCTAGGAGGTTTTTTTACCTCCCTGATTACCTGTGTTTCTAAACACGGCTAACCAAAAGAGTTTTTTCCCTCCATCTTAAACCCCAAAGCTAGGATAAAATTGATTGTCGAACTATTAGGTGAGTCTTAGTGTTTTTAGTCGAGTCTGATGTAAAATTGGTTTGGGAATAATTTAAGCTAGTCGCTTAATTATTTTATTACAAATCACTTGGTTTAATAGATCATATTGTGTTGCGGATGGGTTATGTGTCTTGAGGGTCTAAGCCAAATGTGTATTCCCTCTTTGAGTCTTGTAAATGTAAAAACTTATGTATTAGAGGGTCGGAAAAATATTAAATCCCCTTGTGTAAATTATTTAATTTTTCTGGCAAAATAAAATTAAATCCTAAGCCAGAAAATTAATTAATTAGAGTCAAATTTAAATTGTCTTAGGAAAATAAATTCTACAAATGGAAAAATTCAACGGTCTTAAAAGAGTCAATTCTTAAAGGTCTTCCACCAAAGGAATATTGTATATTTCAATAAAATTTGGACCCTTGGACCTTGGTGGTTAAGTCAAAGTCAATTTTTTGAGGAAATTAGCTCAAAATAATTATTTTTGAGCCAACTAAAATGGAATTAAACTATGTTGCGTGAGTTTCTGGAATGTGGGAACGTTGGGAACTTGGGTACGGGTGTTGGGAACGGCTAGAGATTTTCCCAAAATTTACAGGAAACGACTAATCGAGAGCGGTAATATTATATAATAAAAAAATTAAAAATATAAAATATTTTTTTAATTATATAATTTATATAATAATCAAAATTAATATTGAATCAAAATATTCAAATATTAAAATCAATTTAAAAATATAAATATATAATATATAATCTCTCTTATATATAAATATATTCTCTGGTTGTCTCTCTCCCTGAGTCTCTCCCTTTTATATATATAAGATGTCAAGTTCATTATCAGTTCTCTGACACATGACCAGTGTTTGAAACAATCTGGCTTAAAAATACAAAGGAACAGTTTTACATATGTTTCCCTAGTTATTCTTAAGAGAAAAGGTAAAGCAACTCTAATGTTTAAGCATTGACTACCACATACAATATGCACACACAATCTTCTGCAATATATATACATAAATAGCAAAAGAAATACTCATCAGCATGACATTCCAGATATCGCCCTTACATTGAGGTGCCACACTCTTCCTTAACCCACCAAGAGATTGCTTTAGTTTCTCAATTAAGGATATCAGTGTTAAGGATGTCTTTGGCCTTTCTTCCTGCAAAGGTTTCAACATAGGATCATGCTTTGTGGGCAGTTAAGCATATTTCTCTATAGGCTTTGTCTTCCCCAACCCTAGGGAATGCTGGAACTCCAAAAAAAAACAGTCTTCAAAGCTCCCAGAACTTTCCCCAGCTCCCACTACAGCTCCCGCTGAAAAGGTAGCGTTCCCATATAGTTCCAAAGCTCCCAAGATGTAATGTCCCTTCCTAAATTATTTTGGAACAGGATTAATTTCTACATTTTGGGGTTGATTTTGCAAGTGATGGGGCCCATTCGATTTTATTAGAAGGCTAGACTTAGTAGAAGTTATTTCAATATGGTTAATTTGTACGTGGGGCCACCCACACTAGGAGAATACGCATTCCCTAGTTCGATTTGCATGGAGGGGAAATCGATGGTGAAGTGAGGGCCCACGATGGAGGGAAAATGGAGGGAAAAGTGCTCCACGAAATCTATATAAGAAAGGCAACTCTCCTCATTTCGGCATCTTATCTTTTGACATAATGAACTCAATCTTAGTTGCTCGAGATGCTTAGCTGGGTTACTATGTTGTATAGCACACGAGTGTCTCCGAGCAGAGATCTAAACCCTTGCTTCAGTGGACTTTGAGTGCTAGCCCTAGGAGGGATTTCTAATTATTCCAAGTCGTACCAGTAGCAGTGAGTCGAGTTGCAATAGCAACTAGTCGAGTTACAACAGCAAGGGGAAGTAACAACAAGGAGGTCAAGTTACAGCTGCAAGGAAAAGAGCAGCAGAAGGGTTGAGTTACAGCAGCAGGAAAGTAGAAGCAGGAGAGCCGAGTACACCAGTAGGAGGCTAAGTAATAGCAAGGAGGTTGAGTTCCAGCAGCAGGGAGAGTAGCAGCAGCATAGAGCAGGTGGAGTAACAGCAGCGTAGAGCAAGGGGGAGTAACAACAACATACAACAGGGAGACTAACAGCAACATTATCTCGAGGATTTTGTAGCTGGGGAGCTAGGAGATCATTTGAAGGGCCATTTGAGGAGGATTGCTAGAATTGGGAGTGCAGAGATTGATAGGAGCAGTCACAGCAAAAAAATTTGTATTTGGAGGAAGGCCAAGCTGTGAAGGCTCAATTTTTGAAGGTTGGAACCAAGGGAAACCCTTTCTGGGTTTTTCTGGGTCTTTGGTAGAGAATACACTCCTAATTCTATAAGATTTTTTGGGCACTATAGAGTGGGAAAATCAGGGGGCGAAGTCAAGCAGCAATAGAGTTTTGGAGCAACAACGCAGCTTTCTGGAGGAGCTGGTTATTGCAGTCGTTGGGCTTTCTAGTATTCATCACCTAGTGCTTGTAGCTTCCCATTGAGGCAAGCCCAGGTGCACGACTCCCACATTTTTGTACTTTCCTCCCATATTATAATAAAATGGCTCAGTTGTTGGTTATTCCTAGACATTTTGATGGGTGTGCACTGAATGTTTCAATTTTATGGTGTTGATTTTATTGTTTGCTTTGCATAGCACTATTTTTCCTAGTTTGGAACATTACAGTGATATCCTAAGTTGCACGAAACGGGGAAACTGGTACGAGTTTCCGAAACGGGAAGCGATACGAAACGCGACCTCCCCAAATTTTGGAAACAGGGAAACGCGAATATATATATATATAGAAAATATTTAAATATATATATATATATATATATATATATATGTGCAATCATAAAG
This sequence comes from Pinus tabuliformis, assembly GCA_031772625.1. Classification (NCBI taxonomy): domain Eukaryota; kingdom Viridiplantae; phylum Streptophyta; class Pinopsida; order Pinales; family Pinaceae; genus Pinus; species Pinus tabuliformis. Next base: position 1,103,980,842 of record CM062811.1, read on the forward strand.
CATAAATGATACATTATAATTTATTACACTTAAATATTAAGATCTAATTTACATCACATTTACTCATGAATGATCACATAATGAAAATAAAAATATCAAAATATCCAAAAGCAACCTTTATTAGATATCCAAATCTCAAAATCAGCCTTAATTTATATTAATATATGAGGCTGCAAGTACAATAAAGACTATAAGGCTGCAAGAGAGAGATCCAAATCAGGATTTTCTGCATCCACATCCCATTCTTTAGAAGGACCACTGTTGTATTGGGAGTCTCCTCCTACATAGTCGAACGACCTTAGTGCTCTTGATTAAATACACGTTTCATACCCTAGTACCCTACATGATCTTGATTATTGGGAGTTTCCCCTGCATAGAGGGCTTGGTTCTCTTGATTAAATACAAGTTCCATACCCTAGTACATGATATAATCCAATGGAAACATTGCAATCCCCCCAATCCTGAAATCCTGAAAAACAAATAAGTCTGCTGGATTTTGAGTGAGATCTAAAATTCTACTTTCTCCATATGAAATCCAATGAGGGTGAAACCACTCTCAAACATCCTGAGTCATTTCATGGTAATGTTAAAAATTTAAGTTAAAGGATGAAAATGAAAAATAAAGGAGAATATCACTTTTACTTTAAGAATTTAACATTACCATGAACTGCATATCAACACTAGGGCAAAAATTCACTTTTATAACTTTAGACACACATCTAGAAAATTAAAAAACAAATTTGAAAAAAAAAAATTAGAAAAAACACAATTCAATTGGGAAACGCAGGCTGTACGGCTGGGAAACGCGTTTCCGGCCGTACTGCCACGTTTCCGTTTCGGGAAACGTGGCAGTACGGCCGGAAAAGCGTTTCCTGGCCGTACCAAAAGCGTTTCCGCGTTTCGTCCCAGTTTCCAGCCGGAAACGGGCCCCCCCCCCCACGTTTCCTGCAACATAGGTGATATCAAAGCACGATCTTGGCCCAGCTGTGGGAAATTAGCCAGAACATCATGGAAGCTTTGGGTATCAGTGCACAGTGATGGGTGAAACTGGAGAAAAAACCCATGGCTCAAGGTAAATCCAAAACGCAGAAATTTTGGGGTAGAATTCATTGGGACGATGAGCAGTTGGCCTAGTTGAGGAGGGTGACAGACCAAACCCATCCTCACCCTTACAATAGAGACATTAGAGGTGAGCAGGTTGTGGGGGTTAAGCCATCTGTGAAAATTTCTGAATCAAGACATCAGAAATCCTACCGCAATCACTGGTTTATCATCTCCTACTTGTTTTTAAATTCAACAAGTTATTTAATTATTTAAACAGCGATGAAAATACTATTGCAGACTACACATACATACAGATCATGAACTGAAAATAAAACAAGACAAATACACAAGGCCACCGTTATTTTTGGACAAATGTCCCCGGAAAAACCCAATGTGAGAAAATCGGTGCAACAACTCTCAGGGTTTTATTATTAAGCAGTAATTCTGAATACACTCTGGATGCCCTCTTGGCTATCCAATTACAAAGATAAAAATACACTGGCAGAAACCTAGTGACATTACCTCACTTCACCCAACAAAAATCTCTCTGTTCTGTCAACTGGACTGATCACCCCCAGCTACAACTTCGCTACCCCTACGCAGTAGATGTGTGGACTTACGTGGAGCACACTGGGACACTGTGTCAGCACTGCGCTGCCTCCTCTGCCTCCTGAAGCTCTGACGTCAACCTTTCTGGCTGATTATGTTGCTCCCGAGGCTAAATTCGGATTTCTGTTGGGGGATGGCTCTTCCCTTTCACTGGAAATGCATGGGCCCTTCCTGGCCCAGCATCAACCTCCCAAGTTTTGTGTTGTCCCCTCTGGTGTCTCTTTGCCTCTCTCTGTTGTGTATTCGAGGTCCCAGAGAAGATCCTCCAACCTCAACTATCCCTGCCCCTCTTTTGCAACAAATCACTTGTTCGATTTTCTCAACAAACCTTGCCCCAGAAAAATCGAACTCTTTGATCTCTCAAGTGTCTCCCAACTAACCATCAAGCTGTTGAATTTTCTAAGTCTATTCGTCATAAAATTAATCTATATTCTATTGGTTTATTTCTTCTACTTGTTTAAATTCGAACAAGTTATTTAAAACATTTAAATACCGAAATAAACACAATAAAGTCACAATATCTACAGATCATCAACTGAAAGAAAACAAGCACACAAGTGACACCATTATTTTTGGACAAATGTCCCCAAAAAAACCGAATGCGCGAAAACTGGTGCAGCTATTCAAAGGGTTATATTATTATGCAGTTTTTCTGAGTGCAACTGGGTGCCTAACCGGCACACCCGTTAGAGAAAAATACACAATATCAATACCTCTATATCCAGAAAAAAGGTATTCAGAAAACCTATCCCACGAAATCCTCTTCGGCACAACTGAAGCTCAGCGCTAGCCCTTCTGGCCTCTGCGTCAACGTCCTGTTGACCTGCATCAACCCCAGGACCCTCTGCGTCAACCCTCTGAGGCACTACGCAACCTCTGGGACCCTCTACGTCACTCCAACAGCCTCTGCATGGATGATGCAGTCCCTCTGGCCTCTACGTTGTCTCTGTTGGGCTCTGCGTAGCCTAGACTTGTTGTTGGTCTCGCTCTCTCTGCTTCTGCGTTGGCCTCTCAATATTGTCTCTGCCTCTCTGCTTCATACTCACCGCCCCTCGTTGTTGATCACTGATTCAACTTTGCTTAGCAACCCCACTCTAGCAAAATGAATGACTGATCACTCTAGTGTGTTCTCCAACTGACCCTCAAGCCTCGTCTTATATTTTTCTTGTTGGTCCTTCAATGGCCGAGATTAAATCTCTAATCAACGGCTAAGATTAGATTTGGCTTGATCCATGACTTTTGGAACCTTCTAACCTAGTTTTATATTAATACCCATTGATATTTTACATTTTCCTAAATTTAGACTTAGGAACTCCATTAAAAATATTAATTATTTTAATATCTCCCAAACCGGGTACAATTTCTCCAAACCATTTCTAGGTATTGGAGATCTCATGTGCTTTAGCCTCTCCACCAATTTTCATGGCTAGAGCAAATCTGATGCTACCCCAAATCAACACTCACTCTTAGCGAGAATTGTGCTCTAGTAATACTCCACAAAGTGTATCACCCTGATTATCCAACACCGGTACTTGTGTTGATGCTAAGCCTCCTTGCCCAACATCCTCTGCAGTACTGCATCCTGTATTGATGCCCATGGTCCTGCCACTGCCACTGCTACATCCATACAGCAGCTCCTTCTGCATCCATGTTGCTGCTGGTCCATCCTTCCAACACTGCATCCCCTCTCATCATGTTGCATCCTGCTACTACACTGCAACTTAGTTGCTGAGAAGTAAGTAACTGATCCACCCAACTTCTGACATCCCTGTCAGGCTAGAAACACCCCCGATGTTGAAGCTCCCTCTACTGACCACTACGCTACTGCAACAACTCCCTGCATCTCGCATCGTTGCACACCTGTTTGTGCCATCCTGCAATGTTTTAACACTCCCGTGCCTCTCACATTGTTGTAGCCTATTAGCCTCACGTTGCCCGGGGACTCCTACACTGTAGCACTCTCTGTCGCTTCATCCGCATTTGTCTCTACCGACATCCGCCGGTCTTGCTACTCCTCTTCGGAGCTCCTGTAACAAGGTATAATCCAAGAGGTTGGGTACCTCAAGGATCTTGCCCTTCATCCCCTGTAGTCCTCCTGACTACAACTCAATGTCTCCCCACTTCTTCACATGAGCACTCATAGCATAATCGTCATCCTCCTCAACTTCTTTCTACGCCCTCGTTGGCGCTGCTTCTAGTTAGAAGCCTCTCCCTTACTCTTCTTCCTCGGACACTGGTTCGCATAGTGACCCAGTTCACCACAATGGAAGCACTTGACCTTGGAGAGGTCCTTCATCTTCCTCTTCTCTTGCTTTCCCGCGGATGCTAGAGCCGCATCCTCTTCCTCTTCCTTCTTGATCTTGACCCCTTTGCCACTACTTCCGACTTGGTCAGCCGTCTGATCTCTTTTTGACGAATATCCGCCCACAGTTCTTCCCAATCCGGAAGACTCGTCTTCCCTAGTATGCTCTGGACAAATGTCTCCCAATCCTCTGAAACTGCGTTAAGTGCGATCCTTACCATCAACACCTGTTCCAGTGTGGCCCCTATGGAAGTTAGTTGGTCACGAATCTCCTTCAACCGACCAAAGAAGACATCTATATGCTCTCCCTTCTGCATCTGGTATGATCTTAGTTGATTCTCTAGGAGCATCTTCCTCTGCACGGAAGTATGCTGGTACAATGTCTTCAAAGTGTCCCACATCTCCTTTGCCGTTTCCTTCTCGGTGATATGTGGGACCACATGATCCTTTACCCCATCAAGGATAATACACTTTGCCTTAGCCATTGCCTCCTCATACCTTTCATTAGCTACCAGGTCAATTGGGATAGCCATCACTCTCAAGGCAAAGCCCTTGAAATGATGTCTGTCTAAAATGGACAAGATCCTGGCCTTCCAGACCACAAAGTTGTATGCTCCATCCAGCCTGTCCTGATCTCTCAGCCCATTCACGGCCATCTCGCTACTCTCCTGTCGACTCCTCTGAGTCTCTCTACTTCCCACCTGGAAGTTCTCGATTCGACTCCAATTGAGTCTCTCTACTTCCCGTCTAGAATTTCTCGGTTCGACTCCTCTGAGTCTCTCTACTTCCTGCTTGGAAATTCTCTTTTGGACTCCCTCTAAGTCCCGATTTCCCTCCTAGAAATCCTTCTGCCAACTGTCAAGTTGCTCCTCTACAATCATTTGTGCAACTACAACACTGATCCAGATTTCCTTGGCTAGAAATCCGCCTCGGCAGCAACTCCCTCTACCTTGGTCTTGCCCTGTTAGGTATTGTTCTAACCACATTATCGCACCAGCTCACTCCCGCAAACTGCCCACAGCTTCCTTCGCCCCAACAACTGAAGGATTGAGCCTCTTGGCTCTGCGCAATCCCGACACTAGCAAAACAACTCCCTCAGCCAACTGTGTCAACCATCCTGGCCTCTACGTGAGCCTCTCTCTACCCTCCTCAGCCTCTGCGTTGGCCTCTCTCTAGCCCAGAATGATGACGCAATCCCTTTGTGTCAACCCTTCCTCTGTCGCTTCTACAAGGATTAGCTATTGTCACTCGGGACAGTTGATTCTGCTGCAAATGCTCTACTCAGCTAATGCCTTCAACTTTCCTATGATCTGCAACCACGCCCTGATACCATGTTGAATTTTCTAAGTCTATCCGTTAGAAAATTAATCTGTATTCTGCTGGTCTATTTCTTCTACTTGTTTAAATTCGAACAAGTTATTTAAAACATTTAAATACCAAAATAAACACAATACAGTCACAACATCTACAGATCATCAACTGAAAGAAAACAAGCACACAAGTGACACCTTTCTTTTTGGACAAATGTCCCAGGAAAAACCCAATGCGGGAAAACCATGCACCTATTCAGAGGGTGATATTATTATGTAGTCTTTCTGAGTACAACTGGGTGCCTAACCGGCTCACCCGACAGAGAAAAATACACGGTAGCAATACCTCTATATCCAAAAACAAATATTCAGAAAACCTGTCCCACGAAACCCTCTCCAGCACAACTAAAGCTCAGCGCTGGCCCTTCTGGCCTCTACGTCAGCCTTCTGTTGGCTTGGGATAACCCCAGGACCCTCTACGTCATCCCTCTAAGGCACTGCGCAGCCTCTAGGACCCTCTACGTCAATCCAGCAGCCTCTACGTGGATGAAGCAATCCCTCTGGCCTCTACGTTGTCTCTGTTGGGCTCTGTGCAGCCTGAACTAGCTGTTGCTCTCGCTCTCTCTGCTTCTACGCAGGTCTCTCAGTATTGTCTCTGCCTCTCTGCCTCGTACTCACTACCCCTCGCTATTGATCATTGATTCAACTTTGCTTAGCAATCCCGCTCTAGCAAAATGAATGACTAATCGCTCTAGTGTGTTCTCCAACTGACCCTCAAGCCTCCTCTTATACTTTTCTCTTTGGTCCTTCAACGGCCGAGATTAAATCTTTAATCAACGGCTAAGATTATTGATCCATGACTTTTGGAACCTTCTAACTGTTGAAGTTTCTAAATCTACCAGTTAGAAACCCTCCATGCACTTTACTGATTTATTCCTACCTACTTGTTTCGTTACTTAACAAGTTATTTACAATGTAAATACTAAAAATAAACACTAGTGCATGCTCAACATATTACAGATCATTAACTGAAGGAAACAGAAACAAGCACACAAAATGACATCGTTATTTTTGGACCAATGTCCCCGAAAAACCCAATGCAGGAAAATCGGTGCAGCTATCTGGGGGTTTTCTTATTAAGCAATTTCAGAGTATAATCCGAGTGCCAAATCCGACTTACCCAACAGAGAATTTCCTTGGCAGTAGTACCTATCCGTCTGAGACAAATGTCTCGACTGAAACCCCGGATAAACCCTCTAGCAGCTCCTCAACTCAAATCTGCTCCAGAAGCCCCAACGTCAGCCTTTCTGGACTGCGTCAGCCTCTCTCTGCCCAACGCTAGCCCTGCGTCACCCTGAATGGGTCTGCGTCAGCCTCAGGAGGCCCTGCATCAGCCTTCTGGCCCTTTGTGTCAGCAACGCTGGCCTCTCTGAAGCACTGCGCAGCTCCTGGCTGCCTCTGCGTGGCCCTGCGTCAACCCTGACTGCTACTCCGTCACTCTCTCTGACTCCTGCGCTGATCTCCCACCACTATCTCTGCTTCTCTGTACTCACTGCCCCTCAGCTGCAATTCCAGTCACTGATTCTATCTCTCTTAGCAAACCCCACTTTAGAGAATAGAATGATTGATCATCTGGTGTGTTCTCCAAGTGACCCTCAAGCCCCCTCTTATACTTTTCTCGTTGACATATCAACGGCCGAGATTAAGTCCCTAATTGACGGCTAAGATTAGATCTAGCTTGATCCATGTCTTTTGGACCATTCTAACACAGTTTTATATTAATCCACATTAATATTTTAATTTCCCTAAGTTTAGACTTAGGGACTCCATTAAAAATATTAATTATTTTAATATCTCCTAAACTATTTAGAATTTGCCCAAACCCTTTCTAGGTATTGGAGATCTCATGTGCCGCAACCTCTCCACCAAATTTCATGGCTAGAGCACATCCGATGCTACCCCAAATCAACACTCCCTTTTAGCGAGGACTGTGCTCTAGCAATACTCCTCAGTGAGTATTACTCTGATCATCCGGCATCGGTCCCTGTGTTGATGCTAGGCCTGATGCCCATCATCCTCTGCACTGCTACAGCGTGTACTGCTACGCGTGGCTCTGCCACTGCCACTGCTGCATCTGTACTGCAACTCCCTCTGCATCCGTGCTGCTCCTGGTCCTTTCTTCCAACACTACATCCGCACTGCAACTGTCATCATGCTGCATCGTGCTGCCCACTGCTGCACTGAAACTCAGTTACCGAGAAGTAAGTAACTGATCTCCCAACTTTGACCTCTCTGTTGGGCTAGAGACTCTCCTAATGCTGAAGCTCCCTCTACCGCTGACAAGTGCTCCCTCTCTGACCTTTGCGCTATTGCAACAACTCCCTGCATCTCGCACCGTTGCACACCTCTCTGTGCCATCCTGCACTAGTGCAACACTCCTGTGCCTCTCGTACTATTGCAGTCTGCTAACCTCGCGTTGTCCTAGGACTCCTACACTGTAGCTCTCTTTGCTGCTCCATCCACATCCGTCTCTACCAATATCAGCCAATCCTGCTACTCCTCTTCGAGGCTCCCGTAGCAAGGTCTAAGCCAAGACGCTAGTTACCTCGAGGATCCTGCCCCTCATCGCTTGCAGTCTGCTTGACTACAGCTCGATGTCTTCCCACTTCTACTCCAGTGGTGTGTGCACTCATGGCACAGTCATCTTCTGTCTCCACTTCCTTCTCTTCCCTTGTTGGCGCGCCTTAGTCTCGGAAGACTCTCCCTTACTCTTCTTCCTTGGACACTGGGTCGCATAATGACCCAGCTCCCCACAGTGGAAGCACTTGATCTTGGAGAAATCCTTCTTCTTTCGCTTTTCTTGCTTTCCCTCAGATGCTAGGGCAACATCCTCCTCCTCCTGCTTGACTCTGATCCCCTTACTGTTGCTTCCCGCCTTTGTCTGCCGTCTGATCTCTTCTTGGCGAAGAGCCGTCCACATCTCATCCCAAGGTGGAAGTGTCCCTCTGCCTAGTATACTCACGACAAATACCTCCCAGTCTTCTGAGACTGCATTCAGGGTTGTCCTCACCATCAATTCTTGATCCGGCGTGGCTTCTATGGCAGTCAACTGATCTCGGATCTCATTCAGTCCTCCGAGGAAGGTGTCAATCGGTTCTCCCTTCTTCATCTGATATGACCTCAGTAGATTTTCTAGTAACATCCTTCTCTGCACAGAAGTATGTTGGTACAATTTCTTTAGGACCTCCCACATCTAATTGTCGTTTCCTTCTCGGCAATGTGTGGTACTACATGGTCCTTGACCCCGTCAAGGATGATGCTCTTGGCCCTCGCCATTGCCTCCTCGTACTTCTCGTTCTTAGCTGGGTCAACTGGGATAGCTATCGTCTTCAAGGCGAAGTGCGTGACAAAATTTCTGTCAAGTACGGATAAGATTCTGGCCTTCCAGACTGCAAAGTTTGATGCTCCGTCTAGCCTGTCCTGGTCTCTTACTCCGTGTAGTGCCATGATGCTCTTCTACTTCCCTCCTGGAAGTTCTCGATGTGACTCCCTCTGAGTCTCGATTTCCCTCCTGGAAATCCTTCTGCCGATGTCGAGATGCCCCCTACTCTAATTGTTTGTGCACACTGCAACCACAACACTAATTCAGATTTCTCGACTAGAAACCCTCGGTAACAACTCCATCCTCTTGGCCTTGCCATGTCAGGTACTGTTCTGACTACAGTACCTCACCAGCGCCACTTTACAACTTTCCCACAGCCTCCTAAACCCCAACAACCTGAAGGTGAGAGCTCCTAGGCTCTGCACAATCTCGACACCAAGAACTTGGCCTCCTCAGCGAACTGCGTCAACCCTCCTAGCTTCTGCATGGCTCTGCGTGAGTCTCCCTTTGCCTCCCTTAGCCTCTGCACTGCCTCTTCCTGGCTCACCCTTGATGACGCAAGCACTGCATCACCCTTCCTTTGTTGCTGCTCTGCTAGAAATAGCTTCTGTCACTTGGGACAGTTGTTTTCTGCTACTATTGCTCCGCTCGGCTGATGTCCTCAATTCTCCTGTGATCTGCAACCTCCCTCTAATACCATGTTGAAGTTTCTAAGTCTACCAATTAGAAACCTTCCATGCACTTTACTGATTTATTCCTACCTACTTGTTCCATTACTTAACAAGTTATTTACAATATAAATACTGAAAATAAACACTAGTGCATGCTCAACATATTACAAATCATCAACTGAAGGAAACAGAAACAAGCACACAAAATGACACCGTTATTTTTGGAGTAATGTCCCTATAAAAACCCAATGTGGGAAAATCGGTGCAGCTATCTGAGGGTTTTCTTATTAAGCAATTTCAGAGTACAATCTAGGTGCCAAATTCGGCTTACCCAACAGAGAATTTCCTTGGCAGTAGTACCTCTCAATCTGAGACAAACGTCCCGGCTGAAGCCCCGGATAAACCTTCTGGTATCTCCTTAGCCCAAATTTGCTCCAAAAACCCTAGCGTCAGCCTTTTTAGACTGCGTCAACCTCTCTCTGCCTAGCACTGGCCCTGTGTCGGCCTTCTGGCCCTGTGCGTCAGCAACGCTAGCCTCTCTAAAGCACTACGCAGCTCCTGGCTGCCTCTACGTGGCCCTGTGTCACTCTCTCTGGCTCATGCGTTGATATCCCGCCACTATCTCTGCCTCTCTGTACTCACTTCCCCTCAACTGCAACTCCGATCACTGATTCTATCTCTCTTAGCAAACCCTGCTCTAGAGAATAGAATCACTGATCATCTGGTGTGTTCTCCAAGTGACCCTCAAGCCCCCTCTTATACTTTTCTCGTTGACATATCAATGGTCGAGATTAAGTCCCTAATCAACGACTAAGATTAAATCTGGCTTGATCCATGTCTTTTGGACCATTCTAACACAATTTTATATTAATCCACATAATATTTTAATTTCCCTAAGTTTAGACTTAGGGACTCCATTAAAAATATTAATTATTTTAATATCTCCTACACTGTTTAGAATCTGCCCAAACCCATTCTGGGTATTGGAGATCTCATGTGCCCCAACCTCTCCACCAAATTTCGTGGCTAGAGCACATTCGATGCTCCAGTTTTATATCAATACCCATTAATATTTTATTTTTCTTTAGACTTAAGAACTCCATTAAAAATATTAATTATTTTAATATCTCCCAAACCAGGTACAATCTGTCCAAACCATTTTTGAGTCTTGGAGATCTCATGTGCTTTAGCCTCTCCACCAATTTTCATGGCTAGAGCACATCTGATGCTACCCCAAATCAACACAAGCCTCCTCTTATACTTTTCCTGTTGATGAATCAACGGCCGAAATTAAGTCCCTAATCAACGACTAAAATTAAAACAGAGTTGATCCTCGTCACTTAGAAGTTTCTCACCCACATTCTTATTAATACCCATTAATATTTTTATTTTCCTAAGTTTAGACTTAAGAACCCATTAAAAATATTAATTCTTTTAACCAATGTTGCGAACATCGACATCGGGATAAAATCGGCAAGTGCCCAAAAAACCAAAAAATTGTAAAAATCGGGAAAATATCGGTAAAATCGGCAAAACATCAATAAAATCAAGATACCATTAAAATATCGATAAAAATCAGCAAACATCGGCTAGGCCAAAAAATCGTGATTTCAAGATAAAATCAGGATGTTATCAAGATGTTCGCAACACTGATTTTAATAACTCCTCATCCGAGTGGAATTTCTCCAAACAATTTCTGGATCTTGGAGATCTCATGTGTTCTAGCCCCTTCACAAACTTTCGGAGCTAGAGCACATCCGATGCTACCCAAAATCAACACTCCCTCTTAGTGAGGAATGTGCTCTAGCAATACTTCTCAATAGAAATATTACACTGATCCACTGCATCGGTCCTCTATGTTGCTAATGCTTGGCCTGCTACCCTTCATCCACTGCATTGTTGCATCCTGAATTGCTTCCCATGACTCTGCCATTGTCACTGCTACATTTGTACTGCTACTCCCTCTCAAAATGTTGCATCATGCTGCCCATAGCACTACCATTACTAATTGTTGCACTGCCACTTAGTTACTGAGAAGTAAGTAACTAACACTTCACCCAAAAACTGACATGTTGGTCAGTGTAGATGCCTCGTGATGCTGAAGCTACCTCTGTTGCTAATCTATGTTGACCCTCTACTACTATTGCGTTGCTGCAAACTACTCTGTGCCTCTCGCACTGCTACAACATCCAATGCGTTCCTCAGACTTTGGTACTCTAGCTCTGCCATTATCGCTCCATCACACCTTGCTCTTACCAACACCCATCATTTTGCCACTGTCGTTAAGGGCTCCCCTAGCCGTATGTAATCCAAGAGTTTGGGCACCTCTAGGATCCTACCCGTATGCAGTCCTCTCTACTACAACTCTATGTTGCCCCACCTCTTCTCCAGAGGCGCTTGAGCACACATGGCACAATCGTCATCCTTGCTTTCCTTGTCAACTTTTGCTAGAGCAGCCTTCGAGTCAGAAGCCTCCTCTGTGCCCTTCTTTCGGGGCACTGAGTGGCATAATGTCCAAGTACCCCACACTTGAAGCATCTGACCTTGGAAATATCCTCCTTCTTCCGCTTTTGTTGCCCTTGATGTCCCGATCATGCGAGAGCTGCATCCTCCTCCTTCTCTTTCTTGACCTGGGCTCCTTTGCTGCTACTCCCTGCCTTAGTCAACCTCCTGATCTCTTCTTGTTGAAGAGTTGCCTACATCTCCTCCCAACTGGGGAGAGTCACTCTGCCCAACATACATTGGACAAATGTCTCCCAGTCCTCAGTGACTGCATTCAGGGCAATCCTGACCATGAACTCAAGATCTAGTGTAGACCCCACGGAAGTCAACTAGTTGCGAATCCCTTGCAACCTGAGAAGGAAGGGATCAATCTCCTCTCCCTTTTGCCTCTAGTACTGTCTCGGCTGATTTTCTAATAGCATCTTCCGCTAGATGGAAGTGCCATGGTACAAGGTGGTCAACATCTCCCACATCTCCCTTGTTGTGTCCTTCTCAACAATGTGTGGTACTACATGATCTTTGACCCCGTCTACGATCATGCACTTGGCCTTCGCCTAGGCCTCCTCATACTTCTTTAACTGATCAACGTCGACGAAACAACAACTACTTTCAAGGCATAGTCCTTGATGCGATGTTCGTCCAGGATTACCAGGATCCTGGCCTTCCAGATGACAAAATTGGAGGCTCTATCCAATCTGTCATGATCCCTCAATCCATTGAGTGCCATCTCTACTCAATCAATATAGGACTAGTTCTCTTCTCCCTCTCCTGTTGTTAATCCAGCAAGACTCGGATCTTGATTTCTTCGGCGCTAGAAATCCTCTAAGGAACAAGCTCCTCTAGACTCCCTCTGAGTCTTGATTTCCTTCACGGAAATCCTTCGGCCAAATGTCGAATCCCACCTCTCTAATCCTCCTTTACTGCTGCAACCCGAATATAGATTTATTTGGCTAGAAATCTGTCAAGGCAATGACTCCCTCTACCTCGCCTTTGTCTCCACAAACATTGTTCTGCACCAACAGCAACAACATCCCACCAGCTCCACTGATCAAAGCTGCACTGCTTCTCTAGCCCCGACAACTGACTGAATTGAGCCTCTCAAGCTCTGCGCTAGCCCAGAGAGCTGACGCAATCACTGTGTGAGCTCCTCTCGAGTACTACGTCACTCTCTACAGGCTCGGAATGCTTACGCAAGCACTGTGTGAGCTTCTGCATCATTCCTTTGGCTCTGCGTCACTCCTGCAGCTGCTCCTCTGCGTCTGAAACAACATTGTCACTCGGGAGAGTTGCTTCTCTGCAGCAAATTCTCTGGATATTCCGGTTGGTGTCTTCAGTCTCCTATGATCTGCAATGCTCTGATACCATGTGAAAAAATTTGAATCTAGACATCAGTTATCCTACTGCAATCACTGGTTTATCATCTCCTACTTGTTTTTACAAACAAGTTATTTAATTATTTAAACATCGATGAAAACACTATTGCAGACTACACATACATACAGATCATGAACTGAAAATAGAACAAGACAAATACACAAGGTACACTGTTATTTTTGGACAAATGTCCACGAAAAAATCCAATGTGGGAAAATCGGTGCAGCAGCTCTGAGGGTTTTATTATTAAGCAGTAGTTATGAATACACTCTAGGTGCCCTCTCGGCTATCCAGTTATAGAGATAAAAATATACTGACAGAAACCTAAGTGAGATTACCTCACTTCACCCAGCAAAAATCTCTCTGTTCCGACAACTGGACTGATCATCCCCGGCTACAACTGCGCTGCCCCTACGCAGTAGCTGCGTGGCACTGCGTGGAGCACACTGGGACACTGTATTAGCACTGTGTTGCCTCCTCTGCCTCTTGAAGCTCTGACGTCAGTCTTTCTAGCTGATTCTATTGATTTGGGGTAGCATCGGATGTGTTCTAGCCACGAAATTTGGTGGAGAGGTTGGGGCACATGAGATCTCCAATACCCAAAAAAGGTTTGGGCATATTCTAAATAGATCGGGAGATATTAAAATAATTAATATTTTTAATGGAGTCCACCTTAGGGAAAATAAAATATTAATGTGTATTAATATGAATCTGTGTTAGAATGGTCCAAAAGACATGGATCAAGCTAGATCTAATCTTATTCGTTGATTAGGGACTTAATCTCGGCCGTTGAGATGTCAACAGGAAAAGTATAAGACGAGGCTTGAGGGTCACTTGGAGAATACCCCAGAGTGATCAACCATTCTATTCTCTAGAGCAGGGTTTTCTAAGAGAGATAGAATCAGTGATCGGGAGAGCAGCTGAGGGGCATTGAGTACAGAGAAATAGAAAAGGCAGAGATTGTGTCGAGAGAGCAGCGTAGCAGCCAAGGAGAGTGATGCAGAGCCAACAAGGGCTCACGCGGGGCCACGCAGAGGCAGCCAAGTGCTACGCAGAGCACCAAAGAGGGCAGCATGTCTAACGCAGAGGCCCAGGAAGCTGACGCAGGGCCTCCCGAGGCTGACACGGGCCAAGAAAGGTTGACGCAAGGCCAGCGTGAGACGGAGAGGGGCTGACGCAGTCCAGATTGGGCAGACGCTAGGGTTGCAGAGCAGTTTCGTGCTGAGGAGCTACCAGAAGGATTTTTCAGGGTTTCAACCAGGAGATTTCTCTCAAACTGTGAGGTATAGTTGCTAAGGAAATTCTCTGTTGGGTAGGCCAGTTTCGGCACCCAGATTGTACTCTGATATTGCTTAATAAGAAAACCCTCAGATAGTTGCACCGGTTTTCCTACATTGGGTTTTTCCGGGGCCTTTGGTCCAAAAGTAATGGTGTCATGTGGTGTGCTTGTTCTTGTTTCTTTTAGTTGTTGATCTGTAATATGTTGAGCATGCACTGGTGTTTATTTTCAGTATTTACTTTGTAAATAACTTGTTAAAGAAAAATAACAAGTAGGTAGGAATAAATCAAAAAAAGTGCATGAAGGGTTTCTAAACTAAGTAAACTTAGAAACTTCAACAAATTCTACTACTCCTTAGGTTGAATTCGGATTTCTACTGGAGGATGGCTCTTCCCTTTCGCTGGAAATGTGTGGGCCCTTCCTCGCCCAGCGTCAACCTCCCAAGGTCTATGCCGCCTCCTCTGGCGTCTCTCTGCCTCTCTCTGTTGTGTATTCGAGGTCCCGGAGAAGATCGTTCGACCTCAAGTATCCCTGCCCCTCTACTGCAACAGATCACTTGTTCGATTTTCTCAGCAAACCTCGCCCCAGAAAAATCGAACTCTTTGATCTCTCAACTGTCTCTCCAACTGACCCTCAAGCCTCCTCTTATACTTTTCCTGTTGATGAATCAACGACTGAGATTCAGTCCGTAAGCAACAGCTAAGATTAAAACAGACTCGATCCTCGTCACTTAGAAGTTTCTCACCCACATTCTTATTAATACCCATTAATATCGTTATTTTCCTCAGTTTAGACTTAGGAACCCATTAAAAATATTAATTATTTTAAATACTCTTCATCCGAGTGGAATTTCTCCAAACGATTTTTGGGTCTTGGAGATCTCATGTGTTCTAGCCCCTCCACAAAATTTCGGAGCCAGAGCGCATCCGATGCTACCCAAAATCAACACCATCTACATCATGTGGGGAAAATCGACCAGATCAGGGCACCAGATCTCCTAAAAAAGAGCAAGCAGTACAAAGACAGTTAGAGGGTGAGACCAAGGGGCGCTTTTGCTGGTGGAGACCTGGCTTTAGATATCTGGAGCCTGAGGAGGAGGTTGAGCATGATGCTGAGAGCCCATAGGATGGTGAGGAGCACATCGATATACCCGGTGTGGCACAAGAGTCACCTTTATTAGAGACCTCTTTGATAGCCCCAGTTGACACCTTGGTGGAGAAGGTAGAGCCTACACACATAGAGCCATCTGTTGAGGAGGAGCCACCCATGGACAATATGCCAAAAATTGTTGAGGTATCTGGAGCTGTGACCAGATTTACAGGCAATAGATGCCCACGGCAGTTGCACCAGTTTCAAGCCAACCTTCTAGCCTTAAAAACGAAGGTCGCATTAGTGCATAAGGCTATTCTGCAGCAAAACGAGGAGTTAGAGGGCATGAGAGTGGTTTGTGTTGAGTCAACAGCCAAATTGACTCACGTTGGGGAGCAATTGGATTCTCTACTGGTGCAGCTAGAGTGCACGTTGGAGCGTGAGAGCAGCCCTCTTCAGGCATACATATACGGGGTAGACAACACTATTAGGTTACCTTGGCCTATTGGACAAAGAGGGATAGAGCTACCTAGTCAGATTTTATGTATTGACCAGGATAGCAAGATGAGACAACCTGAGTTGCACAGTGTGCAGCACCCGCATGTTGGGGTTGTTCTATGTGCGGGAGTTCGAGCATTCGATCCCTCTCATGGGGTTAGGTGGCGAGAGATTTTGAGTTGGTACCTGTTGAGTGGGCCATGGAGATGGTAGTGACCCAGGTGGAGCTCAACAGGAGTTTCCAGGCACTGGGGATGCTGGAAGCCTCGACTAGCATTGGGATCCAAGAGGGACCACCTATCATTCCCAAGTATACCAGTTGACTATGACCTAGAGGGTATAGTTGACCTAGCAATCGAGCATGCACCTCCGCTAGGAAAGTTTCGGTCAGCACCCATGGCCAACTAGTTTATGGATAGGCTTCTTGGGTTGACTTGGTACGACGTTTGTACACAGGATCACGGGGTGATCAGCACATTCTGGCAGGAGTTTGCCGGAGGTGGTTGCATTGGCAGGCCACCAGATGGCGCCTTGTATGGAGTTGGGGATTCTTCACTTTGTGTGGGGCACAAAGGACGCAGAGGAGCAGCGCAGGGGTAGCATTATTGTTGACACATAGGGAGATTCACTTCTCAAATCCCTCAAGGAGGATTTGGAGTGAAGATCCATTCACCGGAGGGTATGATGACGCGACGATGGAGGTGATGATACCAGTCGGGTGTGGGCCGACGCATAAGGACACAACTTTAGGCCATCTCATTCGGGTATGGGTAGTAGCATCTAGCATGGAAAATTGGTCTATAGATGGGCATGGAGACACATGGGGGAGTGCCTCACATCGCATTGAGTACATGCGGGGAGTGACCGGTGCAGTGACAGGCAGGATACAGGACGGTACAGGATGGCATAGCCATATCCAGGGGGTATTCAGTGGCATACAGTGGCATGTCGAGGAACGCAGTGTTGCTTGGTGGTGTGCAGTGACGCATGGTGCAACGCAATGGGATCTTGGAACTGTTAGTGTCGGTCTTGAGCCCTCCATCGGTGATCAAAAGCTCTTTGCATATGCATAGGTAGGTGTCTCATCAGTGTCAGTTTTAAATCCCGTTAGGCATGCCATAAAACTGATGGAGGAGCTGGTCCTTGTCCCCTTCTTGGCTTTGCTGGATCAGGTCATGTCAGGTATTAAGCTTGTGTCATACTTGTTTTGTTTTGTCTTGAAGTCCCAAGTCTTAGGTCTAGGGTTTTGGTCAAAAATCACTGCAAGGTCACGAGTCAAAGGTCAATGAGTGCCCAGCAAGCCAGAAGGAGACTCCATCAAATGGTCAACCTGCAAAAAGAATGAAGTTAAAGCGCCTCAAAAGCTAAATTCAGGACAAAGCAACTCAAAAAGCAGTGTTAAAAGTGAATGCCAAAATGGAACATTAGAGAGTGGGTTTTGTGATTTGATTTTTTCAAATTCAACCTACAAGAGCTAAATTTCCCTCTAAACATTTCATTATGCCTCTATGAGCTAACAAAGAGGAGCAAGAGGGCGAAAATAGTGAAGGAGGTCGAATTGCAGTGAAATTGGAGAGTTTCTCTGGTGCGCGACCACTCGAGCAGGGTGCGCGACCACCTGGGCGGTGCGCGACCACTCGAGCCCTCCTCCGCAGTGAAAATTTTACACTGGCGCGACCACTCCAAGGGAGGGGCGCGACCACTCAGGGAAATTTCACCATTTTGACTATTTCGGCCTGCAAAACACTGTTTTTACTTTGGTTGACTTTTGATGTATGTAAATGATGGATTGTTGGGTAATTTTCATGGCACATGGATACATTTACTCTCCTTTAACACTTCTAGAAGTTTCCTTGATGTAAATAGTGAATATTAAATGCATGGATGGGTTACCTAAGTTTTAGAGGCAAGTTGTTTTGACTACCTATTATCTAGTGCTCAGTTTAGAATTAGTTCAAACTGCTCCTAGGAAGCTGAGCTCGACCCCTAGAGGTGGGGAAAGGAGTTAGATGATCTATATTATGCCTTCTCTTGCTCATTTTCATGGTTGGACTCTTGAGGGAGAAGCTCCTATTGTATATTTTACTTGTATCTCTGCAATTTGAGGAAAAGGAAGACCAGGGTTTTGCAGACATCATTGGGATTCTTGTGGACTCTTGTGTTGATGGTGTGTTCTCTTATTGTAATTGTAAGTGTGTTTATGTGTTCCATCTCTTATTCTATTGCTCCTAATTAAACAAAAGAAGTGATAAAGTTTGAATTCATGCATGCCATGCTCAGCTTTCAATTTTGTTTAATATTTATGTTTTCCACTGTCTAAAGAGGATTCAAAGTCATTGTTTGCCCTCTTTAGCTCCCTCTCTTTCTTCCTTGATCATCCATCTCAACTTAAGGCATCAGCACAAACTCCTTCCTTGCCCCAAAGACCCACCTGCAAAAACTGAGCTCAATCCCCACACCCTGAATTGCACTCCCTCCAATTGCCACCAAAAACCCCAAAAAAAAAAAACTTTAAATCAACCCTCCTCATCAGTTTACTAGCCTAATATCTTTGATCCTAATTGGTCTACTCACCCCATTGAGAAAATACCTTGAGTTTGACCGGAGAGAGCCTTCTCATACCCCGTAGGGCTAGCTACGAGGTGAAATGGTTTGATGTTGCCTTGAAGGTTTACCTTCCTCAGCCTAGGGTGAAATCTCAAGCGCTAACATAGTGGCGACCATACTGGGGAGAACAACTTAATCGTTTGCTCATTGTCGTGTTATTTCATAAGTCTTAAACGGAGCCTGAAGTTACGCCAGGTAGCCTTCGAAAACGCTCTTGTTTTACATCAGCGTTAGTAGATAAACGCTGCTTCAGTCAATCTCCGTGAGCTTGTGGATATAACGCTTCATTTGCAATTTACCCCAGTACATGTATCAAGTTCAGATCTGATTGTTGATAGTGGACAACGATCAGACACTTGAAAGGCTGAATCATTCACTTGGCGACTCCTTTCACTGAAGAATCCAGCAACCTATGCTTCATGGTGACTTCACTGCAGGAAGATCAGTAGCTGTGAGATTTTCATGATGGACCTAATCGCAAGAAGATATGCTCCCTTGAGCCGAGATCACATCCCAGGTTTTCCAAATAAAATTCCGAAGGTGGATTGGTCAAGGAATTTGCCTACATTTAAAGATGATGGTAAGAAGGATGCTGCTCTTCATCTAGTTAGATTTCACATGCATATTCGCAAGTTGAAGGTTGATTTTCCTGAAGATTGCTTGATGAAGATATTCTTGGCCACTCTGGAAGGTAAAGCCCAATCATGGTATGAAAGTTTGCCACCTGCTTGTATTTACTGTTTAAAGGATTTTCATGCCTTGTTTATTGAAAGATATCAAGCATCTTATCCATCATTGAATTTAGTTCAAGACTGTTGCAAGCATGCCTATAGTTTTATTGAAAGCCTTGAGAAGTTTTATGAAGATGATAATTTCATGGATGAAGAAATCATGGAAGCATTGTATGAACATTCAATTCAGCAACATGAAGAGAATCTAATGGATACCCATCAAGATGATCAGGAAATTTTGCAGCAAAATCAAGATCAGCAGGTTGAAGATGGTCATATGGCTGTAATTGATGAAAGAGAAGAGCTTATTTCAGATCTGCCCACAGAAGAAGACAGCATGCAGATTGAAGAAGACACGACAGCTACTTCAGTTCTAGATTCAGATCATGATGACCAAGCGTACCTTGTGCCGAAAGAGAGCTCTGTTGTTGAGATCATAGACAAAGTTCTTGATCCAAATGTCCTTATGCCATCAGAACAGAGCCTGCATGAGGAGGTAATTTTCAGCCAGCTCATGAACAGCAAGGTGAGATCTTTGTGCAAGTGATGAATCTCCTTTCAATCGCTCAGTAATAAATGATAGTTTGAGTGCCCTATCAGATGAACATAATTACTGTTTAAGCAGAAGAAAACAAAAGGCATTGTCTCCTTTGTCTGAAGAGGAGATAGATCAGCTCTTGAAAGGTCCTGTTACAGCCCAAGCTACAGCAGATTTGCAATGCACACCTAGTCAGGAAAGTGTTGGAGAAACTTCTTCCTCTTTTGAAAAAGATGACTGTCTTATAATCAGTTTTGTAGACCAGCAAAAAGATAATTTTTTCTTTCACAAAGATGATAAGGCTGTCATGTTTGATGATCTTGAGGATTGTTTTCTGTTTAAGAATGACCTAGACCATGAAATTGAGGAATATAAGCTTGAGAGAGACAATATGTCAAAATTTCTCACGGTCAAGGAATTTACAGCCAACACTCATATGGCAGAAGCTTATACTTCTCTGTGCCTTCCTATCAATCAGCAACCCACTGTTTTTTCAGATCAAAATGAAGGGAGTACTTATATTTTTGCAGCCGGATCTCCAAACAAGGTAGTGCTTCAAGATTATCAAGATCCCTTTGGCATTCTTCTGCAAGTATTAGAAAAGATAAATGTTGCCTGGTTCATTATCATAAGTTTTGGTTTCAGTGGTTATTTTGAGTTGCCTACAGGTTCATCGTTTCGCCTACTCGAGATAAGCGAGAGCAGAAATTTGGTATGTAGCCATCTGCTGGATTGGTTACATTGGAAAGCTCATTATACATGAATGTACATATTTCATTAGTATGCAGGTGGTTGTCATCATGATTTCAAATCTTGATGGACTGCTGCCCTTCCATAAGCTTTGTAAGTTCTTGTTTTAGTTAAGTCAGTCATGAGTCATTTGTGTTTGGTCTATTGAGTGAGTTTTTTCAAGTTATTTCAGTTTGCCATCGAGTCGGTTTGAGTCAAGCTTCAGTTAAGTTTCAGTCAGTTTTCAGTCAAGTTTTCATTCAATAAATGTGTCAAAGTTTTGTGTCAAAGGTGTAAATAATGACTCCATCGCCCAATGGTTGCAAGCACTGGTCTGCTCTCCCAGAGGTCTAAGGTTCTTGGCACCTCCAAGGAGCTACCATCCCCATTGGAGCCAATGTTAGTGTCGGTCTTGAGCCCTCCATCGGTGATCAAAAGCTCTTTGCATATGCATAGGTAGGTGTCTCATCAGTGTCAGTTTTGCATCCCGTTAGGCATGCCATAAAACTGATGGAGGAGCTGGTCCTTGTCCCCTTCTTGGCTTTGCTGGATCAGGTCATGTCAGGTATTAAGCTTGTGTCATACTTGTTTTGTTTTGTCTTGAAGTCCCAAGTCTTAGGTCTAGGGTTTTGGTCAAAAATAACTGCAAGGTCACGAGTCAAAGGTCAATGAGTGCCCAGCAAGCCAGAAGGAGACTCCATCAGATGGTCAACCTGCAAAAAGAATGAAGTTAAAGCGCCTCAAAAGCTAAATTCAGGACAAAGCAACTCAAAAAGCAGTGTTAAAAGTGAATGCCAAAATGGAACATTAGAGAGTGGATTTTGTGATTTAATTTTTTCAAATTCAACCTACAAGAGCTAAATTTCCCTCTAAACATTTCATTATGCCTCTATGAGCTAACAAAGAGGAGCAAGAGGGCGAAAATAGTGAAGGAGGTCGAATTGCAGTGAAATTGGAGAGTTTCTCTGGCGCGCGACCACTCGGGCAGGGTGCGCGACCACCTGGGCGGTGCGCGACCACTCGAGCCCTCCTCCGCAGTGCAAATTTTACACTGGCGCGACCACTCCAAGGGAGGGGCGTGACCACTCAGGGAAATTTCACCATTTTGACTATTTCGGCCTGCAAAACACTGTTTTTACTTTGGTTGACTTTTGATGTATGTAAATGATGGATTGTTGGGTAATTTTCATGGCACATGGATACATTTACTCTCCTTTAACACTTCTAGAAGTTTCCTTGATGTAAATAGTGAATATTAAATGCATGGATGGGTTACCTAAGTTTTAGAGGCAAGTTGTTTTGACTGCCTATTATCTAGTGCTCAGTTTAGAATTAGTTCAAACTGCTCCTAGGAAGCTGAGCTCGACCCCTAGAGGTGGGGAAAGGAGTTAGATGATCTATATTATGCCTTCTCTTGCTCATTTTCATGGTTGGACTCTTGAGGGAGAAGCTCCTATTGTATATTTTACTTGTATCTCTGCAATTTGAGGAAAAGGAAGACCAGGGTTTTGCAGACATCATTGGGATTCTTGTGGACTCTTGTGTTGATGGTGTGTTCTCTTATTGTAATTGTAAGTGTGTTTATGTGTTCCATCTCTTATTCTATTGCTGCTAATTAAAAAAAAGAAGTGATAAAGTTTGAATTCATGCATGCCATGCTCAGCTTTCAATTTTGTTTAATATTTATGTTTTCCACTGTCTAAAGAGGATTCAAAGTCATTGTTTGCCCTCTTTAGCTCCCTCTCTTTCTTCCTTGATCATCCATCTCAACTTAAGGCATCAGCACAAACTCCTTCCTTGCCCCAAAGACCCACCTGCAAAAACTGAGCTCAATCCCCACACCCTGAATTGCACTCCCTCCAATTGCCACCAAAAACGCCAA
The DNA here is from genome assembly GCA_031772625.1 of Pinus tabuliformis. Classification (NCBI taxonomy): domain Eukaryota; kingdom Viridiplantae; phylum Streptophyta; class Pinopsida; order Pinales; family Pinaceae; genus Pinus; species Pinus tabuliformis. Next base: position 1,104,003,389 of record CM062811.1, read on the forward strand.
AAAAAAAAAACTTTAAATCAACCCTCCTCATCAGTTTACTAGCCTAATATCTTTGATCCTAATTGGTCTACTCACCCCATTGAGAAAATACCTTGAGTTTGACCGGAGAGAGCCTTCTCATACCCCGTAGGGCTAGCTACGAGGTGAAATGGTTTGATGTTGCCTTGAAGGTTTACCTTCCTCAGCCTAGGGTGAAATCTCAAGCGCTAACAGGAACGTTGCCTCCAAGTAAGCATATGGGCAGGGGCATTAGGTGTACCGTTGGATGCATCTCACCTAGGATTGGTGAGGACATTGTTGAGCATCTGGGGACACCATTCTTAGCAGAGACAGGGCTTCGAGGGAGTTATCAGCAGATTCGATGCGGAGAGAGTGTCGTCTGTAGGATCACTCTTGGGCATTCCAGCAAAATTTTGATCATACTATTTGGGACATACCCGCCCATCATCCTCCAGTGTTGCTTACAGTCACAAAGTGTTTGGTTGTCTCCCCTTGACACTCTCCATTCAGGCAGAAGGGTATGGGAGGTTCACCCTAGACAATTGGATGAGACATCGCATGCCATGAGCCAGGAGGAGACTCTTCAATTGAGACCCTTGGTAAGTGCATAAGTTTTCGGATACAGGCTTAGGGATGGCGTGGTTGATAGTCGAGGTAGTGTATATTCCACCCCTGAGTTCACACTTGAGGGACAGTGGATGGTAGACTTCGTCTACAGGAGGGTACCCAGACTCTGAGCAGTGTCGAGTTGTATCATCAAGTGTTTGGATAGAGGATTTCACTATGTGGTCTAGCAAGAGCAAGGCAGGTTCACAAGCATGAGAACTACTCCTTATACTTGGGGTCCACCCAAGGAATACATACAGGGATCGAAGATGAGGGCCAGATGGGTTCTAGCTGGTAACGACGTTATGCAGCAACATCTCGTGAGGAGTGGGAGTTATGAGCTCCCCGTATGTTTGGGGAATCCAGGGATCCGGTTGGCGGGCAAATCACTCCACTTTGTGATGAGCAAGGTCATGGTAGAGAATGATCTAGTTCACTTTGGGTTTGACACATGGGGGATCACTGAAGCCTCCACTGTAGGGTGAGGCAGACTTGTCTTATTATGGCTCAGAGTTGAGATTGGCAGTGGAGGGGTAGATATTGGCATCATGGAGATACCCGAGCAAGATGAGATTGACTCTCACAGACTTTTCGCCACTCAGCCTCAGGAGGAGAGGATATTGTCTGCACACAATGGGAAGTATGTCATAGTCAAAGTAGTGCAGCGTCAGCATGGTGGCACCACTTTGGGACTAGCAAGGAACTAGGGCATCACATCTCTTAACAACTCAATAACCTTTAGGGATGTGTTGGCTACTACAGGTGGAGATCATACAAATCTTCCATTGGGCTTTAACGAGTCACTAATGGAGTAGGGGACCTCTGGTACTTGCACTGGGTAGGATAATGAGTGGAGCGAGGGGAGCTTCATGTTGGACAGGATGGCTTGGGATCCGTGTATTGAAGGATTCTTTCATATCAGGAGAGTGCAGAGGTCAAGCACGATCCAGTGGCAAATCTGGGACCCTGGCACATTTTGCAGTGACAGTGGGGAGCAACGGTTAGAGAGGATGCTTGCTTAGGCATTGCTTGAGGACAAGCAACTTTTGGTGCATTGGAGGAGCTTACCGGATGAGGATGCTACTTGGGAGGGCGAGCGCATACTCGAGCATCCAGCACTGAAGTTGCTTGGGGACAAGCAACATTTGGGAGGGGACTGTAATGTCCCTTCCTAAATTATTTTGGAACGAAATTAATTTCTACATTTTGGGGTCGATTTTGTAGGTGATGGAGCCCATTCGATTTTATTAGGAGGGTAGACTTAGTAGAAGTTATTTTGATGTGGTTAATTTGTACGTGGGGGCCACCCACACTAGGAGAATATGCATTCCCTAGTTCGATTTGCATGGAGGAGAAATCGATGGTTAAGTGAGGGACCCACGATGGAGGGAAAATGGAGTTGGGAGTGCAAAGATTGACAGGTGCAGTTACAGCAACGTAATTCGTATTTGGAGGAGGGCCAGCTATGAAGGGTCAATTTTTGAAGGTTTGAACCAAGGGAAACCCTTTCTAGGTTTTTCTGGGTTTTTGGCAAGGAGTACGCTTCTAATTCTATAGGATTTTTTGGGCACTCTAGAGTGGGAAAATTAGGGCGTGAAGTCAGACAACAATTGAGTTTTGGAGCAGCAATGCAGTTTTGTGGAGGAGCTGGTTATTGCAGTCATTGGGCTTTCTGGTATTCATCACCTAGTGCTTGTAGCTTGCCATTAAGGCAAGCCCAAGTGCACCACTCCCACATTATTGTACTTTCCTCCCAAATTATAATAAAGTGGCTCAGTTGTTGGTTATTCCTAGACTTTTTTATGGGTGTGCATTGAATGTTTCAATTTTATGGGGTTGATTTTATTGTTTGCTTTGCATAGCACTATTTTTCCTAGTTTATAACATTAGATAGGAACACGGGAACCATTGGAACAGGTTCCCCACCTCTCAGGAGCAGTTTCAATGTAACAGAGGAATTAAATGATAAATTCGAAAATTCCTCAAAAATAAAAAATCAAGGGCCAAGATTAAAAGATCTTGAAGTGTTTATCAACAGCCAACATTATTTTGACAAGGATCAAAGAAACTAGCCTTTATTTTTCCATTTGGAGGATTTATTTATAAATTAGAGAGTCATTTGAGTCTCTAGATCTTGATCTCTGGCTAGAATATTGTTGCTGAAGCATTTTTGTATACTATTGTCCTGCTGGGAACTATTTTTTCTGCTATAATAAAAGACTTGGGGTGTAACTCGAGGTGTTCTTGTTTGTTGATCTGTGGTATGTATTGACTATGGACTTCCTATGTTTTTATTTACATCAATATTTTTTTTTAGATAACACATAGTGATTGCAGGTACTTCAATCCTTGGTCTCCAAGTTCACAGACTGTGGGCAAGGATCATTTTGCTTGGATCCTAAGTTTTTATATGGTAGATTAAATCTTCGATAAGGCTATAGTGAGCATAAATTTTCTGAAGCATTTTTAGTCATTTTTCAAAAGAAAAATATTATAAAAAAATATTTTCCCAAAATCCAATAATAATAAAAGAAACCCTTGTATAATTTGTAAAATAATTTTTTAATTTTAATTGTAAATTATTTCTCTAACTTGGGTTGGGTTTTTAGATTTGTTTTGTATATATTTGGGGTTTGGGTGTTGCATTTTTAATGTTTGCAGGTTGGATCAAGAGATCAAGAAGAAGAAGAGCTAAACCTAGGCCCTTAAGGGTAAGATCTAGTCTCTAGACAATTTTGTAGGTCTATTCACTAAAGATTTCACAGCAAAATTCAGATCCAAGGAAAAAAAAATTTAAGACAAGTGTTTTCATTTTCAGGCCTCTCAAACCTAGATCCGACATACTCAGCTGCTGCGTCAACCCAGTGACCCCCTGCAACAGCATTTTTCAGCCCTTTGGGGCTGGCCGTAGGCCTAAAGGAATTTCCTTCTCCCTCCTTCCCTGCACAGAGGGTCTTAGCCCTTCTCAGGGCTAGTCGTAGCCTTTTGGGGCCTCAGCCTCCCTATGGAAGGCTAGACAGTTGCCCTTGAGGGTTTTTCGTGGCCTTCTGAGGCCTAGAACCCTCAGCGCCCTCCCATTTGAGCCTCGGTTACCCTTGCGTCAAGACTTTGAGGCTTTTTCTCACCCAGTGTTGACCTTCTATGCCCTTCTCTAGCCTTGTTGACCCCTGATCTACCATTCCAGCCCCCTTCTCCCCAAACATTGGCCTAGCATTGGTTTTTCTTTGCCTCTTTCACCTTAATCTTCCCTAAAACCCTCCTCTGATTTTTCAGCACTGAATACTTGGTGCTTTTGTAGGTTTTGAAGCTCAAAAATTCTATTTTTCGGGTGGAAGCTTGATCCTAAAGTTTCAACAAATTTTGACCAAGGGTTCTTCAAGTCCTTGGGCCTAGGGTTTGACCTCTAAACCCTAGTTTTATCTCTGTTCTATTACAGCAATTAAATCAGTAAGAATTAAGCCCTAAAATCACATGTTTAATGGTCAAAATCACCTAAAATTGTAAAATTTAAATTTTCATGAGTTTTGGCCACTTGGGCATCTTAGATCTAGCCTAGATCTAATTTTATGCTTGCTAGAATTTACTGCATAACTGAAAATTTCAAACCTGAAATTTCTAAAGCATGCACTTAATAAGAGTCAAAAATTTTGAATTTTCAGTTTTCAGCAAAATTTTACTATTTTTTGGCATTTTGGGCATTGTCTTTAGTATTGCTAGCTTGTTGATCTGTCATCTATTTATTGCTGTAATAAACATATCAGTTCTGAAATTTGTTGAGTCATACTCTCTAAAAGCCGTAAAAAAATGAAATTTTCAAGTTTCAATGCATTTTTGCTATTTTTGGGCACACTGGTCATTATTCTTGGCATCATTAGCTTGTTGATTTATGATTATTTATTGCTATAATTAATAAATCAGATCTGAAATATCACTGAATACATCATCATAAAGTGGGCTTAACAAGTTAGTTTTCATTTGTTGGTCATCAGAAAATTTTATGTTTCATGTGTTGGGCAAATTTCATGATTTGAAGTGGTTTCCTTACTGTTGTCATAACATTAACAAAGTCTGAAATTTTTGAAGTGTTATTGCTGATCTAAATTGTCATAAATCTGAAATTGGCTTATCTCATCTTGGTCTCAAAGGTTGTCTAACTTTGCACTCAAAATCTGAAGTTAATCTTGTTGATGAATAGAGTTAACTTGGGCATCTAAGTTTAAATTGGCATAATATCTTGTGTTGATAATCATTGGTGGATAAGTTGATTTACTTAAGCATCTTGTGGATTGACCTATAGTTGAATTTTGCACTTGTATCCGTTAGCATCTATCTTGTTTAAGATTGTCATCTCAATATTGTCAAGTACTCTTGTAATAAGTTGATTCTCACTAAGTACTTAAGTAACTTAAACAATCTTAACTCAAGATAAATTTCACTCATCATCTTGCATTAAGCATCCTAGATCTAGCTTGCATTAATAATTTACCTCCTAGCATAAGCTAGGTTGATAGAAATATAGGGCAACCCTTCTCACCTAGCTTGAGGAGTCTCGGCAACTCTTCAGTGGTTAACATGACGACCTTGCAATTGTTAGAGCCATAGTCTCTGCAGCGCCAGAGGCACCAAGTGATAGGAGCCTAATAGAAGGTATCATTAATCAGGCCCTAGCCTACTTCCAGTTAGCCTCCTTCCCACAACCTACCTTGAGGTCTAGCTTCAAAATAGTTAAGGGAAGGTTACATTTAGACTAAGCATATAATCTAAAACTAACCAAGATCCTTGCACTTCATGTAGATTTTAGTACTTGCATTTCATATAGGTTAGTCAAGCATTTAAGCAGAGGGTGTCCATCTGGCCACTGGGTTTCAATTTATAATAAGTAAGAATTGTGACTACATTAAGGCACTGGTCGCATTATTTGAAAATCTAGTCTAATTAATAAATCTTGCTCTAATTTAGCCAAGTGTCTAGGCCACTCATCTGTGTCTCCCAAGCAAGTTGATCACCAACTTGTCTTCCTTCACTTCATCTCATAGGAACTACCCCCCATAGCCTGTTGTTGGTAGATAGCTAGAACGGAGTGGGCGGGGATCAGAGTCACAGCCCCCGCCCTGAACGGTTGTTGCAAGTGCCTGTACAATCCAGGCGACAACAGGGCCTCTTCTGGGTGACACTTGGATGATTAGGGACAGTTTGCAAATCCCCATGGCACTCAGTATAGTTATAGGCTATTGGCTTTCAGTGAAGGCATCAATGTAAAGTCACTTTTCAGGAAGTGTCCCTTTGCATTAGTTTAAGGGAATTGAAGAGTTTTAAGCAGGAGTAGCCTTTGCTTGGGAATTTCAATTTCAGTGCTTTTCAACGTGATGCTTTAGCATCTCCTTCAGTGTGCAGGCTCCTATTCTTGACTTTTTGGCTTTTTTAAGCAGGATTTTCCCAGTACCCCTGTTGTTTGGGTGAATTTTCCAGCCCATGATGTACTTATTTGTTCTGTGAAGTAAAATATGCAACATTTCCAAAAAAAAAGATAAACTGCAAGAATTGAGTTGACAAGGTGCCACAGCATGGCCCAACTTTCACAGAAATGACAGTAAAATTACTTATAATGACCACCAACAGGATTTGCTGCTGCCAATACTGATGTTCGAGCTGATAAACTCGCTACCAATCCTGCTTTTGCAACAGATACACTCTGTTGTTCCATTGCTTCAAGAAGAACCTGAAAAGATCATCTCCTAGACTTTAGTCCTAATATTCTAGAACATAAGTTGAAAGCCCTAAGTCATTATAGAAAAACTTTTGCTATGATATGCATCTAATACCTGATGTTCAGCAGACATTTTATCAAATTCATCGATACAGCACACTCCACGATCAGCAAGAACCATTGCCCCTAAAAATAATAAACACTAAATCATTCGCAAACCATTGCTAGCTACAAAGATAATAAAGTAGTTATGTTCTGGAAATGAAAATTAAAAATAATACATTATCACAAAGTCTTTAATTGGCATAAGGATACAGAGATAATTCTGGTCTATCAATGGGACAGCATTAGGCTGCAAGGATCACTAGCCAGATAATTGCCAAAAGACAACTAAGAAGAAGCTTTCAAAAACAAATTTTACATCAAACCCAGTTCCATTGTAAGAAAGCTCAAAAACTGAAGGCATCAACATGACAGAGCAACCAAGCCAACTGACACAATTGAAACAACGTGTCAAACAATTACCTGCTTCAAAGGCATAATCGCCTGTCATAGCATCTTTGACCACTGCAACAGTGAGACCAGCATTAGTAGTTGTGTTACCACAGACATAGATTCCTCGGGGTGCAACAGATGCAGCAGCTTGTAATAGCTGGCTCTTTCCCAGTCCAGGATCACCTGGAAAGCACATACCATGAAAATAATAATACATCTTTATCTGTATATCTTCTAAGAAATATCATATTTTCAGTACTCTGAACGATGGAATCGGTATAATTCTAAAAACAACAATAGATATGGCATAATGAAAAAGAAATATTGCATTAACAAGCTGAAACACAATTGGGGACTCAAAATTATATTGAAAAGGGCATTACAACCATATAAACATGTTAGAAAGACACTTACCAACAATAATTACATGAATATCTCCTCTTACGGGAACTTTATTTTGATCCATGAGATGCTTTTGCACACCTCCAAACAGTGCCAGAGTTATTCCAGCTTTGTGAACAGTAAAAGGGTAAACAAATCAGCTATTGAAGAATAGAAGTAGCCAAAATTTTAGATAGGGGCAATATCATTATTGCAGTCAACAATAACAATGTCGAAAGTGCCAAGAAATGCTAATGAGCATAACAAAAAGCATGTAGAAATGAAAGATTGTGATATACAGGATACTTTCTTGTCTGACTTCTTACAATTTTATATCAAGTAACAAAGCATTAATGAACCCACCAATTATAAAACTGCATCAGAAAATGAGTTTTTCCAATCATGAAATATCAAATATGCAAAACATGCAGAAAAATAAATATACGATTTAATTTGAGAAAAATGGAAAAAAACTAAACAGAATCTTTTTGGTTGCAATTTATCGAATAATTCAATTACTTTCCCCATACAACTATCACTTGTGCCCATATTGTTGTACAGCATAAGTAGTCAGGGGATGAGGAGCCTCAATAAATCAAACAAATTCGAAATTGAACAGCTGTCATGATAACAAGAGCAGCTGATGCTCAGGGTGATATAAATGGGAGGTGGCACAACCTCTATAGTTCTTCTCATTGTGGAGCTTATGAAGCAATCAGAGGCATAAGTTCAACATAGATACCCATCTGGTAGAAGGCCTGGTCTGATCATGAATCCTGACATGCAGACATGAAGTCACGAAGGAAGAATGAGAGGTCAACAATCATTGAACAGTTGGGACATGCTACAGTCACCAAACTCAGTGCGCACGGGATGAAAATGTCTGAAGATATAGAAGCACAGATAAGGGCCCTATTTGAATAGGTTGCAGAGCTAAAATTTGCAGTTGACTATTTCGAAAAGGGAAGAGATCTTTAGTTTGGAGAACTAAGATACACAAACAGTATATGCCAGAACTCTGAACTCCTAGAAATTCCAGAAATCAGATCAATTCAAAGACTTCTCTATACAGATCACTATAATGCCGATATTCTCACTGATCTAGTGACAATGAATATCACAGAAAATGAAGCCTCGGGCCATACTATCACCCTGTGAAGTTCAATCTTCAAGATAAAATGACATGGATAATCAAGATGATTTATGCTTGTATGATTCAGCTAGTATATGTACAATAGGACTTGGGGAACTCTAGGGATTGTTTCCTTTTCAGGGTAACTACCTTAGAGACACGCTCTGTCAGGTGAGATATTGCAGCATGTATGAGATTCCTGTTCCTGTCCCTCAGATCCAGGACTGATTTCCCCCTACACTCAATCATACACCTATGCTTATTCTACAGTAGTATATCATCTCCGGCTTCCAGACACTATTTCATAGGTGCTAGCAAACACTACTCCATGATCATTTATTTCAATTATTAGTATTACGATTCCATGTGTTGTTTCCTAGCTTATAACAGTGTTGATGATTCTGACTTGTTTGTAAAGTGTGCCGCAACATAGATATGAACCGTTATTATGTAAATCTAAGTAAAAGTCTTACCTTCTTATGTTGTCTAACCATGGGGAACATAATTGTTCTCAGCCAAATGTGTATTGGCCTAGGCCACTAGGTACTACAAAATATCCAGGTCCACCCCCTAAAGTCCTAGAGCTCAATCTCCATCTAAGGAAAAATATCAAAAAGAAGAAAAGGTTGTTGTAAAAAAATGAATAATAAATGGTTCCCTCTTGTTGACCATATACATGTCAAAAGTTCCAAGAAGCAGAGTAAAGAAGTGTGGTCAAAAAAAATTTCAGTCATTATGATAATTGTGATCACAAATTCTGTTTTTGTATTGTAAAAATGATTCTAGTATGATTATTAAGCCATGTAACACCACCTAGGTAAGCCTATGATTCTTCTAAAAAGGTTTCACTCTAGGGAGTTTTTTAACCTCCCTAATTACTTGTGTTTCTAAGCACGAATAATTGGCAAAGTTTTTCTCCCAGATATACCCCAAAGCTAGGGTGGAACTCATTGACAAGGTATAGGTGAGTCCTAGTGTTATTGAGTCTTAAAGGGTCTATGTCTATGTGTGAAATTTCCCTTCTAAGGGTTGAGTATTGTAAAATCTTGATGTAAAAGTGTGTCTAGAAATATTTTTGGTGAATGTTTCCTCATACTTAGAACACAATTACCAAAATATTTTAGATCCACTTAGAGGGTGGAAAATATTTGTAATTCCTCATGAGTCTATTAATCAAATTTCTGGAAAAAATGGAAATAAAATTAGCCAGAAATTGTCAAAAAAGTAAAATGAAGGGAAAAATGAATTACCCTCCAAGTAAAAAAATCATCAAAAAATTATCGAGGCCATTTTTCAAAGGAAAAAATTCAAGTCAAAATAAAAGCTTCATTTCCAAGGCAGAAGGGCCCAATCCAGAAATTTGTTGGACCCAGAGGATTATTTTCTCGAGCAAATCGAAATTTTTGGACCAAGCAACTAATTGTTTTGCACAAGTAATGATAATTCTATTTTTGAAGATTCTCTAGTGGTCCAGAAGTCAAAGTTTGATCCCTCCAACACAGTAAACAAGGAAAATCGAATTCTTTTGGAGATTTGTGCCAACTAATCAAGGGATCGAAATTTTTTCACAAGGATCAAGCCATGGATCGAGCTACTAGCCATTATTTTCGACTTGAAGGGGTTGATCCCTCTCATTATCTATATAAGGAAGCATTTTTCTCCCCATTTGAGAGGATGATTTCATGTACTGAGCTAAGCTAAGCTGGAAATTTTCTTTTAATAATAAAGCATAAGTCTTTGGGGTTTCAATTCAAGGTGTCTCTCTCTATGATTTATGGTATGTGTTGAATTATTTTAATGCTCTAATGGTTTATTATTGAATATTGTTGTTTCAATAGCCAATGGTTGGATCATTTATTAGCATAGGTATCTTGCTTTAGGTGTTGGGTCCTAGAGAAACATTTTTTGCTCACTCAATCTAGCAAATATCTCTAAACCTTGAGGGTTTGAAGTGTGCATCTAAACCCCTTTTGAAACTAACAATTTATCTTCCAAAGCGTGTAGAGATCTTCAGGTGATTCAGCCCTTGGGCAATCCCAAGTACATAGACTCTGAGGAGATCTTCATCTTGTTTGGCTTCTCGGCTTGATCTAACGATTTGTGGTGTAGGGTTTTGGCCAGTATTGTTAATTTGTGTACCATCGGATGGTGTTCTAGTCTCGACAGTTGTCAGAGAGATTAAGAAACACTAGGACTCCATAACCCACAAAAGGTTTCAAGACTCCATAATCCACCAAGAGATGCCTTAATTAAGTTAAATACTCAGTGATTAATTTTTCCCTAAGTCTAACTTAGGGAAAATGATTAATTAACAACAATAATTAATTGAGGAAGGTGAGATTTCTCTAGAAACTCACACAGATCGACTAGGAAATAATTTCAGTCATTGATTAAGTTTTAATCTTGGTCGTTGGTGTCCCACAGGGAGATTATAAGAAGAAGAAGATGGGTAGATGGAGGATCACACTTGACATTGATTTCCTTGGGCAGTTCGATTTTCCAAAGAGCAGCAACATTCTGCCGAAAGAGTTCGAGTAAGAAAAGGGAAGCAAAGACAGCGAGGGGTAGAGACAATGAATCTGGAGGAAGTTTTCTAGTTTTGGAGAGTCAGAAAGAGGAGACCAAGATTTTCTCCAGGAAGCAGTGCATAGACTATGCAGTTGCTTCAAAAGAGCAGTTCGATCCAGTGGAAAGGAAAGACGTTTTCAGTTCCAAAGGCCAAGAAGATTTTCTGGAGAGTTGGAGAAGCATTTTCCCAGTCAACAACAAGCAGGACGGCTAGATTGGTGGTTGTTCAGGCAGTGTGTTTGGCAAGGAGCGCTAGGGTGACATAGAGCCTACACAAACCACTTAGATGGCTAGTTTTTCAAAGGTCATACAGTGTCAGGATTGCTCTGAGGGAGGGTAAAATCCCTTAGTAAATTTTTGTCAGTATTTCTCTTAGATAGATTCGTCAATTTGGCAATATTTATTGTACTCAAAATTTTCTCAATGTTACTTAAAAATAAAAACCCTCAGTCTCTGCACCGGTTTTCCCACATTGGGTTTTTCTGGGACTTTTGTCCAAAAATAACGGTGTTATATTTTTCAGTTGCTAGTTTATCTTCCGCAGTATTTTTATTTGTGAAGATTGCAGTGTCAATAATTTTTTGTTGCCGTAGCAATAAATTGCTAAATTAATTTACAGTTAGAAGAATTAATTCCAGTTGCTGTAATAAAAATTTCAGTAGTGAAATTTTCACAAGTATATTAAAACAAAATTATTCCATCACTTATTTTCAAAATCTAGTTGGCTATCAAAGAATTATTTGCTAATTAGAGCTTGAATTTTATTTGTACATATTGTAAATAATTTGTAAATATATTTTCTAACCCTTGTATTTTATTTTTCACTTTGTAAATAATTATTTGGGGTTTTATTTTCTAAAATTCTTTTAGATCTTGGGATTGGCTCTATTTATCTAGCTTGCAGGGGTCAAGGATCAAAGTTTCAAGGGAAAATCTAAAGATAGAGAATCCTAGCCCTCACCTAGCGTGGATGGCTAGGGTTTGGGTAGTTTTCAGCCTTAGGAGGAGTTGTCCAGTCGAAAGGAGGAGACCGTTCAGCCAAGGAGGGTGGATCTAAGGTCTAGAGACCCTGATCTACAAGACCCAAGTCATCAAATTGCAATTCCTTGCCTTCTTGAGTGAGCCACTAGCCCTAGAGGGATTGAATCACTACAGAATCAGCATTTCTTGCCAGAGATTTATCATTTAAGGGTTTTGCAAGGAAATTTCTTGGATCAGATCATATTCTTGTGGCTAATACTTAATTTGGTGACTCATTGAAGGTATTTGGAGGGATTTTCAGCCTCATTAGGCTTGGTCGCGACCTAATAGGCCTTTCTTAGCTTAGCCACAAACTTGAGAGGGCCTAATAACCCTAGCCGCAACCCTTGTTGACTTGAAAATCACTTCATTACTCATTTTTGGCACTAAATCTTTGTGTTTGCGGGCTTAATCACAAGATCTGTTGGGGTTTGAAGTGGTTTTTCTTTGAATATTTGTCATTGATCCATAAGGGTTTGGGTTTTCCTTGCTAATTATTGCTTTTGCACGGCTACAATCCATTTTGAAGAAGTTATGTAGGCTAAATCTAGCCTTCAAGCCTAGCCGCATGCCTAGAAGGCCCTCTTTCACTCAACCACAAGGGATTTTAGGGCTTCTAGCCGCAGCCCCTAAAGGGCCTCTAAACCCTAGCTGCTAGCATTTAAAGGCTTGATTTACCATTGGAATCGTTTCTTGGGCTAATACTTTGTGTGCCTCAAATTCTCTCACTTAGCATTGAAGAAAGGCCATAAGGCCTAAGGGGTTTGCTTTCATCCTCTTTCCTCTCTTTCCTTGACTGTCATAAGCAATCAGATCTGAAGTTACTCATAACAGTGGCATAATCACTTAATAATCTAATCAATATAGGCCTAAAACACTCAAAAATTCATCACACATTAACTTCTAAGGCTTAATCATTGTTTTGGTCTTTGTGCTCTCTTTTATGGGTGACTGTCTTGAGGTCTGACATAAATTTTCAGAGGTCTGATATAAAAATTGCAGTGGCATAATCTCTTTGAAGAAGTCCTCAAATAGATCTTAATAAGCCTAAGAGACTAAAGGAACATTGCATGTTAATTAACAACTTAATCATTGTTGTTTTAGTATATTTGCAGGTGATTTTTTGGGACTGTTTTCATAGTGACAGTGGGCTGATCTGATTGGTATTTAGGTCTAGTACATCTTTTAATGGTCATCAAATGATAAAAATATCAGTTAAAAGATTTCATTAGTCTCTCTTTGATTTTGAGGATACTAACTCTTGCATTCTTGCATCATTGCATTGTTCTAGCATTTGTTAGTCTCTTCTTGCATCACTTATCACTGTTAGCAATCTCATTGCTCTACTCATGCATGCTGCTATTGTGCTTAAAGAACATTCAAGTTTCTCTTGTTCCTAATTCTCTCATAACACAAAGAGAACTATTCTAATTCACACTTTAATAAGCACCTTGGATAATTGATATTGCTATTCTTGTTTCATTGGGATAATCTCTAAGCATTCTCTAAAGCACTTCATTCATTTGCTATCGTCATCTTGTAATCTTGTGTTGAGAAGTAACATTGTGAACATCTTGATTTTAAGTGGTTTCCTATTGTTATATTGAAGCATTTAATATATTAGTGATCTCATTGAAGCAATCTAGCATCATTCGCATCCTCATCCTAGGTAGAATTGCATGTTTAAAATTTACCTCCAAGCATATAAGCTAGGTTGTAAGAGAGATAGGACTATGAAAATTTCATCTATCACAACAACTGGAAATTATTTTCCTAATTGTTAATTTGTTTGTAGTTTGCTATGGAAAATACCAAATAATTCACACTGTGATTTTCACAAACAAATACTGCGGAAGAAAAATAGCGCTGGAATCTGAGAAAATCTAGCACACACACATAAAATGACACCATTATTTTTGGACAAATGTGTGAAAATTCGTCAACAAGAACCCCTACTGCAGCAACTGATGATATCACTCCTATTTGTTAAATTCCTTTAAACAAATTACTTGTAGTTTCCTACAGAAAATATCGTAATACATACACTGCTACCTTCACTTGATTAAATATTATGTGGAAACAAAACACTGAACAAGAAAGAAAATACAACACAATAGACACTGTTATTTTTGGACAAATGTCCCTGGGAAAACCCAATGCGAGAAAACCAGTGCAACAACTATGAGGGATTTATATTATTAAGCAGTAGTTTTTTAGTACAACTCTGGATGCCCTCCTAGCAATCCAATTACAAAGAAATACAACTGGTAGAGAAGAATTGTGAGACTACCTCAGTCTACCCGGCAAATCCCAGTTGTTCCAGCAACTGAACCAACTGTCCCCGGCTACAGGTACGTTTCCCCTGTGCAGTAACTGCGTGGGCCTGCGTGGAGTTCTCTGAGGCTCTGTGTCAACTCAACTGGGAAATGTCTTGCCCTCTGGAGCAGTTTCCAACCCTCCCGACTCAGAAATGTCAACTCCTCCACAAAATTCGGACTTCTGTGTGGGTGAATGAGTTGCCTCTGCGTAAGCCCTTCTGGCTCAGTGTCAAGCTCTGTGTGGGCCCTTCTGGCTCAGCGGCAACCCCTCTGGTGTCTCTCTGCCTCTCTCTGTTGTGTATCCTGAGCTCTGGAGAAGATACTCCAACCAAACTATCCCTACCCCTCGACTGCAAGAAATCTACTCGATCAGAATTTCCTCCTGAGAACTTCTCACTTCATAAATTCGATCTCTTGATCTCTCGATGTGTTTTCCAAATGACCCTCAAGCCCCTTCTATATCTTTCTGTTGGATAACCAATGACCTAGATTAACTCATAATCAAAGGTTCAAATCATTTTGGCTTGATCTTCGTCTTCTTCTAGAAGTTGCACCCACAATTAGATTAATACCTATTAATATTTTTAATTTCCTAAGTTTAGACTTAGGGTCCCATTAAAAAATATTAATAATTTTAATAAAATTGTCTTTGGGCGGAAATTCCCAAAACGCTTTATGGGTTCTTTGGAATACATGTGCCCAAGCCTCCCTGCAAAATTTGAGGCCTAGAGCACATCCGATGCTACCCCAAATCAACAAAATGTCCCCAGAAAAAACCAACTTGGGAAAACCGATGCAGCAGCTGAGGGTTTTATTATTATGCAGCAGTGAGAAATTCTGCGTACAATAATCTGGATTCCGAAATTTGGCTATCCTGTAGAGAAAATACTAGCAAAAATATCTAAAGGGAATTTACCCTCACTCCGGGTAATTTCAGCACTAGACTGCCTCTAAAAAGCAAGTTGTCCAACTAGGTCTGCGCAGGCTCTACGTCAACCTGATGTTTCCTTCTGCAACTACTGACTGAACTGAATGCTAATCTAGCCGTCTTATGTACTACTAACTGGGAAAACATCTCTTCGCATTCAGGAACCTCTGCCCAGCCTCTGGAACTAAAAACGTCTTCCTTCTCAACAAATTGAACTGCCTTCTTGAGGCTTTACACAGCCTCCTAGAGAAATCTCGACCTCTCTGCAAATGCACTCACTAGATCTGGAAAACTTCGTCCATCCTCACTGTCCCTACCCCTCACTGACTTTGCTTCCTCACTATGTGAAAATTATCCTACTGTAACCAGCTGAATCTACTTCACCTAGATTGTAAATTACATTACAAACTTATTTCAGATTTCTTCTTGAAATATGGAAGCAAATTACTGAAGCAGCCTACACCAAATTAAATATGATTCTGAAACATAGAAATTGAGCAAGGAAATACAAACACATAGGCATATAAAGAAGGGTGGAAAAATCAAGGTTGAGGCACCTCATGTACCACGATTGCTCCCTCTTATACATTATATACCCAAGTGTGAGCTTCCCTTTTATTAGCTACCCTTGTACCCTAGCATGTCGCCTAGGGTTGCCCCTTTTCATCCCCTACTCCATTCATCTCTTTATCATATGCCACCACCCTTTAAATGATGTACCTTGGGAATACTATCCCCTTTAGAAGTAGAAACCACCTAATAGGATACTTGGTAATCCTCATTTGGAGTTTGGACACATTAGCACATGTTAAAGCCCACTATGGAAGGGCATGCCATTATGAAGTCTCCACCTGTTGTCCATGGTTTGTAAGCTATATTCCTCGATTTTCTTGATGGCTTATTGTACTGGAAGGCTAGGGGACGCATTGGATCTTATGCAAGATTGCAAGTGGTTTTCATTTTGGGTTTGGTCTCCCTATCCGAGGTCCTAACCCTCCAGAAGGCTACATTGGCACATGTAGGGTGTGTGTTGAGAGCCATGGGCCTCCACAACAGTAGACAGCACTCCATGGATCCCCATAAATGTTCAGAGATTGCTCGATATTCACTTATTGAATGAGGAAGATGCACCTAATTCACCTTTGCCCAGCCAGCCCCATAGTTGTACCATGCACTTGGTAGATGACCTAGGACTTGTATGTTGATGTGGCATCACTTACATCATCATCTGAGCATTTACAAATGGTCTACAGGCATCTCCGACTTACTTGGAGAGCCATGAGGTCACTTGTGTGCCCTCACACCCATTAGGAGCACCACACGTTTATTATGTGGAGAACGAGGGCCAACCCCTTGTCCATTACTTTTGGGAGTCATATTCATCATTATGGCACTTATGGACTTCATCAAACTTCTTAGAGGGCCCAGTGACATGTATTATTGATAATTCGACCTCTTGAGAGGCTTATTCTTTTGATTATGAGCTAGTTTGGTGGGTTTGTCACCAAAAGTTAGTTATTTTGCACATTATTTTATTCTAGGGGCTAATGTAGGCCTAATTAGCTAAATCAAACTCATTAGAAGTGTATAAATACAAGTGATGTGAATTCATTTTAGCATCATCACTTGGATTTGGAACTAGTATCTCTTTAGAGATTTTCGCTTTCCTTCTTGGAGGACGAATTTTTGGAGCATGCAGTGAATTTTGATGTTTGTATAATTTTCATATGTCTTGGAGCTTCTTGATGGCAAGTTTTTCTATGGTTGGATATATTCTTATATATGTAAGTACATTTTAATGCTATTCTTTCTTTCTAATTTTGTCACATACATTGTTGTTGGGATTTCGCTATGCTAGGGCTTATTTGTTGCATCTCTTATGCAAAGTTGTGGAAATTTTGTTTCTCGATAATGAATGCTTCATGTATGGACCATGCATAATTAATGAATGTTCCTAGGGATGTTTCATTATTGAAATTCATCTTGACAAGCCATTTATCTTGCAAAATTAATTATAAAGTCTTTGAAGTTGTTTTTGTTGTTGCCCTAGTGCCTAGCGAAGTTTTCTTTGAAGCCTCCTTGACTTAGAAAATTCAAAGGTCCATAGTCATAATTCTACCTGACTCCAATCTCCCCAAAAGATTAGGCATTGATCCACCCAAAGATGATCACCTTAAACCTATTTTCCTTCTCCCCTTTCCTCTTCTCTAGGTCTAGTCCTCTAGGTCACCTAAGGCATCAATTATCTCACAATCTAGCCATCCAAATACTTTGATTTTTGGTCCACAACTGCGTTGGTGTGTCCTTAAGAAGCCCTCCAAATTTTGTGAGATTCAACCGTTGGGATCTTGAGATATCGCAAGCCCGAGCTCGAAGACCAATTCTTGCCCTTGGCTTCCCTTAGGCTAAAAACCTCACTAGAATCCTTGCACTGCCGTTCGTTGAAAATTCATTCCTTGATTCCTTTCCCCTCTCTAATTAGGTCAAGCATATCATTGGTTGCTAAATCCTATCCCCTTGACCGAACATCAAGTCCACTTGGTCCCGTGTGGTCCCTTCCACTATCAAGGTTAATTCTTCAAAGATCACCTGGAACCCGAGTTTCCACAAGAATTTTAGGACTTAGGGATCTCCTTTATAAGACACATACTCAAAACCTAACCCTAGAAATTTTCCCCAAGCCCTTCCTAGAGAGCCTTCCATTTTGTCTTCCAAGACAAGCAAGCCACATATTTGAGCCTCTCCTGTGAATAGGGTTCTAGGATCACCCCTCGCCCTATCATTGGTCTATCCATTTCGTGATCCTTATAATAATAGGTCTCCTCCCATCGGTGAAAGTTCGTAAAGAGTAGGGAGCCTTAGCCGAGGTGATAGTAGGATATCGCTCCATTGTTGCCCTTAGCCTAGTAGTAACCCTTCAAGGATCCCCTTTTAGGGGCCCTACTAGTTTGAGCGGTAACAGGCCCTCCTGGACAAGTCGACCTAAAGAGGCAATTATTCGACCTACTGGACATGTATAAATAGTAAATACAAGGAGTTCGACCTCATTCACTCACTCACTCATTCGCATCGAAATTTGTACAAGACAAGAAGAAAAACATGCAAATTCAAAGGAGAGAGAAAACAAATTGATTTATACTCTAATTTTGTTCACACATGCGAAATCTGCGGTTTTCTAAGGCTGTTACAGGGCCCAAATTTTTAGGGATTGACTAGAATTAAGAGATTTGACCAACTTTGACTTTTGTTGACTATGAATTGTTGAAGATGGCTTGAAGGCAGGTTGACTAGGGTCTTTGTGGCAGTCCTGGTTTTGGTCTTGGGTCTTGGATATCTCACTTTGATCTGATTCTATAGAAGAGGATTTTCTTGGGTTTCCCCTATGTGGGGTTTAGCCCTGGCTTGGAGCCAACATCTTGTGTTCTTTGTCTCTTGTGATCTTCATAATTTGTATATTTTGGTAATTGATCGATGAAGAGAATATAATAAAAGAAATAAAAAGCCAACAAATATTCACAGGTAATTATCAAGTAAGAGAAATCAACCCTCATCTACAAGCACCTTGATTTCTCAACATGGCTGACCGATTGGCCATCAAATGCAGGATAAATATTTTCTCCTATGGGGTTACCCATTTTGGTGGGTAGCAGTACCTAACTGATACCAGCTAATCCCCAAACCGGATTTATGTGCAGGTTCCTTACCTTGACCTTCCTAACCGACCGGTTTGACTGGTTATTGGTTCAGACCTACCGATTTTTAAAACTATGATCTTGCTATTAGAGTTCAAAAAACATTCCTTTGCAAGTGAAATACCTTTCTAACAAAACAAGCACTTCCGCCCAACTCATTGAGCAAAAGAAATAAGAGAATGTCATGTTGGATTAGCTTCGCTCAATCCTCCATGCAATGTTTATGATTATATTGTCAACAAACTATAAAGATGGTAGTGTTATTCATGCATAGTTCTTATAAAGTAGATCTAGGTCCACACTAATGCCAAACCCTCATTGAGATTAAATTCCTCGACAACTTGACGCTTTGTATGATAGCTACCCCATCTTAAATCTAGACCTACCAATATTCATTTGTTATGAAAAGCATTAGTCAAGATTTTCCCTATTTTATAGTCTTCAACCGATCTACACCATTAATGCACCATCCAATCAAAATCTTCCCTCATTTCAACAATGAAAGCATGTTCATCTTAACTATATCATTGTTCGTAAGGTCTCCCTACTAGCAGCATTACTTCTATCTCATGGATCACATATTTTATTAGTTTAGCCCATGCAACCTTGTCGATAGTAAACAGTTCAATGACCTCCAAGGTTTTCCATACTAACCCATGGCAATGCATCCAAATTTCTCATTTTAAGTCACCCAAATGTTAACAAGAAACATATTTTTATTTTCTTTCTATTTTCTCGAGTGTTTTGAGTATGTTTTCTCAAGTTGCTTCCTACAACATATGATATGTAGTGACATCCAAGCAGAAAATTACAATAATTCCTATGTTATTTAACAATATGTAGACAAGCCCCATACCATACTTGTGCACATAGCTATCAAATAACGGATAAACCATAATTACTGAACAAAGAAGCATAATATACAAGCAGTTCTTGCCCCACATTATGATAAACATGGTGCACTAAATTGCTAGAGGACGCTTTCAATCCAACAAACAAGCAATTACTCAATATGAGAAGTTCACTCTCAATATGGATAAAGGATATGACCAAGAGCTCAGAAGTTTAGGAGTTTGACTCTTTCAGCCCATCACAGTAAACCAAGTTCCTAGCGTAGCTTGTTATAAAAGACCTAATTCTTCTGCAATAATAGTATAAGTATCCTACTAAAAAAACCATAAAGAAAATATATGTTATGTAGTTTCAAATGCAACACATTAGCATGAATGGCACACTCTAGACTGCCAACAAGGATCACAAACGAATGGTACATAACAATGGAAAATGAAAGGAACTACTCAAGATCAATCCCATATCCAAACATAAAGGCAAAATTAAATTTGTGAAGAGAGTATGGACCCTTCGGAAAACAAGGCAATTAGGACTCTTGAAAAAAACAACAAACAAATAATAGAAACTCAAGCAAACAATAAACCATAACGAAAGTTTGATACTTGAAAAAAAAATGGGAGGTAACCAAAAGAAGCCTATCAAATAAATATATGAAACATGAATTACTTAAACATTTGTGTTTTCACCTCCAAAAACATGATGTAAAAGTATCAGATTGGAAAATTGATATAAGCTCAATCAAATATTTGAAATTATTCCAATATATTAGACTCAATGAAAGAAAGAATTGCAATCACCTTTCACAAGTTCATGCCCATATATGGATGGGCATATTGAATGCAAAATTTGGCGAAAGATATCTGACCCATGTTCTTCTGCAAACTTCACTATAAATTCCAGGTCCCTTGAAGTGAATGACTGTATGTTCAGTGAAGAAGCACCTCTTGTACTAGAAATTTTACCATCTTGTGAGTCTTCGGATGTAGATTGAGATTTTGAGTTCATGATAGAAACAGCTTCAAGATACAGGTAAAACAAACCCTGGTTTTTTGCTTTTGCTTTTCCTACAAAAGATGGAAAAGAATATGTGAAAAAGAAATCTAAAAGGAAATTCTGTTATCTTTTAGTCCTTACAAGAAGCCAAGAAAACATATCATGTTTCATTCTCCATTGATAGAAAATCGAAGATGATTCTGAAGAGCCATAGGAATCACATAAATTACTCTCAAATATATCATGCAGCTAATGGCAAAACAAAGAGAAAATCTCACGTAAGTCTCATTTATTTAATTTAAATATTAAAGTCTGTTGGTGGCCATAAATGGTCATGGGACTATAAAAGTACAGAGGCAATCAAGCATTGGGAGTGCCAGAGCTTCTCGGGGAGAACTACAAAAGAAATTTAAGATTACAAGAAGACTACCAAAGGATATACCATCGAACCTTTAGAGAGCCAAAATGGGTGAGGGTTCAAAAGATATTAAGAGAGACCCAAAATCAACAAAGATGTCAACCACCAGCTCTTCTAACATCCCAGGCCAAAAAGAATTATGAAATGGCAATCTTGTCACCCATCAGTTGTGCATCTTGACGTTATGCTGCATGAAAAACCTTGTATTGGATTTACTCATGATACCGCTTATGGTTGTACACCTAGGTTTAGTAAACCTGTGATCTGGTAAAACACAAATAAATTTAAAAGCTCAAAAAGACAGCTAAAATGTCTTAATCAAAGACAGTGTCAACATTCAGCCTTCCTTAAATTTGACACGCAATCCACTGGAACTAATTTGTTTTCAAATTCAACATCATTTTCAACATATGACAGTTATCGAACTTGTGTATGGATTTTCAAGCCAGAAAACACATCAGAATGAATTGAAACTTGAAATGCAAGTAGGGTGCTAAAAAATAATGCAATAGTATGGATTCCGCCCGATAAAACTACCTTTATTTACTAAAATATTTTTCAATGCTAAACTATACCCAAATTTCACTAAAAGACCCCTAAAGGTGCTAGAAATGAGAGTATTCTTACAAACATCGAATGGTTGGTTGAGTGTTGTGAATCTGAAGTAGAACATTTGGTACATCACAAACCATTGATATTTGACTGTGGAGAAGCCTTAACTCCCTTAATCTTCCAAGTGATGGGATAAGCATGAGCTACAAACACTCTTGTTGGATGCTCTCTTGCCTTGATACCATGTTACAAAAAGAGAGCAAAGATATCTACAGCTCCGAGACCATGTTAGAATTTGAACTAAATATGCAAAAGGATCTTGAGAAATCACACAAGAGATAATGGAAAAATCAAAGCCACGGAAGATGAGAAAACTAAGATTTATAGTGGAGAAACCCTCATCAGAAACAAAACTCCACTCTAAATACTCTATTGTATTGATACGTGAAAGGATGAAATGATACATAACTTGATCACTAGATAATGAACTGATGACTTAACACGTGCCATACACCCCTTTATATAGAGTAGGATTAAGCTAGGGCGGGCTTTTAGCTTTAACAAAATAGCTTTATAGCTTTTACAACTTTGCAACAAAGTTTAACATAGTATTGGTAACATTACCATTTACATATTTTGAACAAAGATAAGGTTATCTCATAGGCAATATTACCTTTCTATACTTTCCTAAGAGTATTGTCAATAGATATCCTCTCTAATCACCACATTTAATTATTCTTTAGAAGGGAAATCCAAGGAGTCCCTAGAGGGGAGTAAGTGATCAATAGAGAAGCCTATTATACCCAGAACCTGCACTCAAGGTGGTAAGTGTGAAAATTTATGAATCTAACACATCAAAACCCCTACTACAATATTTGGTTTACTATCTCCTACTTGTTTTTTACATTAACAAGTTATTTAATAGCATAAACATCAAAATAAACACAATTGCAGCCTTCACAAATATATAGATCAACAACTGAAATAAATTGAGACAACACAAGGGACATTGTTATTTTTGTACAATCGTCCCCGGAAAAACCCAATTCGGGAAAACCGGTGCAGCATATATGAGGGTTTTATTATTAAACAGATTTCTGAATACAACTAGGGTGCCAGGAATGGCTCACCCTTCAGAGAATATCCTCGGCCATGGTACCTCTATCCGAAGACAGATATTCCGACAAATCAACAACCGGATGAACGACCCCACAGTGACTCTGACTGTTCCTTGTGCTGGACAATGAAAGCTGCTCCAAGCACTCCTCTGGAACTGCATCACCCTCTCCTCACTAAACTGCTCTCAGTCTACCCCACAAAACCTCCTCAGCGCAGCCTCTTCAACCCAACGTCAACCTCTACAGCCCTCTGTGTTGTCTGCGTCAACCTCTGCGTCCTCTACGTCTGCCTCTACGGCTTTTGCGTCCTCTACGCCTGCCTCTACGGCTTCTGCATCCTCTACGCCTACCTCTACGGCTTCTACGTCCTTTGCGCTCGCCCCCTTAGCCTCTGCGTCAACCCTCGTAAACTCTACGTTGCCTCTTCCAACACTTTGCCACCTCTCTGATATGTATTCTTCAACCTTGGATCGAAATCCCTTGCTGAACTGCCCCTCACTGCAACTGATCTCTAACTCTATTTCCTCAGCAAACCCAACCCCAGAAAATCGAATTCTTGATCTCTCCTGGTGTGTCTCCAACTAACCCTCAAGCCTCTTCTTATACTTTTCCTGTTGATGATTCAACGGCCGAGATTAAGTCCCTAATCAACAACTAAGATTAGATCTGGCTTGATCCTCGTCATTTAGAACTTTCTCACCCATATTATATTAATACACATTAATATTTTAATTTTCCTAAGTTTAGACTTAGGAACCCCATTAAAAATATTAATTATTTTAACATCTCTCCATCTGGGTGAAATTTCTCCAAATGATTTCTGGGTCTTGGAGATCTCATGTGCCTTAGCCTCTCCACCAATTTTCATTGCTAGAGCACATCCGATGCTACCAAAAATCAACAGTAAGATCCTAAAACACAAAGTGCATCCCAAGGCAAGTCAAGAAGGTTTCCCACTATCACCACAACATCTCTTTCCCTCACTTTAGGATGGTTCTCCTCCAACATAAGGGTTTCTTCCCTAAGTTAGGATTGCTAAGGCTAAGAAGTGGAGGCTCAAGGTGATATAAAAAGTTAGCCTTAACAAAACAATAATTGCATCACAGTAAAATACAAATGGAATGAGAAGTGATGTGATGGAGGACCAAGACCAGTGCCTATCACATCTTGGGCAAAATAGAGTCAAGAAGCATCAATTTAGAGAAAGCAGTTTTGTGAATGATAAAGGAAGAAAGAGTTGCTAACAGCAAGCCACAATCATCCTTTATCCACTCTTAAATAAATTTATGAAGGTGTTGCCCTACAATGATATATTAGATCCAGCAACAACTATTTGATGGATGCAAAATTAATATATTCAAAAATAGAACAGCAAAAGGCATAAGAGGGAGAACTTCCTCACATTACACTCAATGCAAATATTTCATTACACATCCTCACAATGTTAGTTTCTGTAGCATCAGATGTGTTCTAGCCATGAAATTTGGTGGAGAGGCTAGAATACATGAGATCTCCAAAACCTAGAAATCGTTTCTGTAAATTCCACCTAAAGATGACTTAATTAGATTATTAACCAATTTTTTAATGTTTCCTAAATCTAAACTTAAGAAAATTGGTTAATTAATCAGAATTAATCAAGTGAAGGTGAGAATTCTCTAGAAACTCACACGGATCGATCCAAAAATGATCTGAGCCATCGATTAAGATATAAGCTTGGTCATTGGAGTCCCAACAAGAAGTTATAAGAAGGGATCGATGTGGTGATGGAGAACACACCAGAGTCATTTGGAGAATTCAATTTTCTAGAGTAGCAATAGTCAATTGCCGGAGAGTTCGAGCTTTAGTGGGGAAGCAAAGACAGTGAGGGGCAAGGATAGTGATCCAGAGGAAGTTTTTCAAATCTGGAGAGGCAGCAGCAAGGAGGCCAAGTTATTCCCAATGAGGCCAAGAAAGTTTTCCAGAGGGTGGAGAACCAATTTCCTCAGCAGAGACAGCCAAAACGACTTCATCAGAGGCAGTTTTGGGCTTAGACATCCAGGGGTCTGCGCAAGTACTTTGCAGACGATGACGCAGAGGGTCCAAGAGGATGAATTTTCTTAAGGGAAGTTGTGTCAGGGTTGCTTGTGGAAGAAGGGAAATTCCCTTAAATAATTTTGATCAGATTTTCTTGCTATTTGGATTGCCAGTTGGACATCCATAGATTGTACTCAAAATTTCACTACTTCTTAATAATAAAAAACCTCAGTTGTTGCACTGGTTTTCCCAAGTTGGGTTTTCCCAGGGACATTTGTCCAAAAAACAACAGTGTCAATTTTATTGTGCGTGTGTGCTAGTATTTTCTCAGTTTCCAGCGCTATTTATTTACGCAGTTTTATTTGTGAAGGTTGCAGTGTGATTCATTTAATATTTCCTGTAAAAGATAAATTATTAAAATAATTAACAATTAGAAAAATAGATTCCAGTTGTTGCAATAGGATTTTAGTTTTGAAATTTTCACATGGTATCAGAGCGTGAGTGATCAGCTAAGAAGCTCAAAAGCGAAAGAGGGAATTTCATTGTTCGGTAGGAGCCGCAGGCCAAAATTCCTAGAGGCAGCGCAGTCCATTGCCAGGCAAGCCGAGTTGCTTGGGGAGGTTTGATTTTTCAGTGCAAAGTGGCAGAAAAAATCGACTTTGCAGATTGAGTGATTGCAGTAGGCAGAGGGAGCAGCAACAACTCAAATTTTCACTAGGCAGATTCGTTGGTTGGACGCAGAGGATTTTGCAGTAGCAAAATCAGCGACGAGTGGAAGAGAAAATCACACACAGCAGAGGGAAAATTTCTCTCAGGGAACTTTGAGTCTCAGAAGTTTGATTTTCCTAGGCAAGTTGGCAGTAGCAGCTAGCAGATTTCCTCACTCCATAAAGGGAATGTGAGTAGCAGAGCAGCAGCCAAAGAGAGGGAAAGAGGGAGTTTTCGACAGTTCAAAGATGGCCACAGCAAGGCTTAGAGCTCAAGATAGGTTGGATGGAGCTTCCAACTATGTCCTCTGGAAGGCTAGGATGTCCTTCCTTCTAGATGAATATGGCCTGAAATCCTACATAGATAATTTGGTGGCCGTTCCCCAAGATGTAAACCAGCTCAAGGAATACAAGAAGGAAACGGTGAAGGCGAAGCGGTTGATTCTAGATGAAGCTTGCAATCATATAGTCTCACATATAGTGGCCAAGGGAACGGCCAAAGAGATGTGGGATGTGTTGTTGCTATCATTTGTCACACACATCTAAGTTAGTGATAAAAGTCCTTAACCCCACAAGGTGTGGTTGGTGGAAAATTTAAGAGATGGGGTTGTCACTTATTCCCAACTCTCTCTGTTTAAGCTCTCTCCTAGGTTAGCTAAGCGGGGTGGTCCCTAAATGGAAAACTATGTTTAAAAAGATGTGAGGTTTCCAGGAGATGTTAGAGTGAATTGGATTACTTTTAAGATTATGAGCAAATATAATGTGAGCAATATGAAATAAAATGAACTTTAATAACCATCAACACATGAATCAAAAATTTGCATACATAAAAACAGTGCCTTCAAATATTGCTTAACATAAAATAATACTTGCTCAAGAAAAATGAAATGCTTCAAATTGAAACACACGTAACCCTGTAAATCAAACAAAAGATGTTAGCAAGATATATGCATGTTGGAATTTACAAGTCTAACTGCTAGAAACCCTTCATGTAATTTCTGATTTATTTCTGCCTACTTGTTATAATTAATTAACAAGTTATTTACCATGTAAATACTGAAAATAAATACAAGTACATGCTCAACGCATTACAGATCATCCACTGAAGGAAACAAAACAAGCACACAAGTGACACCGTTATTTTTGGACCAATTTGGAAAAACCCAATGCGGGAAAACCAGTGTAGCTATCTGAGGGTTTTATTATTATGCATTTTCGGAATACAATCTGGGTGCCAAAACCGGCTCACCCAACAGAGAATAATGTCAGCAATACTACCTCTCTACTCAGAAGCAGATATTCCGGCAGAAACCCCGGATAAACACTCTGACAGCTCCCAACTCCAATCTGCCCCATGAAACCCTAGTGTCAGCCCTTCATAGCCCTGCATCATCCCAGCGTCAGCCCAATAACCCCTGCGTCTGCATCTAGAGACTCTATGTCACCCATGCTGGCTCTCTGAGGCACTACGCAGCTCCTGGTTGCCTCTACGTGGGCCCTAGCTGGCTCTGCGTCCCTCTCTCCCGGCTTCTGCGCTGATTTTCCCGATACCCTCTCTGCCTCTCTGGCCCTCGCTGCTGATCACTGATTCTATCTCTCTTAGCAAAACCCGCTATAGAGAATAGAATGATTGATCACTCTTGTGTGTTCTCCAAGTGACCTTCAAGCCTCCTCTTATACTTTTCTCATTGACAATTCAACGGTCGAGATTAAGTCCCTAATCAACGGCTAAGACTAGATCTAGCTTGATCCATGACTTTTGGACCAATCTAACTCAATTTTATATTAATTCACATTAATATTTTATTTTCACTAAGTTTAGACTTAGGGACTCCATTAAAAATATTAATTATTTTAATATCTCCCAAACTAGTTAGATTTTGACCAAACCATTTCTGGGTATTGGAGATCTCATGAGCTTTAGCCTCTCCACCAATTTCCGTGGCTAGAGCACATCTGATGCTACCCCAAATAACACTCCCTCTTACCGAGGACTATGCTCTAATAATACTCCTCACTGAGCATCACCCTGATCATCCGACATCGGTCCCTGTGCTGATGCTAGACCTGCTGCCCAACATCCTTTGCACTAATGCATCATGTATTGCTACCCATGGCCCTGCCACTGCCACTGCTACATCTGTACGGTAGCTCCCTCTGCATCTGTGTCGCTGCCCATGGCCCTGCCATTGCCACTGCTGCATCTGCACTGCAACCCCTCTCATCATGCTGCATCGTGCTGCCCATAGCACTACCACTGCTCACTGCTACACTGCAACTCAGCTACTGAGAAGTAAGTAACTGATCTCCCAACTCTAACATCTCTGTCAGGCTAGAAACACTCTCGATGCTGAAGCTCCCTCTTTCACTGACAAGTGCTCTCTGACATTTGCACTGCTGCCACAACTCTGTGCATCTCGCACTGCTGCCTCACGCTGTCTTGGGACTCCTGCACTGTAGCTCCCTCTCTCGCTTCATCCGCATCCATCTCTACCAACATCCCCCAGTCCTGCTACTCCTCTTCGGGGCTCTCGTAGCAAGGTATAATCCAAGAGCTTGGGTACCCCGAGGATCCTGCCCCTCATCGCCTATAATCCGTTTGACTACAGCTCGATGTCTCCCCACTTCCGCTCAAGTGGTGTGTGAGCACTCATGGTATAGTTATCATCTGTCTCCAATTCCTTCTCCACCCTTGCTGGCAGAGCCTTGGGCTCGGAAGCCTCTCCCTTGCTCTTCTTCCTCGGACACTGGTGTTGATCTAGATTGTCATTAATGTCAATATGAAGCCAAGGAGAAGAAGAGCAGACTTGTGAAGAACGGGAGCAAAGCCACTGGAAAGAGGATCGCATCAGCGAAGGTACATAAACAGAGTCATCGAAAGTCACAGAGAGATATGTCCAAGGGAAACCGCTATCGGAAGAACAAAGAGAAATAGAGCTATTGAAGCAGGATACGGAGCAAGAGAAGCATAGAGGAAGATTCATTTGAAACCACGAGAAGCAAAGAGCAGAGGAGTATATATATTATATAGATGCGATATAATACACGGACCCGAACAGGTTATAGCAAAGAGCAGAAGAGATATAATATATAGATGTGATATATATATTACGGACCCGAATGCATAAGGGCCGTAGGATCTCAGAGATCAATGGTCCAGATCAAGTCGCTAAGGAACATAGGGTAACCTGAAAAAAACTTGAGCTAAACCCGAAGTAAGCAAGAACCGTCTGATTGATAGATCGACAGATCTAACGGTCATCGCATGGCATAGATGTGAGGGCGTTAACTCGCGAGGAAAGCAGTTTTGCAACAGGGAGTGGTATTTCGGGCAAGGCAGAAGTGGTAAGTGGTACTGAAGGGTGAGCACCCGATTCCACTTATCGAGTGACACATAGCAGCAAGGAGGAGAGAGGAAACTGTTTTTCGGGCGGGTAATCCTCGAGCTATTTGTCCACCCGAAATCCTTGTGAACCGTTGGATCTTGCGGGAGGTGATCGATGGCGGAGGATCAACGAACTGTTTGAAACTTCGAGTGTAATATCAATCGTAGGATGGGATGGTAATATCTACGGTGGAGGATTGATCCGAAAAAGGGCAAACGTCGGAAAATGTGCATGTATACAGACTCGACTGGACCATTGCAATATAATTTAATATATTATCGCATCCGTCGCATATCGCAAGCCTCTTGTAAAGCCTTGCCACATTGAAAGCGCCGATTGCGATATATATATATATATATGGACCCGACGGAGTTATTAAAAACAGTTTATAATAATATTGCATCCGGGTATCGGGGAATTGGCTATGTTATGTGCAAATCTGCGATAAAGTTGTGGAGTTAATATAATATTGCATCCAAAAGGGGAATCGGCCATCGGCTATGTTTTGGGCACGACTTATAAAAGACCTCCAGAACTTGCGATTGCAATTGAGATTGTGACGTGGCATGTGGGACCTCCCTGTTAATACAACCTCTCCTATGAAATCCTCCATAAATGTTGTATAAATATTGAAAAAGGGCCTCCCTGATATAGTTTTAATATGCAACATTTTTCTATTATAATACGGCCTCTCTTCCGCATTAACGTGTCCTGTAAGAATTTGATGAATCCGAAGAGACAAAGGAAGCCGAAAAGTGAGCGCAGAGGAAGCCGAAAGATAAAGCAAGTGAAGAGGAAACGAGCGGAAGCGAAAGGTCAGGAGTATCAGGCATATAAAACAGAGAACAAGGGAAAGTTTGAGTTGCTGGCAAACTGTAAGAAAAAAAGGGAACTGAAGTTCTGGCAGAAGTGGAAGGAACAGGAGGACAGAAGTAAGTCATAGGTCCAGCAGGGTTGGGAGCAGAGAACTACAACCAAACAAATCCAGACAGTTACAGTAGAGGGTTGGAGCCCCTGAGGTTGGTACCTCAAAACTGAAAGGATTAGTGTCCTGGGAGTTGGTGCTCCTAAATTCAAGGTTGGTGCCTTGACAAGACAGATTTGGTGCTCTGGAGGTTGGAGCCTCACAAAGAGTCCAAGTTGGTGCATGGGAACTGATTGAAACTATATATATATATATATATATATATATATATATATATATTCTTGCATCTATTCTTGTTATCTATTTCTGTGTTCCAAATATAAATGTTTTTAACTGATAAAAATAATAATTGAAAAGAAACATTGATTCACCACCCCCAGCATTTCCAACAATTGGTATCAGAGCGGGCTTCTTCATATCAGCCTAACAGCTTGAAGAAGGATTCTTAGTCATGATGAGAAATCAAGAAGTGTCAAGAAGACCTCCTTCTGATGGCACAAATTTTGGTTTCTGGAAAAAGAGAATGTCCTACTACTTAATGTCCCTTGGACCTGAAGTTTGGCATTCGGTCTTAAATGAGTACATAGCTCCTTCCACTCTTCCAACAGATCAAGACAAGAGGAAAGTCTATGTTGCAAATGCAAAAGCCTTAAACTCCATCACTAGTGGAATAACTGATTCTGAATTTACAAAAGTCATGAATTGTAACTCTGCCAAAGAAGTATGGAATAAGCTAATTGGCTTATATGACGAGGACTTCACTTAAGGAGATCTTCTAGTCCATGCAGGTCAATCTTCACTTCTGCAGTTGCAGCTTCAGTTTCAACAGCTTCCTTCAAACTAGGGCAGTCGATATCTTGCAAACCGTCTGTCGGATTGACTTGATGCCACCACCAAAAGTTACGACTTTCAGAGGAGGTTTTGATGAACCTACAACGCAGTTCAGATGAGGAGATCTTCTCATGTACGCAAATCAAACTTTACTTCTGCAGTTGCAAATTCAGTTTCAGCAGCTTCCGGCTTCACATGTGTGAGGGAGAGACCCTTTTCTGCGCAATAGAGAAGAGACTCTTTTTTGCGCAGTAGAGAGAGAGAGAGATGTGATGAGATAAGTGAGCGAGTGCAAATGAGGAAAAGTCCTCTTGTATTTATACACAAATGATGATGTTTGAATAGATGCGACTGTTGGGCTTCTGAGCCTACATGACTTGTAGGTCGGCTTGATAATAATTCCATAATCAAAATAAATTCATATCTCCATGAAAACTTCTCGAAATCGAATGATCTTTATATCAATCCTACACCTCTCGACGAGAGGAATCTAATGAACATATTATCAGCCATGAATAAGATGACCCACATGAATTTTTGCCCTAGTTGCCAATTTTAACACTCCCTCTCAACTAGGGAGAACTTCATCTGCAATCTGTCTATTGGTCGTTACTATTCATCCATCAAATGCACTGCCCTGTACAGCCTAACCCTTGCCCTGCTCTGCTCTATTCTGCCTATTCTGCTTTGTCTTGTTTTGCCCTGTACTAATCTGTACGTCTCTGCTCTGTTATGCACTGCTCTGCTTTGTTCTATTCTGCTCTGCTTTTGTCCGAATTATGAAGAAGAAGAAATGATCGAGGATGTATCATACTGACTCAAAGTCAGTCTCAGAATATGTACCACTGGTCCCAGACCAAACTAAACCAACCCGAAGTCAACGTCATAGTGAGTACAACTCTACTGGACCCAGAACAGTATCATCCTCCACTGACTCAAAGTCAGTCTCGGAGTGCGTACCACTAGTCCCAGACCAATCTCAACCGACCCGAAGTCAGCTTCATAGTAAGTACCACTCCTACCACTGGTCCCAGACCAGTATCGCAGTCTCAGAGAGTGTACCACTGGTCCCAAACCAGTCTCAACCGACCCAAAGTCAGCGTCATAGTATGTACCACTCTCAATGGTCCCAAACCAGTACTGCACTGACACGAAGTCAGTCTCAGAGTATGTACCACTAGTCCCAAACTAGTCTCAACCGACCTGAAGTCAATGTCATAGTATGGTACAACTCCTACCACTAGTCGCAGACCAATATCATTGATCCCAAATCAATGGAGTTCATCCTAGCGTAGGGAGTACGGTAGATACAACGATGCATCCATCGGTACTACTATGGTCCCTAACTTCATTTCCCTGCTCATTGATCAGATGAGAGGTACTTCCCATGAGTCCCAGACCGCATGGGTAGGATGTCTCGACAGGAGAACTTAATCAATCCTGTCCTCACAGGAGAACACATCAATCCTGCTACAATCGCCATGGAGAACACATCAATCCAGGCCTCACAGGAGAACACATCAATCCTACTACAATCGCCATGGAGAACACATCAATCCAGGCCTCAAAGGAGAACACATCAATCCTGCTACAATCGCCATGGAGAACACATCAATCCAGGCCTCACAGGGGAACACATCAATCCTGCTACACAAGAGAGCGAATCATCTTGTTCCACAAGAGAGCGAATCATCTTGTCCCACAAGAGAGTGAATCACCTTGTTCCAGTGCGCACCACCAGGGGAGGGTGAGTCACCCTGTGGTCGTATGTTGCTCCAGTAAGAACCGCAAGCCCTCAGAGCTCCCAGAGCTCAATGTATGCAACATGCAGGACCCTTGTACAAGGGTTTCTTGACGACTCCAAGTCGTTTGGGAAAATCACAGATTAGATCTTTCCTTGGGGCTTTGACAAGGTGTATCGACCTGTACATCATCTTAATGCGATGGAGCCTCCTTGCTCATCGACTTACCATATCCCAGATGATGTCTATCTGCTGGAGCAATCGACGAATAAGAGATTCCTTAATAATCGAATCCCACCGCTGGTTGTTACAGAGAATCACAGTGGTATGTGTTCAAACAGCTTATTGAAGAGCTTCCCCAACCAGGCAGCTTCATACGAGATCATACTCATAGATATGTATCTGGTCTCAGTGGTGCTTATGGCAACCGACTTCTGCTTCCTGCTCATCCATTATATCGAAGTAGAATCCAAAGAGAAATAACACTAAAAAGTGCTCCAGTGATCCTCCACACTACCTGCCTAATCAGCATTCGAATAATCATGCAGTTTCATATTTCCGACAGTGTATCTCAATCCATGAGAGATTGTGTCCTAAAGACATCTCGGAAGATTCTTGGCACCAATCTAGTGAGGCTCAACCAAATATGAGCTCACAATGCTAACTGCAAAACATATGTTCGGACGGAGGTTCAGCAAGAACATCAACGCGAATGAGTTTTTGAAACTCAGAGGCATTTCCCAAAACTAGTCCGACATCACTACCATATAACTTTTGAAAGTCAAGATCCTCGAGGGAGTCACAGGCTTGCAGTCCATCATACCAAATCTTTTCAGAATCTTCACCACATATTTTCCTTGAGATAGGAAAATTTCCCTTGGCTTCTCCCACACTTCAAGTCCTTGGTTCTTCATTTCAAATTCAGAAGCCAACTCCCTCTTACATTTGTGAATGATAGGGTATGCACCTATTAGAAAGAGGTCATCCACATACAACACCAGTATGAGAGGCTTGTCAACTTCAACCTTAAAATAAAGGTTAGGATCAGCTTCACTCCTAGTGAATCCCAGCTTCATCAAGTAGCTATCGATCCTCTCATACCATGCTCGGGTGCTTGCTTCAGCCCATAGAGAGCCTACTTCAACTTGCATACATGAGATTTTCAATCATAAATCTCAAATCCTTCGAGTTGCTCCACATAGACCTCTTCTTTGATCGAACCGTGCAAGAACACGGTCTTGAAATCCATTTGATGTAGGTTCCATCCTTGTGAAGCCACAAGGGCTATGATCAAGCAGATGGTCGTATATCTGGCAACAGATGCAAATATCACATCATAGTCTATACCTTCCTTCTGGGAGAAACCACGAGCAACAAAACGAGCCTTATACCTTTTCGTACTTCCATCTGCTACAGCTTTATCTTGTAAAGCCATTTTGAAGTAACAAGTGTCTTGTCCTGGGGTCTGGGAACTACTTCTCAGACATCATTCTCCATAATGGTCATAACATCCTTCCATACTTGATGTTGGACGGCATCTAAGAATGATGAAGGCTCATTTTGTATGATTGTGCTCATACTAGTCAGGCATCCCTGATACCTGTTGGGTTTCTTACTTTCATGAAAGGTTCCTTGGGATGCAACATGTCTTTCAGCATCATCAAGTATCCCCCTAAGCCATGAAGGCCTCTTCCTGGAGGAGGAAGGCTTAGGTGGATAAATAGGATCCATCGGTTCTTCCACATCAAGCATTGTTACATCATATACCCATAGAGACAGCGTCCACAATCATATAATTCCACACCATTCTGCTCTGGAGTATGTGGTGTAGTAGTCTCCCTCTTAATGCCAACCTCAGGTATGCCTGAGTGAACCAATTGTAATATATCGGAGGTCTTGCTTAGGCTTGAGGGGAATGGTCCCCTTTTGAGCTTTCCTTCGGCACATCCTGAACATACACCTTCTTTTTCTACTCGGAATTCGGACATCCCTATCGCCATTTGTCTTACACCGAATAGAGCTTTATAATGAAGGTGGGCAAACCTCCAATGCCAAAGTTCGAACTAAAGAGATGTTTCATAAGACATGACACCTAGCGGACTTCCATCGACCTGATATAATGAATCAACACAAAACCCAAGAGTAAAGGCATCTTTAACATTATTTTTCCATATGTGTACCTTGCCATCGCTAAAGGTTACCTTGTAGCCTTTGTCTTCCATTGTCGAGATGGACACCAGGTTCTTTTGGAGGTCAGGTGCATTTAATACATCTTGGATTTCTAGCCTTCTTGAATGCTTGTCCTCTTCCTTGATTCCCAACTCTCCTCTTACCTTTGCTATTGAATTTGTCATTCCTTTGATTGCCATCAAAGGGATTTTGATCATTGTCCTGGTGTGAGTCCTTTCTATCAGGGCACTCCCTTGCATAGTAACCTGCTTTATCGCAGATGTAACATCGTCCTTTTCTTCCACCCTTAGGTCCAGCCTTTCCTTTTGATTTAGTCTCGGAATTATTTCTTTTCTTAGCATGAGAAGAAAAGGCAGCAGGAGGAACTTTAGGCATGGGCATTTCTTGCTCTTCTACCCTTGTTTCTTCTTGAATGCATCTAGCCATTAATTCCATGAAACCAGGAATTACGTGATTGTTTAGAAGAGTAGTCCTGAACACGTACCATTCGGATGGTAATCCTCCAAGAGTCGTGAGTGCCATTTCCCTATCAGCAATAGTCTCCCCAATAGGTAGGAGATCGTTCTTGATCTCGGTCATTCTTAAGAAGTATGCTTGCATACTCTCATCTTTACCCTTCTTGATTTCCCTTAGCTTATTTCTAAGAAACAAAACTTGATTTGCATCATTAACTTTAAATAAACTCACCAGTCTATCGTAGATTTCCTTGGAGGTGTTCAGATCAGAGATGTAGGCCACCAAGTGCTTGTTGATAGAGTCCCAGATGATCTTCTTTGTTTTGACTTCTCTGGTTTTCCATTTGTACCTGGCAGCAACAGATGTATTTGATGGAGGCTCAACAATATTGCCTCTTACATGGTCCAACACTCCTTGATCTTCTAGGGTTAGATTGATAGACATCTTCCATCCGTGATAGTCAACTTTCTCACGGAGCTTGTCTTCAACAGGAAAGAGTGTTGAGGACCCCATAGTTCTTTTAGGATAGCCTTGCCAATCTTCTATTCGCTAATTGCTCTTGCTCTTGGTCGGGCTTTGTCTTCACCTCAGCTCTGATCCCATGTTAAGTTATGGTATGTTCTATGCTTAGAACAGTTTACTTCTTTTCTTATTATTTCAGATTAGCAATCACATGTACATAAAGTAAAGTGTAGATAGAAAATTAAACAATTGGCA
Source organism: Pinus tabuliformis (assembly GCA_031772625.1). NCBI lineage: Eukaryota > Viridiplantae > Streptophyta > Pinopsida > Pinales > Pinaceae > Pinus > Pinus tabuliformis. Next base: position 1,104,039,136 of record CM062811.1, read on the forward strand.
GAAAACAAGCCAAGACAAGAGACACAAGATGTGGCGGTTAGCCAAGGACAAACCCCACAATGTGTGGGGAAACCCTTTGATCAAAACTTCTTTTATCTTCAATAATTCAGCAGAGAGAAATAGTACAATAAATCTTATTTATATCAGCAGTAGCAAACCCTAGATCAGCAGCATCAACATTAGCGGCTTCATCATCAAAACTAGGGCAGACAATATCTCACAAACCGACCATCAGGTCGGTTTGATTCCACCACCAAAAGTTGTAGCTTTCAGAGGAGGTTCAGATCAACCTACAGCGCAGTTCAGATGAGGAGATCTTCTAGTCCATGCAGGTCAAACTTCACTTCTGCAGTTGCAGCTTCAGTTTCAGCAACTTCCTTCAAACTAGGGCAGTCGATATTTTGCAAACCGTCCGTCGGATTGACTTGATTCCACCACCAAAAGTTGTGGCTTTCAGAGGAGGTTCTGATGAACCTACAACGCAGTTCAGATGAGGAGATCTTCTGGTCCACATAGGTCAAACTTTACTTCTGCAGTTGCAGCTTTAGTTTCAGCAGCTTCCAGCTTCACATGTGTGAGGGAGAGACCCTTTTCTGCGCAGTAGAGAAGAGACTCTTTTTTGTGCAATAGAGAGAGAGAGATGTGATGAGATGAGTGAGTCCAAATGAGGAAAAGTCCTCTTGCATTTATACACAAATGATGATGTTTGAATAGATGCGACTGTTGGGCTTCTGAGCCTACATGAGTTGTAGGTCAGCTTGATAATAATTCCATAATCAAAATAAATTCATATCTCCATGAATACTTATCGGAATCGAATGACCTTTGTATCAATCCTACACCTCTCGACGAGAGGAACCTAATAAACATATTATCAGCTATGAATAAGATGACCCAAATGAAGTTTTGCCCTAGTTTCCAATTTTAACATCTATGCATGTCGTAGGGCCCTCTAAGAGGCCTAATGAGGTCCATGTGTGCCACAATGAAGAATAGGACCCTCAAAAGTACTGGACAAGGGGTTGGCCCCTTGTAATAACCTGTGGTGCTCCAAATGACATGTGAGGGCACACATGTGTCCTCATGGGTCTCCAAACTAATCGAAGATGTTGTAGATCGACTGCAAGGGCTAGGATGATGGTGCAAGTGATGCCATATCATCGTGCAAGTCCTGGATCATCTACCAAGTGTATGGTGTAGATCTGGGGCCAGCTTGGCATGATAGATCAGGTGCATCCTCCTCGTCCAACAAGTGAACCACGAGAAATCTCTGAATGGTTGTGGGAATCCATGGAGTACAATCTACTATTGTGGAGGCCCATGGCTCTCAACGCTCACCCTACATGTGCCAATGTAGCCCTCTGGAGGATTAGGACCTTGTATAGGGAGACCAAACCCAAATGGAAACCATCTGCAACCCTGCATAAGATCCAATGCATCCCCTAGCCTTCTAATACAACAAATCATTAGAGAAATCAAGTAAATGAGCTTACCTAATTATGGACGACAGGTGGGGACTTCATAATGATCTGCCCTTCCATAATGGGCTTCGAAGTGTGCAATGTGTCCTAAACTCCAAATGGGTTAACCAAGTGCCCTCTTAGGCGGTTTCTACCTCTAAAGGGGATAATATAGTCAAGGTACATTCGTCAAAAGGTGGTGGCATGTGTAAGATAGGTGAATGGAGTAGGGGATGAGAAGGGGTAACCCTGGGTCACATGTTGGGTTACAAGAGTAGTTAATAAGAGGGAGGCCCACACTTGGGTTTATATAGTGTAGGAGGGAGAAATCGTGGTACATGAGGTGCCCCAGCTTCGATTTTTCCACCCTTCTTTATATGCCTTTTTTCCTTTTTATGATTTTCTTTGCTTAACTGCTCGGGGCTCAAGGGGTTAGAGCATGATGTATAAGATATAGCAGTGAATTCCCCCTTTTAAGGTGGGGCAGTTCATTGCCCACCAGGGGTTGGGACAATCATGGGTTCCTATATGAAGAAGTTCCATAGAACCTGTAAAAACTAGGGTGATGGCCATCATGATGAGGTAGAGCTCATGTATTGTCTTTTGCCCAAGTGCTAAATGTTTTTGTCCCGGCCATCTTTTGCATTTTGTGGTACTTTTCCTGTTAAATGTGGCCATATATGCTTTTAACTTTCTTTTCAACTACATCAACCTTCAGGCTTCATTCCAGGCCATGACCCAAGATGTGGGCAAGGGGAAGAGGCAAGCTAACCCTATGTGGAGCCAATGCAGGGATGTAGACCCAGGCGGGAAAAATGATGAATGTGGCAAATAATGGATGGAAAGAGGGTAATATAAATGGATAAGGGATCGGGACCATGAACCCAAAATTAGGGTTTCCCGTGAAATACCATCCCTAGAATCAAATGGTCAATAAAACAGATCCCATGGGACTAAAATCCAAGGTTAATTCCTAAAAGGTGTCTAGGGGGCAAAAGCACAGACCTAGCCCATTCTTTCCATCGAATCCCCCCATTAATCCATGCCGAAAAGTTTCCATGATAAGCAAACTAAAATACCTAATTTCAAAAGGACAAGGCATACCTTTAGATTTGGGAGGCCCACCTTCAAACATAAGATCATGGCAGATGGGCGAGGGACCACATGGTTGGCTCAGGTGGCATAGAAATGGCACAATGAGCTAGCTGGCAACTGCAAGGGGTTGCTGGCTATCGGCTGAGGACCATCTTGGAGAAAAAAATTCTCCTTGGGATATCACCCACAAAATGGTGGGTAACAAGCTCCAACCTTGTGTGAGGACTCCAATCCTCTAGGGCTCCAACCCTCTCAATCTATTCAGTTCTTCAAGGTGGTTTCAGTACTTCCTCGAGACTTCCAAAATCATCTTCAACAAGTCCTGAATGATCTTCTTCAACAAGGCTCCAAAGATATCTTCAACAGGTCTTCAACAATTCCAAAAGATCTCCAATATGTCCTCAAGAATTCACAAGTTGGACTTCAAACTAGCTTTATGATATTGTCTCCAAGACTGTTTTGTCATATGCTGAAAGAGGCTTCTTCAAGGATCTTCAATGTTGCTTCTTCAAATGCTTCAAAGGTGCTCTAACAAATACTTCAACAATCCTTCAAGTTTTCAAGGGTCCTTCAATAAATTGCAAGCCTTCAATGGTAGTCCAAAAATCCTTCCAAGATGTCAATAAATACTTTTGACAAGTCTTCCAGAGTATTCCAACAGTTCGTCAATAATGCTCCAACAAAGCTTCAAGTCTGCCTTCAAGTGAGCCAAAGCATTCTCATCAAAACTTTAAGTTGGTCACTAGGTTGCTCCAACACTATATCAAAGAGACTGCACTCAAAAAGATACTATTAACCAAGTGCCACAAGACCAATCTTCAGATGTTTCAGGTCCTGGGTTTGTTCTGCATAAAAATCTGAGATGAGTTTTGTCAGGTTCACATATGCAATCCAAATCCAACAATCTGGGGTTTGTAATTCAATAAGAGAGGCCCAAAACAAATTTCAACATATTGAAATTTTTCGCACGAGTCCGAGCTTTTTAAGGCTTTTCCCACAGATCCGAGCTACACTGTCAAGGTTATCACATGTCCGAACTATACTTGTTCAACAAATTTGAGGCTGCAGGTCCAAGCTATACTCTTGTTCTAAACAAACCACAGAGGATTCACCAAAAATGCCAAACATTAGGTAGTCTTTGTTTTCCTTGCTTTCATATCCAATCTCTTCTTCCTTCCCTTGATTCGAGTCTCCTTTCACTTTGTTCTGACCAAGTTGGATCAGTTCCTCAGATGTCTGAATACTCTTCACTGTGCTTGATCAAGGATAGGTAGAATGAGGGATTTCGACTGGTATTTATACTTGTTTATGATTATTTTGAACAGTTGTGACTTTTCAGGAGTACCGACATAACTAGTTTGGAGTCGACATGGTAAAGGACACCATGATATTTCTTATTCATTGTATTTTATTGGACAACTTTTAGTGTGGTTGTTGCATTTCAAACTTAGGTTGGAGATGTCTTAAGACATGAGCTTTTATGATTTTGGATATGTATGCAAACAGTTGTATCACTGACTGGTGACACTCATTTGTTGGACATTACCACAATATTTATTCATTCATTCATCTGAATCTCAAGCAATTAAGTATGCATTTATGTCCTTGGGATCTTGGGTTGATTAGTTGATTATAAGTTAGCATGCAGGATGCACTTATGGTTTCATCAGTGTTAGCATATACACTTTGGGCTTCAACTACTTAGGGTTTCTTAATAAGCATACACATCTTCATATATCTAGGGCTCCTTCCATGTATGTTCATCCATGGCTTAGGGTCTCATCATATGTCTAGGATAATGTTAGGGCATCATATATCAAACATTCAAGTTTAGGGCTTGCATCAACAATTCTAGAGCTAGGGAATCTTGTACATGGGGTTTGCTTCAACAATGTTGGGCATCATATTGACATTACCTCCTAGGGGATGGCCCTTAGGTTTTTGTCGATCTCCCTCTGTGAACCCTAAATTTCATCTTGGGGCACAAAAGTGGTCTCATGGATCTCCAAATGGCTAAAGTGTCTGTCTCTGCTTCAACGTTGAGGGTTTCCAAGTTGGTGATATCCCTCCATGTCTCAAGGGTGAGACCATCCTCGTCTGAGCCCTAGATCAGTTGTCATCCCTCACAAAGTGCTAAGGCCAGCTAGGGGCATGTCTAGTTCAGGTACATCATCCCAAAAATCATCAAATGCAAGGCAAATTGCCAAAATGTTATGGGTGTTGGAGGTGCCCAAGGGTGTATATGATGCTTTGTTGTTGCTTAGAGTCCCATGGCTCTCAACGCCTCACCTATGGGTGTTAATATGCTTCTTTGGAATCCTAGTACTAGTTAAGGTGGCCAGGTCCCTGCTATGGCAACACCTAATGATCACATCATAAAGTCTAGTGAAAGCAACAAATCATCAGGTACAATAATCATTTTTGCATCTAAGTGGACCAAGCTTGAAAGTAATGGGCTATTTGACACTTCAAACAAGGATTCCCTTCCAAATTTGGGCTTTGAACTCGCAATGGTGTTACATCCCTAGGTAGGAATGGCTACAGGGAAACCCTATTAGGTGCTTCCAAACCCAAAGGGGAGGTGACATTTCCTCTGTCCACCCTTCAATCAATAGGTGTTATGTGAATAATGATGGTAACAGGGGAGAGAAGACTTCATGGCCAAGTGCCATGGTTAAAGGGATCAGCATGATAGGGATCCACATACAGAGTGTATAGATGTGAGGAGGGTGCAATCATGGATGCATGTAGACCAGCCCGGGCTTTGTTTTTCCACCCCTCTTGTGCGCCTTTTACTTCTTTTTTTCTTTGTATTACTACTCGTAACTCAAAAGGATAGAGTTTGCTTTATATGATGTGTAGCAATTATATTATCTTTATTGATGAGGCAGCGTTTTTGCCTGTTGGGGTTGGGACATGCAGGGGTTCCTTTCTTGATGTAAAGGAGCAACATGTGCCCAAGAACCAGGTGATGGCCAAAAGGAGTGAGGTAGAGCTCATGCAAGGCTTTTTCCCACGTGCTAATGTGTATGTCGTGTGAAAATTCCTAATCTACAAGGAAACCCTACTACAGCAAATCTAAATCTACTTCACCTACTTTATTTTAATATACATTATCAAGTTATTCTTCCAAATACTGAAGAAAATTACTTCTGCAACCTACACTAAATAAATTTGATTACATGAAACAAGGAAACTGAGCAAAGAGCAAGATACATAGGACACAGTTATTTTTGGACAAAATAGTCCCCGGAAAAACCCAATGTGGGAAAACTGGTGCAGCAGCTCTTAGGGTTTATTATTATGCAGGAGAAAATTTTGAATACAAATCTAGGATGCTCAGCTAGCGATCATTTACAGAGGAAATACTAGACAAAAGACTGGTGAAATCATCTCACCCTGTCACGGGAAAATCAGTGATTGATCCTCAGCTCTGGAGGCTCTCCATCACCTTTTGATGGCCTCTGCGTCAAACTACGTCACCCTGGGCAACTTTTGCGTCACCCCTCCTGGGTATTATGCTGTCTCTCTACTCTGGATCCTCTACTGGCTAAGAAATCGACTTTCTTGCCTCCAGTTTCACACCCTGGCTTTCGGCAACTGAACTTCGAATTCCCTCAGCGAAAACTCAACTTCCCCTCTCTGACTATGTTGCCTTTGCATCAGCACTGCGTAGGCCAACGTTATCCCTCCTCTAGACTTCTTTCTGTCCTCTCTTTGCCTTGTATTCTCAGGAAATTCCTTCTCCAGGATTCTCATTGCCCCTCTGCTGCAAGATCTCCCCAATCAATTTTCCTCCTGAGAACTTTTCACCTCAGAAAATCGATTTCCTCAATCTCTCTGTGTGTGTCTAACTGAACCCCAAGCCTCCTTATACTTTTCTCGTTGAGACTCCAACGGTCAAGATTAAGTCTCTAATCAACAGCTAAGATTAAAACTTGACTTGATCTGCCTTCTAGATCATTCTCACCCATATTTTGATTAATACCCATTAATATTTTAATTTTCCTAAGTTTCGACTTAGGAACCCCATTAAAAATATTAATTATTTTAATAAAATACAATCGAGGTGGAATTTCACCAAACGGTTTTTGGGTTCTTTAGAACTCATGTGCCTTAGCCTCTCCCCAATTTTCATGGCTAGAGCACATTCGATGCTACCAAAAACTAACATGTCGCAACCATCTTTTGCATTTTAATATTCTTTCTTTTATTTTGCTTGTGATCAATATATGCTTTTTCCATTTCTTTTAGCTACATCAACTTCTTAGGGCCAAGTTTCAGGCTTTACTCAGGTATGAGGATGTATGGGTGCCAAATATCAAAGAATCAATGGTTAGTTGAACCCTAAGAATGGAGGTGGAATATAGGGCTTGTAATGTAAGATTGAAAGTGGTAAGTATGAAATAGGGACAAATGGAACACGCTATCTCAATCAGGGCTTCCCAAGAAGTACCCCTCCTATACCCATTGGGCCATTAAGGGAGGTCCCACTAGACTAGGATTGAAGAGTAACCAGCCATGTAAGGTGAGGGAACAAGATCAGGTCAAAACCATTCCTGCTTCCAACTCACCCCATAATCCATGACAAATGCCCAAAGTACAAACAAGCATAAACACCTGATTGCAAAATGAATAAAGTACCTTTGATCGGATACCCACCTTCCTTCATGCGCTCTTGTCAAATGGGTGAGAAGACAGATGACTCATGCAAGTGGTGGAGATATGAATGACACATTGTCTTCAACTACTTGTGGTTGCAGAGGCTACTAGCTAGCTTGGTGGAAGAGATGATGGGACAAAAAATTCTCTAATGAGGTCACCCACTTTTGATGGGTAACAAGCCACATTCAATGCATATGTCCTAAGAAAGTGTGCATGAGAAGTGGAACACCCTCCAATATAAGCATGAAATTCCCTCAAACCAGTTCATCGTGTGAACTCATATCAAACAATGCACAAGGGAACAAATGCACCCTAGGAGAATGTGTAACAACCTAGACCCATGTGCAAACAATGTCCACATGCCTCCACACTCGTGAAAATATGCCAACAAAAGTAACACTCTATTCATCGATGTTCTCCCACATATCCATTCTATCTTAGATCATATCAGTGCGATCCAAAGGGACCATTCCTCATCCCCAAATACTTTAGAGATGTTGCCAAACCAAATTCGTTACCAATAGGGAAATCAACCCACCTAGACATCAATAGTGAGCTATAGCAACTAGGCAGTAGCATAGTATAGGAGCCAGATCTTCCCCTAGCTATTCTTCATGGCATCATCCTATCTAATGTTGCACGACTCATACTCGTATAAGACTCGTATGGCTATTGACCAAGCGAATCATATAAGAATCGGGAACCTACCTGTATAAGACTCAGCAAAATACTGAAAATAAAAAAACTTTAAAATATATATAGATATATATATATATATATATATATATATATATATATATATCGAAATTTGTTGCCAGAGATAGGTCTTATACAAGTTCGTACAAGTTTGATAAAAGTTGTATGTGAGTCAATGAGTCAACGTGGGTCTTATGCAAGTCAGTGCTTAGTAAGGGTCTTATGCGCGAGCTCTATGAGAGTGACTCATTTCGGCATATGACTCGTCAAGACCCGCGAGTCTTGAAGGGTCTTATAAGGGTCGTGCCTCATTGATCCTATCTTGAGTTCTCTTCATTTGACCTTAGGTGCTAAGAGAGGTATATCTAGTGATCATGACCCAGTCCCTAGATCCTTTCCCTCTACACATCTCCATCCCGTTGTGGCTACCCACACTTTGATCCAAGAATTTTCTCATGTTTTCGCATATAGACATCATGTTTCTACGTTACTTCTTGCTCTTTATATAGGAGATATTTTAGAACTCCTACTTTGTATTGACATCATTATACTTAGCAATCCCAGTGACCTACTTTTGTGGTCATTTGTTGGACATTAATATAATTATCTTGTAGTATCTTATATATGCTACATCCATCCACCTACAACTATCTAGGGAGTTTGAGCAACAACAACTTAGGGATAAGTTAGATTTTGACCTAAGCACTAGATTTTTTGTCACATCTTTAAACTCAAGATACTCATTGAGGAAGCCCAACATTGCTCATCAAAAGTTTAATATTGCTTTCTAGACTTTAGAAAAACTTTTAACTCTATCCTCAGGGAGACTTTATTCTAGAGAACTAAAGACATTGGCATCTTCGAGACCCTTTTGGCAGCCATCATGCATTTGTACGAATCATTCTTGGTCGTCTATGCACGACACACAAGTTATTACACTTTATCCAAAGTACTACTGGGGTAAAACAAGGTGTCTCCTTGTCCCCCACACTATTTGGGATCTACATTAATGAGTTGGAGTCCTTCTTCCATGAAGACATGCAAGATGGTGATGGTTGTCATCTACACCATGTCTTGATTTCTATCTTGATGTTTGCAAATGATGTGGTCTTTCTAGCCTCATCCCTTGATTGATTGTGAAGATAGTTGGATGCCTTGGCCCTTTTCTATAATCTTGGTTAATTGATGGTCAATGCGGTGAAGAAGATCCTCTTTGATCACCATTTCTTTTTCAAAGAAGAGGAGATCGAGTTCACCAACTCATATACTTATATGGGTGTATTATTCACGCGATCCCACTTTAGTTTGCAACAAGCACTTCAGCGTCATATCAACAAGGGCTACGGGTCTTCTTGCCACAAAATCTAGCAAGCCTAGTGCAAAGCCTCACTAGGCAGATCCAGACCTTAAGGCAACAAGAGATCGGCCTTTCTCCAACTATTTAGTGGTATTTAAAATCATAAGGGAGGCTTCCCTATAAATCACCTAAACGATATTCAATAAGAATGATTCAAGGTGATAGATGAGGTCTAATGATTGGGATAAAGTATTGGAAGAGCCTAGAGGGCTAATACAATCTTCACTAAAGTTCAAGCACTCTATCTTTAGACCAATTAAGTAAATTATAAGGCTTTTATAAGTTAGGGTTTTGCAGATTTTCAATGATAGGGTGTGCAATGTCATACAACAGCCAAAAGAAATAGTCTTAGAATGATAAATCAACAAAGGATCAAGACTATCAATAAGATATGTAGAGTCTTGGGCTTTCAATGGAGTTTTTATGGCTCAAACATGGATAAAACAGCAATTAGATGATGATATCAACCCTAGAAATAGGGTTTTAGATACAATAAATGCTAGATTTTTCTTTTAGACAAAACATTTAATGCAATTCCTACCTAGTAAGCAATGGCACATCAAACAACATTACTTTTTTAGCAATATTTCATAGAAACCCTAACCCAAGATATCTAGAATTAAAGAGAGAATTTAATAGAAGTAGAGAATTTGATCACCACCACCTACATTAGTGCGTTGATCTAAATGGGCAATGGAGTATTCCAGGGAAAATTCAATGAAGATGGCATGTTGAAGAGGGTGAGATAAGGCATCTACTTACAAACCCTCGTAGCATCCTTTCTAGGGAGATTTTAAATTTAAGAGATGCACAACTCAAAGTTCTCTTAAAGTATTCAAGGAAAACAATTTTGCATACAATAAAGGAGCAATATTTCTAAACAAATTTAACATTTTAACCATGGCACGTGTAGAAACCCTACTTTCAACAATATAACATGCAAAATATAGAAAATATGAAATAAACTTACAAAATTTTCACAAGAATCTCTTCAATCAATTCCAACAAACCAACTCCAAGTGAAAATTTCACCTTCAAGAGAAATTTGCACCATAGAGATCACATTGTGGCCAAGTAGAAGAGACAAGGAACTAATGCACACTTCCAAAGAGAGGAAAGAATGATGAACGAATGGTGATAAAATGAAATGAGACCTTGCTCTATTTATATGAGGGAAACCAAATCTCATTTTCATAATTTTACAAGCAAAACCCCTAAAAAATTCACTTGAGCGTTCAACAAGCTCAAAAGGTCACAAGTTGACCTTAAAATAACTCAAAAACATAAATAAAAAATGCCAAAAATAGCCCACATGTGTAGGAAAAAAATGCCTCCACCATGACATCATCCTCTAGAAATGGTCAAGATCCATCAAACAAGTGATGAATAGGTCCATGACTGCTCCTCACTCCAAAAAATCTTCAAAATGCATGGGTACATGTCCAAATAGTGCCTCCTCAACCATGACATCATCCATAAAGAGGCATGTGTCACCCTTCTAAGGCTTGTGGGGGGTGATGTGGCATGTGCAAGGCAAGTTTTGGGGTCCAAGGAAAATGTGCAAGCCCTCTCAAGCCAAATCATCCTATTTTGGGCTCCAAAACAAGCAACATCCATAAAACAAAGTCGAGGCTAGCTTGGGAGCATCTTGGGTTCATCTAAGCACATCATCACGTAGTCCAACGCCCAAGCTCTATGGCTTAGTGCTTCAGCATCTAGAGGTTCACGAGGGGATCTAGTACCATGTGGAATCATCTCAAACCCTAACACTCGTCTCAGAAGGGGCGACGCTAAAGCACCAAGGTCATCTATGCCCTCAAATTGGGGAAAAACGTCCTCTGGAGTGATGTTGACGAGGATCAAGCCCACCCCTCAAGGGATCTCTACTGCTATGAGAACACTTGTAGACACAAAACTCTCAAGATCAAGTGAGATCAACATCATTAGGGCCAAAAACCATTAATGCATCATAGTGGACAAAATCTAATGCTAAGAGCACAAGAATACTTCATGCATAACTCACCTTCAAATGTCTAACTATATCAAGACCTGTAAACAACTTACCTCATTTATGTTAGGGATGATTAGATCAACAGCACTATTAGGTGTTTCCAGTCCCCAAGGGAAGTGACAAGTCCCAGGTCAACCCATCAATCCATAGGTGTATGTGATAATGATGTTCATGGGGTTGGAGAGACTTCAAGGCAGGTGTCACAACGATGAAACCAGCAAATGGGGTCCAACATCCTGAGAGTACAGATGTAAGGAGGGAGCAATTATGGAGGCATGTGTTATCCCTTTCCTTGGCCTGCTTTTTCCACCTCTCTAGTGCGCCTTTTACTTTAATGACTTTTCTTTATTCGATGCATAGCTTAGGAGCCCAAGCTTGCTTGAATACTTTTCCAATGCCCCTTTAACATTTAGCAATTTATCGCTCATCGGGGTTGGTTGATTCAAAAGTTCCTTTATTTAGATGAAGCATTAAATGCTTAAGAAACTGAGCGATGGCTAATAATGGCAATAGAGCTCATGCTAGGCTTTTTCCCACACACTAAATAATGTCCCAACCATCTTTTGCATTTTACATTTTATTTCATTGTGGCTTTATATGCTTTTAACTTTCTTTTAGCTGCATCACCCTCCAGGGGCCAAGCTTCTAGGCCCTGACTCAAGGATGTGGATGAAATATGCCAATCCCAATAACCAACGACTACCAACCCAAAGAATGGAGATAGATAATCGAGAGAGATGGAAATCGGTAAGTATGGATTACCTTGGGAACTGTAATGTTCCTAATGGAAAAACAACAGTAAATAACATAGACATGCACTAAGCTACAACAATAAGAAATTCACACATGCATGTACAATCAATAAACCATATAATATAAGCAATAAATCTAAGTCGTTTTGTTAATATCAATGTTGAAACTGAGTACAAATAGAGGGGGATGATGGAATCTGGGCTTGCTTTTATAAGCATGCAAACCCGAAAATGGCTCAAATTGGTAACTCGCACTGCACAGAAATTCTATCATTGTTGTTGGAGGTGAACTGTGATTTATGCCCTCCAAAAATTCTATAAAATTAACCGGAGGATACTCTCACCCAAATCTACCAAACGCAGAAAAATCTTGGGCTATTCCAGTTGACCTGGAAAGCCCCAAAAAGTGCAAATTACCCAAAAAATATTGTTGTTGTTGTTGTTGCTGCTGGAGAAGAACTAAAATTTCTTCCCTCGAAACTACTCAGAAAATTATGAAAATTTAACCCGAAGCTCCTCGCACCAAACCCATAAAAAACCCATAAATGTTTTGGCTTAACTCCAAGCCAAGATCAAGCCCACCAAGTGGTGTGAATTACCTAGTTTATCAATAAAATGCACCGTTGAATGAAAGTTGATTTACAACCTGAACACTGCCCAGAAAATTCTGAAATTTTAACCACAGATTCCTGTCACAAAACCCAAAAAAATCTTGGGTTGATTTCGACTCATCTGGAAAGCCCCAAATAGTGCGAAAATCCCAGATTGCCCAGCTCTATGTCCAGTAGGAAATTACCTTAGAAAATGATCCAAATCCACCTCTAGAAATCGCTGAAAATCACCTCAAAAATCTCCTCCGGAAATAGATCCAATTCCCAGCCAACTACATCTAAATTTCCAACCCTAAACCCCTGCGGAGATTATGCCTAGGAACCCCAGTGCAGGCTTAGAAAAGAAGAATTCAGCCTAACAATATACCATTGTTTTAGCCATGTAAATTGGTGCCAATCTCCTCCTGCCAAGAGAAAAACTCTTGCAAATGCCCAGAACCTGCAAACAAAGAGAGTTTCTCTAAATGATCATTGTAGTTCTCCTTTTGCGCCTAGGTAGTGTGAATGGCTGAGGGAAATCTTTGCAATTATCTCCAATGGAAGCCCTGAAGTAGACTCCCTAAGGCCTCACTAGGGAGATACTCAAAGTTTTCCAAAATGAGGGTGGAATTTCCGCTTGGAATTCCTGTGCTAAACAACATTTTTTTCTTGTGCTAAACAACCCCAAGAGAAGATGAAAGGTGAAATGTAATAGACAAAAGATGATCAACAAATGAGTCCATCCTCCTTTTATAATTTCTCCCCATGCTTCTAGACTCCCTTTTTAATTATTATTTTATTGGTGGGGGCCATTTTCCACTAGGTGACTTTTTCCTCCATTTTAATAAAATAATAATTTGCCACCAATCTCCATTAAAATAATATTTTGCCTCCCTTCAATAAAATATTATTTTGCAACATTCCATTAAAATAATATTTTTTGTCTTTTCTCACAAAATAATATTTTCCCCTTTTTTAATATTATCAATTAGCAAAACTCCTTAGTGATTTTAGCATGCACAAAATTGGGGACATGACAATCCTCCCCGCCAAAAATTGCTTGTCCTCAAGCAATATCACTACATGTTGTTGATCCACAAGTTGGCTGAGCTAATGCTAGAGCCCCAAATGTGCCACTAAACCACTCCTCACTATCGCACCACCACCACATGAATAAATCCTATGTCACTAGGGTCCCAAACCAACCTGACCTCCTCCTATGGAACATCCTGCCATACTGGCAAAGTCCCCCATGTCATCAGTGAATCACTAAAACCCAATGGAAGATCTGAATGATCTTTCCCTGTATAAACCAACTCATCCCTAAGGGTAGCTGAATTGTCGAATCCTATGATGCCTGAATGCCATGCTTTAATGGAGAGAGTTTGGATTAGGTGACAACCCCTTCTCTGAGTTTGCCACCAAGAACACACCTTGTGGGGTTGAGAATTTTTCCCATACTAACCTAGGTGTGCAAGCGAGGCGGCAACAAACCTCACTTAAGAGTTTCATCAATCTCTCTCAAGTGGTTGAGAGCACTAGTTTGACTAGAGACAAAAAATCATGTTTCGGTCATGTTTTCTTTTTATTTAATTTTTTGTCTTTTTGTCTTTTTCCCTACTTTTTTGAGTAAAATTGATTTTTCATAAAGAAAAACCAAAATTTTCACCCAAAAGGGGGTACTAAGGTAATTATGGGTACTCTAGGAATGAAAACGAGTACTAATGCCATATGAAACCTCCTAGTACCACTTTTTTATTTGTTACATGAAATTAATTTTTAAAATATCGTTTTTGCGGGAAACTTTCAATTATTAAAAAATCCTATAAAAATCTAATGCAATTCTATAAGACTTAATATAATGCCTAGCATGGTAATACACATTGACCCTAGATTTAGATAACACCTTTAGAGCCTAGATATTAAGACACACTCCATCTTTGGAGGATGTGAGTGAAAAAAAAACACTCTAGAGCAACTTCCTTAATAACCAAGACCCAAGGGGCTAAGATTTTAACATAAGTTCATCATCCTAGTAACATTTTTTATAATTCCACCATAGGGTATGTAGATTGCATAGAGAAAGAAGAGAGAAGAAGAGGAGGCAAAATTGCTCTGCAGGACTTCTGTGTAATACTCAAACACAGAAACTAGAATCTGAAATACAGAAAGCCTGAAGAATTTAAATTTGTACTTACCTTAACTGCTGCTGATTCTGCTGGTGTTGCTGATTCTGCTGGTGATGTCGTGGCTATTTTGATCCAGTCTCCGGGAGACCAATACCACCCAACCAGACTGAGCAAACCTAGCTGCTCAATCCAGAAAGCTGCTCACAGAAGCTCTCTGTCCCTCCGTGCCCAGAACCTCAAACGGCTTAAAGCTCTTCCAATGGATAATTATCTTCTCCTGGTTTTCTTCTGGTGAATTTCTGCTTCTGGTTCTCTCTGCTCCTCTCTGGTTTTTCCCCCTAACTCTCGAGCCAGGCTGCCGGTTTTATCTATGAGCCTGGCGGTGACCGCCCTCCTGCCTACAGCCACCGCCTTCCCTCGACTCGACACGCCTCCCATGCAATTTAAGCCCTCTGATATTATCCTGTTAACGCACTCTGTGACAACACTTAGATTCTTTAAATTTATATAGTTCCGTGTTCTATAATGGATTTTGGCCATCAATCTTAGAGCTTGATCTTGTCAGTACCTGTGTTCATCGATGTAGCCAAGTCCTTTACAGTAAGCTACGGTTTCCCACAGTAGATTTAGCCTGATCATCGACAGATTTTTCCTGATCATATTCTACGCTTGGGCTTCACGATATTTGTGGCTTCAGCGTTATAATTTGATAGCCCGCTTCTACAACTTGGATACGTGCTCTGTTCTTCTGAATTGTTTAGATAAGATCCCAATATCTTTTTCTATAATTACCCAGATTTCACAGTTCTCATTGCCTTTATACAGGGGCTGGCATCTTTGCTGCTATCTATCTTGTTTTAATATATCATCCACTGGTAGATATCCTTCCTTGAAAAATGATCGGTATAGCAGATTATTTTTCAGGTTATTTTGTGTCTGTAGCAGACTGTTTGGGAGGCAATCTCGAAGATTCCAGAGTTACCACAATTTAGCAAAATCTAACATTTGCATCCTCAATATCTGGTTGGTAACCCTTGAGCAATCCTAAAAGGCGGGAGACGTAAGAAGCACAGGGCACGCATCAGAACACCATGTTTCATACTGAAAGTCAATTTTTCTATTCGTGTAGTCTTGTTTTGTGAAGGTTCCTATTTTTTACAAAAATACGTCAACTTTTGTTGATCCACATGATTGGGAATTGTTCCAAGCTAAGTTACCAGAAAACGGATACGGAAACGAATACGGGTACGGGGTTTGAAACGGATACGGCAAATTTTCAAAAAATCTGGATACGATACGGCAGGAAACGGCACATAATATATATATATATATATATATATATATAGATATATATATATATATATTAAAAATAAAAAATTCATATTACCATTCATATTTCAGAATCTAGATTATCTGTATCATCTATGATCTATCATGATTCATGATTCATCATCATCAATTCAAGTTTCAACATATGCCATATTGAAGCAACGTTTTCAGTGTTCATTCTCCAAAGAGGCAGAGATTACCTTCTCATATCAAGCCAAGGGTTCCTTTTTTGCTGGCTAAATATATCTTGTTATCTGGGCTGAGTTTACCTCTTATTACTTGCTAGTCGAGTTTGCTGCTTTGTGGGCTGAGTTCTGCCATTTTAAATGGGCTCAGTTTTGTCCTTTTGAGGACCCAGTTCCAGTCTATTTCTGGAGTTCAAGATGCTACTAAAAAGGGGGTTTAGTCCCTTGTTGTGCCATTCATGCTGCCCAAGACCTCTGTTATTGGTGGCTGAGGATTTGTTTGGAAGAACTGTGGGTAATATTTGATATCAGTCTTGCGTTTTTTGAATCTATCTTGTGCTAGACCAAAACAGTTCCAATAAAAACTTAAAAGCCAAGGGAGGCAGTCTTGCTTGTGTCTGCCTGTATCATGTCAATTATGTTCCAACTTCCAAGATGAAGATAATGCCAAATGGCAAAACCTCTGATTCTTTGTCCTTTTATGATATAATGGAATGAAGCCATGGAATCCTTTGATTCCAGCATTGTTAATCCAGGTTTGCCTGTGTATTTATTATTAAAATAAAACGAACTATTTCCCTCTTCATGGATGTTTGAGCCATTTCAGAGCATTGCTGCACTGATCTCAAAATTTAAAAATTTGAAATAACCTTTAAGATAACTGGGGTGCTTTCATAGCTCTTCTTCCCATTTCAGTGACCAGTCCATTAAAATCTTTAGAGGGCCATTTCATAAACTACTTTCAGATCATGTTCTTGTACTGTACAGTATCCTATCTTAATAACAGATTTTTAAAACTACAAGCGTTTCCAATTTCTGGGTCTAACAGACCAAAGCTCATTCTCAATAATTCATGTGCCTTTTAAGTTTTTACATAGTACTTTCCAATTTTCACGTCTAAAAGACCAAAGCACATCCTTAACAATTCCTGTCCTTTATTGCATAGCAGTTCACGATTTGCTGAAACGTATTGGTTTTTTTAAAACGGGAGGGCTTTTTCAGGAAAACGCCTGAAGAACGGCCAGAGAAAAAACAAAACGTTTCCAAATCACCCAAAACGTTTTTTGGCCGTTTTTTTGCCGTTTCTAGGGTGGATACGTATCCAAAATGTAAAACGGTGTTTTGGCCCTTCAGGCAGCCGTTTCCGGTATCCTAGGTTCCAAGTGGTTCCAAATCCGCATGGACAAATCCGCATTGATAAATTTGTACAAGTCTTTTTAGATGATATTCTCATCTATTCCAAGAATGAAGAAGAGCATGAAGATCATTTGCGGATAGTGTTGTCCTGCCTTAGAGAACGTCAGTTATATGGAAAACTATCCAAGTGTTCTTTTTTTCAGGAAAAGATTCATTATTTGGGTCACATCATATCAGGTGAAGGGATTTCCATAGATCCTGAGAAGGTAAAAGCGATCATGGAATGGCCAATACCGAAAAATGCACATGAGATACGAAGCTTTATGGGTTTAGCAGGTTATTACCGGAGATTTGTGGAGGGATTCTCTAAAATCGCAAAGCCAATCACAACCCTCCAGCGTAAAGGTGTTAAGTATGAGTGGACCGAGGAATGTAATAAAGCATTCTCTGAACTCAAAAGACTACTCACCAGTGCACCAATCCTAAGAGTCCCTGATATGGGCAAAGACTTCACGGTATGTACTGATGCATCCAAGCAAGGGCTGGGTGCAGTGTTGATACAGGATAAGGGAGTGATAGCTTATGCTTCCAGAAAGCTAAAACCTCATGAAGAACTCTATGCAACCCATGATTTAGAATTGGCCGCTGTAATGCTAGCTTTAAAGATTTGGAGACACTATCTGGTGGGACGAAATTTTACACTTAAAAGCGACCATCAAAGTCTACAATATTTGTTCACCCAAAGAGACTTAAATGCCAGGCAAAGACGATGGAGTGAATTCCTAAGTGAATATGACTTCGAAATATCATATATTAAGGGAAAAGAAAATGTAGTAGCTGATGCTTTAAGCAGGAGACCTCGGATATTCTCTCTCATACCCATTAAAGTGGACTTAAGACAACGAGTACTGGATCGTCTTATAAAAGACAGCTGGTATTTAAAGGTGAGGGCAAGTCTTGAGGGAATTAAGGCAAAAGAATCTAAATTTGAGGGTTATGAATTAGAAAACGATGGGATCCTACGATTCCATGGAAGGATGTACATTCCTGATGATAAAGATCTTCGAGATACCATCCTTGGGGAAGCTCACAAAGCAGTATATTGTGCTCATCCTGGAGTAGGGAAAATGTATGCGGATACCAAGAAACTCTTCTTTTGGGCAAGCATGAAGCGTGATATCGCTCAATTTGTTGCAAAATGTTTGGAATGTCAGCAAGTAAAGGCAGATCATCGTCACCCAGCGGACCTCTTACAACCCCACGACATTCCTATGTCTAAATGGGAGACCATTTCTATGGATTTTATCACTGGACTACCTCTTACTTCTCAAAGACACAATGCCATTCTGGTAGTGGTGGATAAATTAACAAAAAGCGCCCATTTCATTCCGGTAAGAGATACTTATGATGTTGTTGACGTAGCTCGAGTATTCATAAATGAAATTATCAGATTTCATGGAGTACCTAAGAAGATTATATCCGATAGAGATTCGCGATTCACTTCCAGATTCTGGACTTGCATGCAGACAACCTTAGGTACTCAGCTAAATTTAAGCACTGCTTACCATCCTGAGACTGATGGGCAAACTGAAAGAGTAAATCAGGTACTTGAAGACATGTTGCAAATGTATGTGATGGATCAGCAATCACACTGGGAAAAGTATTTACCCTTAGTCGAATTCGCATACAACAACAGTTACCACAGTTCGATTGGGATGCCTCCATTTGAAGCTTTATATGGCAGACCTTGCAGAACACCGTTAAGTTGGGACAGGTTAGAAGATCGAGTGATAATAGGACCAGAATTAATCCATGAAATGGAAGCGCAGGTCAGACAGATTAGACAACGATTAAAGGAAGCCCAGGATAGACAAAAGAGTTATGTTGATGCTCACCGAACTGATAGGAGGTATGAAGTAAGGGACCAGGTCTTCGTCCGCATCAAACCAAATAAAAGTGCTATTCGATTCGGAAAAGGGACAAAGTTGTCACCCCGATTTATAGGACCGTTTAAAGTCGTGGAAAGAGTTGGACCTGTTGCCTATCGTCTTGCCCTGCCACCTCACCTGCATAGAATTCATAATGTATTTCATGTTTCTGTATTAAGACATTATATAGCTGATCTATCTCATAACATCCAGTGGAAAGAATTGCAGGTATCGGACAAGGGAGTCATAACGGTCGAACCGTTACGTATACTGGAATGTAGAGTCCGACAGCTGAGGAACCGTCTGGTGGACCAAGTTAAGGTCCAATGGGGCAAGTACAGTCCTGGATCAGCAACTTGGGAAAATACAGAGGACATATGTCAGAGATACCCTAATTTATGTCCATTTTGAAGAACTTTACAATATGTTTAGTATATATTTACTTCACTACAATCAGAGACTCAGATACATTTTGAATGATTATGGATAAACATGAAACTTTATGGCATAATATATGTTTAAATTCCTGCTGGTACATGGATACCAAAACAATATATGTGGTTCATTTTACTAAGTTATAGTTGTTTAAGGAAAGACCTTTATTTATAGATCGGATTTATTTATTTTGTCAAATATGATCAATGGGATAGAAATCAGGAAGTGAATACAATCTAGGTGAACGTCAAAAGACATGCATGGAATATGGCAAAATATGTTATGCTGTAGTGTCATATGTGAATAATACATGAGTTATTTTGAATATGCTGATGCACATTTTACAAATGCATGGGTAAGTGTATGATTGCAGGTAAATGATCCAATTTCCGAGATGACCACGTGATGACAGAACCTCAGACCAATTAAAGCTCAAAGTGATTCTATGATAGGGTAGTAGCCCTAATTTTACTAGGAGGGGTGGAGGTGTTACCCACCGTTTATCCTCCGAACCCTGGAGTCATGGGAGGATTGTGCGAGTCACGCTCCTCTAGACGTGTGATGATGACTGCCGGATGCCTACTGGGAATCAGGTCGGTATAGCCGACGCTGTCACCTTAGTGTTTATGAATGGTTAGGTCAGTAAAATTGACGCCATGGCATACTCCAGTAGAAGACGGATAGGATGGGAGCAGAAGAGATTAGGGAGGATAGGATGATTTTGAATAGCTTGGGGACCTGGATAGAAAAGGTCATGTCCATTAAAACCTTGAACTTAAAACTCTAAACTTCGGGACGAAGTTCTCGGAAGGGGGGGTGTATGTAACGACCCATCTAAATTGATCCATTTTATAAAATTTTAAACTTTATCATATATATATATATATATATATATATATATATATTAAATTTTATAAAATATATAAGTGAACTTTATAAAATGAAATTTTATAAAATATATCATGGAACTTTATAATATATATAAATGAAATGTTATAAAACATGTAATTAAACTTTATAATATATATAACTGAAATGTTATAAAACATGTAATTAAACTTTATAATATATATATAACTGAAATGTTATAAAACATATAAATGAACTTTATAAACGTAAATCTAAACTGTGCTAAAGATATATATATATACCAAAGATCATTAAAGGGCCCTTTTAAAAGGGGGACGCTTGCAACCACCTGAAAATTTATAACAGAGTGCGTTAACAGGATAATATCAGAGGGCTTAAATTGCATGGGAGGCGTGTCGAGTCGAGGGAAGGCGGTGGCTGCAGGCAGGAGGGCGGTCACCGCCAGGCTCATAGATAAAACCGGCAGCCTGGCTCGAGAGTTAGGGGGAAAAACCAGAGAGGAGCAGAGAGAACCAGAAGCAGAAATTCACCAGGAGAAAACCAGGAGAAGATAATTATCCATTGGAAGAGCTTTAAGTCGTCTGAGGTTTTGGGCACGGAGGAACAGAGAGCTTCTGTGAGCAGCTTTCTGGATTGAGCAGCTAGGTTTGCTCAGTCTGGTTGGGTGGTATTGGTCTCCCGGAGACTGGATCAAAATAGCCACGACATCACCAGCAGAATCAGCAGCACCAGCAGAATCAGCAGCAGTTAAGGTAAGTACAAATTTAAATTCTTCAAGCTTTTTGTATTTCAGATTCTAGTTTCTGTGTTTGAGTATTACACAAACGACCCATCTAAATTGATCCATTTTATAAAATTTTAAACTTTATCATATATATATATATATATATATATATATTAAAGTTTAAAATTTTATAAAATGGATCAATTTAGATGGGTCATTACATTCTGGGCTTGAAACTTTGACCAGTGCCTTGCCCAACTTTGATGGTTTTTCCTTTCTCTGCTAGGCACATTGGCAGGTAACAATAGGGAAGCCTCCCCTGTGGTGAAAGTCCACTAGAGGGAAGGAGGTGGTGGCTGTGGTGACAATGGGCCACACCTCATATTGTTGTCCCTTGATCTAGCTCTAGCCTTGCAAGCTACCCTCACAGGGCCTGCTGGATTTTGAGGCAACAGGCCTCATTGAAGGTCAATGATTTTTCAAGCCTAAACAATCTAACGGCTACCAATGATGCATTCAAGAGAGTATTTGAGCTAACATTCAGACAACCACAAGAAGACTTTGGAAAATAGCATCAAATATTATGGGATCCCAAAAACAAATAGCCGTGGGGTCATTTTTTTAGTAGGAAAGAGATACAGTACTGTACACTTGATCAGGAGATGCAAAGTCAGATATGATATGTCAAATCAAGAAGAGACCTAATTTACTGAAAATCAAATTGTTTAGTATCACCAAATACCAAAAAAATCACTGGCATCTAACCCCCCAAACAGCGGTTGCACAAAGACAGAAAAACAAAAGTACTAAAAAGAATACTTCTTAGGCTTTAGATCCGCTAAGATGTGTATAAAATCATAGAAAAGGCATTATATGAGCACAAGCATACTCCTCAATCTCAAGTTTGGTTCTTTACTATGTGGGGCCATAAGATACAATAAATTTAAGGACTAAAATTGACATTGTGATAGTTGTTAAATCAGCTACTTTCAGTAAAATTAACTGAACAAATTATGTTAGTCTAGTAGTTCTTAACTCTCTACTTTATATAGATATACAATCCAGAATGTGTAGTAGTCCCCAGAGATGAGTTATTAACTTATTGGACAGTTAGAAAGCATTTTACATGCCAGTTATAGAGTTGTGTAATCAAGCTACAGTCAAAAAGCATTATGTCTTCTTGGTTAGAAAAACTGGGATGTGAAAATAATTATGGAACAAAACAGAAGAAGCAAAAACAACGAACTGTCATTAACAAACAGGACTGCCGTAGTTAGTATATCACCTAGACAACTATCTTATTGGGACAAACAGTATGAATAGTTTGCATTAGCCAAATTTACAATTAGACAAAGTTATGGAGCCATTTATCTAAGCACTTGCATGGACCAAAGATGCAACACTAATAACGCTAGAAAGAAGCATGTATGCTAATCACCAACTAACAAAGTACAATTTCTCATGTAATCTGTAGAACTGAATACTTTAAAATCTCACGCCCTGACTCTCAATTTCCAACAAAGTGCAGACTGTTTATTTGCTTCAAATGCTTCCTGATACCTCCTCCAACATCCATATCAGTGTTGATTATTTTTACTATCCCACAAACTGTAACCACATCACCAGGTATGCATGCATCCACTAGATCTTCAGTTAATTCACACTCTACAGTTCGAGGCATTCTTCCCTCTTCATGATTTTGAGCGTGCAAGAGCTCCTGTATCCTGCATCAGTATAGAACTACTATGTCAGGTTCATCTTTACAATCTTTTCTATGAAGAGAACAAATTTGTGAACATTCAGAAAATTGGGTTAATATTACTGAACATTTGAAACTCGTTTGAACACCTGATTTTCTGAAAATCAAGGGTCTGTGCTTCACATCTGACAGGAATAAACGTTTTGCTTTTGCAACTCGGAAGAATGCAACTGGATGGTGGTGAGTATTTCCCATCAGGAAACCGACATGTCACTGTCGATCGACATTTTGTACATGTAAAATTCATTTGTACCACTAAAGGTTTAACTATGCTCATCTTCACAACTGTTCCATGCACAGATACAAGTCTTCCTGTCGAGATAATCATGGCAAGTCAAAAATGAATTCATCAATGCAGGGTTTGAGTTCAATAATTAAATTTGAGGAACATAATTATATTCCAGTTACTGACTGGTGTGGTAACGGAAAATTATAGAAAACAATTACCAATAAAAGCAGATTTCAAATTCTTAAGTGCCAGCATAGAGTCAGGATGGTTATATAATCTAATATTGATTTTTCCATGATAATCTGTTGGCTTGTCACACGCCAATACCTGTTTGACAGAAATATGTATGTTAATTATGGGATTACAAAGTTTTCTAAATCCATGGCACTTTTTATTGCCTTGCATTGGCATTGACAATATATTGCATGGAGACTGACGAGCAGCCTCAAAAGGTCTTTCGTAAGAAAAAACAAGAAAGAAACTTACAAAACTAGCGACAAAGATAATGATATACCTCGTGGACAGAAGCTGCCAAGCACAAGAGAGCTTCTTTAGGCACCGCATCCAATGCTACATAGAACTCCTTAACTGTACACGTTTTCTTAAGTTCTAAGAAGTTCACAGGCAAACAGGACATTCTATCTTCGTGTCGGACCTATTCCAACAAAATCAAAAACAAAAAGGATCTAATTAGTTTCTATAAAATAAACAGCATTTTGCTTATTAAATGACATGTCTTGAGAACATTAGTGCTAAAGATTATAAAAATCAACTCAAATCTAATATTATTTCATTCAAGTTGCTGTAACACATTATTGCGCACTACATCCTTTTTTATTGGAATCTTTACAATTGCAATGTTTCCCATCAACAAGATATGTTTGATAATGTGGTTAGTGATGAGCCCTACGATTGTCCTTTCCAATCACATATTTCATCATCTTTTTTCTTCAAAAGCAATTCGTTTTCTCCATTTTATTTCCATTTTACCCTCATTATCCATTACCTTCAGTATGGTTGGATTATGTGTTAAAAAATGAGTATTTTTATAGTAAGTTAATGAATTTGCATATCTTGGTGTGGAGAGCAGTCATGAGCTATGGAGGGTTTTTCCAACAATACCAATGCTGTAGAATTATTCTGCGGCACAAGTCATACAAACCTAAACATCCCTTCAACCGAGACTTTCTGCAGCGGAAGAATTTGAATGAAATGGAACTACTGTGGCGGGAGTTTTCATCAGCAGCAGTATGATTGTAATTTTGTAATTTTCGTAATTGTTTATTTTTTACACTGACTACTCCTGTAAACAGTTTAATTTCATTCCACCATTTCAGACGCTCAGTCCATTCAAGTTAATTATAGGCTGAAAGGAGGAGCATTATACAAGAGTTAATTAGTTTTTATTGTATGCTAATTATAGGCACTTATCTATTTTTAACTGAAAAGTAGCTACCTTACTGCATGTTGTTGATTTGTGGTAGCATCGGATGTGCTCTAGCCATGAAAATTGGTGGAGAGGCTAAAGCACATGAGATCTCCAAGACCCAGAAATGGTTTGGGCAGATTCTAACCGGTTTGGGAGATATTAACATAATTAATATTTTTAATGGAATTCTTAAGTATAAACTTAGGAAAAATAAAATATTAATGGGTATTAATATAAAACTGGGTTAGAAAGTTCCAAAAGTCATGGATCAAGCCAAATCTAATCTTAGCCGTTGATTAGATATTTAATCTCGGTCGTCGAAGGACCAGCAGGAAAAGTATAAAAGAGGCTTGAAGGTCAATGGGAGAACACACTGAGGGAGACTAGTCAGTTCGATTTCTAGAGCGGGGTTAGTTGAGAAATTCGAACTAGTGGTCTGGGGAGCAGCTGGAGGGAGCGGGTACGAAACAAAGAGTCGGGATCAACACCAGAAGACCAGCACAGAGGTTGGAGAGGCAGACACAGAGGCAACAGACTGCACAGTCACTGGAAGGCATGCGTGGGTGACGCAGAGAGGCCCAGTACGGATGCAGAGAGGCAGGAGCTGACGCAATAGGTCTGGGAACTGCATAGAGGCCAGTAAACCTAACGTTGAGCTTGGAAGAAGTGCTAGAGAATTTGTTCTCTGTTGGGTAAGCCAGTGTGGCACCCAGTTGTACTGAAGAATCGCTGAATAATAAAATCCTCCTATGCTGCACCGGTTTTCCCGCATTGGGTTTTTTCGGGGACATTTGTCCAAAATATATGTGTTGATGTGTTGATTCTTGTGCATGTGTTTGTTTCTATATTATGGTGTGATATCTGCAGCAGAATTTATTTTAATGTTTACTGAAGGGTTTTTCGTAAATAACTTATTCGCAAATAAGCAGGTAAAATAAATCAATTGTTGCAGTGATAGAATTTTCACATGGTATCAGAGCAAGTAATTAGAGACAAGAAGCGAAAATCAATTATGGGTTGAGACCATGATGCAGAGGCATCTACGTCAAGAGACTCACATAGATTTTCAAAAAATTGCACAAGAGATAGTGACTTCAATTTCTCTATGTTGGCTTCCAGGCTGGAAGAAGTGGCTTGTGTGACTAGCTCTGCATCATCAGAAGTATGGTATATAGACAATGGAGCCTCTTGGCATATGACGGGAATATGGGAATGTTTCTCAGATTATCGAGAGGAGAGGATGAACTTTCAGATCACCACAAGGAACAAGGCAAAGTGTACTCCAATAGGGAGGGGTACCATAGTTTTTCAAACAGAAACGGGAGAGCGTTCCATGCTACCAATGTGCTACATGTACCAGGATTAGGGATGAATTTACTTTCCGTGTCGCAACTTCAAGGCAAAGGCTATGACGTTTTCTTCATCAAGGAGAAAGTATACGTCAAATACCCAAGCTGGAAAAAAAGTGCAGATCGAGATCAAAAGTAATAGGTTGTACAGACTACAACTAGAATCACCAATGGCACTAATAGGCAGTCATGGAGAAAAGGATTTGAACAAACTATGGCATAGAAGAATGGGACATTTGCACCATGGGGCTCTGAGAATTCTCAGAAACATAGTAACAGGAGATCAGGATCTCAGTACGGAACGAGATGATGTATGCAGAGGATGTGCTCTGGGAAAGTATGCTAAAGCAGCATTTTCTACAAGTAAGAACAGGGCTAAGAGTGTACTGAGATTGATACACTCAGATATCTGCGAACCTATGTCCACTAAAGCTCTTAGTGGTGTCGAATACTTTCTTACCTTCATTGATGACCACTCAAGGAAAACTTGGATTTATTTTCTAAAAACCAAGGATGAGGTTTTCTGTCGATTCAAAGAGTTCAAGGCTCTGGTGGAGAATCTGACTAGAAAGAAAATAAAAGTTTTGCGCTCAAATAATGGTGGAGGGTATGTCGATAAGGACTTCACTGATTTTTGCACTAAGGAGGGCATCAGAAGACTAGAGCAGAATGGAGTAGCAAAAAGGAAGAACTGGATTATTGTAGAAGCAGCTAGGGCCATGATATATGATCAAGATATGCCAAAATTCCTGTCGACATAAGCATGCAACACAACAGTCTATGTTCAGAACAGGACTCCTCATCAGGCTTTGGGCAAGACTACTCCAAAGAAATTTTTCACAAGGAAGACGCCTGAAGTCAGTCATTTCAGGATATTTGGGAGCTTAGCATATTGCCGCGTACCCGAGGAAAAGAGGAAGAAGCTGGATCAAACTGTACAAAAAGGATATTAGTGGGATATAGCGAGAACGCTAAGGCATACAGAATCTATCTTCCAAGGAGCAGGAAGGTAGTAGTTCGACGAGATGTGAAGTTCATGGAGGAGAGGGCTTTCAGAAAATCTCGAGAAATGCCTTCCGAGGAGCAGCCAAAAGAGGAGTCGTTGGTCAAACCTCTTCAACCAATGGAAGTAAAGAATTCTTCCTCGGATCAGGAAGAATCTCAGGATGAGGAGTTAACAGAAGCACCTGCTGGTAGAGGTAGAACAAGCAGGGAACTTCGTCAGATTCTACGAGATGCAAAGGACTTCATTGGTGTGCCAAGAAACAATAAGAGGGAGGGAAAACAGCCAAATAGATATCACGCATTAGTAGCTCAGGATGGGGAGCCTACAAGTTTTCATGAGGTAGAACAACATCAGGTTTGGCTAGATGCGATGGTAGAGGAGTACAACTTCATAATGGTGAACAATGTCTAGGAGGTAGTGCCAGGCCTCAAGGCAGATCAAATACGCTGCAGATGGCAGTATTGGGAAATACAAAGCCAGGTTTGTGGCTAAGGGGTATGCTCAAAAGGAAGGAATTGACTACAAAGAGACCTTCGCCCCGATAGCCAGGTATACATCTATTAGAACCGTGATATCTCGTGCAGCACAGATAGGGTGGGAGATTCATGAGATGGATGTCAAAACAGCATTTCTGAACGGGGTGATAGAAGACGAGGTATACATTGAACAACCAGAGGGCTTTGAGGCACATGAGAAAAAGTCTCATGTATGCAGATTGAAGAAAGCCTTGTATGGGCTGAAACAGGTACCTAGAGCATGGTATGGTCGAATCAATAGCTACTTGCAGAAGATGGGATTTGTCAAGAGTGGTGCAGATCCAAATCTCTACTATCTGGTTGTAGAGAATGAGCCTCTAATCTTAATATTGTATGTGGATGAACTCTTTCTAACAGGATCATCCAGGCTCATTAGGGACTGTAAGAAGAATCTAGCCACCGAATTCGATATGAAGGATTTGGGACGAATGCATTGTTTCCTAGGGTTGGAAGTTTGGCAGCAAAATGGGGAAACCTTCCTTGGGCAAGGGAGATATTCTACAGAAATCCTGGAGAGATTCAAGATGGAGGACTGTAGACCCATGGCTACTCCAATGATCACCAACTAGAAGAAGATTAATGCATCGGAAGACAAGGATGTTGATCCCACCTTATACAGACAGCTCATAGGGTCCCTGATGTATCTGGTCAATACCAGGCCTGACATTTGTTATGTTGTCAACACCCTCAGTCAATTCATGGTGGAACCAAAGAGGGCGCATTGGGCAGCAACCAAACATGTTCTCAAATATATATAGGGAACAGTCAACTATGGACTCTTGTACACCAAGAGTAAGGATATCAGATTGAATGGATTTACTGATGCATATTGGGCAGGAAGTTCAGTGGATCGGAAAAGTACCTCTGGGTAATGTTTCAACATTAGATCAGGAATGACCTCTTGGTGCAATAGGAAACAGAAATCCATGGCTCTGAGCTCAGCAGAGGCAGAACATATGGTCACAAGCACAACTTTGTGCGAGGCCATATGGCTCAGAAAACTGCATGTGAACCTATTTAGAAGAAAGATGGAGGCAACCAAGATCATGCTCGATAATCAGAGTTGCATCAAGCTCTCTAAGAATCTAGTGTTTCATGATCGGTCAAAGCATATTGATATCCGGTGTCACTTTGTCAGAGATTGTTGATTTGGGGTAGCATCGGATGTGCTCTAGCCATGAAAATTGGTGGAGAGGCTAAAGCACATGAGATCTCCAATACCCATAAATGGTTTAAGCAGATTCTAAGCAGTTTTGGAGATATTAAAATAATTAATATTTTTAATGGAGTCCCTAAGTCTAAACTTAGCGAAAATAAAATATTAATGTGAATTAATATAAAACTGTGTTAGAATGGTCCAAAAGTCATGGATCAAGCCAGATCTAATATTAGTCGCTGATTAGGGACTTAATCTCGGTCGTTGATTTGTCAACGAGAAAAGTATAAGAGGAGGCTTGAGGATCACACAGAGAACACACTGAGTTGATCAAGAATTCGATTTTTTGGGGTAGGGCTTGCTGAAGAAATCGAAGGAGTGATCAGAGTTGCAGCTGAGGGGCAGTGAATGCAGTAGCAGAGAGGCAGAGATAGTATCAGGAGCATCAACGCAGAATCCAGGAGAGGGTTGACGGAGAGCCAGCTAGAGGCCACGCAGAAGCAACCAGAGGCCACGCAGAGGCAGCCAGGAGCTGCGTAGAACCTGAGGAGAGCCAACGTGGGAGACGCAGAGGCTCCAAATAGGCTGACGTTAGGCAGACGCTGGGCCAATGAGGCTGACACTGGGAGATTTCGTGTGGCAGATTGGGGTTAATATCTGTCTCCGACTAAGAGGTACTACTGCCGAGGGCATTCTCTATTGGGTGAGCCATTTCTGGCTCCCAAATTTTATTCTGAAACTGCTTAATAATAAAACCCTCAGATAGCTGCATCGGTTTTCCCGCATTGAGTTTTTCCGGGAACATTAGTCCAAAAATAACGGTGTCACTTGTGTGCTTGTTTTTCCTTCAGTTGATGATCTGTATGTGTTGAGACTATACTTGTATTTATTTTTAGTATTGACATGGTAAATAACTTGTTAATTAACAGAACAAGTAGGAAGAAATAAATTAGAAAGTACAGGAAGGATTTCTAATAATTAGACTTAGAAATTCCAACAGAGACTATGTCCAACGAGGAGTTGTACAATTGAGCTACACTCCTACAGGAGAACAGGTGGCAGACATCCTTACCAAGGCCCTTGGAAGAACCAAGTTTGATTATTTCAGGGAGAAGATAGGGATGATAAAGAATCCATTTCAGTAGCAGAAATGGGTATGATGTTGCAGTGCAGTAGCAGTCAGTAATAGCACGATGCAACATGATGAGAAGGAGTTTGCAATGCAGATGCAGTGTTGGGAAGGACCAGTTGCAACATGGATGCAGAGGGAGTTGCAATGCGGTGCAGTGTTGGGAAGATGGACCAACAGCAGCACGAATGCAGAGGGAGCTACAGTACAGATGTAGCAGTGGCAGTGATAGAGCCATGGGCAGCAGTACAGGATGCAGCAGTGCAGAGGATGTTGGGCAGGGAGGCTTAGCATCAGCACAAGTACCGATGTTGTATGATCAGAGTAATGCTCAGTGTGGAGTATTACTAGAGCACAATCCTCGCTAAGAGGGAGTGTTGATTTGGGGTAGCATTGGATGTGCTCTAGCCATGAAAATTGGTGGAAAGGCTAAAGCACATGAAATCTCCAAGACCCAGAAATGGTTTGGGTAGATTCTAACCAGTTTGGGAGATATTAAAATAATTAATATTTTTAATGGAGTTCCTAAGTCTAAACTTGAGAGACATAAAATATTAATGGGTATTAATATAAAACTAGGTTAGAAGGTTCCAAAAGTCATGGATCAAGCCAAATCTAATCTTAGTCGTTGATTAGAGATTTAATCTCAGCCGTTGAAGGACCAACAAGAAAAGTATAAGAAGAGGCTTGAGGGTCAGTTGGAGAACGCACTGAGGGAGACCAGTCAGTTCGATTTCTATAGTGGGGTTAGCTGAGAAATTCCAACTAGTGGTTTGGGGAGCAGCTGGAGGCAGCAGGTACGGAACAGAGAGTCGGGATCAGCACTAGAAGACCAGCGCAGAGGTTGGAGAGGCAGGTGCATAGCCTCTCAAGCAGACACAGAGGCAGCAGACTGCACAGTCACTGAAAGGCCTACGTGGGTGACGCAGAGAGTGTTGGCATTATGTCCAAAGGGGGAGATTGTTGGCATTATGATGAATGTGTTGTACTTGATAGCGACCCACTTGTAGCAGAACAACTCACTTGTATATGGTAACTAGATGAATCTACAGAAGAGATATCAAATGTGACAGAATGCATAACAGTAGTGTTTACAGATGTGATGAAATGCAGGGCAGCTTCAAGGATTCAATTAAGAAGGCAACTCACTCAGATGAAAGATCACAGTATAGCAGGTAAACAGCAAAGAATTACAGATCAGTCTTCACAAAATGAAGAAAGAGAGGTATACGCAGGTTCACCATTGCCTAAGCTGCGTATACACGCAGGTTCACTGTATACAAGTCACGTATACGTACACACACACTTTCACAAAAGGAAAAGCGCATATGCCTTGGAAAACTAAATTTTTAGTCCGAAGTATTTAGTACATGGTATTGGTCCAAGGTATCTGGTCCGAGGTATTGACCCTAGGTATTTGGTCCAAGGTATTGATCCTAAGTGGTTTTGGTCCATGGTATTAAGAAAGGCCTAAAACTATAAAAGGAGGAAAAGATCATTAGGCCAAGGTGTGTAAGTATCAAATATCTGATGAAGTGTGAGATCTAATATGCAGGTTATTGGCTTATGGTGCTATGCTTGATCTGAACCAAGGATGAACCTTGGCGTTTGATGAAGGATAAGATCTAATGGTGTATCAAGATATTAAGGCTTGAAGTGAATTATCTTTATGTGGTTTGATCATGTATCTGAATAACTAGCGAATGTTGTAGTCTGTAAATATGATGATTTGGGTATGACTGAAGTATGGAATTGTTGTAATGTTTAAATCATCATTTACAGATCTGTATGCAGGTTCACTTTAGAAAAGAAGCATATACACGCTGGTTCTGCATATCAAAGCAGCGTATACATCATAAATTTGATTTGCAGATCTGTACGCTGGTTCGCTTTGAGGAAAGCGCGTATGCACGCAGGTTCGACACATGGAAGTAGCGTATACCTTATAAAATATGTTTTAGTTGCTTCTGTTTGCTATTACAGTGTTCTGGGTTCTGGCTTGGGTTCTCGTTACTGTATTCTGGTGACAACATTCTGAATGATCAAATTGATGGGTTGTCAAAGTAATTGATCGATTCGGTTGTGGTTGGTTCAAAAGGAGATTGATTGATGCAGATATATTTGATGATTGAATGATGTTGTTTATGGATCCAGTCTAAAAACTTATGAAACGTGGTCCCTGGAAGAAAAGAGAAGGTTGTAGCCTTTTGTAGGCTGGCACCTATGTACTAGTAATCATATCAGCTAGTACAAGAGCTAGGGGGTTATAGCTCCCTTCCAGTAGACGCTGGAGAACGAGAGAAAGTTGTAGCCTTCTGCAGGCAGAAGCCTACATACTGGTATAAGATTGCACCAGCACAAAAATTGTAAACAGAATTTTCTTATTATTAAAAAAAGACAGAGACGACAGCAGCAGGTGGTTTCACCCACATTGGGTTTCCACCTTAGATCTTGGTGTTCATGTGTGTTTCTTATGTGTGATGCTTTATTCTGTTTTTATTGCACTGTATAATGAATTCCTGATATGCTGGTTAAAGTTCAATGCATGATAATTTGGGTAAATCAAAAGATCTCTGCATATACGCTGGTTGCATTAAGTACAGTTGCGTATACACACTAGTTCACTAAGTTGAAGTAGCGTATACAAATCAGTTTTGAAAATTAAATTATTGATCTGATAACACTGATTCACCCCCCTCTCAATGTTATTTGCAACAGAGAGGCAGGAGCTGACGCAGTAGATCTGGGAACTGCATAGAGGCCAGTAAGCCTGACGCTGAGGTTGGGAGAAGTGCTGGAGAATTTGTTCTCTATTGCGTAAGCCAGTTTGGCACCCAGTTGTACTAAAGAATTGCTGAATAATAAAATCCTCCTATGCTACACCGGTTTTTCCGCATTGGGTTTTTCAGGGGACATTTGTCCAAAATATCTGGGTTGATGTGTTGATGTGTTGATGTGTTGATTCTTGTGCATGTGTTTGTTTCTATATTTTAGTGTGATATCTGCAGCAGAATTTATTTTAATGTTTACTGAAGGGTTTTTTGTAAATAATTTATTGGCAAATAAGTAGGTAAAATAAATCAGTGGTTGATAGAATTTTCACACATGCTAGGCAAGAACCAATAGAGGTCAGCAGGCAGTTATGATAGTTAAAAAGTTTCTTTTTGTATAAAAAATAAGAGAACTGAACTACAGAGATTCAACTATTTTGGATATGAAACCACTGTTTCTAGAATACAAGATTTTGTTGTTCAAATCTTGGTGGATTAATGTGTGTGCTTTAATTACTAGTTGTGCTATAGAGCATGGGCCACTCTACAGTAGTGGTAATCTTCATTTTCATTTATTTTCCTAGTTAGTTTTGTATGCTATGAATATAATTTATATAAAATTAATGTAAACAATATAATCATAATTAATGATTAATTAACTAGTAATTAGTTAATGAAGAGGCATGTTCTACATACATGACCATTCAATTAAAGAGCACCTGCCTAGGGATATAAGCGGGCTCTCATTTATAACAATCATCACCTCATATCTTTTGTACATTTCTATATAAATATTACTATCCTATAATGAATATTTACATATACCAAATCTTCTGAGTATTTTGTTGCGTTTATGAACTTTATACGTAAAATTGGTATCAGATTTGTTCGATCCTCTGGCCGATCAATTGCTGCACAAAGTCGGTCTGATCTGGCCTTTGGCCATCAACCCTTCATCAGTTCGTTGTTATTGGAAATCAAGCTTTTAGCCACACAAATATTTGGAGGTTCTCCATTCCACTGTTAGGCTTTTGCCCATATTAAAAAATATATATATTGCGGATTTAAAAGAAAATATTATGTATTAAAGAAATTTATTATAAAAAAAGAAGGTCAAAATATGTTATTATAAAAAAGTAGGAAAAAAAAAAATATATATATATATATATATCAAAAATAAAAATAAAAATAAAGTTATATTAAAAAACAATTAAAAAGAGTTACATAAAAGAAATTATTAAAAAAAACAACTTCCCTGGCCGATAGACCGCCACGGGCCGCACAGTGGCCTATCCGTTTTGCTCGACAACCAGTTGTTGCCTATCACACTTCCACATCCACCACCGTCAACAACCATATTGTTGAACACAACCACACACCACTGCCTGTCCGCCTGTTCTATTGAGAGTATGTTCAGTCGCCAGTGAATCCACCTCGAGTTAAAGTTGCAACCGCTACCATCGTTACATTGGGATATCAATTCGTATAGTCATTAATTTTTCTATACCCTTAAAAAATTCACTACAATTCAGTTTCATCCATACGAATTGTTGAAACCATCCATACAATTTCCATCGTCGCCTCATGGAAGTCAAAAGTCGTGACTCATATACCTACAAGGTGTGACTTTTCATGAAAACATAATTTCATATAAATAAAGGATTACGAGCCATATATGAAAAGTTGAGAAGGATATAATTAAAAGTTATGTTACTTTTTTCCTCTGGGAAAATCCGTAATTAAAAGTTATGTTACTATATATATATATATATATATATATATATATATATGTAAAGGACATTCAAGTATTGAAAAAATTAAAAAAAAAGATATTTAATATAAAAAAGGGAGTTTTGAAAGTATAAAAAAGAATTTAAAAAAAAATACACACACACATGTATATAAAATTGAGAAAATTTGATAAAATCATTGACGAAATATCAATGGAGGCAAATGGAGTCTAATTCGGAAATAAAGGAAGATTTCCAGAAACTTCGTTAACTTATACTCCCATGATATTTAGAATTAAGGGAACTCTTGCAGGAAAAATATTACTATTTCTATCTCTCCCACGAAAGAAGAAAATTATATAAACCCTAACCTTGCTAACCAATTAGTGATCCCTGAGTCAAATGTAATCGAAAAATTAGACTGCTAGAATAAAAAACAATATGACGTAACCAATTTACAACTGAACATTGGGGATTATACATTTATATCGTAATTCTCAGTTCAGTCACTATGGAGCCATCAAGGTGACATTATTTTGGGTTCACCTTGGATGGAATCACTAGGGTCTTTTATCCTAAATACAAAAAAAAAAAAGTTTTTGACATTTTCCTACAGGAAAAAAAATAACACTACAAGACATTACATTGAATTCAAATTCAGTAACACCAGAAGTCATACAAGATATCTCAAAAATATTTTTTCAAGAAAGTAAAAAAACAATACAAAAGATGCAAAAGGAAGTTGATAACATCACCGTTGACAAAACTGAAGTTTCTCAGCTTAAAGACCATAGTGAAAAATTACTAACTCAAATCAAAAAGCTTAAAAAAGACAAAAAATCATTGGAAAACAAGGTACGACACGTTATTGAGAAGGAAGCATTGAAATCTTCAACTGTAGAAATTCAAGTTGAAGAGAAAGGAATGAATATTGATCCAATGAATATCACAACTCAAGAAGAAGACAAGCCAGTTGAAGAAAAAACACATCCAGATGTTGCAGTTTAGATGATGAAAATTCCAAGTGAAGATCTTGCAACCAACTCAACAACATCAGAACCTGAAGTAAATCAGTATATTGCCATACACATGATAAGAGAAAGACAAACAATAAGAACTCATTACCGACATTTGAATCACAAGAGTAGACATCTCAATCAGTCAACAAATCCATATCACTCAAATCAAAAACAAGTGACTTATATTCCAAAGAATATCGTTGTCAGCACAATTTAGTCTTATGATAAAAAGTCATCTAAAGTATCCAATAACCGCATGATTCCACAAAAGATTGATTTAGGGTGGTTAGATCCCTTCTTAGTGCAACAATTTTGTTTATCACTCAGAGGATCCTATCATCATGTATCAACAAGGATGACAACTCAAAGAATTGTTAAAGATACAAATAAATCACAAGACAAAGAAACAAATGACACGCCTTGTCAACAATAAGTTTTTGAGGAGAAAGCTTTTGAAGAGGAAGGCAATGTTCTGAATATAATTTATATATAACTAATAAAATTAAAGTAAACAATAATAATCATAATTAATCAGTAATTAGTTAATGAAGAGGCATATTCTAAAGACATGACCATTCAATGAAAGGGCATCTGCCTAGGTATATAAGCGGACCCTCATTTGTAACAATCATCATCTCATATCTTTTGTACATTTCTATATAAATATTACTATCTTATAATGGATATTTACATATACCAGATCATCTGAGTATTCTGTTGCATTTATGAACTTTGTTCATAACATTGTACATCTGTTTCTTTTATGTAATATGTTTCATTAATTGTTACTCTATACTTGGGACATATTTCATCTTTCCACAATTGTAAATGATTTTCTTTAGCATAACATACTCTGTTTTATTATATGTATTGCATTCTTGTAGCATGTCTATATGATCTGAAAATGGGGCACTTAGGCTTCTTGTCTAACTTACAAGAACCTCTCCCACTTCCAAAGCTTTAAATTTTCCCAAGTCTTAATAATTAACCAATGCGGAATTAAGAAATGCTTGAAAATATAGGTGTATGCTTATATTTATTGTTGGTTGTTTATGTGCTTTAAATTAATGTGCTGAAACTGATATATAAATGCATATAACAGTGAACAATGCAGCAGTAAAAACAGACACCTAAGACAGCAATTTAATTAGGAGTTCACCCGCAACTCTTGGGCCACATCTCCGTGAGCTTTAGTCAATCCAACTAGGCTCTCTGGGATTATAGTATAAGTTTTTTTTACAAGCTCTTGGCTTAACTCCTGCTTTTTTACACAGAAACAGCGGGTTCAGACACCATGTTATCCCCTGGCTCTTGAAGCTCTGGCTCTTGGCTCTTGGTTTTGGCTCTTTGGCTCTGACTCTGGCTTTTCGACTCTAGCTCTGGCTCTAGCTCTTCGGCTCTGGCTTCTTTGGCTCTCTGTCTGTTACAGCCCTCTCAGCTTTTCACTTCACTTCCAAGTGACTCCCTCAGCTGCCTTTTTGCTTCTGTGCTGCCTCCTTCGCCTTGGCCTCTTGCCTTGGCTTCACTTTCAGCAACAAAACCCAACAACAACAACCAACAACAACTCAGTTTCCATCAACCACCTGCCTCTGTCAATCTGTGGCTTTTTAAGCCAAATCGGCGTTGTTGATTCATTTTCCCTCTCGGGCTCTTTGTCTTCCTGTTTTGGTCCGCTCGAATCCCTTCTTTGAGCGTTAGCAATCATTGCTAAATGCCCTCAAGGATGGATGCCACCTATTTCATAACGGAAGGGAACTATCGGCGCTTGAAATCCTTAGAAACAGTCGTTCTCTATTTACACAAAGAAAAACAGAGAACGTTGTAAAAACACGGGAAAATCTGCAGAAAACATTGTTCCGGACTTCAAATTTTCATAACCCCGCTTCATAACACTATTGGGTCCGCCCTTAGTCGTTGTCGCAAGTCGCAAATGGCCTGTTCCCTGGTTTCCCTTCATATTTTAAAAATACGTTAAAACTGTGAAAACACTGCAAAATGGCTCATGACGGATTTCAAATATCATGTATTTTCATTTCAGAACCCTTTTGGGTCTGGTTTTCATCGCATCACGCTTCCCCTTTGTATTTCGTTTAATAGCGAAATATACGAAAATACATAAAAAAATGCCTTTCGGCGGATTTCAAAATATATTAAACCCGGTTCATATTGTCGTTGGGTCCAGCCATCGCATTGCATATATACCATATAACATATCTCCGCTCCTCTGTAATGTGCCGATGCGATATTGCGATGCGACAAGTCGCAATCGCAGATCGCACAAGCCCGAGGTCTTTCCCATATGATAGGGTCTATGTCAACGCCGATTGCGATCCGCCGATATCGGCGATCGCGGTATCGCATCAACCCGGTCCCATCGCATGTTATGCCTCCACCTGTCACTGCCGATGCGATATGTCGATCGGATCTAGACCGTTGATCGGCCAGATCTGATGGCTCCTATGCAAACACTGTTCAAGCCTCCGATAGGCCTCATTTTCGTTGTTTTCTCATGTTTTTGGGTTCCGATAGTGTAACCTGAATTTTTTGAAACTTCTCCTTTTGCAGTGGTTTTGACCTTTTATGAGGATTTTTAGAAGACTTGAAGATTTAGAGGGTTTTTAGGACCCATTTGAAAGGGATTTTGCTCCTTTTTCCAAAAGGATATAGGCAGCTTCATTTTATGATAACTTTTGCATCCTAAGTCAGTTTTGGCCCATTCAAATTGCAGTAGATTCAGAATGAGACGATCTCTGCAATAGGGCTAGTTCCAGGAACTTCCTTGGACTTTCATTTTCCTCAGTGAGGAACACTTAGACTTAGGAGTCTATCCAAAATCCGTTTTGGATCACTATATTTTACTGTATTTTCTATAGCGTATTTTATGTAC
Source organism: Pinus tabuliformis (assembly GCA_031772625.1). Taxonomy (NCBI): domain Eukaryota; kingdom Viridiplantae; phylum Streptophyta; class Pinopsida; order Pinales; family Pinaceae; genus Pinus; species Pinus tabuliformis. Next base: position 1,104,077,499 of record CM062811.1, read on the forward strand.
AATAGTTTACTCTGTTTTTTTCCGAATAGCAATTGCAGTTATTCCAAAATAGCAATTGTACGTTGATTTCTGGCATCATCAGATGTGCTTTAAGTCTCAAAATTTGCAAGGAGGCTTAGACACATGCATTCTCCAATACCCAGAAATCATTTTGGGAGATTCCACCAGAGATAGTTTTATTAAAATAATTAATTATTTTTAATGGTCCTCTAAGTCTAAACTTAGGAAATTAAAATAATTAATACGTATTAATCTAAACTGTGGGTGAAACTTCTAGAAGAAGACGGAGATTGAGTCCAAATAATCTGAGCCATTGATTAGAATCTAATTTGGGTCGTTGTTTCTCAACTGGAGGATTATAAAAAAGACATCGATGGGCACTTGGAGAACACATCGAGTTGAGATCAGAAGATCGAATTTCTGAAGCACAGCAATTGCCGGGAGAGAAATTCGAAGTGATCTTTAGCAGTGAGGGGCAGGGATAGTATCCAGTGGGGAGTTTTCGTAAGTCGGAGAGTACAAGGCAGAGAGGGAAAAACGACGTCCAGAGAGAGGACACTAGCCCACGCAAAGTTGATGTAGTGGCAGCGCAGAGCCTGAAGGAAGATCGAATTCCTGTTAAGGAAATCGAGTTTCAGAAGACGGGAGTCGGGGTGTGAGACCGGGAGGCTGAAAGTCGAAGTTTCTAGCCAACAGAGGGTCAAAAGGAAGAGCAGTGCACTCCCCAGCAGAGGTGACGCAAAGACTGTGTGAGGTTGACACAGTTTTGCACGAAGGCTGACGCAGAAGAGATGCAGAGGCTCACTTCCAGCAGATCAGAGTCAAATCTTCCAGTGACAGGGTGAGATCATCTCACTATTTTGTTTTGTCCAGTTTCTCTCTGTATCAGATAGCCAGTTGGGCATCCAACGAATTGTACTCAGAATTACTACTGCATAATAATAAAACCCTCCGCTGCTGCACCGTTTTCCCACATTAGGTTTTTCCTAGGATGTTTGTCAAAAAATAATTGTGTAGATGTGTGTGATGTTTATTTCTCTCTTGTGTTGTCTTTAGTTTCCGCAGTTTTATTTTGGTGTAGACTGCAATGTATGTATTTCGGTATTTGTTGTAGAAAACTGCAAGTAACTCGTTCAATTAATTTAACAAGTAGGTGAAATATAATCAGTTTGCTGCAGTAGGAATCGGGTAACCAATTTTTCACATGGTATCAGAGGTGCAGGGGAAACAAGAGAGCAGTGCTGGAAGAGCCCAGTATTGAAGGAAGAAGGAAGTTTGAAATCCTGTAGAGGCAGCAATTCAAATCCCCAAAGGGATTGCGCAGTCAAGCCCGGAGGGCTAGAATTTCGTGATAAATCTCTCTATGAGTGAGTCCACAGAGAGGTCGGATTTCCATATTGAAATTTGTCAGCGACAGAGGGAGCAGCGCAGCAGAAGCTTCAGCGAAGAGGGGTTTCTAGTGTGACACAGTTTTCTGCATGCAGTTGTTGGGTCGAAAATTGTTAGAAGGAAGAGGAGACACTTGAGGGAATTCCTTCCTCAGATAATTCCTAGCCAGGGAATTCAAATTCTCATTTGCTGAGCAGCAGTAGGAGAGAGGAGGTCATTCAAATTTTTCGATTGGCAGAGATGGCAGCCAGTGGGTTGAGAGATCAAGATCGGTTGGATGGTGCATCCAACTATGTGATCTACAACGCAAGGATGTCATGCCTTCTGGATGAACATTTTCTCAAGATCTACGTCGACAGCGTGGCCGCTGAGCCCACGGATCCAGATCCGCTCAAGAAATACAAGGGAGAAATGTAGAAGACAAAGAGAATGATCCACGTCAGAGTGAAGGATCATGTAGTCTGTCACATCGTTGGCAGAGACACAACCAAGGAGATGTGGGATGCCTTGTCCATGCTATATCAAGCATCTTCCGAGCAACGGAAGATGTACTTGGAGCAGAAGATGAGATCCATGCAAATGAAGAAGGTGGAACGCATTGATCCGTTCCTTACAAAGCTTCAGGAGACCTGCGACGAATTGGTAGCTATGGGGTCAACACCTCAGCTTACTGAGATGGTCAGGTTGGCTCTAAATTTAGTCTCAGAAGAGTGGCAAGTATTTGTCCAAAACATCCTGGACAAAGGGAGATTGTCGGATTGGGAAGGAATGTGGGCCGCTCTTCAGCAGGAATGGATGAGGAGAGACTTAGTCAAGTGCAAGCTTGAGAGTAGCAGCAGCAGCAGCGGGTCGAAGCCCAAGGAGGAGGATGAGAATGCAGCCCTCGCATCTAAGGGGCAGCAGGAGCAGCAAAAGAAGAAGAAAGATGTTTCAAAGATCAAGTTCTTTCGGTGTGGTGAACTTGGTCACTACGCTACACAGTGTCCTCTCAAGAAGAAGGACAAGGACGAGAAGCATGATTCGAAGGCTGCATCTGCACAAATCAAGGAGTTTTCCATGATCACCCAGAGGTAGGGTGATATAGAACTGTAGTTCAAAAGAACTACATATGGGCACAATCCCTGAGGAGTCCACCTCTCGGATCAATACCTTGCTACGAGAGCCCAAATCAGTAGTAGCAAGATGGACCGGGTCAGTTGGTGCAGAGGAGTGTTGGAGTGACAATTGCAGTAGCTAGGAGCGCCAGAGACTGAGCAACGTAGAGCTAGAGTTGGCAACAGTGCAGTTGGCACAAAGCAGAGTCAGCAGCGACGCAGAGGCTTCAGAGGGTCAACGCAGAGACTAGTAGCAGTCAGAACTCCAACAATAAGCTGCATCATGTTGAACACCAGTTTGGTAATTTGGGATGCTTTTCTGTAGTTGGTGCAGTGGCAACAGCAGTTGGAGAAGAATGCAATGTAGATGCAGTGTTGGCAGTGGCAAGGCCAGCAGCAACACAGATGCAAAATTGAGAGGGAGTTGCAATACAGATGCAGTATTGGCAGTGGCAGGGTCAACAGCAGTGCAGGCTTAGACACATGTGTTGCAGGCTTAGACACATGCATTCTCCAATACCCAGAAATCGTTTTGGGAAATTCCACCCGGAGACAATTTTATTAAAATAATTAATTATTTTTAATGGGTCACTAAGTCTAAACTTAGGAAATTAAAATAATTAATGGGTATTAATCTAAACTGTGGGTGAAACTTCTAGAAGAAGATGGAGATCAAGTCCAAATGATCTGAGCCATTGTTAGAATCTAATCTAGGACATTGGTTCTCAATTGTTGGATTATAAGAAAGACATCGATTGGCACTTGGAGAACACATTGAGTTGAGATCAGAAGATCGAATTTCTGAAGCACAGCAATTTCTGAGAGAGAAATTCGAAGTGATCTTTTGCAGTGAGGGGCAGGGATAGTATCCAGTGGGGAGTCTTCCTAGGTCGAAGAGTACAAGGGAGAGAGGGAAAAACGACGTCCAGAGAGAGGTTGACGCTAGCCCACGCAGAGTTGATGTAGTGGCAGCGCAGAGCCTGAAGGAAGATCGAATTCCTGCTGAGGAAATCGAGTTTCAGAAGACGGGAGTCGAGGTGTGAGACCGGGAGGCTGAAAGTCGAAGTTTCCAACCAACAGAGGGTCAGAAGGAAGAGCAGCGCACTCCCCAGCAGAGGTGATGCAGAGACTGTGTGGGGTTGACGCAGTTTTGCGCAGAGGCTGACAAAAAAGAGATGCAGAGGCTCACTTCCAGCAGATCAGAGTCAAATCTTCCAGTGACAAGGTGAGATCATCTCACTATTTCGTTTTGTCCAGTTTCTCTTTGTATCAGATAGCCAGTTGGGCATCCAACAAATTGTACTCAAAATTACTACTACATAATAATAAAACCCTCGGTTGTTGCACCGGTTTTCCCACATTGGGTTTTTCCCAAGATGTTTGTCCAAAAATAATTGTGTAGATGTGTGTGATGTTTATTTCTCCTGTGTTGTATTTAGTTTCCGCAGTTTTATTTTGGTGTAGGCTGCAGTGTATTTATTTCAGTATTTGTCGCAAAAAACTGCAAGTAACTTGTTCAATTAATTTAACAAGTAGGTGAAATATAATCAATTCGCTGCAGTAGGAATAGGGTAACCAATTTTTCACATTGTAGTGAATTTCTACAGCAATAGCAGTAGGTTTATTTTTTGCAAATATTATAATTGTTGCATTGAATTTCTGTAGGAATAAAAGTAGTTTTAGTCCCTAATTGATTGACTGATTTTGAATTGTTGTGGAAATTAGTTTTTAGTTAGTTTAAATTGAAGCCAACCATGGAGTGATATTTCAATTATTCCTTGTAATTACAGGTACATTACCTGTTAAATATTTGTAATTCTTAAGATTAATAATACATAGGGAAATACCCAGAAATGCATATTTAGTGTTGAATATTTGAAAGCTTACGATCTCGAATTGATATATAAAGCAGGTTCTCTATAAGTACATTGTAGGAGCCTCTAAGTAGGAATAAAAGTAGTTTTAGTCCCTAATTGATCAATCGATTTGGGAGAATAGTGGGGAGACCATGGGAGATCTGGATCCGAGATCGACTCCAGAGATGGCCTCGACTGTTCGCGTTTCCTGTTCTTTGGGCTCTCTAGAGGGTTTGTTGGCGCATGGAGGAGCCAGAGCCAACGTCGATCGTCCGCCTCTGCAACCCCCTGTTCAAACGAACCCAGATCTAAACGAACCCCCTGTCCGCCAAGATCTGAAAAATACGGGTAACACCCAGAAGACGAAGATCGTCGACAATCTTTGGGTTGAAATAAGCGGTTCGAACGGCCTTTCGTCAGGCTGCCACCAGGCCATAGCTGACAACGAGAACACGCTTGGCGGGGAAGCGGTCTTCAGCAATAATGGAACTCGCAGGATGGAAAATCGTAGACTCTGTTTAAGGTATGGAGGAAAAACTCTTTTCATTGAATATCAGAACGTTGATCTGTTTATTTTTGGCGTAGATCTGGCTTCCCTCCTACCATGGAGCTCTGAATGGGAGTCATTCCCATCGCTCCGCGGCACCCTGTTCAGATCGAGCCCTGGACTATTAGATCTAGACCTTTTTATGGTAAATCGACCCTATTTTATCCCGATCCAGGGGAATATGCGCAGATCGAGACCTGGGCTCTTCGAACCAGATCCCCGCATGGCAGATCGGACCCGTATGACAAATCGGACTCATCCCATGTCAGATCTGGTCGCCCATCCATTGATATGGGACATGCAAAAGCCACAGAACAAAATCTCTGCATCAGATCCATCGAATACAAGAGTTGGAACACCGGCAAGAGGATTCCAAGTATTTATAAAACTACCTGAAGGAAAATCGAAATTTATCTGGGTAAAAGAATCGGATACTGTTAAGCAAATGCAGGAAATGATCATGAAACAATTAGGATTCCCCATCAGATCACAAAATCTGATATATGAGGGCAGAGCTCTTCAAGATACAAAATATCTCTGGGAATACCAGATTGAACCCCTGTCAACAATCATACTCAATCTGAGAATGAGAGGGGGAGCATCTGTCAATGGCAGGAATAATAACAGAGCTGAAGGGAGTGGTACAGGCGCAGGGAAAAAACCAAGTAACACCTCCTTCAAAGACATCCTACAAGGGAAAAACAAAGAAGGAACAGCACAAAATCAAACAGGGATGGACGCCAGGCCATATATTGTGGAACAGCTGGATCATACCCCAGTATATAACATAGACACACCAGAAACAGAGGAGTACTGTAATATTTATGAAAGGCAAGCAGTAATATGCAGATTTAACAGCTTTTGGCCCAAACCAGTGGATTTATTCCGCTGGATCTTCACGAACTGGACCATGCAATGCGAAATACACCTCTGCTCCAAAGGATTCTTTATAGTAAATTTCTTATCAACATCTGACAGGGATACAGTAATACAGGAAGGACCTTGGTTCTGGGGTTCCACAGGACTTTTCATCACACCTTGGTTCCCAGAATTTGATGCAAATACAATGGTTGTTACCAAAATGCCAGTTTGGGTGCGACTACACAACCTCCCAATACATCTCTAGACTGATCAAGTACTAGCTGGAATTGGAAATACCATCGGACGCTACATCAAATGGGACACACAGCGATTGGAGGAAAGAATTTACACATATGCTCGGATATGTGTGGAAGTAGACCTCAGCAAAGGCCTGCCAGACCAGATTCAGCTGAAGCATAGACAGAGGAGCTGGACTCAAGGGTTAGACTTCGAAAATACTGCCTTCAGATGTCGAATATGTAGACAAACAGGACACCTACAAAGCACATGTCCAGCAGCCAAAAAAGACAATCGAAGAAAGAAGAAAACAGAAAAACAAGTGAAGGGATGGCAATTTCCCCCACCTGATTCAGATGACGAGGAGGAAGAAGAGATGGAGTTTACAAATCCCAAACAGCCCAGCCAGATGAACAAAGAACCAACAGCGGAAGACAAAATACCACAGGAACAATTAGAAACAACACAGGCAAATCCAACAGATACTATGGACATGGGCAGAAACAAACGACAACACATATCAGATTCGTCAGACTCTGATAAAGAAATTCCACAACCTGTGGCTGAAACTGCACTTGCACTGATAAGTCCAACAGAACCACAGGGGGTTTGGAAAAAAGTTGAGAAGAAAAAGGGGCGAAAACTATGATTTTCCCCCACATGTTCATAATCATATCTGCATAACATGATATTTTCTTGTATTCGTACACCCTGCGCGGTGTTAACGGATCACTGCATCTTTTAAAAGCACCATTTTTGACATCTGTTTACAGCATATGCCGAAGGCATCTACAACATGTAATTTTTCAATATTAATGAAAGATTACGATTTTTCTAGTGGAAAAACAACAAAAAAAAAAAAAAAATTGATCGATCGATTTTGAATTGTTGTGGAAATTATTTGTTAGTTTAAATTGAAGCCAACCATGGAGTGATATTTCAATTATTCCTTGTAATTACATGTACATTGCTTGTTAAATATTTGTAATTCTTGAGATTAATAATATAGAGGAAAATACACATAAATGCGTATATTTTGTTGAATATTTTGAAAGCTTACGATCCCGAATTGATATATAAAGTGTTGATTTCTAGTAGCATCGGATGTGCTCTAACTTACAAAATTTGCAAGGAGGCTTGGACACATGTATTCCACAATGCCCAGAAATCGTTTTGCGAAATTCCACCCAGAGACAGTGTTATTAAAATAAATAATTATTTTTAATTGGACTCTAAGTCTAAACTTAGGAAATTAAAATAATTAAAGGGTATTAATCTAACTGTGGGTGAAACTTCTAGAAGAAAACGAAGATCAAGTCCAAACGATCTGAGTCATTGATTAGAATCTAATCCAGGTCATTGGTTCTCAACTGGAGGGTTATAAGGACTTCGATGGGCATTTGAAAGGCACACCAGGCAGATACTCAGTTACCAGAGTAAAATTGATTTTCTCACTGGTCGAAGTTTGGAAAGAGGAAATCAATTCAAAGGGAGAGTTGCAGGTGAGGAGGAGAGAGAGAGGGCAGCAGCATCAGTCAGGAGTGCAATAGCAGAAGACACAAATCAGAGAAGGGACAGCGCAGAAGTTGTGATGCAGAGGCTGACACTGGGATTGCGTAGTCCTCACGTAGAAGCTGACGCAGTGAGACACAGAGGGGGCAGCAGGGCCTCTCCTGGATCAGAATCTCGCCAAGAAGTGTGAGAGAACTATCAGTAAATTTCTCACTGAAATTTCTCTTCTATTCTGCTGGTTATATCTTGTACATGAGATTTTTGTTGAAGATTAATAAAGAAACCCTCATCTACTGCACCAATTTTCCAGCATTGGATTTTTCCGAGGACAATTGTCCAAAAATAACTGTCATTGTGATTTTACTTGTGCTAGTATTTTTCCTTGCATTTATTTTCCGCAGTATTTTAATTGTGAAGGCTACAATAGAATTTATTTCGATATTTGTCATAGAAACACTGTGAATAACTTATTTCTGAATTAATAAGTAGAAGAAACAATATCAGTCACTGTAGTCGGATTTCTATTTAGAAATTTTCACATGGTATCACAGCACAGGTCCTAAGAGCTCAGAAGCAGAGAGGAAAAGGATTTCAAAATTACTACAGAAGCAACAATTCAAAACCCTAGAGGTAGCGAAGTTCAAAGGCCAAGGAGGGCAAAGTTTTGAGGCAAAGTCGATTTCTCTGAGTGAGTCGATAGAGAAATTTGATCTCCAGATCGAAGCTTACCAGAGGCAGAAGGGAGCAACGCATTTTTCCTTGCAGAACAGATCTTTAGCTGGGACGCAAATATTTTGCAGTAGTTGCTAGGGCAAAAAAGTGTCAAAAATCGATAGAAAAATAACACAAAGAAGGATGGAAAATCACGATGTCTCTAGATTATCTTCTAGATTAGAAGAAGAATTTGCATGCTTAGCAAGTTCAGCATCAGCTACATTGATAGTGGGGCTTCAACCCATATGATTGAAGTACGAGAATATTTCTCGAGCTATCAAGAAGAGCAAATGGACTTCCAGATTGTACTTGTGCTAGTATTTTTCCTTGCATTTATTTTCCGCAGTATTTTAATTGTGAAGGCTACAGTAGAATTTATTTCGATATTTGTCGTAGAAACACTGTGAATAACTTATTTCTGAATTAATAAGTAGAAGAAATAATATCAATCACTGCAGTTGGATTTCTATCTAGAAATTTTCACATAAAGCAAGTTCTCTACAAGTACATTATAGGACCCTATCAGTTAGCAAGTTGCATTTTCCATAGTGCCCAAAATTGATCTTTTTCAAACACAACATAATGTTGGATAACCAAGGAATTGTGTAAGTGAATAACATTGAACAATGAATTCCAAGAAGAGGCAGTGTCAATAGACACCATTAGATCACTAAAGCACAAGTGTGCATTGCTAAACATAAGACAAATAACATCATATACTATTACTTATCACCATGACGGGTTGATCCATGCGATCAATCATAGGTAACCCAAAATATAACTAACTCCCATAAAATAAGAAAGAGATAGTGACTAGTCAACTTTTATCGCTAAGTTGTTGTCATGAACTCTTGACCTATACCCCATTCAGTTGAGTCCAAACCACCTTAAGTTAATTCAACCAACCAATTGACTTCCTTAATCAATCTTTGACTATCAACTAATTGTCACCAAAAGATGCAAAGATGCGATGAACTCAGTTGTTCCAACATCCCCCTGTTAACACACCTATCAAGAGATTTAGAAAGTAAAATTATATTTATATATCACCCCCTGTTTGTTGAAAAATGTAACTAGGTTCGGTCTTCATAAAATGTATTTGTCAGAAGAATTTTTATTATTGTTATAATGACTTATTAAAGCATGGGTTTCATTCTTGGGTCATCATTTTATTAGTCAAAATCCCCATTGTGGACTCTTAGGATTAATAAAGAGTTATTAGAGTCATTGTATATTTTATGAGACCGTTCTTGGGCTTTCGAACGATGTAAAAAGAATTGTTTTTAGTCAAAAATGAATTATATAGCCTCCACACCAAGTCAGTGTCAAGAAGACCAAGTCGGCCTCAAAGAAGGCAATTCGACCTCATTGGAAGGCTATATGTACAAGGCAATTCGACTTCATTTGGAGCATCTCACTCTCTCACACATAGTTTGATATCTGAAGTTGGAAGCTAGGAAAAGTGCGAAGGTGAAGGAGGCTAAAAGGAGTATGAGTTTGATCTAGGAGGAAAGGAAGAACAAGATCAAAGTTTTGGTATGTGTGTCTCTCTCTCGTGTGGGCTAGTTTAGTAGATCGAAGTTTCCTTGTCAAAATCGAATGTTGTTGATGCTGGAAGCTGCCAAGTCGAAGTTGCTAGGGTCAAAGTGTTGTTGTTGCTAGGTCGAAGGTTGGATCAAAGAAGGAAAAGTTGGCTTGGTGTGGAGGAGGTCTTTGTCTAGGTTGAAGAGTCTCAAGGAAAACTATTGAATGAAGAGATTTTCACTGGGTTTTCCCCTAGATAGGGGTTTTTCCCTGGCAAAGTGCTTGCATCTTGTGTCTTGTGTTTTTGTGATCTTCAAGCACACATAATTTGGTAATTGCTTGATGAAAGATAATATGAAGCCAACATAATTCACCAGTAATTATCAAGAAAGAGAAATCCAACCCTAATCCTTCTAGCATTGATTTCTCAACATGGTATCAGAGCTAAGGTCAAAGAAGGTTGAAGATCACTTCATTGGCTTGAAGGAAATGATTACTCCCTCTATGATAAGAATGGGATTCAATTCTACAGGAAGATGGATCAAGAAGATTGTCTACTAATTCAACAAGGTCAAAAGTCAAGGGTTCTTAACTGCACTTACAGGATCACTTAATGATGATAATGCATGGATCATTGATAGTGGAGCATCAAGGCATATGACAAGGGAAAGTAAACAACTACAAACTCTATCAAAGGAACCATCATCCCGTGCAATGGAATTGGGAGACAACAAAAGCTATGATGTTAGAGGCATGAGATCAACATCTTTGAAGCTGGAGAATGGAGCAAAACTACATCTCAACAACATACTATATGTTCCAGGTTTGAAAAAGAATTTGCTTTCAATTTCTTGCTTAGAAGATAAAGGGGATAGAGTTGCTTTTGTTGATGGAAAAGTCTTGGTTTGGGGAAAAGATTCAAGTATTGACAAAGCTAAGGTTATTGGACTTCGTGAAGGAAGTTTGTATAAAGTCATTACACCACTTCCTCAAGCCCTAGTTCATATGGAAACCTCTCCTATTGAGCTATGGCATAAAAGATATGGTCATTTCACTACAAGGTCATTCCCACTCTTAAACATCTAGTTCATGGCATCCCCGATATCAAAGAAGATCATGAAGGAGTTTGCAAGGCATGCTCTTTGGGAAAACATACAAGAAAACCATTTTCAAATAGTGAAACAAGGTCTAAAGAATTATTAGACCTCATACATTTTGATGTGTGTGGGCCCATGTCTGACAAATCACTTTGAGTTCATCTTTACTATGTAACATTTATTGATGATCACTCTAGAAAGACATGGCTCTACCTTCTCAAGAAAAAGGATGAAGTATTTGAGAAATTCAAAGAGTTTAGATGCGATGTGGAAACCCTAACCAAAAGAAAGATAAAGACTTTGAGATCCGACAATGGTGGAGAATACACTTCTAAAGAATTGATCGCATATTGTAAAGACGCAGGAATTAAGAGGGAGCTTATTGTTCCCTACTATCCCGAACAAAATGGAGTGGCCGAAAGAAAGAATAGGACCATTGAAGAAGGTATACAAACAATGCTGCTGGATCAAGACTTACCAAAATTTCTATGTGGAGACGCATCAATGACAACCGTATATATTCAAAATAGAAGTCCTCCTAAAATTCTTGATAATATGACAATCGAGGAAGCATTCATAGGAAAAAAGCCAAGTGTGGACCATCTTTGAATCTTTGGGAATCCTTCCTATATCCACGTTCCAAAGGACAAACAAAAGAAGCTAGATTCTACAAGCATCAAAAGGATCTTTGTTATAGTCTCTCCTCAAAGGTATATAGAATCTACATCAAGGAAGGGAGACACATTGAAGTAAGCAGGGACGTTATATTTGACGAGAATCAAGCCTACAAAAGATTGAAGGATATTCCTATTGATTCTGATGACGAAGATCTACCCATATTTGAAGACGAAAAAGTACAACCCGACAACCCTTCTACAATTCAAGAAGAAGAAGAAGGACCAAGTGAGCCTATTCAACCTGTGGTCATACCTAGCACAAGGAAGAGGCCAAATTGGTTAAAAACTACTCTTGAATATGTTGAAGGGCATGGAGCTGTGAAAGGAACCTTTAGGGAAAACAAAAGGCCGAAGAAATATTTTGGATATGCTGCATATATGACAAAACTAATTGAAGCAGAACCATCTACATCTGAAGAAGTTGCTCATCAAGAAGTATGGAAGAAAGCTATGCAAGAAGAATATCAATCCATCATGAAGAATGGGGTTTGGGAAATCATTCATAGACCTAGTGACAAATCCTTTGTCACCTCAAAAATGGATCTACAAGATCAAACACGTTGTTGATGGAAGCATAGATAAATATAAGGCCATATTTGTTGCAAGGGGTTTTTCTCAAAAGGAAGCCATAGATTATGAAGAGACCTTTACACCCACGGCAAGGTATGCTATCATTAGACCTTTCATTTCATTGGTTGCTACAATGGGATGGAATATCCATCAAATGGACGTGAAGACAACATTTCTGAATGGGACCATCGATGAGGAAGTATAAATTGAGCAACCCGAAAGTTTTGAGGTGAATGGAAGGGATACTCATGTTTGTAGACTCAAGAAGGCAATGTATGGTTTGAAGCAAGCTCCTAGGGCATGGTATGCAAGAATGGATGCATACCTTCTAAGAATTGGGTTTGTGAAGAGTTTCGTTGATCCAAATCTCTACATCAAGGTTGTGAATAATGAACCAGTCATTATTCTATTGTATGTGGATGATTTATTCATTACAGGTGTGAAGCGAAGAATACAAGAATGCAAGAAGATGCTGGTAGCTAAATTTGAGATGAAGGATCTAGGACTAATGCACTATTACCTAGGTCTGGAAGTATGGCAAAATCTTGGGGAGATATATTTGAGGCAAGGAAAGTACATCATCAAGTTGTTGCAGAAATTTGGGATGATGGATTCCAAGCCCGTGACTACTCGTATGATCACCAATCTCAAGAAGTTGAGTTCTTCTGACTCAATTCTCATGGATCCTACCCCCTATCGTCAATTGGTAGGCTCTCTAATGTATCTGGTAAATACTAGGCTGGATATATGCTTTGCTGTGAACATCCTCAATTAGTTTCAGTTAGAGCCTCGTCATAATCATTGGATAGTTGCCAAGCAAATATTGAGATATCTTCGTGGCACGATACATCACTGCCTAAAATACAATAGCAAGGAAGTCAAGTTGATTGGCTTCACAGATTCTGATTGGGGTGGCAGTGAGACCGATGGAAGAAGCACTACTAGAGGATGCTTTAGTTTGGGATCTACCATGATCTCATGGATGAGTACAAAGCAAGATCATGTTGCTTTGAGTAGTGTTGAAGCAGAGTACGTGGCTGCATGTGAAACAAGAAAGGAGGTTGTATGGTTGAGGAAGCTTCTGACAAATTTGTTCGAGAAGCCTCTAGATCCTACTATGATTAATTGTGATAATCAAAGTTGTATCAAGATGTCTGGAGATCTTGTGTTTCATGCTAAGATGAAGCATATCAACAATAAGTTCCACTATATTAGGAACTTGGTGCAGGATGGGATCGTGAAGCTACAGTATGTCCTGACAGACGATCAGGTAGCTGATATACTAACAAAGTCTCTTCCTAATAAGAAGTTTGAATATCTTAGAAGCATGCTTGGTTTAGTTGATATTGTTGATTTTGTTGATGATGATAAAAGTTTGGAAGAGATTTGTTGAGGCCTTGTGTGTGAGAAACATTGCCTGGGAGAACATCTGGCTAGTACTATGTGTTGATGTCTAGTTCCCAAAGTAGGGAAGGTGGCATTGGTCATGGAGCTTTGACCTCGGATACACACCTAGATCCCTGGGTTGATGGTTAGCAAGTAAGCTTGATGGTACCTAGAGAGCCTGAAAGCTTTAGTCCATCTTAGTCCCACTTCGATAGATTGACCTAGTCAGGAATCTAGTCTGTGGCATTGCGATGCCTAAACTGTTGAGAGACCTTGGATAGATTGCCCTGGTCAAGAATCTATTCCATGGCATTACGGTGCCTAAACTCTTCATAGTTCATATAGTTTGAGATTTTTCGTATGAATGCCTCCCTAGTTAAGAGGGAGTGTTGAAAAATGTAACTAGGTTCGGTCTTCATAAAATGTATTTGTCAAAAGAATTTTTATTATTGTTACAATGACTTATTAAAGCATGGGTTTCATGCTTGGGTCATCATTTTATTAGTCAAAGTCCCCATTGTGGACTCCTAGGATTAATAAAGAGTCATTAGAGCCATTGTATATTTTATGAGACCCTTCTTGGGCTTTAGAACGATGTAAAGAGAATTATTTTTGAGTCAAAAATGAATTATGTAATTATTTTTTAGTCAAAAATGAATTATGCAACCTCCACACCAAATCGGCCTCAAGAAGATCAAGTCGGCCTCAAGGAAGGCAATTTGACCTCATTGGAAGGCTATATATACAAGGCAGTTCGACTTCATTTGGAGCATCTCACTCTCTCACACATAGTTCGATATCTGAAGTTGGAAGCTGGAAGCTAGGAAAAGTACGAAGGTGAAGGAGGCTAAAAGGAGTGTGAGTTTGATCTAGGAGGAAGGGAAGAACAAAATCAAAGTTTTGGTGTCTCACTCTCACTCTCGTGTGGGCTAGTTTAGGAGATTGAAGTCTCCCTGTCAAAGTCGAAGTTGTCGTTGATATCGGAAGCTTCCACGTCGAAGTTGCTAGGGTCGAAGTGCTACTACTGCTATGTCGAAGCTTGGATCGAAGGAGGAGATGTTGGCTTGGTGTGGGGGAGGTCTTTGTTTAGGTTGAAGAGTCTCAAGAAAAACTATTGAAGGAAGAGATTTTGACTGGGTTTTCCCCTAGATAGGGGTTTTTCCCTAGCAAAGTTCCTACATCTTGTGTCTTTTGTTTTTGTGATCTTCATGCACACATAATTTGGTAATTGCTTGATGAAAGATAATATAACAAATAAGTAAAAGAAGCCAACATAATTCACAAGTTATCAAGAAAGAGAAATCCAACCCTAATACTTCTAGCATTGATTTCTCAACACCCTTAACTGCGACTTCCTGAAGCCCAAGTGTAGCTCAAAGTTTTGCATATTAAGCTTCTATCAATGGCTTTGTAAAGATATTAACAATCTAATCATCTATCCTGCAATAAACAAGAAACAACTTCTTTCATACCAATTGTCTCAAATAATGGGTATGAAGCCCTACATGTTTCATTTTTAGTATGAACAAAATGGTTTTCAACTACTTGTATTGCACTTTGGTTGTCACAATAGAGTACAATGGACTTCTTGAAAGGAATTTGAGCTCACACATTAGGTCGAAAATCCACACAACCTCTATGCCATCATTAATTGCACCTCTATATTTAGCATTGGCGGTTGACAGAGAAACAATGCTTCATTTCTTACAAGTCCATAATATGGGTCAAAATCTCTAGAGTAAATATGAAACGCATAGCCTAAAGTTGACTTCCAATCATCTCCATCCAACAATCTAAGTCAATTAAGTCTCATATTCTTACTACAATACTTGATGCCAAAGTAATATTTACCTTTCATATAGTAAGCAATCCTTTGTGGCCTTCCAATAGCTCTCTCTTGAATCCCACATGAGTTTGGAGACCGCAATAATAGCAAAGAATACATCAAGTCAACTATGAATTAAATAAATGAGGTGTTGAAATTTCTAGTAGAGCAATGACTAGAATAGTTTTTCAAAATTTGATATCTACTTCTATTGATATAAATAGTTACTTCATTATCCTTTCATCAATAAGTAGATATACATGAAAAACTTCAACCAATGATTCTTCAACAAGTGCAGTAAATAGAGATCACAATGAATAATAGATAATAAGAGACAAGACACCAAGATTTAGGCTCACATCCAGGGGAAAACCCACTCAGGGGAAAACCCAAAAACTTTCCCTATGAGAGAAAGATTTTGTCCATCAATAGTACATTAAATGTTACAACAAAGTACCTATCAAAGTCCTAATCAAAATTGAAAGACATGTCACTTTTGTTCAATAGATTGATCTGCACAAGGAGGCCGAAAAAAGGCCTGAGGTTATTGCAATAGAGGGGCCGAAATCTTCACTGTAATACCCAACGAACAGAGGAGAAGAAATGTCAAGAGTCTCATTCAACTTTAGAGATACGTCACAAGAGAGAGCGAACTTGATTCTGCAATTTTCGGTCCAAATAGAAGTGTCAAAAACAAAAGTAACAAAATGATCCTTGTCATTGTAGCACAAGCACTTTTTGACCAATCAAACCGCAATCAAAAGTATACTTAAAATCTTCTTCGTACTCTTGAAATGAAGTCTAAATTCACTTGTAATTGCAGGCCAATTCGTTAAGCTTGTGATGATCTAAAATGAGAGTGATCAATGCCCTATTTATAGTGGTTGTGTGAGGGCTAATTAGCCCTAGTAGGGCTGACTTGTCATCCATCAAATGAGTCGACTTGAGAGGGCTAGTTATGAGCCAACTTGTGGTGACAAACAATTAAATTCTCCTTTATAATTTGATGAAAATGTCGACCATAGCTACTACATATTTCAACATGAGGTTACTAATAAGTTTCCTGTAGAGATTCAAATCACTTTTGAAGAATCAAACTCCCTAGTTAGCTTCACTCCCAACTAATATGGTGTAGGTCTCATCTTACAATCTTCCATCTTGAACATTTGTAATGGATTCAATAAATATTTAGATTGAGATATAAAATTACCATCATTCTTTTGCAAAACTTGGATGCCTAAGAAGAAATTCAACAAAACAAGGTTGGCCATTTCAAATGTATCTACTCATTGTTTCTTCAAACCAAAAAATGAGTCAACACTACCTCTAGTAATGACTAAATCATCAACATATAGTGCAACTATTAAATAATCATCATTCACATGTAAAACATAAGTGTTGTGTTATGATCCACAACACTTGAAACCAAAATCAAGAAAGAACTTATTGATTTTCTCGTAACACAGCCTAGGGGCTTGTTCCAAAGCATATAAGTATTTCTTTAATCAACATACAAGACTACCATCCTTCTCAAAGCTTGACAGTTGCTCCAAATAAATCTCCTCAATGAGATCACCATGTAAGAAAGCACTCTTGACATCCATCAAATGTACTTCCCATCCAAAACAAGCAATAAGTGAAAGGACAACCCTAACAAAATTCATCATTGCCACAAGGGCAAAGTGTGAAAATTCCTACACTCTAAGGAACCCCTACTGCAGCAAATCTAAATCTACTTCACCTACTTGATTTTTAAATGCCATTCATCAGGTTATTCTTTTGAATAATGAAGCAAATTACTTCTGCAACCTACACTAATTAAATAGTTGATCTCATGAAACAAAAAACAGAGCAAAGAACAAGATACATAGTACACACTTATTTTTGGACACAATAGTCCCCGAAAAAACCTAATGCGGGAAAATGGATGCAATAGCTCTCAAGGTTTATTGTTATGCAGGAGAAATATCTAAATACAAACCTAGGATGCTCATCTAGCAATCCTTTACAAAGAAACTACAGGCAGAAAACCTGAGTGAGGTTTACCTCACTTCCCCCGACACAATTTCGGTTGATCTGGCACAAGACTAGCTAACCCCGGCTATTTTTGCGTTGGCTCTGCGTCAACCCTCTGTCACCTTCTCTACCCTCTATGTCAACTCTCCCAGCTGTTCCAGCAGTTCTTGGCAGTTTCAGTTGTTCCGCCAATTCTAGATTCTGCATGACAGACAGCTTTTTTGCGTCAACTCTCCCAGCTACTGCGTTGCCTCTACATCAGCTCTCCCGACAGTTCTCGGCGGTTCCAGAGTTTTGGATTCTACGTGACAGGTAGCTTTTCTGTGTCAGTTCTCTCAGCTACTACATTGCCTCTCTGCAAGTTCTCTCCGCCTCTATGTTCTGTATTTTCCGGAAAGTCCTCCCGGATTCTCTCTGCCCCTCAACTGCAAGATCTTCCCAACCGATTTTCCTCCTGAAAACTTCTCACCTCAGAAAATTGATTTCCTCAATCTCTCTATGTGTATTTCCAAATGAACCCCAAGCCTCCATTTTATACTTTTCCTGTTAAGCCTTCAACAACCGAGATTAAGTCTCTAATCAACAGCTAAGATTAAAACTTGACATGATCCGCCTTTTAGATCATTCTCACCCATATTTTGATTAATACCCATTAATATTTTAATTTCCCTAAGTTTAGACTTAGGAACTTGTCAGGCCAGGGTAACTCCTCATTTGAACGAGAGAAAACTCTGATTGATGTTTATTCATTAGCTAGTACTTTATTTATACAAATACAAAATGGATCAGTTCATCTTCTAGATGACTGTCCGGCTTCACCTCATCCGTTTCGGATTAGGTGTCAACATTCCCCCCCTTAATCTGAAGGGATGTTGGTGAGTCCAAGCATCATTCTGAATCTTTCAAGCTTTTCTCTTCCAAGCGCTTTGGTGAAGATGTCTGCAATTTGCTCGTTTGTGGAACAATGACGGAGATGGATTGTTTTGGCCTCAACATGATGTCGGATCAGATGATATTTAGTATTGATGTGCTTAGTACGATCATGGAACTTTGGGTTCTTGGCCAACTTTATTGCAGATGTGTTATCAATCATGAGTGGAGTTGATTGTATTTGTTTTACCTGCAAATCTTCAAGAATTTTCCTGAGCCACACAATTTCTTTCGTTGCTTCAGCTGCTGCCACGTATTCTGCTTCTGTTGTGGAATCTGCTGGTACTGATTGTTTGCGTGATCTCCAGGAGACAGCTCCTGATCCAAGACTCATAGCATATCCTGAAGTAGATACCCCAGTTTCTTTGTCTCCATCGAAGTCTGAATCAGAGTATCCAATCAAGTTGAAGTCGTCCACCTGTGTATACTTGATTCCAAGGTCTTGAGTTCCCTTCAAGTACCTTAGGACTCTTTTTGCAGCAGACCAATGTCCCTCACAAGGCCTTTGCATAAACCTGGAGAGGATTCCAACAGCAAATGAAATGTCTGGTCTGGTAGTAGTGAGGTAGATGAGACTTCCTACAAGCTGTCTATACTTAGTTGCATCCTCAAATTCCTTTCCTTCAATAGATGTGAGCTTCAAGTTTTGTTCCATTGGAGTAGAAAGGGGATTGCACTCTGTCATGCCAAATCTGTATAACAAATCTCCAATGTATTTCTTTTGAGAAAGAAATATGGACTTTGGGTGTTGGGTTACTTCAATGCCAAGATAGTAATGAACATAGCCCAAATCAGTCATTTCAAAAAAAATTCCTAATTCTTTCTTTATGGATGCAATATAGCTTTCATTGTTCCCTGTCATTAAAAGATCATCTACATATACCACAAGATATACAACTGTTTTGCCAACTTTCTTGACAAATAAAGTTGCATCATCAAGATCAAAATGATTGAAGTTGAGTTTCAGAAGATGCTCAGTTAGTTTTTCATACCAAGCTCGTGGTGCTTGTTTGAGGCCATACAAGGACTTCACAAGTTTGCATACTTTGTGTTCATGTCCTTTCACAGCAAATCCTTCAGGCTGGGACATAAAAACATTCTCTTTTAGATCTCCATTCAAGAATGCAGTTTTTACATCCATCTGATGGACTTTCCAACCGTTCTGAGCAGCTAGTGCAAAGAGTGTCCGGATGGTGGCCCATTTTGCTGTGGGAGCAAAAGTTTCCTCATAATCGACCCCTTCCTTCTGTGCAAAACCTTTTGCCACAAGCCTAGCTTTGTGCTTGTCAAGTGAGCCATCAGCTTTGTACTTGTTCTTGTAGACTCACTTGCAGCCAATTGGTTTGGTTCCAAATGGAGGATCAACCAGCTTCCAAGTGCCATTCTTTATGAGGGCATCATACTCCTTCTGCATCGCTTCTTTCCATTCATCATGAGAAGCAGCTTCTTTGAAGGAAGTTGGTTCAAAATCTGTAGACAAGTTCAATTCACAATCATAAGTAACATCCATATCAACAGGTGAATTAGAGTTATCTACATCACCTCCATCTTGTCGGTTTGAATTTCTGGTTCCTGTTTTTCCAATTTCATCAGGATGAACACTTTCAAGTGTCTTTGTCAGCCACTTTGGGGGACCTTTCTGAGATGGTCCAGGCTGTTCTGTTGATTGAGTTGGGTCTGAATCAAGATTGAGTCTCCCAATTCTATCAATTACATCACTTAAAGCATCATCCGTTGTTGGAGTGTCATGCAAGGGAGATTGTTGTTCAGAAGGAGATTCCACATGTTGATCTAGTATAGGAATCCCCCCTTCAAGATGTGGAATCTGATTATCAAACTCTTGGAATGATTTCGGTTTTGTGAATCTATCCAAGCGATCAAGTTGCCGCTCAACAACACTGTCAGATTTGGATGATTCAAGAAAAATGACATCTCTAGATAAAACAAACTTTTTATTTACTTCATCATAAAGGCGGTATGCTTTAGATGTGTTTGAATACCCCAGGAAGATACACTTACGACTTCTAGCACCAAGTTTGTTTCTATGTACCTTTGGTATTAAAGCATAACAGGTGGAACCAAATATCCTGAGATGTTTTACCGAAGGAACATGTCCATACCACAATTCATAAGGAGTCTTGTTTCTTATAGCACTAGATGGACATCTATTCTTTATATATGCAGCACATAGAACAGCATCAGCCCAAAACATTGTCTTTACATTTTTGAAGAAAAGCATGGATCGTACCATATTCAAAATTGTTCTGTTCATTCTTTCAGCTACACCATTCTGTTGAGGATTATAAGGCACAGTTGTTTGATGTTTAATCCCATGTTGGCGAAGATAGTATTCAAATTCATTTGATGTATATTCTTTTCCATTATCAGTGCGAATAGACCCAATATGAGATTGTGCATCATTTTCAATCCACTTATGAAAATTCTTGAATGTTTGAAAAGCATCAGATTTGTTCTTCAATAAATAAACCCAACACATTCTGGTGTAATCATCAATAAATGTCATGATATACTTATTTCCATTTGCAGAAGGAACAGGCATTGGACCACATAAATCTGAATGAATAAGTTCAAGCTTCCTATGTGCTCTTGAATGTGAATCATGAAAAGGCTGTTTGCTATGCTTTCCTAGAATGCAAGCATCACATTGTTTATGTTTTCTAGGAATTGTAGGCAAACCAGCAACACCATTTTTCTTCAACAAGCGGAGACTATCATAGTTTAAATGTCCAAATCTAGCATGCCATAATAAACTTGATGGAAGTGTACCTTCATCATGATGAGAAATATATGAAAAATGCTGTGCATGAGCAGAGGTTCCTTGCAGTTTAAGAAGTCTTTCTTCTTCTATACCCCTCATGACAAGTGAGTGGTCAGATGCCTTTCTTACCTCAAGCTTGCCATCAAACATGTGAATGGAGTGACCTTGCTGGCGGATGTGGACCAGGGACAGCAAGTTTCTCTTCAGCTGTGGGAGATATAGAACATGATCCAGAAGAAAGTCTGGAAGACCAGGCAGTTTAAGCCTGATTGTGCCAAGCCCTGATGGCTTGATTTTTGACTGATCTGCAAAGTATACTGCTCCATCAACATTGTTAGTGAAATCTTCAAAGAAATCTCTCCTATGAGTCATATGACAGGTTGCTCCTGAATCAAGCAACCAGTCATTTTTCGAAGAAGCAAGTGAAGCATTAAACAAATCTTCATTTACTCCAATATTACATTGTGCCTCAATATAGTGAGCAGATTCAGGTGCTTTACCTTTGTCTGAGTCATCAGTTTTACCTTTCTGCTGATTTCTTCTCTGCTCAACTTTGTCCCATGGTAGCTTGCATGTAGAAGCATCATGTGATCCATTTCGTTTGCAGCGAATGCAATGCAGATCTGCCTTTTCTGCTTGAGAATGTCTGCCCCCCCTGCCTCTGAAGTATCTTCCTCTTCCTCTTCGTCCACCTCTTCCTCTTGCAGAATCTTGAGCAGGATGCTTTTCTTTGTGAGCAAGGCAAACAGTCTCTTCAGAAGATTCAGGGACTGTTTTCTTTCCAAAGGCTTTCTCTCTTTCAGCAAACTTTTTCACAAGAGAGTCAAAGGTTATATCTTTAAGGTTTCCATTTGCTTGTAAAGACTCAAGATAATTGGAGTAGGTAGGATAGAGTGCTTTGAGAAAGGCAATAAGAGAGATATCCAGCTCAACCTTAGTGGATTTTATATCATGCATTATAGACTTTATTTCAGATGCAAGAGCAAGAGGATCATTATTTTTCAGTTCAAGAGTGAAGAGTTTAATCATGAGCTGAACAACTTCAAGTGCAGAATGTGTATCATAGAGTTCTTTCAGCTTTTGTAAAGCTTCAAAGGCAGTGGAATAGCAGGAAATATGACGACTTACTTCCTCATTGACAGATGCTGCGATCAATGCAAAGGCTTTGTTGTTCTTGTTTTCCCAAATGGCGAGTTCTTTGTCTGATGTGGGCTGCACAGGGTCTCTGTCTTCTTCTCCGACACACACACCTTTCCACAGCTCATTGTAGATAAAGGTGTGTTTTACCATCCGGGACCATTCAGAATAGTTCTCCTTGCCAGTGAGAACTATTCCGACCATAGAAATGATTGAATGCATTCTGTGAAAAAAAAATATCTCTGCCAAAAACACTTCTGTTGAGAGAGAGAAAAAAAAATCCTTATATGATAGCCTTATGCATTTTATTTTCCTTTAACATTCCATAGCATATATATATCACTGCTCACATATATATCACAGTTCAACAAAACTAGGGCGCTCACTGCTTACATATATCAATATCTCAACAAAAACCGAGGGCGCTCACTGCTTTACATATATCAATATATTACAAACGAGGGCGCTCACTGCTTTACATACATCAATATATCACTGTTTAAAAAAGAGGGCGCTCCTATGACTTGACTATATCAGTTTTCAAATCCCGCAAAAATTGATGCTCAGATTACAAAAAAAAATATATTTCAGGTACCACACCACCTCTTCGTTGCCACAGATGTCTGGCAATGAATTGCTGGAATGAACGCTGGATTGTTGGATTGATACCACACTTCCGCTGCGCAACTTTGTTCTTACCACAGTTTACAAATAACCCAGCATCAAATACATTCAGAACGCAGCTTCAATACATTAACGCAGCAGCAAATACATTAAACGCAGGCTTACAAATAACCCAACATCAAATACATTCAGAACGCAGCAAATACATTAACGCAGCAGCAAATACCATTCTCAATACATCAACGCTGGATACCATTCTCAATACATCAACGCTGGATACTATTCTCAATACATCAACGCTGGATACCATTCTCAATACATTAACGTTGGATACCATTAACAATACATTAACGCTGGATACCATTAACGCTGGATACCATTCTCAATACATTCAGAACGCAGCTCTTTATAATAGAAAACGATACCTCTGTTCTTACCAAGATACCACTGTTCTTAATAAAAAACGCAGTCACAATTTAAGACAGTCTTAGGAGGATCAATAACAGACCATATCAATCATCGTATTGAAATGAAATCATGGTGAAAAGAAATGTATCAACGCTTCCATACATCGATACCATGGAGCAACTTACAACCAAATGCAGCCAATACCACAGTTCTTTACAGTCATAACAAACGCAGACTCAGTCAAAGTATATACCCACAGCTCTTTAAAAACGCAGTCTCAGTCTTCAGAAGAGCAATGACGCAGCGAAATTACACAGTCATATCAAATGCAGACACCAGCGATTACCTGGAAACGCATACCATTTTGTTTGAATGGAATGAGGTAGGTTGAGCAGAAACGCATCAACGTACAGTTCCACGGACAGAGGGCGCAGTCTTCATGTCAGAACAGAGGGCGCAGTCTCATGAGAGGGCAGTGTCAGTCTCAGAGGCGTTCAGGTCAGAACAGACCAGGAGTTACAACTAATTTGGGACCTGTGCTCTGATACCATGTCAGGCCAGGGTAACTCCTCATTTGAACGAGAGAAAACTCTGATTGATGTTTATTCATTAGCTAGTACTTTATTTATACAAATACAAAACGGATCAGTTCATCTTCTAGATGACTGTCCGGCTTCACCTCATCCGTTTCGGATTAGGTGTCAACAGAACTCCATTAAAAATATCAATTATTTTAATAAAATGCAATCCAGGTGGAATTTCACCATACGGTTTCTGGGTGCTTTAGAACTCATGTGCCTTAGCCTCTCCACCAATTTTCAAGGCTAAAGCACTTCTGATGCTACCAAAAACTAGTAGAAATGTCTTGGTGTAGTCAATACCTTACTCCTAAGAAAAAACCTTTTGCTACAAGTCAAGCCTTATGCCCTTCAACAACAACATCAAATGTGAATTTAGTCTTGTCAACCCATTGACATTTCACCACATTCTTTTCTTGCAATCGGGGAACTAAGTCTCAAGTTCCATTCTTCATCAAGGAATTGTACTCTTTAGCCACGCATTCTCCCATCCAAGCCTACCATATGCATGTGGATATGTATCAAGATCACATACCTCTAGCATGCATGCCATTAAAGCAACACTTACCCACTATTTTTATCCTTTAGTCTTCTTCAAATTCATTTACATTTCCTACATCAATACTAGCAACATCAATTATCTTAGTCACCTATCAAGATGGCTAATGTCTCTTGTAGATGGAATCCTTACATCAAATTCACCATGAGATTTCATAGTCAAGTGATCAGTCAAGCCAATGCTTGTAGTTGACTCCATTGTAGAAGGTCGACTATTAGTTGACAAGCTGACTCAATGTGTTGATTAATGTTGTATAATAAGCAGTTGCTCTATAATTTCTCACAATTTCAATGGATCACTACTTCATAAATACCAAAAGAGGAGTTCAACAAAGCAACACAGAAAGCCTACTCATCAAAGACAACATCTCTCCTACAAATAACTACATATTTGACTATATCAAACAACTTGTAGGGTTTCAACTTACCAAAGTAGCCCCAGGTAATCTATTAACCATATTAAACCCCATCATAATTCCATACTTCATAAATTCAAATGTCCAACTCGCACATGCCAAATTCCACTCCAGTCATTGCTCCTGTTACTGCAAAATCTAGCAGACCCATTACAAAGCCTCACTAGGCAACCTAGGTCTTATGGCAACAAGAGATCAGTGACCATTGTCCCCTCAGTGGATTTTCTCCAATTGTTTAGTGGTGGATATGATCCCCACAAGGGAAGCTTCCCTAAAAAGCCACCAACAAGATGTTTAATTAATGAGGATTCAACGGTGATGCAAGGTATTGCCCAATCCTTGAAAGGCTAAGATAAGAGTTGCCTAGAGTTTGAATATAGTTTTCTAACGCATTTATAATTTAGAAGGTTGTTATAAGTTAGGGTTTGTAAGATATGCAAATTTAGGGCAACAATGGCATAGATCTAATCTAGAAAATAGCTTATAAGTGACAGGATCAACAAAGGACTTGTTACCCACAAAAAGTGGGTACACCTAGGAGAGCAATTCTTTTATTCATCTTCGTCCAGACATCAACCAGCAGCCCCTGACAGCCACCTTGTAGCCGATGTGATGTGCCATTTTATCTTTGCCACTTGCATCAATTGTATGCTTCTGTTGTTTTTCCACGATATTGGAGTCTAGGATAGAATCTTATAATCGCTTATGCTACCAATCTAAGTATCACAACAAACTACTTTGCACAACGGAACAATATAAAGCAGTAAATCTACTAGTGCACAAAATATAGACAACTTTTTTTACAATTTTCAACAACCCAACTTCATTATATTAATCATACTGATAATATAATTGTCTAGGGCTATCGTACCAGGGATAATGGCCCTCATACACCCACTAGTACAAGAATACAAGAACAAGATACATTGACGATCTAGTTGATGTAGTCGACGATCACAGCTACTTTGTTGTATCCTAAACACACTACGGGTCGTTCACTTCTATTTTGCAACACTCCCTCTATCAATGCACCATCTCCCTTAGGCCACTGAACTCGACTCTCTCATCTGCCCTCTAGTTGATCATAGGTCCATCTACAACCAACACATAGGGTCTTCATGCTCACTAGCTGCTCCTTAGTCCTTCAAGGGCACAACACTTTGAGTCTTCTCGTCCACTGTTGCTCCTTAGCTACTTAGGAACTTCTTCCCACTATTGTCTTCCTGCACTGCTACAATGAAGACAAACATAGGGTAGGAGGGCTGCCACCTATCACTGTCAAACGTCCTTCTTTGTGCAATGAACTTGGGCTATACAAAACTGCTTCTCTAGATGATTAGACCTTGAACTTCTACAATCTGTCACTTCTACCAACCCTAGTGTCCTTCCTAAGGTCTGCTTGTTGACCACTGTAGTCGCACCTGATGACTATATGAAGACTCCATGCCCAAGGATGATCCAGAGGACACCTGTACCATCAGATATCATCAGTCAACAGAGTTTTTTAACTCTATTTCTATTTTCTCATCATCTTTCTTGTACCCTAATTCCACACCTTGTGGGGAATTGTAATAAGTGATACTAGTAATGATGAGTTTTGAGTATGTAACAGGCCTAGGATGTTGAAACTCGATCAGCAAATAAGTACACCTTCGAGTGTTTTTTTATCTAGTTATTTATCCTTTATTTTTCAAAGGCGGATAATTTCTGGATTTTTTCACTCAATTTTTTACCTCAAAGCCGAGGTGACAGTTAAAAGTTGAGCCCCTAACACATCTTAGTGTCTAAAGTCTATGTATATTACCATACTAGATCACACAAAAGAATTTGTGGAATTTGGTTAAGTCTAGGTAGTCATTTTTAATTTTTTCGATTTCCCGCAAGTCAAAAATTGCAAATAAAATTGTACTTCTAATGTAATAAGTGATGTCTAGAGAAGTTGTATGGGGTATGAATAATGAAATTTACACCTCACCCTCAACTTTCTACCATGACACACTTTGATGGGTTAAAAATGTGTTTTGAACCCTCAAAACCCACTTTTCCTAAGCTTAATGGGAAATCTGGCAATAATTAAGCTAGAAATTCAATAAATGGAGAAAAATAAATATCCACACATACTAAATGTTGTGCAAATGAGGTGGAAAATTATGGAGGAGTTAAAGTGAAGTCTCAAGGTGATCTAGACTCCTAAAAGCAAAGAAAGGACATGTGCTCAAATAAAATCGAATTTTTGGCATTAAAAGAAAACGTTGCTTACTTGAAAATTCCAATTTGTGAAGTTAATGATCATTTGGGAGGATTTGGGAGAATATTTAGCAGAGATTTTTGTGGGAAATTGTCCCCCACATGGGTTACCACCCATATACACTTGTCATTCTATCATAAAATTCAAATTTGGCACATAAGGAGGGAAGAAAATGATGTCCACTTGCCAAAATTCGATTTTTACACTTGGCATTGGAGCTCCATCTAACAAATTCAAATTTCTCTTTGGGATTGTCACCTCATGTCACTTGTTTAATCACTTCTACATTGGGATTGGCTCCAATGCCATTTGTCATTATCATTCTTCATTAGGATTTGCTCCCAACTCTCTATATAATAGAGCCATGGGCTCTCACATTGGATCATGTAATACGAGTTATTGTGCTTGAGGAAACTCTGCGGGATTGTATTCAGTACTTGCTATATAATACAACAATCTTTGGGGTAAAGCGTGTGGTGTTCTTCTCCTTGCATGTGTGGTAAATTCTTGACTTCTTGTTATGCTTCTATTTATTTCCTCATGTCAATATTTCTTTCATGCTTGTTTCAAGTTATGTTAATATGCAATCATCTCATATTAGCATAAGAATTAATTATTGTCTTTAGGAAAAGAAATCTTCTAGTGGATAATAAATGTATCTCTAGGAATTCTTTCCACTGCACTTATTTAATTTCATGTCGATTTAATGATTTGTGGTGAAGTTTTGTAGATGAATCATTATTTGGTCAAGATTTTCAAGCGTGAGAGGAAATTCTCGAAGTAATCAACCCATTCTTGAAAAATATTCAAGGAGAACCCGCATGATTTGAATTCCAAAGTCTCATCTATATCTTATTTGTGTCTTGCAGGGATTCTTTCAAGTTTCTTAAAGCTTTTATTTCTTGCATCAAAATATCAAACTTCGAAAATCTTATTTTTTGCGTATTGTACTTCATTTGTAAATATCTGGCTATTTCAGAGAGCTAAGTCATGGCTAGTCAAATAAGAGAGCTTGTTCATACTCTTTGGCCTAACCTCTTGTAGATTATCTTTGTAACATACTTTGTTGTCATCTTGGTCTAACATTTGAGTTATTTTTGTATCCTTTTGAGCAAGATAGTTTCCATGCTTTGATTTGTAGACTTATTCATCTTGAAAGCATTTATAATATCTTGTGCTAACAATTTAGTGTTTCACTTTTCAAGTTTATTTTGGCTTTCCATTTGAAAGCATTTCACTTCATTTTAAGCAACATACAATTTCATTTCTTAAAGAGCAAATACTTGGAGGCACTGGTTGTTTATGTATTTCATGCTTATCTTATGATGGTTATTGCTCATATCAATTTTTTGCTTATAAATCTTAAAGAGAAAATTTATTTAACTCTAACAATTCTCCTAGAAACTCACATCCTTTTTAAATTAACTTTTCATTAGAGACCACCCCCCTTAGCTAACCTAAGAGATAGCTCAAATGGAGAGAGTCGGGATTAGTGTGACAGCCCCTTCTCTGAGTTCCCTGCGACCAACCACACCTTGGGGGGTTTGTTGTCGCATAAAGTGTCTAGGCACCGCGGCAACGCTCAGAGTAAGGGTTGTCACTCTTAAATCCTTCTCACTTCGTTTAGACTCTCTCTTAGACAAGCCAAGGGGGGTAGTCCCTAAGTAAATGGATGAAATAAACTGTGAAAAACAGACTCTAGGAGATTTTAATGATGGACAACTTGATGAAGCTAAATGAATCTCAATTAAACCAGATGAATAGATCAAAAGCCAACGTAAACAAGACACGACCACAAGATAGGAACAATTATAGACCAGTGCCTTTATGCTAAATTAATTGTAGTTAAAGTAAAACAAGTTATCCATAACACTTTTCCAATATGCGACGAATAATGACAATCAATATAAACGCCCAAAACTGTATCACACAAGATATTCAGATTTAAGATGATTATCATTAATGACCAAGATCTAGAACAGTCAATATGATTTATCGCACCTTGACCATAGAAGAATCATAAAATTTAAGATTTATCATTTAACATCAGAAACACCAAAGGACGTTAATTTAGGCAATAAACATTAATAAAATAAAACAAATTTACGAGTTAAAAAGAAATCGAAATTTTTAATGGACCATAGGCCACATTAAAAATTTTAATGTTTAAGCAAAAACCCTTTCAATTTATTTTAAACCCCTTAGTCACCAAAGCTCTTTTAGACTTTTAAAATTAAAATGTTTAGAACTTTTTAATTTTGAATTTTTATTTTTATTTTTTAGGGTTTTTTAAATGTTTTAATTTTTTTAGGATTTTTAGATTTTAATTTTTTTTTTTTTTTAATTTTAGATGTTTAAGGATTTTGTAAATGAAAACAAAAAAGAAAAGTGAACAAAAGTAAAATCAAATCAAAAACAAATCAAAGTTATATATTTTAAACTTTAATTTTTTTAAAGAACTGACCTAAACTAAATAAATGAAATTGGACTAAAAGATGTCTAACCCTAAATCGAAAATCAAATGAAACTAAAAAAAATTATGAATACGCTAACCTAACTAAAACCATACAAAATAAAAAATTTAAAAAAAAAAAGGTCGAAATGTTTTGTTGTTTTTCTACAGGTCGACGCCAATGGAGGATGGATGTTGCGGATGAGGAAGGAGCACAATGAAGCTCAACGAAGGTAGAAGGGCGCGGGTGCAACAAGGACAAAACTGCATGAAGGTTGCAGGGTTTGACGAAAGGGAGGAGGCTGTGGGAAACGCAGAGGGGTTTTGCAGGACGAGCAGCATGGAGAGTTTGGCAGGCAGCATGCAGGTGATGAGGATGGTTGGTTCGGATGTGCGCATGGGGAGCTGTAGCAATGGACAGTGAATGGAGATGGGCAGAAGACGCAGGGAAAGGGAGAAGATGGGGTTCGATGGTTAGGGATTCAGCAAACGGATGGCAATGCAAGGCAACTACGGATTGAGGGAGAAAGGCAGCGTAGGGGGAATGGTTTGCTACGGTGAGGAGTTTGTTGCGGATAGTATGCAGCAAAAATCGATGGAGGACAGAATGCAAGGAAAGCGCAGCGGAAGGAATGCAGGAGCAAAGGTCGGACAGTGGGGTTGAAGGTGCAATAATAGGAGCCAGATGATGGAGTTGCTTGCGGGTTGATAGATGCGGAAAACCGCAAGGTCTTTTGCAAGTATATGACAGGGCGATGCTTATAGAAGAGAGATGGGATCTAATGGGTAGCGAGAACAGCAAGGGTTTTACACAGTTTGCCCAAAAATTTCGAAATTTTCCTGCAACAAAAAATGAAAACCCCAGGCACCAGCAGACAGGTGGCCCAGAAACCCCTCAAAACTTTCCAAAAATCTTAATAAAAATTTTAAATCCTTCTGCTTCAGATTTCTTTGAAACCCTTATAAAATTTTCCAAATTCAAGAAAATTATTAAATTTAAACCCTAGACTGCAAAATATCCGAATAATATCCCTGGAAAACGATTTTAACGAACCCCAGAGATCCAGATCTTACCCTCCAGGGCCTAGATCTGGACTCTGCACAGCTTTCGGCTTCAGATCTGCAGCTACAGGACAACAAGAAACACCCAAACGATATATACAATGACCCAAAAAACTAAAACCCAGAAAGGTCAGAAAACTGAAGAAAATTACAAAGCTATGTACATAAATGGCAGATCTATCAGATCTAGCGAGTGTGAATCTGACTTTGCTCCCAGATCTGATGATCTGAGGCTCTCAACAGCCAAATCTAATGATTTAGCACAGAAAAATTAAATTTTTTGAATTTTAAAGGAGGTACTGAGCTCAAAACCTTTATGCATCACCCATAAAAAAATATCTTATGATAACCCCTAGATCAAATTCAAGCTAGGCTCTTCAGAAAACACGAATCGGGAGTTGGCTGGTTCAACCGAGAACTTCCCCGAACGCCCAATGATCTAAAAATCAAGAAGTTCCTGCAAAACTCAATTCACCCATCAACATAAAGCGAGAAAACGATAATAAAATTCAGATTTAATAGAGATACCTACTATTATATTCAATACTTAAATTATCATTCAAACCCCTGCGACTGAGCAAGATACCTGTACTCAAATCGCTCTTCAGAAAGCTATCATCAATGGCTAAAAAAAAAATCTATGCATGAAAATGACACATCTTACAGTATTTCCACGAAGAGTAACACCAACAAAGATTAACCCCAAAGTCTTTCTTTATTCCTCATAAAAAAAAATTACAAGCGAGCTTTTCGCTTAGCACACGATCCAGAGATCGGATCATACTGACTGACAAATGACCTCCTATTAAAGATAAATCCTCCAAAGACTAGTTCGAATGATCCTTGTCAAAGCAATCTCGACCGTTGATGAGAATCAAAATTTCTTTTAATCTCATCCGTCGAAATTTTAAATATTGAGAAAATTTCAAATTTTTCAATTAAATGCATTTTAATTAATTCAAAAATTAAATTTTTGAATTAATTTCCTCAAAATTTTGACTTTGACTTAATCCTAGGGACCAAAGGCATAAAATTTAGCGAAATAATTAATTTAACTTAGTCCCTGGACCTCTTAAAATTTAATTTTTTTAAAGATCAACAAATTTTGCCTTCAAAAAAATTAAATTTACCTAAGACCTAGAATTAATCAAATTTCTAGCTTAGGATTTTAATTAATTTTGGCCAAAAAATTTAATTAATTAAACTATGAGGGGATAAATTATTTTTCTAACCCTCAAGACACTTTACATCATGATTTTTACATTTTTTATGTCTCAAGGGGAAAAACCCATTTACAAAAGACCCTCACAGACTACCCAATTCTGTAACACAAATATAATCTAGCAGATCAAGCAATTTGTAATAAAATAACCTAACCAAATGGTTAGGATTATTCCCAAATCACTTTTACATAGACTCGATCTAGAACACTAGGACTCCCCTAAGATCCTAGTGACAAAATCCATTCAAGCTTTGGGGTAAGACTGAAGGAAAACACTGCCAACCATCCGAGAATGGATCGGTGAGATGGAAAACCTCCAAGAATGTAGATCGTCACCAGAAAAATAGGTTTATCTAGGTGATTACATACACAACACAGATCTTTTGAGAATATTCACATTATACACATGCAGAATGGGTTTACATTATAACATGATCCTTACGCTGACGATGGTAGCTGGATGGCAGGAACACATTGATCAGGCGTTATCCCTTTTGTGAAAAAGGGGGTGTACTGCTATGGGTCGTTGACACGTAGTGGTCAACAGGGTTGAAAGCTTTCCTCACTGACTTGTAGGTAGGTGTAAGCGGTACGGTCAAAATATTTGACGTCGCTGCCGAGGACAAGTCTTCTCGTACCTAGGAAATACGACTAACTTTTGGTTTTTGCATGTTGGATTTTAGAGTTAGATTCATGTTCAAGTGGCGACTCCACTTATTTCATTTTCTGCAAGGATTTATGCTTGAAGCTTGTTTCTTGTAGATTTCTTGCTAATCTTGGACAGGAGCCTCTCTCTGGTATCCATTTGCTCTTTCAAGGTCAAGTGAGCATGACATCATGAATGATTTGTTCGCCCCTTGTAATTTCACTAACATTTCAAGCTATCTGAATTTCATTCCGAATGAAGCCATTGCGGCTATTGAAGAGTTGCCTAGTTTTCTAGGTGACAATGCCATCAACATTGAAACTCACCTTAGGAATTTCCTCCTTTGTGTGAGCAAATGGTGCCATGATATTAACCATGAGGATGTTAAAATGAGACTTTTCATCTTTGCATTAGACGGAAAAGCAATGGGTTGGTTCATAGAATTACCTGCTAACAGTTTTGATTCTCTAGAATCAATCATTGATGCCTTTAAAAAAAAATATAAAGATAAAAGAAAGATCAAAGCGAAAACTGATGAGAATGATACAGATCACATCAAGGAGTTGACTCGAATGATTATGGATATGCAACTCAACCAAGTTCAACTCATTAAGACCATGGAGGTAAATCATGCACAAGCAATAAAGGCCATGGAAGTCAATCATTCTAATCAAATGGCCACTCTTCAAAATAGGTTGCTCACCATGGAAAAAAAACAAGTGCAATTAATCAACACCATGGAAACAAATCATGCCAAGGAAATAAGTGTTATGAAGGCTAATCAGGTCACTTTTCAGAATAGGTTGGATGAAATGGAAAGATTACAGGTACAAAAATTCCAACTTAGGTTAAATGACAAATGGGAAAAGAACAAAGAAATAAATCATAAACCTCCTAATCCACTGAAGCAATCTTCATCTCATTATGAGGAGGTCATTTACTCCATTGAAAAATGGCAAATATATGGAGACTTGGATAGCAAGGAAACTGAGGAGAATCAGGTTTATACTTATGAGATTGATCCATCACCAATGTTAGAGCATAAGCAGAATGGACAAAGGCAAGTCAAAGAAGTCTTGGATACTTCGAATTTTCCATCAAATCATCTTCAGAATCGGACAAAAAGATCTACTTTGATCACCTCAACATCAAAGTCACAATCTATTAAGAAGAAAAGAAAAAAGCGGAAAGGATTTGGTAAATCTGATGGCCATGTACAACATAGTGTTGGGATTGATCAAAGTCCTCAAATATTCAGAATTGGGCAGGGCACATCAGAAAAGTAGCCCATGGATCTGCCTGAAAGTAAGCAAGTTCTCAGCATGAACTTCATTAAGGACATCTAATGCTATGGGGCATCTTTCTATATCATATTTCTAACCTTATCCCTCGTCATTTTATTTCATGAATAAATTGCCATTTATGCTTTTAGAATCAATTTCGATTGCCTCATTTATGTACTTGATGATATTTTTGAATGGACACTGCTGATATATGTCTTTTGTCGGTGGATGCAGATTCAAGGTTCTTGCATGCTATGACTTCATATCTAGCATGCAGCCCCATATGGAGCGAAATGTTGACCACTAGAGTGGCACTTGATGATTATATGAAGACTTCATGCCAATGGATGACCCAGAGGACACTTGTACCATCAGATATCATCAGTCAACAGAGTTTTTTAACTCTACTTCTATTTTCTCATCATCTTTCTTGTACCTAGATTCCACACCCTGCAGAGAATTGTAATAAGTGATACTAGTAATGATGAGTTTTGAATATGTAACAGGCCTAAGATGTTGGGACTCGATCAGCAAATGAGTACACCTTCGAGTGTTTTTTTTATCTGATTAATTATCCTTTCTTTTCATAGGCGGATAATTTTATGGGTTTTTTCAATCACTTTTTACCCCAATGCCGTGGTGACGTTTTGAAGGTTGAGCCCCTAACACATCTTAGTGTCTAGAGCCGATGTATAATACCATCCTAAATCACACAAAAAAAATTGTTGAATTTGGTTAGGTCTAGATAGTCATTTTTTAATTTTTTAGATTTCCCGCAGGTAAAAAATTGCAAATAAAATTGTACTTCTAATGTAATAAATAATGTCTAGAGAAGTTGTATGGGATATGAGTAATGAAATTTACGCCTCTCACCCTCAACTTTCTACTATAACACTTTGATCGGTTAAAAATGTGTTTTGAACCCTTAAAACCCACTTTTCCTAAGTTTAGTGAGAAATCTGGCAATTAATTAAACTAGAAATTAAATAAATAAAAGAAAAAATATATCCACACATGCTAAATGTTGTGGAAATGAGGTGGAAAATTATGGGGGAGTTAAAGTAAAGTCTCAAGGTGATTTGGACTCCTAAAATCAAGGAAAGGACATCTGCTCAAATTAAATCGAATTTTTGGCATTAAAGAAGAAAGTTGCTTACTTCGAAATTCGAATTTGTGAAGTTAATGCCCATCTGTGAGGATTTGGGAGAATATTTGGTGGAGATTTTTGTGGAAAATTGTCCCCATATGGGTTACCACCCATATACACTTGTCATTCTATCATAAAATTCGAATTTGGCACATAAGGGGAAAAGAAAATGATGTCCACTTGCCAGGATTCGATTTTTACACTTGGCATTAGAGTTCCATCCAACAAATTTGAATTTCTCTTTGAAATTGTCACCTCATGCCAATTGTTTAATCCTTTCTACATTGCGATCAGCTCCAATTCCATTTGTCATTATCATTCTTCATTGGGATTTGCTCCCAACTCTCTATATAATAGAGCCATGGGCTCTCACATTGGATCATGTAATACAAGTTATTGTGCTTGAAGAAACTCTGCGGGATTGTATTCACTACTTGCAATATAATACAACAGTCTTTGGGAGTAAAGCGTGATGGTGTTCTTCTCCTTGCATGTGTGGTAAATTCTTGACTTCTTGTTATGCTTCTATTTATTTCCACATGTCATTATTTCTTTCATGTTTGTTTCAAGTTATGTTAGTATGCAGCTATCTCATATTAGCATAAGAATTAATTATTTGCTTTAGGAAAAAAAATCTTCTAGTGGATAATAAATGTATATTTTGAAATTCTTTCCACTGCACTTATTTAATTGCATGTCGATTTAATGATTTGTGGTGAAGTTTTGTAGATGAATCATTATTTGGTCAAGATTTTCAAGTGTGAGGGGAAATTCTCAGAGGAATCAACCCATTCTTGAAAAATATTCAAGGAGAACCCACAATGTTTTGAATTCTAAATTCTCATCTATATCTTATTTGTGTCTTGCAGAGATTCTTCCAAGTTTCTTAAAGCTTTTATTTCTTGCATCAAAATATCAAACTTCGATAAAATCATTTTTTACGAACTGTACTTCATTTATCAATATCTGGCTATTTCAAAGAGCTAAGTCATGGCTAGTCAAAGAAGAGAGCTTGTTCATACTCTTTGGCCTAGCCTCTTGTAGATTATTTTTGTAACACACTTTGTTGTCATCTTGGTCTAAGATTTGAGTTATTTTTGTATCCTTTTGAGCAAGATAGTTTCCATGCTTTGATTTGTAGACTTATTCATCTTGAAAGCATTTATAATATCATGTGCTAACAATTTAGTGTTTCACTTTTCAAGTTTTTTTTGGCTTTCCATTTGAAAGCATTTCACTTCATTTTAAGCAACATACAATTTCATTTCTTAAAGAGCAAATACTTGGAAGGCAGTGGTTGTTTATGTATTTGATGCTTATCTTATGATGGTTATTGCTCATATCAATTTTTTGCTTATGAAAAAAGGGATAATCTATTTAACTCTAACAATTCTCTTAGAAAGTCACATCCTTTTTAAATAACATTTCATTAGGGACCACCCCCCTTAGCTAACCTAGGAGATAGCTCAAACGGAGAGAGTCGAAATTAGTGTGACAACCCCTTCTCTAAGTTCCCTGCCACCAACCACACCTTGTGGGGTTGAAGGCTTTTCTCACTGACTTGTAGGTAGGTGTAGGCGGCAGGGTCAACATCTTTGGCACCGCTGCCTGGGACAATTCTTCTTGTACCTGGGAAATATAACTAGCTTTTGGTTTTTGCATGTCAAATTTTAGAGTTAGATTCCTTTTCAAGTGGCGACTCCACTTATTTCATTTTCTACAAGGATTTCTGCTTGAAGCTTGCTTCTTATAGATTTCTTGCTAATCTTGGATAGGAGCCTCTCTCTGGTATCCATTTGCTCTTTTAGGGTCAAGTGAGCATGACTTCATGAATGATTTGTTCGCCCCTTGTAATTTTACTAACATTTCAAGCTATCTGAATTTCATTTCAAATGAATCCATTGAGGCTATTGAAGAGTTGCCTAGTTTTCTAGGTGACAATGCCATCAACACTGAAACTCACCTTAGGAATTTCCGCCTGTGTGAGCAAATGGTGCCATGATATTAACCATGAAGATGTTAAAATGAAACTTTTCATCTTTTCATTAGATGGAAATGCAATGGATTGGTTCATAGAATTACCTGCTAACAGTTTTGATTCTCTAGAATCAATCATTGATGCCTTTGAAGCAAAATATGGAGATGAAAGAAAGATCAAAGCAAAAACTGATGAGAATGATAAGGATCACATCAAGGAGTTGACTCGAATTATTAAAGATATGCAACTCAACCAAGTTCAATTCATTAAGACCATGGAGGTAAATCATGCACAAGCAATAAAGGTCATGGAAGTCAACCACTCTAATAAAATGGCCACTTTTCAAAATAGGTTGCTCACCATGGAAGAAAAACAAGTGCAATTAATCAACACCATGGAAACAAATCATGCCAAGGAAATAAGTGTTATGAAGGCTAATCAGGTCACTTTTCAGAATAGGATGGATGAAATGGAAATATTACAAGTACAAAAGTTCCAACTTAGATTAAATGACGAATGGGAAAAGAACAAAGAAATAAGTCATAAACCTCTTGATCCACTGAAGCAATCTTCATCTCATTATGAGGTCATTTACTCCATTGAAAAATGGCTAATTGATGGAGACTTCGATAGCAAGGAAATTGAGGAGAATCAGGTTTATACTTATGAGATTGATCCATCACCCATGTCAGAGCATAAGCAGAATGGACAAAGGCAAGTCAAAGAAGTCTTGGATACTTCGAATTTTCCATCAAATCATCTTCAAAATCGGATAGAAAGGTCTACTTTGATCACCTTAACATCAACATCACAATCTATTAAGAAGAAAAGAAAAAAGCGGAAAGGATTTGGTAACTCTGATGGCCATGTACAACACAGTGTTAGCATTGATCAAAGTCCTCAAATATTCAGAATTGAATAGGGCACACCAAAAAAGCAGCCCATGGATCTGTTGAAAGTAAGCAAGTTCTCAGCATGAACTTCATTAAGGGCATATGATGCTATGGGGCATCTTTTTGTATCATATTTCTAACCTTATCCCTCGTCATTTTATTTCATGAATAAATTGCCACTTATGCTTTTGGAATAAATTCTCATTGCCTCATTTATGTACTTTATGATATTTTTGAATGGATATTGTTGATATGTGTCTTTTGTCGGTGGATGCAGATCCCAAGTTCTTGTGCACTATCACTTCATATCTAGCATGCATCCCCATACAGAGCGAAATGTTGACCACTAGATTGGCACTTGATGATTATATGAAAACTCCATGCCCAAGGATGACCCAAAGGACACTTGTACCATCAGATATCATCAATCAACAGAGTCTTTTAACTCTACTTCCATTTTTTCATCATCTTTCTTGTACCCAGATTCCACACCCTGTGGAGAATTGTAATAAGTGATACTAGTAATGATGAGTTTTGAGTATGTAACAGGCCTAGGATGTTGGCACTCGATCATCAAATTAGTAAACCTTTGAGTGTTTTTTTTATCTGGTTAATTATCCTTTATTTTTCAGAAGCAAATAATATTCTGGGTTTTTCACTCACTTTTTACCCCAAAGCCGGGGTGATGGTTTCAAAGTTGAACCCTTAACACATCTTAGTGTCTAGAGTTGATGTATATTACCATACTTGATCACACAAAAAATTTCGTGGAATTTGGTTAGGTCTAGGTAGTCATTTTTTAATTTTTTAGATTTCCCGCAGGTCAAAAATTGCAAATAAAATTGTACTTGTAATGTAATAAGTGATGTCTAAAGAAGTTGTATGGGGTATGAATAATGAAATTTACACCTCTCACCTTTAACTTTCTACTATGACACGCTTTGATGGGTTAAAAATGTGTTTTGAACCCTCAAAACCCACTTTTCTTAAGTTTAGTGGGAAATCTAGCAATTAATTAAGCTAAAAATTAAATAAATGGAAAAAAATAATATCCACAAATGCTAAATGTTGTGGAAATAAGGTGGAAAATCATGGGCGAGTTAAAGTGAAGTCCCAAGGTGATGTGGACTCCTAAAATCAAGGAAAAGACATTTGTTCAAATAAAATCGAATTTCTGGCATTAAAGAAGAAAGTTGTTTGGTTGGAAATTCGAATTTGTGAAGTTAATGCACATTTGGGAGGAATTGGAAGAATATTTGGTGGAGATTTTTGTGGGAAATTATCCCCACATGGGTTACCACCCATATACACTTGTCATTCTATCATAAAAATTTAAATTTGGCACATAAGGGAAGAAGAAAATGATGTCCACTTGTCAGAAATCGATTTTTACACTTGGCATTGGAGTTCCATCCAACAAATTCGAATTTCTCTTTGGGATTGTCACCTGATGCCACTTGTTTAACCACTTCTACATTGGGATTGGCTCCAATGCCATTTGTCATTATCATTCTTCATTGGGATTTGCTCCCAACTCTCTATATAATAGAGCCATGGGCTCTCACATTGGATCATGTAGTACGAGCTATTGTGCTTGAAAAGACTCTATGAAATTGTATTCACTACTTGCAATATAAAACAACAGTCTTTGGGGTAAAGCGTGATGGTGTTCTTCTCCTTGCATGTTTGCTAAATTCCTTGTTGTTATACTTCTATTTATTTCCTCATGTCATACTTTTTTTCATGCTTGTTTCAAGTTATGTTAGTATGCAACTATCTCATATTAACATAAGAATTAATTATTTGATTTAAGAAAAGAAATCTTCTAGTGGATAATAAATGTATCTCTAGGAATTCTTTCCACTGCACTTATTTAATTTCATGTCGATTTAATGATTTGTGGTGAAGTTTTGTAGATGAATCATTATTTCGTTAAGATTTTCAAGCGTGAAGGGAAATTCTCGGAGGAATCAACCCATTCTTGAAAAATATTCAACAAGATCCCGCATGTTTTGAATTCCAAAGTCTCATTTATATCTTATATGTGTTTTGCAAGGATTCTTTCAAGTTTCTTAAAGCTTTTATTTCTTAAATCAAAATATCAAACTTGGAAAAATTCATTTTTTACGTATTGTGCTTCATTTATCAATATCTAACTATTTCAAAAAGCTAAGCCATGGCTAATCAAAGAGGAGAGCTTGCTCATACTCTCTGGCCTAGCCTCTTGTAGATTATTTTTGTAACATACTTTGTGGTCATCTTGGTCTAACATTTGAGTTATCTTTGTATCCTTTTGAGCAAGATAGTTTCCATGCTTTGGGTTGTAGACTTATTCATCTTGAAAGCATTTATAATATCTTGTGC
Organism: Pinus tabuliformis; assembly: GCA_031772625.1. Classification (NCBI taxonomy): domain Eukaryota; kingdom Viridiplantae; phylum Streptophyta; class Pinopsida; order Pinales; family Pinaceae; genus Pinus; species Pinus tabuliformis. The sequence goes on from CM062811.1 coordinate 1,104,117,529, forward strand.
TAACAATTTAGTGTTTCACTTTTCAGGTTTATTTTGGCTTTCCATTTGAAAGCATTTCACTTCATTTTAAGCAACATACAATTTCATTTCTTAAAGAGCGAATACTTGGAAGGCGCTGGTTGTTTATGTATTTCATGCTTATCTTATGATGGTTATTGCTCATATCAATTTTTTGCTTATAAATCTTAAAGAGATAATCTATTCAACTCTAACAATTCTCCTAGAAACTCACATCCTTTTTAAATTAACTTTTCATTAGGGACCACCACCCTTAGCTAACCTAGGAGATAGCTCAAACGGAGAGACTCGAGATTAGTGTGACAACCCATTCTCGAAGTTCCCTGCCACCAACCACACCTTGTGGGGTTGAAGCTTTTCTCACTGACGTGAGGTAGGCGTAGGCGGCAGGGTCAACATCTTTGGCGTCGTTGTCGGGGACAAGTCTTCTTGTACCTGGGAAATACGACTAAATTTGGTTTTTGCATGTTGGATTTTAGAGTTAGATTCCTTTTCAAGAGGCGACTCCACTTATTTTATTTTCTGCAAGGATTTCTGCTTGAAGCTTGCTTCTTGTAGATTTCTTGCTAATCTTGGACAGGAGCCTATCTCTGGTATCCATTTGCTCTTTCAAGGTCAATTGAGCATGACATCATGAATGATTTTTTCGCCCTTGTAATTTTACTAACATTTCAAACTATCTGAATTTCATTCCGAATGAAGCCATTGAGGCTATCGAAGAGTTGACTAGTTTTCTAAGTGACAATGCCATCAGTACTGAAACTCCACCTTAGGAATTTCCACCTTTGTGTGAGCAAATAGTGCCATGATATTAACCATGAGGATGTTAAAATGAGACTTTTCATCTTTTCATTGGATGGAAATGCAATGGATTGGTTCATAGAATTACCTGCTAACAGTTTTGATTCTCTAGAATCAATCATTGATGCCTTTGATGAAAAATATGGAGATGAAAGAAAGATCAAAGCGAAAACTGATGAGAATGATAAGGATCACATCAAGGAGTTGACTCGAATAATTAAGGATATGCAACTCAACCAAGTTCAACTCATTAAGACCATGGAGGTAAATCATGCACAAGCAATAAAGGCCATGGAAGTCAACCATTCTAATCAAATGGCCACTCTTCAAAATAGGTTGCTCACCATGGAAGAAAAACAAGTGCAATTAATCAACACCATGGAAACAAACCATGCCAAGGAAATAAGTGTCATGAAGGCTAATCAGGTCACTTTTCAAAATAGGTTGGATGAAATGGAAAGATTAGAGGTACAAAAATTCCAAGTTAGGTTAAATGACGAATGGGAAAAGAACAAAGAAATAAATCATAAACCTCCTGATCCACTGAAGCAATCTTCATCTCATTATTAGGTCATTTACTCCATTGAAAAATGGCTAATTGATGGAGACTTGGATAGCAAGGAAACTGAGGAGAATCAAGTTTATACTTATGACATTGATCCATCACCCATGTGAGAGCATAAGCAGAGTGGACAAAGACAAGTCAAAGAAGTCTTGGATACTTCGAATTTTCTATCAAATCATCTTCAAAATCATACAAAAAGGTCTACTTCGATCACCTCAACATCAACATCACAATCTATTAAGAAGAAAGAAAAAAGCGGAAAGGATTTGGTAAATCTGATTGCCATGTACAACACAGCGTTGGGATTGATCAAAGTCCTCAAATATTCAGAATTGGACAGGGCACACCAGAAAAGCGGCCCATGGATCTGCCTAAAAGTAAGCAAGTTCTCAGCATGAACTTCATTAAGGACATATGATGCTATGGGGCATCTTTTTGTATCATATTTCTAACCTTATCCCTCGTCATTTTATTTCATGAATAAATTGTCATTCATGTTTTTAGAATAAATTTCCATTGCCTCATTTATGTACTTGATGATATTTTTGAATGGATATTGTTGATATGTGTCTTTTGTCGGTGGATGCAGATTCCAGGTTCTTGCACACTATCACTTCATATCTAGCATGCATCCCCATATGGAGCCAAATGTTGACCACTAGAGTGGCACCTGATGATTATATGAAGACTCCATGCCCAAGGATGACCCAGAGGACACTTGTACCATCAGATATCATCAGTCAACAAAGTTTTTTAACTCTACTTCTATTTTCTCATCATCTTTCCTGTACCTAAATTCCACACCCTACGAGGAATTGTAATAAGTGATACTAGTAATGATGAGTTTTGAATATGTAACAGGCCTAGGATGTTGGGACTCGATCAGCGAATGAGTACACCTTCGAGTGTTTTTTTTATCTGGTTAATTATCCTTTATTTTTCAGAGGCGAATAATTTTTTGGGTTTTTCACTCACTTTTTACCCCAAAGTCGGGGTGACAGTTTAAAGGTTGAGCCCCTAACACATCTTAGTGTCTAGAGTCGATGTATATTACCATACTAGATCACACAAAAAAATTTCGTGGAATTTGGTTAGGTCTACATAGTCATTTTTAAATTTTTTAGATTTCTCGCAGGTCAAAAATTGCAAATAAAATTGTACTTGTAATGTAATAAGTGATGTTTAAAGAAGTTGTATGAGGTATGAATAATGAAATTTACACCTCTGACCCTCAACTTTCTATTATGACACACTTTGATGGATTAAAAAAGTGTTTTAAACCCTCAAAACCCACTTTTCCTATGTTTAGTGGGAAATCTAGCAATTAATTAAGCTAGAAATTAAATAAATGGAAAAAAATAAATATCCACAAATGCTAAATGTTGTAGAAATGAGGTGGAAAATTATGGGGGAGTTAAAGTGAAGTCCCAAGTTGATGTGGACTCCTAAAATCAAGGAAAAGACATGCTCAAATAAAATCGAATTTCTGGCATTAAAGGAGAAAGATGCTTACTTGGAAATTCTAATTTGTGAAGTTAATGCACATTTGAGAGGATTTCGTAGAATATTTGGTGGAGACTTTTGTAGGAAATTGTCCCACATGGGTTACCACCCATATACACTTGTCATTTTATCATAAAAATCGAATTTGGCACATAAGGAAAGAAGAAAATGATGTCCACTTGCCAGAATTCGATTTTTACACTTGGCATTAGAGTTCCATCCAACAAATTCGAATTTCTCTTTGGGATTGGATCCAATTCCATTTTTCATTATCATTCTTCATTGGGATTTGCTCCCAACTCTCTATATAATAGAGCCATGGGCTCTCACATTGGATCATGTAGTACGAGCTATTGTGCTTGAGGAGACTCTGCAAGATTGTATTCACTACTTGCAATATAATACAACAGCCTTTGGGGTAAAGCATGATGGTGTTCTTCTCCTTGCATGTGTGGTAAATTTTTGACTTCTTGTTATGCTTCTATTTATTTCCTCATGTCATTATTTCTTTCATGCTTGTTTCAAGTTATGTTAGTATGCAGCTATCTCATATTAAGATAAGAATTAATTATTTGTTTTAAGGAAAGAAATCTTCTAATGGACATGTAATATCCCTTATGAGGAATATTCCTCAAACACAAGCAAACTCCAACCAGAAATGGACTGGGAGGGCATTTACCAGATATGTTGCCTCTGAAAAGAGGACGAGATCCGGAGGCTACCTGGCCCTTTCCAGACTCTGTCTAAGAGTATAGGAGAAACACACAAGTGGTATAATAGTCGAGAATGCTCAAAGGGATACAAATAACAATGGTGCAACATATGCCAATATAACCATAAGGAGATACTCAAGAAATGCAGAGAGAAATGCTAAGCCATTTTATTATACTCAGTAATAGAATGAGTACAGGAGGTGATCAGGAAGATGGCACCTCGACTTGCACAAGGCAAGTGAAGAAATACACTCAGAATAGCAAAGGAATGGCCCCTCTCTGAATTGCGTCCAAGCTACTGGAGAACTGTCGTGCTGCTGCTGCCAGAAATCACATGAGGATTTGGGCTGCTCCCCTTCTCAAAAAAGGTTGAAACTCTAGAATCGGACTCTACTCAAGAAACCTAGAAAAGCCCAGAAAGCTTTTCTGAAATGGTCGACCCCCGAAAATAACCCCCTTGGGGTTCTGCGCAGTCTCTCAATGCTCTGCGCTGCCATTGAATGAAACCCTCCAGAAATCTGCCTGAAACCCCTGCCAAAACTCTCCAATATGCAAGGGTTGATCCCCTGCTCTAACTCTCAGCACAAATCCTACTGCAAACCCTCACCCAGAACTCCTGCCAAAAAGAACTGTCACCCCTCTCAGTGCTGCGCAGTCCTCCAAAACGCTGATGAAACTGTTGTTGAAATGCCAATGGAAATACCTTGCTCGAGCAGGCACTCAAATTCCCCCGGGGCTAAGGGTGAGATCTCCGAACAGAGACACTCAATGCACTAAACAGTGCTGCAGACTAGCTAAACAGCCAGCGTGCTCTAAGTCGAAATGACTATCACAAATGCTCATAACTGGATGATCCAAAATGAGGGGGATCTTCTCTATTTTATAGCCTCTGCCTCTCACAATCCCTAGGCTCACCTCCTCCTGCGTGATTCCCCTCTTGCCATGTGTTCTTCCCTCCTGCGCAGTCCCTCCATGTGTCCGCGTGGGCCCCATTTCTGCGTCCCCCTTTGGCCCCCTTGGCTCCTCCTTAAGTCACAACATTGTGCTACTAGGAAGTGCCTTTTTATTCTTAAAGTGAGTTATGTCCCCCGTCCTCACTTTTTTATTTATAAATCACTATAAAAGGCAAAAATTGAGCAAAATAAAATATTCCAATTAGCCATGGCTAATTAGGAATATTACAGGATAATAAATGTATCTCTAGGAAAGCGGGAGAAGAATGGCAGATTCTGGATGGGAGAAGGCACGCGAGGGTTTGGGTTAGGGTTTCAAGATCCCTCTGCTGTTTACTGAGACCGCGCCGGACCTCCATTCACCCGCACAGCGCATCTGTCGTTTACCATCAACCGCCTGACGCCTCCCCATCGTTTTCGAGCTGGTTGACCTTTTGGGAGAACGAAGGGTTTTTGTGCCGCATCTCCCGGTTGACAACCCGCAGACGGTTTCACTTACCTGCCCAGCTCGGTCCGTTTTCCTGAGAACTGTCATTCTCTCCGGTTTTTACTACTATCTGAGGTGTCCGCCGTTCCGAGAAGCAGCTGGCGTCATGGAGGACCTCGAAGCTGTTGATTACTCTGAAGACCCGCTGGAGGGGGTATCCATCTGGCGCTCCTCCTTCTCCACATCAGAAGGTATGTACAGTTCTGGCCTCACCAAGAACTACACTTCATATTCTCTTGGGGAACAGTCGCGGTCATATCCTGTGGTCCTCCCGGATGTACCTCCTACCTGGCCTGCGCTTTCTACCCCCCCCACTCTCCGGCAACCCTCGGTTTCGTTTCCGGCTGTTTGAACCCTAACCCTGGACTAGATACCTCGGCGTCTGGTACCATTTCCCGGCCGTTTTTACCCCCTTCGTTGCCCATTGTCTCGGCCGGTTTCACCAAGTCACACGGTCCTCCGTCGGGAAGCTTCACCACTGTTCCTCCACTCTCTGGTTCCCCCCCTGTTACTGGGGGCATCGAAAACCCTTCCTCCTCGTACCCTAACCCTACCCCCCCAGTTGCTACTGCCCCTCCCCCGGGCCGGCCACATAACCTACCTCCCCCACTGGGCCCTAAAAAGAAGTACAGGTGTTTCAAATCAAAGGCGGACGACATCTTTCTCAGGCTAGAGGAGGACATACAGTGGGGCGAGACAATGGAATTTGCAGATAGGGTACTGGTTGGGCCTATCAGAGGTCGGAACTACTCGGCAGCACGTTTGAAGACCTGGGCAACTGAAGTTTGGGGTCAACATCTGGTGGACATCCCCTTCGTGCAAACTTTCGTGAGGGGATGGTTCGCGTTGAGGTTCACTCGTGCTGATCATACCAATTGGGTCTTGTCCTCTTACTAGCATTTTGAACATGCCCCAGTGCTCCTTAAGCGTTGGACTCCCTTATTCGACCCCGAGACAGAGCAGATTGGCATTGGGCCTATTTGGATTCGACTCCCAGGCCTACCACTACATTACTGGTCAGAAGATATCTTCAGGCGGATTGGCAATGCAATTGGCTCCTACATGGACTATGATAAATCCTACCAGCACACAGGCATGATGGCTTACGCTCGGATTCTTATCAATCTGGATACCAGGGGAGGACTACAAGAGTTCATCACCATTCAATGGAGGGACATGGCTCGCAAACAAATTATTGACTATGAAGGTATCCCGTATCGTTGCTGTAGATGTCACAAAGTGGGACATCTATACAGGGATTGTCCACTCCTCCGGAAAAGCAGGGAAAATGTTCAGGAAGGGGAGTCCGAGCATCCCTTAGACCATCCTCCTCAGCAGAATACGGAGAAGAATCAAGAGGAGCAAGCAAAAGTCGCTGGAGAACCCCAAGGTCCACCCGATAATGCCGAAGCTGCAAAAGAAAGCTCAGTGTCTCTCCCACCTTCGCTAGCTCCAGTGCACTCAGTGACTGAACAAGAGGACATCGCGACGACGGGTATGTTGTTTTCATCCCTCTCTCCTTTGCCTCTTGTATCTTGCATATCTGATGGCATTGCATTTCATCACATCATTTGCACGTCTTCTCTATCAGCACATTTGACCTCTGTGGTTTTGCATAGACCCCAGGGCCATACCCCTCCATCCTCCCTCATATGCTCCCTCCCGCTCCCTTCTCCCGCTACATCCCCTTGCCTGCCATCACTGATATCATCCTCTCTCGCATCTCTCCCCATCCCATCCCCCCCTGTATCTCCCCGATACTCTCTTCGATCCCAATCGAAGGATAGAGGGTTTGATGCCATTGGTCTGGACTCTGAAGCCGCCCCTGTCACTCATAAGAACTCTCGTGGCCGACCCTCTCGCATCACTAAAGCTAGACACACTGCTGACGAAGAAGTCGCCCTTGGGCGACAGCAAACCATTTTCAGGGCCCTTAGAGCAAAGAATGGCCCCCTCTTTCACCCTACATGAAGATCATATCCTTTAACTGCAGAGGGTTTGCTAGTTTGGCCAAAAAACTAGCACTCAGGAGATTGCTCATCTCGTCACAGTCGGATATTATATTTCTTCAAGAAACCCTCTGTTCAGCTGAACCTCTAATCCATACTCTCAACTCCTGGCTACCCAATTGGACCTTTCATGCATTGGATGCGTCCGGGAGATCAGGAGGTTCAGCTATTGGGATAAATAACAAAGCAATGGAGATCAGAAATATTTGGGGAGGCAGAGGCTTCATTGGGTTGGACATATTTGCTCACTCCATTGAGATGGACATTCGCATCATCAATGTCTATGGCCCTTGTGCAGACAGGGCTAATTATTGGAGATCCTTACTGGAATCTGACCTTCTACAGGCAGATAACATTATACTTGGAGGCGACTTAAACTTTTCAATGGGTTTTTGTGAATCTTGGGGACACTCGGCGCAGGTAGACTCCTTATCAGACACTATTTCCAATCTACTCGAGGATCATCAGTGGGTGGACATTCCTTCAGCCAGGTTACAGTATACTTGGACAAACAACCGCAGTGGAGATCAAAGCTTGGCCAGAAGACTTGACAGGTTCCTCATCAAGGAGTTTCTTCTCAACAGACTTCCCCGCATTCGTCAATGGGTTGGAACTGGTGGCATATCCGACCATCGACCAATTTTCTTGGAAATGGCCGACATTAATCATAAGATCAAGAGCCCCTTCAAATTTAATTCCTCTTGGTTAAAGGACCCTTCATACATACAGTTGGTATCTAACTATTGGCAGACCAACCCTATTATGGAAGGTGAGGGTCATACTGAAGGCTTCATTAGGAAATTATCTGAACTTAAGAGGATCTCTAAAAACTGGGCACATCAGAAGCGTATCCGTGATGACAATACTCTGAGGGAGGCTGAAAGGGTCATCGCTACGCATGAGGACACATCAAATGGCACCTTCCCCACTCCTGAGAGCAAAGAACATTACTCCTCCCTCATCACGAAGCGCTCACATATTCTGGAGGAAAGAGAAGAAAGTTGGAGGCTTAGGAGCAGGGCAATATGGCTCATCGAGGGAGATGATAACACGAAGTTTTATCATAAATTTGCCAGTGGGCGCAAAACCATTAATACCATTTGGGAATTGCGGGATGAGCGGGGACAGACAGTTTCATCTCAGAAGAATCTAGCCAGGCTAGCAACAAAGCACTTCAGAGGTATATACAAAGCCCCTAGAGATGTAAACATCATGGAGATCATGCGAGTGGCTAAACATTTCCCCAGGTTTGTACTACAAGAAGACTCGGAAGATCTACTGAAGGAAGTAACCATGGAAGAATTGGAGGCAACTATAAAATGGTTTAAAAAAGATAAAAGCTCAGGACCAGATGGGTGGACCATTGAGTTTTACATTGCTTTTTTTGAAATCCTGGGGAATGACCTTCTCAAGATCGTGGAGAACTGCAGAAGGAGTGGCAGAATATCCTCAGCCATCAAATCCACTTTCATAGCACTTATCCCTAAATCGAACAATCCTGTCTCTTTCAATGATTTCTGACCCATATCCCTCTGTAATTGCCTATACAAGATCATTGCTAAGATCATAGCCAATCGTCTGAAGCCTATTCTTTCTCGTCATATATCTCCAGAGCAATTTGCCTTCCTTCATCACAGACAGATTCATGAAGCTATTGCTACAGCACAAGAACTCATGCATACAATGCAGCTCAAAAAGCAGAAAGGAATGATTCTAAAGGTGGATCTATCCAAGGCGTTCGATAGAACAAACTGGCTCTACATCAGACTACTGTTGACTCATCTTGGCTTTCCCTATGAATATATCAAATGGATAATGAGTTGTATAACTGATGTATCTTACAGTGTGCTTCTCAATGGCAAAGCTACATCCTTTTTCAATTCGGAGAGAGGCCTCAGACAGGGATGCCCTCTCTCGCCCCTGCTATTCTTACTTATTATGGAAGGATTAAGTAGGATTATTACATCTGCTCGAGATAGAAATCAGCTGACTGGCATTAAAATCGCTGAAAATTTTTATCTCACTCATCTATTATTTGTTGATGATATTCTGATATTCTTAAATGGCAGTATCGGGGACACCACAACCCTTCAGAACTTATTCATTCTTTTTCAACAAGCCACAGGGATGATGATAAATGACAGTAAATCCACGATTACTTCTGTCGGATGCACACAACATGAGTTCACATACGCAACACAGCGCTTCATGTTCACCTCTTTGAACTTGGCAGCAGGTATAAAATACCTGGGATTTAGACTAAAGCCTCTCGGTTATAGGATTGCGGACTGGACTTGGCTCATTGCGAAAGTGGAAAAAAGACTACAGGTATGGTATCATAAATATCTCTCTCGGGCAGGCAGATTGATTCTCATTAAAGCAGTAATTGAAGCCACTCCAGTCTACTGGATGACCTTGGCTTGGATACCTAAAGGTATTTTGAGTAGATTACAAAGTATATGCTGTAGATTTCTATGGAAGGGACACCAACCGGGGAAGCTATTTGCCTGGGTTAAATGGGACACCATTGCAAAACCCAAAAGTTGGGGAGGGTGGGGCATAAAGAGGCTTGATCTATTTTCCAGAGCATTAGCAGCCAAGCTCGGTTGGCAACTCCTCACCACTAACAGTCTCTGGTCCCGAGTTGCACAAGTGAAATACATCAGGCCAATGAATCTAATGGACTGGTTCCGTCAGCAGCATGAATCAAGACATAACATATCTAATATCTGGAAAGCGGTTATCGGCTCACTTCCACTTCTGCGTGAAGGCATTACATGGCGTATCAAGGAAGGCAATGCTGTTCGAATCGGTTTGGACCCATGGGTAGGCTGTGGCAATGCCCATAGACTATCTGCAGGCCTTTTAAGATACCTACACAGCAGAGGAGTAACACACATCAAGCACATCGGTGACAACGACAATTCTTCCTTTCTTCAGCAGGCATGGGTATCAGCACGAGATTTGGAGATACCAGTTCAGTGGCATCACGAATGGCAGGATTACACCGATGCCCTTACCCAAGCACATATCACACTCACTGATGGACCGGATGAGATAATCTGGGCCTTTGCAAAACATGGAGTATACACCCCGAGGCAAGGTTATATAAGGCTTATGGAATCTTACAAGCCACAGGACATCCTCCCAACCTGGAAAACGCTCTGGAAGCTCAAGGCAGCTCCTCGCACACGCTTATTGATGTGGAACATCCTCTTCGACAAGATCCCTACCGGGACCAACCTAATGAAGAGATCATTTTATGGTCCCTTCTGGTGCCACTTGTGCCGCAAGGAAGAAGAAAGTACAGAGCATCTTTTTCTAAAATGCAATACAGCTAAGGAATTTTGGCAATCCATCACCACTCACTATCCTATCTTAAAAAACTGGCAGGGGCACAATCTCATGGATGCATGGAACATTTGGTGTCAAAATCACTCAGGAAAATTCATTAATATGCCACTGCTTGTATGCTGGGCATTATGGATTGCGCGTAACCAGGCCATCTTCAATTTAAAGACCCCCCATTGGCCTGTCATATTACACCACACGATCGCCGATTTTGACTTGCTACCAGATGTGGAAACCAGTGCCCCCCCCCCCCCCCCCCCCCGGCACCATCAGACCTGAAATCATAGACAAATCTAAGCCCTGGGCATATTTTGATGGCTCTGCTCAAGAAGCAAGTTGTGGGGGTGGAGCCATCCTTTACCTCAATGAAACGCACTGCTACAAGATCCAAATTAACTTAGGCAGAGGCACCAATAACTTTGCTGAACTGTGCACAGCAAAACATATTATTCACTTTGCATTACAAAAACAGTGCAGACCCCTGCAACTTTATGGAGATTCTAAAATCGTTTGCAACTGGCCGAATGATGCATCACATTGCTATGCATTTTCATTGAGGCATATATTAGATGAAGCTAAAAGACTGATTACATCTTCTGAATCCTTTGTCTGTCGACACATTTACAGGGAACAAAACACAGAAGCAGATCAACTATCCAAAGAGGCAGCGCACAGACAAGGAAATGACTGGTTGATACAGGAGGAGATAGACGGAACTTTCTACCAGCATTATCATAGACCTTTTGATGATCCTATAGAAAATGGGCTATAAGGCCCACATATAAACAAGAACAGTCTTTGTATTATCATGTATATATATCCGCTACTTGGACATGAGTAACAACTCTTTTTTTGGTAACGTACAGTGTTTTTTGTTGCTCTCTGCGTAGAGCAGGACTTAATTTTTTATCTACTTTTTCAGTTACAACTAGTACAGACTTTGTGGACTCCCTGCGTGGAGATATTACAAACAATCCTTACGATCTATAGATCGTGAACTCGTCAGGCTTCTTAGCCTCCATATGAATATGCACTTGGCATCTACAAAATGTAATTTCTTTATATTAATAGAAATTACGACTTTTTTCCATGGGGATAAATTAAAAAAAAAAAACAAATATGCATCTCTAGGAATTCTTTCCATTGCACTTATTTAATTTCATGTCGATTAAATGATTTGTGGTGAAGTTTTGTAGATGAATCATTATTTGTCAAGATTTTCAAGCATGGGGAAATTCTCGGAGGAATCAATCCATTCTTGAAAAATATACAAGGAGAACCTGCATGCTTTGAATTCCAAAGTCTTATCTATATCTTATTTGTGTCTTGCAGGGATTCTTTCAAGTTTCTTAAAGCTTTTATTTCTTGCATCAATATATCAAACTTGGAAAAAAAAAAAATTGCGTATTGTACTTCATTTATCAATATCTGGCTATTTCAAAGAGCTAAGTCATGTCTAGTCAAAGAGGAGAGCTTGCTCATACTCTTTGGCCTAGCCTCTTGTAGATTATTTGTGTAACATACTTTGTTGTCATCTTGGTCTAACATTTGAGTTATTTTTGTATCCTTTTGAGCAAGATAATTTCCATGCTTTGATTTGTAGATTTATTCATCTTGAAAGCATTTATAATATTTTGTGCTAACAATTTAGTGTTTCACTTTTCAGGTTTATTTTGGCTTTCCATTTGAAAGCATTTCACTTCATTTTAAGCAACATACAATTTCATTTCTTAAAGAGCAAATACTTGGAAAGCACTTGTTGTTTATGTATTTCATGCTTATCTTATGATGGTTATTGCTCATATCAATTTTTTGCTTATAAATCTTAAAGAGATAATCTATTTAACTCTAACAATTCTCCTAGAAACTCACATCCTTTTTAAATTAACTTTTCATTAGGGACCACCCCCCTTAGCGAACCTAGGAGATAGCTCAAACGGAGAGAGTCAGGAATAGTGTGACATCCCCTTCTCTGAGTTCCCTGCCACCAACCACACCTTATGGGGTTGAAGGATTTTCTCACTGACTTGTAGGTAGGTGTAGGCGACAGGGTCAACATGCACTTAGGGCACACTTGGACCACTCTCACGTTGCCTTCCAACAGTCCACAAGTGTCCAATACAAATTGTCCAATCTGGACCTCTACATCCAGTAGAAACAAAAGCAACTTAACACATCAACACATACCTTTTTCCTTTGCTCATGGACTGGTTCACTTGTTGTAGCTATTGTTGCCTAGTTAGGGCTTCTAACAACCCTTGTTAATCCCTCACAAAACACTCCACATAACCTTCAACAGTTGTGGCTTCCATTCATTAAATAGTTGCTCCCATACGCTAGTGCCTACGGCTAGTTCTAGCCCTCTATTCAGACCTTCGGCGTCCCTCCACATTGAGGTATGAGTCTCGGCCCTCCTCCCAACTCCTGTACAATTCTGCAGCCATCCTAATGAGCTTTGTCCACACACAAACAATACAAAAACCAGTCTAGAATTGTCCTACTAGCCTCGGCCCTATAGCCAGATCCCTGCAGCCTTCAAACACTCACAAAAGAACCCCAAAAGGTCCCCCTTTCTTCACTTGAGAGCTCCAAACCTACAGCCAATTCAAATGATATGTTTCTTATGATTTGTTGCAATTTGGATGGGTGTCTAAACCTCCAGCGTCACCTTTAATTTATATGCTTTACATGTGGTGTCAACAACTTTGTTTTGGGGCACACCAACACACCAAGTCGACTTGACTTATGTGTCACAAAACCCACAACAACATATAAAAATTAATTTCTCCATTTGTAGACCTTTGATTTCAATAATTTTTGTTGCACCTAGTTCCTCTAGGGGTCTTGTAAAATCTCCATCAGTCAAACCACTCAACCTCCTCTTGGTTTTGGCCCCACACCTTTGGGTACAAAACCCCAAGCTTGGGTTCCAAACCCACAAATCACTTTTGTGTTGCTTCTTCCTCCAAACCCCAAACCCTAAGGCTTGGTGTACCTCCCAAGCTACCAAATCAACAGTTTCCTCGCACATTTGTCAAGAGCACATGTTAGAAGGTGGGAAATGTGAAAATTCCTTAATCTAACACATCAGAAACCCCTACTGCAATTACTGTTTTACAATCTCCTACTTGTTCTTTACATTAACAAGTTATTTAATTGCATAAACATCGAAGTAAACACTATTGCAGCCTTCACTAATATACAGTTCATGCACTGAAATAAACTGAGACAATAACACAAGGGACACCGTTATTTTTGGACAATTGTCCCCGAAAAAACCCAATTCGGGAAAATCGGTGCAGCATATAGAGGGTTTGTATTATTAAGCAGATTTCATGAATACAACTAGGATGCCAGAAATGGCTCACCCAATCGAGAATATACTTGGCAGTAGTACCTCTATCTAGAGACAGATATTCCAGCAAATCAGCAAATGGATGATCAAACCCCATAGCGACTCTGGTTGTTCCCTATGCTGGACAGCGAAAGCTGCTCCATGCATTGCTCTGGAACTATGCCACTCTTCCAGGAGCTGCGTCACCCTCTCCCGGCTCAAAATCTGTTGATCTGCTCCCAGTCTGCCCCACAGAATCTCTCTAGCGCTGCCTCTGAGGCCCAGCGTCAGCCTCTACGGCTTCTGCGTCACCTGTGTCAGCCTTCTGCATCCTCCACGTTAGCTCTTTGGCCTCTGCGTCAGCCCTTCTAGGGCTTGCGTTGTCTCTCTCAGAACTGCGCTACCTCTCTGCTATGTATTCTTCAACCTCGGATGAAAATCCCTTGCTGAACTACTCCTCACTGCAACTTTGATCACTAACTCAATTTCCCCAGCAAACCTCGCCCCACAAAATCGAATTCTTTGATCACTTGGTGTATCTCCAACTGACCCTCAAGCCTCCTCTTATACTTTTCCTGTTGAGTCTTCAACAGCCAAGATTAAGTCCCTAATCAACAACTAAGATTAGAACTGGCTTGATCTTTGTCATTTAGAACTTTCTCACCCATATTTTATTCATACACATTAATATATTTATTTTCCTAATATTAGACTAAGGAACTCATTAAAATATTAATTATATTAATAACTCTTCATCCGAGAGGAATTTCTCCAAACGATTTATGGGCCTTGGAGATCTCATGTGCCTTAGCCTCTCCACCAAATTTCATGGCTAGAGCACATCCGATGCTACCCAAAATCAACACTCCCTCTTAGCGAGGAATGTGCTCTAGCAATGCTTCACCATAGAAGCATCACATTGATCCTCCGCATCGGTCCTCTGTGCTAATGCTTGGCCTGCTGCCCCACATCCACCGCACTGTTGCTCCCTGTACTGTTGCCCATGACACTGCCACTGCCACTGCTACATTTGTACTGCAGCTCCCTCTCAAAATGTTGCCCATAGCACTGCGCTACATCTGTACTACAGCTCCCTCTCAAAATGTTGCCCATAGCACTGCCACTGCTAACTGCTACACTGCAACTCAGTTACCGAGAAGTAAGTATTTGACTTCAACCAATCACTGACATCCTGATCTGTTTGGAAGCCTCATGATGTTGAAGCTACCTCCACTGCTATCTTGTGCTCCCTCTGCTGCCACTGTGCTACCTCAGATTTTGGCACTCTAGCACTGCCACTGTTGGTCCATCACACCTTGCTCCACCCAACACTTGTCATCATGCTACTATCTTTAAGGGCTCTCGTAGCTGGATGTGATCCGAGAGTTTGGGCACCTCAAGGAACCTGCCCCCTTATGTAGTCCTCTCGACTACATCTCCATGTCTTCCCACCTCTTCTCTAGAGGCACATGAGCACTCGTGGCACAATCGTCATCAGTCTCGAATCCTTCTCTGCCTTTACTGCAGCAGGAGTCAAAAGCCTCTCCCTTGCCTTTCTTCCTAGGGTACTAAGAGGCATAATGTCCGAGCTCCCCATAGTTGAACCACTTGACCTTGGAGATGTCTTTCTTCTTCCACTTCTGTAGCCCCTGTTGTCCCGCTGATGCGAGAGCTGCATCCTCCTCCTCCTCCTTGATTTGAACTGCCTTACCGCTACTCCCTGCCTTGGTCAATCTCCTGAGCTCTTCCTGTCGAAAAATTGCCCACATCTCTTCCCAGCTGGGGAGAGTTGCTCTACCCAAAATGCTTTGCACAAACGTCTCCCACTCCTTCAGGGCAGTCCTGACCATGAACTCCGGATCCGGTGTAGACCCCATGGAAGTAAGTTGGTCGTGAATCCATCGCAACCTGAGAAGGAAGGGATCTATCCCCTCTCCTTTCTGCATCTGATACTATCTCAGAGGACTTTCTAATAGCATCTTCCAAGCCCTGATACAAGGCGGTCAAGGTCTCCCACATCTCCCTTGTTGTGTTCTTCTCAGCAATGTGTGGTACTACATGATCTTTGACCCCGTCTAGGATCATGCACTTGGCCTTAGCATGGGCCTCCACGTATTTCTTCAATGGATCAGCATTGACCAGTTCAATGACAACCTTCAAGGCATAGTCCTTGATACGATGTTTGTCTAGGATTGCCAGGATCCCGGCCTTCCAGATGACAAAATTGGATGCTCTGTCCAATCTGCCCTGATCCGTCAACCCATTCATTGCCATCTCTGCTCCTCTTCTCTAGACTCCCTTTGAGTCCTGATTTCCCTCTCAAAAATCCTCCGGCCAATCGTCGAATCACTCCTCTCCAATCCTCCTTTGCCGTTCCAACCCGGATCTAAATTTCTTGGCTAGAAATTTGTCGAGGTAGTGCTTCCATCTACCTTGGTTCAGTCTCCTTGGACACTGTTTTGCAATGACAAAAACAGCGTCCCAATAGCTCCTCAAATCAAAATATGCACAACTCCCTTAGCCCTAGCAACTCGAAGAATCTGAGCCCTTCAGGCTCTACGCAATCTCTGCGTGGGCTAAATCTGCTCCTCCCGACCAATTGCGTCAATCCTTCCTAGCTCAAAAAGATGACGTGGCTCTGCGTGAACCTGATCTGCCCTTCTCTACCTCTGCGTTGGCCCTGATGGTTGACGCAGCTACTGCATGGGCTCCTCCCAGCTACTACATCTTCCTCTTTTGACTCAGAATGTTGGCGCAAGCAATGCGTGAGCCTTTGCGTCACCTCTTCTGCACTGAGTCACTCCTCCTTCTGCCTCTTCGGCTCTGGAACAACATTGTCTCTCGGGACAGCTGCTTCTCTACTGCAAAATCTCAGATTTCTTGGCTGGTGGCTTCAGTCGCTTATGATCTACAATCGCTCTGATACCATGTGATAATTCTTGAATCTAACACATCAAAAACCCCTACTGCAATTACTGATTTACAATCTCCTACTTGTTCTTTACATTAACAAGTTATTTAATTGCATAAACATTGAAGTAAACATTATTGCAGCCTTCACTAATATACAGATCATGCATTGAAATAAACTGAGACAATAACACAAGGGACACCGTTATTTTTGGACAACTGTCACCAGAAAAACCCAATTCGAGAAAATCGGTGTAGCATATAGAGGGTTTGTATTATTAACCAAATTTCATGAATACAACTAGTGTGCTAGAAATGGCTCAACCCAACAGAGAATATCCTTGGCAGTAGTACCTCTATCCACAGACAAATATTCCGACAAATCAACAAACGGATGATCAAACCCCACAGCGACTCTGGTTGTTCCCTATGCTGGACAGCGAAAGCTGCTCCAAGCACTGCTCTGGAACTGTGTCACTCTTCCAGGAGCTGCGTCACCCTGTCCCAGCTCAGAATCTGTTGATCTGATCTCAGTCTGCCCCATAGAATCTCTCGAGTGCTGCCTCTGAGGCTAGGTGTCAGCGTTTTGCGTCCTCTACGTCAACTCTTCGGCCTCTGCGTCAGCCCTTCTAGGGCCTACACCGTCTCTCCCGGCCTACACTGCCTCTTTGCTATGTATCCTTCAGCCTCGAAAGAAAATCCCTTGCTGAACTGCCCCTCAGTGCAACTTTGATCACTAACTCGATTTCCTCAGCAAACATCGCCCCACAAAATCGAATTCTTTGATCACTTGGTGTATTTCCAACTGACCCTCAAGCCTCCTCTTATACTTTTCTGTTGAGTCTTCAACGACCGAGATTAAGTCCCTAATCAACGTCTAAGATTAAAACTGGCTTGATCCTCATCACTTAGAACTTTCTCACCCATATTTTATTAATACACATTAATATTTTTATTTTCTAAGTTTAGACTTGGGAACTCATTAAAAATATTCATTATTTTAATAACTCTTCATCCAAGTGGAATTTCTCCAAACGATTTCTGGGTCTTGGAGATCTCATGTGCCTTAGCCTCTCCACCAAATTTCAAGGCTAGAGCACATCCGATGCTACCCAAAATCAACAGGAAATCTGACCCGAAAGGTATGTTTTTCATCGTGTAATCGGATGCTTATGCTTGTTTTTCATTTTGGCATTTGGGCATGGATTATTGGGTGACTTGGAAGAAGGAAGGGCTTTGACCATGGTTTTGTTCCCTCACCTTAAATGGGGGGTAATCTTCAATCCTAGTCCCATGGGATCTCCCCTATTGACCTATGGCTTTAGGAAGGGCACTACTTGGGAAACCCTGATTTTGGTAGTGTGGTCTCGTTTTCCCATTACATATTTATCACTGCCCTCTGCACATTACGAGCCCTATTCACTATTTCCCTTCTCTTAGTCCACATGATCATTAGGTCCACAGGGTCTAGCACACCTTCTCCCCTTGTCCACATATCTGGGTCAGGCCTAGAAACGTTGCCCCAAAGGTTAATGTAGCTAAAAGAAAGTTAAAGGCATATCATGGCCACAAGCAAGAAACAAAAGAAAAAGAGAATCATAAAATGCAAAAGAAGGCCAGGACATTAATAATAGCACGTGGGAAAAGCCCAAGCGTGAGCTCTACCTGATCCAAGTGGATCTTCAAAAAGTACCAGGGGCATGGTAAAAGGCTCAAAAATTCAAAGTGGCAGAATTTGGATAAACTTAGCATCGAATCGAATTGATCGTCATCCTAATTCCAATGGTGCGAACGACGCTCAATTTCGAGTTCATATGAAGAAGTTAGAGCAAGTCAAAGTTTATGTTTGACCTAAACAGGTCGCAGGAGGAGATGACGTGGCAGACACTCTCAGCGTATGGGGAAGCGCCAAGTGGCAAGTTGCCGTTGGTCCCACACATTGCAGATCGCAGAAGGAAATGGTCGCGGCTTAAAGAAAATCGGCCCCAAGAAAGCCATGGTTGCGATTTGATCAAATTGCAATCGCCCATCGCAAAAGGAGAAGGTAAAAGAATCGGCCCCCGAAGCAAGTCCTGGTTGCGATGCGATATATCGCAATCGCAAAATTATGTTGCGATTTGCGATATCGCAATCGTGTTTCGCAAAGGGGAAGCAGTTTCATGTTGTACTAATTTTGGTTTCCGCTGATTGCAATTTGTGATATGGACTCCCGGACCCGATATATTATATATTGTGGTTAATAGTTCGTCGAGTCTGTGGTTATCGCAGGGCACCTGATGTATGGGCTTTTAGTCTGGACACCACTTGGAAACACCAATGGGAAAAACGCCGATGGTAAAAGGCTACCGGGTTAAATGCACAGTTAAGAGTTTAGCCATATTGTTTGTTACCGCATATTATGTGGAACCTGAGATCCTCTATATTAAAAAAAACAGACCCGTCTGCTAAACTTATTGTTGGTTTAGAACTGCCCAGGAATTAAGAGATTTACCGCCAGCATATATAAAGGACTATCCGCGTCGAAGAAAGGCAGAGAGAAGCTGTGGGATTTCTCAGAATACCATTGCAGAGTAGCGGCACCTGCTCCTGGCAAGTGGTTGGAACCTTGCCTCAAGTATCTAAAAGTTCTGAGAGGTGCAGGAAGCCTGATTATCAGAATTGGGCATTCAGACAAGCATTTTTGCACAATTTTTCGCCAGGATTTCGGTGATGCTCTCTGTTTCTAGAGTTAGGCTCTCCATTTGTCAACTATCTTCCATATTGGAGGTATAAGGGTGTTTATGTAAAATCTACTTGTACTTCTTCTCTTTTCATGCCACTTAATAAATGAAGGCCTCCCCACTATTGAGTCAGGCCCGGAGACGTAGTCCAAATTGGACGAACTCCATAATCAAATCTTTGTGTCTTGATCTCATGCATGATTATGTTTTTACTCTTCGTTTATAAGCTTATGTTTCATGATTTTTAATAAGCTCAATTACATGTAATTTTGATGCATCTATAAGAAAAAAATCTTGGATCACTACCCCTTATCATTATGGCCATCACCCTGGTTCCTAAGGCCACTAGTTGCCCCTGTCACTTCATTAAATGAACCCATGCACTTCCTAACCCCTGGTGGGTGATGAACTACCCCACATTTAAGGGGTTGATAGCGCTAAAAATCATTCATAGCATGCTCTCATTTCTTAGAGTTTCGAGCAGTAATATAAAGAAAAATCAAGAAAAAACAGAAGGCAAATAAAGAGAGGTGGAAAAACAAAGTTTGGGGTAACTCATGCAACCACGATTGCTCCCTCCTCACATCTGTACACCCAATATGTGGACTTCTTCATTATTGCTACACCTTTATTGATAGCATATGGCCCTAAGACCCATTTATCCCCATTCCATTCCATCATTATTCACAGGCCACCTATTGATTGAAGGATGTATCAGGGACATGTATTTCCCCTTGGGGGGCTGGGAACACCTAATAGGGTCATCTATTAGGCACTCCTAACTAGGGAGGTAACATTATTACGAGATCAAAGCCACAACTTTCGAAAAGAAGCCTCGTGTGAAATCTTGATTTGCCCTTGATTAACTAGCTTGGTTCACTTAGACGTACTAATGATTAATTATGCCTAATGGTGAAGATGCACCACTGGACATTGTATGTGATTGGCAAGTGGTTTCCATCATGCGTTGGGCAACTTAACTAGGGCCCAGGCCCACTAGAGGAGCATTATGACACCCTACAGGTGGAGCGTTGAGAGCCATGGGACTCCTATCACTTGCAAAGCATTACTCCATTTCATGAACACCTTCAACACCACAGCAATATGCGCCTTGCCCCACATTATTCATGAGGTGATGCACTTGGCCCAGTGTGCCCCAACTGGCTTAGCAGTGATCACGTGGTTTGGCAGTTGATCTAAGGCCCAAATGAGGTTTGTCTTACTCATTAAGACATGGGAGGGGTAGCACCATCCTCTGAGCCCTCAATTTTAGAGCAAAATCGAGCTATTTTATCACTAGGAGAGCCATGAGACCTATTTTGTGCCCCAAACACAAAATTGGGGTCCACATGATGATTTGCATGGAGATCTAGGGGCCAACCCCTAGAGTATGATTTTTGGAGCCCTCTTCACTCAACTTGGCACTAGAGGGGCCCAACACATGCCCTCAAGAGGCCTACGCATGCATGACGTCAGCATTTCGGCCCTCTTGTGGCTAATTCATTATGATTTTACATTGGCTGTGGGGTTGGATTATAACCTTAGTTTTGCCCATCATTTTACAACTAAGAGGGGCTTTTACGCTAAATTAGAGTTCATTAGACATGTATAAATTAGAGAGAGATCATTTGATCCTCTCATCATCATCACTTGGAGAATTCGAACCTCATTAGAGAATTCGCACTTGTTCCTTCTTGGCTATTGGAGATTCTTGAAATGCATTTTGATATTTGGAAGTTATTTTGGATTATCTTTGGAGTTATTTCTTTGGTGAATGGATGCATATACTACATGTTATCTTGTAGGTGCATATTGTTGAAAATTATTATTTTGAATTGTCTAATCTATGGAATTGTTGCTTCTAGATTATGCTTGATTTTGCCCTAATTGTTGAAAATTAATTATTGAAAGGCTATCTAGTTGAGAATTACATATGCTATTCGTTGTATAACATGTAATGAATGTTCTTAGTGGAGTAACTCTTATAACTCTCCATCAAACTCCATTTATCATTGAGTGGGTAAATGTTGGAATTTTGACACCTAGGGCATCAAATTTCAGCGTCCTTAGTAACAAATTTGGCTTATCAAGTCTTTGGTGATCATCTCAAAAAAATTTCCTTAAATTCAGTGCTTTTAAGGCTAGGGCAAAAATCTAGGGCTTGCAGCAAAATTTTAGGGAGGAGGCTTTTTGGTGATTTGAGAGCCTAAACATCAAGAGATAGGTCTAGGCTACCTAACCTATCAATTCAGTGGGCATCCACTCAAATTTTATCCATAATATCTCTTGCTTTATGTGTTGCCCCAAGAGGGAAACCCTAGTCTATGTTCCCTTCAACTTGGGGACTTTCTTGAGGGTTTCATGAGCCTTGGCTTAGTTGAATATCATTGTAAGAAACCCTTTCCTTTAGGCCTTGACCTTGTGAATACCTATCACCATCAAAAAATCTCAAAACCCTAGGTCTTGAGCCTTCTTTTCTAGGGCTTTTCTTTGAGAGCGTTTTCCTTCTTTGAAACCTTGAACCATTATTGAGTCTCTCTCTTGAATGAGCTCTAACTCGACCACTTTGTGCCTTATGCCTAGCATATTTATTTTAATTGATCTCCCCCTATCAGGACTCCTCCCATCGGTGAAAGTCCGTAAAGAGCAGGGGGTTTTGGCTGAGGTGACATTGGGCCTCTACCCCATTTTTAGCACTTTGTCTAACTCTTGTCTTGCAGGGTTTCCCTCTCCAAAGCCTACTAGATTTTGTGGTAACAAGACCAAAGGCAATGAGAAAGGCAAGCTAGCATTAAGTAAACAATGGTTTTAAATGGCTGAAAATGCATATGACAGCAATTAAAATCAAAATGTTAGCATAGTTTTGGGGTGAAAAGAGGCAATTGATGCTAGATATTGCCTTTTTATGTTTATTAAATGCAATCCCTTTCAATGGGGAAATAACAAATAGGCAATAAATTGCTAGTAAAAGCATATTTAAGCTAACCCTAACCCTAGTTACCATAAATTGAAGAGAAAAAAGAAGAAATTAAAATGACCACCACAAGCTAGTCTAGTGCCTTCTCTCAATTGGGCAATGGAGTCAATGATGTCGAGGTCAAAGACAGAGGATCCTAGATGAGGTGGGTGGACTAAGAAGCCTCTTTAGACACCCTTGCAACTTTCTTTAAGTAGAGATTTAAGGTCAAGGAATGCATGAGCCAAGTTCACTTGATGGATTCTTGAAAGACTAATTTTGCAAAGCATAAACAAACAATATTTCATAAAAGATATTGCACTTTTTACTATGGCACATAGAAACCCTAATTTCAGAAATTGCATGCAAAATGAAAGAAAATGAGCAATAAACTTACACCATTCAAGCAAGAATCACTTCATCAATCAGAGACAAGTCTTCTCATGTAAAAATATCCCTCCTAAGACAATTTGCTTCACCAAGATCACATTGCATCCAAGAGAAAAGAACAAGAGAGCTAATGTGCACTTCTTAAGAAAGAGGTAAGTGTTGTGCAATGTGATGATTCAAAATGACAGTGACTCCCCTCTATTTATATGAGGGTAGCCAAGTCACTTTTCATTAATTTACAAGTTAAAGCCCTCAAAGTTTACTTGAGTGTTCAACTAGACCTAAAGGTCACAAACCGACCTTAAGATAGCTTCAAAACATGACAAATACATCAAAATTGCCCACATGTATGGGAATAAAGGCTCCCCATGATGACAGCATCCTCTTAAAATGGCCTATCTTCATCAAGCAAGTGATAAAGAGGCTCATGAGTGCTCCATGCTCCTAGAAGTTATTAGAGTGCATGGTTATATCTCCAAATAACTCCATGATTCCATCTCCATAAAGGCTCATCTCACCCTTCTAGGGCACATGGGCATGATGTACTAGCCCTCCCTAGTCATTTCAGTGATAACCATCCTCATCTAGGCTATGGAACAAGGCAACGCCCATCAAACAGTGTCAGCACCACACTAAGAGCATCCTAGGTCCATCTAGGCACATCATCAAATAAGCCAACACCTTGGCTTCCCAGAACAGTGTTTCAACATTTGGATGTGTTACAAGGGGCATACAACCAAGCGGAGTCTCATCAAGGCCCAACGTCCATCTCATGAAGCCATTGCTAGGGCTACAAAGTGATGTATGCTCTCAACAATGTGGAAAATGTCCTCCGAAAGGTGTTGGAAATGTGTCAAGTCTCCCTTCAAAGGATCTCTACTGATTGATTGATGAAACACCTGAAACATACCCTCAAGATCAAGTGAGGTCAACATCAAGGAAAAAAATCAAAGTATCATTGTGAGCCATATTCCATGTTAGGGGCACAAAATATTTCACATAAACCTTACCTGCCAATGTCTTTCTACCTCAAGATTTATAAGCAAGTTACCACGCTTGTGTTAGGGATGATTATGTCTTCAGCCCTATTAAGTGCTTCCAACCCCCAAGGGGAAGGACATGTCACAGGTAGGCCCATCAATCAATATGTGTGTGTGATTATGGTGGTAATAAAGTGGGCAAGACTTCAAGGAAGATTGCCATAGCCATGGCAGCAACTAGAGGGGGATCCAACATCTCTGGGTATTATAATGAGAAGAGTGAGCAATCTTGGAGGCATGAGTTACCCCTTTCCTCGACCTTCTTTTTCCACCCCTCTGGTGTGCCTTTTACTTTAATGATTTATTTTTATTTCATGCATTGCTTAGGAGACCAAACTCGCTTTATTGTTTTTCAATACCCCTTAAAGATGTAGCAATTTCTCGTTGATCAAGGTTGGGACATCCAGGAGTTCCTTTATGATGGAGAACGATACACTAAGGAATTGAGTGATGGCTAGTGGGGGGGTAAAACTCATACTAGGATTTTGCCCATGTGCGTACTATGTCCCATCTTTGCATTTTTTTCTTTAGTTGTGGCTTTATATGCTTTTATCATTCTTTCAGCTACATCAATCTCTTAGGGAAAAATTTTGAGCCCTGACTCATAGACGAGGATAAAGGGCGCCAGTCCCGATGACAAAAGGAAATCAACCCAAAGAATGGATGTGGATAATATGGAAATCATGGAGTGTGTTAACCATGAAGTACCTCAGGCATGTTACTTCGATTAATTCCTCTGATTAGTGCCCCTCCTAAAGGAAGGACATCAAGGGAGGTCACAATGCACTATGGGCAAAAGATAACCTCTCAAGCGAAACATGGAAACAAGAGTACAATCAAGAGAGGTCAATCTTCCAGTTTGGCATGTGGTTCGTATTACTATAGCCAAAACATTAAATCAAAGTACATGATTACAAGAACGGTTAGTGTACCCCCCTGATAGATGACCCACCTTCAAGAAGCATACCAGATGGAAGACAACATTGACCAAAGCATAAGTGGAGGAGCTCTGATGTAAAGCTATCTATGGACCATCATAGGGTTGTTGGTTGGTTGGCTATCCAATGAGGAGAAAAAAATTCTCCTATGGGTTACCCACTCTTCGTGGGCAACAAGTCTAGGCTACAAGTGTAATCTATCCTAGATCCTATGTAGGGAAATCACAAAACTTATATAGTGTTAAAATTGGCAACTAGGGCCAAACTCCATGTGGGTCATCTTATTTATGGCAACTGATATTTTTCTTGGATTCCTCTCGTCGAGAGGTGTAGGATTGATCTAACAATCATCCGATTCCGACATGTATTTATGGAGATATGAATTTATTTGTATTTACTTGACAATTTGTCAAGGTCAGCCAGCAACAAAATGTGTGGCACACATCCTCAACAATTCATATAAATAGAAGACACCTTGTGGCATTATTCACTCATCTCATCTCATCACACATTCTTCTCTCTCCTTATTTGATTGGGTACACATCTATGAGCAACATCTCTCCCACGCGTGTGGAAGGACAAAGGAATTTCTGGCTAGGGTTGCGTTGACCGAGTTTGACCAAGGTTGCAGAAAGACACTTTGACCAGCGTTGACCAACGTGGACTTTTCTTGGACTGCGGATTTGGTGTGGTTGCTTCTCCTAGGCAGGCCGCAGATTTTGGCACACAAACCGAGGCAATCTGACCTCAGATTTGACCAGCGTTGACTACCCTAATTGCTCGCTGCAAGTTGACTTCTGTTGACCTTCGTTTGACTAAGTTTTCAGATTGTTTTTGGGTTGCCTCTTCTTGCCGTTGGAGGCCGAGTTGATTGGGATATTGACCAAGCTGATTGGAGGTTAATTCTAACTTGTTTGACCAACTTTGACTTTGTTGGTTAGGGTTTTGTCGCTGCTGCAATAAAATTACAGAATTGTATATTTGTACTATCTCTCTCTCTCTCTGTTGAATTATTGAAGATTATAGAAGAATTGACCAAAGGGTTTCCCCACATTGGGGTTTGTCCCTGGCTAGCCGCCACATCTGGTGTCTCTTGTCTTGGCTTGTCTTCTGTCGATTTACTTATGTTCTATCAGCATTTTACTTTATGTTAATGTGATTGCTAATCAGTGAGATTGACATTGGGCTAATAAGAAGAACTCGAAGTAAATTGCACTAAGCATAGAACATACCATAACTTAACATGGTATCGGAGTTGAGGTGAAGACAAAGCCCGAGCAAGAGCAAGAGAAATCACCAAAGGTTGTTGAAAAAAAAAAAGTCTTAAGACTTCATGGGTTCCTCATCACACTTCCCCGCCAAAGACAAGCTCCATGAGAAGTCTGACTATCACGGATGGAAGATGCCTCTCGATCTAACATTGGAAGAGCAGGAAGTGTTGGACTATGTGAGAGGCAAAATTACTAAGCCTCCATCAAATGTACCGGTTGCTGCAAGGAACAAGTGGACAAAGGGTGCAAAGCAAAGAAGATCATCCAGGACTCTATTGATAAGCGCCTGGTGGCCTATGTTTCGGAGTTGAACACTTCCAAGGAGATCTACGATAGATTAATAAGCTTGTTTAAAGTTAGTGATGCAAATCAAGTTTTGTTCCTCAAAAATAAGCTGCAGAGATGAGAATATGCAATCCTACTTCTTAAGGATCACCGAGATCAAGAATGATCTCCTATCGATTGGGGAAGTCATTCCTAATAGGGAACTGACTATCACAACTCTTGGAGGACTCCCATCTGAATGGTATTTATTTAGAACCACTCTTCTAAACAATAATGTAATTCCGGGATTTGAGGAATTGATGGCGAGATGCATTCAAGAAGAGATTAGGATGGAAGACTAGGAAATGCATGCATTTAAAGGCAACCCCGCTGCTTTCTCCTCTCATGCTAAAAGGAGAAATAATTCCAACTCTAAATCTAAAGGAAAGGTCAGATCGAAAGGTGGAAGGAAAGGAAGATGTTTCGTTTGCAATAAATTTGGCCACTATGCGAGGGAGTGTCCTAATAGAAAGGACACATCTCATGACGATGATCAAAATCACTCCAGGGCAATTCCAACCACAATCAAAGGAATGGCAGGTTCAATGGCAAAGGAAAGAAGAATGCCAGAAATCAAGGAAGTGATCAACCCTCCAAGAAGGCAAGAAACTCCAGGTATGAATCTAATGTTGCTAATAATAAGCAAGATGAATATTATTTGATATCGGCCCTCTCTACTACTTCTCCTCCGAACTCGTTGGGCAATTGGCTTATTGATAGTGGTGCCTCAAAGCACTTCACTGGTTACAAGGAAGCTCTCTCTAATCTGATAGAGAAGGAGACCAACTTGGAGATTATTATTGGAGACAACTCCACCTATCCCGTGAAGGGTGTAGGAAATGTACTCTTCAATTAAATCAGGGTAACACAATTCATTTGCAAGAAGTCCTATATGTACGTGATCTTAAGAAGAACTTGGTGTTCATTTCGGCAATGGAAGACAAAGGCTACAAGGTGGCCTTCATCGATGGCAAGGTATGTGTGTGGAAAAAGAATTTTAAATATGCTTTCACTCTTGGGTTTCGAGTTGACTCTCTATATCAAGTCGGAGCAAGTCCGTTGGGAGTCATGACTTGTGACACATCTCTTCAGTCCGAACTATGGCACCGGAGGTTTGCCCACCTTCATTATAAGGCTCTACCCGATGTGAGACAAATGGTGACAGGGATGCCCGAGTTCAAAATAGAGCAAGAAGGTGTATATCCGAGATGTGCCGAAGGAAAGCTCAAAAGGGGACCATTCCCCTCAAGCCATAGCAAGACCTCTGATATATTGCAGTTGGTTCACTTCGACATATCTGGTATGATGCTTGTGAACTCTTTGGGAGGATATTTATATTACCTCACTTTTATAGATGATTATTCTCGCAAGACTTGGATATAATTCTTGAAAAATAAAGATGAAGTGTTCTCCTAGTTCCATCATTTCAAAGCCTTGATCGAGAATCAAACCAAAAAGAAGATCAAGATCTTAAGGACTGATAATGGGACCGAGTATGAATCCAATGAGTTCCATGACTTTTCTAAAGACGTTGGCATTAAGAGGGAGACCACAACACCATACACTCCTGAGCAGAATGGTGTGGCGGAAAGGAAGAACCGTATGATTGTGGAAGCTGTTCATGCTATGCTCCATGATCAAAGGCTTCTGAAGTTTCTATGGGCCGAAACTGCAAATATCGTCGTATATGTTCAAATCGATGCCTACATCAAGCATTGGGTTCCAAGGTTCCCGAAGAGATGTTCACTGGTAAGAAACCTGATGTCTCTCATTTTAGAATTTTCGGAAGTCTTGTATATTTTCATGTGCCGAAAGAAAAAAGGAATAAATTGGGTGCATCTGGAAAGAAGGGAATCTGCGTGGTTTATAGCGAAAATTCTAATGGCTATAG
This sequence comes from Pinus tabuliformis, assembly GCA_031772625.1. Taxonomy (NCBI): domain Eukaryota; kingdom Viridiplantae; phylum Streptophyta; class Pinopsida; order Pinales; family Pinaceae; genus Pinus; species Pinus tabuliformis. Next base: position 1,104,145,703 of record CM062811.1, read on the forward strand.
AATCTATGTGGCTGGTCAAAGGGAAGTCGAAATTAGTCATGATGTTACCTTTGACGAAGATATGGCTCTTAGCAAGGTTGACAATATTCCTATACTAAGGAAAACTAAAGAAGCTGACACTAGGAAACCAGAGGAAAAGGAAGATGAGACGACGCTCAAACTGGAAGAACCTATGGATCCTATTGATCCCCCTCCGCAAGAGCCTTCCTCTTCTAGGAAGAGGCCCTCATGGCTTGGGGGGCACTTGATGATGCCAAAGGACACATTGCACCTCGACGAACTTTCCGTGAAAGTAAGAAGCCGACCAGGTATCAGGGATACTTGACCATTATAAGCATGATCATTCAAAATAAGCCTTCATCGTTTGTAGAAGTCCTGAAGCATCAAGTATGGAAGGATCTTATGACTGAGGAATATGAATCCATCATGAAGAACGATGTCTGGGATGTGGTCCCCAGACCCCAAGATAAAACAGTTGTCACTTTAAAATGGCTTTACAAAATAAAGCATGGAGCTGATGGAAGTGCTTAAAAGTATAAGGCTCATTTTGTGGCTCGTGGCTTCTATCAAAAGGAAGGTATAGATTATGATGAGATATTTGCACCTATTGCCCGATACACCACCATCCGCTCGATCATAGCCCTGGCTGCTTCGCAAGGATGGAACCTACATCAGATGGATGTCAAGATCGCGTTCTTGCATGGTTCGATCAAAGAGGAAGTCTATGTGGAACAACCCGAGGGATTTGAGATTCATGATTGCAAATCTCACGTGTGCAAGTTGAAGAAATCCCTGTATGGGCTGAAGCAAGCACCCCGAGCTTGGTATTAGAGGATCGACAGCTACTTGATGAAGTTGGGATTCACTAGGAGTGAAGTCGATCCAAACCTTTACCTTAAGGTTGAAGATGATAAGCCTCTCATACTAGTGTTGTACGTTGACGACCTTTTTCTGACATGTGCAGACCATCTCATTCACAAATGTAAGAGGGAGTTGGCTTCCGAGTTTGAGATGAAGGACCTAGGACTGATGCACTATTTCCTAGGGCTGGAAGTCTGGCAAAAGCCAAGGGAGATTTTCCTATCTCAAGGAAAATATGTGGTGAAGATATTAGAGAGATTCGGTATGGTGGACTACAAGCCTGTGACTACCCCGATGGAGCTTGACTTCAAGAAGTTAAGCAGTAGTGTTGTCGGACCTGCTTTGGGAAATGCTACCAAGTATCGTCAACTCATAGGAGCATCGATGTTCTTAGTGAACTCCCGTCTCGATATATTTTTTGCAGTCAACACCTTGAGTCAACATATGGTTGAGCCTCACCACTCATATTGGATTGGTGCCAAGAACCTTCTGAGATATCTTCGAGGCACAATCACTCATGGGTTGAGATACACTGTCGGAGATGTGAGGCTGCATGGATATACCAATGTTGATTGGGCAGGCAGTGTGGTGTACCGAAAGAGCACTTACAGGTGTTGTTTCTCATTGGGATATGCCTCAATATCCTGGATGAGCAAGAAGCAGAAGTCGGTGGCTTTGAGCACCGCTAAGGCAGAGTGCATTGTTGCGAGTATGGCCTCTTGTCAGGCTATCTGGTTGTAGAAGCTCTTCAGTGAGCTGTTTGGATATACATTGGACATTACCGTGATCCTTTGTGACAACCAGAGTGGGATTCGTTTATCAAAGAATCTCGTATTTCATGATCGCTCCAAACATATTGATATCAGGTACCACTTTATCTGGGATATGGTACAGCGAGGAGCAATGAGGCTCCATCATATCGGTACAGATGAGCAGGTCGCCGAAATTCTGACGAAGCCCCTGGGAAAGGTCAAATTCTTGACTTTCCGAGAACGACTTGGAGTCGTTGAGAGACCCTCTTATGAGGGTCATGTATGATGCATGCATTGAGTTCTGGGAGCTCCGGGGGGCTTGGGGTACTTCTTGGAGCGACAAGCGACCATAAGGCGACTCAACCTTCCCTAATGGTGCGTTGTGTACAGGGTGAACGGTTCAGACTTCCCCTGTGATACCCCGTGGCGACTTATGAACAAGATGAGTGGTTCTTTTGTCGAGGCATCCTACCCATGCAATTTGGGACTCATGGGAAGTACCTTTCATTTGGCCAATGAGTAGGGAAAAGGGGTTAGGGACCATAGTAGTACCGTTGGACACATCGTGTATCTACCATACTCCCTATGCTAGGATGACCAACATTGATCTGGGATCAATTGGAACTGACTTCAGGTCAATAAGAGTGATATAGCTCACTCTCTTTTGGCACTGATCTAGGATCAGTAAGAGTGGTATGACACACTCTCTGGAACTAACTTCAGGGCAGTCAGAGCACTATTGAGCACTCTCTTTTATCTGGGACTGACTTCAGGTCAGTAGAGGATGGTATGATACATCCTCAATCATTTCTTCTTCTTCATAGTTTAGCAGAGCAGAGTCGAGCAATGCAGGGAAATGCATTTGATGGCAGAGATAGTACTGACGGTCAGATGGATTAGCAGATGGAGTTCTCCCTAGTTGAGAGGGAGTGTTAAAATTGGCAACTAGGGCTAAACTCCATGTGAGTCATCTTATTTATAGCAACTAATATTTTTCTTAGATTCCTCTCGTCGAGTGGTGTAGGATTGATCTAACGATCATTCGATTCCAACATGCATTTATGGAGATATGAATTTATTTGTATTTACTTGACAATTTGTCAAGGTCAGCAACAACAAAATGTGTGGCACACATCCTCAACGATTCATATAAATAGAAGACACCTTGTGGCATTATTCACTCATCTCATCTCATCACACATTCTTCTCTCTCCTTATTTGATTGGATACGCATCTATGAGCAGCATCACTCTCACACGTGTGGAAGGACGAAGTAATTTCTGGCGAGGGCTTCATTGACCGAGTTTGACCAAGGCTGCATAAAGACACTTTGACCAGTGTTGACCAACGTGGACTTTTCTTGGACTGCGGATTTGGTGTCGCTGCTTCTCCTAGGCAGGCCACAAATCTTGGCACACAAACCGAAGCAATCTAACCTCAGAGTTGACCAACGTTGACTGCCCTAATTGCTCGCTACAAGTTGACTTTTGTTGACCTTCATTTGACTGAGTTTTCGCACTGTTTTTGCACTGCCTCTTCTTGCTGTTGGAGGCCGAGTTTACTGGGATATTGATCAAGCTGATTGGAGGTCAATTCTGACTTGTTTGACCAGCTTTGACTTTGTTGGTTAGAGTTTTGTTGCTGCTGTAATAAAATTACAAAATTGTATATTTGTATTCTCTCTCTCTCTCTACTAAATTATAGAAAATTATGGAAGAATTGATCAAAGGGTTTCCCCACATTAGGGTTTGTCCTTGGCTAACCGCCACATCTGGTGTCTCTTGTCTTGGCTTGTCTTCTGTCGATTTATTTATGTTCTATTAGCATTTTACTTTATGTTAATGTGATTGCTAATCAATGAAATTAACATTGAGCTAATAAGAAGAAATCGAAGTAAATTGCACCAAGCATAGAACATACCATAACTTAACATATAGCCTATCATTATGGTCAAGAATACTCTTGGCAACAACAACCAAAAGTATTGTAATATCCTTCAAAACAAACCTATCATAGTAGAATTCAATCACCTTGCCAATCTAGGTTAATTGGGGTATAAACAAGAAATCAACACTCCAGCTTAAAACATGATACACATCAATGATCACATCATTCTAACATTCAACGCTACATGTTGTCGCACAAAGTATCTAGGCACCGCGACAACACTTAGAGTAAGGGTTGTCACTCTAATCCTTACTCACTCCGTTTAGACTCTCTCCTAGACAAGTCAAGGGGGGTAGTCCCTAGGGTGAATGAATGAGGATAGCCTGTGAAACACAAACTCTACGAGACTTAGAGATGGACAACTTCACGAATGTAAACGAGTCCTAGTTAACTGAGATGAATAGATCAAACAACTAATATGACCAAAACACAACCACAAGATAGAAATGATTATAGACCAGTGCTTTTATACTCAATTAACCATAGAATAAATAAAAACAAATTATCCAGAGCAATTTATAAATGTGACGAATAGTGGCGATCATGAACGATTAAATGTGAATGCTCAAAACTTTATCATGCAATATATTCTAGCAATTAAATACCATGAAGAGTTTAACTGCTAAGAAATGATCCCAGATCTCGTCTAGTCAATGATTTTAAAACATTAATCGCACTTGACAATAGAGAAATCATTAACACAAATAGGACACCCAAGAACTTTAGATTTAGAATTTAACAATCCCTTAGGTAAAAAAAAAAAAAAAAAATTATGTTACTAAAAATCAAATCAAAAGACGGGGGATGGAGCTGTGAACGATGCGCGCTAGGGCCTGCGCAGCCGGACAGTGTTGACAGAGGCAATAGCAGGGATCAGATTGTGGAAGGCGGATTCTGATCCGCTTGGGCAGCGAATCCTTGTGGTAAGCGCGTTTCAGTCTTCGAAGACCTCAGCGGCAGAGCTGGGTTTTAACCCTAAAAATACGCCCTGAGCGAAATGGGAGAGCCGAGGGGGGGGGGAGAGATCCCCTCCTTCAAAAACGTGGTAATAGGCGAGACAAGCACAGGAGGTGTTCAGCATAACGAGAGGGAAATTCATGTCCCAGTAATGGGCAACCTGTGGCAGAAAAGAATGAGAGGAAAATGTCTACCTAGGGCACAAAAACAGCCAAGGTATGTCATTCGCTGCAACAAATTGGAAGAATATAACTGTTACATGAAAGACCACGCCCTAATATGTAAGTTCATAGGGTACTGGCCTTCAGAGAAGGAGCTATACAGATGGATTGATCAGAGATGGAGACCTAAAGGACATGTGGATCTCAAATTGGGAGCCCAGGGTTTTTTCACAGCAATCTTTACGAATCTGGAAGATAAGAACAGGATCTTTGAGGAAGGGCCATATTTCTTGAACAATGCAGGCCTGTTCATGAAATATTGGGAGGAGAGATACAGCCCAGAAAAGGAAAAACTGCTTGATGCACCAGTCTGGGTTCGCCTGTTTGGGCTTCTTGATGAATTCTGGGACCCTGATATTTTGGAAGGAATAGGGAATACGATTGGGAGCTTTGTTAAAATTGCAGAGGCCACGAAACGAGGTAAATATAATGCTTATGCGAGGATTTTTGTATACATGAATCTGGCAGAACCCCTCCCGGAAAACGTTGAAGTGGAGTATCACGATGAGGTTTGGAAGCAGCCAATCGATTACGAACACATCCCCTTCAGATGTCGTAACTGCCATGAATATGGCCACTTATATAGGCAATGCCCACTAAATAAAGAGGAAGAGTCTAAAAAAAGCCAAGCGGATCATCAGAAAAGTACTGAGAGAATGGAGGAATCGGAGACAGGTTTTCAGTAGGTTACAAGGAAGAAGAGGCAGAATAAAGAGGGACCAAAAACCCAATCTCAGGAGAAACCCAGCCAAAGAAACAATCAAAACAAGTTTCAGGTACTGCAGAGCGAAAATGAGGAATATGAAGTAAACTTGGAAGACGATGCGGACCCGGGGAATACCCCTATGGAAATCGCAGGAGAGGAGAAAAGAAAGGAAAAGAATCTGAACAAAACCAGCAGAGAACGGCCGGAGGAGAAGATAGAAGAAACAGAAATGGAATCTCAGATGGAAGTGGAAAACCAACCTGAAAGCGAAGCTGAAGAGGAGAAAATCATGAGAAGATTAATCCAGGAATGGAAGTATCTTGACAACAGGTTCATACCTGAAAAACAAAAACAGTTGTACAAGGAGGTATTCCAGAAATACAAGGAGAGAAAAGGGGAACACCCGGATAAACCAGTAATGACCGGCAGTGAACAGGGGAATGAAGCGACGGGAATGGGCAGCTCTGGCAAAAACAGCAGGAAAAGAGGCCGGAAAACAATGAGTGAAGCTATTCAGACGGTGGGAGAAACGTTGATAAACTCAGGTAAGGTGATACCTCTGTCTGAGGTATTCTTTCCCTCCTTCCAAAAGTTTTAAATGATAGTTATTAGTTGGAATATTAGGGGTTTGAATAGTAAAGGTAAACAAAGGTATATGAAGGATAAGCTGAAAAAAGAGAAACCTAGCATCATGATTTTACAGGAGACAAAGATTTTGGTTCAGCAGCTTGAAGAAATAATAGAAAAAAGCAGATTGCAATATCAAGTGATAGGGCAAGATGCAATCGGTTCTGCAGGAGGTATTGCAGTTCTGTGGAATCCGAATGAAATCATCTTAGATAGTTGGACCAGCATGAGCGGAATCCTCACTGGTCTGGGTAGGATAGTAGGAACCAAAGAACAGGTGGTCATTTCAGGGGTTTACGGCCCCCCTTCTCCTGGGGCAAAAGAGAATTTCATAAACAGTATAAAAACGATCCGTAGACTTTACTCTGAAGCTGCTTAGATCATTGGAGGCGACTTCAATTTGATCAGATCCTTAGAAGAGAAAAAAGGAGGGGTTAGGAAGATGGACCACTTCATGGACAGATTCAATGAAATGATAGAGGAACTACGGCTTGTTGATATCCAGACCATCAATGGGATTTGCACCTGGAACAACAGAAGAGGAGGAAAAAACCAAATTGCTTCAACACTGGATAGATTCCTAGTTTCTGAAGCCATCATGAACAAAGATGTTTTTGTGGAAGCTAAGATCATTCCATCACTGGGATCTGACCACTGGCCGATTCGATTAGAGGTTGATATCAAGAGGAATCAGGAGAAAAGGCCCTTCAGATTTGAAGCCTTCTGGCTGAGGGATCCTGAATTCATCAAGAAAGTAGAGGAATGGTGGAAACAATGTACTGTTCAGGGCAGAGGTAAAATGCATATGTTCCAACTAAAACTGAAAGAGCTGAAAGGAAAAATAAAAAAATGGAACAAAGAGGAGTTTGGTAACATTCTGAAGATAAGCAAAAACTAGAAGGGGAAATGGAGGAGCTTCAGCAGAAGATGATTTTGGAAGGTAGAACAGAGGAGAGCATAAACAGGGAAGGGGAAATCCTTGGCAGATTGGAAGAGAGACGGAAGCAAGAGGAGATTTTGTGGCGACAAAAATCAAGGATAAAATGGCTAAGGGAGGGGGAAAGAAACACTAAATTCTTCCATCAGGCTATGATCAAGCATAGACAGGGTAATAGGATTCTATCGATCAAAGACAAGAATGGGGAAAGAGTGGTGGAGCAGACTGAGATTGAACAAGTTCTTATGGATCACCACAAAGAAATTTTAACAGAACCTCAAGCTGATAGAACGAGAGCCATTCAGGAGATCTGCTCGGCTATCCCCAGACTGGTTACTGAGGACCAAAACAAAGCGCTGATGAGGGTTGTGACCTTAGAAGAGCTTGAGGAAGTAGTGAAAGCAATGAAGAAAGGGACAGCACCTGGACCGGATGGCTACACGGTGGACTTTTACCAGGCAGGCTGGCACTTCTTGGGAAGGGAGATTCTGGATTTAGTGGAAGAATCAAGGATGAACCAAAAGGTATGGCCTGCTCTTAATTCTACTTTTTATGCCCTCATTCCTAAGGGAGACAACCTAGAAGATGTTAATGGCTTTAGACCGATAGCACTGTGTAATGTCATTTACAAGATGATTACATCCCTAATTGCCAAGAGATTAAAACCCCTCTTGGACAATTTAATTTCGGCTGAACAAACAGGTTTTGTGGAAGGCAGGCAGATTCTCGATGGCCTAGTTGTTACTCAGGAAGTTATCCATTCCCTAAAAGTTAAAAAGCAAAAAGGAATGATGATCAAATTAGATTTGTCAAAGGCTTATGACAGATTAAATTGGAAATATTTGGAAACAGTCCTGGAAAGATTTGGTTTTCACCAGAGATGGATTGCCTGGATCCATAATCTGATTTCTTCTCCTCACTTTTCTATTCTAGTTAATGGCAGCCCCACAAAAACCTTCAACGCCTCTAGAGGCATTCGACAGGGAGACCCTTTGTCCCCGTTTCTATTTATTCTAGCCGCTGAAGGTCTGGGTCGATTCATCAAACAAGAGAGAGCAGCAAACAGGATAAAAGGTCTGAAAATATGGGGAAACAATCTGCCTCTAACTCATCAACAATTCGTTGATGATATTATGATGTTTGGAGAACCAACGGTAAGAGAAGTCAAGCACCTTAAGAGAATCTTGGACTTGTTCGCGGAGGCTTCAGGGTTGGAAATCAATAAAGATAAATCTTGTATCTTCATCTTCAACACAGTGGAGCAGATCAAAACCCATCTCATTAGATTACTGGGATTTAAAAGAGGTGAACTACCTACAAAATATTTGGGCAATATTTTGGACTACACATCTAAAAGGATGAAAAATTGGCAAGGTGTCCTGAATAAACTAAGTAACAAGGTTGCAAACTGGGCTTTCAGGGTTCTAAACATTGCTGGAAGAGTTGTTTTGGCCAAATCGGTCCTCCAGGCCATCCCCATATAACCTTATTCGATTATGGCTGCCCCTGTTGGGGTTTGTGCTAAGATTAGGGAAATCATAAGGAAGTTCATATGGAGCGGGTCTGATCAAAAGAAAAAATGGGCCTTAGTATCGTGGAGTCAGCTAACAGAAAGAAAGGAGAAAGGTGGGTTGGGGCTAAGGGACCCTGAAGTTCTTAATAAAGTTCTGGGAGCCAAACTGTGGTGGCGATGGCTCAGAGGGGGAAATGATCTCTGGAAAACCATATGGAAGACTAAATACAGAATGCCTGACTCTCCGGTTGAGATCCTAAGGCTGCAGGAAACCCCCAAAGGATCCACAATCTGGGAATTAGCCTGTCAAAACAGGGATCTAGTGGAGAAACATATTTTTTGGGAAATCCGGGGGGGAACAGAGGCCAACTTCTGGGAAGACAGGTGGCAACAAAGAGAAAGATTGAACAGAATTCAGAACCTTCACCAGATCCGGGGTAGAATTGAAGGAGATAGAACTTGTGTAAGGGATTATTGGAAAGTAAATGATGTGGCAGAGGGATGGAGAGTCTGGGAAGACCCGGTAGAATGGGACCGCGAGCTTAGCACAGATTTCCAAGAAATTTACAGGAAAGAAATGGGATCTAGGAAAATCAGAGTTCGTAATGGGAAGGATATCCTCCGGTGGGGGAATTCCATGAAAGGTTCGTTTACAACCAAAGAGGCTTACTACCTATTGGATTCTCAAAACAGAGTTGACAGGAATTTGGAATGGAAAACATTCTGGGAAAGTAATTGGTGGCCGAAGGTGTCCATTTTTGTTTGGCTGGCCTCAAAAAACAAAATCTTAACCTGGGATCGTATTCAGAAAAAGGGTTTCAATGGCCCCTCGCGATGTTACCTATGCAACAATGATGGAGAGACCAGGGATCATCTGCTGGTCAATTGTCCGTTCACAGAGAAACTTTGGACGATTACTAGACGAACTTTTAATAAACTTGGAATAAATATCAGAGAATTTAATGAACTGGTTTTCCAATGGAGCAAGGAAACCTTTCACTGTAGAGTAGTCCAAAGGGCATGGAATCTTATCTCTGCATTTATACTCTGGATGGTCTGGAAGGAGAGAAATCGGAGGGTATTTCAGAATTCTGCTAAGGAACCAGAGATAATCTGGGAACGGGTGGTCGAGAGCATGCGAGAGACTATCTTAGTTGAGAAATGGGAGGGAGATGACTGGAAGGCGAACCAGGAAGAACAAGGAATTCTGAACAAATTAAATTTAAAATTTGAGATGGTCCAATTTAAATGTTCGGCCCGCCACGATATGAGAATTCAAAGCCCCGATAAATTCAGATACCCGAGAGATCACTTTGTTAAGCTAAACTTCGACGGGGCCTCGAAGGGGAACCCGGGCGAAGCCGGCTTCGGGGGGATCTTCAGAGACAGCAATAAACAAGTAAGATGGATATTTGCAGATTGGGGAGGAGAGATGACCAATAATGAGGCCGAGTTCTGGGCTCTGCACCAAGGATTAAGAATAGCTGTTAGGAATGGCTACACCAATCTGGAAATCACAGGTGACTCGCAGATTGCAGTGGACATGCTAAGGAGGCTCAACAACGGGCAGGGTTGGGAGAAAGTCACTAAAAGTTGGCGGACTGCGGGTATCGTTCAGGAAATTGCTGATCTTGTAAAACGAATTGACTACAAAATTATAAACCATGTTCGAAGGAGAGGGAATCAGGCTGCGGATTGGCTGGCCAATTGGGGCTGCAGGGGACGTGGCAGCACGATTGACAGTCAGTGGAGAGCCGTGGAGGGAAACAAGGAGTGGAAGGAGCTGGCGGACATCATTAAGGCTGATCATGATAAGGCCACGGATGACAACACACGGATCAGTGAGTTGGATTAATAGAAGGCAGTGGAGATCCCGATATATGAACATGTTTCAATCGGGCTTCGGTAAAGACATCTTATCAGATTACAGGGTGTATGATCAGGAGGTATGTGGCAGTACAGCGACGGCGGGAGAGGCGAGTAGGCAGGAGTACACTCAAGGTGAGTTAATAAATGCTCGAACCATCAGAGGTAATGGGAGCGGTCCGTCAGACTTCACAGCAAAGGAGATTAATAGAGAAATGATGGTTGAGGGTAGTGGCTCACCGGAAAACAACCGGCGGCAATCGGAAGTAGAACCAAGATGGTACCCCGAGGACAGGAGGACGATATATATCCAAAGCAGGAGGATCTTAAAAACATTATGTGATTTCCTAATTTGGGGAGGTTTGGAGGTTGCAATTGAGAGGAAGCAAAGAAAATCTAAGGTCTTAGATAACCAGAGAGTGGTGAGCGCCAGACCCACGGGCAACATGGAGACCAGACAGAAATTGAGAGAAGCAGAGGAGCAACAGAACGCAGAGGTGGGCAACAAGAGCCGAAAAGGCAAAAACATTATGCAGGACGAACCACCGTTTAAGATATGGGATGTTGAGGATGATTCGGAGGAGGATTTGGTTCCTGGCGCAGGGTGTGAACGCCCCTACACTCAAATGAACTCGGCGGAAGATGTAAATGAGCAGGCGGGGGAGGACCAGTCCGAGTCGCAGGACTCGAAGGTCCGCCGTTATGGCTTGAGGAAACGCAGTAAGACACCCAATAGGGAAGGGGAATCGGAGTGGAAAAGAGACCGAGGGCAGAGGAGGAAAGCACAGGAGGAGGGGGAGAATTCCAGGCGCGGCCGGAGTAAAGACAAAAAACAAAAGAAGACTGTGAACCACAGAATTCGAAGGGCTGAACAGGCTTACTATCGTAACTCCAACTCTACTGTGCATAGAATCATGCAGCATCTTGAAGAGGAGTCGTTACAGGACCAATCTGCAGAGGAGATGGAAGAGTGGGAGTTTCTTCTCCATGACCCCGGTCATACCAGGGGGCGAATGTCATTGTTCAAACAGTCTCTACACATCTATTGGGTGATGAAGGGACTGATGGCCAAGGCTATGGAGCAAGTGGCAAAGGAGATGGTTGAGTTGGCCCAAGAAAATCCAGACATTCGCAGAGAACTGAGCTTCATTCGCATAACAATGGCAAGGCAGGAGGAGAAGCTGGATGCAATCCAACAAATGCTGAACAGGGACCAACCAGAACCAGCGGGAGCAGCCAACCAGCAACCAGATGTGGGCAATGACTGACATAAGATATGTTTAGAAACTGCAATAGTTTTTTTGATTATGGCTTTTTACATGTTAAAGATAGGAAAAAGCAAATAGTGCAGATCAGGAGCATTAGTAAGTTTCAAGACTGCATCGTTTATTTAGCTAAGACAATTAGGCTGTGGACCTTCTATTTTTGGGCTGCAATTAAAAACTATAGGTGGATTTTTGACCCGGTTTCCCCACGTGGGCGGGCTGCAAACAGTTTTGAAATGATGTAATGTTCTGTTGATCAAGTAATAGAAAGGGCACCATCCTAGCTTACAAAAAAAAAAAAAAAATCAAATCAAAAGACCTTAATCAAATTTAAAATTTTATGGGTCGTTGGTCACATAAAAATAAAAATGTAAAAGCTCAAATTCCTCTTTTGATTTAATTCCTTAGCAATTCTAAAGTCACCAAACAAGTTCAAAATTTTTAGATTTTTTAATGTTTTTTAAATTTTTTTAATATTTTAGATTTTTAGTTTTAAAAAAGAAAAACAAAATCAAAATAATGAAAAATATACAAATCAAAACATAAAAACCTAAGTCATAAAAAAACAAAACAAAACAAAACAAAAAAAGGAAATGGAGAACAACCAAAACAAAAAATCAAATTTAAAATAAAAATGAATCTAGAAGTTAACCAAAGAAAAGAAAAATCAAATTAAAACAAAATCGAAAAGAAACTAAATAAACTAACCTAACATAAATAAAAATCAAAAAAGGTGAAACTTAAACCTAACGCATACACAAGTGAACCAAATAGAAAAGAGAAGTCAAAATTTTATGAGTGTAGGTCTGGCGGCGGAGAGGAGGGAGGGAGCAGGCAACACGAGGGAAATGGAGCTTTGGAGGAGCTTACGCGTAGGGCCGGAGATGAAGAATGCGGGCAACAGAAGGGATGAGGAAGGCCGCAGATGGGAGACGCAGCAAGACGAGGAGATGGGAAGAATGCAAAGAGTTAAAGGCTGCAGAAAAGGGGACGCGGAAGAGCACACAGAGGCTGCGGTGAGCCAAGGGGGGAACTCAATGGCAACGTTTGGCAGTGACGGCATGGAGGGAGAAGACTCGTTTTGCAGGCAGCGAGCAGAAGAGGAGAGGAGTTGTAACGCAAGGTGAAGGTGACATAAGAGAATAGATTCTTTGCAGCAATGGGGCCACGGATTGAGGGAGGAGGGAGCGATGAGGGTTTTAAGGTCATAGTAATGAAACAAGCAGCTACGCAGGGTTGGGAGTGATCGAGCCACAACAATGGAGAAAAAAGGGGTTTCTGATAATAATAAAACAAAAACAAAAACAAAAAACAAAAAAAAACAAAAAAATTGAAATTTGCAGCAGATCGAAAACCCCAGGCAGTAAAAAAAATTCAAAATTTTCCAGAGAAAAAAAAATGCAGCCAAACTTTGGTAGCTCAAACCCTTGAAAAAAAATCTCAAAAATTTTTTATTAAAGTGATATTCTCGCGCTTCAGATCTGTTCTTGAAAAACTTATAAAATCTCCAGATTTAAATTTTAAAACCCTTGGATTGCAAAAAGTTGAATAAAATGTCCCTGCAAATTGATACTGAGGCCAAATCTTACCGTCGAAGGCCTAGATCTGGCTTCAAACAAGAATCCTCCTTTAGATTTGTACTTGTAATGACAAAACAAAAAACCTAGAAACGAGATATACAATGATAAAATTAAAAGATCCAAAAACCAACTAAATTACAATAATTACAAGCTGAAGGCTCTGAGTAGCCAGATCTATCATTATGTCGCACAAAAAATTAATTTTTTTAAATTTTAAAAGAGGTGCTAATTCGAAACCCTTTGTGTATCACCATCAAAATCTTATGATAAGCCCGGGAGCTATCTAGCTGGGCTCTTCTGGTAACACAAATCGGGAGTTCGCTGGTCCAACTAAAAACTTCCCCTAACGCCCGAAGATCTAAAATCAAGATTTCCCTGCAAAACTCAATCCAACCATTAAAAATAGAGCGAGAAAATAATAATAAAACTCCGACAAATAAAGATACCTGTTATTACGTGAAAAATTTAGAGTATTATTCAAACCCCAGTGACTGAGCAAGATACCTGTACTCAAATCACTCTTTAGACGCTATCATCAATGGCTTTAGAAAAAATTATGCATGAAAACAACACATCTTACAGTATTCCCATGAAGAATAACACTAGTAGAACTTAACCCCAAAGTATTTCTTTGTTATCTAGAAAAAATATTACACAAGAGCTTCTCGTTAAGCACACGACTCACAGATCGAATGGATCAACTAACAAATGACTTCCTATTTAAAGATAAATCCTCCAACAGCTAGTTCGAGTGATCCTCATCAAAGAATCTCGACCATTGATGAAGATTAAAATTTATTTTAATCTCATCCGTTGAAATATTTAAATATTTGGGGAAATTCGAAAATTTTAATTAAATGCATTTTAATTAACTCAAAATTAAATATTTTGAGTTAATTTCCCCAAAAATTTGACTTTGACTTAACCCCCAGGGATCAAAAATTTAAAATTTAACAAAATAATTAATTTACCTAGGTCATAGGACCTTTTAAAATTTAATTTTTTAGGACCGACGAATTTTGCCTTTGGAGAAATTAAATTTACCTAGGACCTAAAATTAATTAAATTTCTGGCTTAAGATTTTAATTAATTTCTTACGAGAAAATTTAATTAATTAACCTATGAGAGGATAAATTATTTTTCCAACCCTCAAGACACTTTACATCATGATTTTCATTTTTTACATCATAATGGGTGAAACCCATTTGTAATAGACTCTCACAGACTACCCATTTCTGCGACACAAATATAATCTAGCAGACCAAGCAATTTGTAATAAAATAACCTAACCAAATAATAAGATTATTCCCAAATTATTTTTACATAGACTCGATCTAAAACACTATGACTCGCCTAAGATCCTAGTGACAAAATCATTTCCAACTTTGAGGTAACACTGGAGGGGGAAACTCTATTAACCATCCGAGAATGGATCAGTGAAACAAAAAAACCTCTCAAAATGGAAATCGTCACTAGAAAGATAAGTTTACCTAGGTTGTTTCATACATGACACGATTTTGCTGAGATTATTTACATCTTATACATGCAAAATGGATTTACATAACATGTTGGAAGTCAAAGTGATGATGGTAGTTGGACGACACAGATACATCGATCAAGTGCTATCCCTTTTGCGAAAAAAGGGGGTGTACTGCTATGGGTCGTTGACACGCAGTGGTCAACATCTGGCTCTACTTGGGGACACGTTGTTGCACCAAAGGAATGTGAGAATCCAGAATCTGCATCCACACAACACACAATATAACATAAGTAGTGTCCATCCAAAAATCATCATATAACATTACGAACGGGAAAGATATAAGCTCTTCATTTATTAACTATCCTATTAACATGAAAAACACAAATCTAACTACAAAATGAAATACTGAAATAACAAGGTATAAGGTTAGAAATACAATACAAAGATGCCACACGGCATCATATGCATTCAATATAGTGCATACTGAGAATTTGCCTGCGTTCACGCAAATATGTTGGTTGTGCCCCGGATGTGCCATGCTCGATCCTGCATATCATAGGACTATGTCTTATTCGAAAATCGATTTGTTTTCGGCCATCAAACCTCTTCCTTCTTCTCTTTAGCTTTGTACATTTGCTTTCGTTAGGATTTGATGTCGATGATGATGTGGTCGGCGTACAACTTCCTTCTTGATCCAAAAAATGCTCGTATGGGAAATTTGCAATGCTCAAGATTTCTGTGACCTACGCTTCTTTATTTTCAAAACCCTGATTTGTTATGACTGGTGGATCAACCATGCAAGCATCAACTTGATTCTTATCAATTTCCATTTTATCCTGGTCACCTTCAATTAGCCACTTTTTAATGGAACAAATGACCTCCTCATAATAAAATCAAGCTTGTTGCAACGGGCAGGGAGGCTTATGATCCGTTGACGTTTCCTTGTTTTTTCATCCTCTAACCTAAGCTGAAATTCCTGTACCTGTATCTTATTCTGAAGAGTGATTTTTTCAAATTTTATGGCATCCATCTGGTTAGAGTGATCAACCTTCATATCACTAACTTCCTTGGCATGGTTTTCCTCCATGGTCAATAACTTATTCTGAAGACATATCTGACCAGCCTCCATATCTTTTATTACATTGTCATTATCTGCTTTTATGGTCATCAAGCAATTTTGCATAGAGCTCATTTCTCTGTCATGATTAGATTTCATGGTTTCCATCTCCTTAGCATGTTTTTCTCTCATGACAAGTAAATAGTTTTTCATGGAAGTCCTTTCAACCCCCACATTCTGAGCACACTTTTCTACTATGATGGCTATGTGATCGGAGTGTTTAATTTTCATGATTTTCATCTCCTCATCACGTTTTTCCAGTTGGTGTACAAATTTCTCATATCCATGGCTTAATCAGCTATCATTTTTTCTTGATTAAGTTCCATATTTTTTACCAATTGTGTTTTACTGAACTTCATGTCTTTAACCAACTGCTTTAATTCTTCTATAAGATGCTTATCATTTTCCCTTTCATTGTCGACACTGATTTGACAACTTGTTCCTACTTTTTTAATATCATGATTTCGTCTTGCAACGGTACAAGTGGATGGCACATTTTGATATGGAGAATTGTCTTGAAATCTTTCATTGACAATTGGATCCTTTACAAGATCACTTTCATCCTATTGCATAGTACTAGGGGCACAAGGCGAGCCACCTTGATCTCCATATCTATCTTTAAAAGCATTGATGATGTCTTGTAAAGAAGTGAAAGAATCTTCAGGACAATTATGAAACCAATTCAAAGCATCACCCTCTAAAGAAAAGGAAAATAGACGCATCTTGACATCTTCATGTTTATATTGGAAAGAATGACAATATCTGATTATTATATGAGTAACCCTGAATAGATGTTTTTTAGCAGTGGCTGAATCACCACCTCAAAACAAAGGTAATTTATGAATGGCCTCTTCTAACATATCATGGAGAAAGTTAGTAAAATAACACAGGGCAAACAAGTCATCCATGATGACTTGCTTAAAGGGATAAGGAGGGACCAAATGGATGCTAGAGAGAGACCCCTGCTCAAGAAAATCAAGCGATCCTACAAGAAGAGAGCTTCTAGTAGAAATTCTTGTAAGAAATGAAAAAAGTGGAGTCATCACTTGAACATGAATCTAGCTCTAAGGTCCAAAAGGCAAAAACTGAAATGCTAGTCAAGGAGAAACAGATGGATATCAGGAAAGGTTTCTTGTCTAAGAAATAATGGATGAATAAGTGGAGTCGCCACCCAAACAAGACTAACCGAAATGTCTAGGTGCTAAAAGTGCAAATGAAACGATTAATTAGATAACGAAAGATAAGTCGATGAAAAGATCAAATGATGCTAAGAAATGTTGTGCTGATGGGATAAGAAATGATGAAAGATTGAGAGGATATAAATGATTAAGACAAATATCGCAAAGCCAAGGTCCAATAAGATGGTCCCCGGCAACGGCACCAAAAATGTTGTCGCACAAAGTGTCTAGGTGACGCGACAACGCTCAGAGTAAGGGTTGTCACTCTAATCCTTATTCACTTCGTTTAGACTCTCTCCTAGACAAGTCAAGAGGGGTAGTCCCTAGGGTGAATGAATGAGGATAGCCTGTGAAACACAGGCTCTAGGAGACTTAAAGATGGACAACTTCACGAATGTAAACGAGTCTTAGTTAACTGAGATGAATAGATCAAACAACTAATACAACCAAGACATTATCACAAGATAGAAATGATTATAGACCAATGCTTTTATACTGAATTAACCATAGACTAAATAAAAACAAGTTATCCAAAGCAATTTATAATGTGACGAATAGTGACGATCATGAACGATTAAATGTGAATGCTCAAAACTTTATCATGCAATATATTCTCGCAATTAAATACGATGAAGAGTTTAACTGCCAAGCAATGATCCCAAATCTCGTCTTCAATGATTTTAAAACATTAATCGCACTTGACAATAGAAAAATCATTAACACAAATAGGACACCAAGGAACTTTAGATTTAGAATTTAACAATCCCTTAAGTAAAAAAAAATATATATATATGTTACTAAAAATCAAATCAAAAGACCTTAATCAAATTTAAATTTTTATGGGTCATAGGTCACATAAAAATAAAAAGCTAAAAGCTAAAATCCCTCTTTTGATTTAATTCCTTAGCAATTCTAAAGTCACCAAACAAATTTTAAAATTTTAAAATTTTTTAATGTTTTTAAAATTTTTTTAATTTTCTAGATATTTAATTTAAAACAAAAAAAAAAAAAAAAAAAAACATCAAAATAATCAAAAATCAAAACATAAAAACCAAAGTCATAAAAGAAAAATCAAAACAAAAAAATAAAAATAAAAAAAGGAAATGGAGAACAACCAAAACAAAAAATCAAATTTAAAATAAAAATGAATCTAGAAGTTAACTAAAGAAAAGAAAAATCAAATTAAAACAAAATCGAAAAGAAACTAACTAAACTAACCTAACAAAAATCAAAATCAAAAAAGGTGAAAGTTAAACCTAATGTATACGCAAGTGAAGCAAATAGAAAAGAGAAGTTGAAATTTTATGAGTATAGGTCTGGCGCGGCGAGGAGGGAGGGAGCAGGCAGAACGAGGGAAATGGAGTTGTGGAGGAGCTTACACGGTGGGTCGGAGATGAAGAATGTGGGCAGCAGAAGGGATGAGGAAGGCCACAGATGGGAAACGCAGTAGGACAAGGAGATGGGGAGAATGCAGAGAGTTAAAGGCTACAGAAAAGGGGAAGCGAAAGAAAATGCAGAGGCTGTAGTGAGCCATGGGAGGAGCTCGACGACAACGTTTAGCAGTGACAGCATGGAGGGAGAAGACTCGTTTTGCAAGTAGCGGACAAAAGAGGAGAGGAGCAGTAACGACGACAACGTTTAGCAGTGACAGCATGGAGGGAGAAGACTCGTTTTGCAAGTAGCGGACAAAAGAGGAGAGGAGCAGTAACGCAAAGTGACAAAGGAGACTGGAGAATCGATTTTTTGCAGCAATGGGGCCGCAAATTGAGGAAGGAGGGAGCGATGAGGGTTTTAAGTTCGCAGTAATGAAATGAGCGTCTACGCAGAGATGACAGTGATCGAGCCACAACAATGGAGAAAAAAGGGGTTTCTAAAAAAGAAAAAGAAAAATTTGCAACAGTTCGGAAACACCATACAGTAAAAAAAAAAAATCAAAATTTTCCAGAGAAAGAAAAACACAACCAAATGCTTGTAGCTCAAACCCTTAAAAAAATTCTCAAAAAAATTTAATTAAAGTGATATTCTCGTGCTTCAGATTTGTTCTTGAAAAACTTATAAAATCTCCAGATTTAAATTTTAAAACCCTTGGACTGCAAAAAGTTGAATAAAATGTCCCTGCAAAATGATACTGAGGCCAGATCTTACCCTCCAAGGCCTAGATCTGGCTTCAAACAGGAAACCTCCTTCAGATTTGTACCTGTAATGACAAAACGAAAAACCCAGAAACGAGATATACAATGATAAAATTAAAAGATCAAAAAACTAGCTAAATTACAATAATTACAAGCTGAAGGATTTGAGTGGTCAGAACTATCATTATCCCACACAAAAAATTATTTTTTTTAAATTTTAAAGGAGGTGCTAATTCGAAACCCTTCATGTATCACCAACCAAATCTTATGATAAGCCCGGAGCTAATCTAGTTGGGCTCTTCCGGGAACACAGATCGGGAGTTGGCTGGTCTAAAATCAAGATTTCCCTGCAAAACTCAATCTAGCCATTAAAAATAGAGCGAGAAAATAATAATAAAACTCAGACAAATAGAGATACCTGCTATTACATTCAAAATTTAGATTATTATTCAAACCCCAGTGATTGAGCAAGATACTTGTACTCAAATCACTCTTTAGACACTATCATCAATGGTTTTAGAAAAAATTATGCACGAAAACAACACATCTTACAATATTCCCATGAAGAGTAACACCAGTAGAACTTAACCCCAAAGTTTTTCTTTATTATCCAAAAAAAATGTTACACAAGAGCTTCGTGTTAAGCACACGACTCACAGATCGGATGGATCAACTGACAAATGACTTCCTATTTAAAGATAAATCCTCCAACGGCTAGTTCGAGTGATCCTCGTCAAAGCAATCTCGACCGTTGATGAAGATTAAAATTTCTTTTAATCTCATCCATCGAAATAATTTTATTTTATTTTCTGCGTAAATGCTACTTTTATTAAAAAAAGAGAAAATATATGTACAAAGAGGTCAAGACCTCAGAGGGGGGCTGAAGCCTGCCCTCAACCAGATATTCTGATACACATAAACCCCTTTGACAACCCTTCCGGGATTGAGAGACCTTGAAGCATATTTTATAAGTCCCTTACAGACAAAAGTGTAAACCAGAGCTGTGTTTAACACTACAGTACTATCGACGACTATGGCTTTGCTGATAAACATTCTGCCCTGATAGCCATATGCAAAATTAGACCAAAACAATGGCTTGCTGAGCCATGACCTGATACATTTCATAGGACTATAATGGCGCGCATCGATACAAAACCAAGAGCTGAAGCAAAACAGAGTTGGCATTATCCAGAGAAGCATAACAGAAAAAAGAAACAGACCAGAAGAGAGATTGCCATCAGTAGGCATTGTACCAAATTCATTAAACATGTTTCTGAGAGTCGAGAGCATCCCTTTCCACCTGGCTAGGAGAGCCTATCCACGTGACGACCGCGTTGTCTGCATCTCCCATGTCGCCGCCACCTGGAGGAGTTTCCAAATTCAGAATGCCACCGGGAGGATGCTCCGGCTCACCTGCAAGCACATTGCGCTGTGTAGAGTCCACCGGAGGCTGAGGAGCTTCAGGCACATTACCTTCTTCCTGCATGTTGTCACCATTGAACACGACACCAACCACCTCTCCCTGAAGAACGCTATCATCCTGAGACTAAGACGTAGTGGTGTGGGCCGAGCTGCTTGGCTTATCCTCCTCCTCAGCAAGGATTACTGTAATACTGGCTGACAAAATGGGCTTATTGAGCCTACTATGGAATTTGAAGCGGGTTGTTTGGAAGGAGTTGTGCGGGAGGGGCCTGCCATGACCAGAAGGCGGAGAGGACGGGGAGGCAGAGGCCAGAGGGACAATGTTCTGGGGAGCAGATTGAGAAGCGCGGCCTCGATTGCCAGTGGTGCCTCCACGGCGAGAAACTCCACGACGACGAACCATTTCCAAATTAACTAAGAGACCAGGGAAGGGAATTCAACAGGACCAAGTGGGAAAGGGCCGAGCGCAGGCGGACCAGGCCAAAATCAGAAACCAGATGAGCTTCCAAGCAGCCAGAACGAAGCAGGGGTGCGGGAAGAATAGCGGACGGAAATAGAAGGAGCCGAGGAGGGCAATTGCATGAACCAGAAACCAAGCCATGGATAAATCACCTTGCGCGGCCTCTCGAGCTGAGCGCGCATTCAATACCAAATGCGTGACCATAATTCTATACCCTGAAGAATTCATATCAAATGCGGTGGGTTTGTGGGATCCGCGCCCGCGAGCCAGGTGCAGGGACAGCTACCGGCGGGGAGTTTCTCCTCCATAAATGGGCTATAGTGACACCCGCATCCAGGTATCCATCGAAATATTTAAATATTTGGGGAAATTCGAATTTTTTAAATAAATGCATTTTAATTAACTCAAAAATAAAAAAATTGAGTTAATTTCCCCAAAATTTTGACTTTGACTTAACCCCCAGGGATCAAAGGTTTAAAATTTAGCAAAATAATTTATTTACCTTAGTCCCGGGACCTTTTAAAATTTAATTTTTTAGGATCGACGAATTTTGCCTTTAGAAAATTTAAATATACCAAGAACCTAGAATTAATTAAATTTCTGGCTTAGGGTTTTTATTAATTTTTGGCAAGAAAATTTAATTAATTAACCTCTGAAGGGATAAATTATTTTTCCAACCCTCAAGACACTTTACATCATGATTTTCATATTTTATACATCATAATGGGTGAAACCCGTTTGTTATAGACCCTCAAAGACTACCCATTTATGTGACACAAATATATTCTAGCAAACCAAGCAATTTGTAATAAAATAACCTAATCAAATAATAGGATTATTCCCAAATTACTTTTACATAAACTCAATCTAAAACACTAGGACTCGCCTAAGATCCTAGCGACAAAATCCTTTCCAGCGTTGGGGTAACAATGGAGGGGAAAACTCTATCGACTATCCGAGAATGGATCAATGAGACAAAATAACTCCCAAAATGGAAATCGTCACAAGAAAGATAAGTTTACCTAAGTTGTTACATACATGACACGGTTCTGCTGAGATTATTTACATCATATACATGCAGAATGGGTTTACATAACATGTTGGAAGTCAAGTTGATGATGATAGTTGGACGGCACAGACACATCGATCAAGTGCTATCCCTTTTGCGAAAAAATGGGATGTACTGCTATGGTCGTTGACACGTAGTGGTCAACACTACCACAACTAGAAGTGGTAAGGTCATAACCATCTATAGCAAATATCTCTTTTTTATAGCTTTACTCAATGGACAAAAGGGAGATGCATCCTTAATCATATGATGGATACAACTAAAGTTGAATATACACTCACTTTTAGAACTGTGAGCATGCAATGCATGAGAAGTTCTGTTAAAATTGGCAACTAGGGCCAAACTCCATGTGGATCATCTTATTCATGGCTGATAATATTTTTATTAGATTCCTCTCATCGAAAGGTGTAAGATTGATCTAAAGATCATCCGATTTCGATAAGTATTTATGGAGATATGAATTTATTTTGATTATGGAATTATTATCAAGCTGACCTACAACTCATGTAGGCTCAGAAGCCCAACAGTCACATCGATTCAAACATCAACAGTTGTGTATAAATACAGGAGAACTTTTCCTCATTTGCACTCACTCATCTCATCACATCTCTCTCTCTCCTGCGCGGAAAAGAGGCTCTTCTCTACTGCACAGAAAAGAGACTCTCTCTCACACATGTGGAAGGAAGCTGCTGAACCTGAAGCTGCAACTGCAGATCCAAACTTTGACCAGCATTGACCATTAAACCTCCTCCTCTGAACTATGTTGTAGGTCCATCTAGACCTCTTCTGAAGGCCGCATTTTTTGGTGGTGGAATCAAGCTGATCCGACGGTCGGTTTGCGAGATGCCCTAGTTTTGATGATGAAGCCGCTAATGCTGATGCTGTTGATCTAGGGTTTGCTACTGCTGATATAAATCATATTTATTGTACTATTTCTCTCGGGTGAATTATTGAAAATAAAAGAAGATTTGATCAAAGGGTTTCCCCACACATTGTGGGGTTTGTCCCTTGCTAGCCGCCACATCTTGTGTCTCTTGTCTTGGCTTGTTTTTTGTTGATCATTTAATGTTCTATCTGTACTTTACTTATGCACATGTAATTGCTAAGCTATGAATAATAATAAGAAAGAAAAGTAAATTGCCCTAAGCATAGAACATATCATAACTTAACATGGTATCAGAGCTGAGGTGAAGACAAAGCCCGAGCAAAAGCAAGAGCAATCATCGAAGAGAATATTGGCAAGGTTATCCTAAAAAAAAAAAACTATGGGGTCCTCATCACTCTTTCCTGCCGATAACAAGCTCCGTGAGAAAGCTGACTATCACGGATGGAAGATGTCTATCGATCTAACCTTAGAAGATCAAGGAGTGTTGGACCATGTGAGAGACAATATTGTTGAACCTCCATCAAATGCATCTACTGCTGCCAGGAACAAATGGAAAACCGGAGAAGTCAAAACAAAGAAGATCATCCGGGACTCTATCGACAAGCACTTGGTGGCCTACATCTCCAACCTGAACACCTCCAAGCAAATCTACGATAGACTGGTGAGTTTATTTAAAGTTAATGATGCAAATCAAGTTTTGTTTCTTAGAAATAAGCTGAAGGAAATTAAGAAGGGTAAAGATGAGAGTATGCAAGCATACTTCTTAAGAATCACCAAGATCAGAAACAATCTCCTATCTATTGGGGAGACTATTACTGATAGGGAAATGGCACTCACGACTCTTGGAGGATTACCATCCGAATGGTACATGTTCAGGACTACTCTTCTGAATAATAATGTAATTCCTGGTTTCGAGGAATTAATGGCTAGATGCATCCAAGAAGAAACAAGGGTAGAAGAGCAAGAAATGCCCATGCCTAAAGGTCCTCCTGCTACCTTTTCTTCTCATGCTAAGAAAAGAAATAATTCCGGAACTAAATCAAAAAGAAAGGTTGGACCTAAGGGTGGAAGAAAAAGATGATGTTACATCTGCGATAAAGCAGGTCACTATGCAAGGGAGTGCCCTGATAGAAAGGACTCACACTGGGACGATGATCAAAATCCCTCTGATGGCAATCAAAGGAATGACAAATTCAATAGCAAAGGTAAAAGGAGCATTGGAAACCAAGGAAGAGGACAACCATTCAAGAAGGCTAGAAATTCCAGGTATGAATCCAACATTGTTGAAAATAAGCAAGAGGAATATTATCTACCAGCTGCTCTATCTACCTCTGCTCCTTCGGACTCAATGGGAATTTGGCTCATTGATAGTGGTGCCTCAAGGCACTTCGCTGGTTACAAAGAAGTTCTCCATAATCTGATAGAGAAAGAAACTAACCTAGAAATTGTCCTTGGAGATAATATGAAATATCCCGTGAAAGGTGTAGGCAATGTCTCTCTCAAATTGAATCAAGGTAATACAATTCACTTACAGGATGTATTATATGTACCTGAACTCAAAAAGAACTTGGTGTCCATCTCGGCAATGGAAGACAAAGGCTACAAGGTAACCTTCAGCAATGGCAAGGTACGTATATGGAAAAATAATGTTAATTATGCCTTTACACTTGGGTTTCGTGTTGATTCACTATATCAGGTTGGTGGAAGTCCGTTAGGTGTCATGTCTTATGACACATCTCTTCAGTCTGAACTTTGGCATCAGAGGTTTGCCCACCTTCATTATAAAGCTCTACCCGATGTAAGACAAATGGTGACAGGGATGCCCGAATTCCGAGTAGAGAAAGAAAGTGTATGTCCAGGATGTGCCGATGGAAAGCTCAAAAGGGACCATTCCCCTCAAGCCAAAGCAAGACCTCCGACATATTACAGTTGGTTCACTCAGGCATATCTGAGGCTGGCATTAAGAGGGAGACTACTACACCACATACTCCTGAGCAGAATGGTGTGGCGGAAAGGAAGAACTGTACGATTGTGGAAGTTGTCCGTGCCATGCTCCATGATCAAAGACTTCCAAAGTTTCTATGGGTAGATGATGTAACAATGCCTGATGTGGAGGAACCCATGGATCCTATTTATCCACCTGAGCCTTCCTCTTCTAGGAGGAGGCCTTCATGGCTTAGGGGGCTACTTGATGATGCTAAAGGACATGTTGCACCTCGAGGAACCTTCCGTAAGAAACCTAACAGGCTATGTTGCCAGGAAACATGGGTTCGAGGACGGGGACGAGGATGGCATTTTTGGAAACAGGGTGCGTGGGCTCGTCGGGTAATATAATAATATTAAATTTTAATAATTATATTTTATAAACTATAAATTTATAAATTATAATTAATAATATATATGAAATTTGAATTTGTATATTTTTTCAACTTTAAACAAGAAAACTTTAATCATTTAAACATGCACATCATTGAACATTGACATTGAAATTTCAAAATTTATCACCAAAAAACTGTTCATTGTTTACATATTAATAAGAATCATGAATCATGATATATGTCCATTGTCATACTACATTCAAAATTTGCCTTAAGGCATCTTCAAACATGAACTAGGAAATTTTAAAATACTAAATAGCTAAAGCCTAAGGAACAATGGCTTCCTCAAAGACCAAACAACTGGAAAATACAAGTTATTTGACCTCCAATATTATTGCATCCCTTTTTATTTAAAAAGAACTAATAGGTATAAGAACCAAGGCTGCTTGGAAGTGGGAGCCAGAGTGGGGGACACAATTTTTAGAAGCTTCCAAATCGAGAGCGCTTTTTATACTATATATATTTTGAATCATTACATATAAATTTTGTGGTTTTTTTTCAAGCTTGTGGCTACATTAAAGTATAAATTATGGCTGCTGGCAGCATATATTTCACTGTTGTTCCACCAAACACACAAGGCAGCCCAATAAAATAAAGTTTAAAATGTTAAGTCTTTGAGAACTCAGAATACTTTAGGATTTTTTAGCGTACTCCTGAGTTTGTAGGAAACTTGGCTAGTGTATCTCAGTCAGCTGTGTGTGACAAAATCTGTCCCAAGTTTCACCAAAATAGTTGAGTCTAGCATTTACTTAAGTAAATGTTGGACTCGCTGCTTTGGCATTAGACATCTTAGTATCTTACAATGTTACATGTAAATTCTTATTTTATGTTTGAATTTTTGAAATAACTTATAAAGTTATAAGTAGCATAAACATGTCATTCATGCATGATGTATCCTAGTATGTATTTTCAAAATATAGTTTTTTTAATATAGTTTTTTTTATGAAGAACCCAAAGAACCCGAAGAACCCAAAGAACCCAACCCGAAGAACTCGAAAAAACCCAAAGAACCCAACCCGAAGAACCCAAGAACCCATTAAAGGAAAAGAACCCAATTTTTTTTTTGAAGAACCCGGTTCTTCTGGGTTCTTCTGGGAAGAACCCGTACCCGAATCCGGTACTTAGGTGCGGGAACCCGGGACGGGTTCGAGAACCCCACCCCGGGTGCGGGAACCCGTGCAACATAGCTAACAGGTATCAGGGATACCTGACTATCATGAGCACGATCATACAAAATGAGCCTTCATCATTCTCAGATGTTGTCAAGCATCAAGTATGGAAGGATGCTATGACTGAAGAATATGAGTCTATTATGAAGAATGATGACAGTTGTCACTTCAAAATGGCTTTACAATATAAAGCATGCAACAGATGGAAGTACGGAAAAGTATAAGGCTCGTTTTGTTGCTCGTGACTTCTCCCAGAAGGAAGGTATAGAATATGATGAGATATTTGCACCTGTTGCCAGATATACAACCATCCGCT
This sequence comes from Pinus tabuliformis, assembly GCA_031772625.1. Taxonomy (NCBI): domain Eukaryota; kingdom Viridiplantae; phylum Streptophyta; class Pinopsida; order Pinales; family Pinaceae; genus Pinus; species Pinus tabuliformis. The sequence goes on from CM062811.1 coordinate 1,104,172,542, forward strand.
CGATCATAGCCCTTGCGGCTTCACAAGGATGGAACCTACATTAGATGGATGTCAAGACCGCGTTCTTGCATGGTTCGATCAAAGAAGAGGTCTACGTGGAGCAACCCAAAGGATTTGAGATTTATGATCGAAAATCTCATGTATGCAGGTTGAAGAAAGCTCTCTATGGGCTGAAGCAAGCACCTCGAGCATGGTATGAGAGGATTGATAGCTACATGATGAAGTCGGGATTCACTAGGAGTGAAGTCGATCCTAACCTTTATTTTAAGGTTGAAGATGACAAACCTCTCATACTGGTGTTGCATGTGGATGACCTCTTCCTAACAGGTGCAGACCCTCTTATTCACAAATGTAAGAGGGAGTTGGCTTCTGAATTTGAAATGAAGGATCTAGGACTGATGCATTATTTCTTAGGACTTGAAGTATGGCAGAAGCCAGGGGAAATTTTCCTATCTCAAGGAAAATATGCGTTGAAGATGTAATGACCCATCATTAATATAGAGAGCACAAGAATATTAGCATGCATACGATGCATGCATATGATAGCTACATATGCATGTATCGCATGCACCGCACTAGTAACTATATTCTAAATTAACTAAAAATATTAAATATCCTGACACTCCTTCAAATAGAAAAGTCGCATTCACCCATCAGCACACATATTACTTAATGCATCATGATTAATGAGCAATTACCAATGATATTAAGTTAAGAAGTATAAAGTAAAAGGGTTATAAAAGAAATAGATGTAAAAATTAAGTGAATTCTTAAAAAAGGTTATATAATTATCTACCCCAGAATTTTAATAAAGTATATTAATAAATTATTGAAAGGATAAATTAAACCAAAATAAAGTTCCTATGTATGAACTTAGGACATTTTAATTAAACAAATAAAATCTTTAATCAAAGACAAAAACACACATGTCAATATATCTTTAAAAGAAAGATAAGGCTCACGTTACATTCAAGAGGTGTCGCTGAGAAAGGAAGCGGTGAGCTTGTTGGTGGAGAGAGCGACCATCGCCAAGGAACAGTACATAAGGAGAGGCCAAAGCTGAAGACGGGAGAGGAAAATTTGTACACAGATTTTATCATCAAGAACAATTGAGCCTTACTTGTTCTGAGGTTTCTGGGCACGGGGAACAGTTTGCATCAATTGAGAAGCATACTGGACTAAGTATCTAGGTTGTACTCGGTTTAGCTGGGTGGTTTCGGTCTTTTGGTAACGAAAGCGAACTAGAGAAGTTCTGAAGCATCTTCATCCACAACAGATCAGGTAAGTACTTCTCATCGAATTAATCAATTAGATATACGAAGTTTTGTATAAATTTAGAACAGGTTCATAAGGTTTCATACTCTGTTTAGGATAGATGGCTCTTTAAAACTCATTTACAATCTTTACAGTTTCAATCAATCTTTATAGTTTCAATAATGGCTCTTTAAATTAGTTCGGCTCTTACAAAAGATATTAGAAAAATTTGGTATGGTAGACTGCAAGCCTGTAACTACCCCGATGGAGCTTGACTTCAAGAAGTTAAGCAGTAGTACTGCTGGACCTGTTTTACGAAATGCTACCGAGTATCGGCAACTCGTCGGAGCATTAATGTTCTTAGTGAACTCTCGTCCAGACACATGCTTTGCAGTCAACACATTGAGTCAACATATGGTTGAACCTCACCACATACATTGGATTAGTCCAAGAACCCGTTGAGATATCTTAGTGGCACAATCACTTATGGGTTAAGATACACTGCCGGAGATGTGAGACTACTTGGATATACTGATGCTAATTGGGCAAGCAATGTGGAGGACCATAAGAGCACTTCCGATTGCTGTTTCTCCTTGGGATCTGCTTCGATATCCTGGATGAGCAGGAAGCAGAAAACGGTGGCTTTGAGCACCACCGAAGAAGAATATATCGCTGTTAGCATGGCCTCCTTTGAGGCAGTCTCGTTACAAAAGCTCTTCAGTGAGCTGTTTGGATTTACATTGGATACCACCATGATCCTACGTGACAACCAAAGTGGGATTCATTTGTCAGAGAATCTCGTATTTCATGATTGCTCCAAGCATATCAATATCAGGTATCACTATATTCAAGATATGGTGCAGCAGGGAGCTATAAGGCTCCAACATATCGGTACAGATGAACAAGTCGCTGACATTCTGACAAAGCCCCTAGGGAAAGTCAAATTCCTGACTTTCCGAGAACAACTTGGTGTTGTTCAAAGACCCTCCAATGAGGGTCCTGTATGATGCATTGAGCTCTGGGAGCTCTGGGGGTGCGGGGTACTTCTTGGAGCGACATATGACCACAGGGTGACTCACTATCCCCTGGTGGTGTACATGTACACCCCGTGGCGACTATGTAGCAGGATGATTGTTTCTCCTGTGAGGTCTGGATTATGTGTTCTCCATGACGACTATGTAGCAAGATGATTGGTTCTCCTGTGAGGTCTGGATGATGTGTTCTCCATTTCGATTATGTAGCAAGATGATTAGTTCTCCTATGAGGCCTGGATGATGTGTTCTCCATGGCGATTGTGTAGCAGGATGATTAGTTCTCCTGTGAGGACGGGATTGATTAAGTTCTCCTGTCAAGGCATCCTACCCATGTAGTCAAGGACTCATGGGAAGTACCTCTCATCTGATCAATGAGCAGGGAAATGAAGTTAGGGACCATAGTAGTACTGATGGACGCATCGTTGTATCTATCGTACTCCCTACGCTAGGATGACCTTCATTGATCTAGGATCAATGATACTGGTCTGGGACCTGTGGTAGGAGTTGTACCCACTATGACGTTGACTGGTCTGGGACCAGTGGTAGGAGTTGTACCCACTATGACGCTGACTTCGGGTCGGTTGAGACTAGTCTTGGACCAGTGGTACATACTCTGAGACTGACTTTGGGTCAGTGAAGGACTGGTCTAGGACCAGTGGTAGGAGTTGTACCCACTGTGACGCTGACTTCGGGTCAGTTGAGACTGGTCTAGGTCCAGTGGTACATACTCTGAGACTGACTTCGGGTCAGTGAAGGACTAGTCTGGAACTAGTTGTAGGAGTGGTACATACTATGATGCTGACTTTGGGTCGGTTGAGACTGGTCTAGGACCAGTGTTACGCACTCTGAGACTGACTTTGAGTCAGTGGAGGATGATACTGGTCTGGGACAAGTGGTAGGAGTTGTACTCACTATGACGCTGACTTCGGGTTGGTTGAGACTGGTCTGGGACCAGTGGTACATACTTTGAGACTGACTTTGAGTCAGTATGATCCATCCTCGATCATTTCTTCTTCTTCATAATTCGGACAAAAGCAGAGCAGAGCAATGGTCAAGCTGTACAGGGCAGTGCATTTGATGGATGAATAGTAGTGAACGACAGACAGATTGCAGATGGAGTTCTCCCTAGTTGAGAGGGAGTGTTAAAATTAGCAACTAGGGCCAAACTCCATGTGGGTCATCTTATTCATGGCTGATAATATTTTTATTATATTCCTCTCGTCGAGAGGTGTAGGATTGATCTAAATATCATCCAATTCCAATAAGTATTTATGGAGATATGAATTTATTTTGATTATGGAATTATTATCAAGCCGACCTACAACTCATGTAGGCTCAAAAGCCCAACAGTCACATCTATTCAAACATCAACAGTTGTGTATACATACAGGAGGACTTTTCCTCATTTGCACTCACTCATCTCATCACATCTCTCTCTCTCTCCTACGCAAAAAAGAGGCTCTTCTCTACTGCGCAGAAAAGTGACTCTCTCTCACACATGCGGAAGGAAGCTGTTAAACCTGAAGCTGCAACTGCAGATCCAAACTTTGACCAGCGTTGACCATTAAACCTTCTCTTCTGAAGTGCGATGTAGGTCCATCTGGAACTCCTCTGAAGGCTGCATTTTTTGGTGGTGGAATCAAGCCGATCCGACGGTCGGTTTGCGAGATATCGACTGCCCTAGTTTTCATGATGAAGCTGCTAATGCTGATGTTGCTAATCTAGGGTTTGCTATTGCTGATATAAATCAGATTTATTGTACTATTTCTCTCTGTTGAATTATTGAAGATAAAAGAAGATTTGATCAAAGGGTTTCCCCACACATTGTGGGGTTTGTCTCTGGCTAGCCACCACATCTTGTGTCTCTTGTCTTGGCTTGTTTTTTGTTGATCGTTTAATGTTCTATTTGCACTTTACTTATGCACATGTGATTGCTAATCCATGAATAATAATAAGAAAGAAAAGTAAATTGCTCTAAGCATAGAACATACCATAACTTAACATAACAAAGAAAGTATAGTTGTCTCCCCTACCCCATGGAAGTTGACATTGCAAATCAATTGATTGACTAGTTGACAGCTTGCATTCAAGCCTCTTCACCTTATCCTCGAGATCTTTGGTCTTCTTCAAGCAAATTTCTCCACATGTCCATTCTTTCCACGATATCGGCAAGTCTGCTTCTTATCTTTCTTAGTTTATAACCAATCATCATGCTTATTCTTGTTTGTTTAGTCAAAAATCTTGATCTTTCTCTCAAACGTATCCTTGACCTCTTTCTCTACAATTATGTCAACCTTTGCCCTCAAGAAGATGGGCATGTTGCTTATATTCTAGTTTATGTTCATCAAGTAACTTTTCCTATGGCCTAGTCAACAAAGCACAAAAAGAATCAAAGGTATAGTGCTTACTATCTTCTCTTTGGAAGCCCAACTAGAAAAAAATGTCAAGTCAAAAACATTAGAGGGTGTCTTCAAATTCATCAATCCATTTCGTGAATTGATAGTCTTTTTTCCAAAAATCTTCTCCACATTTGCCCAATTTCAATTATAGCTCCTTCACCTGAGCCAAATAATTTGCAATCTTATCAAAGGAGAGGATTAAGAAACATCAACTCTTTCTTAATCTGCATAACCTAACTTTCATCAATTTTGCCAAAGTCTTCAACTACTTTCAAACTCAATTCAGATAATAGATCCCACACGTATAAAAGTAAATCTCACTAGAGATGTCGGTTTTTGTCATGAATCCTACAATTTCATCCTCCTTCCCATCAATAATGAACTCTCATGTTCATCCTTAAGATCTAGAGCCACAATTTCTATAAAATATTAAAGCACTTTACTCTTCAATAGCATCTCCATATCTCATGCCCACATCCCATGGTTGTGGACATTCAAAACCACAAGTTCTTACTTGAAAATCTTAATCGCTCCACAAAACCCTAATGCAATTTGTGAGTCAAAACCCCAAATCAACCTACCAAAAGAGATCCAACTCAACATGATTACATATGCATGTGACAAACTCTAAATTGACTAGTAGAAAACAGGCTAAGTCTCAAACCAACAACTCTGATACCACATTGGAGAACCAAAGAATCACAAAAGTAAATAACAATGACTTCCAAGAAGAGGTGGTGTCAATAGACATCAGTATCACATCAAAGCACAAGTGAGCACAGCTCGATATAAGATGGATAACACCATATACTATTATTTCTTACCATGATAGATTGATCCATAGGATCATCTATATAACCCAAAATATAACTAACATAAAGCAAGGAAGACATAGTTGAGTCTGATCACCTTGGGCATGCCCAATTCTCCTGCTTTCCTACCTCAAACAATGCACCAATTGACTAAGTCGAGACTACCTTTAGTCGATCTCACCAACCAAGCAACCTCTCAACTAACTTCTCTAGTCGACTTTCCACAATCACCTATCTCCAGAAGATCCAAAAATATGATGAACATATTATTCCAACACATAAGCCCCACTACCAATAGCATACGAAGCTTGTGGACAGGAAACTAGAGCCTCACCCAAAGAACTTGCCTCAAAAGAGATTTATTTTAGCATCTCCCATAAATCAGGATCTGAATGTTTTTCAAATGACCAAATCATGATGAACTTGTCCTTAAAGACCATCATCTTGTCAAAATTTCACAAATCGAACAATTCAAAAATTTCACCTTAACTAAAGATTTCTCAAATCTTAACCCTGTTATAAATGTAAATAAAACAGTAACAACAACACAAACTATTTGTTGAACATGCAGCAAGAAAATCTAGTTTTGACTTTGCCTTGGTCAAACTAGATTAAAATTCGAATTTCAATTTCAACAGAATACTTCGAGGTAGTTAACTGAGGTGACATGGCTCTTGTCAATAAGTTAACTCAAAAAATTCGAGTTGGAAACACTTGAGTTCAGTTCTACATGATTGATTGCTAATTTGTAGCAATCTATTTCAATTAATTTGAGTTACTGTCAGTTTAACTAGTTCTAACTGTCAGAAGAACTAGTGGAGGTCAAGTTGTGGGCATGTACCTTCAACCACACTGAGTGATCAATCAGCCCCAAATAATTGTTGCATGCAGAGAATTCGAGTTACCCAATTGAGATTGGAATTCAAGGGCAGTGTACTATCAATTGTAAACTAATCCAAGTTGTACAGGGAGTGCATGCAGTTAGAGAATTGGCTTATGGTAATTGCGCAATTCCTTGGTGTGAAATTCCTAAATAATAGGGGAAATTTCCCAAGGGAACAGTGCAAGGAAATAGGAGCTTGGAGGCTTGAAAAATTGGCTAAGTGTTGGGCCAGGTTCAGTCAGTCAAGCAAAGAGATAGATTATACTAGTGCAGGATGTGCTCAAGCTTGAGCAAGCATTGTATTTCTTCTCTATTCTCTGATTAATGCAATACAAATAGTAAGGGGTTTTGAGTAGTTGCTTTCCCCTAGATAAATCTTTGTGTATGTGTGATGTTTCCTTTTGCATGTCAATGATTCTTGTTTTAGATGGTGAATTAACTTCCGCAGATTAGTAGAGTAGCTTCAAGTCTTGTGATTTAGTAAATTTCATGAGCAGTTTTGAATCTAGACATTAATTTTTACACTATTTTACCACTTAACAACCCCAATCCACTAGGCAATTCAAGAGAAAAAACACTAAAGTGTGTCTAAAGTTCCAACGCTATAGGGCAATCTTATCATGCATAAAACAAATCTGAAAATCACTTTTAACAATTGTAAATACAACAGCATATCTGCCCTATTTTCTTCAATGTAAATGTTAAATCACTTAACAATTGCAAGTTTGATTTAAATGTCAAATCAACAAGATATATAAGTACTGAAAATTACAAAACCATGAAAAAATAGATGCCTGAAAACCAAATCTGCAATTACACAAGTATTTTGTGTGTGTGTGTATAAAGATGAAGTTCATGTACATACCATAGCCTTCTCCCAAGGCTAGTACAATCCTATAGGGCTCAAAAACCCTAGCTAGGGAAAACAATGAAAAACCTAGCTCATGTCAAGGAGCGCCAACCTAGCATCTCATAAACATGTCCTCCAAGGGAAGATGTCTCATCTTCCTCTTCTCTTTAACAAGTACAATAGAAAGTTTCATCTCAAAACCTTAATCTCCAAGTTTCTATGGGATGAAACTCAAGCCCTCACATTCAAGATGCTCCCAAAAGCTCCAAGAAACACTAAAAACTCCCAGATAGGAGAGAAAGTACAAATAAAGAACTAAGAGAGAGGAATACTAGTGCACTCCTCCCAGTCAAATCTCTAACATGATAATGATAAGAATGATGATGTATAAAAAGACTCTCTCCTTCCTCTATATATTGTGAAAATTCCTAAACCGGAATCCCTACTACAGCAACGGATGATATTTCTCCTATTTGTTAGATTCCTTTAAGCAAATTACTTGCAGTTTCCTACGGCAAATATCAAAATACATACATTGCGGCCTTCACTTAATTAAATATAATGCGAAAACAAGAAACTGAGCAAGAAAGAAAATACAACACAATAACACCATTATTTTTGGACAAATGTCCCCGAAAAAACCCAATGCGATAAAACCAGTGCAGATATCTGAGGGTTTTATTATTATGCAGTAGTAATTTTGAGTACAATTCATTGGATGCTCAGCTAGCAATCCAATACAAATATAAATTGGGCAAAACAAACAGTGAGATGTTCTCACCCTGTCACTGGAAGAATCTGAGTCTGATCACGCTGAACTGGAGCCTCTGCATCCCCTTTGTGTGGCCTCTGCACAGAACTACGTAAGCCTCACGTAGTCTCTGCATCACCCCTGCTGGGAATCACGTTGCTCCTCCTTCGAACCCTCTACTGGCTGGAAATTTTGAATTTTTGCCTCCCGGTCTCATACCCCGGCTCCCAACTTTTGAAACTTGATTTCCTCATTCGATCTCACTCTAAGGACTGCGTCAACTCTGCGTGGGCCAGTGTCTGCCTCTCTCTGGACGTCGTTTTGCCCTCTCTACCTTGTACTCTCTGGCCTAGGAAAACTTCCCTCTTCCAGATACTATCTCTGCCCCTCACTGCAAAAGATCACTTCAATCACTCCTCTAGCAACTGTTGCGCTGCCCTCTCTAAGAAATTCGATCTTCTTGATCTCTCTCAGTGTGTTTTCCAAATGACCCTCAAGCCTCCTTAAATAATCTTCTCATTGACATTCAACAACCCAGATTAAAAGCTAATCAATGGCTAAGATCATTTCTACTTGATCCTCATCTTCTTCTAGAAGTTACACCCACAGTTAGATTAATACCCATTAATTATTTTAATTTCCTAAGTTTAGACTTAGGGACCCATTAAAAATAAATAATTATTTTAATAAAACTATCTCCAAGTGGAATTTCCCAAAACGTTTCTGGGTTCTTTGGAATACATGTGCCCAAGCCTCCCTATGAAATTTGAGACTTAGAGCACATCCGATGCTACCAGAAATCAACACTCCCTCTTAGCAAGGAATGTGCTCTAGCAATGCCTCCCACTGAAGCATCACCCTGCCTTCATAACATCGTCATCTGCGTTGTTGATGTCTGACATGTTGTCCACCAACTACTGCGTCGTTGTTGCAACTATACTGTTGTTGACACTGCCACTATCAACACTGCAATGTGCATCCATACTGCAGCTCCTTCTAAATTTTTGCATCTGTGTTGTTGCTGGCACTGCCACTACCAACTACCCTTGCACTACAAACTAACGTTGCTACTGCATCAACAACGGAAAAACATCCCAAAATCTGAACAAGCGTTCAGCATAGATGCATCTCGATGCTAAAGATTTGACTACTCTTAATCCCACGTTATTCCTCTAAAGCCACTGCATTGCTGCTGTAACTCTGCACTACGTTGCTCAAACTTGGCGTTCTAGCCACTGCATCTGTTGCTCCAACACTCCTCTGCACCAACTAACACTGATCCATCCTGCTACTTCTAATCTGGGCTCCCGTAGCAAGGAATCGATCCGAGAGGTGGGCTCCTCAAGGATCCTGCCCATCTGTATCTCTTTCAAACTACAGCTCTAAATCAGCCCACCTCCCTCTTGGAGGTATCTCGGTTGTCACGGCAAACTCCTCCTCCTTAATCTTCGAGGGTGTAGCCTTTGGATCGTGCTTCTCATCTTTGTCCTTCTTATTGAGAGGACATTGTGTTGCGTAGTGACCTATTTCACCACACTTGAAGCATTTGATCTTCGAAACATCCTTCTTCCGCCTTCGTTGCCCCTTGGATGTAAGGGTTGCATTCTCTTCCTCCTCCTTAGGCTTCGACCCATTGTTGCTGCTTTCATCAAGCTTACACTTGACTAGATCTCTCCTCGGCTCTTCCTGCTTGAGAGTTGCCCACATACTATCCCAGTCTGGCAAAGCTACCCTGCCCAGGATGCTCTGGACAAAGACTTGCCACTCTTTTGAGACTGAATTTAGGGTCAGTCTCACCATCTCGGGACCTTGAGGTCTAGACCCCACAGCTGCTAACTCGTCTCGGGTCTCTTAAAGCTTCGTGAGGAACGGATCAATGCGCTCCCCCTTCTGCATCTGAGCAGATCTCAATTTCTGCTCTAAGTACATCTTCTGTTGCTCGGAAGATCTTTGATACAACGTTGCCAAGGCATCCTACATCTCCTTAGCAGTCACTCTGCTACCAATGTGACATACCACGTGATCCTTTACTCCACCAAGGATCATCCTCTTGGCCTTCGCTATTTCTCCCTCGTACTTCTTCCGCTGATCTGAATCTGCGGGCTTAGCCACCACGCTATCGACATAAACCTTAAGAAAATGCTCATCCAGAAGGCACGACATCCTTGCCTTTCCAATCACATAGTTGGATGCCCCATCCAACCTGTCTTGATCTCTCAGTCCACTAGTTGCCATCTCTGCCACGAAAATATCACACTACTCCTCTCTGTTTCTTACTGTTGCAGCCTGCTCAGGCAATAAGAAAACGGATTTCTTGGCGAGAAGTCTACTAAAGAAAAATTCCCTCACTATGCTTCTCCTCTCTCTTCTAACAATTTTCTACCCAGGAAACTATCTGCAGAAAAACTGCGTCCCACCAACTCTTTCCTCACACTTATGCTCTGCGTTGCTCCCTCTGGCATGGTAAAATTTCAATTTGGAAGCCCTTCCTCTCTATTGACTCACTCAGAGAGAGACTTTCCTCGAGAATCCAACCCTCCTGGCTTGGACTGCACAATCCCTCTAGGGATTCGAATTGCTTCCTCCTACAACTATTCGACCTCCTTTTCTGCTCAGTGTTGGGTTCTCTGGCATTGCTCTTCTTGTTTCACCTGCAGCTCTGATACCATGTGAAAATTCCTAACCGAAATCCCTACTACAGCAACTAATGATATTTCTCCTATTTGTTAGATTCCTCTAAACAAATTACTTGCAGTTTCCTACGGCAAATATCAAAATACATACAATGCAGTCTTCACTTAATTAAATATAATGTGGAAACAAGAAACTAAGCAAGAAAGAAAATACAACACAATAACACCATTATTTTTGGACCAATGTCCCTGGAAAAACCTAATGTGGGAGAACCACTATAGCATATCTTAGGGTTTTATTATTATGCAATAGTAATTATGAGTAAAATTCGTTGCATGCTCAGCTAGCAATCTGATACAGAGAGAAACTAGACAAAACAAACAGTGAGATGCTCTCACCCTGTCACTAGAAGAATCTGAGTCTGATCACGTTGGACTGGAGCCTATGCATCCCTTCTGCGCAGAACTGCGTAAGCCTCACGCAATCTCTGTGTCACCCCTATTGGTAATCACGTTGCTCCTCCTTCGAACCATCTATTAGCTAGAACTTTTGAATTTCTGCCTCCCGATCTCATCCCCCAGTTCTCGACTTCTAAAACTCGATTTCCTCAACAGGAATTCGATCTCCCTCTAAGGCCTGCGCTGCCACTGCATCAGCTCTGCGTGGGCCAGCGTTTGCCTCTCTCTAGACGTCGTTCTGCCCTCTCTGCCTTGTACTCTCCGGCCCAGGAAAACTTCCCTCTTCCAGATACTATCTCTGCCCCTCACTACAAAAGATCACTTCGATCACTCCTCTAGCAACTGTTGCACTGCCCTCTCTGATAAATTCGATCTTCTTGATCTCTCTCAATGTATTTTCCAAATGACCCTCAAACCTCCTTAAATAGTATTTTCGTTGACATTCAACAGCCCAAATTAAAACCTAATCAATGGCTAAAATCATTTCTGCTTGATCCTCGTCTTCTTCTAGAAGTTACACCCACAGTTAGATTAATACCCATTAATTATTTTAATTTCCTACGTTTAGACTCAGGGACCCATTAAAAATAATTAATTATTTAAATAAAACTGTCTTCGGGTGGAATTTCCCAAAACACTTTCTGGGTTCTTTGGAATACATGTGCCCAAGCCTCCCTGCAAAATTTGGGACTTAGAGCACATCCGATACTACCATAAATCAACATATATGTGAAAAGTAAGGGAGGCTAACAATACATATAAGGACATAACGCCCTTACAAGTAACCTACAAAGCCACATCTAGGCTCATACATGTGGAGCAGTACACTTCAGGGGTATACACATCAAGCTCCAAGGTAATGTCCTTTACAAGCAAGTCTCCAAATACAAGGGTGTTCCATGAGATGCGTCCAATGCTCCTCCTACAAGCCTCCAACAACTTTGACAAACCTCTTGAGTCACGTACTCCATTAGGGCAACTCCCCTATGTGAACATTGCCACAACCCGAGCATCCCCAAGTCAACTCCAAGCCTTCATGCAAACATCCAAGCTACCCCATGTTTTTTAGGGCTCAACACCATCGTCCATAGTGCCTAATGCTCCTTCTCCAATGCTTGGCATTCCACAAGCAAGCAGTCTCCTCCATGTGGCTTGCATGTAGAATGTCACCAAGTTATCTGAAGATCTCCAATGCCCTAAGGAAGATTGTCATGCGAGCACCAAATTGACATCAAGCAACCATTAAGTAAGTCATGGACATCCAGGGGTACTGGCCCAAATCTCATAAGGCAACCTCAAACATGGTGTGAACCCCAAAAATCTAAGCCATCCTTAGCATCATAAAATTTTGGCATTAACTCACAATCGCCAACACTGACAACATTGCAACTAGGTACAGAGTAATAGAACTAAATATTCAAGTCTTTTTAATATAGGCACGTCTATTTTCAACCTTTTAGCCGTCATTGAAATTTGAAAAATGGTTAACGACAGGTAGGATGATTAAGCGAGCTTGATTAACAAAGCATTGTGTAGGAAGCACAAAGATAAAGATACTTCAACATTAATCAATGTTTTTTTCTTGAATATGCTTCTGGCTGCACCATATTGAGCAGAATTCCTACGGCTTAAGTGACAGGTCTAAGGGATAACCATTTTGTTAAAAACACCCAGAACTTGCACTTAGCCTCATCCATTCGAGACTCATGCCATTCAGCGGGGGCAAACCACAGCAACAATGGAACTTGGTGGTCAGCTTAATACTTCACGTCAACCTCAAAAAAAATTATTCATTGCTCGCCATATGTGTTCTTTGACATATATCAGCAGCGCTTTCTCGGAAATTACTGATTCTACCATTGAAATATAATTTCTATCGAGAGCCTTACTGTTTTACTGAGGGAACTTGCAATACTAATAGTCTTTTTAAGTCATTTTATTCGCATTTGCCAGCTCAGAAAATGGTGATATAAATTGCCATAATTTTTGGCAGAAATAATAGATTGAATCTTTGTATAATTTCATTCTAAATTTAGCTCTTGGGATAATCTATTCCACGGGGTTTGTGCAGAAGTTGCGAGCATTTATTGTGAGACTTCATAGGAAAAGGGCCAAATACAAAAAACAGATTGCTTAGCAATCTGTCCCATAAGCTATCTATAATATAGTGAACATTAAAACAATTTCATTTCATTTCATTTCTTTTCTTAACTGAATCATTGTGTTGTAACAAATTTTTAAATTTGTTCAGCCAAATTCATTAAAAAATAAATAAAGAAAAATTGGTACCTATATTCTCAAAAGCATGGAACAAATTAAAGCTTAACAATTCGTGGCAATTAAGTTGGTAGAACCTGGCTAATTTAATCTCCATTGCTTGAGATTTTGTCTAATTTCTAAATCCTTCGACAAAAAACAAAGCATCGTAAATGATAACAGAGCTTTGAACCAGGGAAATTGACTACAAATTTTTGTGCCGGATTCGCACACGATTTCATTTTAAAGTATTGCTCTTCTATCGTTTCAGTTGTCAAAATCGTTCGTAAAGTAGTAATCTGAGAGACCACAGAAGGCTTATTATGTGAGTACCCTCCGTGTCACAGAAAATGTTTCTAGTGACATACTCTTGGGGTTAGAGTTGGACTTAGGGTTTGACAACTATATATGAAACCAGGGTCTTTAAGTTTCTACTTTCCTTTAGGACATGTGCATTTCCCCAGGCTAAATACATGACACAACGAAGTAAAAAATCTGAACTACAATGCTGGAATTTCTAAAGAGGATGTAAAATTTAAGAAGGAAAATTTGACAAATATTGAAGTTCTTAGAGGAAAATTTTTATTTTTGTTTTCAGAAACGCGACCTGAGAGAGGATGTGGTCACCATGAGAATTAAGGTAAACAATGAGAGATGCAATCAGCTGAGCTCTGCGATCTGATTCTGAAAATTCTTCCTCTGGGAAGTAAATGGACCATGTGCTCCCGACTTCAACTCCTAGATTCGGAAACGCGGGTAGCTCGGCATCCATGGAAGTGGACTGAGGAAAACGCTCGAATGGTGAGCAAACGCAGGTGTACAATATCAGAAGTGCCGTAGCTCCTTTTTATTTTAGCGGGAAAAATATGAAATGTTTTGCATATTTAACATATTAGCTCTTGAAGCGCGCTTTGTTGGGTGGTTGATAGGAATGGAACCAGGTTTTAAAATTGACGCTCGAATACACATTTTTCTCTTTTTTAGAGTTCAAATACGGTTTATTTTAAAATATACATATGGTCTTTAACTTGTTAGTAATTTTGACCGGAACATAAACTAGTAATTGTTTTTAAAAGTGTAAAGTTATATCGAAAGAATAGAAGAGTTAGAAGATTTGGGAAGATTATCTCACCACCAATAGAGCATATTGTTAAATACATGTTTACAAGCTCTGCCAAACTTTCCAATGCAAGTGCCACCAAGCACCATTCACAACCTATGCATGAGCACAAAATGTTGATAGGCTTACCTTGCCCCAGGTGTATCACATCTTGATATTTATCTTTTCTCTGCCACAAGGTGCCATGGCGGATTTCTGCCAAGGCACAAGAGCGATCTCCATCAAAGTCCTAAAGCCCAACTACCAATTCCCCAACCCGCACAATGAGTCCATCTTCAAAATTCAACACAGTCATGGGTCCCGCCTCCCCAATTTTAAAGGAATTAAGAACAACTTCTTCATGGACTGCCATTTTCTTCTCCTTTTGAATGATATATTATATTAAGTATTTAATTTAAATGTTTTAATAAAATAAATAGTAAATGGTAGTTATTCCCTTAAATTCAAATTCCCATTTTCAAATATATTAATTCATATATATATATATTAAAATTATTAAAATTTATTTACTAAAATAAATTATAAAAAGTATTCCTTTAATTTAATTACTTTAAAATAAATTTATATTTGTATTTGCATATATCACAAAACTAAATAGGAAAATATCTTGTTATGTATACTGAGCAAATAATGTCTATAATTTGCTTAATTCTTGCTCTAATGATCAGCGTCGTAACTCCGCAATTTGCACCAGATAATTCCAGATCATTTTCTCTATTCAAACTACTATAGCAAAGAATTCCATAGAGTTTTCTCTATTCAAACTACTATAGGCACATATTCTAGTGATACGTACCTATAAAATGAATTCCACGGGCCTAAAGTTATAATACAACCAAATTATCTTGTAGCTCGTATTCCCTTTTTTCAGTATGACAAAAGCTATATTTATATTAAACTGTTGGATCATATACATCATAAAAACATTCTGAAGCATGTTTCATCATAAAACCAGATAATTCAAGTTGCAAAAACAGTGAACCCCATAATACGGACCAAATATAAATCATGTACATCTATAAACATGTATGAGCTGCAAATGTAAATATGGCAGATACGATAGATAGAAACTACAGTTAATTCATCAAATATAACTTTCTGATGAAAATATCAGCCCCATCAAAGTGATCCAAAAAAAACATATCTTCCTGAGTTCTTTTTACCTATTGACATAAAAACAAAAAACAAAAATGTTATACAAAAAGCCAAAAACTATATGCAAATATTATCTTGGAAACATGAACTCCACGGCGCCCATAATATTCTCCTCCATAATTATGTCCATCTAAACTTCTCCCACATTTCCTTGCAGTGCTTTCTTTGAGAGTGCATCCGCAATCTCATTATGTTCTCTACCAATGTGTTTTATTGGGGGTCTCCCAAGCTGAGACCAAAGGCAATCTATTCTCCTTAACTAACCAAGAAGAGTTGGTTGATTGATATGCGCTGTGCCATTTACATGATCCAAGATGATCTTAGAGTCCCTGTATATATGAATCTCGAGTATGCTGAGAAAATTTATAACCCATAAGATACCCCATAGTGCCATTGCCTCGGCCTTATTATTTGTACCCATACCAGCATTCCAGTGTGCACTATATTGAAGATCATTTGAATCACTAACCATATACCACAACCGCAAACATTGTTTTATGCCGCACCATCAAAGAAAGCAATCGGTTACACCATCTGAGGGCAATTTTTCCTTGAAAGATTTTTTGTTTTTTTTTACATTATCTTGTACTGGATACAGTGAATATAATGAAATGATCTTCTCATGAATCAGTCCAAAGTCTTCAGCCCAATCCTCAAATATGAGCTTGTTCCTCCATTTTCATATGGACCAGAAAAGAACGAGTGGAATTATCTTCCACGCAGGCTTTTGTTTGTTCCACCACCCCATACAATCTGTAATGTCAAGGAATTGTTTATAAGGGAAATCAATATATAAAGCTAATTTTTCCCATACCTTGATAACATGTTGGTAACTGAGAAATATATGGACATCATTTCCTCCCCCTGCTTGCAAATCACACGCATACTTGGTCCATGCCAATGACGCTTTTCCATATTCTCCCATGTGAGAATCTTGTTATGGAAAACTAACCATGAGAAACAAATGATTTTGATAGGAATGTGAATTTTCCAAAGGTCATACATAGTCGAGTCCTCCATATACCCGCCATCACTACCACACAGCTTGCTATATACATCCACCACCATAACATTTCCAGACTTCATTTTGCCCAACCACATTAGTCTATCATATTGCACCTCCCGGCATATATCCAGTGCTTTTAAGCCAGCAGAAATTTGAAACCATTCCATAGCCAGATTATCCACCATCCCCAGTTCTTGTGGTGATTTCCATATGGGGAAACTTTCCCGCCATGTATTGATCAGTTGGTTCCAGAAAATTATGCCATTTCTATATAGAAAAGCAAGTAAAGGTTATGATAGATAACAATCCCTACCAACTCCCTGAATCTGATCCACCCCAATAATGATGGAGTGCCCAGAACCCATATTCCACACCAAATGTTGTAAAAAATATTTTGCAACCTTTTGTAAGTTGCGCCATATGGTCGATCCACCTAAAATGCCAATACTGTTCATGCGAAACCAATATAAGAAATTCTGATCTTTCATGTATTTTTGTCTGATCACCCTGCACCATATACCAGACCCAAAGATAGCTCGCCATAAGGATTTCATGAGTAGCGAAGCTCCAAATGATTTAAGATTCATGATACCCCAACCCCCCATTTTTTTTGGACATGCAATATGTGACAATTTGGTGAGGTGGAATTTGTTCTATCTATTGCCACCATCCCATATGAAGTTTGCAATAATATGGTTTATACTATTAATAATGGCCATAGGAATGTGAAATAAATGTGCCCAATATGCCCCCATTTGGGTAAGCACTGTCTGTGTGAGAGTCACTCGTCCACCTAGTGATAAACAACAAAATTCCCACCCGAAAATTTGCTTGAAAAACCAATCAACCAACCATTGCCACTCCATGTTTCTATAGCAGTTTGGTTTAATATGATAACCAAGATACTGTAATCCATTCTACATCGAAGCCACCTCAATACCGAACAGGTTCTTAATATAATCGATGACTTCTATATCCCCCATATCATGATATAACATTGACTTTTGCAAATTCATAACCAAACCAAAAGCACTTTCAAAATCTTTAAATATATGAAAAAGATTCAACCATGAGAGATGATTTAGCATACCCATGATAAGCACATCGTCTACAAAAAAACCCTGTGAGATTTTGATATTGGTTCCCATTAATAGAGCCTGAAATTGTTCTTCTTCCACCACTTTTTTATCCGCAATCTCAAGCTGTCCATAGCCAGGATGAACAGGAGCGGGTAGGGTATCCATTTATAATAACAGCATAATTGATATTCAAAACACATGCCATGACACAATTCACACATCTAGGTTGCAGCCCAATCTTATGTAGAATTAAACGAAGATAGCCCCAATCAACAGAGTCATACGCCTTCTACATATCCACCTTCATAATGGCAGCATTAATATGCTTTGTATGAATTGAATGCATACCTTCCTAAGCAATGGCAACTGCATCATGTATTTGTCAATCCTGTAAAAACCCATATTGCTCAGGAGATATAAATTTAGATAGCATATTTCGCATCCGACTAGCAATGGATTTGGAAATGATCTTATAAATTAGATTACATAAAGAGATGGGTCTATAGTCATTGAAAGACAATGCAGGTCAACGCTTAGGAATGAGAGCTATATATGTCGAGTTTATGCGGGGATGGATATTCCCCGTGATTTTAGACTCCTCCACCATATTCAGAAGATTAGATTTAAAAATATCAAAAAAATGTGTGAAGATTTCAGTCGACCAACCGTCCGAACCCGAACTCTTATCCCTTTTGAAATCTTTTAAAACCTCCAGTAACTCATCTTCTATGATAGCCTTGTAAAGATGTTCGTTTCGTCGGCATCAAACATAGTAGGATACATATCAATCGCCCATAAAATAGCATCTCCATCAGCCTCCCCCTTTCGTTCATAAGTACTTTGAAAGTGATCCACAACAACTTCACTTATGTCCTCTTGTGACCGGACCCGTGCACCATCCACATCATGAATTTCCCAGATGCAATTGATATTGCGCCTATGATTAGCATAGCGATGGAAAAACTTTGTGTTTTTGTCACCTTCTTTTATCCAAATTGCCCTGTTCTTCAAGCGCCATAAGGCTTCCAAAGCAGATAAAATGCCCTTTTTCTTAAGTTCTAAATCATGAATACGGGACCTGATATCTATTGGGAGAATATGCGATATCATCCATGGCAATAAGGCATCCAAATCCTATTGGAAATCCTTTAGTTCCCTCTGTTGTGCCTTAACTTTCTTTTTTTTCCATGCTTTAACTTCTATCCTGAGGATGCCCAATTTTTCCAGTATGTTCTCCATGGAAGAGGATCTCGTTACATGTGTTTGGGTCCATATCAAATGAACAAAATTGTTAAAGGCATGATCATCTAGCCATGTACGGTTAAATTTAAAAGGCAACCCGTGCCTATGACCTCCCGCCTGCCAATGCAATGTTATTGGCCTATGATCAGATAGATAATTGTTTATGACAATTGAATGAACATTTCCCAGACGCTCCATCAAGCTCTCATGAATAATAAACCTATCCAGCGTTTTCGCAATGTATGCCGCACCTTTCTGCCCATTATCCCAGGTGGGGACCAACTTCGATGGGCATATATCAATAAAATTGTGTTCTATAATAGCCTCCTGGATCATACCCGCCATTGGGTCAATTTTTCTCGACATCCCCCATACTTCATCCAAACCAACAGTGCAATTGAAATCCCCCGCAATAATAAGAGAGGCAAGATCCATAATGCCAAATGCAAATAATGCATCCCAGAATACCAACATGTTCCTATATGGGCCATATAGGCTCAAGATGTGAATACGATCACGATACCCACGCAAATAACCTTCAATAAGGATTCCCGCCGAACATGAGAAAGCTTTTGCTTGAACCCAAAGGGGGTTCCATAATACCACAAGACTGCCTAATAGATCGGTAGCAGCTGTGGCCGCAGTATACCATTCCAGAAACATTTTCCGGAAATATACAACAACTTGTGAAACTAAATGCATGGTTTCTTGAAGCAAAATGATACACGGGTGCACAAACTGTAAAAGATGCTTAAGAGCCAGGAACTTAGAGGGGGTTCCCAATCCTCAAATATTAAGTGATAGGATGGCAGTCATGGGACACCTTGAGCGGGCATCTATGCTCCAAGGGGGCGAGAGGATGGTACATCAGCAATAGGCACGTCAACAAGAAATCTATCAACATGAGAATTTGTAATATTCAGATTGGCATGCCCGCAAAAATGGTGACTCCCCTGATTGTTTTTACGTCTGACCGTGATATTACCAATAGAGGTGGGGCTAATATGAGGAGAGGATATACCCGAAGGCTTATGGATGGTAAGAGACCTCAAGTCAAGGGTTTTCCGTTGGAGCAGGTAATCCAGATCACTACCCATGGAGTTGGTGGGAGATGTCAGCTGAGAATGTGAATGGCTCTTACGAGGACGGTGGCCCTGTGCTATAGGCTTACGTGGAGGAGACGGAATGTAGGACACATATGATGAGGATGGGATGTCATGTGACTGAAACAGTTTGGGACTGAATGGGATGTCATGTGGCTGAAACAATTTGGGACTGTCATGACAAGAAGGGGAGAAACCTGAGGATGGAGGTCGAGAGGTCTGACGAGGCCATCAAGATCCAGGTAAGTTTGATTTCCCAGATGAAGTAGGTGATGACAGGATGGCGATGGGAGATGTTCCATTTTACGAAGAAGAATGAACAGAAAAGCGTGGATGATGTGAGTCATGTTGAATACCTGAGAAACGACGAGGACCTTTGTCCCGTGTGAAGGTAGCACCTTGGTCTGGCTTTTTCGGTGCCCTCATACAAATTCCTCCTTTATATCTGCCACCCATGTGCCACGGACATTTTTCCAAGTCGTGTCCAGTGAGGTGACAAAGAGAACAACAAAATGAAACCCCCCAATAATCCAACCTCTATGAAAGGTTAGTCTCACCCCAATGAAGCCCAATATGATCTAGGAAACTACCCCTATATTCTTTTTCAATAAGAATCCATGCGACCCTTTTGTCAGGGGTACCAAGATAGCGGGGGTCCATGTACACAAATTTCCTAATTGCATTGCCAATATCCTCCAAAGCCTGCTTCGTCCATAGCTCGACAGGCAGACCGAGTAGCTTAACCCAAATCAACTTATATTGCGGGGTGTTGTTGAGGGAATTGAAACCAATAAACCAAGAGTGGAGTTCCTGAAAACTGCGCCCATCAATCCATGGAATTGTCTTTATCTTATGCAGGTCTTCCTGGCTGAGGAAGTGGAAGCTTTACCAACCGTAGAGCAACCTCACAACCGTCAGCATGTAACCCAGGATAGACTTCCACTTCAATTCAACCCATTTCCTCATGTCGGAATCACTTCACACAGAGAAGTGCTAACGCCCAACTAATGCACGTTTCTACAGGGTAGTAATGCGGTCGTTTAACCTCCCAATGTAAAAAAACAGGGCAAGTGGCAGAGACGTAGTTTTA
This sequence comes from Pinus tabuliformis, assembly GCA_031772625.1. Classification (NCBI taxonomy): domain Eukaryota; kingdom Viridiplantae; phylum Streptophyta; class Pinopsida; order Pinales; family Pinaceae; genus Pinus; species Pinus tabuliformis. Next base: position 1,104,193,668 of record CM062811.1, read on the forward strand.
ATAGACCGAACGCGATGCCCGAAGCATCGTTCATGCTATGCATGCATGCCACCCCGCGATACCAGGGTCGCATGTCCGCCATCTGGCACAGTTACATCTCCCAAGATATTATGCCATTCATCAAGTGATTGTGTGCCACATTTGCGCCCACCCCCATGACTGCCCATCCGACTAAACCCAGCCTCCATGGTAGCCTTAATAAATGCCTACTGGGCCGACGTGTCAGAATCCAAGATATCCATAACACCCAACCCAATGAAACCTGCTAAGATATGACAACCCCCAATTCAAAAAGTCACAACAAACGGACAAGTGTACAAAATAAATAATAGAAATACAGGAGATTGCGTCATTGGTAGTTGGAAGAATAAATGAGGAATAATTCAGATGACCCACCCAAAGTACCGAGCTGACCAAACACGAAACCCCAAAGATCTTACACGATCCTAGAATAAAGCCACATATGGAAACGGCGGCAAAAACATTCCTCATGGCAGAATAAAAAAGGATATGTCAAAGGAATAATGAAATGTCAGGCGCGTAAGATTACCGGGGATCCCAACGCATCATGCCAAGCATATCTGATGCACAACAGATTCAAAAAGGCATGTGGCAAGATCTAAGTCAGGATATGAGGCGACCTACCACAACAGCCAATCTAAAAATTCAAGGAGATACTAGACATCAGTGCCAGAAAACACAGGGATACCGAAGCCAAAGTCTCAGAGACTGAAATGGAGCAAATATTCAAGGAGCACAAAACTTCTATACAGGGAAACCTAACTCCCTACGCAACAACAAAGGCAATAACAGCTCATACATGTCAACCATGTATCACCCAAACGAACCCCTATTTATTTGCATGGTTGAGAGATGAAGAAAAATTTAGAGCATTGACGACAAAGCAGATGTGAAACAGAAGTAAATAGACAGGAATACCCCACAACTGATACATGCAAGCAGCAACATGAAAGAGACTCAGACCCAGAATGAATGTGGTCGTCGATATGTGTTGGAGAAATGAGCAACGTATATACAATAAAGGATGTAAATAGAGACAACAATTAACAACGGAATGTGGACCAATTCTGACCACATTAACCATGAACAAAGCCGAATAAACATACCCTTTTTTTTGTACGAAAAAAAAAAAAGCATAATATTGTATTGATTCAAAAGAAAAGATGTACAAAAAGTCATCTTAAGATCATAACATATGCCAAACTGGCAATGTCTATAACATCCATATGATGGCAATATCAACTAAAAGGAAGGAGATCCATATGCCACAAGATGAGCCTGATAGACGAACAACATGTTGCAGATACAAAAAACTGTAAAAGCAGAGATTTGTGGATATGAATATATACAAACACCCAACAACTGTAATATCAGGGTAGTGCAGAAGCAGGCCAAAACCGAAGATGATCAACAATATTGCGCGAGTAGCATCAAAATTACAAAAAACTGTGTAATAAGGATAGAGAAATCTGGCTGTGGAGTCTGCAAAGATCAAGCATGAAATCACCATCTAATGAGGAGGCAGAGTGATATAAAGATCAGCATGGATTGGACGAAGCCAACCTCGTAGAGGACACTGTTTTAAGCCCAGTGTCTAGGCATCCAATTAATGTTACAAAAAACACAGTCATCCAATAATACCGCAAAAAACTATATTCATATTTTAAACCTGCAATATCATCAAGAAAACAAAAAGTTAGTGGGGAGGAATTTTTTTAACCAGGGTGGGGAAATCTTCAATATTTATGTTTTTCTGGTTGATAGTAATTGTAATGTGCACCTTGCCTAAAGAACAAGTTAAGCCCCTCTTTGATAGGTCATCCACTGTCATATTTTGTTCTCTGTGGACATGTTCTATGGAGGAATTGTTTAGTGGAGTCCATAAATGTTCAATTCTTGTTAACCATCCAAGAACTAAGGGATTGGTGATTTTGGCAGTCCCCAATAAGTGTTGGATTATTACTTTGGAGTCACCATAGATGTGGATTAGGGGAATATCTAGAAAATGGATGAACCATAGGAGGCCCCATAGAGCCATGACCTCAACTTTGGTGTTTGTGCCCCTGCCTCCGTGCCAGAAGACACTATAGCTTTGTTCCCTAGAGGTGGCCAACCAAAAACCATAACCACAGACGCATTGTTGTGTAGTGCCATCAAAGAACCCCATCAGGTATCTCAGTAGTACTTCCTTCTTGTTTTGACAAGAAGCCATCTTGAAGGATTCTTTAGAGGAATATAGAGTATGACAAGTAAGTATGTTATCTAATACTCTATGAAAGTTCCCATAGTAGTTTTGAAAAATGTAGTTGTTTCGCCACTTCCAGATTTCCCAAAAAAGGATTGGCGGAAGGATTCTCCATTCAGTCCTTTGGGATCTCCACCATTGTAGGCAATCCTCAATACAACCAAATTGTAGAAAATGAAAACCAGGTAGAGCATTTCCAGATATGTGAGGTATGGGGGCAAGTAAGGAAAATGTGGTTATTATTTTCAGAATCCATCTTGCAAATGGGACAGATACCAGGACCATGCCATGACCTCTTTTGCAGATTATCCCAGGTTAGATTTTTGTTATGAAAAACAAGCCAAGAAAAGAGAATAATTTTTATGGGGATGTTGGTTTTCCAAAATGCAAAGAAAGTATGTTCCTCAGTCAGGATTGAGGTCTCAGAGCAGAGTGAAAGGTATGTATCAACCACATTTACATTACCGTTTTACATCTTCCTTGTCCAAATTATCTTATCCCAATTTCCCTCGTGACATATCCCCATTTGATTCATCCCAGCTACAATGCGCATGCATTCCTGATCCCACAGACGAGACAAGCCCAGATCCATTGCAGATTTCTAGATGGGATGGGGGCCCCTCCAATTGGCAATGGCTTGATCCCAACAAAAAGATGCCTCTACTCTTGAGGGATGTGATGAGTTGTTCAGGGATATTGTCTGCATCCCCGTACTCCAGAATTTGGTTAGTTCCAATGAGAATGTGGTATCCTGAGCCAAAGTTCCAAGCCAGATGTGGCATAAAGATCTTGGAGACCTTTTGGAAACTGAGTCAAATGGAAAATCCGGTTTTGGCCCCAATAGTTCCCTTATGGAACCAGAAAGTGAAGTCATGGTTCTTAAGATATTTTTGTATGATGACCAGGCTCCAAGTGTCGGTACCAAAGATACCTCTCCAGAGAGATTTGATAAGTAAAGCCTGTCCAAAATGACAAAGGTCTAGAATTCCCCATCCCCCCAAGACTTTCGGCAGAGTGATCAAAGGAATTTTGGCAAGGTGGTATTTTTTTTAATATGGCTGCCTCCCCAGATGAAATTAGCCATGACCCGATTTAAAGAGAGGATGACAGCAGCAATAATATGAAAATTATGGGCCCAGTAGACAGATAATTGATTTAGAACAGCTTGGGAGAGGATTACCCGCCCACCCAGAGAAAGATTTTTGTATTCCCATCCAGAGAATTTTTTGTAATATCCATCTACCAACCAGTTCCATTCTGCATTTCTGTAATTACCAGGTTTAATGTGGAATCCCAAATATTTAATGCCCTGATCCATCAATTTGGCCTCTATCTCAAACAAATTCTTAATATAGACAATAACATCTAAGTCATAATTATCATGATACATGATAGATTTATGTACATTCATATAAAGTCCAGTTGCATTGGCAAATTTTCTGAAGATATGAAAGAGACATAACCAGGAAGAGCGGAGCAACATACCCATAATCAGTATGTCGTCGACAAATAAGCTATGTGAGATGTTGATATGATTGCCCATCTTGAGTGCCTGAAATTGATCTCGTTCCACAACCTTTGTGATGTGTAGGCTGAGCCCATCCATTGCAAGAATGAATAATAATGGCGAAAGGGAGCAACCTTGTCTGAGACCCCGCCCCGCACTGAAGAATTTTGAGGGATACCCATTTATGATCATCGAATACACAACATTGATAACGCACGCCATAATCCAATCCACACATTTTGCATGCAAGCCTATTTTAAAAAGTATGAGCCTGAGGTATCCCCAATCAAGACAGTCAAAGGATTTTTTTAAATCAATTTGTAGAATTGCAGGTTTTTTTTTTTGGATGGAATGCAGACATTCCTGAGCATTTACAACCGCATCTTGGATTTTGTCGGCCTTTCAAAAAACGGTGTTGTTATGGAGAATATGGCGAGAGAGAGTGCCCCTCAGATGTCCAGCAATGGTTTTTGAGATATTTTTATAGATAAGATTGCAGAGCGAGACAGATCTAAAGTCTCCAAAACTATTTGGAGGATTGCACTTTGGAATAAGAGCAATGTAGGTTGATTTAATACGGTGGTGTATATACCTAGTTTCTCTAGATTCCTCCACCATATTAATAAGGTCCTGCTTAAAGAGATCAAAGAAATGTGTAAATAACTCCATTGTCCACTTGTTCGGTCCAGGGCTTTTGTCCCCATTAAAAGATTTAAGGACGCAGAGAAGTTCATCCTCCAAGTTGCATCTGTATAGGTCCTCATTAGAGCCTTGAGCAAACATAACCGGGTAGTGTTCGATCCCGTAGATGAGATCCTCTGCCACAATGTTGTCATTTCTTCCATATGCAGTTTTGAAATATGTGGTGGCGGCTTTTGTGATGTCGGCCTGTGTGTGGAAGTATGTACCCATTTCATCATAAATACCCCAAATAGAGTTTATATGGCACCGATGGTTTGCAAATCAATGGAAAAATTTGCTATTCCTGTCTCCCGCCTTGATCCAGATAGCCCGACTCTTTAGGCGCCAAGAGGCTTCTTCAATATCTAAGATGTAGTCTCTTTTAGCCTGAAGTTCCCGAATGTGTTTTCTGATGGAAGCAGGAGCGATGTCAGAGGCCAACAACAGGAGGAGGGAATTTAGTTCACTTTGTATATCCCTGATATCTTTAGTCATAGATAGCTTTTTATTTTTCTGCCATGATTTCACCACCCCACAGAGAGACCGCAATTTATCAAGGACATGTTCCATGGGAGAGGAACCGATAACATTCTTATAGTTCCAGGTTTTCCAAACCAGAGTATTGAAATCTGAATCTTCTAACCAAGTCCTGTTAAATTTGAAAGGCATTCCAAGGCGCACAGGCGGTTTCTCCGAGGCCAGAGTAATAGGTCTATGATCAGATATGAAGTTACCAATAATGTTTGACTGTACTTCCCCCAGACGGTCGATCAAAAGTTCATGAATTAAGAAACGGTCCAATCTTTTGGCGACATACGCCTCACCTTCCCGCCCGATGTCCCAAGTAGGAGCCATAACCTCTGGACATATATATCAACAAAATTGTGTGTAAGGAGCGCATCCCAAAACATACTCGCGAGAGGGTCAAGTCTTTTGGTCCGACCCCAAGTTTCCTCCAGGGCAATGGTACAGTTCAAATCTCCCGCAATGATGAGGGAGGTAAGATCCATAAGGCCGGAAGAGAAAAATGATCCCAGAAAGTGGCCTGGTCCCGGTAAGGAGCATATGTGTTCAAGATATGAATGCGCCCATCCAGGCCCCAGATGTGACCCTCAAGTAAGATACCCACAAAGCAACTGTAAGCTTTGAGACATACCCATGTAGGATCCCAGATTGCCACCAGACCTCTTGAGAGCCCAATAGCAGCAGTGGTGGTTATGTGCCAGTTAGGGAGCATTTTCCTGAAGTATGAAATTACCTCTGGGATAGTGTGTATAGATTCTTGTAGCAAAATGATAGAAGGACAAAGAGAAACAAAAAGACTCTTGAGGGCTCGAAATTTTGGTCCAGCGCCCAGTCCTCGTATGTTCAGGGAAAGGATGGAATTCATGGGGATGCCAACTCGGGTTGCTGTGCTCTAAGGCCCCATGAGGGAGTGATGTCAGAAATAGGAACATCTACTAAGAATCTGTCCATAGGGGAGGCTAGGGGGTTGGGTCTAGTTCTAGGTCGACCCCTAAAATGTCTGCTACCCCGGTTTTGAGTGCGTCTGACAGTGATGTTTTTTGCTGATGTAGGACTGATGTGGGGGGTGGGGGAGCCAATAGGTTTATGGATGGTGAGGGTATGCAAATCCAATGATTTCCTATTGAGTAGAAAATCCAGGTCAATGCCTATAGAGTTAGTGGGTGAGTTTTGAGGTGAGTTAGGTGGGGTGGTGCTGGTCGCAGGTCCTTTACCACGGTTTGCAAATAATGTAGGTGACGAGGATGGAACGTACGAGATATGTGAGGTAAAACAAGACAATATTATGGCATCCCGAAACTTATATCATCACATTATAAGATGTAGCCATCCATAATACTTATATAACCAATAAACTCAAGCCTGGTCATACGAAACCGCCATGGAAGCTTCACACCCTAGCTTTACACCAACTTCATCGCTGGATTAACTGGAGCATCCCGGGTAGGAACTACCACGAACAGTTCGGTGCACAGGATGGAGCTCACAAACTTTGGACGCCAGGGTGTTCATCTAATCTAACTGACCTGACTTGTCTCTACTCCATAGCTCCATCACCCTTCGTGCTCAAGAGTGTAAAAGTTGCAGAGGTCTGCACCCCTCCTGTCCCTACGAGGTCGTAACAATATAGTTGTTTTCAATTTTGTAGCTTGTAGCTCAGTCGAGGTTATTTATTTCATCACTTGGTCTGTACTACAGTCAACAGGAAGAACCAACACATATGATTCTTTCTTAGTCGATTAGACATGATGGAAATACTTGCCGAAAGCAAACGAGTCATTGCTGGGAAAGTCATGCTTCGTAAACCTTCTGTGGAATTATGACTTACTTATTTCCTTGGTTGTGCCTGAAATCTCCCACAATATTGGGTATTTCACATCGAGTTGAGGCTTCTCTCCAATATTGATTCCACCATAAGAGTCGAGTCTATCTATAATTCGAGTCCCAAATTTCCATTTATCTTAATTAAAATTGAATTGTTTTATCTCAATAAATTGGGGACTAAAGAAAACGTTACCCCCTCCCATAAAAACTCTCTTGAAATGTGCAAGTTGTATATACTGGCCTACTTTTTTATCATCGAGATCAATATGATCGGTATTTAAAGAGGGAGATAACAAATATTCACAGATGCAAATTGTGAGGCAATGACAAGTTGCACTGGATCCTCTATAACAATGGTAGTATAGTTCATATAATAAGTGATGATCCTAGTCTGATTGAATCCACCTAGTTATAGTTTTGATTCCAACTCCTTTGAAACCCATGTTTTTGTTACAATAATGGACTCCCATGATTATATTGGCCTCCCTGCTCACCACAATCCCCATAGTAGCCGAATAGATGATGACATCTATTAGAGTGTTTCCGTTGCTTGTGAGACTTATGCCCATGCCACTGAAGTCCTTCTCGTTTGGGCTTCCACACGAGGTAATGTGTTGCCCAAGGAATGGATTCTAGATGAATTTATAGCGTCTGCCCTAAACCATAATACCAAAGGACATGAAATGCTAGATATAGCAATTTTCTCAAGGAATTTGTGACTAGAATCCCCCCCGCCTCAAAAATTTGCATTTGATATCAAATCCCGCACGACGCAAAGTAATGTCTTTGTTTGAGGCGATACGATGGAAACTGTACTTCGCAGTGGCCCCAAACTCAGCGCCGTGTAGGGTTGTATTGAGCTTCGCATCAGTGGAGGAGCACAACTCGATCAAGTAACAATTAGTTGGGAAAGGTCGCGTACACCAGACATTTTGTGCTCTCGTGTGGCTGCATTGAAGGCCTTGTTGACTGTAGCCAAGAGGGCCTTGGTCATGTCTGTGGTTCCAGTGGGATCGGCACCATAGTCGGTAACATAGAATAAGCAGCAATTCCACGAGACCTGTGCACTACCAACAAACAAAACACTCAAGAAAAACTCATCTCATTGCTCAAATTGCAAAAAAAAAGCGTGTTATCTCCATTAATTACCTTGCCATTGTCAGTCTTGTGCGCTGCAGCTTAGCGATCGAGGCTACTCCTAGTGAACAACCGAAACTCTCTCTGCTTCAGCCCGATTAAAATACGTCGGAACATAGACAACCCGAGAACCCGAACTCTCCACAGTTAATTTAGAAAGGGATTGAAGCAAGCACCAGGCTTGCATGGTCTAAAACTCTGGTGACCATCCACTTGCGATAAACCCCTAAGAAATGCAATCACAACCAAAATCAAAAGAATCCTGAGGGCTTCTATATCTTTGTTCACATGCTGAGACTTTCCCTCCTAATACACATTCTAAAAAGGAAATGCAGGACTTATGATGGCTTTATGTCTTAGACAATATTTCCATCAAGGCTCGTTTTCAGAAGTTGCCTCTATGGTTTTTTTACTTGTCATAAGTTGTTTCCTTCTGAAGGCTATATGCTCGCCTGCTTATGCTTTCAATGGTGTCTGCTTTCAATTAATGTCTCTGATGCAAATTCAAAGAAGCATTCTCAGCACCAAAAGTCGATACTTTCAAAGCCTCGTCGGTGACCGTAACGGTTTCTACAACAACATTTTCTTCAAATTTAAGCCCCTATTCTTAAATAACTTTCTTATCAGAAAGATCTTTTGTCACAGTTACCTCTATTTCTTCATTTTTCATCTCCACGTCTCCAACTTTAACGTCGGCCTTTGTTACAATCGCTATAACTTTTAGTTCTTCCTTCTCTGCCCCCTTCTTATCTGCAACCTTTTCTGCTTCCGTTTCTTTGGTTTCACCATACTTACCATCAGATTTCTCGTTATCATGCTCGTTGAATTCATTTTCCAAGACTGCTTCATCGATCCGGCATTTTAACTCATGCAATATTTTCCTCTCCGATTCCTTCAAATCAAAGACGAAATTGCTCTCCTCCTTAAATTGTTGGAGCCAACAAAGCACCGCAGATTAAACATTTACTCAGCAAAAAAAATCAAGCACAGGAGACACAACAATTTAACGTGGTTCACCCAACCAATCTGGGCTACGTCCACACAACATAGGCATTGGCAATCTTTATTAATCAAACAAGAGATTACATAATTAATCAAATCCTCACACTCAAAACCATCCATATGGATCCCTGTTTTATAGCAAGGAGAATGTAACTGCCTCATAAATCCTCTCATATCAAATTTAGGATGCATTAACTCCCTCCCAACAACGTGGAGCTAATCTAGCAACAAATTCCTATTGTTGTCATCTAATGAGATTTTTGCCTATTTTATATAAAACAGAAAATCTCAACAATCTCCACCTTGACAACAATTAGCCTGATGCCCTGTTTGTTTATTAGTTTATCTTTTCTGCAAGCCAAGAGAAGCCAAACACCACCGTAGCTTCTCTAACAAAACTGGTTTCGTGAACATGTCTGCACAATTCTCCTTTGTATGCACCTTTTCAAGAGAGACTCCCCTTTCAGTGATAACCTGTCTTACAAAATGGTACTTGATCGATATATGCTTTGATTTACTATGATAGGCCGGATTCTTAGCCAAATGTATTGCACTTTGACTGTCACAAAATAACTTGATGTTGTCCTGCAACCTACCAAATTCACCAAACAAACCTTTCAACCAAATCGCTTCTTTGCAAGCATGAGAAGCAGCAACGTATTCTGCTTCAGTAGTGGATAAAGCAACAATGTTCTGTAGCTTTGACATCCAGCTAATAGCTCCACCTGCAAGAGTAAAGACATACCCTGATGTTGACCTTCTCTTATCCAAATCACCTGCAAAATCGAAATCAACATATCCGCAAACAAATTTACTACTCTTATTGTAAGTGATACAATAACTACTTGTGCCTCTCAAATACCGAAGCACCCATTTCACTGCTGACCAGTGCTCTTTACCCGGATTTGCCATATACCTGCTGACAACTCCAACTGCATGTGAAATATCTGGTCGCGTACACACCATCGCATACATTAAACACCCTACTACATTAGCATATGGAATTTGAGACATGTAATCCTTTTCTTCATCTGAATTAGGACATAAACTCGAAGAAAGCTTGAAATGGGTAGCGAGAGGGACTGACACAGGCTTCACATTATTCATACCAAACCTCAAAAGTATTTTCTCAATATACTTCTGTTGTGATAGCCATAGCTTACCATTGCTCCTGTCTCTGAAAATCTCCATGCCCAAAATCTGTCTTGCTGCTCCTAGATCTTTCATATCAAATGTCTTTGCCATCTGAGCCTTCAACCTGTTGATTTCTTCTATGCTTTTGCTTGCTAAAAGCATATCGTCAACATACAATACCAAGATAATGAATATGCCATTATTTAACTGTTTAAAATAAACACAATGATCATATTCACTTCTAACATATTTCTGACTCAACATGAAATAATCAAACTTCTTATACCACTGCCGAGGCGACTGCTTCAGGCCATATAATGACTTCTTGAGCCTGCAGACAAATTTCTCATTGCGATGCTGAATAAACCCTTCCGGTTGTTCCATATAAATTTCCTCATCAAAGTCTCCATGTAGAAATGCAGTCTTAACATCTAATTGCTGCAACTCTAAATCAAGCAAAGCCACTAATGCTAACACAATTCTAATTGAAACAATTTTAACCACTCGTGAAAAAATCTCATGAAAGTCAATGCCGACTTTCTAAGAAAACCCTTTTGCAACCAGCCTTGCTTTGTACCTGTCTTCCGTATCATCCACACCCCGTTTCAGCTTGAAAACCCATTTACACCCCACAGTTTTCCTGTCTTTCGGAAGCTCAACCAGATCCCATGTGCCGTTCTTACCCAAGGCCATCATTTCGTCCTTCATGGTTGCTTTCCACTTGTCACTTTTCGAACCTTCTATTGCTTCCTGATAGCACAGAGGTTCATCGTCATTAGCAGTAAATGCAACTGAAGTAACATAATCATCATACCTTCTCGGTGGCCGTCTGATTCTTGTCGACCTCCTTAATGATGTTTCTGGCGCTTCCTCGATTGGCTGAATACCATCTGTAGGAACTTCTTGACGATCAGTATCTGAGACCTGTTCATGATCTATACTTGAACCCTGTTCATGTTCTGATTCTGAAACCTGTTCATGACTAGTATCTGAACTATGGTCATCATGACTATCATTAGAAATGCTATCAAACTGAATGTGCTGAAAGTCAGATACATCATCACGTTTCAATCTACTATCTACATCTAACTGTACAAGAGAGGATTTATTAAACTTTACATCTCTGTTGATGATGATTTTGCGGATAGTAGGATCCCACAATCTATATCCCTTTGTTCCAACACCATACCCAACAAAGATAAACCTTTTCGACTTTGGATATAATTTAGTTTGCTGATGTTTAGGCAGTAGAGCATATGCATCACAACCAAACACTCTGAGTTTAGAATAGTCACAAGGGTGTCCTTTGTATACCTCTTGCGGAATCTTGCAGCCTATTGCCTTCGATGGAGATCGGTTTATCACATAACAAGTTGTTGCCGCCGCTTCCGTCCACAACTCCTTTTGCAAGCTAGTGTTACTCAGCATACTCCTTGCTCTCTCTAGAAGAGTCTTGTTCATGTGTTCAGCAACTCCATTCTGCTGAGGAGTATAAACCGTGGTCTTATGTCTCTCGATCCCTGCATCCTTGCAATAGCTGTCAAACTCCTTGGAAGTAAACTCACCACCATTGTTAGTTCTTAAACCTTTTATTGTTCTACCAGTGTTGTTTTCTACCAATGCTTTAAACTGCTTGAAAACTGAAAACACATCAGACTTCTTTTTCAACATGTAGATCCACACTTTCCTAGAAAAGTCATCAATGAATGATACAAAATAAGACGAACCAACATATGAGGTTGTAGGGGCTGGTCCCCAAACATCTGAATGGATATAATCAAGTATGCCTTTACTAGTATGTTTGCCTGTTTTAAACTTTTGTTTACTTTGTTTTCCAAACAGACAATGCTTACAGAAATCTAACTTTCCAGACTTTAGATTTGGAAGTAACTTGCGATCAGCCAAAATTTTTAACCTTCTTTCACTCATATGCCCCAATCTTTGATGCCATAAGTGAATGGAACTACTGTCATGTTCAGACACCGTAGACACATAATCTGACCCTGTACTTCCTTTTAACTGAAATAGATTTCCTACCTTCTTAGCTTTCATAACTAGTAAAATACCTTTGTAAATTTTCATTACTCCACCTTGAATTACAGTTTTATATCCATTTGAATCAAGTGCTCCTAATGAAATCAAATTTTTTCTTAAATCTGGTACATGCCTCACATCAGTTAACATTTTAGTTGTCCCATCAAACATTTGTAGTTGTATACTCCCAATCCCCACAATATTACATGTTACATCATTACCCATGTACACAACACCATCATCAATTGATTTATATGTCATAAACCAGTCTTTATGAATACACATGTGGTTTGATGCACTGGAATCTAACAACCAATGTTTACCATGATTTGACACATTAACTGATAATACTTCATCATTCATACCTGAACCAGATGTCGAACCTGTATCCGTCGTATTTGCCTCCTTCTTCTCTGTCGAAGAATCTGCTTTTGAAGTTTGTTGTTGTCGCTTCCAACAGTCCTTCTTTAAATGCCCTGATTTGCCACAAAACCAACACTTTAGCTTACTCTTCTTCCCTTTCGACTTTGAACGTGAATCGCTCGGCTTCCTGGGGCGTCTTTCTTTCGAACGACCTCTAACCATCATAGCTTCTGATGTAGAGGTTTCAGAATGCGACCTTCTCCTTGTTTCTTCCGATAATAAGGATGCCACTACATCATCAAACTCAATAGTTTCTGATGAACTAAGACTTATAGAAGTAACAAAATGATCCCATGATTCGGGCAACGAGCACAATAAAGTAATAGCTTTATCCTCGGATTGAATTTTTACTTCTATAATTTGTAATTGCACAAGAAGAGTATTAAAAGCATTTAAATGATCAGCAATCGATGTACCTTCCTTCACTCGCAAACTGTACAACTGTCGCTTCAGGAGAATCCTATTGGTTAAGGATTTGGTCATGTACAGTTTCTCCAGTTTCGTCCACAAACCAGCAGCTGTAGTCTCCGACACGATATTAAACAGGACATCATCAGCTAGACACAGTCGAATAGCACTTATCGCTCTTTCATCCATCTCGGCCCACTCATTATCTGTGATGTTGTAAGGCTGTTTGGATTTGCCCAACAACGCCTTTGCCACACCATGTTGGACAAGCAAATCGTACATTTTCACCTTCTAGATCTTGAAATTATTTTTGCCGTTAAACTTCTTAATTTCAAACCGGGCACTCTGAGTTTTCGCCATTTTTGTATCAACCAAAAGACACAATAATCTCCAAAATCCAACTTTTAAAGACCAGCAATTTAAAAACTGCCTATGCCTTATATGCCTTTGCTTTTAAAAAAAAACTTTTTGTTTGTTTGTTTACTGTGCAAATTGGGCAATAAAAAAAAATTAATCTCAAAACAAAACTTCTTGTTTTATTTGTGCTGTGCAAATGCCGCGCCAACACTCGTGTTTTATTCGCACCAATTTACCATTTCTCAAACCTTTTCATTCCATTTCTATCCAATCGACCCGAACATTGAACCATTAAAGCCAATTTTCAAACCAAAAACATTTCCAAAAAACTGCGCTCCTAGATTATTATTTGGCTGTTTCAATGGTTCCAAATTTTTAACAGCGGTAGTGTAAAAACATTTCAACAGAACCGCATTTCATCGTACCTTTCACCACTCCAAATTTGCGGAAGTGAACAGCGTAGAACCTCCAGCCATTGACAACCTGGGCACGTAGTTCAACCTCCAGTCCACCGCACGTCCAACAACACCGTTGTCCACGCAGGTTAAGATTCACTGCCGTCCAGCAACAGGTAGTGCTTTGGCACCTTCATTGTTCCAGCGTAAATACTCCAGCGTAATACGTCCACGCAGGTTTGAATAGCACCCTCCACGCAGGTTATAACAATCTTCACTTAAACACATCAGCAATATAACACATACAACCCTCCATGCAGTGCTCCACCAACACCAGGGTTTTCAAGTTCGGGCGGGGTACCTTGTGCCTCTTCTATGCTGTCAATTGTAGCCGGAGCCAGCGTTTCTATTGGCCCTCGCTACGCTCGGCTCTGGATTGGACTTGAGATGATCCCGAATAGTCTCCAGCTTATATTCCTCTCGTTGGATAGCCTCTCTCAGTTGAGAAAGAACAGCAGCAGTTGCCTTTTCTTTAGAACGCAGCTGGTTGGCGCATTCCCACATAACTGTTTCTTCGTGAATGAGTTCATCCGATAACTGTATAGACAGTGCAATGTCCAGGTATCCTCCACACATCCGGCACTAGCAATCGTACGCACCTCCGACAACACTTCCTTCAGTCTTCACGCAGGTAATACCAGGTCTTCCGTGCTTCTAACACCTCCACGCAGCAAGGCTTCAACGCTGCATAGACAGCCTTTGCCACCACCGTCTCACGCAGCAACAATGCAGGTCCACACTTTACCTCCACGCAGGTCCACTCCTCTACTGCGCTGCTCTGATACCACTTGTTGGAGCCAACAAAGCACAACAGATTAAACATATACTCAGCAAATAAAATCAAGCACAGGAGACACATCAATTTAACGTGGTTCACCCAACCAATCTGGGCTACGTCCACACAACATATGCATCGACAATCTCTATTAATCAAACAGGAGATTACATAATTAATCAAATCCTCACAAACTCTCACACTCAAAACCATCCGTATGGATACCTGTTTTATAGCAAGGAGAATCTAACTGCCTCATAAATCCTCTCATATCAAATTTAGGATGCATTAAGTCCCTCCCAACAACCTGGAGCTAATCTAGCAACAAATTCCTATTGTTGTCATCTAATGAGATTTTTGCCTATTTTACATAAAACAAAAAATCTCAACATAAATGAAGTCAGGCATGTCTCTATTACGGGACTGCTCTTTGCAGCACCACTTCCATTAGCCTCCGGCGCCTCTACTACTTCGGTTATGATAATGATGGACTCAGTGACTTACTTGAACCTCTGAAGAGTATGCTAAAATTCCTCACACCATCCACCGCGGGCTCGAGAAATACGAGGACACACGACTCCTTCGGTCTTCAACTGCTTTACAATCCCGACTTAAGGCGACCTTGGAACAAACTGTTCTCAGACAGGCGGCCCAGCAGGCTTTAGAATTAATTCAAATAAAAATGTTACATACCAAGTTATGCCTCAGAGTAGAGCTTTCTGGTCTCTGATCTCTTAAAGCACAAAATACAAACACTCTTTCACACACTCACACATTCACTCACAACACAGACGTGTCTCTCTACACACACAAGACTCATACTTATAAGTTTAGAAACATATGAGAATTATTGAAGGTCCTGTCAGACATTGCTTAGTCCAGACGGTGTCTATTCAATATTCTCGAGTACAATAATTAAAAGAAAACGCACTACCAAGGTCCCATCGGACTTCGATCACTATCATAATCGGAATCAGGATCATGTGCTTCTGATGAAGATGAGGGAAGCTTTTGCTTTAACCATGATTGATTTAACCACTCCAAATATTCTGTCTCCCATGTGTGGTCTTGTTGCTCTTGAGCATCTTGGTACAAATCCACGAAAATAGTTTCTTTTTCGTCGGATACCTTCTCTTTTCCTTTTGCTGTGGCTGCTTTTTCTTTTGTCGAGACTGTAGAAGATTCTCTTTTTAGTGGTGCCTTGGATGATTGTCCTCTATCAAACTTTATCGTGTCAGTCGTAACATAGAGATTCTTTTGTGGAAAGAGATATTTATTGTCCTCTTTTGCCCACCGATTTACATAAGCCATTGGATCTATCTCAATGTCAAGGAAGGAATATTTTTTGCTTTTACGGAATTCAGGCATTGTTTGAACCAACAATTCGACTCCATCTAATAATTCCCATTTGAAAATTTGAAACATGCTGACAGAGCGTTCTATGGCACATTGGACCCATAGCTTGCAGTTATGATTGATATTCTCTCGCTGCTACCAACCTAATTCAAAAATCATAGATGAACAAACCTTGGTTGACAATAATAAATTTATCAAACAAACTACATCA
Organism: Pinus tabuliformis; assembly: GCA_031772625.1. Lineage (NCBI taxonomy): Eukaryota > Viridiplantae > Streptophyta > Pinopsida > Pinales > Pinaceae > Pinus > Pinus tabuliformis. The sequence continues at coordinate 1,104,209,763 of CM062811.1, forward strand.
TCACTCCAATTTCCTGCCATAACACTAATAGTAATTCATGCCTTTGAATTAATCAGTAATTTGATTACTCCAAATCTTCTTTGAAGTGTTTCCAAAGTTCTGTCATAGACATTTTTTCAGGTAACTTGAGGCTGTGAAATTCTTTAAGCCAGAGAGTGATTTTCTCAATTTCTTCATTATTGTTGGCTATCACAGAGGTAGCAACTCGTTCAGGGCCATATAATTGTGCAAAAGGATTTGGGATAATATGATTTCTAAACTCTAAACTTTGATAATCCCAAGGTGTCGAGAATGTTCGCAGATATTGCAATGTCCTTTCTACACATTGAGAAGCTCTTGTCTGTGGCTTCTTTTGACAATGGCCATTTTTTATTTCCCAATCTACAAATGGTTCAAAGAGTTCATACTGGGGAAATGAATCTGTTTCTGCAAAATTTTCATAATTTCTTTGAAGAAATGCAACATCAAGTTCTTCAAAAATATCAGGAATTCTTAACGACTTTAGAAACCTTCCTACCCTTTCGGTCATATTTATTTCATCCAAATCCAACATTTTAGCAGAAGTATAAACAGCAAAAGAGAAATCTATACCTCCAATGATATGATAATAATTCAAAGTTTGCAAAACCTTGATCATGGATTCAGTATATTCTTTAGTCCAGTAATCATCAAGAGTCTTGAAATAAAGTTTTACCTTCATATTTGGCAGACGATATACCTTTACCAATTCTTCATCTAGACCCAACAGAACACCAACATTTTTGGACTGCCAAGCTTGACATCTGTGTATCCATTGATTTCTTATCATTCTCAGTCGAATAACCTTTTTAATTTCTTCGACCACATCACCAAGAATTAATTCAAGAATCTGAAATCTTTTTACAAAAGTTTCAAAGCTATCATTTGCAGGGGTCTTACCAGGAATAACAAGAATATCAGTTCTTTGGTTATGAACATGGGCCTTGTTCATTTCTCTGGTAAGAGAGTCGGCTAAATAATTGGAAATACCTGGCACCCATTCAACATCAAAATCATACATTTGAAGCCATATCTGCCATGCCAAAAGTCTACCTCTTGCGAGCTGTTTTGATATCTTTGCTGATAATAAATATTTGAAATTCATTGAGTCTGTTCTTGTTAGGAACTTGGCAGGGGCCAAATATAATTCAAATTTTTGTATGCCATTAAAAATGGCAAGAGTTTCTTTTTCTGCTGGAAAATAATTTTTTTGGTGAATCAGAAATTCTCCATAGGCATATGCACATAAAATTTCTTCTCCTGTCTCTTCCTTTCTTTCAAAAAAGATGGCTGCCCAAAAATTATCGGACGCATCAGTCTGAAGGATGAGAAATCCATTACCTGGCGGTTTGAGCTTGGGGAGATTTTTGCATTTAGCTTTTAACATTTGAACCACTGCTGTGGCTTCTTGTGACCATCTAGAATGCAAATATCTTCTGATTGGAGCATCTTTTTTTTGACAATCTAGGAATGTATTTATGCACATAGTTGAGTATTCCTAGAAATCGCTGAATCATTTTAGTATCCTGTAACTAATCAGGAAATTCAGATAATTTTGTTAAAACATGGGGTTGCATCTGAATTCTACCATTGATAACATGGATACCCAAAAAATCAATACTATCTTGAAACAGAAGCATTTTCTTTTCTGACAAAACAATACTACGCTGCTTTGCTTCTTCAAGAAATATCTGTAAATGCTTCATATGTGATTCAAGATCCTGACTGTGAATCAAAATGTCATCAATATAGACAACAATAAAATCATATTTACCAAAAATATAGTCCATTCTCCGTTGAAAGAAAGGTGGAGCATTCTTCAGTCCAAATGGGACTACTCTCCATTAGAAACAACCTGCGGAACATGTGAATGCAGTTTTGTGATGATCTTCTTCTTTGATTTGTATCTGGTAATAACCAGACTTCATGTCGAACTTACTAAAGATCTTGCTATTCTGAATTTTTTGCATAATTGTTTCCTGGCGGGGCAGAGGATAGTTGAAGCCCTTCGTGATTGCATTCAATGGTTTATAATTAATGACCATTCGATCTTTTCCTCTGACTATCTCTGAGTGATTTCTTACCACGAAAGCAGAACATGAATAATGAGAAGAACTAGGTTCTATTAACTTGAGATTTAAGAGTTCTTCAATCTGCTTTTTGATTTCTTTTTCATCTATTGGAGTACAGGGTATAAGCTTTCCTGTAACCCCATTGTCATGCAGAGTAATTATTTCTTGCTGAAGACTTTCTTTAGTCCAAAATGCTCGAGGATTTTCAGAACAACATTTCAACAATTCATCATAAATAGTCATTTGTTCAGGAGACCAATCAGGATTTCTGTTTGCCTTTTGTTTTGATTTTGTTTGAATCCTTTCTTCATAAATCTGCAATACTTCTTGCCAATTATGAGAAGTATTCTGGAATTTTTTCATGCCGGCCTTCTTTTGGCTATTTATTTATATATATATATATTTTTTTTATTTTTTTTTATTTTTTATTTTATTATTATTATATATATATATATATATATATATTTTTTTTTTATTATTATTATTATTTTTTTTTCTGGCTTCTGAATTAGCCAAAGTCAATCTTGGAACTGAGATTGCCTTCTTTTTTATATTCAAAATAACTTTGTCATCACTAATTGTGACAGGCAACACAGAATTAATAAACGACATTCCAAGAAACAAACTTGTAGAGGCATCACAGTGCTGAATTGCAGAAATTTTTACAATACTCCCCCCTACTCTTAAAGATATGTTATCAACATAGTGGGTGAGATTGAGAGAGCCACCAATGGTCTCAGAAATCAGAATATTTGTAAAGGCTTCCTTAATCCTTTGAATAAAGATGGGTGTGCTAAGTTATTGGAGCCATCTGTATCAATGAATGCATCCACAATGATCCATTCACCTTTAACTTGGACTTCAACAGGAATATAGAGAAGATTGTTAGTTTTAACAATCTTTTTGAGAAAAGAACTTTCATCTAGATTAACAAATGTGGGAACGGGCAAAGATGAAGATGACTGAGAAACTATCTTTGGGTAAGGACAAAAAGAATTCAACGTGGATTATGGAGGCAGAGAATTTAAAACGGAGTGTGAATTCTTAGTATCTTGATCGGTAGATAGAGAGGGAACAATAGCGATAGCATCATCTGAAATGGATTCAGATGTCTCATCAGTGTAGTCATCGGAGCTATACTCATCACTAAAATGCAAGTCAGTTTCATTCTTAGATTCAGAACAATCATAGCAAATATTCATTTTCTGGCATGTGTCGGGAACTGACTCAGTATCTGACAAGGAAGCATCAGTTAAAATATATACATCTGATACTTCATCTTGGGAATCAACAATTGACCAATTATCTACAAAATCATCAATCTCTATACATGCTTTCAACTTGTTGGAAGAGATTTTGGGACATTTTCTGGCGAAGTGACCTTCTTGTTTGCATATAAAACATGCATTGTCTCTTTTTGGTTGCCTGCGCTTTTTTAAATATTTGAACTTGCGGAATGGCTTTCTGGGATTGGCTACTCTCTTGGGCCTGAATTTTCCATATCTTCTGGATTTTCTCTTTTTGAATGGTGTCCATGGTAATACAGAACGACAAACATCAAGACCAGGAGAAAAATCTTGAGCTTTCTTCTGCCAACAAAGATATTTAACTTTTTCTTGACACCGAAATAAGAGATCTATCCAATAAGTCTGTTCAATCTTTTTCCCTTGAACGTCCAGATCTTTCATTATCATATCACCTAGATTACCAGGCAATTTTGACAGGAATGAAATCTTTTGAGTAGAATCATTGGTAAGATTAGCTTTATAGATCTTGGCCATATAATCATTACCAAACTGATCTAAAAACTTTAAATCCTTCAATTCCAGTTGGCTCCAATAACTTAGCAAGCCCATCTCTATTCAAAGGATTATGGAAGCCTTTACAAAATATTCTGATTTCTGAGACCATTGGTGGCTCTGTTAATCTCACCCACTATGTTGATAACATATCTTTAAGAGTAGGGGGGAGTATTGTAAAAATTTATGCAATTTAGCACTATGATGCCTCTGCAAGTTTGTTTCTTGGAATTCCGTTTATTAATTCTATGTTGCCAGTTACAATTAGTGATGACAAAGTTATTTTGAATATAAAAAAGAAGGCAATCTCAGTTCCAATATTGACTTTGGCTAATTCAGAAGCCAAAAAAGAAAATAGCCAAAAGAAGGCCGGCATGAAAAAATTCCAGAATACTTCTCATAATTGGCAAGAAGTATTGCAGATTTATGAAGAAAGGAGTCAAACAAAATCAAAACAAAAGGCAAACAGAAATCCTGATTGGTCTCCTGAACAAATGACTATTTATGATGAATTGTTGAAATGTTGTTCTGAAAATCCTCAAGCATTCTGGACTAAAGAAAGTCCTCAACAAGAAATAATTACTCTACATGACAACGGGGTTACAGGAAAGCTTATACCCTGCACTCCAATAGATGAAAAAGAAATCAAAAAGTAGATAGAAGAACTCTTAAATCTCAAGTTAATAGAACCTAGTTCTTCTCATTATTCCTGTTTTGCTTTCCTGGTAAGAAATCACTCAGAGATAGTCAGAGGAAAAGATCGAATGGTCATTAATTATAAACCATTGAATGCAATCACGAAGGGATTCAAGTATCCTCTGCCCTGCCAGGAAACAATTATGAAAAAAATTCAGAATAGCAAGATCTTTAGTAAGTTCGACATGAAGTTTGGTTATTACCAGATACAAATCAAAGAAGAAGATCGTCACAAAACTGCATTCACATGTCCCGTAGGTTTTTTCCAATGGAGAGTAGTCCCATTTGGACTGAAGAATGCTCCAACTTTCTTTCAACGGTGAATGGACTATATTTTTGGTAAATATGATTTTATTGTTGTCTATATTGATGACATTTTGATTCACAATCAGGATCTGGAATCACATATGAAGCATTTACAGATATTTCTTGAAGAAGCAAAGCAACATGGTATTGTTTTGTCAGAAAAGAAAATGCTTCTGTTTCAAGATAGTATTGATTTTTTGGGTATCCATGTTATCAATGGTAGAATTCAGATGCAACCCCATGTTTTAACAAAATTATCTGAATTTCTCGATCAGTTACAGGATACTAAAATGATTCAGCGATTTCTAGGAATACTCAACTATGTGCATAAATGAATTCCTAGATTGTCAGAAAAATCTACTCTAATCAGAAGACATTTGCATTCTGGATGGTCACAAGAAGCCACATCAGCAGTTCAAATGTTAAACGCTGAATGCAAAAATCTCCCTGAGCTCAAGCCGCCAGGGAGTGGATTTCTCATCCTTCAGACTGATGCGTCCGATAATTTTTGGGTAGCCATCTTTTTTGAAAGAAAGGAAGAGACGGGAGAAGAAATTTTATGTGCAGATGCCTCTGGAGAATTTCTGATTCACCAGAAAAATTATTTTCGAGCAGAAAAAGAAACTCTTGCCATTTTTAATGGCATACAAAAAATTGAATTATATTTGGCCCCTGCCAAGTTCCTGATAAGAACAGACTCAATTAATTTCAAATATTTCTTATCAGCCAAGATATCAAAACAACTTGCAAGAGGTAGACTTTTCGCATGGCAGATATGGTTTCAAATGTATGATTTTGATGTTGAATGGGTGCCAGTTATTCCCAATTATTTAGCCGACTCTCTTACCAGAGAAATGAACAAGGCCCATGTTCATAACCAAAGAACTGATATTTTTGTTATTCCTGGTAAGACCCCTGCAGATGATAGCTTTGAAACTTTTGTAAAAAGATTTCAGATTCTTGAATTAATTCTTGGTGATGTGGTCGAAGAAATTAAAAAGGTTATTGGACTGAGAATGAGAAGAAATCAATGGATACACAGATATCAAGCTTGGCAGTCCAAAAATGTTGGTGTTCTGTTGGGTCTAGATGAAGAATTGGTAAAGGTATATCCTTTGCCAAATATGAAGGTAGAACTTTATTTCAAGACTCTTGATGATTACTGGACTAAATAATATATTGAATCCATGACCAAGAATTTGCAAACTTTGAAAAATTATCAGATCATTGGAGGTATAGATTTCTCTTTCGTTGTTTATACTTCTTCTAAAATGTTGGATTTGGATGAAATAAATATGAACGAAAGGGTAGGAAGGTTTCTAAAGTCGTTAAGAATTCCTGATCTTTTTGAAGAACTTGATGCTGCATTTATTCAAAGAAATGATGAAAATTTTGTAGGAACAGATTCATTTCCCCAGTATGAACTCTTTGAACCATTTGCAGATTGGGAAATAAAAAATGGCCATTGTCAAAAGAAGCCACAGACAATAGCTTCTCAATGTGTTGAAAGGACATTGCAATATTTGCGAACATTCTCGACACCTTGGGATTATCAAAGTTTAGAGTTTAGAAATCATATTATCCCAAATCCTTTTGCACAATTATATGGCCCTGAACGAGTTGTTGCCTCTATGATAGCCAACAATAATGAAAAAATTAAGAGAATCACTCTCTGGCTTAAAGAATTTCACAGCCTCAAGTTACCTGAAAAATTGTCTATGATCAGAACTTTGGAAACACTTCAAGGAAGATTTGGAGTAATCAAATTACTGATTAATTCAAAGGCATTAATTACTATTACTGTTATGGCAGGAAATTGGAGTGATGATGTAGTTTGTTTGATAAATTTATTATTGTCAACCAAGGTTTGTTCATCTATGATTTTTGAATTAGGTTGGCAGCAGCAAGAGAATATCAATCATAACTGCAAGCTATGGGTCCAATGTGCCATAGAACGCTCTGTCAGCATGTTTCAAATTTTCAAATGGGAATTATTAGATGGAGTCGAATTGTCAGTTCAAACAATGCCTGAATTCCATAAAATCAAAAAAGATTCCTTCCTTGACATTGAGATAGATCCAATGGCTTATAAATCGGTGGACGAAAGAGGACAATAAATATCTCTTTCCACAAAAGAATCTCTATGTTATGATTGACACGATAAAGTTTGATACAGGACAATCATCCAAGGCACCACTAAAAGGAGAATCTTCTACAGTCTCAACAAAAGAAAAAGTAACCACGACAAAAGGAAAATAGAAGGTATCCGATGAAAAAGAAACTATTTTCGTGGATTTGTACCAAGATGCTCAAGAGCAACAGGACCACACATGGGAGACAAAATATTTGGAGTGGTTAAATCAATCATGGTTAAAGAAAAAGCTTCCCTCATCTTCATCAGAAGCACATGATCCTGATTTCGATTGTGATAGTGATCAAAGTCCGATGGGACCTTGGTAGTGCGTTTTCTTTTAATTACTGTACTCAAGATTATTGAACAGACACCGTCTAGACTAAGCAATGTCTGATAGGACCTTCAATAATTCTCATATGTTTCTAAACTTATAAGTATGAGTCTTGCGTGTGTAGAGAGACATGTCTGTGTTGTGAGTGAATGTGTGAAAGAGTGTTTGTATTCTGTGCTTAAGAGATCAGACACCAGAAAGCTCTACTCTGAGGCATAACTTGGTGTGTAACATTTTTATTTGAATTAATTCTGAAGCTTGTTGGGCTGCCTGTCTAAGGACAGTTTGTTCCAAAATCGCCTTAAGTCGAGATTGTAAAGCGAGTTGAAGACCGAAGGAGTTGTGTGTCCTCGTATTTCTCGAGCCCGTGGTGGATGGTGTTGGGTCCCTATAATACTAGTGATTACCCCATTACTATTGTAGTTGCATCCCTTATTAATATTGTTGTGCCCCTATTATCCCCATATTGTTATTATTGTGCCCCATAGAATCCCTCTATTGTTATTTTTGTGGCTTTATATTATTATTGTTAGGTCGGTTGGGTTATATTGTGACTCTTTAGACTCCTATATATAGAAAGGAGGTTTTGTCATTTGAATCATCTAAGAATTGTTCATTTATGTAATGTAAAGGAGCTTTCCCCCTCGAAGAGGCTGAATTCTAAGGCGTTGATCTATCTTTTCTATCTTTCCTTGAGCTGGTTTCATAACATTTGGGATCAGAGCTTTGGATTCTAGGGTTTTGCTGCTCCAAATAGGTCATCGTGGCATTTTCACGATAACTATTTTCTGTGACGTTTCAGAAGCTAAAAAAAAACTCATTTGAGATGAAATCGCATTGAACCTTGGGTCCGAATTTCAAAGCTTTTTGTGCTATATTTGCGGAGATATGATCTGAGGAATTTGGTCTTTTTGCAAACTCCTGAATTAATTTCCAAAAAGGTGACCTAGGGAAAATCGTCATAACTTTCTCTCTGTGCATTGGATTGAAATTTCATAAGAAGTCACAAAAATAGGACGGACTGTAGTTTCTTGTAAATATTTTTCAGAGCCAAAGGTTGAAATAGTGACTCATGGCACGTCGTACAAGTTCGCTCTACTGAACAAGTCTATAATCAGGTCACTGTGGGAGATTTGGCATAACTCTTCCGTGGAAAATCCAATTTGGATCAGACTGGTGGCATTGGAAAGAGGATGTAGAGGGCTACTGCAGGTTGCAATTTCAGAATTGGATGATCTGAAATTACAGAGATACATCAGATTCAATATCAAGCTCCTACAAAGTGAAAAAAAAAAGGTGTGTAATTTTTAAATTTTTTTTGCATAAGCTTGGTTTGAAAAATTAGTTGAAGGAATTCAAAGGGCATAGTAAAACATTATTATCGGTAATTGATGCCCCAAGGAAAGAAAATGCAAACACCTAGTAAGCAACCTGAAAGCTCTAGCATGACTCATGAAGAAGAGGAAGAAATGCAACATGATATATCAAAATTATGAGACCAAGTGTAACTCGCACAAAAAGGAACAAAATCTAAGATGGATGGTTTAAAGAAAGATGTAGAAGCTAAGATGGATGGTTTAAAGAAAGGCGTAGAAGCTAAGATGGATTGTTTAAAGAAAGGCTTAGAAGCTAAGATGAATGTCGTGGAAGCTAAGATGAATAACGTGGAAGCTAAGATGGACAATTTGAAGATAGGCATGGAAGATTTGAAGACAGATTTGACAAAGTTTCTACAAGAAATGCTTACTAATGGTGAAAGGGTAGTAAAGGAAACTCATGATGAGAACAAAAGAAATGTAAATCATGATTTCATTGACTCTAATGTTGGGTTGAAGACCCACCGTATTCCAAAAATTGATATGAGGAAGTTTAATGGCAAGTATCCCGCAACATGGATATTACAAATGGAGCAATTTTTCGATCTCAATAATGTGCAAAACACACAAAAGGTACATATTGCAACTTTATATTTGGAACCAAATCAGTTTGTATGGTATCAATGGCTTTGCTCTCGTAAACAAATTATCACTTGGGCAATTTTTACAGAAGAATTGACAACACATTATGAGGATACAAAAAGCAACACTTTTTTTAGCCAATTGATAAGTCTCAAACAAAAGGGTTCAATAATGGAACACATTGAGGAGTTCCAAAAATTGAACATAAGGGTAAAAAATATTCCAGAGGAGCATAGGATTGATGTGTTCATAGCAACTTTAAAGGATAATATCCAACATGATGTTCGCCTTTGGGAACCTGATTCATTAGAGAAGGCATTTAGGTTAGCAAGAAAAATGGAAAGCAAAATTATGGCAACCAGGAAGCATACCACTCACAACTATAAAGATGGAAGTGTTGTTGCCCCAAGTCTTCCACAACCTATAAGGTTGACACCACAATAATTGGAAGAAAAAAGAGCAAAAGGGCTTTGTTACAGTTGTGATAGCAAATACACTAAAGGTCATAAGTGTGCTGAGAAGAAATTATTCTACATAGATTGTGAAGAGGAAGAAGAAAATGAGCAAGAAAGGTCAAAAGAAGAGGATATACTCGAGGAATAAAGCCTAGATAAAGAAGAAATGAATCCGACCATATCTTGTAATGCATTAGCGGGAATTACCACTCTTCAAACCATCAAGATAGAAGGACAAATCAAGAAGAAAAAGGTAATAGTGTTGATTGATTCAGGGAGTACCCACAATTTTATTCATTGTAAGGTAGCAAAAGAATTGAATTTCTTCTTATATCTAGCACCAGAGTGTCAAGTGATGATTGCAAATGGAGGAACAATAAATTGCTCTGGAAAGTGACATAATATCAAGCTATCGATGGGAGAATGTGTATTGACTAGCCCAATGCTTTCCATTCCAATGGGAGGTGCTGATGTTGTACTAGGAGTCCAATGGCCACAATCCTTGGGTACAATAGCTTTTAATTTTCAAGAACTTTTCATGAAATTTTATGTGGAAGGAAAGGAAGTTGAATTAAGGGGTATTGCAGGGAAACCGGGAAAGATAATAAGCTCTAACGGTATGACAAAGCTTCTAAGAAAGGAACAAAGGGGTGTAATTGCACAATTATGTTCGCTAGATGTTTCCACATTGGAATCATTTATTTCTCCAAATCTCCAAAAAGTCTTGGACAATCATTCCAAGGTATTTGAGACTCCGAAAGGTCTCCCACCTATTCGTGATCATGATCATGCTATTCATCTGATTCCAGGAAGTGTTCCTCCAAACATCAGGCCATACAGATATCCCTATGCCCAAAAAAGTGAAATTGAACGTATGGTTGCAGAAATGTTAGAGGCTGGTATAATTCAACCAAGTCAAAGTTCTTTCTCTGCTCCAGTAGTATTAGTGCACAAGAAGGATGGATCGTGGCGCATGTGTTCGGATTATAGGGATCTCAACAAGCTCACTATTAAAGATAAGTTTCCCATTCTGTCATTGATGAATTATTAGATGAATTGCATGGATCAATTTACTTCACCAAGTTGGATCTTCGTTCAGGATATCATCAAATCAGAATGAAGACTGAAGACATTCTGAAAACAGCATTTAGAACTCATGAGGGTCATTATGAATTTTTGGTCATGCCTTTTGGCCTTACCAATGCACCTTCAACATTTCAAGGTTTGATGAATTCCCTTCTCAAACCATTCTTTAGAAAATTTGTGTTAGTATTTTTTGATGATATACTAATCTACAACAAGTCTTGGAAGGATCATGTTGAACATGTTGACAGGGTGCTACAACTATTGTAGGAGGAACAATTATATGCAAAAAGATCCAAATGTTTCTTTGGAGTACAAGAGGTGGAATATCTGGGTCATATTGTATCTCATGAAGGAGTTAAGGTAGACCCTAGCAAAATTAAAGCCATTAAGGAATGGAAAATCCCCACATCCATAAAGCATCTGCGAAGATTTCTTGGGTTGACAGGGTATTATCGCAAGTTTGTTAAGAATTATGGGAGAATAGCAGCACCTCTAACAACATTATTAAAGAAAGATGCATTTTCATGGACTCCAGAAGCAACAAAGGCCTTCGAACATCTTAAAGAGGCAATGTGCCAAGCACCGGTCTTAGCTACACCGGACTTCACAAAAACCTTTATTGTGGAATGTGATGCTTCAGGAAATGGAATTGGTGATGTTTTAATGCAAGATGAAAGACCCATTGCTTTTGAAAGTCGTCCAATCAAGGGAAAGTTTTTACACAAAGCTATTTATGAGAAGGAAATGTTGGCAATACTCCATGCACTTAAGAAATGGCGACCCTACCTAATGGGAAGACACTTCAAGGTAAAAACGGATCATGATAGCCTTAAATACTTTTTAGAACAAAGATTATCCTCTGAAGAACAACAAAAGTGGGTCACAAAGATGTTGGGTTATGACTTTGAAATCATCTACAAAAAAGGGAAGCAAAATGTGGTGGCAGATGCACTCTCAAGAAAGGATGAAGATGTGGAAGCGTTATTGTGCGCCATTTCTATTATCCAACCAGATTGGATAAACGAAGCAAGGGAGGAATGGAAGAATGACGAAGAAGTGTGGGCACTTATTCGAAAGTTACAACAAGATTCCAGTACGTCTGATACATTTAGCTGGAAAAATGATTCTTTATGGTACAAAGATCACTTATACCTCTGTAAGAATTCCCAACTAAAACAAAAGATTCTTATGGAATTACACACTTCTCCCTTAGGAGGGCACTCGGGATTTTTAAAAACTTACCACAGGGTTAATAAGGATTTTTTTTGGGATGGCCTTAAATTGGATATTCAAAAATTTGTGGCGGAATGTTTGCTTTGCCAACAAAATAAAGTGGAAACAATTAAGACACCGGGTCTATTACAACCTTTATCCATTCCAAGCCAATGTTGGGAGGAGGTTTCAATGGATTTTATCACAGGTTTACCCAAGTCTGAGGGAAAGAGTGTCATCATGGTGGTAGTTGACAGACTTACGAAGTATGCACACTTTTGTGCATTATCACATCCATTTAAAGCCAATATAGTTTCTACTGCATTTATGGAAACAATTCAAAAGCTAAATGGAAACCCAAAGATTATTGTAAGTGACAGAGATCCCATTTTCATTGGGAATTTTTGGACAAAATTATTTTCTTGTCTTGGTACTCAGTTAGCTCATAGTTCATCTTATCATTCTCAATCTGATGGGCAAACTGAGATAGTAAACAAATGTTTGGAAGGATATCTTCGTTGCTTTGTATCTGATAAACAGACACAATGGGTCAAATGGTTGCCTCTGGCCGAATGGTGGTATAACACTTCCTTCCATACAACAACAAAAATGACCCCATTTATGGCACTTTATGGATATCAACCACCATCCATCACATCATATTTAAGAGAAAATTCTAAGGTTCAAGCAGTGGAACATCACATTGAACATCAACAACAAGTCCTCCAACTCTTAAAGGATAACCTCGTGTTGGCACAGAATAGAATGAAACAACAGACAGATTAACATCGCTGCGAAAGAAGTTTTTATGTAGGTGATTGGGTATTCCTACGGCTACAACCATATAAGCAAATGTCCCTCAAGCAAGCTAAGAAGGATAATAAATTATCACCAAAGTATTATGGTCCATACAAGGTGTTGCAAAAGATTGGTACTATGGCATACAAATTGGAGCTTCCTGTAGCTTCTTGATTGCACCCAGTTTTCCATGTTTCATGTTTAAAAAAGGTTATAGGCGACAAGCTCCCAGTTCAAACAATATTGCCAGAACTTGACGATGAAGGAAAAATTATATTGGAACCGGAAGCAGTCATAGAAACAAGAACTCGACAACTATGAAATCAATGAATTTCGGAGTATCTTATCAAGTGAAAGAACTTATCCGCTAAAGATTCCACATGGGAGGATGAGAATTTTATACAAAAGCATCCAGAACTACTCAAGTGTTGAGGACAACACTTTTTTGAAGGAGAGGGGCATGTTGGGTCCCTATAATACTAGTGATTACCCCATTACTATTGTAGTTGCATCCCTTATTAATATTGTTGTGCCCCTATTATCCCCATATTGTTATTATTGGGCCCCATAGAATCCCTCTATTGTTATGTTTGTGGCTTTATATTATTATTGTTAGGTCGGTTGGGCTATATTGTGACTCCCTAGACTCCTATATATAGAAAGGAGGTTTTGTCATTTGAATCATCTAAGAATTGTTCATTTATGTAATGTAAAGGAGGTTGCCCCCTCGAAGAGGCTGAATTCTAAGGCGATGATCTATCTTTTCTATCTTTTCTTGAGTTGGTTTCATAACAATGCCAAGAAACTGATGCTAACATATTCCTATAACTTTCTCTGTTGTCTTTGAACACATCACATTCCAAAATGAAATGTTTTCTAATTCCACTGCTTGACGTGCAAAATGTACACACTCGTTCTTCCCAAGCTTCTTTAAGTCTTTTCAACCATCATGTTTCACACCGATGTTGATGCGAGTTGATATTTAATTGAGCAATAAGAACCTTTGCCCTCCACAGAATGCTAGCCCCAATGAACTATTTTTGTTGCATATCACATGTAGGGTTGAATTCCTCAATGTAGTACTTCTTCTTTCTACCCAACTCTTTTCCCCATACCCATTTACGAAACTTCTCCATAACAAAATTCTTTAGCTCCTTGTTATTTGCAAGACAGGCATTGAGGTAGATATTTCATTTTTGCATCCATGTGTTGTTTTGTCTCATCCATGTTTTCTTTCTTTCACTCATGCCTTCATTGAAGATAACATTAGGCCATCTACCTACTCCCATTTGCTCAATTATTTTTAGATATCTTATGAGCCGCACCATAGCAATTGTTTTCATGGGAATTTCTCTTGTTTCACTCAACATTATCTCATAAGGTACCAAACTTTTTATTTTGAACTTGCTCATGATCAAGCGTTTTTGGATTTTCTCAATTCAGACGGGGGCGCTGCTAGCCCATAATTCACACCCATGTGGCATCACTCGACAAACTAGGAGTCCAAAAAGCACTTTAATAATTTTCCAATCCCATAACTCTACCTCTCTACATCTGTTTTGAAGAGCATATAATACTTTCCACCCTCCTAAAATTCTCTTCTTTTTGCAGTCCTCCCAATTAAGTTTGTTGTTGAAATCAATCATGAGCTACTTGTACTCACTTACTTCTTCGAGAATGTTTCCTTAAAAGAAGAATGTATGTTGGCTCTGCTTCTTTTTATTAGAGAAAATCATTATTTTGGTCTTTCTAGTATTGACTTGCATCCCCACTGCTCTACAAAAATGCTAAAGGGTATATAGGTGCATCTGCAATCCATGGGCCAATTTAGAAATCAATACAAGATCATCAACATATAAAAGAATCTTTATCACAAACTCCCCCAACCGAACACCATCTACACCTTGCAGATTTAGACACTCTTACAGTTTATCAGTATATAAACCAAAAAGACTAGGGGATAGAGGGCAACCTTGCTCGACTCCAATGTCACTTCTAAAGATTTTTTAAATACTTTTCGAGGTTCTAATTTTGACTTTCACCTCTTCATAAAATCTATGGACAATGGCTCTATATGCAAAGGAATTTCAAGTTCTTCCATTCTATGTCGCAACTTATCCCTAGGGTCCATGTCAAATGCCTTTTTGAAGTCAACAAAGCAGCATAATACTTATTCTTTGTCCTTCCAAACTTTTTCAATAATGTGTCTCAACGTGATACCATGATCTACTATAGAATGCTTCAGCCTAAAATCTGCTTGTCCTTTTTCCCTCTTTTGTTTTACTTCTGCCCACTTACTGATTCTATTTTCTACCATGCTACCGAAAATCTTTGCAAATAAAGGATTGATCATCATGGTTCTATAATTGGAAGGATTATTAATGTCTCCACTTTTAAAAAGGGGTATTTCTAGGCTAGTTGTCGAGTCCCTTGGGAATCCTTACTGAATGATGTTGTTGAATATTTCCATGATGTGCGGTGCAAGAATGTTCATTCCCCATTTTAGATACTCTACTTTAACTTCAACCAAGTCCTTTTCCTTTCATGTTTTCAACTTCTTAACTCCAATCTCCACCTCCTGTAACATGAAGAGCTTTGTAGTTGTGTTGATCCTGGAGGGAGGCTCCACCTCTGATTCTTTCTCATATAGATGTCTTGCATATTCAAACCATGATTGGCTACAATATTATTTTCGAGTTGCTTCTTCCTTGGTTGAAGTTCCTGCCAAAAGATTTGGGTTATTCTTTCCTAGATATATTAACTCTTCTCACCTTGTTTGCATGAACTCATCTTTTTTCCTTTTTAGTATCTTCTTATATAACTTTACATTCATCTTCTCCTTGTCTATTGTTTTCAAGGTTCTCCTTGCCATTTTGCGTTCCTCATCAAACCAAGCATTTAGAGGAAAACAATTTGATTATGATTTCCTATTTTTTTCTCTTTTGCACTTCTCAAGTGCACTTTGAATTATATTTGTTAACTCATGAATGTTGAAGCTTTTCAAACCAGTTTTCTCCTTCTGAATTAATCTCTCTAATATTGTCTTGAAGATAGTACAATTTTATTGTGTTAGAAGAATTTTTCCCCTTGATAGTGATTGTCAAGAGCATTCGGTTTTCCTCCTATGTTGTCTTTCCTCTAACCATGATAACTTTATATAAATTGGGTTATGGTATGATTTTAAGCCCCAAATATGTTGTCCAATCTTAACTTCGTCTATCTTTTCTATCAATATTTGTGAACAAATCACATAGTCAACAACACTTTCCCCATTGTATGTGTTGCAAGTGAAGTTCCCAGACCTTTTCCATCTTCAGCTTCAGAATCCCTATTTCCATTGCCCATCCTAATTCCTCGCGAGTTTCTATCCCCACATCATGGAGAATGTCTATAGGACAACAAGACGACTAAGAAATAAACCTCGAGATACACTGTGCGCTATCCATTAATTGGGTTGGTGAAGCTCTTTACCTCCCTCTAACCCAATTATTTTTTCGCTTGGCTGGAAGTTATTGGACTCCCTCTAAATTCACGTGGGGAAGCAGAAGCAGGGGCATAGGTAGCAGGCATATAGAACCTGAAAGTCATAAAACCCGGAGATCATACGCCTAGAATGTGGGAATGTGGGCTTGAAGGATGAGTGTCTCGAATAGAGAACACCCCCAAAGTTGTGAGGAGATAGTGAGTCAAATCTAAATGTGAGTTTTATTTATTTATTTATTTAGTTATTCAATAATTTATATAGAACTTAATTATTGTTGGATTTATTCAGCTCTTTAGGTTGGTCATTTGATTTTGGCTTTTAGGTGGGTTATTTGAATTTGGTTGTTTAGGTGTTAGCTTTACTATTTTATCTTTGTAATTTTTTCAGTAAAAATGTATTTTTTCATTATTTAAATTATCTGTATTGTATTTTTGAATATATAAGTTGATTATTTTAAAATATTGTATTTTTGTAACATATAAATTGATTATCTTAAAAGAAATGTTCCACATTTTTTCTTCTTCAAAATTTGGTAGAAATTTATAGTGAAGATTAATAAGTTTGTTGGCTTATATGAACCTAACCCAAGTTCGGAGGTGAATTAGCCAAGCAAATCCCTGTACTACTGGCCCTTTCAGCAACAGTCCGCGGAGCGCGGACTGAGGTCTCACTTGAAGTAGTATGGGAGGGTGCTAGAACCAGGTTTTTGCACCCCGGGGATGTATGATGAGCTTCTGGCGGTCCACGGTTTGACCTTGCGTGCACATCGCTACGTGCACCTATTAGTCCCTCGCAACCTGTGATGCTGCCTCTGCGCAGCCTTACTCAGGGCGCGATCTGTATTATACCCAAATTCCTTGCTTCTTAATCTGTTATTACCCAATTACTTAGCTTATGATAATTAACAGTATATCCCGCAATCATATAAGTGCGCACAATAAACAAAATAGTATAAGTGTAAAGAAGGCAATACACACACAGATGCACAGAAATTGGAATCAACTTTTCTTTATTATTCTTCGTTCAAAATTACAGACTCGACACGACCCTGCGCACTCAGCTGCAGGGGTCTGCGCACACAGCTGCAAACTCTACTAGGCCTTTGCACACTCAGCTGCAAAGCCTCTTCCTACTTCTACTACCCAGTACACTTAGACTCTTACTCTATGCTTGAACCATTCATATTCATCTATCTCTCCAATTCACTATCTTTACAACTTAGAGCCTCACTCTATTTATGGGTCCGCAGACCATGGGTAGACCAACATGACATTATATTACTTTACAATACTTAGGGCAGACAACCCTATGACTCAACCTATACTTCGCACTCTGCGCCCACAATTTGTTGAGTCTTATAATACATTTGACCAAACTTGGGCTTTGAGCCCCGAAACATGTTGTGGGGGGATTCCATGCCCAACAGGTCCCCAAAAAAATCATCGTGACTCGTCCCTCAGTCACTCTATCGACGCGACAATCTTGGTGTGGAGCCCCCTTCAACTAGTCCCGACGGCCTGAATGTCGGCAACGCACTAAGCTGCTGCCTGTGGTACCTGCTGCATTCTTGCTTCTGACTCATCTATGTCTGAATTGTGTCATTTCCTTGGTACAGGCATTTGTTGCGTGTGTTTATAGTCTCACGCCCTTGTCTAGCTCCTTGGGTCACGAAGACTATGCTTCAACTGATTAGTTAGAGAGCCGACCCACCCGTGTAGGGTTTCAAGCGACTATCGTTTACTTTAACTGGGAAGGGTTCTCCATTTAGTTTGACTAGCTGGACTACACCTTCGTCTAAGACCTCCTTAACCACGTATGGTCCCAGCCAATGCATTATGAATTTTCCCGGAAATTTTTCAAACTTACTGTCATACAACAACACTAAGTCGTTTACCTTGAAGGTGCGCAACTTCATATGGCAGTCGTGCCATGCCTTTTCATGTTGCTTTTGTACTTGCTGATGAAATCCAGCTAGAAACCGTTCTTCCTCGAGTTCTTCTAATTGCGCGAGCCTTTCTTCCAGAGCTTCACGGTCCGTCATGCCTATGAGCGCTGCTATTCGCAGACTAGGTACGATGTATTCCATCGGCATGATAGCTTTCGTGCCATAGACTAACCGGAAAGGTGTCTGTCCCGTCAATTTCTTGCACGTTGTCCTATATGCCCATAATACGGTAGGTATGCGCAAGTCCCAGTCGTTTCGCTGTGTGTTACATATTTTGGTCAGCACAATCTCCAATATTTTGTTGAATGTGGTATGATGTATTTTTCTGATGATACATCTGGAACTCTTCTCTGAGCGCGTTGATGGTTTCATTCAAGAAATGTGTTCCACGATCACTCTGTTAGGCCCCTAGACTACTAGTGTAACCCCTTATTGTTATTAGTACAATCCACTTATTATATTGATGTACCCATGTAGTGCCCATATTGTTACTATTGTGCCCCATAGAAGCCCACTATTGTTATTATTGTGCCCTTACATTATTATTGTTATGTCGGCTCTAATTATGTTATGACCTCTTAGACTCCTATATATAGAAAGGAGGTCTTTTCATTTGTATCATCCAAGAATTGTTCATTTGTGTAATGTAAAGGAGGTTTTCCCCTCGAAGAGGCTGAATTCTAAGGCGTTGATCTCTCTTTTCTATCTTTTCTTGAGTTGGTTTCATAACATTTGGTATCAGAGCTTTGAATTCTAGGGGTTTCGCTGCTCCAAACAGGTCATCGTGGCATTTTCGCTATAACTTTTTTCTGCGACGTTTCAGAAGCTAAAAAAAAACCCATTTGATAGTAAATCGTGCTGAATCTCGGGTCCGAATTTCAGAGCTTTTCGCACTATATTTGCGGAGATATGATTTGAGGAAGTTCGTCTTTTTGCAGACTCCTGAATTACATTCCAAACAGGTGACCTGGGGAAAATCGTCATAGCTTTCTCTTTGAGCATCGGATTGAAATTTCGTAAGAAGGTACAAAAAGAGGACAGACTGTAGTTTCTTGTATATCTTTTTCAGATCCAAAGGTCGAAACAGTGACTCGTGGCATGTCATACAAGTTCGCTCTACTCAACTAGTCTATAATCAGGTCATCTTGGGAGATTGTGCATAACTCTTTCTTGGAGAATCCAATTTGGATCAGACTGGTGGCATTGGAAAGAGGACACAGAGGGCTAATACAGGTTGCAATTTCAGAACTTAAAGATCAGAAAGTACAGAGTTACAGTCGTTTCAAGATCGAGCTCCTAAAATCAAGAAAAAGCAAGATGAGGAAGTTTGATGGCAAGGATCCGGTAAATTGGATACTTCAGATGGAGCAATATTTTGATCTACATGGTGTACCAATGTTACAAAAGGTATGTACTGCATCTTCATATTTAGAAAGGGATCAATTTCTATGGTATGAAGGGCTTTGTTCTCGTAAACAACTTGTTACGTGGTCAATTTTCACAGAGGAAATGATAGCACATTATGAGGATACGAAGAGCAACACCTTCTTTAGAGCAACACCACAACAATTGGAAAGAGTAAAAGAGCTTTGTGACATAGTGGAAAGCAAAATTATGGAAACCAGGAAGCATACCCCTCACAACTATAAAGATGAAAGTGTTGTTTCTCCTAGCCTTCCACAACCTGCAAGGGTTACACCACAACAATTGGAAGAAAAAAGAGAAAAAGGGCTTTGTTACAATTGTGATAGCAAATGCACTAAAGGTCATAAGTGTGCTGAGAGGAAATTATTTTACATAGAATATGAAGAGGAGGAAGAAAAGGATCAAGAAACATCAGAAGAATATATACGCCAGGACCCCACCCCATAGAAAGAAGAAATGAATCAGACCATATCTTGTAAAGCATTGGCAAGAATTACCACTCCTCAAACTCTCAAGATAGAAGGACATATCAAGAAGAAAAAGGTGCAAGAAGTGAAAGATCACATTGAGAAAGAAGAAATGAATCCAACCATATCTTTTAATTCATTGGTCGAAATTACCACTCCTCAAACTATCAAGATAGAAGGACATATCAAGAAGAAAAATGTTCAAGAAGTGAAAGATCACATCGAGCATCAAGAAATGAATCCGACCATATCTTGTAAAGTATTGGAAGAAATTACCACTCCTCAAACTCTAGAGATAGAAGGACATATCAAGAAGAAGAAGGTTCAAGCAGTGAAAGATCAGATCGAGCATCAACAGCAAGTTCTCCAACTTTTAAAGGATAACGCCACTTCGGTGCAAAATCAAACGAAACAACAGGTAGATCAACATCGTAGTGAAAAATGTTTTGATGTAGGTGATTGCGTATTTTTACTGCTACATCTCAAGCAAGCTATTTATGAGAAGGAAATGTTGGCAATACTACATGCACTTAAAAAATGGCGACCTTACCAAATGGGAAGACTCTTCAAGGATGAGGATGTGGAAGCATTGTTTTGTGTTATTTCTATTATCCAACTAGATTGGATAAACGAAGCAAGGGATGAATGGAAGAAGGACGAAGAAGTATGGCCACTTATTCAAAAGTTGAAAAAGATCCCAATTCAAACAATATTTCCAGAAATTGAAGAGGAAGGAAAAATCATATTCGAACCTGGAGCAGTCACAGAAACAAGAACCCGACAGCTACGAAATCGATCAATTTCAGAGTATCTCATCAAGTGGAAGAACTTACATGCTGAAGATTCCACATGGGAGGACAAGAATTTTATACAAAAGCATCAAGAACTACTCAAGCGTTGAGGACAACGATTTTTGAAGGAGAGGGACATGTTAGGCCCCTAGACTACTAGTGTAACCCCTTATTGTTATTAGTACAACCCACTTATTATATTGATGTACCCATGTAGTGCCCATATTGTTACTATTGTGCCCCATAGAAGCCCACTATTGTTATTATTGTGCCCTTACATTATTATTGTTATGTCGGCTCTGATTATGTTATGAACCCTTAGACTCCTATATATAGAAAGGAGGTCTTTTCATTTGTAACATCCAAGAATTGTTCATTTGTGTAATGTAAAGGAGGTTTCCCCCTCGAAGAGGTTGAATTCTAAGGCGTTGATCCCTCTTTTCTATCTTTTCTTGAGTTGGTTTCATAACATACTCATTAAGATTTTTGGACAGCCAAATTGTGTCAACATGTTTTTGAAGAAAAATTTCGGAGCTGTAGCAGCCGTGTAGTCCTTGACCGGTTGTGCTTCCATCCATTGTGTCAGGTACTTTGTCGCGGTGATGATGTAGCACGCACCCATCTTTCCCTGAGGTTTGATCGGTCCCACAAAGTCGATTGCCCATTTTTCAAACGAATGCAGTGTCATTTGTGGATTTAGTGGAATATCATCCCTTCGTGACGGTTTTCTTGTTCTTTGACATATATCGCAGGCTTTACAGTGCGCTTTCAAATCCTAGTGTAGGGTTGGCCACCATAACCCTACGCGAAGAATCTTCTATGTGGTCGCGCGTCTTGCATAGTGTCCTCCAGCAGCGCCCCCATTGGCTTCCGCGAGGACCTGACCTCTTTCAAATTCAGGTACGTATCTTCGTAATATCTCATCATTGCCCATTTTGTAGAGGTGCCTCGTGATGGTAGAAAAGTCCGCCGCGCGCACCACCAATTCCTTCTTCTATTGTACTGAGTATTCCTTCGGCGCAGTCCCTGTTGTTAGAGAATGGAATATATCTTCAAAGTGTCCATCCACGACGTGCACTACAAAGAGTTGTGCATCAGGTAGTCCCTCCTCCAAATTCGTGGGTTCCTGGCCCGTCTCTATTCATGACAAGTGATCTGTTCCTGCGTTTAGGCGTCCCAGCTTGACTATGACCTCAAAATCATATTCTTGAAACAGTAAGAGCCATCTGCATATGTGCCCCCCCAACACAGGCTTATTCACCAGGTATTTCAACACAGAATGGTCAGTGTACATCTTGAAATGTCCTCCGAGTAAATAGTGTTGTTATTTTTGGAGCGCGTATACCATTGCCAACCCCTCGTGCTCATTGGTAGAATAGTTCTTTTCGGCTTTGGACAATCTCCAACTTGCAAACACGATCGGGTGATCCATGCCCTCCGCGCCCTCCTGTGTGAGTACGACTCCTAGCGCAATACACGACGGATCAACATGTACATGAAATTCCATATCCCATTTTGGGAAGACCAGGATTGGAGCAGAGGCCAGTTTCCCCTTCAAGACATCCAAACTCTTCATGCAATCATCAGTCCAGTAATATGTAACATCCTTTTCATTAGCTTTTCCATCGGCGCAGTTATTTGGGCATAACTTTTGATGAACTTCCTATAGTATCCAATGTGCCCCAAAGTAGCACGCAGTTATTTAACACTTCGCGGTGCTTCCAAATTTAGGATAATGACAATCTTCGTAGGGTCTACCATCAGGCCTTGTTTGCAGACCACATGTCCCAGCAAGTTTCCAAAGGGGACGAGGAATGTGCACTTTTTAAGGTTCAACGCAATCTGGTGTCGATCGCAAGTATCCAACATCAAGCATAAGCTCGCTACATGGTGCTTAACTAATCCAAAGACAGTCCAATCCTCCAGATAGACCTCCAAGAACTTGTGGATGTATTCTTTGAATGCGGCCACAACGATGCGCGAAAATACAGATGGCGCGTTCTTTAGTCCAAACGGCATAACGGTGTATTGAAAGCAGCCCCATTCTATTGCGAAGGTCGTTTTGCTCCTATCTTCTAGCATGATCTTGATCTGATGGTACCCTAAGAACCCATCCGTGAATGAGTATGCTTCCTGACTGCCAACATTCTTTAGTACTTCATCTGTGAATGGTGTCGGGAATGGATCATGTACACATGCGTCGTTCAGCTTCCTGAGGCCCATGCATATTCTTATTTCTTCCTTCTGTTTTTTGTTCTGTACTACCATCGGACTCACCCAGTCAGATTCTTCCACTGGTTCAATAATTCCAGCTGCAAGCATCTTGTCTAATTCATTGCGGACCTTTTCTTTATACTTCGGATTCAAGTGGTAGGGTCGCTGCTTAATTGGCTTCGCGTCGGGTTTTAGGGTGATATTCATCATCCCTAAGTCACCAATGATCCCTTTTAAGTCTGTAATTTGAGTCGGGAACAAGTCTTGGTATTCGCGGAGTAACTCAGCGACCTTATCCACCGTGGCATTGTCCCAATAGTCCCCAAGTGTTGCGTACTTCAACTCTACCTCTGTTCCAAAGTTGACTTGCTTTGTCTCTAGTGGCGCGATGATGTCAGGGTATTCAAGTGATGGTCATCGAATCTCGTGACAACTTTCTGTTTATGAAATGTTAATATTTCGTGGGTCCTCATCATCCTCCTCAACATTTACATTGTAACACTCTAGCGTGCAGCTCAACTGTGTCGCCCATTTTGGTTGAAGTACTTCCATTGGTTCCTGGGGTATTTTGAAGATAGTGGCTTTTACTGCGTGTAGTGCATCGTCAACAATATCTGACCAATGATCTTCAAACGTGAATGTTAACATAAATCCCTCGTGCAAGACATCCCATTCGCCTATACCATGGCAGGGCTTTGTCTCAGTATACCAATTATTGGGTATGACATCTAGGGTATGATAGAATAAATGTACCCATTTAGGCTGTGGCTCTTCCCCATGGAGCTTGGTCCATTTCGCGAGGTGTTTGCGTGGATCATCTCGTCCATCATACTTGTCTACTAGCCGTATCTGTGGTTTCCAAAATCATAGGCACATCATCCTTCTACATCCGCGCCAGTCCTCAAAAATTCCTTGATGCGTACCCCACCATCGTGCGGGCATTTCGTGCAACGCTCACTTCAGCGCATCGAACCACTGTTGTTCTGGTACTGTGCTTTCAAATTTACTCAGGAATTCATCCACCGTTGTCAACCCATCATATGCCGGCAGATCCCTTGCTTCTGTTGTCACGCATCGCAGTGATCTAACCATCATGTTGCAATTAGGCGTTGTTACTTCGTGTAGCCGATTCTGCGATCATTCTATCTCTTCATCTGAATTCGAAGTGTAGGAGCTTTCGTGCTCACACAAAATCCTTCCATCTGTAGTCAGATTCACCCAATCCTCTTCTCATGTAGTTATCTTGTAAATACAATCGAGATCGTCATCACTATCATCGTCATGCACTGGTTCAATGTATCACGCTCCTTCGGCTAGATCTAGTAGTACAACTATGCGTAGTGACTTTTTATCAAAGATCATTTTGCGCTTCTTTAGATTTATGATTTCGTTCATATCAGTGGCACAGTCTATTCCTAGTAGTGCGGGATAGGGATTACTATCATCGAAAATCTCTATCACTTCAAAATCTGCCTGCGCGCTCGCACCTTCAATATCTACTATTACCCCTTGCAATCTTCCCATGGGTAAGATCCTTTGTTGGTTCGCCATTCGTAACTTAATAGGAGACCACTGTAGTGCGGGTCTGCCCATGCGTTCCCATGTTTTTTTTGGTAGTACATTCATGTCCGATCCCAGATCCAGGATTACTTTATCCATTTCATATTCACCGATTTGCACAATCAACCTCATTTCCCTTCCTGTGCGCAATGCATGCTTTCCAAGTTTCCAGACCCTGTGCAGTTCTCTTGACCCCGCACACCTAGTGATAAGTTCCTATAGCCCTTTTACTGCCTTGCTGTCGTGTAGCAATTTCATACATGTCTCTAGAAAGGTAGTGAGCATTGAAGGATTCATCCCTGGTTCTAATTGATCCTTACTACCTGAAGTGGAGGCCTCCGTGAAGCTCTTCTTAGCTTCCATGAATGTCTCATTTGCGCACTCTAAATCAAATTCAGGTTCCTTTGTAGGAGCCTTTCGAACCCACGCACTTTCTTATGACTGTTTCCCTTTATCATCACCAGTGGTCACACTGCTCCAGAGCATCATGTTTTCATGTCTTCTTCGCGCGGTTCAGACCTCATCATCTGCAAATTCTGAGTCGGAGGGGGCTAAAGTACCCCTTTTTCGCATAGTCTAGCGATTAGTGTAAGGTAGTCTTCTACCTCATGATCAAACTGAGTACAATACAAACATGATGTTCTGGTTGGGTTTGTACAATCGCGGGCATAGTGCCCTGGCCCTCCGCAATTATAACAAATTAATTGTCCGCGACCCCTTCCTCGTCCCATTCCACCTTGACCTCGACTGCGCCCTTGAAATCTAGCGCACGACATTCCTGCATTCAGGGCAAGGGCTCGCATTTCGGTCTGCACCCCATAGGCAGGAGTCCGATCCATAATTAGTTCCTAGCTTCTGTAGGTGCGCTCATCGTGGCCTACCGACCTGCAGAAGTTACAAAACAATTGTTGGGACATCTGCGTATACTTCTGCAATAGATGAAAATTGTTCGTAGTGTGCTTTCCTCCTATCTGACATATCGTGCACCATAATGCAAGCGTCGCACTTGGTCGTGTCTGTGCCTCAGGTCTTAATGGCATCGGCCCTCCCCCTGCCAAGTAATTCGCGAACACTAGACAATGGTCCTTGTCATGCCCCTGGCCTTTGCATTTTATGCACCATACCTCCTCACGCGCCTCTAGCCGAGGTGTCTTGTCTTGTTTCAAACTCTATATTTCTAGACATAGATTTTGCAGTTGCACATGGATTTGTTGGACTCTCAGACTAGGGTCTTGTATAGGGGTCTCATGCAATCTCATCTCCATCTCCAAAGCTTCAGCCTAGGTGGAAAGTTTTTGCTACGACAACGCCGTCCGTAAGTGCAGTGTTAGTGACGCTACAAACCATGCGCGGTGTTGTCCATCTGTCAACTTCATGTTGGATTCGTGAATCATACCCTTCATTCTTTGGTCCAGATCCCAGGGGGTCTCGCCCGGGAGCATCGCGATCTCCTTAAACCCGATGATTGATTGTGTTTCTGACTTTGGCCTGCTAAATTCCCTGTTCAGCGTAGCCTGGATTTCTGTGATTCTTGCATTTGGATGGTAATTAGAATGCTTGATGTACCATGTTAATGCACAATC
The DNA here is from genome assembly GCA_031772625.1 of Pinus tabuliformis. Taxonomy (NCBI): domain Eukaryota; kingdom Viridiplantae; phylum Streptophyta; class Pinopsida; order Pinales; family Pinaceae; genus Pinus; species Pinus tabuliformis. The sequence goes on from CM062811.1 coordinate 1,104,236,097, forward strand.
CTGCAACGCGCTACCAGCGTAGCCTTCTTGATATTGTCATCCATGACGCCTTGTGGTTCCCATACTACTCTTATCACGAACCAGAATTGGTCCAGATCTTCATTCCCTACTCCTCTTAATACCGGTAGTTTGATTGCACTCGCCATACTGAACTGTGGTGGTGGCGAAGTTGGGGTGGGTGGAGATGGAGGTGAGGAGGGTGAGACGGGAGGCGATGTGGGTGGAGGTGGTAAATGCGGAATGTGTTGCCTTATCAGACTGACCACGCTTGTCAGAGAAACTTTCGCGAGCTCTTCCTCTCTTTCCCGCGAGGGGGAAATTAAGGGTCTGTTTTACAATTCTTCACTACTTCCGCTTCTGTAGATCTTCCCACTTCGCGTAGTCCCAAACATTAATTTATTTGCATAACCCGCTTTTCACACAATAGCATCTTAATCCAAGCGTTAAAATATTTAATATATTCACCTCACGGTCCCTTGAGGAAACGTCGCTCCACCTCACTGTAGCTGATGGTCGTGTCTACCTCGAACTCAATGATAAATCCTCCTATAATTCGTTCAAGCCAATGGTCCACAGCCCGCACGATCTTATCTCCTGATGCTTCTAGTTTGTGCACTAATTCCGGAGTCCACAGTCGAGCCTACACCTTCCCTGATTGTCCGCTAGCTTCGCGATCCCCTCATACAGCTTAGAAGGAAAGGATGCAAAGAAAATTTTGTGGATTTTTGTATACAAATAGCGCTCCAACCACTGTTCCTTAGATACTCATGGATTTCTGTTTTCCTGTGCCGCGAACTCGTGAATCTTCTTGGCCAACCACTCTTAACTTTCTTTCTTTGTGGGATTCCAGTGGCATGACATCAGACATCCCTTATGCAGATCTCGGTCCCGACAACGGAACCATTTGTTGGCTTGTATGGGCCTGACCCAAGTTCGGAGGTGATTTAGCCAAGCAAATCCTAGTATTACTGGCCCTTTCGACAACAGTGTGCGGAACGCGGATTGAGGTCTCACTCGAAGTAGTATGGGAGGCTGCTAGAACTAGGTTTCTGCACCCTGGGGATGTTTGATGAGCTTCTGGCGGTCTGCGGTTTGACCAATGTGCATGTCGCTACGCGCACCTATTAGTCCCTCGCAACTTGTGATACTGCCTTTGCGCAGTCTTTTTTGGGGCGCGACCTATATTATACCCAAATTCCTTGCTTCTTAATCTGTTATTACCCAATTACTTAACTTATGATAATTAACAGTATATCCCACAATCATATAAGTGCGCGCAATAAACAAAACAATATAAATGTAAAGAAGGCAATACACATGTAGATGCACAGAAATTGGAATCAACTTCTCTTTATTATTCTTCGTTCAAGATTACAGACTCAACACCACGCTGCGCACTTAACTGCTGACTCTACTAGGCCTCTGCACACTCAGCTGCAGAGCCTCTTCCTACTACTATGACCTAGTACACTTAGACTCTTACTCTATGCTTGAACCATTCGTATTCATTTATCTCTCTAATTCATTATCTTTACAGCTTAGAGCCTCGCTCTATTTATACAATCCCATGGTCCACGGACCATAGGTAGGTTGACATGACATTACATTACTTTACAATACTTAGGGCGGACAACCCTATGACTCAACCTATACTTCGCGCTCCGCGCCCGCAATTCGCGGAGTCTTATAATACATTTGACCAAACTTGGGCTTTGAGCCCCAAAACATGCTGTGGGGGCATTCCATGCCCAACAAGGTTGTCTCCATATTTTTTGTTTGCATTCTAAAACAATTAAAAAATAGCTAAATTTTTTATTTTTATTTTGGCTACAATGGGACAACAACCATAGTGTTGTTGCAACTTTTTTCTGTCCAGTAGAAGTGAGAGCAGCCTACTCTATCAGCAAATTGTGATAATTGCTCAAAAAGGAGTAACATTAAATTTAAATGGGATTAACGTTGAAGTGACTTAAATCGAAAACATGGTATGTGTATTTCAATTTTTGTTAAGTTAAATTTTTTTGTCTAATTTAGTTGCAACAATGTCTATATTCACCATTTTCATGTGAAAGTAATTATGAATATAATTTGCATAAAGTAAATGAAACTGGTAAAAATAACTATTAAAATTCATATGAAGGGCAGTTTAAAAATAAAACCATCATAAAAAATTATGTTATGGGTGGGGGGACCCTTCAAATTTAACCCTTGAATGGAACACACAACCTTAAAACTCATGCTTATTGTGAGGGTAACTAAATGGAAAATCATGCTTTCTTGTGAGGGTAATGGTATAAAACAAAACCTGTGATTATTTTGGAAAGTATTTGTTACTCACGAAATTGATATTTTAATTGTGAACTTAGAGGATTTAGTATTTTCTTTTAAGAAATAGGTGTTACTATGCTAAGTTCTATGACTTATACATTGTTAAATACAAATAATTTCAGATATCATAATAGAATTTAATGTACAAAATATATTTGGTGTTTATCCATCATCTTAAAAATTTATTTGAGTTATTTATTATTAATTCATTATTTTTTTTGGTGTCGGAGCAAGTGCTAATGCATCTTAGTGGACAAGTGGAACTCTCAATTTTATGGATTCTAGGGCAGACCATCAACAACCAAGTAGATGCCTATGCTTGATTTCAAGCACTCTTACATTCCATTTCACTTAAGTTTCGTAATTTGATCATATTATGGGACTCCAAAATTATCATTTGGAACCTTCATCTTAGTTTATCTCTAGTGAATCTCAAGTTCAACATCATATTTAAAAGGATTCGATCTCATTTGAAAAAAATTAATGAGTTCACAGTGATCCATGTTTTGTGACATAATAACTCTATAGCAGATCAATGAGCAAACAAGGCAACGCCATTAGAAATTGGCAGCCCTCTTGTAAATGAAAAGGCCACTCACCTGCTAATTGGTAGCTTGCTCTTTTGACTAAGTTTTACTCTTCTGGAGGAGACATTGAAGATGATCAGCATACATTCATAACTCATATTGTTCGTTTTTTTCATAGACTTATTCAGAGATCTTACCTAGAAAAGGAGTGCATTATTCTTCTCTCTCTCTCTCTTGGAGTCACCAAAGTTTCATGGTCTTCTTGGAGTGCCTTGAAGCCTATGGTTATAGATTATCCCTCACAGGTTTGAGATTAAAGTTCATATTTATAAGCTATCGTGGATTTCCACTTGAACAATTTGTCATAACAGATTTAATGAAATTATAGAAATTTTTACTATTGATTTTTTCTTAGACTACAAATTCTTTAGTTAGTTGATTTTTTGCTTGATGTATTAAAGTAGTTTAAATGTGATAAATAGAAAATATAAATAAATACACACCATCCACAATAGACACGAAGATTTTCCCTTGAAAACCCTCACCCTGGAAAACCCAACTAGAAGATTAAATTGCTCTACTCTCTTTTCTCTTGCATGGAAAGTGTGAAAGTACAAAGAAGATGATTTATAAATTGTCATGGATTTTCCACTATAATATTTTGTCAAAATAGATCTAATAAAATCACTAAAATCTTTACTGTTAATATTCCTGTAGATTTTGAAGTATAGATCTAAGAAGGTTGACGGCGTGCTGGAGAATGGAGCTCTCCCGCCCCTGGACGCCCTGATCGCCTTCGTCCGAGCTTGGCAGCTTTGCTGCCGGGCTGCAGCCCCCGCTGCGGGCTTCCTCCGCTGGTGCCTCTCTTCTCTGCTTCCCGGGCCTTCTGCCCCGCCTCTGGGTGATCGCGCTGCCCCTGAGGGCAGCCCTCTGCTGCATCTCTCTCTCCCCCGGGCTTCCTACCCCTCCCTCCCTTCCCTTGCTGTTCGATGAGCGCCCCAGGCTCGATGGACTCTCCCGCCTCGGATCAGAATGATCTAGAGAAAGCCTTTGCTACTCTCATCCCAGAGAATAACTCTGAAAGGATCCGACCTTCTGCCTCAAAATTTATCAAGAAGCTTGACGAAATCCCGGAAATCCCTCTTCCTCCAACTCTGCCAAGGAGATCCGCTGTAGCCTTGGCTGAACGCGGCCTGGTTGGACAGTTCACGGGGTTATGGCCCTCCCCTCGAACTGTTCAACGTTGGGTGGAAAGAAACTGGAACGCCATGGTCCAGGGGAAAATTGCGATAAGGTTTTGTGGAAGAGGCTTCTTCACCTTCCTCTTCGAAACAGTGGAGGATCGCAATCTAATTTTCAGGAATGGACCATACTTCATGGATACTAGAGGTCTTTATCTCAATCGCTGGACCCCGGACTTCGACCCCGAAATGGATGTTCCCAATGCAGTCCCTGTATGGGTTCGCCTTCCGCATCTTCCGCTTCACTGCTGGGCCGATGAATCTGTTCGAGCAATTGGAAACGCAATAGGTAAATACGTGGATAGATCAGAGCCAAAAGAAAATATGCATGCATGTGCGAGGATCTGTGTGGAAGTAGATTTGGGCAAAGGTCTACCAGAGGCAGTCAAGCTCAGAGTGGACCAGTGGACGCATATTCAACAGGTGGACTATGAGCAACTCCCCTTCAAGTGTAAGGTATGTCATGAGTATGGTCATTTTGCAAATAGGTGCTCTAAATCTAGACCAGAAGTTAATAACATCTCTGAATCCCCTGAGGAAGCATGGGAAATAGTGAAGAAAAAGAAGAAGTCAACCCCCCCCCTGAGCCAGAGGAGCCCAACTCCACCGTTCCAGCAAGCATGGGTCATTCTATCCCCTCATCCTCCAACCCCTTTGGATCTCTTGCCTCTGAGGATCTCCCATCCCCCCCTCTTTCCCCCAAAGGCCCCAGAATCTCCCCCTCCTCCCCCCTCCAGGCTTCCCCTCCTCAATCAGTAGAAAAGACCTTAACAAGAAACAAAACAAAGGAACACTCTGTTGATCCTCAGGCTGACCAGCCATCTTTGAATCTGATTGAGCCCCCCTTGATTTCTTCGACCCCCTCCCAGCCCGTCATTAATCCTCCCCCCCTCAGAACCACCAGAAGCTCCTCCAAAGACCTTGGCTCCTCCGGTGATATCCACAAGAAACCTGGACCAGGCAGAAAGTCAGCCAAGCAGCATCGGGAAGAAAGCACGCAAAAGGACATAGCCCTAGGGATCCAAACTCCTATGGAATCTTTCATTACAGGTTCACAAGAGAAAGATACAGCAGGTAAAGAACATGAGAGGCGAGCACCTCCTCGCTCGAACGCCTCATGATGAAGCTTTTATCTTGGAACAGCAGGGGTATGGGGCACCCCTCCAAATCAGCTGCCCTTCGAGATCTTCTTCAAACAGAAAGACCTGAAATTGCTCTGATACATGAAACCAAGCAAAGTCAGAGCGAAATGCAAATAATTATAGAAGCCCAAAAAACCTTCTCAGGGGCCAGTAGCAACTCCAGAGGAGCCTCTGGAGGAATCACAACCATGTGGAATAAGCAGTACTGGGACTGCAAATCCTCTGTCCTCAATCAAAACTGGATTAGGACCAACCTTATCAACAAGGAAGAGAGCTGTAACTTAATCATTTATAATATCTATATCCCCAACCACTACCGGGAAAAGGAACAATGTTGGAAGGAATTGAAGGAAGAGATAGACAAGGAGCAGAACCCAAATGTTATTCTTGCTGGAGACTTCAATTTAATTCTTCATGCGAATGAGAAAAGGGGGGGCACCTTCACCCCCGATCCTTCCAGAAGACAGCTGGAAACGATAATGGCTGAGCATGAACTGATGGATATCATACCAAAAAATAGGAAATATACTTGGAATAATAGAAGACTGGGGCCAGGCAACATTATGGAAAGGTTGGACAGAATAATGGTCAATGTCTCCCTTCTCTCCTCCTTTGCCGTAGGCCACACCAAAATTCTCAGTACCACAGCCTCAGATCACTTCCCCATTCTCTTAACGCTGGACTCCCACGCTCCTTTGGGACCAATTCCGTTTAGGTACAATCCCTTGTGGAGAGACAGTGCTGAGGCCGAGGCTATCATAGAAGAAACTTGGAAGCATCACGTCGAAGGTTCCCCAAATTATATTTGGGAAACAAAACTTCGAAACATAAGGAAGGCACTCAAGGATTGGGCAAAAGCCAGCTACCAAGAGCCAGAAAAAATAAGGAAAAAAATACAGCAGGAATTGGAAGAGATCCACCAACAAATTGAGGACCATGGATTCACTAATCAGCTGAAAAGTAAGGAATGGGAGGTTCAGGGACAGCTAATTCAAATAAAGAGAGCGGAAGAGATCAAATGGAGGATCAAGTCAAGAGAATTATGGTTAAAGGAAGGTGATAAAAACACGGCATACTTCCATAAACAGGCCACAGCAAAAAAAACAAGAAACAATGTTACCACTATTACTGATAGTCAAGGCAGCCAGCATAATGACCAAGAATCTATAAAAAGAGCAGCCTTCCTCCATTACAATTGTCTCCTCACTGAAAATCAAGGAGACGCTGACTACTCGGCCTTCCTTAAGTATCTTCCGGGAAAAATCTCTGCTGAGGAGAATGACAGGTTAAACAGTGAAATAACAGAGGAAGAGATCAGAAAATCCATCTGGACATTACAACCAGACAAGTCTCCAGGTCCAGACGGTTTCCCAATAAATTTTTATAGGGACCATTGGCACTTGATAAAAAAAGATCTTGTTAAAATGATGAAAGGAATCCAAAGGAAAAAGAAAATGGGGGGCTTCACAAATTCAACTTTTCTCGCCCTCATTCCTAAGGAAAACCGCCCCACTTCTTTCTCCAGATTTAGACCTATTTCCTTGTGTAACACTTCTTACAAGATCTTTGCAAAAATTATAGCAGCCAGGCTCCAGCCTCTTCTCCCTTCCCTTATATCTGAAAATCAGGGAGGCTTCATGTCCAACAGGCAAATTCATGACTCCATCACTCTGGTTCAAGAAGCTATTCACTCCAGCACAACTAGGCAGGAGAAAGGCTTCGTTCTTAAGCTAGATCTAGCCAACGCATTCGACCGAGTAAGACACTCCTTCTTGTTCGCTGTCTTGAGGAAAATGGGATTTAATTTTGACTTCATTAGTACCATTGTTGCTTGCATCTCTGGCCCCTGGATCTCGCCTCTCATAAACGGCCGCCCTTGCGATGCTTTTCAATCCTCAAGAGGGCTAAGGCAAGGTTGTCCTCTTTCCCCCTATCTTTTCATCTTGATGGCTGAATCCTTTAGCAGCATCCTTGAACACAACAGAAGAGTTGGCCTCATCTCTGGTATCAAGTTTGGAAACGGAGTGAAGAATATCAATCACTCACAATTTGCTGACGACACTCTGCTTATTGGCGGGGCATCCACAACAATAGCAAGGCGCTTTAAAAGCCTCCTCGATCAATTTATGGCGTGCTCAGGAGGAGAAGTTAACTTCCAAAAAAGTTGCATCTATGGATGGAACATCTCCAATCAAACAGCCCACAGTATTGCTAACATCTTTGGAGTTGCCTTCAAAGCAACCTGGGACCACTTTACCTACCTTGGGATGCCGGTCACCATGGGCTCTCTAAAAGCCACCACCTGGAATGAAATAATCGACAAAGTCAAAAGGAAGGTTCAGCAATGGGGAACTCAATGGCTCAACCCAGCTGGCAGATTAATTCTGCTCAAATCAGGTATCTCCTCCTTACCTTTATACCGATTCACTCTTTATCAAGCTCCTGCTTCTTTTCACTATAAGCTGGAAGCCGCCCTCCGCAATTTTTTATGGCAAGGAGGGAAAAAAGAAAAAAATAGATTCAATTTGGTCAATTGGAAAAGTGTAATTCAATCTACAGATAGAGGTGGGTTGGGAATCAGAGCCCCTAAAATTCTAAATCTCGCATTTGGGATTAAAATGGCTTGGAGGCTAATTAATGAACCAAAAGCCTGGTGGAAACAGGTCATTGAATGCAAATATCTCTCTGACAATAGACAAAGACTCCTTGAAACTGATATTCCCATCAGAGATTCAACCAAAATCTGGCACCTCTGTAAGAAAGCAATCCCCACTCTCATTCAAAACACCTCCAAGATTCCGGGGGAAGGGAGCAGTATAAATTATGCCACTGATAAAATTATGGGTTTCCAACCTCTAAATACTGTTGAAGAAGCCATTCCCTTCATCCTCTATCTTAACAGCAAAGGCATTCAGAGGCTGGACCAAATTTCAAAATGGGAAGCTGATACTGGAGCTTGGACTAGCTGGGACTTTCCAGTTATTCCCCCACACTTGGAATCAAGCTATCAAGCCCTCCTTAAAAATCTTCAGAACAGAGCCCCCATAAAAAAAGGAGCAGCAGATGGGTTTAGATGGGACCCCACGGGCTCAAGTTATACCATCAAATCTGGCTATCAATTCATTTGCAACAACACTTATCAGACCCCTGTCTGGAATCAATGGAGAACAATATGGAAATCTGAGGCCATCCCCAAGGTCAAATTTTTCATCTGGTCGCTGTTAAAGGGCAGAATCCTCACCTCGGAAAACCTAAGAAAGAGAGGGATACATGGACCTTCAATCTGCCCTAATTGTTACTCTGAGGAGGAAACCATTCACCATCTATTCCTTGATTGCATCTTCGCGAAGAAATGCTGGACCATCATGTCCAACTTGGGCAATATAACATGGCAGCCTCAGCAAGACATTGCAGAGACAATCCAAGATTGGAGAAGGAATTGCCCTTGGAAAGATAAAAGGAGCAAGATAGTCAAAAGAACTTGGGATATCATACCTCACAATCTTCTTTGGAAAATCTGGCTCACAAGAAACAAGAGAATATTTCAAAACAAAGAGGGCAATGTATGGAAGACATGCAACAATGCTCACCTCTTGGCGCAGGAGACGATGGCAGCCAAATGCTCAGGAACAATTAAAGCAACAGACTATTCAGTTGAGGAGAGGCTCATGATCAGGCATATTCTAATTTGTTCAGGTCATCAACAGAGTATTCAGAGAACTGACAGACAGCATCAGCATCAGACCAGGGATTGGGAAATTAGACTTCCAACCCAGGAATTCAAGAGGTGGATCCTGAGTAACAATTGCCCAATTCTATACTTTGATGGCGCCTCAAAGTCCAACCCAGGACCAGCAGGCGCAGGAGGTGTTATTATTGATGAATTAGGAGAAGAAATCTGCAACTACGAATGGAGTTTGGGGGAAAAAACAAATAATAATGCAGAGGCTCTCGCACTGTATCAAGGGTTGTTGCAATTAAAAAACATGGGGATTAGAAAAGCTCTTGTCTTAGGAGACTCCTCCATAGTCATTGGCCTCATGAACCATCATCGGAGATCCCCAAACTGTAATCTACAGCAACATATCCAACGCATCAATCTCCTCACCAAATACTTTGAAAAAATTAGATTCTGCCACATCCTCCGCACGCTTAATGGGGAAGCGGATAAACATGCGAATAATGCAGTTGGACATCCGGAAGGTGCATTGAGGCACAGTCACGGAGATTTTTTCAAGCCTCTGCCATGAAGCAGGCCCCCCCTGACATTGCCCAGGCACGCAGATCTTGCAAGCGTGTGACGGGCATGGCTACAACAGTCCCAGGACACCTGACTGAGAGCATGAAGCGCATAAACAGTCTCATTCAGGCCTTGATACAAAGAATAGCTGACATCTCGAGAAAAATCAATCACCTCAGCGAAGGACGGAAGAGCGATTGCACTGCTTCAGCGAATCGTCTTAGAGATTTAGGAAAAAATCTTAATAATACTGAGGATCCGATTTCTGCTATGCATTCAGGCCATGGTTGGTTCCGTTCCATAAATACAGGCAGAGGAAAGCAAAGACTTGCCATACATTACTATGAGCAAGAGCAGCTCCGCTGGAACGAAGTAGGTGCACCTGTCCAGAGTCGAAGACGAACTCAACCTCTGGTATCGCCACTCCTTGATTTGATTATCTCTTCACTAATCCTTATCGTGGTGTTTTTTAGGAATAGGTTCAGTGGGAAGGTGAGAACTTCAGTGCCATTTTTTCAACAATCTCTGTTATATTCACTGCATCTCTGCTGGCCTTCCCTCATCCCTCCAACTTGCCCCTTTAGCACGCCCTTCTCTGGGTCATTCTCTATAATCTCCAGCAACTCCCCTTCAAGTTTGTGCACCATCATCCAGTCTCTTTTTTACTGCCCTTCTCTCACCCAGAACGCGAGAGCTGTTAGCACGAACCCCTTTTGTTTACTCTCCCTAACCTTCAGCACTCTTCCTTCAACCCTGCGCATCACCATCCGGCCCTTCTTATTCTTCTCCCGCAGCAAAGAGGAGCTAGCTGCCCACCACAGTGAAATCGGCCCATAGAGAACCCAAGCCCAGGAAGTGATGGATCGTAATGAGCAATGCTTTCATTGCCGTGACCTTCAGGCCGAATTCGAAGAGGTCAGAGCTCAACAAAGGATATTGGAAGATCAAGTTCGGCACATGGAAGCCAGGCACGCTGAACAGATCCGGAGCCTGGAAGCCAAATTTGACGAGCAGTTCAGAATTTTACACAGCAAATACCGCACGGAAATGAACCTGTTTCTCCACCGAGTTCACTCACTTCATGAGCAATTCAACGCACTCAGCAATAGATGCATTCACGCTGAGGAATCGCTGGCAATCCTAAGGGAAATAATGGAAGAAAAGCAGAAAGATAAATCAACATCCTCAAGTGCCAAGCCAATGGAAGCAGACCAGAACCCAGAGGACTCCACAGCGAGAAAGATCAGTCGTATTGACATTGATTAACTATGTGCTGTAAATGCAAGTTTTGGTGCCACCAGTATGTCCGGATTTATAGTAGCAATAGATGTTTTTTAGCTAGAAGTTATAGAAATCAATTCAAGGACAGGAACCTCATGCTTTCTCCTTGGATTTGTAATGCTTTCGAAGCAACCTATGTATGGCTTCATGCCTTATTCCTTTTTTCAATCAATATATAGCAGCCGATCTTGTCAAAAAAAAAATATTCCTGTAGATTTTTTAGTTAGCTAAATTTTCTACTTAATTAGTTGAATTATTTGAAATGCAAGAAATGGAAAACTTGGAGAAATTAAAATACCATCCACAGTAGACACAAATATTTACCCTAGAAACCCTTATGGGATAAAACGTAGCAAAAAAAATGAGGTTGAACTGCTCTCTTTCCTCTAGTATGGAAAATATGCATATATAGAGAAAGAGTTACTATTTATGGAGGTGTTTGAGTCTTGTGGCTTGTCTGGTTGCTACAAATACTTAACCCGCTCAATTTTGCTCTTTATTTTCCCACTTCTAGTTGTTTTGCTCAACCATGGAACAAAATGCAATGGTATAGGATGGAACTCTCATTCCTCCCCGTGGCCTAATATATAATACAGACTAATGGCCAACTAGGGCTATAATTTAGTCCCTTAACCTCAACCAAAGTTTTGGGTTTGAACCTTCTTCTTCAAAGTCCACACATAGCTAGCCCCATATGATTGAGTAATGGGGGTTAGCATGGCATCCACTCATACCATAGCAATTAATCACAGTGGATCAACTTGTAGGAGGCATAACTTTTGGATACGAACTCTAATTGACATGATTCTTGCAACATCGGAATTGATGTAGAATAATGTCCCATCATCCATGCTAATGTAAGAAAATTTTGACTCACAAAAACATCATTTAATGCCTCAAAGTGACTTGAAAAGTTTTTAGACCCCAATTCTACAAATTGGGACCCATCCATAAAAATGAAAATGCAAGTTAATCCCTCCACTTTTCCATTCTAAAAGCATCGAGATAAATGACAAATAATATAATGACCTGATCCAAATCATACCTACCCTTTTTGGAAGGCTTTTGGTGCCCAAAACATTTATTAAATAAGATGGGAAAGTTTTGCCTCTACCTTCTCGTTGTAGTACCATTTTGCTTTGCCTGGAAGTTGTCCTATAAACCAAATGTCCCAAAGGTCATGCTGCCTCTGTCTTGTAGTAGTGGACCTCCTCTACAAAACTATGTCCTTTGTCATTTGTGCTTGAGCATCTAATGTTGAGTCCTCCTATGGAAGGTAAGACCTACCCTTCCTCTTGATCCAACATGGAAAGCTCATAGAGTTTGATATTTTCCACATTCACTACTAAGTAAATGCACATGTATGGGGGTAGATTGAGTTTATAGGCATGTAATAGCCCTTGGTTAAAAGTTAATGTTATAAAAGTTAATAAGGGAAAAATAATACCACGGTTAAGGGACATGTATTCCAAGCTTAATGTTGGGAAAAGATATCCTAGCGGGCATCACTAGATGTGTATATGGCCAAGGAAATTGGCAAAAGCAATGGCTAAGGCATTAAAAATCGCAAAAAGGTATTTTTGGCACATTTATTTATGAAAATAAAGGAAAATAGGAGAAAAGGAAGGTGAAAGGTTACAAGTTGCATATAAGGAGGAAAATGAAGAAAATAGAGGCTTAATAAATAAAAAGGCTTATGAGGATCAGTTTGTAACCTTTTGTCAGTTCAATTCTGGAGCTCTCTCATTATTCTCTCTCACTCTTGGACACTTAAAGTTTTCTTGGAGCATTTTAGCTTTGGATCAAGGAAGGAAAAAACAAGGAAAGGAAAGGAAGGAAAGCAAGGATCAAGTAGCTTCAACATGAATACTTGCAGGTAACATATTGCATGTGTGATTTTGTAGCTGGTTTTGACATGCATGGCTTTGCATGTTGGTATATGGTTCTCTTCCTGTCAGTGGCATGGTTTTGCTGGGTTACGACAATGATTTTCACCCTAGCCTTACCTTTTTCCGGATAGCCATGGTGTGATGGGATTGTTTTCTTGGTTTCGAGCTCTGGAATTTCCGGATGGTTTCAGAATCCGGGGTGGAGGTGCTCTCAGGAAAAAACCCAAAGCCCTAGGAATCCCTTGACTGGTTTTGGCGGGATACACGGTAAAGCTCAAGGGTGGAGTCTCGGTTTAGGGCCTAGTGATCCAGTGTGGATTGCAGTAAATCATGAGAAACTGGTGTCTCGATTTAGGGCCTAGTGATCCGGTATGGATTGCTGTAAAGCCTGACAGACAACGACACAAAAAATTCTTGGAGGATAGTGATGGAGTCCGTAGGCATTCCTAGCTCTTTGGTTTTGTGATCTCGATGTCAGTTTTGGTGAGATCGCGGTTTGGTGAGGGTGGAGGTGGTTTAACCTCTGGATTCCCTTAGTTGGTTTTGCATTGGTTTATCCATGAGATCCTACATTCATGCTTGGAATATGGTATGAGGGTGAATGGATAAAAGAAATATTTGGTTCATCCATGTCTATAGTCGGGTGGTATGTGGAAGTCCCGAACCTGGTCGGCTTTGCTTGTGTTTAATAAGAGCTAAGTTCTCTTGCTTTTGTACTTGTTAATATGTGGCTTTAATGGTTGTTATCTCCCTGTTATTTTCATGTTTTAATGTTGGTTAGAACCATGGTTATATGACTGGTTATTGTCATGGTTATTTCATGTATTTACTTGTAACTGAAAGGATAATGGATGCAAGACCTAGTTGATGTCAAAAATTTTAAGGGAAGAGGGTGGTGATCCTTCTTGTCAAGTTCCATATGAGTTATCAGTCATTTATGCTCTGTCTTGTATTCATTTCCTGTAGATTGCATTGATGCAGAGTGTTTGACAAAATGTCAGTCCTGATTGAGGATGGTCAGGCCTAGTCCTGGAGTCAGTTTTTGATTTGTAAGTCTTGTCATAATGTAATTTATTGATTATGAAAGCTATAGGGGTTTCTGGGCAATGACCTAGATTTTGGGCTTGAAAAATGGCACAAATCCCAAAGTCGCCGGCATAGGTCTGAGCAGAAAAGTCGCTAGATGCTGGCATACCCATGTTGTGAATGCATCTAAAGGTCCCCAGATGCACCCTTGCCCATATCAAGGGAGCGTCTAGGGGTTTAGTGGTCTAAAAGTTTAGCGAGACCTAGAGGTTGGTAAGGGGAATGACTAGGATGCATTCTGGGAGTCCTGTAGCAGGTGCAGAAGGTTTGGTATGGTGTGTTTCCGTCTATTTCACTTCCTTAGGGTCACTTAGGAGGTTGAATCATATCATGGTAACTTCTCGTCACATGTTTACCCTGGTTTGTCGGTTACTTGGGTAGATGTGGAAGGAGGGCGTTACAGAGTGGTATCAAAGCGGATTCTATTCTCTTTGGGGAATGTCTGGTTTTTGTTCTCTTTGGGTGTTATCTGATACTACAGAGTGGTATCAGAGCATGGTTCACCCCTCAGACTTGATGGGTTATGTGTCGTCATGCATTCATGTCAGTTGCACACGTGATAATCATCCTTGTGGTCTATGTGCTTGTTGCATATGCATGGTGTCAGTCATGGTTGTAGTGATGTTGCCATGTGAGAGAGGATGTTGTTATTGAGAAGTGTGTTGTCATGAGTATATTATTGGTTATGCATTGTTATGTGTGTCAATGCATACACGTGGTTAAGTATACAACGATGTGGTGGTTGTTGTCATGCATGATGTCATGGTATGTGTAGTTGATATGGACATGCATTGATGACTGGACTCTAGTTAGAATGATGGTTATATGCCTATATGTTTATGTGTTATATTTCTATACGTTGTCATGATTATGTTATACATGTATTATGTTGATTTGTTGATCTTGTAGATAATGTATCCTCCCAGAATTACGCTAAGGTACGTTGGTTTATTGTGATTTGGTTTAGTTGACATGATATACCTTTCATGAAGAATATCAAAGATGACTAGCAAGATGGTAGAATACAGTTCCCAAGACTCTCTTGATGGATCAGATGAGCAGCGTGATGTTGGGCACTCTTCTGATTTGGCAGAGACACTGAGAAGCTTGAAGGCATAAATAATGAGTTGCAAGGTAGAAAATGACAAAATCATACAAGCAAAAGAGAAACAAGTAGAGGTAAACGCAGTGATACTTCAAATTTTTTCAGAATTGCAGCGACAGGGACCACTTCAGATAAGCCATGAGCAAGTGGACAGAACTAATGGGGCATATGGCAATAGGTTTCATGGTGAGTATAGGTTGGATGGAGAGGACACGATCAGAGATGGTAGGTCCATGGATACTCTGGATAGGAGGGGTGATAGACACATGTACTATTCTAGTTCTGGTTTGGGCAGGCATTTTGATCGTCATCTTTATCATCCTTACAGGAGGAGTGACAAGGGGTTTTTTTTGGATGAGTTAAAGAAAGCGAAGCCACCTAAATTTAATGGAGAGATGAAGAAATCATAGGATGCAGAGGTGTGGTTGCTTGGTATGAGGAAGTTCTTCAGATTGCACGATTATTCAGAGAACACGAAAGCAAGCATAGCCACTTTCAGTCTCAAAGGTAAAGTAGATATTTGGTGGGAAGATGTGAAGAATGTTAAAGGTATTCGGGAAGATGACTTGACTTGGAATGAGTTTGAGAGGTTCTTCAAGAAGAATTACTTGTCGGAAAGGTACTATGATGATAGAGCTAAGGAGTTTTATGAGTTACAGATGGGTTCCATGACAGATGATGAGTATACTAGCAGGTTCTTGGAGATGTTGAGATATGTGCCTTACCTCAAGGAGGAGAAGGCCAGGTTTCAAACATTCATTAGTGGATTGCCAATAACACACAAATATTGGATTGAGTTCGATGAGGCTATATTATTGGATGAGGCCATCCGAAAGCTGAAACATTGTTATGAGCAGTCGAAGCACAAAGTTGAGCCTAAGCGTGACTTGAAAGGAAATGAGAAAGTTAAAGGAAAATGGCCACCAAAGAGAGGAAGACCTTAAGATGTAGGTGGGAAAGAAAATGTAGTCCCTTACAAGAATTTCAATACAAATGAGAAGGGACATGTAGAGCAACAGATTAGAGGTGACAGTAGAGAACCGTTGCAGTGTTGGATATGTTGTAAGGATCATCGTAAGAGGGATTGTACGCAATATCAGGATAGTATACCCCAGATATATAGTGCTCAGGAGGCGCATATAGTTGGGGATGTTGGTCATAACATTCCTCATATTTATGCAGTTGTGGACAACAAACAGGTGGATCATCAGGCATATATCATTGAGATGGATGGTAAGCTTTGTGATCAAGTTGTTTCTATTTTGATTGATTATGGATCTAATTATAGTTATATTAATCCTTACCTGGTGGATAAGTGTGGTTTGAGAAAAAAAGCATATGCAGAATCTTGGTTGGTACAATTGGCTACATGTACAAAGAAGAGATTTCACCACTGGGTAAGTGCTTATGCATTTGAGTTATATGGTGTGCTTACAACAACACATTTGAATGCACTGCCATTAGGATCGTATATCATGATTTTGGGGATGGATTGGTTGTACCTTCATAGGACTAAAGTGCATTGCTTAGACAAGGCCATTGAGTGCTTGGATGATAATGGGGAAAAGAGAATTTTGCAAGGAAAGAAGAATCCTACATGAGTGAGGATGGTTATCGATATGCATGCTAAGTGTAGTTGTAGAAAAAGTCGTGTGATGTTTGCAGTGCATATATCTAGTGACAAGGGTAAAGATGTTGAGGATGCAAAAATCTTTAAGAGTTACCCTGTATTGCAGCAGTATCAGGATGTGTTTCCAGCAGAGATTCCAGAGTTACCTCCTCATAGGGAAGTAGATTTCTCTATTGAGTTGGTGTCAGGGGCAACACCAACATCAAAGGCACCTTACAGAATGAGTACTCCAGAGCTAGTAGAGTTGAAATCGCAGTTAAAGGAGATTCTTGACAAGGGATACATTAGGCCAAGTGTATCTCCTTGGGGTACACCAGTGTTGTTCGTAAAGAATAAAGATGGTACTCTCATATTGTGAATTGATTACAAGCAACTGAACAAGGTAACGATCAAGAACAGGTACCCATTGCCGAGGATTGATTATTTTTTTTTATCATTTGAAGGGAGCAACAATGTTCTCTAAGATCGACTTGAGATTAGGATACCATCAGGTATGCATCAAGGAAGATGATATCTACAAGATTGCATTCAAGACCAGTCATGGTCATTATGAGTTTGTTGTAGTTCCATTATGTTTGACTAATGCCCCAACTACATGTATGTGTTTGATGAATAGTGTGTTGTGTATTTATTTGGACAAGTTTATTATTGTAATCATTGATGATATCTTGATATACTCCAAGAATGAAGAAGAGCAAGTTGATCATTTAGTATAAATGTTGAGATTTCTAAGAGAGAATTAGTTGTATGCCAATATTAGCAAGTGCAACTTCTTTCAGACAGAGGTGCATTAATTGGGACATGTTGTTTCCAAGGAAGCCATAATAGTAGATCCAGAAAAGATAAGGGCCATCATGGAGTGGGAAACTCCTAAGAATGTGGATGAGGCGAGATCATTCATGGCATTGGCATGTTACTACACAAGGTTCATCAGGAACTTCTCATGCATTACATATCCCATGGCATCTTTGTAGAGGAAAGGTAAGAAGTTTGAAAGGACAAAAGAATGTGCAACTAGTTTTGAGTAGCTGAAGTAGTTGTTGACACATGCTCCAGTGTTAAAGATTGGAGATCTGGATAAAGAGTTTGTGGTATGTACAAATGATTGGAAGAGAGGACTTGGTGGATTCCTTATGCAGGAGGCACAAGTGGTGTGATATGAGTTGAAGAAGTTGAATGAGAACGAGAAGAACTACGTGACTCATGATCTTGAGTTGGCAACTATTATTCACATCTTGAAGATGTGGAGGCATTATCTTCTTGGTAGGAGATTTGCATTGATAAGCGATCACAACGGGTTGAGATACTTGTTCGACCAACCGAATCTAAATGCCAGGCAAGCTGGATGGTTAGCTTCCCTCAGTGAGTTTGACTTCGAGATTAGATACATTAAGGGAAAGGAGAACCGAGTTGTAGATTCTCTTAGCAGGAAGGTACAAGTGAATCATATAGCAGCTAAGAGCTCTTATGTGACATAATTACAGGATAGGATCTTACAAGCAAGATAGCGGAATGACAGGTATATGGAGATTATGCACAAGTTGCAACAGTGTACAGGTACATTACAGGCACAGGTACAAGTACATGTACATGTATAGGTAATCAGGATGCAGACTATCGTCTCATGACAGATGGTTTGGTGAGTTTCAAGGACATGATCTATGTGACAGATTGTAGTGAACTCGAGAAGCTTATCTTGAGGAAGTTTTATGTGAATCCATACTCGGGACACCCAGGTTATCAAAAGACGTTGACTACGGTAAATAAGTTCTACTATTGGCCGAATCTGAAGAAGGAAGTGGCGGAGTTCGTGGCTAGATGTTTGGATTTTCAGCAGGTAAAGGCAAAGTGTAAGCATCCAAGTGGTCTACCACAACCTATTCTTATTTCGGAATGGAAATGGGAGGTCATTCCCATGGATTTCATTACAGGTCTTCCGAGGACAGTGAGACAAAATGATTATATTATGGTCGTGGTTGACAGTTTGAGCAAGGTAGTTAACTTCATTCCAATGAAGACTAAATATTCAACTAGTGAGGTGGCATAGGTTTTCATTAGGGAGATCGTGAGATTACATGGTGTTCCAAATAAGATTGTGTCAGACAGGGATGCGAAGTTCACTTCCAAACTTTGGAAGGAACTATTTGCAGGTTTGGGTACATAGTTGGCCTTCAGTACAACTTATCATCCGTAGATAGATGGACATACAGAGAGGGTCAACAAGATCTTGGAGGATATGTTGAGGATGTATGTGATGCACTAATAGTGAAGATGGGAGGAGTATCTTCCACTGGTTGAGTTTGCACACAACAACGGTTATCATGAGTCATTGAGAATGAGTCCCTTCGAAGCACTATATGGGCGGAGTTGTAATACTCCCACCAGTTTGAGTAATCTAGTGAATATGGTACTTGTTGGACTGGATATGTTGGCAAAAATGGAACAGGAAATACAGGTTATAAAGAAGAATCTAAAGGCAACACAAGATAAAAAAAGGAGTTATGTAGACCAGCACAGGGCATTCAAGGAGTTTCAGGTTGGGGAGCATGTGTATTTGCGCATCAGGCCCAAGAAGAGCTCTTTGAGGATTGGATCATGTGCCAAGTTGGCACCAAGGTATTGTGTGCCTTTTGAGATCCTTGAGAGGATTGGACCAGTGGCCTATTGACTTGCACTGCCTCCAACAATGAAATTCCATGATGTTTTCCATGTTTCATTTCTTAAGAGGTATATAAAGGATATTGATCATGTTATTGATTGGTCCATATTGCAAGGGAGCAAGAAGGAGAATTCTAGCTGGAGCCTCAGTGCATACTGCAATGGAAGCTTCTCATGCTCAAGAACAAAGCCATATAGAAGGTTAAAGTGCAGTGGAAGAACTTTGGGCCCGAAGAATCTACATGGGAGATGGCGGATTAGGTTTGGGCCATGTATACTTCATTGTTTGCTAGTTGAGGCAAAGCAGTTTTGGTTTGATGTTTGGTATATGTTTGGCATATGTTTTGGTATATGTACATATGTATGTGGATGTAAATACTGCCATGAGATAAGTTATAAAGGTCCAATAAGCGGTATGGTTGTTATTTTATCACGTTGTTATGATGTTTTTCTTTTGAGCAGGCCATTCATTGTAAATACTGCAACGAACTAAGTTATAAAGCTCCATGGGAAGTATGTTTGATTTTTAGCGGTTTTGTTGAGGTCTTGGTGTGGTTTAACACCAAGGACAGTGTTCCCCAAGGGGAAGGGGTCTGTAACAACCCATGGTTAATAGTTCATGTAGTAAAAGTTAATAAACGAAAAATAAGATCACGATTAAGGGACACCTATTCCAAGTTGAATGTTGGGCAAAGATATCCTAGTGGGCATCACTGGATGTGTTTATGGCTAAGGAAATCGGTAAAGGAAATGGCTAAGGCATTAAAAAGGCAAAAAAGTATTTTTGGAACATTTATTTATGAAAATAAAGGAAAATAGGAGAAAATGAAGGTGAAAGGTCACAAGTTGCATGTAAGGAGGAAAATGAAGGAAAATAATGGAAAATGAGGAAGTAGAGGCCTAATTGATAAAAAAGCTTATGAGGATCTATTTGTAACCTTTTGTTAGTTCAGCTTTGGAGCTCTCTCATTATTTTCTCTCTATCTCACATTCTTGGACACTTAGAGTTTTATTGGAGCATTTGAGCTTTGGAGCAAGGAAGGAAAAAACAAGCAAAGGAAAGGAAGGAAAGAAAGGATCAAGCAAGGAAGAGCAAGGTCATGCAACTTCAATAGGAATACTTGCAGGTAACATATTGCATGAGTGGTTTCCTAACTGGTTTTGACATGCATGGCTTTGCATGTTGGTATATGGTTCTATTACTGTCAGTGGCATGGTTTTGTTGGGTTATGACATTGGTTTTTAGCCTAGCCTTTCCTTTTTCTAGATAACCATAGTGTGATGGGATTGTTTTCTTGGTTTTGATCTTTGGAATTGTTGGATGGTTTTGGAATTGGGGGCAGAGTTGGTCTTAGGGAAAAACCCAAAGGCATTGGAATCCCTTAACCAGTTTTGGTGGGATACACAGTAAATCCTGAGGGTGGAGTTTCGGTTTAGGGCCTAGTGATCCGGTGTAGATTGCAGTAAAGCCTAAGAGACTGGTGTCTCAATTTAGGGCCTAGTGATTCAGTGTGCATTGCGGTAAATCCTGAGAGACAACGTGACAAAAAATTCCTCAAGGATAGTGATGGAGTTTGGAGGCATTCCTAGCTCAGTTTGGTTTTGTAATCTGAGTGCCTTTTTGGTGAGATCATGGTTTAGTGAGGGTGGAGGTCGTTTAACCTTTGGATTCCCTTGGTTGTTTTTGGATTAGTTTATGCATGAGATCCCACATTCATGCTTGGAATATGGCATGGGGGCGACTGGTTGAAAGAAAGATTTGGTTCAACCATGTCTACGGCTGGGTGGTACGTGGAAGTCCCGAACCTGGTCGGCTTTGCCTATGTTTAATAAAAGCTAATTTCTCTTTATTTTTTACTTGTTAATATGTGGCTTTAATGGTTGTTACCTCCTTGTTATTTGCATGGTTTAATGCTGGTTATAAGCGTGGTTATATGACTGGTTATTGTCATGGTTATTTCATGTATTTACTTGTAATTGAAAGGATAATGGATGTAAGACCTAGTTAATGTCAAAACAATTAAGGGAAGAGGGTGGCGATCCTTCTTGTCAAGTTCCATATGAGTTATTAATCATTTATGCTTTTTCTTGTATTCATTTCATGTAGATTGCATTGATGCCAAGTGTTTGACAGAATGTGAGTCCCAGTTGGGGATGGTCAAGCCTAGTCCTGGAGTCAGTTTTTGATTTGTAAGTCTAGTAATAATGTAATTTATGGATTTTGAAAGCTACAGGGGTTTCTAGGCACTGACCTAGATTCTAGGCTTGAAAAGTGGCACAACTCCCGAAGTCGTAGGCACATGTATGAGCAGAAAATTCCCTGGACATTAGCATACCCATGTTGTGCATGCATCCAGAGGTCCCCAGACGCACCCTTGCCCATATCAAGGGAGTATCTAGGGTTTTAGTGGTCTAAAAGTTAATTGGGATGTAGGGGCTGGTTATGGGAATGACTAGGATGCATTTTGGGAGTCCTGTAGCAGGTGAAAAAGGTCTGGTATGGTGTGTTTTGTCGATTCCACTTCCTTAAGGTCACTTAGGAGGTTGAATCATATCATGGTAACTTCTCATCACATGTTTACCCTAGTTGGCCAGTTACTTGGGTAGATGTGGGAGGAGGGAATTACAAGGCATCATCTCCCATTTTTTCTTATATCTCAAAAGGACCATATCGTAGAGCCACGATCTTCTTACCAAGACCCTACAAGCAATTGTAATCATATTCTATTTCCCTCTTTAAATAAATTCTATGTTCTATTTTGATCATGGCTTGCATTATATTTTTCATGTGACTCTTTGGCATCGCTTATATTTACAAACAAATTTGCCTAATATTTTGTTGTTGCTACAACAACATCGTCCAAAATTTCACTACACTCAAACTTTGGAGCCTACAAAGTGTCTCTTCAAGTCATTTCACATGTTTCAAGTGTTATTTATCATTCCTAATAGTCATCGCATTGTTTAGAACATCTATGGTGCCTTTCGTGGTTATAATACCTCTGTTTGTTGTAAAAATTACACTTTCTGTCATAATCACACACACTTTTCTTATTGTACTTGGAGAGTGTTTGTAAATTGGCGTTTTGATGTGTACTTCTCATTGTTTGATATTGTATAAGTTTTATTGATGAGTTGGCATGTGTCACACTTGAATTTATGTCTAAACTCATTATGTTGGCCCTTTGTCATATCCTCCAGACATAGACAAATTTTGGTTGCACAAGTTAGCCCACTAAGGCTAGGATTGCATGGCGCACTCTTAAAACTTAGTCGGGACCCCTTCCCTATTGATAATTACACCATGCACCCTCCAAGAGCGCATAACACACTCCCAAGCATCATCCTCTCCTTCCCTTTCTGATTTGCACCCTTAAAGTAAACCTTCCTCCTTGTTGATTACACGGTGCATCACCAAGCAACATCATGATTCCTTCAAGTATCAGCTTTGTGCCCTTCTCTTGAGCGCATAGCACACTTAGGAAGGCCCAAGCCTAACCCCTTCAACCTTCAGAATTTCACCTTGCACCCTTCTTGTCTCCCTTGAGCGCATAATGCACTTTCAAGCCTCATGTGGCTTTCCTTCACCCTTTAGACTTGTGCCCTGTGCCCCCCCTTGAGTTTCCTCTCTCACAGTTGGGCACACAACACATCCTTGAAGCCAAAAGAACTCATTCTTTCCCCCTTGGCAATGCGCCCTGCACCAAAAATTTTCCCTTGTTCTTCCCGACTGCATTGATAAATAACGAGCAAAAAGTTTTCATTAAACATGTTATAATAGGAGATTTTTCAGACTGATGTTTGCTTGTCTTGAGTGATCTCAGTTGCAGGTATTCCATAACAACATGGAAAAATGCATGAAGAGATCGAGCAAAGAGGGTAGTCAAAGAAGAATTCGAGAACGAAGAATACGTGATGTGAAAAAATGAAGAACATTGAAATCTTGATGATCAAAGTAGCCCACAAGACTCCATATGATCAAAGACCTTTTGGAGGGCCAAGACATCAACAACGTGGAAGTTGCATGCAAGATTCAAGAATTGTCACCAATCAAGAAAGTCCATGTCATCAATTTCTTTGAGTCCAAGTCATCATTGTTTAGTGACTTGTCATATTCTCACCACATGATGGTATGGAAATCACGATGTAATTATGTAATTATGGTAAAGAAAAATAAGTGGAAGTCCAAGAGTCATGTATGGACAAAAGAGCCATGTGAAGAAGTCCAAAAGACTTGTAATTTCAAAAGTCACGTATAATCCCAAAAGTCATTTAGAATTCCAAGAGTTATATAGAAATACAAAGGTCATTAGAAGTTGAAAAGTCATATGAAGAACTCAAGAGTTATGGGGATATGAAAGGTCATGCCTCAAGTTATAAAAAAAGCCTCATTACTCAAGAAAAAGACTTTTCACCTTCGCTTCTCCCACAAGGCATTAGAGAGATAGAGATATTACCTTTGGGGAGAAAGTAGTGGCTCTAACGCTCCATTATTAGAGTTAGTGATGTTCATTGTACTCATATGTCTTGGAACTTTTTCTTAAAACTTGAAGCCATTCAACCAACACATTTTCATGCATGGATCGTGGACGTTTTGAGAATACACTTTCTAATGTTTGCGGTTTATGTTAGCTTTAATATGTACTAAAGTAATTGAACTACTTCGGTGACTTTGGTGCTCAAATTGTTGGAAATGTGTTGTGGTGATCTTAATGATTGTTGCATCTATGTGAACTATTTCGCTTGATGTCTCATGATTCTTCCTTGTTTATGTGCGTGCGTTTCCACTAGATTAATACTATTACTTTACTTTTAGAGGCTTACTTTTCTTCCTTGGAGTGAAAGAACCTTGATACATCTATAATCAAACATTCCATAAGGCACACTCTCTTTCTCATTCAAAAGCACATGTGTGTTACTCCTTCATGCTAATTTCTTAAGCCAAGGAAAATCTCTAAGTTAATGGCAGTCGGGCCATATTTCTGGATGGGACTCCTACACCAAATGATGTGAGGTCTAATAGGGACCTCATATCGGGGAGATCCCATGTATGTTGCCAGGATCCAACACCGTCAACTTATTCTCAACAATTTTTTATGCTATTAATGCATCCTTTATGATATCCTCACTCACTCCTAGTTACTATCCAGATACAACATCCAAAGGTGAAGGTGGAAAATATCCAAAGAAATTTTAAAAATGGGACTTACCCATAGAAGTGTAGATTTTTGTATTATAAGAGTGTTGTGTATATATATATATATATATATCAATTTTTCATCCCAATTCTTTGGATGCTTCTTATTGTAACCACTCAAAAGATACAACAAAGTCTTGTGACTACTTTGGCTTGCCCATTTTTTTGTGGATGGAATGTTGTAGATCTCTTCAACTTTGTTTCCATCTTCCCCCACAATGTAGTCCAAAATTATTTGAAAATTTTGGTGTCCCTTTCTAAAATAAATGCCCCATGTTATCCCAAAGTGCACCCATACATGTTCAAAGAACAAGTTTGCTACTTATTTCCCTTTGGTTTTTTTCCAAGGTATGAGAATGCACATCTTGTTGAACCAATCAACTACCATAAATGGATAGTCATGTACCTTCCTAGTTGTTGGTAAACCTCCCATAATATCCATGGAAATTATTTTCCAAGGAGAGTGGGTACAAGTAAGGGATGGTATAGACCTTATTTATTGTTATTGGGCTTTCAAGCACAAAAGAGTATACATATTCCAATGAACCTTGCTACGTCTTCTTGTATCTTGGGCCAATATACAAATCTTCATAAGTTGAAAACTATCTTCCTAACACCAAAATTCACTACAACCTTTCAGGTGTGAGTCTGTCTGGTTGGTTGTACTTGCTCACCTTTAGGAACACAAAAGTTGTCGAGCCTATAAAGTAACCCATTATGGAGACAATAGTAAACTTTGTTGTCATCATCTTCTACATGACTCTGGTCTTGTAGCTATTGAAGCACCTCCTTATGTTGAGAAATCCTAAGGGAAACTTGTTAGGGTTTCTTTAATTTGATTTATCTTAACTTGTCTCTTTCTGGTGATGTTCTTTATTACTTCTTCTTTGCTATTATTATATTCTTATCATCATGCATGGATCGTGGACGTTTTGAGAATACTCAAAGTCCTGTTGACTACTTTTGCTTGCCCATTTGTCTGTGGATGGAATGTTGTAGATATCTTCAACTTTGTTTCCATCTTCTCCCACAATGTAGTCCTAAATTCTTTGAGAAATTTGGTGTCCCTATCTAAAAAAATGCTCCTTTGTATCCCAAAGTGCACCCATACATGTTCAAAAGATAAGTTTGATACTTATTTCCATTTAATGGTCTTTTTGCAAGGCATGAGAATGCACATCTTGTTAAACTTGTCAACTACCATAAATGTATAGTCATGTACCTTCCTAGTTGTTGGTAAACCTCCCATAATATCCATGGAAATTATTTGCCAAGGACAAGTGGGTACAAGTAAGGGATGGTATAAAACCTATTTATTGTTACTGGGCTTTCTAGTACAAAAGAGTATACTTATTCTAAAGAACCTTGCTACATATTCTTGTATCTTGGGCCAATATAAAAATCTTCATATTTGAAAACTATCTTCCTAACACCAAAATTCATTACAACTTTTGAGGTGTAAGTATGTCTGATTGGTTGTACTTGCTCACCTTTGGGAACACAAAAATTGTCCAGCCTATAAAGTAACCCATTATGGAGATAATAGTCAACTTTTTTGTCATCGTCTTCTATGTGACTCTGGTCCTGTAGCTATTGAAGTGCCTCCTTATGTTGAGAAATCCTTAGGGCAACTTGTTAGGGTTTCTTTAATTTGATTTCTCTTAACTTGACTCTTTCTTGTGATGTTCTTTTATTACTTCTTCTTTGCTATTATTATATTCTTATCATCAAGACAAATGCCAAATGATGAAGATCACAATCACAACAAGAAGAACACCAAAGATAGGCTTCAAGCCAGGGAAAAACCCCTCCATGGGGAAAACCCAAAAATAACTTTTCTTCTTACAAAGTCAACTTCAAAGGAGACTTCCAAGACCCAAGACCCAAAAAACAAAGACTTACCAAACCCTAGCCAGCCACGAAACAATATTCCTTGAATAAAAACAAGATATCCAATGAGTTAACAAGGCCGACTTTACCAAGAATATAACTTCTCAAATTTTAAGCTTCATCAATTAGGTACTCAACTTCGACTTCCAAAAACTCAGACCTGCAGTAACCCAAGAATCATAGAATCTTGCATGTGTGGACCAATAATAATAGGAGATCAGACTTTTGTTTGTTGAGGTTCTTCTTTTCTTATTTAGGGTGATTTATTGTCTTCTAGCCTCCTCACATTACTTTTCTATTGCATATCAAAATGCTAAGATGTGTGTCTCTAGTGGAGGTTGAAGTCCTCTTATTTATAGTCTTCACAAGGGCTAGACTGGGCCTCTTTAGGCCGAATTTATCATGTTTGACCGAATTAGTCATGGGGTTCTTCTAGACTTTTATAAAGATCAAAATAATATTTTGTTTCTTGATACAAGTGTCCAATCAGGTATATTACATCGCGACATAAAATTTGACTCAAGAAAAAAACCATAGAGCACCCAATGGGTGTTTAGACCTAGGGACCAAAAACTTTGAGCATGAAACCCATGCATTAATAAATGAATTTTCTTTTACAATAATTTTATGTTTCTTTTGACAAGTACATAAGAGATACATCATGTCATGAACCAAATACAATTATGAAGATCAAAATTAGTTACAACTTTCAACACCTTAGAGTCCTAATATTTTGTATATGCCTCTCTATATGCATCATGGATGAAAGGATCCATGTGCACTAATGTTCCCAAAGTTGTTATTTGATGTGTGTGGCTTTGAGAGCATTTTATCCAACTTGTTTTTGTTTCCCTTATTGTACTTGATGACTAAATGAAGTTGTTGTATGAACCCCATCCACATGTAGTTTATAGTCTATTGTAGTTTACTCTGGGCTTGTAGGTAATACAAAAAATGGTGTGGATGTTGGTCTCCTTTTCCATCAAATAGCGTTTCCACTTTTTGTCAATTTGTACCAGGGAATAAAGTTCTTGGTTGTGAGTACGGTAACTAGAATTTCCCTGTGAAATACTTCAAAATGGTAACGTACATGCCTTCCTCCTTACATCAAGACCGTTCCATGGTAGACCCACTAATAATTGTCTCCACTCCAAAGGGATTGCAAGTTTGGTAGCATTAGAATTAATGCTTCACTAGTTTTCCTCTTAAACTCTTCAAAGGACTTCTATTGGCTCTTCTCTCAGTAGAAACTCTTGCATCTCATAAGTATGGCGTGGAGTGGCACAAAAACTACTAAAAAGGAAGCTATGAACTTTCATAGGTACTATGTTGCCTGAGTAAAACTCCTAAAATCAAAGACATTTATATGCACCAACCACTTCATAATGGCTTCCATCCTTATAGGATATATCTTGATCTCGCTTCCACCAATCACATACCATGAATAAACAAAATATTGTTCATAAAACTCACATTTCCTAAGGATTGCTAATAGCTAGTGCTTCTTCAAAGTTTGTAGCACTTGCATCAAGTGAGAGATGAGTTCCTCCCATGTAGTACTATAAACTAGTATATCATCTAGATAAACAATAACAAAATAATATAGATAGGGGAATAATACATCATTCATTAGTATAACAAGCACATCTAGTGCATTACATAGACCAAATGGCACGACTAACCACTTTTACAAACCTTGTCTATTTTTGAAGGTGGTATTCTTAGTGTCTTCTTCTTTGATTCAAACTTGATGCCACCTTGATGTTAAATATATCTTGGTGAAGTATTTTTCTCGTTGCAACTAATCTAATAAATCAATCAAAGGCAAAGAGTACCAATTATTGAGCATAATCTTGTTTAATGCTATGTAATTAATGCACATTCACAAAGTCCCATCCTTCTTTGGTACAACTATGATGAGTGACCCACGAGGTGAGGTACTTTTTCAAATCACTCAATGCTTGAGTAGTTGTTGCAATTGATTTTTCACTTCATTTACTTTTTGTAATGCCACCTTCAACACTTACACATTTTCACCGACTTGTTAGGTAAACAGGAGCTGAGGGATGCTATGACCTGACACAATCTCCTAAGTAACATTAAGGAAGTGGAGTCGAAAAATTGAAACTTTACTGATCTTCCTCAGGAGCTACAAGACACCTAGAATCTAAACAACCACTCCCAATGGCCAAACCCTAAGTTGGAATGTTTCTTTAGTGACCTGGGCTCACAACCACATGCATGAAAAGGCCTCCATGCGGTTGAGGGCCTCTAAATGCATGCAAAAGCTTGTCTGGGTGTCGTTGTGACCCAAATTATTCAGTTCAGAGGGTGGATCACAAATTCTGAGCCACCATTTCAGGCTAGCCTCCAGACCACTACCTAGAACTCAGTGAGACTTTCCATAATGATAAATAACATCAAGACGTAGCCATTCATACAAAACTTGATCAAAGACTTGACCTAACCAGGCCTAACCATGATAGTTATTTCATCAAACAAATTGAGAACATATAATCTACATGTTATGAGTGCATATCTGAACTCAGGGGTCTAATACTTATCCAAGAATCATCAAGAAGGTCTAATGCCCTCTAATAATAGAGGCAATAACATTTTTTAGCTCATACATTCATTAACCATTCATAAACTAATCAAACATATCAAGAGTTATAACCAAAACCTATTATGGAACCATGCTCATAACCAACATATAAAAAAAATAATAACCATGATAGAACAACCATCAAAGCCACACAATAACAAGAACAATACTCATGAAATACAATAGGAAAAGGGATATTATTAACATATGAAAAATCCAACCAAGTACGGGACTTCCATGTACCACCTGATCATAAATTGAGTTAAACCAAATCTTTCTTTCAACCAATCACCCCCATTCCATATTCCAAGTATGAATGTGGGACTCAACACAAACAAAATGGCTTCTCGAAGATTAAACCACCTCCACCCTCATGCTACCACAATCCCACCAAAACTGGTTAAGAGATCACATAAGCAAACTGCAATATAAACAACTAGAGTTTCTCCAAGATTAAACCACCTCCACCCTGAGGCTATCATGATCCTACAAAAAACGGTCAAGATATCACTAAGAACAAAAAAATATTGGGTGCCTTATAATTTCTTCACCATTACCTTGAGGAATTTGCCTTTCTCCACCCTCCTGTTTAAGGCTTCCTGAATATTAAACCACCTCCACCCCCAACCCTTGTGAATTTTCCTGAGACCACCTCACCCGGTTCCAAAACTATTTGGCAATACAAAGCTCAATCAAATAAAGGAACCCCATCACACCATGGCTATCCTAAAATGGAAAGGCAAGTCTAAAACCACTGTCAGACCCATAAAAATCCATGCCAATGACAACAAGAGAACCAAATACATACATGCACGTACCATGCATTCACAAACTAGCCAGGAAATCACACATGCAACCTATTACCTGCAGGTCTTCCTGTTGAAGCTGCTTGATCCAACATTCCTTGCTTCTCCTTTAACTTCCTTGTCCTTCCTTTTCCTTCCTTTGCTTGCTTGCTTGGTTTATCCTCTTGTTTCTCTTCTCTTTATGAAACTAATTCCAAATCCAAACTGACAAAAAACTGTGAACTAATCCTTAGACGAATTTTTATCATTGACGCCTCTATTTTTTCAATTTCCTATGTTTTTCCTTCAATTTTCTTCTCATGAAAATCTATGACCCTTCATCTCCCTTTTTTCCTATTTTCCTTTATTTTCATAAATAAAATGCCAAATAATTCCTCTTTTCCTTTGTCAATTCCATAGCCATAATAAAATGAAAGTGACACCCACTAGGATGTTTTTCCAAACATTCAGATTGGAATACGTGTCCCATAACCTTGACCTTATTTTTTTTCCTTTATTAACCTTTATTATATGAAAATTTAACCTGGGGTTGTTATAAACGCCTCCCCCTTAGGGGAACATCGTCCTCGATGTTCTATGACACCTATTACTAGAAAGACCGCTTAAAACCAAAACATACTGCCATGGAGATTTATAGCTTAGGTAGATGCAATATTTACAATGAATATCCTGTTGAAAATCAAAACCAACATAACAAACATGACAACTTGACAACCATACTACTTATTGGAATTTTATAACACAACACATTACGATATTTACAATAACAACCATACATAAATATGAACATATACCAAAATTCCTTTGCCTCAACTGACAAACAATGAAGGATACATAGCTCACATCTAATCAATCATCTACCATGTAGCTTCATTGGGCCCAAAGTGTTTCCACTGCACTTTAACTTGCTCTATTGCTCGATTTCGAAGCATGAGTTGTTTCTGTTGTAATATGCATTGAGATTTCAACTGGAATTATCCTTCTGGTTCCACCTACAATATAGACAAGTCAATCACATGATCAACATCCTTCACATATCCTTTAAGCAATGAAACATGGAAAACATCATGGACTTCCGGTGTCAGCAACAATGCAAGTGTGTAGGTCATTAGTCTAATCCTCTCAAGGACCTCGAAAGGCACGTGATACCGATGTGCGAACTTAGCACATGATCGAATCCTTGAGGAGCTCCTCTTGGGATTGATGTGCAAGTGCACATGCTCCCCAACCTAAAACTCCTTAAATGCCCTGTGTTGATATGCATAACTCTTTTACCTATCTTGTGTGCCTTTAGATTCTTCTTGATAATCTACATTTCCTGTTCCATCTCTGCCAACCTGTCTGATCCTATCAATACCCTGTTCACTTGATCACTCTAGCTGATTGGAGCATTACAACTCCAGCCATAAAGTTCCTCAAATAGACTCATCTTCAGTGACTCCTAATACCCATTGTTGTAAGCAAACTCAACTTGTGGTAGATACTTCTCCCACTTCCTCTGTTGGTGCATAACATACATTCTCAACATGTCCTCCATGATCTTGTTGACCCTCTTTGTTAGTCTATGGATGATAGGTTGTACTAAAGGCCAACGATGTACTCAAACCTGCAAATAACGCCTTCCAAAACCTAGAAGTGAACTTGACATCTCTGTCTGACATAATCTTTGTAGGAATACCATGTAATATCACTATCTCACTAATAAATACTTGAGCTACCTCACTAGCTAAATTAGTAGACTTCACTGGAATAAAATGAGCTACCTTGGTCAAGCTGTCAACCACAACCTTGAATGAATCATGCTGCCTAGATATCCTCGAAAAACCTGTAATGAAATCCATATAAATGACCTCCCATTTCCATTCAAGAATCAGAATCGACTGCAGTAAACGACCTGGATGCTTGTACTTTTCTTTACCTGTTGACAATCCAAACACCTTGCGACAAGCTTAGATACTTATTTCTTTAGATTCAGCCAATAGTAGAACTTCTTCACAAATGTTAGAGTCTTCTGATATCCTGGGTGACTTGAATAGGGCTTAACATAAAATTCCAGCAAGATAAGCTTCTCTGGCTCACTGTTGTCCGACATATTGATCCTGTCCCTAAATATGACCAAACCATCTATCATGAGATAATAATCCACATCATGTACCCTGTTGTTGTAGCCTATGCCTAAGCTATTGGTACTCATCATCCTACTATCCTACTTGTAAGATCCGATCCTGTAAATCCGTCCCATATGAACTCATCGTTGTTATGTGATTTACTTTCACCCTTCTGCTAAGAGCATTTGTAACCATGTTTTCCTTACCCTTAATGTACCTGAAATCGAAGTTAAACTCACTGAGCATGGCCAACCATCTAGCTTTTCTGACATTCAAATTAGGTTGGTCAAACAAGTATCTCAACCCGTTATGATCTCTCATTAACACAAACCTCCCACGAAGGAGATAATGCCTCGACATCTTCAAGGCATCGATGATTGTTGCCAACTCGAGATCATGCATCACATAGTTATGCTCATGCTAATTCAATTTTATTTACTCATAGCATACTACCTGTCCCTCCTGCATCAAGACTCCACCAAGTCCTCTCTTGCAAGAATCTGTACACACCACAAATTCTTTATTTGGATCTGCAATCTTTAGAACTGGGGCATTTGTAAGCAACTACTTCAACGACTTAAAAGTAACTCATTCCTCTGTCCATTCAAATTTATTTCCTTTTCTCTGCAATGATGTAATAGGATAGGCAATCCATGAGAAGTTCCTGATGAACCTCTTGTAGTAACCCACTAACCCCATGAATGATTTGACCTCATCTACATTTCTAGGAGTTGTGAATTCCATAATAGCTCTAATATTTTCCAAATCCACCATTATACCTTCCATGGAAACAACACGTCCCAACTAATGTACATATGTATGAAAGAAGTTTCACTTGCTAAGCTTGGCATACAACTGATGCTCTCTTAGCAATCTCAATACTGATGCTAAGTGTTCGACATGCTCTTCCTCATTCTTAGAATATATCAATATCATCAATGAATACAATCACAAACTTGTCCAGATAAGGAAACAAAACATTATTAATCAAACACATGAAAGTAGTTGGAGCATTAGTTAAACCAAAAGGAACCACAACAAAATCATAATGCCCATACCTGGTGCAGAAAGAAGTCTTGTAAATGTCCTCTTCTTTGATGCATACTTGATGACACCCTAATCTCAATTCAATCTTCAAGGATACAATTTCTCCCTTGAACCGATCAAACAAATCATCGGTCCTCAACAATGGATACCTATTCTTGATCATCACCTTGTTCAGTTGCTTGTAATCAATACAAAACCTGAGAGTACCATCCTTCTTCTTCGTGAACAACACCGGTGCACCCCAAGGTGACACACTTGGCCTAATGTATCCCTTGTCAAACATTTACTTCAACTGCAACTTTAGTTCCACTATCTTTGGAGTGCCCATCCTGTAAGGTGCCTTTGATGCCAATGTTGCTTCTAGTACCAACTCAATAGAAAATTCCACTTCCTTGTGAGGAGGAAACTCTAAAATCTCTGCTGGAAATACATCCTGAAACTTCTATAACACTGAATACCTATTCAAGACTTCTGCATCCTCAACATACTTACATTTATCACTAGAAACATGCACTATAAATAACACAGACCTTTTCCTGCAATTGCGCTTTGCCTGCATAGTTGTAACCATTCTCACTAATGTAGGCTTCTTCTTACCCTACAAGATTCTATGTTCTCTATTGTCATCCAAGCACTCGATAGCCTTCTCATAACAATCCTCCTTAGTCCTATGAAGGTACAACCACCAACCAAGACTCTACATGCACTTTTTTTCTCAAACCACACTTATCCACCAAGTCAGGATTAACATAACTATAATTAGATCCAGGGTCAATCAAAATATGAATAAATTGATCACAGAGCTTACCTTCCATCTCAATAATGGATATCTCGTGATCCACCTGCTTGTTATCAAATGCTGCATAGATATGAGGAATGTTATTCCCAACATCCCCAACAGTCTGTGCCTCCTAAGCACTTAGATTTGGGGCCTACCACCCTGATACAATGGAAAATCCTTCTTATGATGATCCTTGCCACATATCCAACACTGTAATGGAACACTACCTTTTTTTTTTTCCACTCTCCAGACCAAGACCCATGTCCCTTCTCAACTACATTAAACTTCTTGTAAGGAGCAAATCTAGAGAGGAAGGTGAGTCTTCCTTTCCCAGATTGTGCAATGTAGCCTTGGTGAAGGCAGAACCCAGGCCAAGGTTGGCCTGACTTGCCGACGAGCAACTGAAATCAAGCTAGTGAATGCATGGAGACACTAAGTGATAGTAGAAGTGATTAACAGTGCATGAAAAACATGAATGAAAGATTCAACAAACAGATCAACATGCATGTGGGTGAGGCACTTTGTTGGTTGGGCGAGCGTCCATGCAAAATAATTTCATACATGCGACAGCAGTGAGATAGCAATGAAAACTAAAACAGATCTAGGACAAGATAACATACATGTAAATGATAGCAAGCGTTCAAAGAAATCAAGCAAACAATACTCACACAAGCGAAAACACAAAAAGCGAAAGAAATGCAGCACAAGGCATGGGAAGCGAGCTTACCCGAAAACAACTAAGCTGAATGTTTCGACTGCTCCTATATGTGATGTGGGATGTCAAAGCTACAAGGTTGATGTGAGGAATGATCTATGCAGTGTTCGGTTGATGAGTTTTGATAAGATCGAGGTTGTGACACGCATGCCACGAATCTAGGGGGAGCGACACTTAGTGGGAGGTTTTAGAATTGCTCCTTGCATGTAACCTCCAACTGCTAAACATAGATCCCTAAAACAAGGGATGCCTTGGGATAAGCAACCCATGTATGGAAGTTTGTTATGCTCAGTCTTAGAGGGAATCAATCAACTCAACTGCACATGCAAGAGACTGCTCGACCGCTGGAGAAAAATGAGCATTTCTGGCTGGGAGCTAGGCCACCTGCCCAACAGATTTGCGCAATTTCTGGACAGAGCAACTAACTGCTCCCCAGATTTGTGCAAATTCTTGGGTGAACAACCTGCAACTGGGAAAATTTGCGCAAATCCTGCTGGGAGGGTTGGCAGGTAGGATTGCGCAATCCTGGAGCCCAACAGGCTGCCAGAGAGGATTGCATGATTTATGGAGGGAAGGTTAGTTGCCCTCCAGAAATGCGCAACTTTCAAGGGGAAGCTGCTCAGCCTGCAGCTGGACCGAATCTAGTTGAACAGCCTGTGAGGGGAATGGATCAAGCTATGATCGACAAACTGCCTTTGTGCAAGAAATACACTGAAGCTTGTGAACTTGAGGAAGCAGGGCAAGCTGCTGTGAAGGTTGGAAGGGAGGCTCCAAAACGAGGCTAAAGAAGAATTTTGGAGGGTGATTGTAGCTGCTACAACAGGAGCTAGGAACATCAACTTACATGTTAATTTGATTATGTGTTTAAGAGTTCTTCCTATATAATTGACTTCTGAATACATTGAGTAACCATACATCCTTCCTAGATAACTGGGGAATACAATGGAAGACCATGTGTTCAACATATAGAGGTTTTTCCATAGGATGGTTCAGTATCGAGACGAACCCGTGGTGATCTGGGAGGTTGAGAAGAGTCAATTATGCAAAGCACATCAATGATAGTCTGAAGCGGTTATGTTTTAAATGGAGGTGAAGTGACAACTTGAAGATGTGGTGGTGAAATAGTGGTGTTTGCAAGATTCCAAAGTGGATGTGAGTGCTGATGAAGACCAGTCAGACATATATCGTATTGCTTTTGTAATATGTGTTTTTAATGTTTTCCATGTAAGCATTAAGGGAGGGTGTTGGAAGTAATGATTCCATGTGATGTGTGAGTTGTCATTGTAGTCCCTAGGTGTCAATCTAAAAGTGGCGAGTTTCCTATGTGTGAGTTGTAATAGCTATCTAGATGTGTCATTGTTAGTGATCTAGATACTATAAATATGTAAGAATTTAGATCAATAAAATATAATGAATGTGATTTGTGTTGTGTGTTATGGATCTCTCTATTTTCTAACACCCTCTCACCCATCATGTATGGATGATAGTGATGATGACCATGATACTTGTCCAAACCAAAACTAGAGTAGAACCCATATCCACTTCCTCTCCTATTAGGTGTATCCAAGAACCTGCCATCTCTGGCCATGTCATCCCTATCTGACTTGTTCCCACCATGATACCTGCTATCATAGGACCCATTAGTCATGTCCTTCTGTTCATAACTCATCTGTGGCTTCCCCTGTCTCCGCAAGTCTGATTGCTCTTAAGAATAATTGCATTGACCTCTGCTTTTTTTTCATGTGCCCCGACAAGTCTTTCCTGTGACTCAATGATCCTGTCATTATCTACTTTGCAACTTCTGATATCTCCCTTTAAACTTCTCACGATGTCTGCTATGTTTGGATAATAGTCATCTTTGTGATACTCATATGATATGTAAGGGGAGTCTTGTGAATTGTAATCCACCATTTTGCTATTAATCTTTGATCCTCTTCTTTCTAAAAACATACCAAGTTAGATATAGACCAAATATAAACAAAATCAACATACGTCAGTGAAGTTCATGGGAGGCTATCTCGTTTACAAAATCAACTAGATTAGCACGATACATGTATATACATAATCATTTCAATATTTCAACATCATGCATGATATTAACACTAATTGCACAAAATGACCTCATGCACGAAAACCATAACCATGACAATGAATACATAACAAACATATGGACATTGACATGCATGCATGAAAAATACATTCTGCCCATTCAGTCCAAGTATTTGAACCATGCTCTGATACCAATATGGTATTAGATAACACCCAAAGAGAACGAAAACCCGCTCTGATACCAATCTATAACACCACCTCCCACATTTACCAAGTTTCACCATCCTGTCTAGGTAAACATGAGTTGAGGGCTACTATGACATGACCCAACCTCCTAAGTACAGTTAAGGAAGTGGATACTAACCTTCCTCAGGAGCTTCAGGACGCCGAGGAGCTAAACAACCACTCCCAGTGCCCAAAACCTGAATTGGAATGTTTTTTTAGTGACCTGGGCTCCCAACTGCATGCATGACAAGGCCTCCATGCGGTTGAGGGCCTCCAACTTCACGCATAAGCTTGCCTAGGTGCGGTTGTGACCCAAATTCTTTAGTTTAGAGGTGTGGTCCCAGATTCTGAGCCACCGTTTCAGGCTAGCTTCAAGACAACTGCCTAGAACTTAGTGAGACTTTCCAGAATGATAAATAACATCAGGACAAAGCAATTCATACAAAACTTGATCAAATACTTGACCTAACCAAGCCTAACCATGACAATCATTTTGTCAAACATATTGAGAACTTATAATCTATAGGCCATGAATGCATATATGAACTTAGGGGTTTGATTGTTATCTTAGAATCATTAAGAAGGTCTAACACCCTCTCATAATAGTTGCAATAAGATTTTTTAGCTCATGCATTCATTAACCATTCATCAACTAATCAAACATATCAAGAGCCATAACTAGAACTTGTTACAAAACCATGCTCATAACCAACATATATCCAAAATAATAACCATGAGAGAACAACCATCGAAGCCACATAATAACAAGCACATGTTCCCATGAAATACAATAGGTAAATAACTCTTATTAACATATACAAAAGCCAACCAAGTCAAGGAATTCCATGTAACACCTTACCATAGATTGAGCTGAACCAAATGTTTCTTTCCACCGATCACCCCCGTACCATATTCCAAGCATGAATGTGGGACTCAAGACATAAACAACTAGGACTTCCCGAAGATTAAACCACCTCCACCCTCATGCTCCCGCGATCCCACCAAAACCAGTCAAGAGATCACATAAGCAAACCGAAATATAAACAACCAGGGCCTCCCGAAGATTAAATCACCTCCACCCTTAAGCTATAGTGATCCTACCAAAACTAGTTAAGAGATCACTAAGCCCCAAAAAAGCTTAGATGCCTCAGAATTTATTCACCATTACCTTGAGCTATTTTCCTGTCTCCACCCACATATTGAGGGCTTCCTGGAGATTAAGCCATATCCACCCCTAACCCTTGGGAATTTTCTCGAGACCACCTCACCTAGTTCCAAAACCATCTAGAAGTCCAAAGCTCAATCAAATGAAAGAACCCCATGACACCATGGCTATCTAGAAATGACAAGGCAAGGCTAAAACCACTGTCACACTCGACAAAATTCATGCCAATGACATCAAAATAACCAAATACATACATGCAAGTACCATTCATTCACAAACCAAGTAGGAAATCACACATGAAATCTATTACTTGCAAGTCTTCTTGTTGACGCTGCTTGGTCCAACCTTCCTTGCTTGTCCCTTTTTTTCCTTGTCCTTCCTTTTCCCTCCTTTTGTTGCTTGCTTGGTTTCTCCTCTTAGTGCTCTTCTCTCTGAATCTAATTCCAAAGGCAAACTGACAAAAAACTGTGAACTGATCCTCAAAAGCCTTTTATGATTGAGGCCTCTGTTTTCTTCAATTTCCTCTATTTTTCCTTCATTTTTACTCTCATGTAAATTTGTGACCCTTCATCTCCCTTTTCTCCTATTTTCCTTTATTTTTCATAAATAAAATGCCAAATAATGCCTTTTTTCCTTTGCTAATGCCTTAGCCATAATAAATCGGAAGTGACACCCACTAGGATGTTTTTCCTAACATTCAACTTGGAATACGTGTCCCATGACCTTAGTCTGATTCTTTTTCCTTTATTAACCTTTATTACATGAAAATTTAACCTGGGGCTGTTACAAATTCTGAAATGGATTATTTAATAATTGAGAGTCTAACAATAATTAGATTTTATTCTCCGCTTCCCTTTTGGGTGGTAGCACTTTAGACTCCTCGAACCCTCCGCCATATGCTTGTAGCAATGTAACGAAACGGAAATATTTAAAATACTTCGAAGACAAAGACATCCGTCATAGGATAGTAATTGTAAATTGTATATTGTATAAAAGAATTGATATAGGATGAGTACAAATGAGAATGAGGGTCCTGTATTTATAGCCAAGTAAGTACCCTTTCACGAATAGACATGTTTGAAGAGACATTCCTCTTTGTTTAACTAATTATTATTTAATGACAAATTATTATGATTATTATTTTTTATCTATTTTTATTTGTTTATACATAATTTATGTTCATAACATTACCTTCCACTTCAAAAAGCTTTGTCCTCAAAGCTTGTTGATGAATGGACTTGATCTCTTTTTCTGCTACGAATGTCTTCTCGCCTCAGGACAATCATCCTTGTTGATACAAGTTGATATGATCCTTGGAGTGACATATAAAATTGTCGCACGGAGGACAAATCTGACCATCCTAAATTAACCTTATGTGGAATCTTCTGATCACTGGAATTTTGTGATGAATAGTTATCATAGGGATGGATTTTACAAACTTTGGTATTCTTTGGAACATACATTTGTTGCTTGTGTTATGAATGATACCGGTACGTATATTGATTGGAAAGTCTGCTCTCATGAGTCTGATGTCGATAAATAGTTCTTCTGGTTCGACTTTCCTTTATCATTTTGGCAGCTTCCTGATTTTCTTCAGGTCCTGCCATTGTTGAGCTGTCATCATTATCTGGAATTTCCATTGTTTGAACTACAACATCTGCATAAGTTTTAACTTTCTTTGGTTTCTCATCTCTTTTTAGAGATAAGCTACCATCACCGAGCTAGTTTAATTCCATTATGTATATAAGCATATTTTAGTTCTTCGATATTAATGAAATGAAGTTTTATTTCTACTGCATCTCTGTGTTTATGTGTATATCTGTATTTTATTGCATTCCTGCATAAGTTCGGATTAGGGATAGACTGATACAACTAATAAATCTGGTTGAAAATAATACTTAAATTTGTATATGAGGGGAGATATCGTGAATATAAATGGTGAATTATATTTAAGGAATCACCAATAACAATCACCTCTGAAATTCCTAGATTCAAAATTTTCCCCAAACCCTGATATAAGGCATATGCTTCAACAATGTTATTAGAAGTGTGACCTAAACCCCAAACATGCATATGTTCTTGATTCTTAAGGTAAAAAATTACCCCACCCCACCGCTCCTGCCACTCTGTAAACTTGGGTTTTTAAAGAGTGAAATATATTGTATATTTTCCACTACTCTACAATACTCTATTTCATAATAAACTTAAGGCTAAAATTCACAAGATTAAGATCTATTAAACCTCCAATCAGAGAACTAAAATTTCTAGATATCATTGAATTGTGAATTACAATGAAATTTCAACAACTTATCAGAAGGATTCTACCCATAAGTGCCAAGAAATAGGTAGGAAACTAATAAAGTTTAACGCTACTTTCTACCACGATTTATGAAACACTTTATATTTTAATTACTAAATTGTTTAAACTTAGTTACTTTGAATCCACTAGTAAAAGTTTAAAAAACACATCAATTTTTAAGTAAAATATGACCGACAATGAGAAAGTTGTGGTGAAGAATGATAAAGCATCAACCTCTGCGAGGACCATATTTCTAAAATTTAATTATAGTTAAGATTACATCACATATCTTGAGCTATATGTTATCATTTTGTCATTTTATACATTATTCAAGTGACATGTTCAACATTTCTACCATCTTTTAATAGATTAGCTGGGTTATATCAATGATTTGCATGTGTTTTAGATTAAAGTTCCTTGCATTTTAACGCAACATAGTGATTTTTTTCGATAATTCGAGTTAGATATAAATTCCATGCATAAATGTATGAGAGACACATATTACCCACCAATTACATAATATTCTTGGCCATCGACTACTCTACGAGGGCATTTAATTCAAAGGAAAAATAAAATAAATTGTTACATGTTTCCTTTTACATTCCCTTCATATTTATCTTAGACATCAAAGGATAATAATTATGTAAAAATGAATGCTTTTACTTACCTCTATTTCATTTGCAGATACAATTGTGTCAATCTTAACTTCATAACTATCCATTTATGTAAGGGGTGTGCAATGCAGGGAATTATGTTATGTTTTGGTTAAGTGTTTATTTAGAGATGTCACTGATAATAACAAGGGATAGTTTTCCAATGCACTTAGGTGAAGATTTTTTTGAAAGTTGAAAATAAATTTTTAATTCTATAATTTCTACTTCCCAATTTTAATTCAATATTGGTTAATTATTAAAATATTTTGTTTTGTTGTAAGATCCAAAGTTTTATGGGCTCAACAACTTTGGTGTAAGATATAATTTTGTTGTAATATATTGCACTTGTAAGACCTTTGATTTGATGAATCTCACTTTGTTTTATAGA
Source organism: Pinus tabuliformis (assembly GCA_031772625.1). NCBI lineage: Eukaryota > Viridiplantae > Streptophyta > Pinopsida > Pinales > Pinaceae > Pinus > Pinus tabuliformis. Next base: position 1,104,277,152 of record CM062811.1, read on the forward strand.
GTTATTCAATCATTCAATTTGTCATCTTAAATTGTGTGAATTTTTACTATTTTTCTATTTATTATGTTTATTTTTTAATGTTTTGGGTTTACATTTCGCAATCTTTTCTTTATTATGTTAATTTGTGGTTATTTTTTATATTTAAGATCATTTGTGCTCTATTGAATCAATAATTTATTAATATAAGGAAACACCATATTAATCTAATAGGATTTAATTATGGAATATAATTTTTTCATCTTTTATCAAATATATCCATCTATTCATTTGATAAAACATTTAATTTTCATAATTTCAATTGTTTCATTGTATAAAATGAAATTATGACATTATAGTATACTTATCCTAAAAATGTGAAAGATCTTATATACAATCTAGACTATTGTAATTTGCATCCTTCACGCATGACAAAATTGGCCCTTGTAGTCATAAAGAAAAGATCAAATATAAGACAACTATCCCAAATGGGCACAAAATTGGACAATTATCGAAAGGCTTTAGCCTTTAGAACCATTTTGTGTCACTAACCCCTCTTTTAACCATGAATGTGTAGGAATGGAACCTCTAGACCCATTCTATGTTGTTGCCCAATCTTGTAATCATGAAGGTGTAGGAATGGAACCTCTTTGTCCAATGATTAGGCCCACATTGTTATTATTGAGGTGAAAAGTAGGACAATGTATATTGATCATCTCCCTTATGAAGCGTAATTGATCAAGTAGTTTATTCAAGGAAGTGCTTAGTTGCCTTTGCTTTTCAATTTCTCTTTGTGCTTTTTCAAACTCCCTCTACCTGTTTTTATGTCTCCTCTGAGTCCTCTCTTATTCCCTCTCTTTTTTTCCCTCATGTATTTTTGTGATATTTTGTTGCTCTCTAACATGTCATTCCAACTCACATTAGACTTTTGTTGCTCCTCCTTCTCCCTTGCAACAATCCTAGTTGCCTCCCTAACATAATTGCATCCCTAGCCAAGTAAGGTATCCTACACACAATTAAATGTGTAGACTCATTATTATTGTGTGTTTTTAAACACAAGGGAACATGAAATGACTATTTTGGAGTATTTCATGTGACCTCGAAGTCTACATATATAAATGAAGAGAATCTAATTAGATATTTTTACTTCTGAAAAGATTTAATAATTTGACATGTAATGAAATATCTCTTTCATTTCAAGATTTTTTATAACCCTTGGAATATCAAGTGCTGAATTTGAATGGTTTGGTAGTTAGAAGGTCACAAGCCATATCACATGATTAAACACGAGGTTTGTAAATGAGAAAAAGGCCTTTGATATCTCACTGATTAGCCTTATATAGTTGCGTTTATGTAGAATTTAGGGACCATGATGGTTTCGTGAATGTGACAAAATTTATAGCTAATGCATTATCATCAGATAAAGACAACGAAATTTCATTTTGTTGATTTTTTGTGTATATTTCCTTGGTCATGTTGAATGTTAGTTTAAAATATTAGTTTTTTGTTTGATAAATTCCATTCTGTGAATCTGATTACAACCATATGGTGCATCAAGTTGTATTAAAGAATTCTTATAACTCAAGGAAAGGAAGATGCCAAAACATGAGAATGTTAGGAACGAAAGTGACATTTTGATTTATGGAAAATATTTTTGCTTGTTTTGAATAGGTTTTGATGGTAATAAAACCTAAAGCAAGAGAAAGGCAAGGGGAACATGAGAGAGACATTTGTTGCAAATGCTAAAATTTCTAAAAGAAAGAGGTAATGTTAAGAGTTGAAATTTCAAATTATAATGGTACCCTGAAAGCTAAAAAATTAATTGATTGGTTGGGAGAAGTAGAAAGGTATTTTAATATGATAAAGTTGAAGACCCTTGTAGGATGAAGTTTGTCGTCATCAAGTTGAAGGGGCATGCAAATTTGCCCCTCTTTTTTTCCATGTAACCAGGCACCCCACCCTCCAACCTGTAGGCAAAGTTGAGGTATTCTTTAGGTCTCAAGGTTGTTCAACAACAAGGCTTAAAGTATTTAAAAAAAACATATTCAATATGATCTCAACATGTCACTTGGGGGAATTGAGCCTAAGTGGGGAGGATAACAATCTTTCCTCCAACTAGGTTTGTCTACGAAAAGGCATAATTAATAATCACAAGGAGAAAATCAAGACATGGAAGAAAATGGTAAGTAAAACAAAACAAAAAATTCTTACCTTAGATTAGTACGAGAGTGCACAAAATAGTTCTTCGTTTTTTTTCAATTAGATTAAGCATCAAGGAGCTATAATTCAATAAATTGTAGGGTATATCAATGGCCTAATATTTTAGATTCAAGATGAAACAAGATGTAATAGCCCCGGGTTAAGTTCATGTAAATAAAATAAAGGCAAGGTCACAGGACACATATTCCAAACTGAATGGAGGGAAAAAATATTACATTGGGAATCACTTATGGTTTATTATTGGCTACGCAAATTGGCATTGTTGGGCGCAACCCAACTTGACCTAGTTTTGGTAAAGAATCCGCATTTTGAGGAGCGAAGTGTGCAGTGAGCGCACAACAAAGTACGAAGTGGACCGCGCAACGAAGCAGTTGGAATATACCACGCAGTATAAGGGCATTGGAGTGGGTCGAAGTCCCTCCTTTTTGTAAAAATCATGTAATGTTGTAAAATACGAATGGTTTTCAGACAATCATAGATTTTTTTAGGGATTCCATGGAATATGGACCATGGCATTTTGATGATATATCCCTCGATGTAATAATATATATATATGGATCAATAATAAAGAAAAGAGACATCACATCTTGAATTGAATAGTTGTATTCTTGTGATCTGTGGTTTGTGGCAAAGGAAGAGGTTATGTAGTTGAGTGCATAGAGGCCCGAGTCTACAACTGAGTGCGTAGACGACCTGCAACTTAGTGCGGGTCAAGAACTATTTGTTGTACAAGAATTATTATTATAAGAAATAGTTTTTGTAGACGTAGTCCCAAATTAGGATGAACCATGGTAAAATTGGTGTCTTCATGTGTATATTTTCTTATTATCTGTTGTAGAGTAGCAGTTTATTACAGTTGCATTTCATTACAACGCAATGATGATTATGGTTTTATATGATATGTTTATGTGATTAAATGTTGGGGATGGCCCAACTTGGTCCAAGTTTTGGGTAAAATACCCCACAGAGCTCGCAAAGATATATTCATCGCGCGGTCTTTTAGGGCTTTGGGGATGGGACACAGCCCTTATTTTGTAACGGGTATTGGGTATTAATCCTTGCTTTTTGGATCCATGGTATGTGGACCATGGTTTTTGTAAAGATGAAATGTATTTAAGGATGTGTTATACCTTAGCGAAGAAATAGAACATAATAGAAGAGATCATTCAACTATTGTATCTTTCTATCTTCTGTATTTTGGAGAAGGCTCCGTAGCTGAGTGCGCGGAGGCCTTGAAGAGTCTGCAGCTGAGTGCACAAACCACCTACAGCTGGGTGTGCAGGTTAGGAAGGAGCATATATTGAAGATAATTATTAATAAATAAGAAGTTTTGGTGAAGTACTGTATCTCTTATGTGTGTATTTTCTACTCTTATGTATCTGGTTATGCATGCTTTTCATTGAATTATGCGAAGAAATCTAGGATATAATGTTATTTGTTAAAGTTTATGGGTTTAATGGGAATCTGTTAAATTAATCATCTGCATGAAGTTCTTATGCATGCAAATTTATAAGATCAATATAAAGTAGAAGTAAATACATGGTGCCACTGCGCAGATATCCCTTTGGTTGCAAAATCCTGGTTCGGCAGCCTCGCATAACTGCTTCGGATGAGACTGCGATCTGGTTGCAGGTGATTGCTGGAAGGGAATGTAGTTGAGGGTTTTGTTGGTGTGCAACACATTCTGAACTTGGGTCAAGCCCCATCAAACCAACAAATGGTTTCGTTGCCAACACCGAAAACAATAAGACAATTGCGTACTATGCTAGGACACACTGGTTACTACAGGAAGTTTATAAAAGGATATGTGCAGATAACTGTGCTGATGGAGAAGTTGTCGAAGAAGGATGTGACCTTCCAGTGGGATGAAGGAGCTTGGACGTGCATAAAGAAAAGATGGTAACTGCATTGATTCTAGTTTTCCCGGATTTGAAGAAAGTGTTTCATGTGCATGTTGATGCATCTTACATAGCTTTAGGAGTAGTACTGGCACAACCAGGAGCATGGGATATTGATCATCCCATATCATTTGCAAGTAGGAAGGTGTCTAAGACAGAAAATAATCACAACGCGATAGAAAGGGAGGGGTTAGATATGGTGTATGCACCATAGAAGTTCAGACATTAGTTGTTGGGAGCACACTTTAAGATGTTCACAGATCATTCCGCGTTGAAGTACTTGGTGAATAAGCTTGTTTTAGAAGGGAAGATCTCTCGATGGTTGTTATTATCCCAAGAATATGACTTCGAAGTTATAGTGAAGCCAAGAAGATTGAACATTGGGCTCGATCATCTATCCAAGACAGAGACAGGAGAAGAACCTACAAGTATTGAAGATAACGTGCATGATGAACAACTGTTTGCAATTAAAGTTGCAGATGATAAATTCGCGGATATTATTCAGTTTTTGTCCACATGAATGGCGCCCGCGGAGTACACTACAAAGCAAAGGAAGGAATTGGTGGTTCGAGCAACTGATTTCTCACTGATTGCCAGACACTTGTATAAAATGGGACGGGATGAAGTACTACGTAGATACGTCCTTGAACATGAAAGACAAAGCATTCTGAAAGAAGCTCATGCAGGATTCATAGGTGCACATTATGTAGGAAAAGCCACTACACAAATGATTTTGAGAGCTCGGTTATGGTGGCCTACAATGCACAAGGATGCAAAAGACTATTTTCAAGCATGTGATGTATGTCAAAGGATAAGAAATCCATCCAAAAGAGATGAAATGCCACTAGTACCATAGGTGACTTTGCAGGATTTTGATAAATGGGCAATTTACTTTGTTGGACCTATCAGTTCACCGGGGAAAATGACTAGTTTAATATATATCATGACCGCGACTGATTATTTGACAAGATGGGTCGAGGCAAAGCTAGTAAAGGATTTCAGTGCAGAAATCGCTACGAAGTTCATTTTCGAATATATATTGTCCAGATTTGGCTGTTCGAAGATCTTGATCAACGACCAGGGGACACATTTTTTGAATAATATGATTGAAGCACTAACTGAGGAATTTCAAGTTTACCATAAGAAGAACACTCCCTATCATCCTCGGGCAAATGGGACATTAAAAGATTTTAATAAGGTTCTGGAGAATGCATTGACCAAGGTGTGCAACGTGAACAAAGATGACTGGGATTAAGGGATTCCAGTGGTGTTATGGACATATAGGACTGCATGAAAGAAATTGACTGGGCAAACACCTTTCAGGTTGGTTTACGGACAAGAAGCAGTTATACTTATGTAATACATTATGCCAAGCCTGAGAATTGTAGTTGTCACAGATATGGCAGACCCCAACATGATGAAGGAACGAAGGTCGCATATACTAGCTTTAGAAGAAGACAAATTCATAGTAGGATTCCATCAGCAAGTGCATAAACCAATGGAGAAAGCCTGGCATGACAGTTATATCAAGAAGAAGATATTTCAGGAAGGGGATCTTGTATTATTATATGACAGTAAGTTCGCGAAGTTCCCGGGAAAATTCAAAACACATTGGTTGGGGCCATATATCGTCAAGAAAATTTCAGATGGTGGTGTTGTTCAGCTCACGAAGTTGAATGGTCAGATGATTCCAAAATGAGTGAATGGTAGTAGATTGAAGATATACAGGGACGACTATGTCCCTGGAGCTTCACACTTAAAAATGAAAGGAAGGAAGTCTTAGTGCAAGCTACAGTTGAAAGTGGGAACGAGACTATAAACTACTCTACAGGAAGGGACTTCGCCAAAGGAATATTACTGCATGATACTCAGGAGTATGACAAAGTCTGAGGGAGCTGCGATGAAGAAGAGGTGACTGCGCCAAAGGGGAAATCTGACGAAGTTAGCCGGAAATATGACCATTGAAAGGAAAAAGGGCACCATTAAAAGGAAATTATCGTTGTGGGGCATGAGAGAAAAGCATTTATGAAGCACAACTGGCTGTATCTAGCTCATACCTGCATTAAATGAGCCAAATCTAGAGACAATCATGAGCCTGGGAATTCAAAATTGTTATAAAAATTGCATCTCGCACCACATTTTACAATTTGCTTCCTAGAGAGATCATAAATTGCGCATAAGTGAAGAAGAGCTATTGCATGTCTGAGAAGACTTGGGAAGAATTGGTTAGGATATTTATAGAGAAAGTCCTACCTGTTATCATGGAGTCACAAGCATGAAAGACTACAGGGGCGAATGTGCTATTGTCCCCGACGCACTTAAGGCCACTGAGAAAACAAGTGCATGTATAACTTTAAGCACAAGCACAGACACAACCACAACCCCAATCACAACCACGAAAGATGAAGTAGAAGAGATAAGTTGAGGTCTCTGCAACAAAATTGAGAACATCACCGTGAAAGAAGACGTCGAAGGAATTACAAATGAAGAACACAGAGGATAAAGGAAAAAAACCCATGCAGAAAGGAAAGAAATCGGTACAGCAGAAGGGACCTCAGTAGGTCCACGATAGTGAGGAAGAAGCCGAGTTTCAGTGGAATGAGATAGAGGATGTGGAGATCCCCTCTATGCTCCTTGCGTACATGCCACCAATAAAGTCGGGCACAAAGCCGGTTAGGGAGCCAAAGGAAGGGAAATTTTCCACCTATACTCCATTATTTCCATAAGAGGTGCCTTTTGAAGGAGAAGTGTGGGGAAGAGCCCCCTAGCTCAAAATGGAAGACTGGGATCTCAATTACAGAACTAAATACCCTCAGTTTGAATCGAGTAGATATCTGAAGCAGGTTCGGTACCCAAAAAGCAGAGTAATAAGGTTAGAACTACAACAATGGGTTGCGGGAGTGCAGAGAGCAGGGCTTTTGAACATGCTGAATGTGCCACACTTCGATCGAAGCCCATTTAGTATAATCTCTACGCGTCAGCTCCTCGCATTGGTACATGATGGTTTCATTTGGCTAGGGACGAGGATCCTGATTGATGAGATGGTAATACAGAGAATTACGACATTGCCTCATCAGGGAAAAGACCCCGCAGAAAAATTCATGGGAAAAAATAAAGACAAGAGATGGCACAACTGATGAAGGACAAGTTCAGCTTAGTGAAGAAGTCGCGAGGATATGACATCAATTCTATTGATGACCAAGGATTGTGTTTCACCGCGCAGATATTGGCAGGAAAGATAATGAGGAAGTGCAAGGCGAATGAGGTGCCTACAATTGTAGTATATTTGGCTATGTTGTGCAGCACAGGGGTCCAGTTCAACTGGGCTACCTATCTATGCAGGGATTTTTTGATAGATTGCAGGGAAGCGGAGGAAGAGGGAAAGACATTCCATTATGCTTGGTTGATAATTCTCATCATAATGATTGCATGGAAAGAACCAGAAGACTCGCAATTTCCATCTATTGAGGTGGATGTTTGTGAGGCAACGAGGTATGCCTCCCTCTGGTTTACAAAGGAGCTGACGCGCGCAACAGAAAACAAGATCTTCTTTGTAGTGATGGTGATGGATCTGCATATGGTGGTGAATCAGTATACCAGACTGTCACTGAGCTTGTATAAACAATACTGGAATATTGCGGAGTTCAAGGCATACTTTCACAAGGCGTACAGGAAAGAGATGAAGTACCCAATGAAGACATGGCATCCATTGCCATACCTGGTAACAGAAGATGATCTCCTCGTGGTAGTGCAGGATTAGTCGGAGGAATGGATGACTCCACCCAGTGGAGCGGTTGAAGCAGTTGGAACATAGAAGGGTACGTCATAGGGTGCGGGTACAAGTAGGAAGAATTTTGATGTGGAGATAGAAGAAACAAGGCCAAGGCATGAACACAAAGAACACCTCAGCGATGTGGGCGTATCAAAAAATTCACCCTTTGTGGTGAAAATGCGACCAATTAAGAAGAAGAAGGTAGATAGGGGTAAGGGAGTGGTGTCGCTTGTCCTCACTGATCGGGACATTGAAGAGATAGTTGAAAAGATCCAGGAGATCAACACGGAAACCTGGGACAAGATTGATGATCGCTCCAAAGCGATCTTGGCTGAGGTGTAGTAGGGCATCGTGTTGCTGAAGGTGTTTCCACAAGAAGTGAGGCAACCAAAGAAGGTAACCTAACCATTGCAACTAGAACAAAGACTAGAAACAACTTGCAGTTAGGATGTTACAAGTGCTAGTTGGGGCACTGGAATTTGAAGTAGTAGACAAAGAGCAAGACAAAGCATGGCATAGTGTCAAGATGAATGTCGTTGTGCTACCCCTCTAGGTGCTGCATGAATTTCACCAAGGTATCACTGCAAAATTGCAAGAACGAGAGCAGAGTATGTCGCTATTAAAATCAAAGACAAAATCAGAAAAAACATCGATGAAGAATGAATTGGAGTAATTGGCCAAGGATAGGGAGGAAGTAAGGAAGCAACGAGAACAACTGGAGAAGGCCATTGCTGAGACTTGCAACATAGTTCCGGACGTGCAGGTTCTTGAGGATGAAGCACCAGTAGAAAAGGTCGCAAATCTCGCCCTCTGATCAAGGACTCAAAAGATACTGTGGCTAAGTTGAAATTTGAATACAAAGTGCAGATATCAGAGCTACGAATAAGGTTGAAGCCAGTGACACCACCAGAGGTTCGGGAACAAATACAAAGGGACCTCAATGCAACATTGAATGACATATCTGATATGGTGGCAGATTGTGGAAAACTGCTCGACGATACGATGCATATTTGGACCTCACTGCAGTAGGATCCAAACATCTTAAAGATCGAGGAAGAATTGCAGGCCAAGCAGAAGCGCCGCGATGAGATCCTGGAAGCTATGAAGACCTTACCAGTCTTGCAGAAGCTTGCCAACATTACTGAAGGAAAGAACCTCTAGGCACAAATAGATGGTCTTCATAGGAAAGCACAGATCTTACAGGAGAGGACTCAACCGTGGTAGGAGGAAGCCCTACAACTTTCCTAGGTAGTGGATGAGAGGCTGAAGGAATTGAAGAGAAGGGGAGCGGAAATACTGCAAAATATTGCTGGCCCTACTACAGAAGCCTTGCTTAAGGAGGCACGGGAAGAAGAAAAATTGATGGCAGAAACGCTCTAGCAGTACAACACAGTGTACAACATGATCGCAACAAAAATTAAGGGTGTTGAAGCTGAGTGACTCGGGACGAGTCATGGGTGAGTGTTGGGGACCTGTTGGGCATGGCCCAACTTAGTCCAAGTTTTGGGTAAAATACTCCGCAAAATAAGGAGCGGACTGCGTGGAGCTTGCGAAGATATATTCATCGTGCGGACTTTTAGGGCTTTGGATATGGGAGAAAACCCTTATTTTGTAATGTGTATCGGGTATTAGTCATTGTTTTGTGGATCCATGGTATGTGGACCATGGTTTTTGTAAAGATGAAATATATTTAAGGATGTGTAATACCTTAGCAAAGAAATAGAACATAATAGAAGAGATCCTTCGATTATTGTATCTTTTTATGTTCTGTATTTTGGAGAAGGCTTCACAACTGAGTGCGCGGAGGCCTTGAAGAGTCTACAATTGAGTGCGCATACCACTTGCAGCTGGGTGCATAGGTTAAAAAGGAGCATGTACTGAAGATCATTATAAATAAAGAAGAAGTTTTGGCGAAGTACTCTATCTCTTATGTGTGTATTTTCTACTGTTATGTATCTGATTATACATGCTTTTCACTAAATTATGTGAATAAATCTAGGACATACTGTTATTTGTTTAAGTTTATGGGTTTAATGGGAATATGTTAAATTAATCATCCGCGCGAAGTTCTTATGCATGAAAAGTTATAAGATAAATATAAAGTAGAAGTAAATACACGACGCCATTGCGTGAATATCCCTTCAGTTGCAAAAGCCTAGTTTTGAAGCCTCCCATAATTGCTTCAGGTGAGACTGCGATTTGCTTGCAGGTCATTGCCGGAAGGGCCAGTAGTTGAGGGTTTTGTTGGTGCGCAACACATTCTGAACCTGGGTCAAGCCCCCTCAAACCAACATTAAATGAATGTGGCGAAGTAATCTATGTATGTTAAAGATAAAAGAACATAAAATTACCACATCGCATCATCCCTCAAGGCTACAAAAACCTAGTTCTGCATCCTCCCATAGTCATTTCGGGTGAGATTGCGATCTGCTTGCAGGTCGTTGCCGAAAGGACTAGTGATTAAGAATTTTGTTGGTGCGTAGTATAGATCGAACATGGGTCAACTCGAATCATAACCAACAAATGGTTCCATTACTAGGATCAGGATCTGTTTGAGGGATATGTTTATGAGGCATCTGTCAAAGAAGGAAATTCAAAATTGGCTAGAATCGAAGGAGTGAGAACTTGCAGATTAATATAACAAAAACATTTTTCTGAAGTCTGAAGCTTGGTTACAGAGATATATTTTTATAGATCAATACGAAATTTTCTTCGCATTAGTTCCTGTTGAACTGTATGAGTGGATATCAAGGTTGACTGAAAGAAAGACCTGTTTTAAAGGCGTAGAACCTACAATGTGTACTGCCAAATTGATACAACAACTCAAGAGCACTGACAACATGATTTCAAGGGTTATTTATTTCTAGATTAATATCATCTTGGGAGGATTTATTACTGAGTTCGCAGTAGACCAGACCGTGTCCTAGAACGAAGCATAACGACGATTCTTCAAAGGACTGTGAGATAAGTATTTGAAATATTTAAAACTCTGGATTAAGATGCTTCTATGTGAAAAAAAGGTTTTACGGATGCAGCCTGATTGTTAGTTTACTTATGTTTGGAAGAAGAGAGAGTAAATTTGAGTTAGACATCACACTAACATGAAGTGGAAAAAGATATAGAGTTTATACCATAAAAAGAGCTCGTGGAAAAGACCCAAAGACCTTTGTAGAGACTGAATATAGTCCTCTGTTGAGTGAATCTGAAAGTGAAAGAGAAGATAACCACCCTAATAAGCCCTAGGTAGCTTTGCAGTATTCACCTTCCAAGCCTGAGATCTTGTAGAAGCCAGAATCTAGTAATAACCAAGGTGTTTTTGGCTCCTCCTACCCCACATCCCTCTCTCCTTACTTCTCCCCCTCCCCCTACCCCTCCAAGAAGAAATATGGCTAATGATATTAAGCTGTATGTTTTTAGAGGAACTGGATAGGAGGATCCAAAACAATTTTGGTTTTTATGTGAAGCTGTATGGACCATGAAGTGTGAAAATTTCTAAATCTACACATCAGAAATCCTACTGCAGTCATTGGCTTATCATATCCTACTTGTTTTTACATTCAACAAGTTATTTAAATGTTTCAACAGTGATGAAAAACATTACTGCAGACTACACTGACATACAAATCATAAACTGAAATAGATATGAGACATGTACTCAAGGGACACCATTATTTTTGGACAACACATCCCCAGAAAAACCCAATGCAGGAAAATCGATGCAACATATAAAGGGTTTGTATTATTAAGCAAGCAGAATCTAAGTACAACAGGTTGCCTCTCACACCAACTAACCTTTCAGAGAAATATTGGCAACAAGAAATACATACGAGGGTTTACCCCATTCTCTATGTCACAAGTGATCCACTGAATGGCTAACTCCGACAAGCACTGCGAAAATCCCAACACAATCTACTCTATGTGGGCCAATGTCTTACCTCTAGGAGACTGCGTCACTTCTCTGCTGGATCAATTTTCTCTCAGGAGCTTCGATTTCATCCCTCCCGGCTCAGAACATCAAACTCCCATCAAAATCTCAAACTTCTGATGATTACCTCGCACTGCCATTGTAAGAAACCTCTTGGCTTACGTCAGCTTCTCGTGAGCCCCTTCCTGGGCTACGTAGGCCTCTACGCTGCCTCTCCGATGATACTGCTGCCTCTCTGCCTGGTACTCGTTGGCTCGGAACTCCCTTCTAGTCCAATTCTCAGTTACTGCCCCTCTCACTGCAACTCAGATCACCTATTCGATTTTCTCAGCAAACCTCGCCCCAAAAAAATCGAATTGACTAATCACTTGGTGTATCTCTAACTGACCCTCAAGTCTCCTTTTATACTTTTCCTGTTGATGAATCAATGACCAAGATTAAGTCCCTAATCAATGGCTAAGTATAGACTTGACCCTCACCTCTTAGAAGCTTCTCACCCATATTTTTATTAATAACCATTAATATTTTTATTTTCCTGATGATGAGTTTGGGTCTGGACTCGAAAAATCGACAAAGCAAAAATGAAAACTGTGGAATATCCGAGTGTAAATTCTAAAAAACCTGACCACAGAAATCTACAATCCATTATCTTGACCCTGTACGGAGGGGAAACATGGAAGGAGATACGTAATCTCGAAAAGACAAGGGTTAAAATACAAAGGAAAGAGTCAGACCTTCACTTTCTCAAGCAATGCAGAGATTCTAATCTAACCCCTACCTTTGCCTACATCAAACACAAATTGCACAACCAGCACAACCATAAAGCATTTGAAAGGCTCAACAAATCCTTAATCCGCCTTGATATACGTAGGTGCAGAAATTTGTTATGGCGATTATCCACAACAGCCCTGGAGACCCACTTAAAACTTGCAGCAATAATCAGAGAAGACCTCTGGACATTCATAGATGCCTGCGCAGCGCTCAAAGCTGACAAAGAAAGGCAAACAACCCAAACAAAACATAAAGACAAATTGCAGAAGCTGGAGGGACTGCGAACAGACAAAAATGAAGGAACTGAACCACGCAGGTCAAAGAATACACTTATAAAACATGCTGTCAAGGAAAAGAACGCTATACAATAGATGGACAACGTAGGAATTGAATCAAGAAATCATTGTATAAACCCTTCAGACATGGACAAGACGAAATCAGAATGTAGCTCCAGTCTGCAAACACGCAGAACGTTGGCTTGCACACCCAGCTTGTACGAATCAGAGCTTTGTGTAGATAATAGAGAACATTGCAGCAAGGAAACGTTGAACAACGATACCAGAACTGGAGAAAATGAACCACGCAGAGAAACTCTGGTCAGCGAAGGGACAAAATCAGAAAATCAATGCATAAATGCATCAGACACAAACAACGCAGATACATGATACAAATGCACGTTGAAAAATAGCAGAACGCTGGTATGGACACCCAGCGGCAAACTGCGCAGCAAGGAAACATTAGACAGCGATGCTGGGACCAGAGAAGATGGAGAGCCGGTTAGAAATGAAACCTTGGACAGCGAAGGAATCTCATTCAACTCCAACCAATATTTGGGCGTAAATCTTCATAACATCAACAACAGTAATGAGGTATGCTTAAATAACAATAACCCAATCAACATAGATTATAAATTAAATAAAAACAATAAAACTAGTAATGAGGGTAAGGATAACAAATGTAACATAAAAAACATAGGTAAACACAATAATGTTAATAGGTTAGATAATAATATAAAGAATACAAATAGTGTATCTGAAAACCACAATAACCCAATTAACAAGAAAGTTATAAATATTTCTTCTTATGAGCTTAAAAAAGAAGAAATTGAAGTCCTATACAAAGGGCTCAATTTTGCCTTAGCTCCTAAACAAATCCCAAATGAAGAAATTATCTGTAGCCTAGAGGAAGAAATCAAGACGCTCAAGGAGGAAGACAAAGAACTTGTTAGACAAGAATGTGCGGTTATCCTTAGGAAAGCAAGACCTCCTAAGAAGAATCTGAACCAAGAACAACTCAGAGCCCTAAAAAACCTAAGAAATAACAATGACATTGTCATTCTAAAAGCGGACAAGGGAGGTGCCACTGTTGTAATGAATCATGAAGATTACATAAACAAAATGAAAGACCACTTATACAACAGTGGTAGCTACAAAAAGCTGGAAAAGAACCCCATCTCGAAAATCACAAGACTGGTCAAAAAAGCTATAAAAGAAACCAATCTAGATGAAAAACTGAAAGACACCTTACTCCTGACAGTGAAATTACACCTCGTATTTATGGGCCCCCAAAATTCACAAAACAGATGTCCCATTGAGACCTATAGTCAATACTATAAGATCACCCACTTACGAATTAACAAAATATGTCGCTATGAAATTAGCTCTGTTAGTTGGTAAGACCAGTTCTTACATAAAAGATTCCTACCAATATGTTGAATTCATTAAAAATTCTAAGATAGATCCGGGTGATAAAATCGTCAGTCTTGATTTTGTCCAGTTGTTCACTAAAATTCCCTTAGATGAAGCATTTCAAGTAGTAAAAGAGGTAGCAGACCCACAAACTGCAAGATTAGTTGAAATCTGTCTGCGGTCCACCTTCTTCACCTTCCAAGGGGAGATTTTTGAGCAGACATCAGGAGTGGCTATGGGATCACCCCTTTCACATATTGTAGCCAATCTCTTCATGGAAAAGTTGGAAAAGAACCCCATCTCGAAAATCACAAGACTGGTCAAAAAAGCTATAAAAGAAACCAATCTAGATGAAAAACTGAAAGACACCTTACTCCTGACAGTGAAATTACACCTCGTATTTATGGGCCCCCAAAATTCACAAAACAGATGTCCCATTGAGACCTATAGTCAATACTATAAGATCACCCACTTACGAATTAACAAAATATGTCGCTATGAAATTAGCTCTGTTAGTTGGTAAGACCAGTTCTTACATAAAAGATTCCTACCAATATGTTGAATTCATTAAAAATTCTAAGATAGATCCGGGTGATAAAATCGTCAGTCTTGATTTTGTCCAGTTGTTCACTAAAATTCCCTTAGATGAAGCATTTCAAGTAGTAAAAGAGGTAGCAGACCCACAAACTGCAAGATTAGTTGAAATCTGTCTGCGGTCCACCTTCTTCACCTTCCAAGGGGAGATTTTTGAGCAGACATCAGGAGTGGCTATGGGATCACCCCTTTCACATATTGTAGCCAATCTCTTCATGGAAAAGTTTGAAAAGAAGTTTGACACCTACCCTTTAAAATCTAAATTTTGGATCAGGTTTGTGGATGACACCAGTGTGGATTGGCCCCATGGAGAAGACGAACTTAAAAACTTTTTAAACCATCTTAATAACATTTCCAATGACATCAAATTTACTATGGAAACTAAAGAGAATAATTGCATCTCTTTCATGAATATCCTCCTCATTAGAAACAAGGATGGTTCTATAGGTCACAAAGTGTTTAGGAAAAAGGGGCATACTGATAACTATCTCCACATAGATTCCCACCACCACCCAGTCCAAAAAATGGGGGTTCTTCAAACCCTCTTCACTAGAGTTTGTAGAATTTCTGATGAGAGCCACACCGAGGAAGAAATCACGTACTTAAAAAGAGCTTTTTCAAAACTTGGATACAATAATAAAGATATCTTCAGAGCCTTTCAAAAAGCCAAATCTGGAAACAATAAAAACAAAACCAACAATTCCTCAAGCACTAACGCCTACCTTCCATATATTCATGGTGTAACTGACAAACTAGCCAAAATTCTCTTAAAAAAGAATATCAAAACCTCATTCAAACCCTTGACAACTATTAGACAAAGAATGAAATCTGTTAAAGACAACCCAGAACATCTCCAGCAAAAAGGTGTTTATATTATTAACTGTTCCTATGGAGAACAATATATCGGGGAAATAGGTAGATCAGTCAGTATTAGGCTAAAAGAGCATAGTGCAGATATCCGTAGGGAAAGAACCTGTTCCTCAGCCTTGGCAGAACATGTAGGTAAGACAAACCACCATATATGCCTTGAAAACACAAAAGTCATTGCAAATGAAAAACACTATTACAAGCAAAAAGCCAGATAAGCTCTTGAGATCATAAAACACCCGCATAACCTCAACAGGGATGGAGGCTTGGAAATTAGTAGGAATTGGACCTCACTCCTCACCCATGGATTAAATTGACCCCCTCTTTCTCTTCCTTCCCTCCCGTCTTTAGATCTAGTGGGCTCCCCTCCTAACCAATAGCCTTATACAATCAGTTAAATCAAAATCATTAGGAGTAAATAATTATTTTATTAAATAGAATACAATAAAAACATAAACAATTTAACTCAAAATAAAAATAAAAATTATAGAATATTAAAACCTAAAAACCTGTAACAAAAAAATTAAACTAAAACACAAACAAAATTATTATAAAAATTAAACTAAATCATAATCAAAATTATTAAAAATAAATAAATAATAATAATAATGTAAAAAAAATAAAAAAATAAATAAAAAAATAAAAAAAAATAAAAAAAAATAAAATAAAAATAAAAATAAGAATTATCTTTGTATAATAAACATTAATATATAAAAAATTATAAAAATATTATAAATCTAGTTTATTCATATCAGAAATTATAAAAACATTATAAAACTAGTTAATTCATATTAGTAGGCTGTCGGCTCACATATTTGACATTTGAACCCTAAACCTTATTTATCTCTTCTGTCTCTCTCCTTTGTAAATCAAGTCCTACTGATGAGTCTGGGTCTAGACTCGAAACGTCAACAAAGCAAAAATGAAAACTGTGGAATATCCGAGTGCAAATTCTAAAAAACCTGACCACAGAAATCTACAATCCATAATATTAATTATTTTAATAACTCCTCATCTAGGTGGAATTTCTCCAAAATTTTTATGGGTCTTGGAGATCTCATGTGTTCTAGCCCCTCCACAAAATTTTGGAGCCATAGAACGTCTTATGCTACCCAAAATCAACACTCTCTCTTAGCGAGGGATGTGCTCTAACAATACTTCTCAATAGAAGTATTACACTAATCCATTGCATCGGTCCTCAGTGCTGCTGATTCTTAGCTTGCTGCCCTTCATCCAATGCACTACTGCCCATGACACTGCCACTGTCACTGCTACATCTGTACTGCAACTCCCTCTTAAAATGCTGCATCATGTTGCCCATAGCACTGCCACTGCTAACTATTGCACTGCAAGTTAGTTACTGAGAAGTAAGCAACTAAAATTTCACCTAAAAACTGACATGCTGGTCAATATGGATGCCTCGTGATGGTGAAGCTACCTCTACTGCTAATCTGTGCTAACCCTCTAATGCTATTGCGCTGCTGCAATCTGCTATGTGCCTCTCACACTGCTACAACATCCACTGCGCTGCTTCAAACTTTGGCACTTTAGCTCTGCCATTGTTTCTCCATCACACCTCACACCAATTGACACCCGTCATTTTTCTACTGTCATTAAGGGCTCCCGTAGCCATATGTGATCCAAGAGTTTGGGCATCTCAAGGATCCTGCCCTTTTTGTGTAGTCTTCCCGAATACAACTCTGTGTCGCCCCACCTCTTCTCTAGAGGTGCATGAACACTCATGGCACAATCCTCCTCATCATCCTCATTGTCATCCTTCGCTTGAGCATCCTTCGAGTTAGAAGCCTCTTCTTTGCCCTTATTTCGGGGGGCACTGAGTGGCGAAATGTCCTAGTTCACCACACCTGAAGCATCTGACCTTGGTTATATCCTTTTTCTTCCTTTTCTGTTGCCCATGCTGTCCCGATGATGCGAGAGCTGCATCTGTAGGTTTTAACCCCATACAGAAATTACCTGCATATGAATTCTAAAACATAGAAAATAAATAATGCGAGAGCATAACACATAAAACACATATACACAGAGATTTCCCCTGGATCCCAAAACTGGGATTACCAGCTTGATTTTTCATTATGTTCCTTTCAATGTTACAATACATATTTATACATGCCGAAGCATCCAATACCATGGACCGAAAACCATCACATCCAAAACCATGGCCCAAAAACCATCGCGTCCAAAACCACGTGCGAAAATCATGCACAAAACCATAGGTGGGTCCGCCCAACCTAACATAGGGTCTAAAACCAAATTTTTTTGAGGCACCATAGAGTGGGGTTACCTGCACCCCTCAAACCCCTTGTGACCCCCCCTGCTACGCAATCAACGCAACGAAGGGGGGGCTCCACCCCCCCTTTAACCCCCTGGTTAACTACGTGGGCTAGTCGTGGAAAGAATATAACACAACCCAACATTCTCCCACTTGTTGTTTTCTTTCCATAGGGGGCCACAAGAGAGCTTAGTCATTTATGCAGCCCTGCAACACCCATTGTTTCTCTACACCAAGAGAACTTCTCAGAGCTCACAGATTTTGTCAATGCATCTGTAGTATTCTTCAAAGTGTCCACCTTTACCACCAACACCTTTTTGTATTCTATCATATCCCTCACAAAGTGATACTGAACATCAATGTAATTTGTCTTTGAATGATATGCAGGGTTCTTTGCCAAGAAAATCGCACTTTGGCTGTCACAGTCTATCCTTATAGCTCCCTGTACTAACCCCATACTTGAACAAAATCTCTGCAACCAAACTGCTTCCTTGCTTGCATGAGTGGTTGCCATGTATTCTGCCTCTGTAGTTGATAGAGCCACTACAGATTGTTTCTTACTCATCCAACTCACTGCACCTCCAAATAGGTTAAACACATACCCACTTGTAGATCTTCTTTGATCCAGATCTCCAGCTTAGTCTGCATCAACAAAGCCACGAATATCCAACACTCTGTCCAATCCTGGTCTTCCTTGGTAGCACAAACCATAATCACTAGTGCCACGCAAATCCCTGAAAACCTGCTTCACTGCTATCTAATGCTCCTTTCCTGGTTTTGACATAAACCTGCTCAATACTCCCACTGCATGTGCAATGTCTGGTCTAGTACAGACCATTGCATACATCAGGCTACCGACTACACTTTCATATGGAACACGGGACATGTCCTCTTCCTCTTCTTGTGTCTTGGGACACTGTTCAACAGAAAAATTTGCACCTACAGGAATAGGAACCTTCACCGGTTTAATGTCCTGCATATTAAACCTTTGCAGTATTGTCTCGACATACTTCCTCTGGATTAACCAGAGCTTCCTCTTTTCCCGGTCTCTTTTAATTTCCACGCCCAAAATATAGTTTGCAACACCAAGATCTTTCATGTCGAATTTGGAGGACAATTGGGTCTTCAAATCCTGGATAATTTCTTTGTCATTTCCAACCAACAACATCTCATCCACATACAAGACCAAATAAATAACATGGTCACCAATTAATTTAAAATACACACAGTGATTTGCTTTGCTTTTGGTGAAGCTAAGTCCCCGTATAAATGTATCAAATTTCTGATACCACATCCTTGGTGACTGTTTTAACCCATACAGAGACTTCTTTAACTTACATACCAGTTCTTTCTTACCCTTCACCGCAAAGCCTTCAGGTTGCTTCATGTATATTTCCTCTTCCAGATCCCTGTGAAGAAAGCTATCTTCACATCCATCTATTCTACCTCAAAATCAAAAGCGGCAGCAACAAATAAAAGTAATCTAATAGAAGTTACCTTGGCAACAGGAGAAAAAATATCACCAAAATCAATTCCCGGCGCTTGGGAATAACCTTTTGCTACCAACCGAGCTTTGTATTTCTCCACCTTTCCTTTTGAATTTGTCTTCTTCTTGAACACCCATTTGCTGCTAATGGGTTTCCTTCTAGCCGGAAACTCCACCAGATCCCAAGCCTCATTTTTGTGAAAAGATGCCATTTCATCAACCATGGCCTCTTTCTAGAGTTTTCCATCCTCTGAATCTACTGCTTCCTTCACAGTTCTGGGATCATCATCAGTAATAGATAAAGAAAAAATTGAATAGAAAGCAGATGGACTATACCTTTATGGCTGCCTTCTTTCTCGAATTGATCTTCTCACACCCGGAGTTGTGGCTCTTCATCTTTTGATTCCTCCTCTGTTGTAGAGTCTGATTCTTTCTCCTTTAGCTCAAACTCTATCTTCTCAGGTTCCTTTGGTTTGACTTCATGTTTAATAAAATCTTTCACCTCTCTGAACACCACATCTCGGCTGTACACAACCTTCCTTGTTACTAGGGTCCAAAGCTTATAACCGTTTAAACCATCCTTATACCCAATAAAGATGTACTTTTTAGATTTACTATCCAACTTGGTTCGTTTCTCCTTTGGAACATGTACATATGCATCACATCCAAATACCCTTAGATGTGAAAGAGAGGGTTTCTTACCAGTCCATATCTCTTGTGGAGTTTTATCCTCCAATGCTGATGAAGGTGATCTTTTGACCAGGTAACATGTTGTCTCCACAGCCTCTGCCCAGAATTCTTGTCCTAACCCAGCACCACTGAGCATGCTTCTTGCCCTTTCCATCAACGTCTTGTTCATTCTTTTTTCAACTCCATTTTGCTGAGGTGTATATGGAGTAGTCTTCTGCCGTGCTATAGCACACTTCTTACATAATTATTCATATTCCTTACTACAAAAATCTCCACCGTTATCTGTCCTTAGCACCTTTATCTTCTTCTCTGTCTGGTTTTCCACCAGAGCCTTGAATTCTTTAAACCTGTCAAAGACTTCAGATTTCTTCTTAAGGAAATATATCCATGTATTTTTTGAGAAGTCATCTATAAATGATACATAATACACAAACTTACCTAGTGATGGAACCTTCACAGGTCCAAACACATCACTATGCACAAGCTCTAATATATATTTCGACCTCTTACCACCAGAAGGGAAACTCACTCGATTCTGCTTCCCACATACACAATTTTCATAGAAATCAAAATCCAGAGAGCTATTACTCATACCTTCTACCATACCTTTACCATGAAGTATTCGAAGGCTCTTCTCTCCAATATGTCCAAGCCTTTGATGCCACAACATGGTCTTCTTTCCAGAGACCACTAGATTTTCTGCTCCACTTAAAGGAACCAAAAAACTATTGCACCCATCAACAACTGTTCTACCTTGCAGCTTGTATAGAGTTCCAATCCGAAATCCCTGCATCAATACTAGTGCTCCTCGAACCATCTTGTAGGTATCCTTCTCGAACACTGTTTTTAGACGTGCATCATCCAACTTACTTACAAAAATCAAATTTCTAGCCAATGCAGGAATATGCAGAACACGCGGAAGTGTTATAACCCTTCCACCTTGTAACTTCAACTTTACTTTTACATGACCAACGATTCTAGCCTTCTTATCATCCCCTAAGAATACATCACCACCATCGTATTTCTCATACTCGCAGAACCACTCTCTATGGGGAGTGAAGTGAAAGGATGCACTTGAGTCAATCAACCATGCCTCATGATCTACATGTGTACTTGAAGAAGCCAAGTACACATCCCCACCTTCATCTAAGGTGGTTTTCGCCTCTGCAGAAGGAGCATCATAAGATCCCTTTCATTTATCAGGAGCTTTAAATTTACAGTCCCTTTTGTAGTGCCCTTCCTTTTCGCATTTCCAGCACACCACTTTTACAGGTTTTCCTGGAGATTTAGATCTCCCTCTAGATTTAGATCTCCCACTCGATGACTTATTTTTGTTTCTATTCTGGGACCGTCCTCGTACAGACAAGGCATCACCATTCTAGCTCTCCATATTATTCCGTCTCATCTCCTCCGTCAGCAAGGATGAGACTATTTCATCAAATTGCAAGGCAATTGCATTGCTACGTATTGCAATAACTAGAATATCCCACGAATTTGGTAGAGAACACAACAAACTGATGCACTTATCTTCATCTGAAATTTTAATGTCAACAGATGCTAACTGACTTACCACAGTATTAAATGCATTCATATGCTCTGTCACCGAGTCTCCATCTTTCATGCTTAGATTATAGAGCTTTTTCTGCAGGAACAGTTTATTCATGAGAGACTTAGATTGGTACAAAGTCCCTAACTTGTCCCACAAATCCTTCACCGTAGCTTCCCTTGATACATTCAACAATACTGAATCTGAGACACACATTCGTATTATGCTCTTTGCCTTCCCATCCAACTTCTTCCATTCTTCATTGGACACTCCCATTGGTTTAGTACCCGGATCTACCGCAATCCACTGATCTTTATCCACCAAAAGATCCTCCATCTTGAGTTTCCACAACTCAAAACTCTGACCATTAAATTTCTCGATCTCTATCTTTCCACTACTCACCATCTTCTTTCACCACCAGAATCAATCCCGCAGATCTCCCAGTAAACGGGGTCTACCACAGGCCTGAGTGAATCCCCTCAGTAACAAAGGCGTCCCCTTGAAGCCCAAACAGCTCTGATACCAAATGTAGGTTTTAACCCCGTACAGAGATTACCTGCATATGAATTCTAAAACACAGAAAATAAACAATGTGAGAGCATAATAGGTAAAACACATATACACAAAGATTTCCCCTGGATCCCAAAATTGGGACTACCAGCTTGATTTTTCATTATGTTTCTTTCAATGTTACAATATATATTTATACATGCCGAAGCATCCAATACCATGGACTGAAAACCACCACGTCCAAAACCATGGATCGAAAACCATCGCGTCCAAAACCATGTGCGAAAATCATGCACAAAACCATAGGTGGGTCCACCCAACCTAACATAGGGTCCAAAACCAAAATTTTCCGAGGCACTGCCCTGGACCCCATAGAGTGGGGTTATCTGCACCCCTCAAACCCCATGTGACCCCCCCGCTACACAATCAGCGCAACAATGCGGGGGCTCTGATGCCCCTTTAACCCCCTCGGTTAACTACGTGGGCTAGTCGTGGAAAGAATATAACACAACCCAACAGCATCCTGCTCCTCCTCCTTCTTGACCCGAGCTCCTTTTCCACTACTTCCTGCCTTGGTTAGCCTCTTGATCTCTTCCTGTCGAAGAGCTGCCCACATTTCCTTCCCAACTGGGGAGAGAAGATCTGCCCAAGATACTCTAGACAAATGTCTCGCAGTCTTCGGTGACTGCATTCACAACAGTCCTGACCCTGAACTCAGGATCTGGTGTAGACCCCACGGAAGTCAACTAGTGTCGAATCCCTTGCAACCTGAGAAGGAAGGGATCGATCTCTTCTCCCTTTTGCATCTG
This sequence comes from Pinus tabuliformis, assembly GCA_031772625.1. Lineage (NCBI taxonomy): Eukaryota > Viridiplantae > Streptophyta > Pinopsida > Pinales > Pinaceae > Pinus > Pinus tabuliformis. The sequence continues at coordinate 1,104,300,194 of CM062811.1, forward strand.
GTATTATCTCAGTTGATTTTCCAATTGCATCTTCCATTGAACGGAAGTTCCCTGGTACAAGGTGGTCAACATTTCCCACATCTCCCTTGTTTTTTCCTTCTGAGCAATGTGTGGGACCACATGATCTTTGACCCTGTCTAGAAACATGCATTTTGACTTCACCTGGGCCTCCTCGTACTTCTACAGTGGATTAGTGTCAACCGAAACAACAACCACCTTCAAGGCATAGTCCTTGATGTGATGTTTGTCTAGGATTTCCAAGATCCTAACCTTCCAGATGACGAAATTGGATGTTCCATCCAATCTGTCCTGATCCCTCAGTCCATTGACCACCATATCTGCTAAAAAAATATAGGACTAGTTCTCTTCTCCCTCTCCTACTGCTAATCCAACAAGAATCGGATCTAGATTTCTTTGGCGCAAGAAACCCTCTAAGGAACAAGCTCCTCTAGACTCCCTCTGAGTCCTGATTTCCTTCACGGAAATCCTCCCGCCAAATGTCGAATCACTCCTGTCCAATCCTCCTTTACTGTTGCAACCTGGATCTTGATTTCTTTGGCGAGAAACCTGTCAAGGCAGTGACTCCCTCTACCTTGACTTTTTCTCTACAGACACTATTCTGCACCAATAACAACAACGTTCCACCAGCTCCATTGATCAAATATGCTATGCTCCTCCAGCCCCGATAACTCATTGATTTGAGCCTCTCAGGCTCTGCGCTGGTCGAGAGAGTTGACATAGTCACTGCGTGAGCTCCTCTCAGGTACTGTGTCACCCTATACAGGCTCAAAATGCTGACGTAGGAACTGCATGAGCGTCTATGTCACTTCTCTGGCTCTGCGTCACTCCTTCAGTTGCTCCTCTGCCTCTAAAACAACGTTGTCACTTGAGACAGTTGCTTCTTTGTAGCAAATTCATTGGATCTCCCGACTGATGTCTTTAGTGCCCTATGATTTGCAATCCTCTGATACCATGTGAAGTTTCTAAATCTACACATCATAAATCCTACTGCAGTCACTGGTTTATCATCTCCTACTTGTTTTTACATCCAACCAGTTATTTAAATATTTAAATAGTGACGAAAAACACTACTGAAGACTACACTGACATACATATCATAAACTAAAATAGATATGAGACAAGCACTCAAGGACACCGTTATTTTTAGACAACATGTCCCTGGAAAAACCCAATGCGGGAAAACCAGTGCATCAGATAGAGGGTTTGTATTATTAAGTTAGAAGAATCTAAGTACAACAGGTTGCCTCTCACACTAGATAAACTTTCAAATAAATATCGGTAGAAAGAAATACATACGAGGGTTTACCTCTTTCTCTAAGTCAAAACTGATCCATTGAATGACTGACTCCAACAAGCACTGCGAAAATCCCAACACAATCTGCTCTGTGTGGGCCAGCGCCTTGCCTCTACGGTACTGCATTACTTCTCTGTTGGTTCAATTTGCTCTCAGGAGCTTCGACTTTAGCCCTACTAACTTAGAACATCGAATTACCAGTGAATTATTGAAATTCTGATGATTATCTCGCACTGCCACTACAAGAACCCTCTCGACCTGTGTCAGCTCTATGTGAGCCCCTTCCTGGGATGTGTAAGCCTCTGCGCTGCCTCTCTGATGATACTTCTGCCTCTCTGCTTGGTACTCGTTGGCTCGGAACTCCCTTCCGATCCAACTCTCTGCTACTTCCCCTATCATCGTAACTCAAATCACCTATTCGATTTTCTCAGCAAACCTCGCCTAAAAAATTTGAATTGACTGATCACTTGGTGTATCTCTAACTATCCCTCAAGCCTCCTCTTATACTTTTCTTACTGATGAATTAACAGCCAAGATTAAGTCCCTAATCAATGGCTAAGATTAAAATAGACTTTATCCTCGCCTCTTTGAAGCTTCTCACGCATATTTTTATTAATACCCATTAATATTTTTATTTTCCTAAGTTTAGACTTAGGAACCCATTAAAAATATTAATTATTTTAATAGCTCCTCATATGGGTGGAATTTCTCCAAACGATTTTTGGGTCTTGGAGATCTCATGTTTTCTAGCCCCTCCACAAAATTTCGGAGCTAGAGCACATCCGATGCTACCCAAAATCACCATGAAGCAGATCAATGATGAAAATATAAAGAAAGCACAACTCAATACGATGCTCCGAGATAGAGCATTGACATGGTATATGAAGTATTCAGATAAATAGATTAGAACATTTGCAGATATTAAAGCAACATTGATAAGAAAATTTAAGAATCCAAAGTTTGAGTCACAATGTATCATTGAGTTAAAAGAAATTAAACAGAAGCCTACTCAGTTTGTTTGGGAATTTGATTAGAGATTTAAGGAATTTTTGGATCAAGTGAGCTTCGAAATAGCTCCGCATCAATATCAAGAATAGTTTATAACTGCATTGTTACCACATAACAGATTACCATTGATGCAACAAAAGATAAGAAGTCAAGCCGAAGCTCTACAAATTGCAATGAAGTTGGAAGCTTTGCCTATAGGAGATAATAATGAAGGTATGCAACAAATTCATAGTCAGATGGTGAACCTAACCTTGTAGATACAAGATATCAAGAAAAGAAAAGAAGTCAGAGAAGAAGTATGGTGTACAAAGTGAAAATCAGAGGGCCACTCTAAAGAACAATGTCCTATATTTAGGGATTACATGGCTAACGAGGCACTCAATCCATTAAAAGAAGGATCTAGCCTGTGGTAAGAGATATGTATGATCAGAGGCCAACATCGCTCAAAAGAATTTTACATGTTACGTAAATATGTGCAGACTCCAAGGAACCTATATAAAAAATTATGTAAATCAGTAGGACATGATGAGAATAATTGTCGAGCTTATGAACTAATGATGGAGCGCAGTGTTGACACTTACAGAATGCAAGCAGAAGAACATGGACATGAAGGTAGTGGACAACGTGGTGGTCGAGAAAGCTACCAAGGAAGAGGTCAAGGTGTTGGAGTTGGTCGAGGACGTGGATAAATCATTTGCTATAACTGTGGCCAGGCAAGTCATTTTGCGAGAGATTGTCATAACCCTACAACGACATGTAAGTACTGTAAATCCTTTGACCATGTAATTGAACAATGCCCTGTACTTATGGAAAATATGAAAGAAAAAAGGAATAAAAAACCAACAAAGAATATTGAAATGATGACCGTTGAAAGGAGGACCGATGAACTTCGAATTAGTATTTTCACTAGAAGTGGAGCTGCGACTGGAAGTGATAAAGCAGATGAGAAGAAAGAATCTAAAAGTACATGGGTTAGAAAAACTGTTGAGAAATCTCTTGTTTTTTATATTTAGAAGGAAAAAGAAGTATTTGTGGAAGTAAAGTGAAGCTTTATGGAAGCTGGAGCTTCGACCTCTAGTGTGCAGCCAAAGGCCGATCAAAAAAGCAATTGCGATGTGTCATTAGCTTCGACACAGAATCAAGTTTCGACACAAAATCAAGCTTCGACATAGAATCAAGTTTCAATGCAGAATCAAGCTTCAATATAGGATTGAGCTCTGACACAAGACCAGGATACAACAAATCAAGGAGGTACTTTAAAGTCTTTTATGCAAACTTGTATGAAATTATTAAGAGATAAAAATACTATATAAGGGCTTCAGGAGTTGATAGATTCTTGTGCATCTAAAGAAACACTGCGAAGTGAGATGCACGTAGTCAATAATTTTCATCGACAAAAAAGAAATGGAAGAGAGATGAGGCTTAGTGCGCAGATAGGAGTATATGAGATGGATCAAGTTATCCTGGATCTGGGATTTGATGCTAATGTCTTAATGAAGTAGACATGGGAGTTAATGGGTAAGCTGAAGCTATAGTGGTCACCTATTCAGTTAAGGATGGAAAATCAACAAAATATCTTCCCCTTAGGAAGACTACCAGGTGTAACAGTGAATATTGAAGGAGTTCACACTACTGTTGATTTTGAAGTAATAGAGATCGTTGATGATAGTAACCCTTATCCTGCATTTCTTGGACTTGATTGGGAATTTGAAAACATGGCTATAATTAATCTAAAGAAGATACATATGATATTTGAAGGGAATAATATGAGATTAATTGTTCCCTTGGATCCATCAGAAGGAGTAAGATATACCGAACCAGTTAGAGAAGAATACTGCGCATCTGATATAGATAATATCTATCAAATGACAACAAAGGAACAAGATTGGGTTAACCTTGCTACAAAATTCAAGTTGATTTGGGGGCATGATAGTTCTTGTACCTCAGATTCAAAAGAAGAGTTGAAAGACTCGCAGAATAGGCTGCATGAAGTATCCACAAGGCGCTGTGCAAGAATCACCCATTCAGTTCATTGTATGATATCCGAGGTATGTAATATGCCTTCTTATGATGACTTGGGTGATATAAATACTTTTCTTGATGATTATGAGGAATAGGTTCCAAATAATCAAAGGTTGTTAGCCTTGGATATAACACTGAAATCTACCCCTACTAGATGGTGGGGTGCACACAAGAAGAATATAGAAGGCTGGCAGGAATGTCAAAAATTGATGTGGATAAGGTTTGGACAGATAGATATGGAAATAGAGATAAAATATAATGGTGAAACTAATCCTAGGAAACATATACAACTATGCACTACAACATGGAAGGAAATTCCATAGCAAGAATGGATACATGGATTCATTCATACATTAAAGACAACCCCTAAGAATTGGTACCTAGAAATAGAGCTTCGACATGGTACAATAGACTAGAAAGACATGGTTGATTGATTCATATTAACATTCAGTTTTGAAGATGATAGCCCATACATAGATTTGGCCCTTCAGATAGTTAAGAAGAATATCTTTGAGAATGCAACCCTAGTGACATGGCAGCAACCTGATTGGGTTGTGCATATAGAAAATGAATTGGAATTATATAACCTTACTGTAGAAGAGGAAGAAGAACCTCGCAACATTGACATAACAGAATCAGAAGGATACCGTGAAGTAACTGGACATGAGCCAGAAATACCAGATATAATGAGGTCATTGAAGACAAAGAAGGTGAACATAGGATCAGAGAAGGAACCTAAGTTTGCAACAATAGGAGACTATTGGGATGGAGAGACAGTCAGTAAAGTTATAGAGTTACTTCATGAACATCAAGAACTATTTCCCACCAAGTTTTTAGAGATGAAGGGTATAATAGGAAATCTAGGAGTCATGAAGATTCCTCTAAAGGCTGATACGAAGCTAGTAAAAAAAGACCTTATAGGTTGAACCCAAAGTATAAGGAGACAATAAAGATAGAGCTTGATAAGATGATAGCAACAAGAATTATTGAACCAGTAGAAGAATCAGAATGGATGAATCCTATGGTGGTGCAAGAAAAGAAGACTCAAGGAGAAATTAGGATTTGTGTTGATCTAGGGATGTTGAATGATGCATGTTTACGTGATCCCTCCCTACCCCTTTCACAGATGAAGTGCTAGATAATGTAGGAGGTCAAGAAGCTTACTCATTTACAGATGGATTTTTAGGTTATCATCAGATTAGGATTGCACTTGAAGATCAACATAAGACCACATTTGCTACAGAATGGAGCTCATATCAATACACAATAATGCCTTTTGACTAAAGAATGCCCCTGCTATATTTTCTATATTGGTGGTTGCTTCTTTTAAAGACTATATCCACAATATTTTAGAGGTATATTTTGATGATTGGATAGTGTTTGGGTTGCTAAGAAAGCATGTTGAAAGTTTAAGACTTATGCTCGACACATGTAGACAATATCATATCTCTTTGAACCTAAAGAAGTTCATATTTTGTGTACCTTTTGGCATATTGTTGGGACATATTATTTGTAAGCAAGGATTAATGGTGGACCCTGCTAAGATTGCTATCATTATGAATTTTCCTCCACCTAAGACAATAAGACAAATTCACACTACATTGGGACATACTGGGTATTACAGGAAATTTATCAAGGGGTATGTGCAGATTACTGTGCCTATGGAGAAATTGTTGCAGAAGGATGTAACTTTCTAGTGGAATGAAGACTGTCAGAAAAACCTCGACATATTAAAATAAAGAATATTAGTTGCACCTATACTAGTGTTCCCTGATTGGAATAAAGAATTCAATATGCATGTGGATGCCTCTTGTATAGATTTGGGAGTAGTACTGGCACAACCTGGTGTAGGAGAAATTGATCATCCTATAACTTTTGCAAGTAGAATGTTATCTAAAGCAGAAAGAACTACACCACTATAGAAAGGGAAGGACTGGGCATGGTTTATGATTTGCAGAAATTTAGAAACTATTTGTTGGGATCACACTTTAAGATGTTTACAGATCATTTTTCACTGAAGAATTTAGTTAATAAGCTTGTCTTAGGAGGAAAGATTTACATATGGTTACTGTTATTCCAATAATATGACTTTGAAATCATTGTTAAACTAGGAAGATTGAATGCAAGACTTGACCACCTATCAAGATTGGAAACAGGGGAAGAACCAACCAACATAGAGGATAATTGTTGGGTGTTTGTTATATTCTTTCCATGACTAGCCCCATGTGCATGGGAGGGGGATAACTCCCCTTGTTCGTTGCATTGGGCGTAGTAGGTGGGGTGGCAGCCCCCCAGGGAATTTTTTTTTGGACCCTATATTAGGTGGGTAGATCTACCTATGGTTTTCTGCGTGGTTTTCACACATGGTTTTGGGCATGATGGTTTTCTGTCCATGCTATTTTGTAGATCTGGTCAAGGGAACTACAAATATGTCTAATCTAGGGTTAATGGATTGGGGTTTATGGATGCTTCGGCATGGATATATATGTATTGCAACATTCAAAGGAATATAATGAAAAGTCAATCTGGTAGTCTCGGTTTTGGGATCCAAGGGAAAATCTCTGTGTATATCTGTTTTATATTTTATGCTCTTGCCATTGTTTATTTTCTGTTTTGAGAATTCGCATGCAGGTAATTTATGTATGGGGTGAAAACCTACATTTGGTATTAGATCTTTTCTAGCTTCAGGGGGACACCTTTGTTGTTAAGGGGTTTTGCTCAGGCCTATGGTAGACCCTGTTTAGTGGGAGATCTACGAGATAAATTCTTGTGGTGAAAGAAGATGGCGAGCAGTGCAAAGATAGAGATCGAGCAATTTAATGGTCAGAGTTTTGAGTTGTGGAAACTCAAGATGGAGGATTTGTTGGTGGATAAAGATCAGTGGATTACGATAGATCCAGGTACTAAACCAATGACAATGTCAGCTAAAGATTGGGCAAAGTTGGAACGAAAGGCAAAGCAAACAATATGGTTGTGTATCTCAAATTCAATATTGTTGAATGTATCAAGGGAATCTTTGTCGAAGGCTTTGTGGGACAAGTTAGGGACTTTGTAACAATCTAAGTCTCTGGTGAACAAACTGTTCCTAAGAAAAAATATTTATAACTTGAGGATGAAGGATGGAGACTCAGTGACGGAGCATCTCAACGCCTTTAATATTTTGGTAAGCTAGTTTATATCTGTTGATATAAAAATTTCAGATGAAGATAAGTGCATCAGTTTGTTGTGTTCTCTACCAGATTCGTGGTATAATTTGGTTGTTTCAATATGTAGCAATGTGACTGCTTTGCAGTTTGATGAAATAGTCTCATCCTTGCTCTCGGAGGAGATGAGACAAAAATACAGAGGGCCATAATCGTGATGCCTTGTATGTACGAGGATGGTCCCATAACAGAAACAAAAATAAATCCTTGAATGGGAGATCTAAATCTGGAAATGTGGAAAGGAAGGGAACTTAAAAAAGGACTGTAGATGTAAAGCTCCTGAGAAGAAAGGGATCTCATGATGCTCCTTTTTTAGAGGCAAAACCACTCCAATGAAGGTGGGGATGTGTACTTGGATTATTCTTCAAGTACACATGTAAATAATGAGGCATGGTTGATTGATTGAGGTTCATCCTTTCACTTCATTCCCCATAGCGAGTGGTTCTGCGAGTATGATAAATATGATGGTGGTGATGTATTCCTAGGGTATAACAGGAAGGCTCAAATCATCGGTTGAGGAAATTCAAGTTGAAGTTGCAAGGTGGAAGGATTAGAACACTTACAGGTGTTATGCATATTCCTGCATTGGACAAAAATCTAATTTCTGTAAGCAAGCTAGATGAGGCAAGTGTAAAAATAGTGTTTGAGAAAGATACCTGCAAGATGGTTCAAAGAGCACTGGTATTGATGTGAGGAGTTTGGGTTAGAACTCTGTACAAGCTTCAGGGTAGTACTATTATTGATGGGTGCAACAGTTCTGTGGTTCCTGAAAGTGGAGCAGAAAATCTAGTGGTCTTTGGAGAAAAGACCATGCTATGGCATCGAAGGCTTGGACATATTGCAGAGAAGGGCCTTCGAATACTTCATGGTAATGGTATGGTAGAAGGTATGTATAATTTCTCTCTGGCTTTTGATTTCTGTGAAAATTGTGTATATGGGATGCATAATCGGGTGAGTTTCCCCTCTGTTGCTAAGAGGGAAAAACATATTAGAGCTTGTGCACTGTGATTTGTTTGGACCTATGTTGGTTCCATCATAAGGTAAGTCTGTGTACTATGTATCATTTATAGATGACTTCTTAAGGAATACATGGATATATTTCCTCAGGAAAAAAATCTCAAATCTTTGACAAGTTTAAAGAATTTAAGGCTCTGGTGGAAAACCAGACACTTAAGAAGATAAAGGTGTTGAGGATAGATTTAAACGATGTAGAGATTTGCAAGAAGGAATTTGAAGAGTTACGTAAGAAGTGTGGTATATCATGGCATAAGACTACTCCATACACACCTCAGAAAAATGAAGTTTCAAAAAGAATGAACATGACGTTGATGGAAAAGGCAAGAAGCATGCTCAGTGGTGTCGAGGTAGGTTAGGAATTATGGGCAGAGGCGGTGGAGACTGCATGTCACCTGGTCAACAGATCACCTTCATTAGTGTTGGAGGATAAGACTCCACAAAAGGTATGGACTGGTAAGAAACCCTCTCTTTCACCTATGAGGGTATTTGGATGTGTTTCATATGTACATGTTCTAAAGGAGAAAAGAACCAAGTCAGATAGTAAATCTAAAAGGTGCATCTTTATTAGGTATAAGGATGGTTTAAAAGGCTATAAGATTTGGAACCTAGAAATAAGGAAGGTTGTGTATAGCTATGATGTGGTGTTTAAAGAGGTGAAAGATGTTGTTAACATGAAGTCCTGCCAAAGGAACCTGAGAAGATAGAATTTGAGCTAAAGGAGGAGGAATCAAACTCTACAACAGAAGAGGAATCTTAAGATGAAGAGACACAAACTCCAGCTATGAGAAGATCAGTTTGAGAAAGAAGGCAACAAGAAAGGTATAGTCCAACTACGTTTTGTTCAATTTTTCTTTATCTATCACTGATGATGACCCCAAAACTGTCAGGGAAGCAATAGATTTAGAGGATGGAAAACTCTTGAAAGAGGCCATGGTTGATGAAATGACATCTTTGCACAAAAATGAGGCTTGGGATCTAATGGAGTTTCCAGATGGAAGGAAACCCATTGGCATCAAATGAGTGTTTAAGAAGAAGATGAATGCAGAAGGCAAGGTGGAGAAATACAAAACTCGGTTGGTAGCAAAAGGTTATTCCCAAGTGTCGGGAATTCATTTTGGTCATATTTTTTCTCCTGTTGCCAAGGTAGCTTCTATTAGATTACTTTTATCTGTTGTTGTTGCTTTTGATTTTGAGGTAGAATAGAAGGATGTGAAGACAACATTTTTTCACGGGGATATGGAAGAAGAGATCTACAGGAAGGAACTTGAAGGCTTTGCGGTGAAGGGTAAGAAAGAACTGGTATGCAAGTAAAAAAAGTCTTTGTATGGGTTAAAATAGTCACCAAGGATGTGGTATCAGAAATTTGATACATATATACAGGGTCTTGGCTTCACTAGAAGCAAAGAAGATCACTGTGTGTATTTTAAATTAATTGGTGACCGTGTTATTTATTTGGTCTTCTATGTGGACGAAATGTTGTTGATTGGAAATAAAAAAGAAATTATCCAGGAATTGAAGACCCAATTGTCCTCCAAATTCGACATGAAAGATCTTGGTTCTGCAAACCATATTTTGGGCATGGAAATTTAATGAGATTGGGCAAAAAGGAAGCTATGGTTAAACCAAAGGAAGTATGTCGAGACAATATTGCAAAGGTTTAATATGCATGATAGTAAACCAGTGAAGGTTCCTATTCCTGTCTGTGTAAAGTTCTCTGCTGAACAATGTCCTAAGACACAAGAAGAGGTCGAGGACATGTCTCATGTTCCACATGCAAGTGTAATCGATAGCTTAATGTATGCAATGCTCTACACTAGACCAGATATTACACATGCAGTGGGAGTATTACGCAGGTTTATATCAAAACCAGGGAAGGAGCATTGGACAATAGTGAAGTGGTTTTTCAGGTATTTGCGTGGCACTAGTGATTATGGTTTGTGATACCAAGGAAGACCAGGATTGGATAGGGTTTTGGACATTCATGGATTTGTTGATGCAGATTGGGCTAGAAATCTAGATCAGAGAAGATCTACAAGTGGGTATGTTTTTAACTTGTTTGGAGGTGTAGTCAGTTGGATGAGCAAGAGACAATCTGTAGTGGCACTTTCAACTATAGAGGTAGAATACATGGCAGTCACTCATGCAAGCAAGGAAGCAGTTGGGTTGCAGAGATTGTGTTCATGTATGGGGTTAGTACAACGAGCTATAATGATATACTATGACAGCCAAAGTGCAATTTTCTTGGCAAAGAACCCTGATTATCATTCAAAGACAAAGCACATAGATGTTCAATATCACTTTATGAGGGATATGGTTGAGGACAAAAAGATGTTGCTGGTAAAGGTGGACACTTTGAAGAATACTGCAGATGCATTGAAAAATTCTGTGAGCACTGAGAAGTTTTCTTGGTGTAGAGAAACAATGGGCATTGCAGGGTTGGAACAATGACTAAGCTCTCACGTGGAAAGGAAACAACAAGTGGGAGAATATTGGGTGTGTGTTATATTGTTTTATATTGTTCCCACGACTATCCCCACACACGAGGGGGGGGGGGGGGTGGGGGGGGTGCGCAATAACGGCCTGGGGAATTTTTTTTTTGGACCCTGTATTAGGTAGGCGGACCTACCTATGGTTTTGTGTGGGGTTTTCACACATGGTTTTGTGCCCATGGCATTTTGTAGATCCGATCAAGAGAACTAAAATTATGTTCTAATCCAGGGCTAGTGGATTGGGGTTTATGGATGCTTCAACAAGTATATATATGTATTGTAATATTGAAAGAAATATAATGAAAAAAATCAACCTCGTAGTCCCGATTTTGGGATCAAGGGGAAAATATCTGTGTATATCTGTTTCATTTTTTATGCTCTCGCCATTGCTTATTTTCTCTTTTTAGAATTTGTATGTAGGTAATTTTTGTACAGTGTTAAAACCTACAATAATATCCCTCATGCACATTTATTTGCAATCAGAGCTGCAGATGACCATTTTGCAGATATCATTCAATTTTTGACCACATGGATGGCTCCTTGTATACTATGCAGAAAAAGAAGGAATTAATGGTTAAGGCATTGGACTTTTCATTAATAGTAGGACAATTATATAATATGGGACGTGATGAGATACTACACAGATATGTTCATGAACATGAAAGACAGATGATTCTAGAAGAAGCTCATGGTGGTGCAGGTGGTGGACACTATGTAGGAAAATATATTGTGTAGAATATTTTGAGAGCAGGATTGTGGTGGACTACACTACATAAAGATGCAAAGGAATATTGCAGAGCATGTGATATGTTTCAAAGAGTAGGAAAACCTTCAAGAGAAGTTGAGATGTCATTGGTACCACAAGTTACATTTAAGGTCTTTGATAAGTGGGCTATTGATTTTGTTGGAACCATCAACCCACCTGGAAAGAGGATTGGTGCAAGGTACATAATTAAAACAACTTATTATTTGACAAGATGGGCCGAAGCGCAACTTGTAAGGGACTGCAACATATAGACTGCTGTGAAGTTTATTTTTGAGGATATATTGTCTAGATTTGGATGTCCAAAGATTTTGATGAGTGACTAAGCTTCCCACTTCCTGAATAAAACTATTGAAGCATTGACTAAGGACTTCCAAGCTTATCATCAAAAGAGTACCCCTTATCACCCTCATTCCAGTGGAACAATAGAAGCATTTAAAAATATCTTTGAGAATGTACTGACTAAGGTATGCAATGTGAACATGGATGACTGGTGTTGGCTTGAGGGGCTTAGACCCAGGTTCTGAGTTAGATGCACTAACCAACAAAACCTTATATTACTGGCCCTTTCAGCAACGATCCGGGTAGCGTAGATCACAGTCTCACCCGAGGCAATATTGGGGGATGCTAGAACCAGGTTTCTGCATCCGGAGGGATTATGCAGTGTGGTTGTAAGGTTTCTTTCAATTTAGGGCTTAATTCGACCTTCACGAACTGTTAACCTTGTTTCTACAATCGTAGAGCATTTTCCTACTTAACAGTCTTGCGAGTTGCGTGTAACTAGTCTAACATGCATTATTCATCATATAAAATAGTATTTGAACCTTTGCGATGCAATTATAGAAGAAATATACAAAAGCGAACCATAATCAGGTAAAAACATAGAAACTACACGAACATATAAAAATACATATATCTGTTCCAAACTCCTCTTTATTATTTCAAATCTTCACTGATACAATCTTTCTTACCCTGCGCATGCAGATGTAGGGGCCCGCACACACATCTGCAAAATTACCAAGGTCTCTGCACACAAAACTGCATGAGCCTTCCCCTTCACCTGAATATAGAAAGATTTCCCAATTACAGAATCAGATCATATCATCATAAACTAATCGATTTCTTTTCTTCACTCACTAAGACACCCCTTTATATATCTTTTACCCTTACAATACCATGGTCCGCAAACCATGGGCAGAGCTAAAAATAGCTGAATTTATCCCATCCCTTTACAAAATAAGGGGCTTTGACCCACCCTAAAGCCCCTTTGACTCCTAGAACTCTACGCGAATCGTGCTCCGCTCCTCAAAATGTGGAGACTTTACATGACTTAGACAAAACTTGGACCTAGGGGACCCTTACCCAACAACCCCCAACACAAAGATGTGACTCATCCTTGAGTCACTCAATTGGTACGTCTTGAACCTTTGATTTGAGGTTGTTGTATGCAAACTTCAATGGATGAAGTGTCTCTGTGCACTGCATTGCAGCCTGTCAAACTTCCTCTATGAGCTTCTTTATCTTCGACCCTTCTTTCGCTAGACTGATTGTTCTCTGTGTTTGCTGCATGCTCTTCAACTTTATCTCCACTATCTGTGAGAGCTTACTGGCCTCCTCTGCCCAAGTTTGTGTCTGTGAACAGATTACCTATGCCTTCCAAAGCAACTCATCAATTTTTCCTTGCAGAAGCATTCCCTTTCGAAGACGGGCAAGCCGTTACACATGTGCTAAGGTCCGCGTCGTTGCTTTGAGCTCATCAAACTGCAATTGTTTATCTCAGATTTTACCTTGATCTTCTGAACATGTGGGTCCTCCTGCAGTGAGGCCCATATCTCCATTGTATCCTCAAAAATCCGACCGCAATCCTTCACTGCAGTAGCTATTGTTTCCATGTTGGCTTTTATTGCAGCTTCACGCTGCTCTCGAACTTCAGGTGGTGTGGTAGGATGCAACGATCCACGTAGCGCAGATCAGAGTCTCACGCTTGGAAATATTAGGGGATGCTAGAACCAGGTTTATACATCCGGAGGGACTATGCAGTGTGGCTATAAGGTTCCTTTCAGTTTAGGGCTTAATCCAACCTTTGCGAACTATTAACCTTATTGCTACAGTCGTAGAGCATTTTCCTACTTAACAGACTTGAGAGTTGCACGTAACTAATATAACATGCATTATTCATCATATAAAATAGTATTTGAACCTTTGCGATGAAATTACAAAAGAAATATACAAAAGCGAACCATAATCAGGCAAAAATTACAGAATCTACACAAACATATAAAAGTACACAGATCTGTTGCAAATTCCTCTTTATTATTTCAAATCTTCACTGATACAATCTCTTTGACCTTGCGCACGCAACTGCAAGGGCTTACACACACAGCAGCAAAATTACCAAGGTCTCCGCACACACAGCTGCAAAATTACCAAGGTCTCTGCGCACACAGTTGCAGGAGCCTTGCCCTTTGCCTAAATATAGAAAGATTTCCCAATTATATACTCAGATCATATCATCATGGACTAATTGATTTATTTTCTTGACTCACTAAGAAATCCCTTTATATATCTTTTACCCTTACAATACCATAGTCCGTAAACTATGGGCGGAGCTAAAAATGGCCGAATTTAACCCATCCCTTTACAAAATAAGGGGCTTTGACCCGCCCTAAAGCCCCTTTGACTCCTCAAAATCTACGTGAGTCACGCTCCACTCCTCAAAATGTGGAGACTTTACATGACTTAGACAAATCTTGGACCTAGGGACCCCTACCCAACAACTCCCCAACACAAAGATGTGACTCGTCCTCGATTCACTTAGCCGTAACGTCTTGAACCTTTGCTTTGAGGCCGCTGTATGCAAAATTCAATGGATGAAGTGTCTCTGTGTACTACGTGTGGTCTGTTGAACTTCCTCTATGAGCTTCTCTATCGTGGACCCTTCTTTCGCTAGACTGATTGTTCTCTGTGTCTGCTGAATGCTCTTCAACTTGCTCTCCACTGTATATGAGAGCTGACAATCCTCCTCTGCCCAAGGTTGCATCCATGCAAAGATTATATGTGCCTTCCACTGCAACTCATCAATTTGTCCATAGAGAAGTGTTCCCTCTTGAATATGCACAAATCTTTGCATAGGTGCTAAGGTTCGCACCGTTGCTTTAAGCTCATCAAACTGCAATTGTTTATCTCATATTTCTACCTTGATCTTCTGCACATGTGGGTCCTCTTGCAACAAGGCCCATATCTCCATTGTATCCTCAAAAATCTAACCACGGTCCTTGACTACAATAGCTATTGTTTCCATGTTGGCTCTGATTGCAGGTTCGCGTTGCTCTTGAACTTCAAGTGGCATGGTAGGTTGCAACTTCATCTAGAATTCAATCTGCATTTGCTCTCAAATATGACTTTGTCCACCTCTGACTTTGAGTCCTTGACCGCTGCTGCAAGCTTCTAAAGCTTCTCTTTTGAGGCTGCCTCTGTTTCGGTCTGTAACTCTCGAATCTCATTGCAAGCTTTAGTAATATTCGCTTCCAACTGTTGTCTGCGTGTAGTTGCCTCATCGCAATCTTGTATTGCTTGATTCTTCTCATTGAATATTTTTTGGTTGTTTCTTTTTACTTCTTTTATGACCAAAAGATCTCAATGATCCTGAATATTCAATTCGTCAGAGGCTCCCTTATGTAACTCGTGCAATGTCTGAATGGCAAGCACTGCAAAGTTAAGACTCAGATTTTTCCAGTGTTGTGCGCACCCTTGTTCTTCTGTTATCTCAAAATGTAGAGAGCCCCCTAGTAATTGCATAGCCCAGAGCTCGGATGTGATCTTGAGGCCCTATTGTACCTCTATCAACATGACCTTGTACTGGTCCTCAATGTTTCCCCATAAGTCCTTTGTCACAGCTCAAATTGTGTCTCTGATCTCGTCAATGTCCCCCTCAAGTGAAGACCATGGGTTTTGTGTCAGCGGATCTGTCTGACTTTTTCTTCTTCCTCGAGCCACCAATGCTTTGCTTCTTCCGCCATTTCACTATAAATGAGGAATCAAAGTCCTCCGTGTCCACAAAAGGGCCGTCACCACCCTAATCTCCCTCATCGATGGCTGGTTCCTCTTGTTCAAATGCATACTTTGTTTCCTATGCGGTGTTATTCTCAAGGTCAATTGTGACCTTCTAAGGCACCTTCTCCTTCACCACTGGCTTTTTGGTCTACGCACTTCCTATGGATTACTTTGTCTTACTTGTGACTGCTTTATTTTCCTCTTATCCAGTTGGGGTGAGCTAATTACTAGACTGTTTATTTATTATTAGTGGTATGTCCTCCTCAATAAGTAAGAATGGTAGCTCGTACCAGACCTCCTCCAAATCTTTCTTCGCGCGGATATATACATGGTGAAAGTCTGCTTTAAAGCTGATAATGCTACGATATTCTTGGAAAAAAATTGGTCATGGCTGTGATTTCTGGTTGATCAATGTGCGTAGATCCATCTCAAATAAGATCCAAAACAATTTGTTCTCTGTAAGCCAGGTCGGTTCCTTAGATGCCCACAGCAAGGCATACTTCACAGCCTCACACACATCAGGGGCCACAATATGGCACTGTGACTCATCCGACATTCTTCATGTCATCAGTGCGATTAAGAGAAATAACCATGCATAGTGGAATTTCTTCTCGTCTTCTTGCGCTTCTTGAGAGTCATCCAAAAATTCCTGACATAAATACCCTGCCCAATTAAACTAGACCCCCTTACTACACTGCGTAGCCAAAGATACAATTGGGGCCAACACTTCGTCCACCCAACACTCTCTCATTATCTTACCAGCCAAAATGTGTGCGGTAAAACACACAGCTGGATCACTAATAGAGCTAATGGCAGATCCCCGAGATTTCTTAACCAGACTGAAGTCGTTCATCATTTGATCAACCAGTTTTTTCTCCTGAGACTTCCCGACAAATGCATCAGTGGGGTTTGCTCCTTGGTATGGCAATGTAGTGATCCTTGTAATTAACATATCATCAAAGGGGATATTCATCTTGAGCCAAAGACCCCCATCATGCACTAATGCCAACAAATGGAGCACACAAATTGTATTTATGTTACTGCGCCCAAAGTGTGGAACATAAAACATATTCAGCAACCTAGCACGCTGAATTTCTATTGGCCACGGAAACGGTTCGACCCTTGTGACTCTTGCTTCTTCATATTAAACTGACTTCAGATACTTGTTGGACTCGAATTGGGGATACTTTCTTCGATCATTTAGATCCCAATCCTCCATGCCCAATTGTGGCACCATTTCCAGCAAGTCTCCCTCAATTGACACTTCCTCTGGTAACAGGGGTGTAAAGACCTTAAATTTTATAGCATCGGGGTCCCTGGTCACCTTTGAGGTTGGCTTCCATGGCAACATATAGGGTGGAAACCATGAGATTGGTTCCACCTCATCTACACTGATATCCTCTATTCCATTGACCACTTCTTCCTCAGCCAAATCTTTGGGCTCCATTGGTTGTTTAAGCTTATCCATTCTCTCCTTAAACCATTGTTCTATGGGGATTTTCCTTGGTGATTGCCTAACCGAAGGCTTTTGTGGCTTCTTCTACTTCTTGGCTGCTGCAGATGCGACAATAGGATTTGTCCTTGACGATCTTGTTGCAGTGGCATGCACTGGTGGTGTATCAGTCATAATGGATCCTAGCCCTTGCCTAAGAAACTCTTGCTCAATCTCCTCCCAACTCCAACTAGGCTTGCAACATAATGCTTGGCTCACACTTAGGTGAAAAATCACACTTTGAATTTTAAATAAGAAAAGTGTCTGAATGTGAAGCGGGGTTCCATATTTATAACCTTTTTCAAATTCAAACTCCTCGATCTCCTTCAGATACCCCTCATAATTGCGAATTTGGTAGCATATTTGCTCAGATATGCTCCTTAAATGTGTTTCCCACACTCATTTTAATGGAAATTTATCTGTTAAATCAACTATAGAAATACCAACGATCATATTCAGATGATCAACGTTAGACCCTTCCCTGCAATGTAGTTACCCCTTCTTCATTGTAACTTCCTCCATCTACGCCATCCTCTTGAATATCGCGCAACACTCCCTCTTCGACAAAGTCCTTTTTTGGTAGAGTACTTTATATTCCCATGCTTCCTTCCAATACCTGTAGCAGTAAGACTTTCCATCATCCATGTAGTCATTGCACAGTCCTGGGGACAGGATCATCCCTGTAGATTTTCAATCTACTTCCAGTTACTCATCTAGCAAATAATTCTCCATTCAGCTTCATGAGCTGAACTGCACCAAATTATGAGATACCCCTGATAATGTATGGTCCTATCCAATGCATTTTGAACTTACCATGGAACTTCGCGAACTTACTATCGTACAACAGAACCAAGTCTTCATTCTTAAAATTTCTCTGCTTAATATGCCAATTGTACCATGCCTTTTCCTTGGATTTTTTTACTTGTTGGTGAAATCTTGCAAGAAAACGATCTTCGTCTAGCGCGAGCAATTGTTCCAACCTCTCCTTCATAATATCATTGTCCGCCATATCTGTAACGACCGTAATCCAAAGACTGGGTACTATGTATTCCATAGGTATTACAACTTCTTGTCCATACACCAGTCTAAACAGAGTCTGTCCTGTAAACTTATTACAAGTAGTCTGGTATGCCCATAAGACTGGGTATGTGCACATCCAAATCATTCGTATTGATGTTGCATACTTTAGTTAGCACATTCTCCAAAATCTTATTAAAGGCCTAGACCGTTCCATTTGCCTGAGGATGATAAGTAAATTCATCCGTTAGTGATTCAATAGTGTTGTGAAAGAAATGTGAACCTCTATCGCTCATCAAGATCTTTAGGCACCCAAACCACAACAATATATACTCAAAGATGAAGTGCGCAACAGTGTCTACGCTGCAATCCTTTATCGTTTGCGCTTCAACCCACTTGGTCAGATAATCCATTGCAATAATAATGTATTACGCACATGTCTTCTTTCCTGGTGGATTGATTGGTCCAACAAAGTCAATCTCCCACTTATCAAAGGCCTTTAAGGTGAATTGTGGATTCAACGACAACTCATCCCTTCTCGACGACCTTCTAGTACTCTGACAGATATTGCAAGCACTACAATATTCTTTGGAATTCTTGTGCACCGTGGGCCGCCATAGTCCCCCTCTTAAAATATTCTGCGTAGTGGCCTTTGCTGCATAGTGTCCTCCCGCGACACCCCCATGTGCTTCTTCCAAAATATTTTGTCTTTCGTGCTCAGGGATATATCTGCGCAATATTTCATGAGGGCCCATTTTATACAAATGCCCGACAATCAGAGAAAAATTTGCAACTCTGCATACGAGTTGTTTCTTTTGTTGAGTTGTATACTCCTTAAGGGCTACACCAACAGAAAAAAGTAGATTATATAAGCAAAATTATCATCAACAACATGTACCATAAAAAGCTGCGCATCGGGCAATCCTTCTTCAATGTTTGTTGGTTCTTCATCGGTGTCAATTATAGATAAGTGATATGGCCCAACATTTAATTGTCCTGGATTAACTATTACCTCAAATAATACTCTTGGAACAATAATAGCCACCTGTAGATCTTTCCCCCAACACAGGCTTGTTCACCACGTAATTTAGCGTAGAATGGCCCGTGAACATCTTGAAGTGCGCGCCTAATAAGTAATGTATGAATTTTTGTAGTGTGTACGCCATAGCCAACCTTCTCGCTCTGTTGTGGAGTAATTCCTTTCCACATTAGATAACTTCTGACTTTCAAATGCAATGGGGTGATCAAGATCCCCTTCTCTTGGTTGCGCTAAGACAACCCCTAATAATATGCATGACACATCTACATGGACGTGAAATTCCTTCTTCCAATCCAGAAACACCAGAATTGACACAGTGACCATTTTTTCCTTTAAGATGTCGAGGTTCATCTGCAATTCATCATCCCAACAAAAGGTATCATCTTTCTTTAGTAAATTTTCCATCGGCGCAGTGATCTGTGTGTAAGCCTTTATGAACTTCCGATAGTAACCAGTATGTCCTACAGTCAACGTAGCTTCTTTACATTCCTTGGTGGATCCAAATTGATAATAATGACAATTTATGTAGGGTCCACCATCAACCCTTATATGCAAACAACATGTCCCAATAATATTCCATACGGTACACAAAAAATGCACTTCTTTAGGTTCACAGAAATCTGATATTTTTGGTAGGTATCTAACATCAAGTGCAGACTCGAAGCATGCTTCTTTACCAATCCAAAGACTGTCTAGTCATCAAAGTAAACCTCCAAATTTTTTTGGATGAATTCCTTAAACGCTATGACGACCGCCCTGGAGAATATGGCAGGGGCATTCTTCAGCACAAATGACATGACTGTATACTGAAACGATCCCCATTCAGTAGTAAAAGTTGTCTTACTCCTATCCTCTGGCGCGATCTTGATATGATGGTACCCTGAAAACCCATCTGTGAAGGAGTAGGCCTCCTGTCCTCCAACATTCTCTAAAACTTCATCAGTGAAAGGTGTTGGAAATGGATTATTTACGCATTCATCGTTCAACTTTCTTAAATCAACACAAATCCTTATTTCTCCCTTAGTATTTTTCTCTTGCACTACCATTGGGCTTACCCACTCAGACTCTTTCAAAGGTTCAATTATTTCGGCTGCGATCATCTTATTAAGCTCCTGCTTCACCTTTTCCTTGTATTTGGGGTTTAGTTTATACGATCATTGTTTTACCGGCTTCGTATATGGCTTCAAAGTGATCTTCATTATGCCCATATTCCCTATAATTCCTTTCATCTTTGAAAAATTCATCGGAAACAAATCCTGGTACTCAAGCAGTAATTTGGCAACCTTAGCTACTGAATCTTCATCCCAGTAATCACTAATGCGCGCAAACTTGGGCTCCACCTCTGAGCCTATATTGACTTGCTTCGTCTTCACAAGCTGCAATATGTTAGGTAACTTGACATTTGGTCCTGCAACCTCGTGTGTCCTTCCGATTTAGGGATATTGATGTTGCGTGGATCCTCCTCACCTTCTTTCGCGATTATATTATAGTATTTTAGAGCATGTTGCAATTGCATGTTCTAGTTAGGCTGTACCCAAGTCGTATGCTCTTGCGGTGTCTGGAAAATTACTACTTTGATCTCATGCAGTACATCATCTATACACTGAAACCCATCTTCGAAACTAAAAGCAGTACGGATCTTTCTTTCATATCATATCAGTCAACGGTGCCATGGTGCAACACCATTTCCAAATACAAATTCATTGGTATTACAACCAAAATATGATAAAATATGTGTACCCACTCTCGTTGAGGTTCTTCGCCCCACGCTTTACCCAACGAGCCAAATGTTCTCGAGCATAATCCCTACCATTATATTCCTCTGCGAGCCTTGTGTTTGCATAACCAAACCTCAGCCTCATCAATAGGTGATATTCTCTCCAATCTCCTATATTATCTTTATGTGTGCCCCATCATTGTGTAGGAGTAGCCTTCAAAGCTATATCTAAGGCCCAGAATCGATGTTCTTCTGGCACATCCCTTTCAAACTCATCAAGAAATAAACTAATAACCTATCCCATCATAATATGGCAAATTACATACCTCGGTTGATATGCAGTGAAGAGATTTTGTCAGTATATTACAACGCAGAGTTCTTGCAACTGGTTCTTCAAGTTCTCTAATTCGTCATCTGAGTCTGAATGACATGAACTATCCTTTCCTAGCTTATCCTTCCATCTGCGGTGGGGTTGATCCAATCCTCATCTTGCGTAGTTAAATTATAGATGTGGTCAATATCTTTGTCACCATATTCTTCATGGACATGTTTTGTATATCGCTCTCCTTCAGAGGGATCTAAAGGAACAACGACCTTGGTACCGTTGTTTTCAAAAACCATACTCCTTCTCTTAAAATTGATTATCGCATCCATATTGAAAGCCCAATCAAGTCCAAGTTATGCTAGATACAAATTGCTTTCGTCCACAATCTCAATAACTTCAAAGTCTGCTACTACGCTTGCTCCTTCAATATGCACAACTCCTCCATGCAATCGACCCATTGGGATGATATTCTGTTGATTATCCATGTGTAGCTGAATAGGTGACCATTGCAACTTGGGTTGCCCCATTCACTCCCAAGTTTGCTTTGCAATACATTTTCATCAGATCCCAAGTAAATAATTACCTAGTCCATTTCGAATTCACCGATCGGCGTAGTTAATCCCATCTCTCAGCTAATTCTTTTCTTATTTATGTTTACCTTGTTTACTGCATATTTTTCATGGTCTGGCCTTTCTTTAGTAGCGCAATTATCAATTAGCTCTTGCAATCCTTCTACTACTTTTTGATCCCTTAGCAACTTCATACATATTTGCAGAAAGGACTTTAGAACGGTTGGATCAGGGTTCTCCATTGTGGTAACGACTTCAAAATTATTCTTTCATGGAACTAATTGCATCACAGATGTCGAAGCTCTTGGGTCCATGAAACTCTTCTTTGATTCCATGAAGGCTATTTCTCCCTCTGCATATTGAAGTCAATACTCCTCTCTCCTGCCTTCCTAACCCATGCATTCGCCATAGGATTTTTACCCTCTACCTTAACTTCTCCTGTAGCCGCACCACTTCGTTTCACTATATTAACTCTTGGATCATCCTCGTGCAGTTCAGACCTCATCATTTGTAAATTCTGCGTAGGCTATTGATTCTTCTTTTCCTGCATCTTAGCCATTAAAACAGGGCAATCCTCTATCACATGGTCAAACTGTCTACAATGCTGACAAGAAGGATGAATGGGGTTTTGACAATCCCTCGCAAAATTTCTAGCTTTCCCATAGTTATAGCATATGATTTGATCCCTACCTCATTCATTGCCTCCTCCTCAAACACGTCCTCGACCTTGAAATCCTCTGCGGGCCATAGGTGAACCATGATCTTCCTGCACGCGACCTTCATCTTGCATCCTATATGTTAGAGTTCGATCCATCATCAAATCATAGTTGTGACAATCCTTCTCGTCATGTCCTACTGATCGACAGAAGTTACAAAATAATTTCCTTGGAAACTACACATATTTCTATAATAAATAACAGTGATTAGGCGGGTGTTACCTTGCAACTTGGGAAATACTACACCAGACACTCGGTTCGATACTTGGTCCAGCACTAGGCTCCGACTTCAAAGGATTTGGACCTCCTGTAGCCACATAATCACAATAAATAGGGCACTGGTCCTTATAATGTCCTTCTACTTTACACTTTATACACCGAAATTTTAAGTGCATCTCAAACTGAGCTTCCTTTCCTTTCTTCAAATCTTGCAGTTCCATATGCAGGCTTGTTAACTGGGACTGTATTTGCTGAAGCCCTATGTAAGTATATTTTACCGACGAAGCTTCCAACTTCATCGCGATTTCTAATGCTTCCACCTGCGTCCCAATATTTTGCTGCAATAGTGGTAGTCTGAGATGTGGTAATAGAGTAGCTATATACCACTCTTTGTGTTGTTCGTCGGAGATCTGGAAGTTGACTTGTCTTAGAAATAATTTTAGCCTCTGATCTACATCTGAGGCAGTCTTATTGACTTCTTGCTTATTTTCTTCTATTTATGTAATGCACTGTGACTGCGACTTGAGCTTCTTAAACTCCACATTCAGTGCGTTCTTTGTCATAACTAGTGAAGAAGCTGGGTTTGTCGTACTGTACTTGATATACCATGAAAACACTCTCTCCTGTAGTTCTATGACCAGTTGCGCTTTCTTCATATCGTCGTCATTGATCTGCTGTGCTTTCCACACAGCTTCTGCAACAAACCAAGATTGATCAGGATCCTCTGATCCCTGACCCTTAAAAATAGGCATCTTCACTGCGTTAGCCATTTTGAATGGTGGAGGTGGAGGTGGAGGTGAAGGTGTAGGTGTATGAGGTGGAGGTGAAGGTGGAGGTGGAGTGGGTGGATGGGGAATCCAATAAGTGCCATGATTATCTGACTGCGACACACCTCTAGGTGTACTAGGGTTACTTCTTTCTTCTTCGCTTTTTGATCCACCCAATAATGGACTGTACTCACCCTTAGCGAATTTATCACGGTCTATTCTGAACCTTTTTCCGATTCATGTAGATCTAGTCTGGCTTCTTTTAAACATTAATTCATAGGCAATACACCCTTTTCACATAACAACATCTTAATCTAGAGCTTTAAAGAATTCAGGTACTTACCTTGTGGACCTTTGAAAAATCGGCGCTCAACTTCACTGTAGGATACTGATGTGTCAATCACGAATTCAATAATAAATCCTCTAAGAATACTATCTATCTAGTAGTCAACAACTCTTGCGACCTTATTTTCAGTCTCCTTAAGTCGCTTAATTAGCTCTGGGGTCCACACAATAGGATTTTTGTGTTTCCAACGAGGTTCATTTGCAACTAGTTTTGAAAGCCACTCGTGTAACTCGTTAGCGAACGATGCGAAAAAGATCTTGTGCTGTTATGTATAGATATAACTCTGTAACCATCTTTTTGTCGACTGCGCAGATTTCTCTTTTCCTGTGCTGCAAATTCACACAACTTCAGATCTACCCATTCTTGGATCTCTTTTTTAGTCGGTCACCACATCACACATCCCTCAGATAGATCCCGATCCCGACGATGGAACCTTTCATTGGCTTGAGGGGCTTAGACCCAGGTTCAGAGTTAGCTACGCTAACTAACAAAACCCTATACTACCGGCCCTTTCGACAACGATCTGCGTAACGCATACCGCAGTCTCACCTGAGGCAATATTTGGGGATGGTAGAACCAGGTTTCTGCATCTAGAGGGACTATGCAGTGTGGCTGTAAGGTTCCTTTCAATTTAGGGCTTAACTCGGCCTTTGCGAACCATTAACCTTATTATTAAATTCGTAGAGCGTTTTCCTACTTAACAGTCTTCCAAGCTGCGCGTAACTAGTATAACATTAATTATTCATAATATAAAATAGTATTTGAACCTTCACGATGCAATTATAAGAGAAATATACAAAAGCGAACCATAATCAGGAAAAAACACAGAAACTACGTGAACATATAAAAATACATAAATCTGTGCCAAATTCCTCTTTATTATTTCAAATCTCCACTGATACAATCTTTCTGACCCTGCACACGCAACTGCGGGGGCCTGCACACACAGCTGCAGACTTACCAAGGTCTCCATGCACACAGCTGCAGGATCCTTCCCCTTCTCTCGAATACAGAAAGATTTCCCAATTATAGATTCAAATCATATCATGATGGACTAATTGATTTATTTTCTTGACTTACTAAGAAATCCCTTTACATATCTTTTACCCTTACAATACCATGGTCTGCAAACCATGGGCAGAGCTCAAAATAGCCGAATTCCATCCCTTTACAAAATAAGGGGCTTTGACCCACCCTAAAGCCCCTTTAACTCCTTGAACTCTATGCGAATTGTGCTCCACTCCTAAAAATGTGGAGACTTTACATGACTTAGACAAAACTTGGACATAGGGGACCCCTACACAATAATTGGGACCTTAGAATCCCAATAGTTTTATGGGCTTATAAGACCACATGTAAAAATTTGACAGGTCAGAGACCATTCAGGTTAGTTTATGGGCAAGAAGATGTGATGCCCACGGAATACATTATGCCTAACTTGAGGATTGCAACTTTTACAGATATGGCAGGCCCTGACATAATGGAGGAAAGAATGTCGCAGTTGATTTCTTTGGAAGAAGACATATTTATAGCAGGATTCCATCAACAGGTACAAAAATAAAGAGAAAAAGCCTAGCGTGAAAGACATATTAAGCAAAATAAGTTCCAAGTAGGGGACTTTGTTCTCCTCTATGATAGTAAGTTTGTAAAATTTCTAGGAAAATTCAAGATGAATTGGTCGGGCCCCTACATTATCAAGCATACTACTGACAGAGGCACAATTCAATGAGTGAACTTAAATGGAGAGTTGACCCAAGGAAGAGTAAATGGCAGCAGGTTGAAGCTATATAGGGACTGTTAGAGTCGGTCTAGTAGCCCTCCATCAGCGATCAAAGCTCTTTGCATTTGCATAAGTAGGTGTCTCATCAGTGTCATCTTATTGCATTCCATTAGGCATGCCATAATCCTGATGGAGGACCTGGTGTCTTTATTCCCCTCTTGGCACTGCTGGATCAAGTTGTTTTAGTCATTAAACTTTTTCAAGGTTATTTATCTTGTCTTGAGGTCAAAATTTCTAGGTCTAGGGTTTAGGTCAAATTTATCTTCAAGGTCATGTCTCTGAAGGTCAATAAGTGCCCATCAAGCCAGAGGGATGATTTTCAAAATGTCTCTTCGAAAAATTTCATCTTGTGCAGCTAATTTTCACCTTGGATTTAAAAACCCTATTTTTAAAGCCAAGGTCATTTTTCAAAATTTTGTAAAAAATGGTAAAATTTCAAAAGGCTTCAAAGGACAGCATGTAACCCTGGCTCCCTTGCCAAGATCCCTCAGATGTTATCCCTGCAAAAAGTGTCGAACAAAAGCATCAAATTAGTCAATTTCAGGATAAAAGGAAACCAAAAACATCAAGTTTATAAAGTGTCAAAGAAAAACATTATAAAGTGGGTTTGGGCATGAAATTAATTCAAATCAAGGTTATAAAAGCCCAATCTCCCTCCATCGAGCCTCATTGTGCATCTAAGTCACTTGCAAGAGAGATTGGGCGAGAGATTGGACGAAGTTTTTGAGCTGGACAGGTGCGCGACCCGTCAGACCAGGCGCGCGACCTGTCAGAGGCGCGCGACCCGTTGGGTGAGGCGCGCGACCCGTCAGCACCCTCCTTATAAAACCGCCTGCAAATTTCACCAAGGAGCCACAAAATCGCCGGATTGTGTGAGGTAGGCCCTCAAGCTTGAAAATTGTTGCTTGTTATGGTCTAAGGAAATCGTGATTGCATTTTTAAAGATCTATATTTGCAAGAGAAAAGCTCCATGTGGCTATGGTTTAAAATTGTAAAAAATGGCTAGGGTTTTATGCTGTTTTAAGGTATTCCCTTGTAATCATTTTTTCCCCATTTCCCATTTCATTTTCCTTGTCTTCCTATGTAAATTTCCCTTTTAAATTTGTAAAGAAAACCTAAACCCTACCCCTCTTCCCTAAAAAATAAAAAAAATCAAGCCCTAACCCTACCTCTCATAATATCCATGTAAACAAATTTATATAATGATGCATATGCAATGATTTTGCAATGATTTTTCCCAAAAATCCCTGTTTTATATATTTATTCCCATTTTCCCTTTAAAATTTCCCTCCCCTAACATTCCCCTCGTGCTCCTTGTCCCCTTGAAACAACATTTTAATCAGCATTTTACCAAGCAGAAACAGCAGTACATTTCAGCCACTTTGCTCCTTAAACAATGTCAGAAACCGAAACCAATTACGAGCAAAGTGATGACCAGGCATCAGCTTCAGAGTTTGAGGTACAGAGGAGGCCTCATAAGGGTGGAAAGGGTGGTCATCATAAGAGAGAGGAGCCCACTTCTTTGACAGATTTACAGGCTTGTCCTATGGCAGTCTCATGTTTCCGGTATATGTCTTGTTATGAGTTTTGCGAGAGGATCTCTCGGATTCAGCATCACAGAGAGTTGGCTCGCCTATTTGTTTTACATTTGCATGATGGACATGTCAACCTTGCCGGGGTGGACTTTACATTGACACCTGAGATGATTGCACAGGCCACAGGGATACCTAATGTCGGAGAGGTATGGAATAAGTGCAAGGTGTTGGACAGTGTTCAGTTTGAGCCTTTCGTTAGACCCGCACTCATGAGACACTTGACAGGTGTGTTTCCCTTCAGATTTCTCAGGAGTGAGTATGCTCCCATGATGAGGCTTATCATGCTCTATTTTACCTGTGAGGGCAGATTTTCATAGGTATATTCGTACCATATTCGCCTATTGATGCATTTCACACGGGTACGGATGATGAACATCCCTGTTTTCTTCTGTCAGAACATTGAGAGGATGGTGCCCGTGATGCAGCGGAAGAGCCCAACACAGCAGTATAGGAGCCTCTACCATTATGGTTTGATTCAGCTTGTGGTCTTACATCAGTTGGCTCAGCAGGGCATCTCATGGGAGGAGTTCATCTCTCGTGAGTTCTTTACAGCACCACCACCACATCCAGAGATTGTTCATGAGGAGGGAGGACCATCACAGCAGCATGATATCCCCGGGACTAGCCATGTCAGCTCTCCTCCGCTTGTCACTTATCAGAGAGGCCAAAGGGCCTTATTTGCAACAGCTCGGCGAGTATTTTCTCCACATCAGGTGGAAGGGGTCTCGCCTTCTTCATCAGCTCAGCGAGTGTTATCTCCACAGCAGGTGGAAGGGGCCTCGCTTTCTTCAGCAGCACAGGCAGCACAGAGGGGCAAGCAGCCCAAGGTTGATGAGGGGCCATCAGGTGTTCCAGATATAGAGCTTATTGATCTTGATGTCAGTTCTCCTAGCCTAGAGTAGAAGGAGATCATTCAGCACCTTAGAGCTGAAAATGATGCATTGCAGAGGAGATTAGAGGGGTCACAATGGAAAATCTCATGTCTAGAGCAACGCAACAAACAGTTGGAGGATGAGCAAGCTCTTGATGAGTTGTGGAGGATTCGTAGTGACTGCAACTTGAATCGAAGAAGACTCGGTGATCTATTGCCCGCTGAGCGAGAGTCCATGCTTATCCAGCTTAATTCTCACTTGGAGAGGCTGTTCGCTAAGGCCAACCAAGATAAGAAATTGTTGAGAAACATGAAGAACCATTATTGGGCGCGGATGCACGTGTGCAAGGCGAAGATGAAGATGTTCCAAAGGCGGTTGGCCAAGGCACAAAAAAGGAGAAAAATGCCCGATCCCCTCCACATCTTGGCCGAGGCTTCCTTGAAGGAGCAAGGCACTAAATAGCTCAGTCACAGCACAAATCCCAAGAAATTTTGAACATTTTGGGTCAATTTTGGTTTTTTCAGGCAATTTACAGGTTTTGTCCTTTTAACGGGTCTCACCCCTCGTGCGACCCTTTCACTTGGCAACTCCATTTTGCAAAAACTGAGCATTTCTAGATTTTTCATGAAAAGTTACACATGCTCATCCATTTCCAAGAGATTTTATGAAGTTTTGGGCCTCCAGAAGGTCAAAAAACAAGCAAAAAATGACTTTCTGCCACATTTTTGAGACACAGAAAGCAGTCTTGGGAGATTGCAATTTTGGAGGGGCAAATGACCACCAAATTCAGAAATTCCAGTTGGGTTGGAAAGTAGACTCACAGACCTTTCCAACAAGCCTACTCTTGCCCGATTTGGACACTTGGAAGTTCCCCAAAAGTTCCCTCAAAGGCGCGCGACCTGTAAGGGAATGGCGCGCGACCTATCAGGCCAGTTTCTCAAAATTTCACTGTATAGCCCAGAAAAACGCAGTTTTGACCATGTTTGACTTTTTGGAGTGGATTGTTATCCTCCTTGATGTAAATAATGTAATTTTTTGACACTTTTACACTCATGTATCTCTTCTAGAAGATTCATTCATGAAATAGATGAAAATTAAATGAATGAATTGGTTTCCTAGTTTATAGAGGCAAGTTGTTTTGACTGCCTAGTTTTCAGTGCTTAGTTTAGAAGTGGTTGAAACAGCTCCTAGGATAGTGAGCTCGACCCCTAGAGGCAGGGAAAGATGTTAGATGATCTATATTATGTACTTTCTGGCTCATTTTCATGGTTGGACTCTTGAGGGAGAAGCTATCATTGTATTATTCACTGTATCTCTGCAATTTTTGGCTAAGGAAGACCAGGGTTTTGCAGTCCTTTTTGGGATTCTTGTGGTCACATGTATTGATGGTGTGTTTCTCTTTGTACTTGTAAGTGTGTTATGTGAATCATTTCCTTACTTTTCCTTCTGCAAATTAGGCAAATGAAGTGTTAAAGTAGAATTCATGACTGTCATGCTCTGCTTTTAAGTTTGCTTGATATCAATGTTTTCAACTGTTTAAGGGAAATTCAAGGTTATTGCTTGCTCTCCTTAACTCCTCACCAGTCATTCTCATCCATCCATCTCAGTCAAAGGCATCAATACTGTTCCCTACCTCGCCCCAAAGAACCCCCTGCGAAAACTGTGTCCAATCCCTGCACCCGAAATTGCCATTCCCCAATTTTCCACCAAAACTTTAAAAATCCCAAATTAAACCTCTTGATCAGTTTACTAACCTAAAATCAGTGTTTTCATATTGGTCATCTCGCCCATTGAAGATCTTTACTGAGATAGACCGGAGAGAGCCCTTTCCTGCCCCGTAGGGCTAGCTACGAGGCTAAGTGGTTTGATGTTGCCTTGAAGTTTACCTTTCTCAGCCTGAGGTGAAATTTCAAGCGCTAACATATTGGCGACCATACTGGGGAGAACAAACTTGTCTGTTGATTGATGTGTTTGCTTCATAAGTCTTAGACGGAGCCTGAAGTTACGCCAGGTAGCCTTCGAAACGCTTTTGCTTTGCATAAGCGG
The DNA here is from genome assembly GCA_031772625.1 of Pinus tabuliformis. Taxonomy (NCBI): domain Eukaryota; kingdom Viridiplantae; phylum Streptophyta; class Pinopsida; order Pinales; family Pinaceae; genus Pinus; species Pinus tabuliformis. Next base: position 1,104,330,564 of record CM062811.1, read on the forward strand.
AAGTAGATAAACGCTGCTTCAGTCAATCTCCGTGAGCTTGTGAATACAACACTTCAATTGCATTTTACCCCAGTACATGTATCAAGTTCAGATCTGATTGTTGTGGTGGACGATGATCAGACACTTGAAAGGCTGAAACCATTCACCCGGCGACTCTAAATTATTTTCGAGATTAGATCCAAAGACTCCACTGGAGGATGATCCCGACTAGCAAAAACATGAAAGGACAACATGGACAGATCAGGTATTCAAGTTGGAATTTCATCCAAGACATTTTGTTCTTTGTCATAAATTATTTCTTCTCTTTTCCCAAGAATGTCAAGAAGGCTTTGCAAAGTATACTATTCTTGAGAAAAGATCCTCGGCCTGCAGTTGATTCTTTCCCTTTGAAGATCATGAATACCAAAGATTTGCATACCTTTGAGCTTGATCAAGATCCTTTTTCCGAATTTTGTGATGACCATCTTCAGATTGATGGACCTCAAAAGACCAAGACCGATTCTATACCTGCTGTACATACCCCTACACCTTGTAAAATTCCAGATCAGTATAAACCTCTTGTTTTACCTTCTGTTCTTCATGCTTTCCCCAAAAACTATGATCTATACTTGCCGAGGTTTGATGGTGAATGTAAGAATGTCAACACTGAGCAACATGTGCAGAATGTTGAGAATTTTCTAGATCTTTTTGAAGTTGATGATGAAGATGTTAGTATTAGGCTTTTTGCTCTTTCTTTGCAAGCCAAAGTGAAGAGTTGGTTCAAAACCCTGCCTGATGCAAGCATTTCAGATTTCCAGCAGTTTGTCAAAGTTTTTCTCGACAGGTGGATGATCGGACAGAACCTTCTCTTGATTATAGAAGAGTATAACCAGCTGAAAAGATTGCCAGGGGAGACAGTACAACAGTTTTCAGCCAGATTTAACCAAGTTTATTATTCGATGCCAGTTGATATAAGACCTTCTCCTAGATCTGCTCTCTTGCACTATCCGGGTGCCTTTGATCCAGAGATGGAGTTTCAGCTGAGAGAAAGGGATATTACAACACTTCATGAGATGCAAAACAGTGCAGTAAATGTAGAGGCGCATCTGCTGATCCGAAGGGCAAGGTTGAAGGAAGAAGAGATGAAAAATATAGATCCGGAAAAATCGACATCTCTAGAGGTGAAGCTTGACATTTTGGTAAGTGCAGTGGAAAAGATGATGGAGAAGGTCACCGCAAGGAATGCTTATTATGTTCAAGCTCATGGCTCGCTGATTGAAGAAGAACAAGTTGCTGATCCAAAACATTTTGTTTCTTATCCTAGTTGTCATAGATCTGATAATGATTGTTTTGTAGATCACCTTGGTGAAGAAAGAACTGTTGATATGACCTGCATGCTTGATGATGTCTTTTATACTGATGATTTGCCTCAGTTTGATCAGTATGATGATGATTATGTTCTCCAAACAGAAGCTAATCTTGCAATCGAACAAGTAGCTAGTTTGTGGGAGGAAAAAGTTCATTTTCAGCAGCTTGAATACAATGTTCAGCCATCACATATCAGCTATGACATTGCCGAGGAAAGTGCATCAAAGTTTGAAGTAAGTGAAGGATATTTGCCTTTTTGTTTTGATTCGTTTCAGTTCATCAGAGATAACTACCATGCGATCAGAAATCAAATGTCAACAAGTCTTGATTTGAATCATCTTGAGAGCAATGAAAATTTTGTTCAAGACTTTACATATTCAGATTTGCAACCCCCGGAAGCCATTGATTGTCAAGTTGCAGCTGAAGACTTGGAAGTGGACACACATGATTTAATGATTCAAGGTGACTCCGTACCATTTTGTTTTGACTCATTTCAGTTTTTGAAGGGTAGATTGCATAGTAAATCTTCAAATGAACAGCCTATAACAAATCAGCAATATCTCAGTGTTAATGTTGAGGATGAGACATATAACAAAATTCTTGAGCAGCCTGTAGCATCAGATTTGCAGCCACCAAATGAAATTGAAGGGCAGATTACAGATGAAGTTGTGGAAGACGAATTGCATGATTTGATGATGCAGGAAGATTCTATACCCTTTTGTTTCGAAGCATTTCAATTTATAAGGCAGAATCTTCATAAAATCTCTCAAGAAAAAGATGAACAGCTAGAAGGATGTCATGCATTTTCAATGGATACATTACAACAGTCTTTTCAAGTTTTTCATGATCCAATAGCTGATGTTTTGGATGAGGTTTGCAGTCAAAGTCTTTCTCCATTGACTACATGTGAGCTTGAAACATGTGCTGATATGAATTTGATCCGGCAGCCGGTTTCTTTGTCATTTTCAGGAGAGGTCTCGTCACAAGGCTCAGATCAAAGTTTGCATTCATGGTATGAGGAGACGAGAAGTAATCCATTGGATGAGCTAAGTTCCAGTGTGCATGAATTTCAAGATCCTTATGCAGTGTTTTTGGAGGCGGATAGAGAATTCATATCATTCAACGGATCTGTTTCCAAGTTGTCATGGGAGTTGCCTTTCAGTAGTTCTCTCTTGTTGGTCATAAGTGAGCACTTGTGGAGAATTCGAACAGCAGATGGGATACTTACTTGGTTGCATTGGTTGTTTCATTTCACTTGATCAGGTGATGAATGAAACTGTTAGAGTAGGTTTTGATGAATAAGCTCCCCTTTGAGCATCATTTTCAGTTGGTCGATTGTGTTTAAGTATCGAGTCAGTTTTTAGTTGAGTCATGAGTCCTTTGTGAGTCAATTTTCAGTCTTGTTGTTAAGTTAGTTTGTGTCGGTTTTCAGTCATGCATTGTAGTTTGAGTTTTTGACTCCATTGCCCAATAGATAAGACACTGGTCTGCTTTCCCAGAGGTCTGAGGTTCTTGGCACCTCCAAGGAGCTACCATCCCCATTGGAGCCAATGTTAGAGTCGGTCTAGTAGCCCTCCATCAATGATCAAAGCTCTTTGCATTTGCATAAGTAGGTGTCTCATCAGTGTCATCTTATTGCATTCCATTAGGCATGCCATAACCCTGATGGAGGAGCTGGTGTCTTTATTCCCTTCTTGGCACTGCTGGATCAAGTTGTTTTAGTCATTAAACTTTTTCAAGGTTATTTGTCTTGTCTTGAGGTCAAAATTTCTAGGTCTAGGGTTTAGGTCAAATTTATCTTCAAGGTCATGTCTCTGAAGGTTAATAAGTGCCCAGCAAGCCAGAGGGATGATTTTCAAAATTTCTCTTCGAAAAATTTCATCTTGTGCAGCTAATTTTCACCTTGGATTTAAAAACCCTGTTTTTAAAGCCAAGGTCATTTTTCAAAATTTTGTAAAAAATGGTAAAATTTCAAAAGGCTTCAAAGGACAGCATGTAACCCTGGCTCCCTTGCCAAGATCCCTCAGATGTTATCCCTGCAAAAAGTATCGAACAAAAGCATCAAATTAGTCAATTTCAGGATAAAAGGAAACAAAAAACATCAAGTTTATAAAGTGTCAAAGAAAAACATTATCAAGTGGGTTTGGGCATGAAATTAATTCAAATCAAGGTTATAAAAGCCCAATCTCCCTCCATCGAGCCTCATTGTGCATCTAAGTCACTTGCAAGAGAGATTGGGCGAGAGATTGGACGAAGTTTTTGAGCTGGACAGGCGTGCGACCCGTCAGACCAGGCGCGCGACCTGTCAGAGGCGCGCGACCCGTTGAGCGCCCTCCGACAGTGCAAATTTATAATGGGCGCGACCCGTCAGTGGCGCGCGACCCGTTGGGTGAGGCGCGCGACCCTTCAACGCCCTCCTTATAAAACCGCCTGCAAATTTCACCAAGGAGCCACAAAATCGCCGGATTGTGTGAGGTAGGCCCTCAAGCTTAAAAATTGTTGCTTTTTATGGTCTAAGGAAATCGTGATTTCATTTTTAAAAATCTATATTTGCAAGAGAAAAGCTCCATGTGGCTGTGGTTTAAAATTGTAAAAAATGGCTAGGGTTTTATGATGTTTTAAGGTATTACCTTGTAATCATTTTTTCCCCATTTCCCATTTCATTTTCCTTGTATTCCTATGTAAATTTCCCTTTTAAATTTGTAAAGAAAACCTAAACCCTACCCCTCTTCCCTAAAAAATAAAAAAAAATCAAGCCCTAACCCTACCTCTCATAATACCCATGTAAACAAATTTATATAATGATGCATATGCAATGATTTTGCAATGATTTTTCCCAAAAATCCCTGTTTTATATATTTATTCCCATTTTCCCTTTAAAATTTCCCTCCCCTAACATTCCCCTCGTGCTCCTTGTCCCCTTGAAACAACATTTTAATCAGCATTTTACCAAGCAGAAACAACAGTACATTTCAGCCACTTTGCTCCTTAAATAATGTCAGAAACCGAAACCAATTACGATCAAAGTGATGACCAGGCATCAGCTTCAGAGTTTGAGGTACAGAGGAGGCCTCATAAGGGTGGAAAGGGTGGTCATCATAAGAGAGAGGAGCCCACTTCTTTGACAGATTTAGAGGCTTGTCCTATGGCAGTCTCATGTTTCCGGTATATGTATTGTTATGAGTTTTGCGAGAGGATCCCTCGGATTCAGCATCACAGAGAGTTGGCTCGCCTATTTGTTTTACATTTGCATGATGGACATGTCAACCTTGCCGGGGTGGACTTTACATTGACACCCGAGATGATTGCACAGGCCACAGGGATACCTAATGTCGGAGAGGTATGGTGTTATAGACATTTTTGTGCCTTACAGCTATAAGCATGAAATGTCCATAATCCAAGGGATCCAAAGTCCCTAAACATGTTTTTCCTACCCTTAGAGGAACAAGGCTAACAAACCACAGCAATTCATAGAAGTTCTCCACCAAAAACTGCTCAAAAACAAGTCAATTCAGGATCAATTCATAGGCTCCACTAGCTGCCTGCGTTGAAATGCAGAGGCTACACCGGCTAGTTGCATTGCAACGCAGGTGGAAGCACTACCAGGGTGCGCTGAGCGGGAAATGAAAAATGGCAGGGTCCTTTGTGCGAGGTGTAAAGACTGTGGAAGCTTCCAGAATCTTCCTCCATGACACTTGCCTTGATGAGTTCGACTAAGTGATGAGTAAGAGGCTTTTAGTCTCCAAGTGGAAGCAAGAACTGACAGAGGGAGAGGACACTAGTCAGATCTCAAGCTGACTCATCCTCTCTCCAAACATCTATATATGGATCTCTCCTCCATGAGATCCAGGAGGCTGGAATTTTGTTATTGCAAAGAATTGCTGTTGGTTTGAGATTGGAATCATTGGGTGCTTAATGCTTTGAAGGGAGGTGAAGAAAGGATTTCATTCGCTGGGAGGTAGATGCTGGATTGGAACTCTCTTGGTTGTATCTCCTCCTGAACCTTGTTATTCATCAATAAAGCTATCTTGGTTTCTCCTATATACTGATGTATCTTTGATGTATGATTGCATTAGTATGTTTAGTTTATTTCTAATCCTGAACTAGTTATGAATATGAATCTATGTCTTTGTGTAGTGTTCTCTTCTTGTGATCTTGCAGGAACCTGTTGAAGCTGGGTGAGCGAGAAGGAAAGTAGCTGGGAACTCTCAAAGAGAAGAGAAACTGGATCGAGGGACAAATGGAAGACATCGGTTAGTCCATCCATCTCTCTTCATTCTTAATTCATAAAGGAAGAATACTAGAACAGTTGTTTCTGTTTGTTGCTAAGGCACTGTCACACCTTAGGTGGATAGGATCGTCCTGCATAGGCATTTTTCCCCACAACAAATTGGCGACTCCGCTGGGGACATCTGTTTAGTCATTTTATTTGTGTCTCTATCATTGTTTGTTTCATAGACTCAAGAGCAGCAATCGAACTGCATCTGCTATTTTCAGATGCAAAATAGATAGTTGCTGCCTTGATCCAATCACTGGATTTGTCTATGATCTGAACAATGGACTCACAAATGATTTGATGATCCTTTGTGATAGATCTTAGCCCTCCTTCAAATCATCCCTTTGATTGTACCTTTCTTTTTGCTTTTATTTGGCCTGAAACCGTAGATTAATCAGCAAACCGTGACCCAGAACCCAGAGAAGAACTCTCGTTTCTGCTCCAGCGCAGGCTCTGTGAAGAGACTTTGCATTTCAATAGAGTTCCTGTGAAGGCTACCTGCGTTGCAATTCAGTTTCTCTGTTATACAGGTGCGCTGATCCAGCTTAGACCTTGTGCAGCTGGGGTTCTCTGCTCTGTTTTGCCTTGTTTTGATCTCTGATTTCTACAGCCTGTAACCAGCATAGGTACCTGTCTGATAACTCCTTTTCTCTGCTTTAATTCCACCTCCTTTTGTACAAAAAGACTGTGAGTGTTTTTATGTGTTTGTGGCTTCATTTACAGTTTTCCTTTGCAAGAGTGAAATAGTCGACCTGTAGCCCTTGATTCAGATCTGTTGATTGTGATCTTAGGAGAGAGTTCATTGGTTGTTTACAGTTGATTATACGTTTACTTTTGCTTTTGGTTTGAGTTTGTATCTTTTAAGTGTTGAAACAAGTGTTCATTTCGAAAGTTGTAAAGTGTTGTATTCTCTTCTACCCTTTCTGATTTCGAAAAAGTAAACTTGTTTGTATTTGTCATTTAAAAGCAAATTCAAAGTTGTACAAAAAGCTTTCTTTTTAGGCATCAATATTAAGAGAGCGGAAAACAAACACCTGCATTGTGCATTTGCATCTTGATAGTTTGCATGCTTGATTTAGGAAAAGTGCATTTAGAGTCTGCTGATTGCTCTTTGAGAAAAGATGGTGTCTTTCTTTTCCCTTTGTAGCTAGGATTTTCATTGTTGAAAAAGAGATAAAATTTGCTTATCATCTTTTAGATTGCATTTAGGAGTTGTATCTACATCTCGTGGTGAACCTCAAAAGGCAAACTTCTAAGAAAGATCAACATAAAATAAACTGAATGAACTTAATAACGCTTTGTAACATAACGCACAACATAGAGGTCTAGGCTAGAGACGTGTTCCGGCGTCGTAAAACCTGGTATCTGTTGGCCTCGCTGATGGTTGGGTGATTCCTCCTGAGGGACCAAAAGTGCCAGTATGGATTGTGCTCCCACGTACCGTCGCGTATATATTGGGAGACCCCTATAGGCTTAAAACCTTTATCCTTAGGAAGGCGTGTCGACCGCCCTACTGATCGCAATGCACCGAACACAACATTCGGGAAGATTGACTGCCGTACCGTAAAACGTATTCTGCAGTTTTGTGATTGGTTTGGCACACCCTCTACCTAGATCTCCAGAGCAGTTCCTTTTAGCCTTTTTCAGACTCTATAACAGAAAAAGTCCATCCGAGCATTTGTCACTTCGGGCTCGTTAAAACATCGAAGGCGACTAGAGTCATCTTTTGTTTTTTCTTGACTCTTTAAAACTAAAAAAACAAGTTGTGTCTAAAAGCGTCTAAAATTCATTCAATTCGGAAACATACTTCCCCTGTTTATTTTAGTTGATTGAGTAATCCGCAATCGTGGAAGAAATTCAATTGAAACCCCGTCGTTCGCGGAGACTTACGAGTCAACCGTCTTTGTCTCCGGAATCGAAACCAGTACGGACAAAGCGAACTCATTTAACCGGTTCCAAATCTCCTCTTAAAGTTAGAACAAGTGTTCCGACGACATCGGAGGTTCCGGTTACTCCAACCATTTCTGGAAACCCTGCCTCTACAGAAGAAGTTCAACAGCCACAGAGGGACAGTGATACTGATCCTAGTTTGAGAGTAAACACTTGTGTTACCGAACCAGTTCCATCAGTAACCGGTCCGGAGAGTGGTGCTCTTCAAACATCTGTCGCTGTCGATACAATCCCTTCTTCGGCACCAGAAATATTTTACGGACCTGACGGTCTTCCTCTTCCACCTGGTCTGATTGCGATTGAAGAAATTGTAGAAGACCCTCCAACAAGTACTCCAACTCACTTTGGAGTCAGGGTCACTCTATATCCTTCTTCAGAAGCTAGTCTACCACCAGCGGAAGTACCTGTAGAATCGCTAGGGAATCTCTTGGATAGACTAAAAATGTCTGAACAACCGTCAACATCTAGGACTGTGGCACCTGACACAGCGACGGCAGAACTCCCTGCCGTCACTCTAACAATGTTCGCCGGCATACCATCTGTCCCAACTGGCTCTCAACCGCTGGAAGGAGCCCATTCAGGGGCTATTACGACAGTATGGTCCATTCCTGTTTGTTCTTCTGGAATAATACCCGGCAACTCTTATGTTGAAACTCGACAAATTGATCCGTTTGGAGGTCAATTTGGGCAATCCGGTCCTCAAGGGCAAACAATCCCTTTCAGTGCTGGATCACCACCGTATGGGGGGCAGTATGCCCTTTCATTACCCCCTCCGGGAGGTTATCCATACGGGAGTTCACAACAAAGTTCAGGTTACACTGGAATTGCTTCAAGTGGTTGGGTGCCTATACTACCTCAACAACCAAGGGTTGTGTATTCAATGCAACAGTGTGTACCTATGTCGAACATCCCAACTACACCAGCGATTGTGATGGTGTCGCAAGTTCAAACGTTGCCTGTTGTATGTCAACCTCAGATTTCTCAGGTTGTAATGCAACAGCCCCTTGACCCTACGACTCAACCACAATCGCCAACTAGTGGGGCGGCACAGGTCCAAACGCGTACAATTACCCCACACCTTGGTCCAATAGTTAGTATAGCACAACAGCACATGACTTCTCAACCATGGCTGGTGCAATACCAACAACCACAATTCCAACAAGTATACCAAGGTTCTGAGCAGCAGATCTTTGCAAACAGTGGACAACCGTACATTCAAAACGGTCAAAATCAACCATTTTATAATGGTCTTGTCCACCAACCTTACCAGTCATACCAGCATCAGCTGCATTATGCTGGTATGCAAAGACCAACTGCTCAGGCGATCCCATCGTATCCTGGGTATGCTTCACCTAACCTGAGCCAGCAGTTACCATTCGTGGCAACTCTAGAGTTACCTGATTTACACCGGTTAACGAACGATCCAATTGCTTACGCCCCTTGGTGGCCAGCGATTCCACACAAACTTCCATCAGACATTCCTAAATTTAATGGAAATCCGGGTGAAGATCCATCGAATCACGTGATGACCTTTCATCTATGGTGTTCGTCAAACACCTTAAACGATGATTCGATAAGGCTTCGCCTTTTTCAGAGGACGTTAACGGGTCCAGCGGCTAAATGGTATATTGAATTACCTAGAGCTTCGTTGGACAATTTCAGCACCTTAGCCACTACCTTTTAAACCCATTTTCAATTACCTATAAGGTATGAAACGGGAACGGAAATCCTTACCAACTTCAAACAGACAACGGCCACTCACATATCTGATCATATACATGAGTGGCGATGTCGTCGTAGGATGGTAAAAACATACGTTCCCGATCAGCTGTTAGCTGAATGGTTTATAAAGTCATTACTTCCTACCATTACAGAAGATGTGGCAAAGGGGGGGGTCGTAACGGAAGAGCAAGTTATCGCTCGTGCGCAATATCTGGACTTAGTCTATACTCCGTCTGGCACGCTCTACGACAAAATACCTGACGCCCCTAGACCGGAATTCTCAATTCCTCCTCCTCCTAAATCAAACAATGACTCTCACGCCGATGATGGCGTGATTGGCACGACAAACGCGAAATCGACAAAGGCTACATCCAAGAAAGCCCGTAAGGTTTCAAATCAAAATGCAAAAGACGAAATTCTTGCTTCGGAAGTAAATTCCATATTGACAGATAAAGGCAAAGAAGCCAAACAACCAGGAAGCAAGAAGAAACAAAACAAAGGGAAGAAGAAGAAACAGGATGAGCCATCACCTGAAGAACCTTCTTCAAACCCTCCTGGAAATAGGAAATTTCCATGCAGTATATGCGATGAGGATCATTGGACAAGGGAGTGTCCATACAAAGCTGAGCTGAAAAAATTCTTTAAGAGTTCGAAAACCTCAGCAGTGTTAACTGATCCGTTTCCAAATCCAGGAACAAATCTGGTTGATAGTGGAGATGCTTCCCCGTCTCAAGTGCTAATGTTGTCGGTTTCAAAACAGCAAAATGATGCTTTGATCTCGACAAGGAACAAAGATTACGAGAATCCACAGCTGTCGAACAACAAGGATAAAGATCAACCAAGTAGTTCGACGACAACCTCGACAGAAGTTGTAACGCCACCAATAATACCTGAATTAACAATAAAACCGCCAAAGGGAGTAGTACACAAGTCGACATTTAATCCTCGCGCTAGGGCAGCGCAGCATTATAACATAGTGGAAGATTTGGCCCAATCGCCATCCGCTATGTCGACTCTTGAAGTACTACAGAATTGCCCATCCCGAAGGCAGGCTTTGTTATCAGCTATCGGTGGGGTGGACCCAAGGGATTCCAATCTTGTATCCTTCGATCATAAAGGATACGATCCTCAGTTACCAGCTCAACTAGCTTTCCTTATTCAAGTGAAAGCCCTCAACAAAACCGTTCATCGAACGATTATTGATGAGGGGGCATCCACATGTATTATGTCGATGAGTTGTTGGAAAACATTAGGATCTCCAACCTTGTCGCGATCTTCAACAACATTAAAAGCATTTGATGGACGATCGTATACCCCATATGGTATCCTGAATAACTTAAAAATTGAACTAGGAGGGAAAACAGTAGAAATAGACGTCGAAGTCATTGATGGGAACCTTGACTACAACATCCTACTAGGAAGACCATGGATCTATGCCATGGCAGCTATCGTGTCGACCTATTTTAGAAAAATTGCATTCCCTTTCCAAGGAGGGATTACAATCGTCGACCAGCAAAACTTCCTCCCCAATGGTTCTCAAGTTACGGGAAGCATTCCAATGATCCATGGCAGCAACCATTCGCTTCAAAATATCGGAGTAGGCCTACTGAAAGACCCCACATTAATGGGAACTTTCGCACTTCCACCTCCAATCTATATAGGAGAAGTAGCGTTGGTAGGAGCCTGTAATATGATATCTTCCACGAAGGTCTCAGAAGACGATATCGACATGGATCATGCAATGGTTTTACCCCCAAGCCCAATAGAAATATTTTAGCAATCAATGTTTCTGGCATGGGAGGCGAACCCAAATCAACGCTCATCAAGCATTTGGGTAGATAGGTCTAGAGAATATGGTACCCCTTTAGATCCTTGGTCGCAAGTGCATGGAACCGACGAAGGAATTCTACAATCAATGTTGATTGAAGGGGCACCATGGAATGATTACCACCATCGTTCCCTTCTTCCAGATTATGAAGAAGATACTCAAGATGACCTTTATCACCCTACAATTTTTGAATTCCTATCAAATACTGTAAACACGGTGGATTCCGAGCGAAACTTATCCAATATTGAAGAGACTATAGCCATAAATATCTCGACTAAAACAAATGTTGTAGAGAATATTTATGTTGGCAAATGTTGTTCTCCTTCAGAACTGGAAATATATAACGCTCTTTTTCGCGAATTCAGAGATGTCTTTGCTTGGTCATATGATGAAATTCCAGGCATCGACTCGAGTATCGTTGAACATGAAATTAAGATGTATCCTGATGTCAAACCAGTAAGACAACGACTTCGGCAGGTGCACCCCAAAAAAGCCGCTGCAATTAAGGCAGAAGTTGAAAAACTTCTCCATGCTGGTTTCATCTACCCGGTTCCTCTAACCGATTGGGTATCGAATATTGTCCCTGTTATGAAAAAACAAGGAACAATAAGAGTGTGCGTCGATTATAGGGATGTAAATCAAGCTTGTCCAAAAGACAACTACCCTACACCCTTCATCGACCAGATAATTGATGAATGCGCCGGATGTGAAATCTTTTCATTTATGGATGGATTCTCTGGGTATAATCAAATAAATATCCGCCCACAGGACCAGTCAAAGACTGCATTCATTTGTCCGTGGCACATTCGCATATCGAAAATTACCCTTTGGTTTAAAGAACGCTGGGGCGACGTTTCAGAGGGCAATGAATTATGCCTTCCATGACATCAAGAACATCGTTCAACCATACCTCGACAACCTTCCGGCTCATTCGCGAAAGCGGACTGATCATCCGCAACATTTAAGAGCGATATTTCTACGTTGCCGACACTACAAGATCCGACTCAATCCACACAAATGTGTATTTTGCGTCAGCTCTGGTCATTTACTTGGCTTTGTAGTCTCCAAGGACGGGATTCGTCTCGACCCCTGTAAGGTTCAGGCAATCATAAATTTGCCTCCACCTTCAAATTTGCTTCACATTCAGAAACTCCAAGGGAAAGCAAACTTTCTGAGGAGGTTCATTCCAAATTACGCAGAACTTGCTAAAGGTTATACTCGTCTTTTGAAAAAGGATGTACCTTTTGTCTGGGATTAGGTGGTGCAAGCTTCCTTTGATGCTCTGAAAGATTCTCTAGTAAAAGCATCATTAATGTATGCCTCGGACTATCAAAGAGATTTTAACCTGTATCTAGCTGCAGCGGATACGACCATTGCGATGGTTTTAGTTCAAGAAGTTGATGGAATTGAACATCCTATATATTATTTAAGTAAAAACTTAAATGATACAGAAAGCAAATATTCGTACGTTGAAAAGCTAGCACTTGCTGCTGTTCAAGCGATACAAAGATTTCGACATTATGTCCTCTTTCGGAAAACTACCATTCTATCAGATTGCAACCCCATGACTTATATATTGTCGCGACAGTTGCTTGGGGGAAAATATTCAAAATGGATAGCAATCCTTCAAGAGTTTGATTTGGAATTTGTAAAATCCAAATCAAAGAAAGCTTTGGTTTTCGTAGAATTATTATGCGATCTCCCATCGTCGTCCAACGATGAAACATCCCAAGAATCAATCGTGGACGAAAGTTTGTTTCTGATATCCACAAGAGATGAGTGGTATGGAGATATAATCGTTTATCTCCAAACCCAAAGATTTCGGCCGAACACCTCACACTCATAACAAAAACGTATCCGATACCAAGCAAAAGACTACATGATCGTCGGTGATACACTTTACCGTCGTGGTGTCGATACGGTTCTGAGAAGGTGCCTCACCCATGAGGAAGCCGAAAAAGCCTTGAATGAGTGTCATTCAGGCGCCTGTGGGGGGCATCAATCTGGATATGCTACAGCACAAAAAATCTTACGAGCAGGATACTTCTGGCCAACCATGTTCAAAGATTGCATAACCGCAGTCAGAAGTTGCCATGCTTGTTAGATTTTTGATAGCAAAACCAGAAGACCTCCCGCTCCGCTATAGCCAATAGTAGCTGTGGGGCGTTTCGCCAAATGGGGCATCGATTTCATGACATGTAACCCCACCTCGACCGGGGGGCATGGGTATATCATAGTCGCGGCTGACTATTTTACCAAATGGGCCGAGGCGATGCCTACATTAGATAATATTGGTGAAACAACTGCCCTTTTCTTCTTCAATCATGTAGTCGCCAGATTCGGCGTACCACAGGCTATAGTCATAGATCATGGATCGCATTTTCGCAATCACATGATGGTCGAATTAGCTGCCAAACTAGGGTTGTCTCACGACAGCTCTACCCCATATTATCCGCAAGCTAACGGACAAGTTGAAGCAATCAACAAAGTCCTGAAGCGAATGCTGCAAAGGATGATTGGGGTTCACAAAAGAAGATGGCACCTAATCCTGTACTCAGCTTTGTGGGCCTACCGAACATCGGTAAGGAATGCAACTGGATTCACACCTTTCCAACTGGTGTATGGCCTGGAAGCAATCCTACCAATTTAGTGTGAAATCTCGTCTCTTAAACTCGCAATTGATCTCCTCCCCGAAACTTCAGAAGACGAGGCTCGTTTCTTGGAGTTAATCCAATTGGATGAAACTCGTCGTGACGCTGCGTTGGCTAACGAAGCCCACAAGAAACGAGTCAAGGCGCAGTTCGACAAGAATGTAAAACCCCGTGTCTTCTCAAAAGGTGATTTGGTCTTGCTTTACGACCAAGAATCCGATAAATTGGGAGCTGGTAAATTTAAGTCTTTATGGATGGGCCCCTATATTGTTAAAAGGGTATTAGCAAAAGGAGCCTACGAGTTAATGGATTATGACGGAATTCCACTGGCGCAACCTCGTAACGGGTTGTACCTCAAGCGTTACTATGCCTAATAGTAACCTGTATGCTTTTGTTACATTTTTGTTTTCGCTAAAGTGTTTATTTTGGTTAAGTAATCCACTTTTTACATTTATTGTAGATGTCAAATCCATTGGAACCGTGTGTTGGATATGCCGACGGAGCGAGTCGTAGTTCGCGGAACCTATCCTCCGCAGCCTGGGCCATTTTTGATCCAAGTGGCGAGTTAGTAAGTTTCAGAGGTGTATGTATCGGTCAATCAACGAATAACATCGCTGAGTATAGCGCGTTGATAGAACTACTCTCTGATGCCATCACCCATGGTATACGCCGACTAATCGTCAGGCTAGACTCACAACTCGTAATACTGCAACTCACTGGTATCTACTCTGTCCGAAATCCAGCTATTTATCGCATGTTCCTAAGGGTTAAAATTTTGGAAAGACAATTTGATCTTATTCAGTATCAACACATTTCCAGAAACTTAAACACATTAACCGACTCATTAGCAAACTATGTGTTAGATAGACATTTGCAAAATTGATAAAAAGAAAAGCATCATCAATGTTTCACATATGGATCACATAAACCAAAATAAAACTCCGAAAATCAAAAATATATATAGCTGTTTATGGTTTACATATAATGTTCTGTAACCAAGACAAAATCGGTCATATGACCCAAAAACTCAAAATGCTAGGGGGCACCCTAGTCTAATGATGCTTGTGATAGCAATTCACGGCCTGTGCAATCATGCGTAAGAGACGAGTCCATCGTCTGGGCACACCAGTAGTATGCCGTTGTAGCTGCAACGGCAACTCGTCGATCCTCACATCTGGAATACCGAGAGTAAGGCTCTCGACCTGCTCCTGCACAGCTGAAAGGGTCCCAGCCACATCAAGATCGTGAAGAATAACTCTCCCGACAGCCTCTCCTGCTGGGGCGACAGCTGGCACTCTCAGACGGGCTACTGGGCCAACAGGACCAACATCTGCATGTACACATGAGTTTGATTAAAGTCTTGATAGGCTAAAGCACAAGAACATTATAAACAAAAACAATAAACAGTGATATGGTCAGAGATTTTACCAATAGCACCCCACTGCTCGCCAGCCGGCAATACTAAATCTGGGTCACCCCGGAAATCCATGCCAGCATATGGATACTCGGCATAAGCCATCTCCTGACGATTGAACCACCTGAAGAAGGTAACATAAAACGAAATCTGAGACTGGCCGGCATGCCTAGACATGTGGTCAACCCATCTCTGCATGCGTGGTTCAGAAGGAGTAGGCAAGTCAAGTGCAATATACTGAGGCTGCATCAGTGGTATCTTCTCCAAGGCAAAGGCGGTCAAAATAGAACCGAACCCAAAGTTCTTCAATCTTCCGGTCTTTACCTTGGTCAGCTGTTATTTCATCACCAGAAGTACTGCATCACACCAGTTGAACAATTTCGGTTGGAGGCATTCCAAGGCATGCTGCATATAGGACCTGTTGGCTACATGAAGAGACGCGCTCCCGACCATCCTACCAAAAGTAAACAAGATAGCCCTGAAGGGCCTGTCGGTGACATCGCGGATGACGATCTTGCCGTCTTTACTCGGCTAAGATCCTTCCCTACAATACTGGCGGACATAATCTCTCACAGAATCGCTCCCCCAGACCGAACCTGACAAAGAGATGGGGGCACCTCGCCTCGACAAACCAGTCAAGAAATAGATGTCCACCACTGTCAAAGGGATGGAATTGCCCCTAATCTGAAAAACTTGGTGGTCGGGATCCCAGGCATCGAGCAAATATTGTAGTAGGGTGATCTGCTGTCTCATGCTAGAGATGCGGAAGAACTTCAGCAAGCCACAGTTCCTCAGCGCGTTCACGGTAACTGGATCATGTAGGGCAATCATGTCCTCTTCTTCATGCTCTCGTTCTCGCCATGTAAGGGTCATTTTGCTCAAAGATCCCTGCAAAACAAACAAGAGAAGGAGTAAGATCCTGATTTTGATGAAAAACAGGCAAAATTTTCATCAAAAACTGTGCAACAAGTTCCTCTTTTTCGCCCAACGCACCTACAGGAGTGGTTCACCTGCGTTGAATGTCAAACTGCCTTCATACTGGCTGACATTCAGCGCAGGTTTCGCTAGGCACAGGGTGCGTTGATGAAAAAACGAGCCCATCAAACCCCAGGGGCTCAGAAACACAAGAAAAGAGGCACAGAATGCAAAAAGGAAACCATGAAATGAAAGAGCTCGGGTTTAGCTCCTACCTGGTCCAGACGGCACCGAGAATCGTCCACAGAATCTCCCGAAATCAGCTGATGAAAATCGAAGAGGAAGAGGCACCTCCAAAGCTCCAACAAACCAAGTGCAAATGAAATGGTAAAATGAGAGGTAAAAACACTTTTTAATTGCTTTTCACGTAGTTCAAAGTAAAATATTAGTGTTTTCAATCTCATTTTCAAGCAAATATTGTTTATTTCTAACTCGTTTGATGAAGCAGTCGAAGATACAGTACTATCTGTTGAAAGAACAAAGCTATTTATGGTAAAAATAAAAAATAAGACCATCATCAAGCAGTTTTAGCACACAGTTCATGCTCGTTAAAAAATAAACGCAAGATCCGAGCAGTTTTAGCGCATAGTTCATGCTCGTTAAAAAATAAACATAAGATCGAGCAAATGTTTCCACCCGCGTTTAAGCTCGTTAAAAATGAACTATTCCGGTAAATAACCACCGTGAATGTAATATCATCAGCCATTAAAGCCTTGGTCATGTTTGCCCATCACCTCCACTTTTCATTTGGCCGATCATTCACCTCCATATGATTGTTTACCCATTTTGAGGAACAGCTGCGAAGAGTGATTTCACTAGCCATCCTTGTGACACTGCCGTGATTTGGAAATCCCAATCCTTCCCTGGAATCAGCGGCTAACCTTTTTTATCACTCGTTCCTCAAAAGACGAGTCTTCTTTAAGCTCTTTTCATCTGACTCGTGAAATATGAAAAGATTGCCGAGTTTTGGCCTTCCAGCTCGATAAAGTGACCGGAAGAGCTATCCCTCCTCTAGATTTTAATCTTTTTGGACCTGAGGGATTATTGCACAAAAAGATCGAGCGCTTGTTTTGTTCGGCTCGTTAAAACTATCGAAAATTCATCCCTTCTGTATTGTTTCGGACTTAAGGGATTAGATGATGAAAAAGGACTTTCGGAGTTGACTTTACGTACCTTTTCAGACTCTCTAAAAATGAAAAGGACCGAGTTATCTTTGTCGTTAGACTCGTTAAAAACATTAAATAGCGACAAACTTGTCTTTAGACGAGAACGAGTTTCACTATCGCTAGGCTCGTTAAAACATAGCGATGGGCTTGCCGGAAGAGCAAGTTATAGAACAAGCATATGTTATCCTACTCAAGCTTGACAAAAATAAAGAGGTACTGGTCAACAATGACTGGGGAAAAATTGGGAGAAACTCAAGAAAACTTTGATGGTAGCAAGTCGCTCTTGAACATGACACTTTTCCTCCGTACCACAATCGGGTGGGGTTGTTTCATTCACCGGTCACATCGCCATGGTCTCTCCATACCATCGATCTTTGGGGTAAATGCTACCAATCCATCACACAAGTGTCGCCGATATGTTCAAGAGAAGTCATCCAGAAGAGTCAACCGTGTTCCATCCACTACCATACATTATCCTTCATCCTTTCATGACCGCCACCCTAAATCATATTTCATCAGATTGTTTTCACCTCCATCAAAATCATTTGCTCCGTTCCGTGTCATTGATGTGGGATACATTAAGGCCCTCCTTTGACGGATCGCTTCTTGTCGACGTCAGCTCATTATCCAAGAAGTTGATCTAGGAACAACCCCTTCAGTACTTTGAAGCTTGCATGCCTCAATGGCAAGTTTCTCACTTCCGGCGATAGGTATACATCAATGACCTTCGACCGAAAGATTTTGCGTGGTGTTCGACGCCAAGTCCTTTATTCACACCACGTGAATTGTACTGCAGTACCTTGAGGGTCATTATCATTATCGGTGATTCCTCTCACGCTTGTTAACGGTTTACCTCATTGACCGGTAATCAAGCGATGTCTTTCCATGTTCGACTTTAGAACATTTCTCACATGGATCGACTTGTACTTAGAGTGAAGATCGGACGAGATTGAAGACCCCGGATATAGTTTCATCCATCCGGGCTGCGATATATATTCAGGAAAAATAAAGACATTGACATGTACAACATTACATCAGATAATCATCCTACCAAAAGGATGATGATTTCATCAAAATCATCAGTCTACCATCAGACGATTGTCTGTTCTATGTACAGAAAAATGAATTTATAAAGCTGAGCATGGGAATGCCCGCCTCAGCTACATCATGAAAGCAGTATGAAAAATAATGTATTGTATTGTATCTTATTACAGGTCTCCTCCCAGCATTGGAAGAACTTCGGATCCTCCTAATAAAGCATTTCACCCGATAAACGGCCTCATACTTTAGGGGGAAACTGTTATAGAAATTTTTGTGCCTTACAGCTATAAGCATGAAATGTCCATAATCCAAGGGATCCAAAGTCCCTAAACATGTTGTTCCTACCCCTAGAGGAACAAGGCTAACAAACCAAAGCAATTCACAGAAGTTCTCCACTAGAAACTGCTCAAAAACAAGTCAATTTAGGATCAATTCAGAGGCTCCACTAGCTGCCTGCGTTGAAATGCAGAGGCTACACTGGCTAGTTGCATTGCAACGCAGGTGGAAGCACTACCAGGGTGCGCTGAGCGGGAAATGAAAAATGGCAGGGTCCTTTGTGTGAGGTGTAAAGACTGTGGAAGCTTCCAGAATCTTCCTCCATGACACTTGCCTTGATGAGTTCGACTAAGTGATGAGTAAGAGGCTTTTAGTCTCCAAGTGGAAGCAAGAACTGACAGAGGGAGAGGACACTAGTCAGATCTCAAGCTGACTCATCCTCTCTCCAAACATCTATATACGGATCTCTCCTCCATGAGATCCAGGAGGCTGGAAATTTGTTATTGCAAAGAATCGCTGTTGGTTTGAGATTGGAATCATTGGGTGCTTAATGCTTTGAAGGGAGGTGAAGAAAGGATTTCATTCGCTGGGAGGTAGATGCTGGATTGGAACTCTCTTGGTTGTATCTCCTCCTGAACCTTGTTATTCATCAATAAAGCTATCTTGGTTTCTCCTATATACTGATGTATCTTTGATGTATGATTGCATTAGTATGTTTAGTTTATTTCTAATCCTGAACTAGTTATGAATATGAATCTATGTCTTTGTGTAGTGTTCTCTTCTTGTGATCTTGCAGGAACCTGTTGAAGCTGGGCGAGCGAGAAGGCAAGTAGCTGGGAACTCTCAAAGAGAAGAGAAACCGGATCGAGGGACAAACGGAAGACACTGGTTAGTCCATCCATCTCTCTTCATTCTTAATTCATAAAGGAAGAATACTAGAACAACTGTTTCTGTTTGTTGCTAAGGCACTATCACACCTTAGGTGGATAGGATCGTCCTGCATAGGCATTTTTCCCTACAACAAATTGGCGACTCCGCTGGGGACATCTGTTTAGTCATTTTATTTGTGTCTCTATCATTGTTTTTTTCATAGACTCAAGAGCAGCAATCGAACTGCATCTGCTATTTTCAGATGCAAAATAGATAGTTGCTGCCTTGATCCAATCACTGGATTTGTCTATGATCTGAAAAATGGACTCACAAATGATTTGATGATCCTTTGTGATAGATCTTAGCCCTCCATCAAATCATCCCTTTGATTGTACCTTGCTTGTTGCTTTTATTTGGCCTGAAACCGTAGATTAATCAGCAAACTGTGACCCAGAACCCAGAGAATAACTCTCGTTTCTGTTCCAGCGCAGGTTCTGTGAAGAGACTCTGCATTTCAACGCAGTTCCTGTGAAGGCTACCTACGTTGCAATTCAGTTTCTCTGTTATACAGGTGCGCTGATCCAGCTTAGGCCTTGTGCAGCTGGGGTTCTCTGCTCTGTTTTGCCTTGTTTTGATCTCTGATTTCTACAGCCTGTAACCAGCATAGGTACCTGTCTTATAACTCCTCCGAAACAGATAAGGCAAACAACTTCATTGAGCACATCCAACATATTCGCTAGCAGGTCCACGGAATTCTAGAGAAATCAAATGCCAAGTACAAGTAGCGACATGATCAACATCGAGTGCCACACAAGTTTCAGGTGGGCGACAAAGACTGGTTGCATTTGCAAAAGGAACACATTACCGGAGCCTATCGGAAACTCATACCACTCAGATATGGTCCTTACACCATTACCAAGGATGTGGGAGTGTTGAGGGCCCCGAAGTCGGGTCAACAACAAGGGGGATACCCACCCGGTCCGGAACCTGGTTGGCGGCTCCTTGCCCTTTTGGAGTAGCGGGTCCGACTGGGGGTAATGGGACCAGTTTCCCAATGTGAAGGGTGTGCGTGTGTGTGTAGAGTTTGATGATATTAATCTAAAAGGTTTCTCTGAACTAGTCTTAATTCTAACAACTAAATTACTTCTATACTAATGTGATCTAATGAAGAGAAACAATACATCTAATCTACGCTAACCCGGGGTGTTCTATTTTGTTATGCGATCTAGAAAGATTTCTAACAGCTGGTAATAAAGATCATTCAACTGTTATCTGAATATGAATCGATAAAGATAAACCATTCTGCATAAGAAGTTAGGCAGAGTAGTTGTGAACAACATATCACATAATCAGTTTTCTATATGTCAAGCATAAATAAATAACTCCACCGTACAGAAGTGCCAAATGGTAATACAGACATTCATACAGTAACATATAAAGAACTCAGCTGTATATCACTTTAGGGATACTAGCAGAATTTAGTCAAGAGATAAAAGTACCATTTATGACTGATTTCACTAATAAACTTCAAGCAATAATGATTTACTTCTACTTGTTCTAATATCTGTTAAGAGTACAGAAGTGCAACATCAGTAACAGACATTAAAATGCAAACATAAATAAATCTCGATCCATCCATTCATCAAAAACCTCCTCTGAGGGTGCAGAAGTGCATGTTCTGAGGATAAGTTTTTTGACAGATTTCCGGACCCTTCTCCAAATGCCATGAGAAGGGTTAAATACTACTAGCTAATTGATATTAATTACACGAATCTAGGGAATCGGCTTCAAATGGCGGCCCTTTACTAAAAGCAAATTTATTTCTAAAACTTTAAATCTAATTTCTGACCGTTTCTGTATATTCTCTTTAGTGCTGTCAACTGCGCAACGCTTTCCTGGGAAGAGTCAGCTGGCTGCCTTCTTCTTTTGCTCGGGAGATAAAAGTGGAAATAACAAGAGCTGGCACCTCCTTCTGACAGACCAGAAGATATTTTCGAAAACCTTTCTCTAGCTGGGTGTATTCGCCGCGTGTATACTTAGCACAACCCAGGTTCTTCTCGAACTGATTTTGCTGTTGCTGTTTTGGTTTCCGGTCATGCGAATGACTGAGTGGGTTAGGAGTCGCGCTGTATGGACAATCCCTTGTTTCGAGAATTGTTTCCGCTCTTTGTTCCAGGCTTTTCTGGAGCGTCCTCCTTCTTTTGCGTTTCTCTTTTTGCTTTACCCAGTCTGAGCTTTAAGATCTTTTGTGAACACGCTGCTTTTGTGCGCTTTTGACTCTGAGTCCTAGATAGTCTAATTTCATCAGTGCCGGTTGTCTGATAGTCTGGAATCCGCGGTCCTGCTACATGCGGCATTCGTTTGCGGAGGCATCTTCTCTCTGCTATTTGATTGGCGCTTTCCCCTTTCTCTCAGATGTTTCCTGCATATAGATTTATATCAGTTGCGTGTCTTGCAGTCTACGCAAAGAAGAAGGGAAATGAAAAGATTGACATAACAGCATTAAACTCTAATGAATGCATAATCCTGACATGCATCATGACTTGACTCTTCGATAAATGCGATGCAATCATTCCTTGATACTCAAGCATGCGGTCATTAATTTCCTTTAGGGCGCGCGCTTGGTCTTTGGGTTTATCGTGTGATGAGTCTTTTCAGATCGCAGATCGCAAATCGCAGTTCGCAGTTTACTGATATCGCAGATCGCAGTTTACTGATATCGCAGATCGGAGATATCGCAGATCGCAGTCATCGCAGATCGCAGATTTTATTCAATGGTTCATGGTGCCATAGCGTGATGTTTGCGATGTGCGATGTCACATATCGGCGATCGGCGCTTCTTGGAGGTTCTCTTTTTAGAGCGCGTTTGAGATGCATGCGACGCGATGAACTTCGCGTCGCTTTTTCGTAGTTTTACGTTTCGCGCTTTAAGTAATGCTTCGACCTTTCTTTGTGATGCGATTTAAGCCTTAGGGAGAAAAATACAAAAATTTAACAAAATATTTTTTGGGATTTTTTGTTCAGGGTCCCCCCTTTGCTCGACGTTATTGCTAATATTAAGCAAAGAGGGGGGGTTGTTGGTGACCACAACAATGGCGATTCACTGTGAAGAACCAGTTATCTCTGCTTGTTCTATTGCATTTTCGCTTCCAAAACAGAAATTTTTTTCTTATATCTAAATTTTGTTATGGACGGATAGAGTATTACCCCTTATCCTGTCAATGATGTTTCGTCACAACTTTTTATTTCATTCCGATTGTTTGCTTCCTCTGGGTTATTTCTTGTATTCACACCTAGACATTACTCAGTCTTTTCAAAGACAAAATAAGGTCTTCTCTGCGTACTGGCTTTGTAAAGTATGCTCATTTGTCGTAGGTAGAGCCTCTGCTGCCCGCAAGCGTCCATAGCCTCGACAGGGTTACCATATTATCCAGCAATGATCCTTTTTCCTGCTTGAGGTTATCTACAACATTCCAGAGAAAAATCCTTTTGACACTTTTCTTTCTTTTTTGATTTTTTTTTTTTTCATTCTCTAAAGAACAATGTCTTGGTTTGGTGGCCAAATTATGACACAGTCATTCACTTGATTTACACTTTTGCTGAACAAGCTGGCTCGCGATGAGACCCCTTGTCTTTTGATTGCAACAATCTTGAGTCGTTGCCCTGTTTTGATAGACAGTAGTGGCAAAGTCAGCAAGTTATAATATCTGTGATCATGATAAGCCGGCTCGTGATGAGACCTCTTATTCTTTGAGATATAGTGTTTTCTTGGATTGTTTCTCTGGATGCTGCGATTTTCCTTAACAGGGAGGAAGTCATTGTTTTTCCTTAAGAAAGCTCTGGACGACAATAATAGAGTTTAAGAACAACAGTTTTGCAGAGAATACTTATTTTGCTATTGATGATACTTTTCATTGCGTTGGCATAAAACAATTTTTTGCCAAAAGTTACTTTCATCCCAGATTTCTTTGTGAAGTTGAAACTAACATCATATTCAGGCTAAAGTTAACTCTATCTGTCAATAATAAAAGTCAGATTTTTTCGAAAAGTTTTACTATTTATACAAGTGAAATCAAAATCTGATAGAGAAATGGTATATTCTTCATAAATACAATTTATGATCACTCACAACCAACCTTATTTATAAAAAAAAATAAAACTAAAATAAAACTAAAATTATCCTACAAAAATTAGAAGGATAACCTTATATGGAAAATACATTTTGAGGATTTGTCCATTTACAGGCAGAGAATCTCTTCTGCCTGTTAAGTCCTGTAACACAAAAGTCGACGGTCCTATGACCTCTACAATCTGAAAAGGACCAAGCCATAGCTTCTGGAATTTCGTATGCTTGCCCTTTTCTTCATGTGCCTTATCCCACTTCAAAACTAGATCTCCCATCTGAAAGTTTTTTCTGGTCATTATGTTCGAATCAAAAGAGGATTTTATCAGTGCTTGGTGGTGAGCATGGGTTTTCTTGGCCTGTTCTCGTTGTTCTTCTAGCTTGATTATTTCCGTTTGCCTTAGTTGTAAGGGAGAAGTGGATACTTCATCAATGTATTGTACTAAGGACAAGGAGGGAATAACTAAGTGAGTAGGAAGAACTGCTTCTCTCCCGTAAACTAAATTAAAGGGAGAAGTGTCGATAGAGGCTTTCTTTGTAATTCTGTCTGCCCATAGGGCGTTTACTAGCGCTTTATGCCAATTCTTTTGGATTTGGTCGACTGTCTTTTTGATAATCCTGATTAGGTTCTTGTTCGTTGATTCAGCCAACCCATTACCTTGCGGATAGTAGTTGGCAGAATACTTCAGTTTGAACCCTCTTTTGAGCGCGAACTCAGTCATGGTATTTCCAGAAAAATATGAAGCATTATCGAATATTAAGGCCGTTGGCAATCCAAACCTAGTAATGATAAACTGATCTATGAATTCAATAATATTTTCAGAATTAGCTGTCTTGAGAGGAACTGCCTCTACCCATTTAGTAAAATAGTCAGTTGCCGTGAGGATATACCTATGCTGTTTAGAGGAGCGAGGAACGATCTCACCTATTATGTCCAGGCCCCATTGGCTGAACGACTGTTCGATGTTAACCGGCTGCAGTGGCATAGATGACTTCTTTTGTTTTCCTGCAGCAGTCTGGCAGACTTGGCATTTTCTTACGTGATTGTACGAGTCTTTGAACAACGTGGGCCAGTAGTATCCTGCACGTAAGATTTTGTGCGCGGTGGCTTCTCCAGCATAGTGTCCACCTGCTGGTCCATCGTGGAGTTCCTGCAAAACCTTTTCGGCTTCAGTTTTCTCAAGACATCTAAGAAGCACATAATCATAATTTCTTTTAAACAGGACATCATTCACGAGTTGGTATTGTTTGGCTTTTAATCTCAGGGCTCTCTTCTTGATGTGATCCAGGTGAAATGGAGCATGCCCGTTCTTTAGGAAATAAATGATGTCAGCATATAATGATTCTGCGTCGTTTAGGCTTACCTCATACGCGTGTACCTCTTCAGACGATTCTTCGGGGATTTGCGATGCTCCAGCTAACATCTTGCAGAAGCCTTGGCCCCGAACGATGTGTGCCGGCTTGATCTCCAGGTCGTATTCTTGCAAGGTGGTGATCCAATTCGCTCTCTTTTCGCCCACATCCTTCTGTATCAGGAGATTTCTTACCGCTGGGAATGGTACTATGACCTTGGTATGGGCTTTTAGCAAGAATGGTTTGAAATATTTAATCACTTTAAAAACGGCATATGCCTGCTTCTCTACGTCCGAATATTTCAGCTCAGAACCTTGTAAGTTTGAGCTAAAGAATGCGATCGGAGCTTCTACCTTTTCTTGATTCGCTTGAGTCAAGATTGCAGCATAAGAATTCTCTGAGGCAAACGTGTATAAGACAAAAGGCTCTGAAAAGTTTGGGGTTGCTAGAGATGGAGCGTTGATGATGGCTTGTTTGATTAAGTTAAACGCTTCGTGCTCGTCTAGACCCCATTTAAAGTTTGAATTATTTTTTATCATTTTTTGTAAAGGAGAAATAATACGTGAAAAATCTGGGACAAATCTTTTGACAAAATTGATCTGTCCTAGGAAAGATTGCATGGTCTTATTTCCGTCCGGGCTAATCAAAACGCATCTTGCTCCCGCTCCCTCGTTGGATTTAGAGCCATCAAAATATAATTTCCAAAATAAAGAAGTATTTACAGGGTTATCTAAGAAACTAACACATTTTGAATCATCAGTCTGGGAAAAGTTTTCTACTTGGGACAAAACTGAATTTTCTAAATATGGTGATATGTGAGCATTGAAATTTCCGAGGAAAGAGTCTACCGAGTAGTTGCCTATGATGCTGCTGTTGTATGCTATGGCTTCATTCTCTCCTTCCAAATCCGTCACTATGTATTTTTGGTGCAATTCTCGTTCAACCTTTATTTGATTTGGTTTCCCGTTGAAGGGTAACCACATGTGCGACCAGTCGGTCGAAAAGTATCTGTGGAGTTTCTCGGACCAGTCTCTGCTAAGAATCAGGCCATAAAATTTAGGGATGTCAGCCACTAGGATGTCGATAACTTGGCACACCTTGGGGTTAGACGACAGTCTTATGGTCACTTGATTCAGTTCGCCTATCAC
The DNA here is from genome assembly GCA_031772625.1 of Pinus tabuliformis. NCBI lineage: Eukaryota > Viridiplantae > Streptophyta > Pinopsida > Pinales > Pinaceae > Pinus > Pinus tabuliformis. The sequence goes on from CM062811.1 coordinate 1,104,356,704, forward strand.
TTCGACTTGTGATCGATCAAGTTGAACTATGCGCACTGCGGATTTTTGCGGTTGAACATTGAGTTTGGCACATATTGACTTGGGTAGAATATTGGTTGAAGCACCAGAATCAACCAAGCAGTTGTGCACGTTTCTGTTAAAGATTTCATAAGTAAGGAGGAAAGGAGGAGTATGAGATCTAGATCTCCCTCCAATCAAAGCGATGTCATTTGGATCGATTTTATTGATCGTGTTGATTGGAGGTCTTCCTATATTATGGGAAGCTACGGCTGTAGGTAAAGGCGTAATAGGTACGGCGTGTAACTCTTTCATCATGATTTTCTGTTGGTGTTTCAATTTTCTCAACTCGTACAGGGTGATATTAGCCCTAGTCTTTTTCATGTCATCGATGATGTTATACTCCATTTCATCCGACACTATTAGTGTCTTTGATGGAGGCATTTGCTCTGATTGGACTGGGCTAAAAGAGGTCGCTTTAGCAGTTGTTTTCTTTGGTGCGACCCTTTCTTTTGCTGCAGGGCTTGCGCCCTTCTGTTTTGGGATATTCTGGGGAGGATCAAGCTGATTTCTGCTTCGTGTGCTGACCGGAAGTGCTTCTTGATCTTCCTCTTGTGGGAGGATGAAATCCCACAATCCTTGCAGTTCCACCACTTCTTCATCGTCGATCTGCGTTTCGATGGTGCTCTCTTCTTCTTCTTTGTCAGATTCCACGTTTGAGACTACGTTGGGTGGCTTTGTCTCCATAGGAGGATTTCTCTTAAAACTCCTAAAAGGTTTTCTTGGGGACGATTCTGCTACTTGTTTCCTTATATCAATCATCTCATTGGACATGGCCTTTAATACCTTTTGTAATCCTTCCATGTCGAAAGGATCTTTCGTTTGCTTCTTCTTGGTGTCTTCCTTGAAAGAGATTTTCTTAGATTTACGCTCTTCGATTGTAGATCTCTTTTCTAGGGCTACTACGCGTCTTTCAACTGCCAACGCCTCAGCCAAATTTTCGACTAAGGTTGTCTTGCTCGCCCTATCTATGAAGATGGCCAAGTTTGAAGGTAAGGCCGTGATGTACCATTCGCATCTTACTTCCTCGCTGGGTTGAGAAGCAGCGGGGATTTTGTTGAGGATCTTGTTGAACCGTAAGTTAAAATCTTTAATGGGTTCTCTAGCCTCAGCTTTGAGATTGGATAAATCGTTGATTAGTGTCGCTGTCGATCTATCATCGCCGAATTTGGTGAGAAATTGATTTTGAAAAATGTCCCAGCTGGTGATAGATCTGGAGGGCAGCGAAAAGTACCATGACCCGGCTGTCCCTTGCATTGTATAGGGGAAAAGTCGGACCACGGCATCTTCGTTGGTAACTCCGTTGAGATTAACAGAAAGCATGAAATTATTGATATGTTCTTCAGCTAGCATTCCTGTTTCTGGATTGAATTTCGGCAGCCATTTCTCAGGATGGGCAGGTATTGGACTTAGGGGTGGAGGCATTAAAACCGCCCTAGGGTTGTTCCATGGAGATTGGGCCATCGCTGAGTGACTAGTTAACGAAAGTGCAGAAGATGATCTTTGATGTTGAGAAGATGGAGATGTTACGACCTTCGACGATTGCGGAGGAAGGGTTGTAGGTGATGGATGAGTGTTCTGAGGTGACGACGTGGGTGGTAGACTTCGCGGAGAGGGAGTTGAGATGGACGAAGTGGATGAAAGAGTCTCTTTGTCAGACTCTGGAAGTGCTTTCCTTGCTCTTTTCCTAGTAGGGAGAGGGGTTTCAGTTGGCTAAATGCCAAACTTTTCACTCTTCAATCGGGTCAGGGGATGAGCAGGGTTGTACTGCGAAGTCAAGCTGCCTTTAGATTTATCAGACTTCTGGGTGAAAATAGAGAATCCCTGGAGTTTACGGATCAACGTTTGAACTTCAGGGGGATCGATAATGGGACGGTCTGATGTATCGGGGTGTATAGCAGCGGTGGATGTCCGAGCGACTTCTAGTTCCGAGTTTAGTCGTACTGGAGAAGTCGGGGAAGTTGGTGAGGGTGATTTGCTCTTAGAATGGTATTTGGATTTTGAATTATGCGCCATTCATAGCTCGTGCCCTCCTTCTAGCGCCAGAAATGTTGAGGGCCCCGAAGTCGGGTCAACAACAAGGGGGATACCCACCCGGTCCGGAACCTGGTTGGCAGCTCCTTGCCCGTTTGGAGTAGCGGGTCCGACTGGGGGTAATGGGACCAGTTTCCCAATGTGAAGGGTGTGCGTGTGTGTGTAGAGTTTGATGATATTAATCTAAAAGGTTTCTCTGAACTAGTCTTAATTCTAACAACTAAATTACTTCTATACTAATGTGATCTAATGAAGAGAAACAATACATCTAATCTACGCTAACCCGGGGTGTTCTCTTTTGTTATGCGATCTAGAAAGATTTCTAACAACAGCTGGTAATAAAGATCATTCAACTGTTATCAGAATATGAATCGATAAAGATAAACCATTCTGCATAAGAAGTTAGGCAGAGTAGTTGTGAACAGCATATCGCATAATCAGTTTTCTATATGTCAAGCATAAATAAATGACTCCACCGTACATAAGTGCCAAATGGTAATACAGACATTCATACAGTAACATATAAAGAACTCAGCTGTATATCACTTTAGGGATACTAGCAGAATTTAGTCAAGAGATAAAAGTACAATTTATGACTGATTTCACTAATAAACTTCAAGCAATAATGATTTACTTCTACTTGTTCTAATATCTGTTAAGAGTACAGAAGTGCAACATCAGTAACAGACATTAAAATGCAAACATAAATAAATCTCGATCCATCCATTCATCAAAAACCTCCTCTGAGGGTGCAGAAGTGCATGTTCTGAGGATAAGTTTTTTGACAGATTTCCGGACCCTTCTCCAAATGCCATGAGAAGGGTTAAATACTACTAGCTAATTGATATTAATTACACGAATCTAGGGAATCGGCTTCAAATGACCGCCCTTTACTAAAAGCAAATTTATTTCTAAAACTTTAAATCTAATTTCTGACCGTTTCTGTATATTCTCTTTAGTGCTGTCAACTGCGCAACGCTTTCCTGGGAAGAGTCGGCTGGCTGCCTTCTTCTTTTGCTCGGGAGATAAAAGTGGAAATAACAAGAGCTGGCACCTCCTTCTGACAGACCAGAAGATATTTTCGAAAACCTTTCTCTAGCTGGGTGTATTCGCCGTGTGTATACTTAGCACAACCCAGGTTCTTCTCGAACTGATTTTGCTGTTGCTGTTTTGGTTTCCGGTCGTGCGAATGACTGAGTGGGTTAGGAGTCGCGCTGTATGGACAATCCCCTGTTTCGAGAATTGTTTCCGCTCTTTGTTCCAGGCTTTTCTGGAGCGTCCTCCTTCTTTTGCGTTTCTCTTTTTGCTTTACCCAGTCTGAGCTTTAAGATCTTTTGTGAACACGCTACTTTTGTGCGCCTTTGACTCTGAGTCCTAGATAGTCTAATTTCATCAGTGCCGGTTGTCTGATAGTCTAGAATCCGCGGTCCTGCTGCATGCAACATTCGTTTGCGGAGGCATCTTCTCTCTGCTATTTGATTGGCGCTTTCCCCTTTCTCTCAGATGTTTCCTGCATATAGATTTATATCAGTTGCGTGTCTTGCAGTCTACGCAAAGAAGAAGGGAAATGAAAAGATTGACATAACAACATTAAACTCTAATGAATGCATAATCCTGACGTGCATCATGACTTGACTCTTCGATAAATGCGATGCAATCATTCCTTGATACTCAAGCATGCGGTCATTAATTTCCTTTAGGGCGCGCGCTTGGTCTTTGGGTTTATCGTGTGATGAGTCTTTTCAGATCGCAGATCGCAGTTCACAGTTTACTGATATCGCAGATCGCAGTTTACTGATATCGCAGATCGCAGATATCGCAGATCGCAGTCATCACAGATCGCAGATTTTATTCAATGGTTCATGGTGCCATAGCGTGACGTTTGCGATGTGCGATGTCGCATATCGGCGATCGGCGCTTCTTGGAGGTTCTCTTTTTAGAGCGCGTTTGAAATGCATGCGACGCGATGAACTTCGCGTCGCTTTTTCGCAGTTTTACTTTTCGCGCTTTAAGTAATGCTTCGACCTTTCTTTGCGATGCGATTTAAGCCTTAGGGAGAAAAATACAAAAATTTAACAAAATATTTTTTGGGATTTTTTGTTCAGGGTCCCCCCTTTGCTCGACGTTATTGCTAATATTAAGCAAAGAGGGGGGGTTGTTGGTGACCACAACAGGGAGATAATGCATTTGAGCTCAGCATTCCCCCATTCCTTGGCCTGCACCTAGTATTCAATGTGGACTGCCTTTGGCCATACTTTCCACCATTACTAGACACATCCAACATTGCAGAACAACTCACACCCATAGAGTTAAATCCAGATTGCATGGAACAAGCTGCAACTGATCGGATTGTGGACACACAGATCAAACACACTCGCTAGCAGAATATCCAACTGTATCGAATTGTCAAAGCAGGCCAACTCCTTCACCAAGGCAAGTGGCTCACTAGGGACCAAGTTCAACAGAAGTTTCCTCATCTCATGGAGGAACTCAACGCAATGGGGACCATTGCTTCCTAAGGGGGGAGGAATGATCTAGGTGGATATTGGTGGCCACCCGCCAAGTCCACTTGGACCCCCACCATTGTTTCTTTCAGTTTTTTAGTTTCCTTAATTGTAGCACAATTTACTATTTTTAGCAGTTTTTCGGGTCCCGAACTTCCAGAGCCGTTTTGAGGCCCTAAACTATGTTTTTTGGGAAAATTGGGAGCAACATGGGTCCATGGACTGATGCTTCTCTTCCCAAAGTTTTAGTTCTTGAATAGATCTTTCTAACGAGATATTGTGCGCATCAAACAAAGATCATATGCCAAAGTTAAGACCTTGGGAAGTTGATCTACCAATTTATCCAAACGGGGCCCATAGTTTGCGTTTCATCTTCTAGGGTTAGTTTTTTGGATGTTTAGGGTTTTTCATTGTTTCTCAACAATAAATAGGCCTTCGAGCCTCATTGTAACACAGTTCAGAGGCATGTAGCCGCCACATCTCTTCTCAGAGATAAGCTACCATCGCCCTAGCTGGTTTATTTCCATTTCTGTTTGTAAGCATATTTCAGTATTTACAGTAATGAAATGAAGTATTATTTCCATTGCATCTATGTATTTATGGTTATCTCTGTAATTTATTGCGTTCCTTTTTAAATCCAGATCACACATGTTAGCGCTTGAAATTTCACCTCAGGTTGAGAAAGGTAAACCTCAAGGCAACATCAAACCATTTAGCCTCGTAGCTAGCCCTACGGGGCAGGAGAAGGCTCTCCCCGGTCTATCTCGGTAAAATTTTCAATAGATGAGATGACCAATAAGGTAACACTGATATTAGGCTAGTAAACTGATCAAAGAGTTTGATTTGGGGTTTTTTGGGTTTTTGGTGGCAAATTGAGGAGAGGGCAATTTTGGGTTCGGGGATTGGACACAGTTTCTGCAGGGGGTTCCTTGGGGCGAGGTAGGAGACAGTGTTGATGCCTTTGATTGAGGTGGATGGTCAGGAATGAAAGGTGAAGATCTAAAGAGAGCAAACAATAACTTTGAATTCTCTTTAGACAGTAGAAAACATTGAAATTAAACAAACTTAAAAGCAGAGCATGGCAAGCATGAATTCTTACTTTAACACTTCATTTGTTTAATGTGCAGAAGTAAAAGAAAGGAAATGAGTCACATAACAAGCTTACAAGTACATTGAGAAACACACCATCAACACATGAGTCCACAAGAATCCCAAAGAGGACTGCAAAACCCTGGTCTTCCTTAGCCAAAAATTTCAGAGATACAGTGAATAATACAATGATAGCTTCTCCGTCAAGAGTCCAACCATGAAAATGAACAAGAAAGTACATAATATAGATGATCTAACCTCTTTCCCTGCCTCCATGGGTCGAGCTCACTATCCTAGGAGCTGTTTCAACCACTTCTAAACTAAGCACTACAAACTAGGCAGTCAAAACAACTTGCCTCTATAAGCTAGGAAACCAATTCATTCATTTAATATTTACCCTTTTCATGAATGAATCTTCTAGAAATGTTACATAAGAGTAAAAGTTTCTAAGAAGTACAATAATTACATCAAATAGGATCATGATTCACCCCAAAAAGTCAAACTGGGTCAAACTGCGTTTTTCTGAGCTGTACAGTGAAATTTGGAAAAGTTTGCCTGACGGGTCGCGCGCCTCTGCCTGACGGGTCGCGCGCCTTTGGAGCCACTTTTGGGGCACTTTTAGGTGTCCAAATTGGGCAAGAGTAGGCTTGTTGGAAAGGTCTGTGAGTCTAATTTCCAACCCAACTGGAATTTCTGAATTTGGTGGTCATTTGCCCCTCCAAAATTGCAATCTCCCAAGACTGCTTTCTGCAACTCAAAAATGTGGCAGAAAGTCAATTTTTGCTTGTTTTTTTGACTTTCTGGAGGCCCAAAACTTCATAAAATCTCAATTCCATTGATGAGAATATGTAACTTCTCATGAAAATTCTAGAAATGCTGGGTTTTTGCAAAATGGAGTTGCCGGGATGAAGGGTCGCGCGGGGGGTGAGACCCGTTAATGGACAAAAACCTGTAAATTGCCTGAAAAATCAAAATTGACCCAAAATTTTCAAAATTTCTTGGGATTTGTGCTGTGGCTAGGCTATTTAGTGCCATGCTCAGTCAAATAGGCTTTGTCCAAAATTTGGAGTGGATCGGGCCTTTTCCGTCGTTTTAGTGCCTTGGCCAACCTCCTTGGATCCGACGATTGTAATTTTGACATTTCTCTAAAACCATGACACCTGTGCAAAAAGTGAAGGAGGTTTTTCTTCTTTGGCATATTGTGGACAAAAACCTCTCTCAGTTTTCCAAAATTCATCTTTGATTTCTTTGGAACATCATTTGAGTACGACTTCTCCCGATGTGTGAAACAAGGAATTTTGTCGAAATGGAGCGAAATGAAGGGGATAAGAGGCTTCTAAATTCTTGGGGAAATTTTTGGGAGTGGGGAGAGATGTTAGGAAGCAGGGGAAAGTAGAATCTCAGAGATTGAGTGAGGGGAAGGGGTCCAAAAGGGAAAAACACAGGCCAAACCTAGAAAATTGCCAGATTGTAGCTAGAAACTAGGGTTTGTGCAAAAATGAGGAATTTGGCGGATCTAAGGGATGGGAAGTGTTTGATAAGGTACTTTAAGGATAGGGGAAGGTGTATGAACATCAGGAAACAAGTTTTGCCGATGATTTGACCATCCAAGAGAAATTGGCTTCAAAACCCTAGGAGAGGGAAATGACCTTGCCTGGGCGCAACTGAAGCATGAACAAGATGTAAAATGACTCATTAGACACTGAGATGATAATGAAAACCCTATGAATGATGATAGACTCACCTGAATAATGACATGGACCGACATTTTGACAACTTTAGAAGGAGTTAAAGCAAACCCTAGACCTAATGCCTAGTGACCAAATTTTGCTTGAAAACTCTTTGAAATGACAAAATTTGACCTTGACACTCTGAGATCACTTTGTAAGAGCATATTTGATCACTGGAGGAAGGCTGGAAAGACTGACACTAACAACACACAAACTCCTTTCCACAACTCATTGAAAATGAGAATGTGTTTGATCTTCTGAGACCACTTAGGATAGTTCTCCTTCTTGGTGGGAACCACTCCCACAATAGATATCAATGAATGCATTTTAAAATGTTTGTACTGTTAAAAAAAAAAAAAAAAAAAAAAAACCTTCTGCTTCCAATGTATAAAGTTTGCACTTCTAGTGGTAAAAAAGGCAATTCTGGTGTAAAATTGTTAAAAAAATTCACTTTGATATGTAGGAGAGAGGTAAATTTCTTAGGTAGTTATTACTTGGGGGAGGTGGTATGAGGGGAGGGTATTATATGGGGAAAGGTTGAATGGTGGAGGCGACATGGAGGATGGGTCGAGTATGGGAGGCAGAAACGTATGGGAGGGAGTTGGGAGTCGACTTCGGAGTGGGGGAAGCACTGAGATTGTAAGGGCAATCTAGTTACTGGCCTAGAAATTCCTCATTGGGAAATCCAGTCCCCAACTGTGTCTACGATCGGTTGGGGAATTAAATGAGCAATAATCTCAGAAAGAGCCCAACTCGATCTGTAAATGAAATGCGCTACAACCGTAGAAATAGCCCCGTCTGGCCATGAACGTAAATGAGGTACATCTGGCTATAAAATGAAATGAGCTAGCAGCTGTCATCATATGGGAGGATTCCAGGCGACGCCACCATGTTATGAAACCAGCTCACAAAAAGATAGAAAAGAGAGATAAACGCCTCAGAATTCAGCCGCTTTGAGGGGGCAACCTCCTTTACATTACACAAATGAACAATTATTTGATGATTCAAATGACAAAACCTCCTTTCTATATATAGGAGTCTAAGGGGTCACAATATAACCAAGCCGACCTAACAATGATAATATAAAGGCACAAAAAAACTAATAGAGGGATTCTATGGGGCACAGTAATAACAATATGGGGACAATAGGGGCACAATAATATTAATAAGGGATACAACTACAATAGTAATGGGTGCATCACTAGTATTATAGGGACCTAACATGCCCCTCTCCTTCAAAAAAGTGTTGTCCTCAACGCTTGAGTAGTTCTGGATGCTTCTGTATAAAATTCTCATCCTCCCATGTGGAATCTTCAGTGGATAAGTTCTTCCACTTGATGAGATACTCCGAAATGGATCGATTTCGTAGCTGTCGAGTTCTTGTTTCTATGACTGGTTCCGGTTCCAATATAATTTTTCCTTCCTCATCAAGTATGGCAATATTGTTTGAACTGGGATCTTGTCGCCTATAACCTTCTTTAAACATGAAACATGGAAAACTCGGTGCACTCGAGAAGCTGCAGGAAGCTCCAATTTGTATGCCATAGTACCAATATTTTGCAACACCTTGTACGGACCATAATACTTTGGTGATAATTTATTATCCTTCTTAGCTTGCTTGAGGGACATTTGTTTATATGGTTGTAGCCGTAGGAATACCCAATCACCTACATCAAAACTTCTTTCGCTGTGATGTTGATCTGCTTGTTGTTTCATTCTATTCTGTGCCAACATGAGGTTATCCTTTAAGAGTTGGAGAACTTGTTGTTGATGCTCGATGTGATGTTCCATTGCTTGAACCTTAGAATTTTCTCTTAAATATGATGTGATGGATGGTTGCTAATATCCATAAAGTGCCATAAATGGGGTCATTTTTGTTGCAGTATGGAAGGAAGTGTTATACCACCATTCAGCCAGAGGCAACCATTTGACCCATTGTGTCTGTTTATCAGATACAAAGCAACGAAGATATCCTTCCAAAGATTTGTTTACTATCTCAGTTTTCCCATCAGATTGAGAATGATAAGATGAGCTATGAGCTAACTGAGTATCAAGACAAGAAAATAATTCTGTCCAAAAATTTCTAGTAAAAATGGGATCTCTGTCACTTACAATAATCTTTGGGTTTCCATGTAGCTTTTGAATTGTTTCCATAAATGCAATAGAAACTGTACTGGCTTTAAATGGATGTGATAATGCACAAAAGTGTGCATATTGGTAAGTCTGTCAACTACCACCATGATGACACTCTTTCCCTCGGACTTGGGTAAACCTGTGATAAAATCCATAGAAACCTCCTCCCAACATTGGCTTGGAATGGATAAAGGTTGTAATAGACTTGGTGTCTTAATTGTTTCAACTTTATTTTGTTGGCAGACCAAACATTCTGCCACAAACTTTTGAATATCTGATTTAAGGCCATCCCAAAAAAATTCCTTCTTAACCCTGTGGTAAGTTTTTAAAAATCCTGAGTGCCCTCCTAAGGGAGAAGCGTGCAATTCCAGAAGAATCTTTTGTTTGAGTTGGGAATTCTTACAAAGGTATTAGCGATCTTTTTACCATAACGAATCATTTTTCCAGCTAAATGTATCAGATGTGCTAGAATCTTGTTGTAACTTCCGAATAAGTGCCCACAATTCTTCATCATTCTTCCATTCATCCCTTGCTTTGTTTATCCAATCTGGTTGGATAATAGAAATGGCGCACAACAATGCTTCCACATCCTCATCCTTTCTTGAGAGTGCATCTGCCACAACATTTTGCTTCCCTTTTTTGTAGATGATTTCAAAGTCATAACCCAACATCTTTGTGACCCATTTTTGTTGCTCTTCAGAGGATAATCTTTGTTCTAAAAAGTATTTAAGGCTATCACGATCTGTTTTTACCTTGAAGTGTCTTTCCATTAGGTAGGGTAGCCATTTCTTAAGTGCATGTAGTATTGCCAACATTTCCTTCTCATAAATAGCTTTGTGTAAATACTTTCCCTTGATTGGACGACTTTCAAAAGCAATGGGTCTTTCATCTTGCATTAAAACAGCACCAATTCCATTTCCTGAAGCATCACATTCCACAATAAAGGTTTTTGTGAAGTTTGGTGTAGCTAAGATCGGTGCTTGGCACATTGCCTCTTTAAGATGTTCGAAGGCCTTTGTTGCTTCTGCAGTCCATGAAAATGCATCTTTCTCCAATAATGTTGTTAGAGGTGCTGTTATTTTCCCATAATTCTTAACAAACTTGCAATAATACCCTGTCAACCCAAGAAATCCTCGCAGATGCTTTATGGATGTGGGGATTTTACATTCCCTAATGGCTTTAATTTTGCTAGGGTCTACCTTAACTCCTTAATTGGATACAATATGACCCAGATATTCCACCTCTTGTACTCCAAAGAAACATTTGGATCTTTTTGCATATAATTGTTTCTCCTCCAATAGTTGTAGCACCCTGTCAACATGTTCAACATGATCCTTCCAAGACTTGCTGTAGATTAATATATGATCAAAAAATACTAACACAAATTTTTTAATGAAGGGTTTGAAAATGGAATTCATCAAACCTTGAAATGTAGAAGGTGCATTGGTAAGGCCAAAAGGCATGACCAAAAATTCATAGTGACCCTCATGAGTTCTAAATGTTGTTTTCAGAATGTCTTCAGTTTTCATTCTGATTTGATGATATCCTGAATGAAGATCCAACTTGGTGAAGTAAATTGATCCATGCAATTCATCCAATAATTCATCAATGACAGGAATGGGAAACTTATCTTTAATAGTGAGCTTGTTGAGCTCCCTATAATCCGAACACATGCGCCATGATCCATCCTTCTTGTGCACCAATACTACTGGAGCAGAGAAAGAACTTTGGTTAGGTTGAATTATACCAGCCTCTAGCATTTCTGCATTCATATGTTCAATTTCACTCTTTTGGGCATAGGGATATCTGTACGGCCTGATGTTTGGAGGAACACTTCCTGGAATCAAATGAATAGCATGATCATGATCCCGAATAGGTGCGAGACCTTTGGGAGTCTCAAATACCTTGGAATGATTGTCCAAGACTTTTTGGAGATTTGGATAAATAGATGATTTCGATGTGGAAACACATAGCGAACATAATTGTGCAATTACACCTTGTTGTTCCTTTTTTAGAAGCTTAGTCATATCGTTAGAGCTGATTATCTTTCTCGGTTTCCCTGCAATACGCATTAATTCAACTTCCTTTCCTTCCATAGAAAATTTCATGAAAAGTTCTTGAAAGTAAAAGCTATTGTACCCAAGGATTGTAGCCATTAGACTCCTAGTACAACATCAACACCTCCCATTGGAATGGAAAGCATTGGGTTATTTAATACATATTCTCCCATGGATAGCTTGATATTATGGTACTTTCCAGAGAAATTTATGGTTCCTCCACTTGCAACCATCACTTGAAACTCTGGTGCTGGATATAGGAAGCAATTCAATTCTTTTGCTATCTGACAATGAATAAAATTGTGGGTACTTCCTGAATCAATCAACACTATTACCTTTTTCTTCTTGATATGTCCTTCTATCTTGATGGTATGAGGAGTGGTAATTCCAGCCAATGCATTACAAGATATGGTAGGATTCATTTCTTCTTTATCTAGGCTTTGTTCCTAGAGTATATCCTCTTCTTTTGACCTTTCTTGTTCCTTTTCTTCCTCCTCTTCATAGTCTATGTAGAATAATTTCTTCTCAGCACACTTATGACCTTTAGTGTATTTTCTATCACAACTGTAACAAAGCCCTTTTGCTCTTTTTTCTTCCAATTGTTGTGGTGTCAACCTTATAGGTTGTGGAAGGCTAGGGGAAACATCACTTCCATCTTTATAGTTGTGAGTGGTAGGCTTCCTGGTTGCCATAATTTTGCTTTCCATTTTTCTTGCTAACCTGAATGCCTTCTCCAATGAATCAGGTTCCCAAATGCGAACCTCATGTTGGATATTATCCTTTAAAGTCCCTATGAACACATCAATCCTATGCTCCTCTGGAATATCTTTTTCCCTAATGTTCAATTTTTGGAACTCCTCAATGTGCTCCATCATTGAACCCTTTTGTTTGAGACTTATCAATTGGCTAAAAAAAGTGTTGCATTTTGTCCTCATAATGTGCTGTCATTTATTCCGTCAAAATTGCCCAAGTGATAATTTGTTTACGAGAGCAAAGCCATCGATACCATACAAACTAATTTGGTTCCAAATATAAAGTTGCAATACGTACCTTTTGTGTGTTTTGCACATTATGGAGATCGAAAAATTGTTCCATCTGTAGTATCCATGTTGCGGGATCCTTGCCATCAAACTTCATCATATCGATTTTTGGAATATGGTGGGTCTTCAATCCAACAGTAGAGTTTATGAAATCATGATTAACATTTCTTTCGTTCTCATCATGAGTTTCCTTTACTACCCTTTCACCATTAGTGACCATTTCTTGTAGCAACTTATTCAAATTTATCTTCAATTCTTCCATCTTATCGTCCATGCCATCCATCTTAGCGTCCATGCCATTCATCTTGGCTTCCATGCCATTCATATTAGCTTCTACATCTTTCTTTAAACCACCATCTTAGATTTTGTTACCTTTTGTGCGAGTGACATTTGTTGCACTTGGTCTCGTAATTTTGATATGTCATGTTGCATTTCTTCTTCTTCATGAGTCATGCTAGAGATTTCAGGTTGCTTACTAGGTGTTTGCATTTTCTTTCCTCGAGGCATCAATTACCAATAATAATGCTTTACTATGCCCCTTGAATTCCTTCAAACTAATTTTTCAAACCAAGCTTATGCAAAATTTAAAAAAACTACACACCTTTTTTTTTTTACTTTGTAGGAGTTCGATATTGAATCTGATGTATCTCTGTAACTTCGGATCATCCAGTTTTGAAATTGCGACCTGTACTAGCCCTCTGTCTTTTTTCCAATGCCACCAGTTTGATCGAATTTATATTCTCCAAGGCAGAGTTATGCACAATCTCCTAAGATGACCTGCTTATAAACCTTTCCAGAAGAGAAAACTTGTATGAAGTGCCACGTGTCACTGTTTTGACCTTCGGATCTAAAAAATATACACAGGAAACTACAGTCCATCCTCTTTCTGTAACTTCTTATAAAATTTCAATCTGATGCTCAAAACAAAATTTATTATGATTTTCCCCAGGTCACCTGTTTGGAATGAAATTCGGGATTCTACAAAAAGGCCAACTTCCTCATATCATATCTCCGCAAATATAGCGTGAAATGCTCTGAAATTTGGACCAAAGGTTCATCACGATTTCGGCCCAAATGGGTTTTTTTTCTAGCGTCTGAAACGTCGCAGACAAAAAGTTATAGCGCAAATGCCACGATGACCTGTTTGGAGCAGCGAAACCCTAGAATCCAAAGCTCTGATACCAAATGTTATGAAACCAGCTCACAAAAAGATAAAAAAGAGAGATAAACACCTTAGAATTCACCCTCTTCGAGGAGGCAACCTCCTTTACATTACACAAATGAAAAATTCTTTGATGATTCAAATGACAAAACCTCGTTTCTATATATAGGAGTCTAAGGGGTCATAATATAACCAAGCTGACCTAACAATAATAATATAAAGGCACAAAAATAACAATAGAGGGATTCTATGGGGCACAATAATAACAATATGGGGACAATAGGGGCACACCTATATTAATAAGGGATACAACTACAATAGTAATGGGGGCATCACTAGTATTATAGGGACCTAACACACCAGCGGGCTTCCCTACCTTCTTAGCAGCAGCGGGAGGATTCGAAAAGATTTATAGAAGGAGGAGTCGACAACGTATGTGTATGGGAGCAACATATGCATGATGGCTGCGAGATATGCCTGTAGAAGTGATTTAGAAGAGCTTCTGCCCTATCAACAATGGATGACAAGGAAATTCAATGTCGTAGTGCTCGTGTTAACTGTATGACACAGTGAGAGGTGGGAACAACGAGTAAGGAAAACAAAATAGTGTGTAAGGGTATAGGCTGGCCTAGAGTTGAGAACGCAGTTTCAGAGCATGCTGGTGGAGGGATAGTGTATGGAGGCTGAGGTGTGTATGGCATAGTAAGGAAAGCAAAGCGACTGTTGGCAACCACAACGAATAAGGAAAACAAAGCGAGCGGTGGGAACTGCTCCCAATGCTGACAAAATACAAGAGCATGGAGTGTATGGGGTTTTATGCCTGTAGGAAGCAGTTAGTATGGGTGGCAACGTACCAGTCGAAGGAGCATCGTTCCAGAGAGAAGAGTATAGGAATGAAGAATAGGGCAGACTACAAAAATGGAGAAGACTGTAGAAATGGTAGAAGGGAGTTACAAGGGCAAGAAAGCTAAAAATAGAACTGGCTCTGATACCATGTCAGGCCAGGAGGTAACTCCTCAAATGAAATTGTGTTTATTCATTAAGATTTCTCATGGTTATATACATGAGGGAGTGACTCTTGGGCTTCACCTCCCGATGGCTCTTTATTTTCCATTATTTACTATTTACATTATTTACAAGTGTTCACCCAATCCCAATGATTAGGTGTCAACAATTTTCTTCTTTTCATTCAAAAAATATTTACCATTAAAAATGATATCATAATCTTGAATCCTATTGATTCTTTTAACGTTGATTTTGTTAGCACATTTTTTTTTTTTTTTTTTTTGAGGTGCATTTTCAGCCTTAAAAATTCCCCTAATTAATATTATGAATTTTCATCTACCATAGACAAGACTTATACAATTGCCTCATCAAAAGGAATCTTAGTATCTAGAAAGTCATGTGAAATAGGAGAGTTGACTGCCCATGTGCGTAAAGTGTACTAATGATTTTATACATTAGGATGTAGTTTCTATTCAACATTAGTTGATGCTAATTCTATTGATTAATTAACTAATGTGACCAAGTCCTAAGATTGCAAACATGAGTGCAAAGGCTCCTTATCAGGAGCAACAAAAGACTTAGGATATGATGCCACATATTTTACTTCTACTAGTGGAGATTCCACCCAAATACAAGGGTCCTAAAATGGGTACAATGGTCTTAAGTAACATAAAAATAATGTCTTTTAGATGCAATCTAATCAATAATGACACTACTATCATTGTGGGAAAATACATCACTTGAAGAAGTGTAAGCACAACAACATTCATAGCATATATGTAATCCCAAGAAATATATTCAAGCTTATTGTGCCATTCACCACTATCATATTTACCAATATATTTTTCCCACCTAATGTGATATGAAATAAAGGAATAATCATGAAAGGTCCACTAGGTCTTCTAACAAAATATAGCAACTAAATATTAGCTAACAAAATCATAGGAGTAGATATAGCTTGACAAGAAAAGAAGAATATAATTATTGTAGAGGCTCTTTCATATTTAATACATAGTAAATGTCACCTAAATAAACTTCAACCCTTATTTAGAAGTGTGTATAAGAAGGAAGATGATTCTAAGTAATTCTATTTCAATCAAAGGAATCACTACTAGAATTTGGAGGGAGCATGATTGAGGAAAGTAGGATGACACCTTATTTAAAAAATCCTAAACTATTGGCGAAGAAAACATGGATGGTAGATATATCACTCTCCAATGGTAGAGTGAGATCAATTCAATATTGGTTGAACCACTTCATAAATTGATTTTGGAGTAGGTTGGTTTAGAATTTTAAGAACTTGTTGAAGCCCCGAAAATCGGGTCTACAACAAGGGGGGTACCCACCCGGTCCACATCTTGGTTAGCAGCTCCTTTTCTGTTTGGTATAGTGGGTTCGACTAGGGATATCGGACCAGTTTCCCAATTTATGTGCGTGTGTGTTGAGAATTGATATTTCTTTCCTAATGATTTCTAAGGAAAATGCTTTTATTCTAAACCTAATGTAATTGTATTCTAATGAACATAAATATCTAATTCTAAAACTAACCCGGGATTTAATCTTTCAGTTATGCGATCTAAAATGATTTCAAATGGCAATTGGTAATAAAGATCATTCAACTGCTATGAGAAAAGAATTCAATAAAGATAAACCATTTTTTATAAAAAATTATACGAAACAATTGTGAAAAACATATCGCATAATAAGTTACTCATATATTAAAGCATAAATAAATAGCTATCACCGTACAGAAGTGCCAAATGATAGCTCAAGCATTCAAGCGTTCATACATAAATAACTGAACATGAATATCACCTTAACACATAAGCAGAAATAGTTAAGAGATAAAAGTACCATTTATAACTAGTTCTACTCATGAGCTTCAGCAATAATGATCCATCTCTTCTTAATCCAACATCTACTAAGAGTACAAAAGTGCAACATCAGTAGTAGATATTAAATGCAGATATCAATAAATCCTGTTCCATTTATTCATCAAAACCTCCTCGGAGGGTGAAAAAGTGCATGTTTTGAGGACAAGTTTTTGACAAATTTCAGGACCCTTCTCTAAATGCATGAGAAGGGTTTAAATACTACTAGCTAAATTTAAAAATAATTTATTACAAAAATGTAGGATACGGTTTAAATGACCATCCCCATTTTAGGCAAAAATAAAGCAAAACTAAAACTAAAACTGAATCTAAAACTAAAACTGAAAACTAACTATCTATGTATCTGTTCCTTGTAGTCGCAAGCGTTCAGCGTTTGCTTGAGGAGAGTTGGTTGTCCGACTTCCGACTTTAGCTGTCTTGCGAAAATGGAATCGGCAAGAGCTGGTGCCATCTTCTCGGTAGTGTTAGCGCTTGGAATTTCACCTCAGGCTGAAAAAGGTAAACTCCAAGGCAACATCAAACCACTTAGCCTCGTAGCTAGCCCTACGGGGCAGGAGAGGGCTCTCTCCGGTTTATCTCGGTAAAGATCTTCAATGGGCGAGAAAACCAATAGGGAAACACTGATTTTAGGCTAGTAAACTGATCAAGAGGTTTGATTTGGGATTTTTAGGTTTTTGGTGGAAAATTGGGGAATGGCAATTTCAGGTGCGGGGATTGGACACAGTTTCCACAGGGGGTTCTTTGGGACGAGGTAGGAGACAGTTTTGATGCCTTTGATAGAGGTGGATGGATGAGAATGACTGGTGAGGAGTTAAGGAGAGCAAGCAATAACCTTGAATTCCCCTTAAACAGTTGAAAACATTGATATTAAGCAAACTTAAAAGTAGAGCATGACAGTCATGAATTCTACTTTAACACTTCATTTGCCTAATTTGCAGAAGGAAAAGTAAGGAAATGATTCACATAACACACTTACAGGTACAAAAAGAAACACACCATCAATACATGTGACCACAAGAATCCCAAAAAGGACTGCAAAACCCTGGTCTTCCTTTGCCAAAAATTGCAGAGATACAGTGAGTAATACAATAAGAGCTTCTCCCTCAAGAGTCCAACCTTCCAACCTCTGAAAATGACTAAGAAAATACATAATATAGGCAAGCTAACACCTTTCCTTACCTCTAGGGGTCGAGCTCATCCTTCTAGGAGCTGTTTCAACCAATTCTAAACTGAGCACTAAAATCTAGGCAGTCAAAACAACTTGCCTCTATAAGCTAGGAAACCAATTCATTCATTTAATTTTCACCTATCTCATGAATGAATCTTCTAGAAGAGATACATAAGTGTAAAAGTGTCATAAAATTACATCATTTACAACAAGGAGGATAAAAATCAACTCCAAAAAGTCAAACATAGTCAAAACTGCATTTTGCTGAGCTGTAGGCTAAAATCCTGAGCAATTTGCCTGATGGGTCGCGCGCCATTCCTGAACGGGTCGCGCAGGGGGTGAGACCCGTTGAGGGGACAAAACCTGTTTTTTGCCTGAAAAAAACCAAAAATGACCCAAAATGCTCAAAATTTCTTGGAATTTGTGCTGGGGCTGAGCTATTTAGTGCCATGCTCAGTCAAAGAGGCTTTGGCCAAAATTTGGAGTGGATCGGGCCTTTTCCGTCATTTTAGTGCGTTGGCCAACCTCCTTGGATCTGGCGATTGCAAGTTTGACATTTCTCTAAAACCATGACACTTGTGCAAAAAGTGAAGGAGGTTTTTCTTCTTTGGCATGTTATGGACAAAAACCTCTCTCAGTTTTCCAAAATTCATCTTTTATTGCTCTGGAACATCATTTGAGTGCGACTTGTCCCGATGTGTGAAACAAGGAATTTTGTCGAAATGAAGCGAAATGAAGGGGATAGGGGGTTTCTAAATTCTTGGGGAAATTTTTGGAAGTAGGGAGGGATGTTAGGAAGCAAGGGAAAGTGGAATCTCAGAGATTGAGCGAGGGGAAGGGGTCCAAAAGGGCAAAACACAGGCCAAACCTAGAAAATTGCCAGGTTGTAGCAAGAAACTAGGGTTTGTGTAAAAATGAGGAATTTGGGGGATCTCAGTGATGGAAAGTGTTTGATAAGGTACATGAAGGATAGGGGAAGGTGTATGAACATCTGGATACAAGTTTTTCTAATGATTTGGCCGTCCAAGAGAAATTAGCTTTCAAAACCCTAGGAGAGGGAAATGACCTTGCCTAGGCGCAACTGAATAATGAACAAGGTATAAAATAACTCATTAGACACTGAGATGATAATGACAACCCTATGAATGATGATAGACTCAGCTGAATAGTGACATAGATTGACATTTGGACAACTTTGAAAAAAGTGAGAGCAAACCCTAGACCTAATGCCTAGTGACCAAATTTTGCTTGAAGACTCACTGAAATGACAAAATTTGACCTTGACACTTCAAAATCACTTTGTAAGAGCATGTTTGATCACTGGAGGAAGGCTGGAAAGACTGACTCTAACAGGTAGAATTAATGATACATTTGAGAGTCATGAACTGGCTGTGTGGTTTTACCAAGTATGTCTACTAAGAATCCCAATTCAACTTGGTTAACCTTTTGATGGACTCTGCTTTTTCTTGAGCCTTCTGTCTCCAGCTTGTCTGTAGATGATGTACATTTGGTAGATATTTACATACCATTTGAGGATATCCCTGATAAATAACACTGGTTTTTGAGTTCAAGTTTTGCCTTTAGCTTTTAGCACTTTTTCCTACAAATTTTTGGGCTTACAGGGGACTGAGCGATTAGAGGCTTTCCTTTTCGAGGGGTTTTGCCTGGCGATGCGCGATTAGCGCCTAGGAAACTGCCTCCTTTTCTCGATCTGGGCTTCCCTGGTGCCATTTTTCGTCTCTTGCGCTCCTTTTGTTAGAGGATATAAACCTTAAATTTTGTGGAAAGAATGACTTCGTACATTCTTGGCTCTAAGTCTTAAACTGTCTATTCGTGATATCAACACTATCCAATACCCATTTGACCATGTCCATGTATGGAAGAATTTTGAGCCTCGTCACTATCCAGTGTAAGAACGAACATGCTAGTTCTGTAATAGACGCCTCAGATGACCCATGTGAGCCAACATTAGCTGTAACCTCCATTATTCTGGGGTTTTCTTCCTCGAGTAAACTATACATGCCTTCCTAAGTAGTAATACCGACATCTTTGTTACAGGTGGTGTCTGTGTATAAGGGCGTCATCTCTTTATCTTCAGAACTCGGAGCTTTACCCTTCCTTCCCATAATATTCTGAACATTGCTATGTACACTTCTCTGCTCTTTGCTCCTGCAATTTACAAATGAGGCAAGAGTAATGATAAGAAAAAGGTGACGGGAAAGCTTTAAATGCCGAAAACATATAAAATATATCACCCTACGGGAAATGGCTCTTCGATCAGATCAAAACCATATTTCATTAATGATTGCCAACTAACTCATTAATTAACATTAACACGCATAACTGGGCATCAGTTTATGGACAAAGCTTTTTCGAACAACGAGACCTGTGTGATTTTGCGATTTGCTTCGCAATATCGCAGATCACAATATCGCAAATTCGTTGCATATGGTAATCATTCGTTGCAATGTGTTTTTTGCGAAATGCGATTTGCGAGATGTGCCATCGCTTATCGGCAGTTTGAGGCATTTAAGCTTAAGTGATATTTGAGGCATGCGATGTGATGAGGGTCTTTTGATGTGTGATTTCGCATTGCAATTTCGCAATCTTAGGATTCCACTTGTAGGAAGGCATCCATTACCTTTTTGCGATGTGATGATTTTTATTAAGGGAACGGTTTTGTTCGAACTTATCATAAAACTCAAGTCTTTTTAGATTTTTTGGGTATTCTCCTAAGTTTATGATAGTAGGTTTTATTCAAAAAGGGAATACAAGCACTAATTTATTTTTTAAAATTTTTGAATAAGGGTCCCCACTTATTTAGTATTAGTAATAAAACTAAATAAGAAGGGGGGTTGTTGCTGGCCACAACAATTGGCGATTCACTTGGAAGAACCAGTTATCTCTGCTTTTCTTTTGAATTTTCTAAACTTCCAAAACAGAAAAATTTCCAGAAAATCAAACTTTATTATAGAAAGATAAAGTACACCATGCTTTCAGCTGTCAATGATAGTTCATTTTTTCTATGTTAACTTTGGTTATTTACTTCCTAGAGCTAGTCATTGTATCTACATCAGTCACTACTTAGTTTATAAAGATAAAAACAAAGGCTTCTCTGTAAATCAATTTTAAATATGCTCATTTGTCATAGGTAGAGCCTCTGTTGCCAATAGGCATTTATAACCTCGACAGGGTTACCTGTTACCCAGCGATGATCCTGTATCCTACTTGGAGAAATATACGATTTTCTAAGGGAAATCCATATCCACACTTATTGCTTTCATTTTATTTTAATCCTTAAAGAACAATGCCTTGGTTTGGTAGCCAAATTATGATAGTGCCACTCACTTGATTTATAACTTTGCTGAACAAGTTGGCTTGTGATGAGACCCCTTGTCTTGTGATTGCAACAATCTCGAGTCATTGCCTTGTTGTGGTATGCAATTTTGGCAAAGTCAGCAAGCTATAATATCTATGATCATGATAAGTCGGCTCGTGATGAGACCTCTTATTCTTTAAGTTAAAGTGTATCACTGGATTATTCCTTGAAGCTCGTAATTCCCTAGGTGGGGAGGAAGTCATTGTTTCCTTAAGAATAGCTCTGGACGACAATGGTAGAGTTTTTGGAAAGAGATTTTCTACAGAGAATCTTCGTTTTGTTATTGATACCTTTCATTTGACTGATATAAAACAAATTCCAACTAAAGGTCTCTTTTTATCAAAATTTACAAGGTTGGAACTAGTATCATTTTTAGGCTTATAGCCTTTGAATGTATCTTATAATAATAATGACCAATTTTCTAAATCAGTTCTATTTATACAAGAGAAAAAACAAAATCTAAGGGAAATACTTTTTTTTTTTCGTGAATTCCAAATGTAACCATTTACAACTAGTTTTATTATCAAAATAAAGGAAAAACTAATTTACAAAAATAGAAGAATGATCTCCTATGGAAAGTATTTTTTGAGGATCTGTCCGTTAACAGGTAAAGATTCTCTTTTTCCTGTTAAATCTTGTAACATGAAAGTAGATGGACCTATGATTTCTGCAATTTAGAAAGGGCCAAGCCACATTCGTTGAAATCGTATGTTTGCCCTTTTCCTCATGGGCCTTATCCCATTTTAAAAATAGACCTCCAATCTGAAAGTCCTTTCTGGATATCATATTTGAATCAAAAGAAGCTTTTACTAATTCCTGGTGATGAGCATGAGTTATTTTAGCCTGTTCTCGTTGCTCTTCTAGCTTAAGGATTTGCAGCTGCCTTAGTTGTAAGGAAGAGGTTGGTGTTTCATCAATATATTGAACTAAGGCCAAAGAAGGAATCGCTAGATGAGTTGGAAGGACCACTTCTTTCCCATAAACTAAATTAAAGGGAGAAGTGCCAATGGAGGCTTTCTGCGTTATTCGGTCTGCCCATAGAGCATATATTAAGGATTTGTGCCAATTCTTATGATTTTGATCAATGGTTCGCTTAATGATTCTGATTAAGTTTTTATTCATTGATTCAGCTAATCCATTCCCCTGTGGGTAATAATTGGCAGAGTATTTAAGTTTAAAACCTCTTTTGAGTGCAAATTCAGTCATAGTATTGCCAGAAAAATACGATGCATTATCAAACATTAAAGCAGAGGGTAAACCAAACCTGGTGATTATGAACTGATCTATGAAATCAATGATGTGTTCGGCATTAGCTGTCTTGAGAGGAACTGCTTCTACCCATTTAGTAAAATAATATGTAGCTGTAAGGATATACCTATGCTGTTTAGAAGAGTGAGGAACGATCTCACCTATTATATCCAATCCCCATTGATCAAAAGGCTGCTCAATGTTGACTGGTTGCAAAGGCAATGATGGTTTTTTTTGTCTCCCAAAAACAGTTTGACAAATTTGACATTTCCTTACGTAGCTATGTGCGTCTTTGAATAGTGTAGGCCAATAATATCTTGCACGCAAGATTTTATGTGCGGTAGCATCTCTAGCATAATATCCACCCGCTGGTCCATCGTGGAGTTCTTGCAACACTTTTTCGGATTCAGATTTCTCAAGACATCTACGGAGAACAGAATCATAATTCATCCTAAAAAGTACATCATTCACGAGCTGATATTGCTTAGCCTTCAACCTTAGGGCTCTTTTCTTTGTATAATCTAGGTTTGAAGGAGCATATCCATTCTTTAGATAAAATATGATATCAGCGTATAATGATTCAAGATTGTTTAGGCTTACCTCGTACATTTGTACTTCTGAAGATGGTATTTCGGAAATAAGCGATGCTCAAGCCAACATTTTACAAAAGCCTTGACCTTTTACAATATTTGCTGGTTTAATTTCTGCGTCGTATTCTTGTAAGGTAGTAACCCAATTGGCTCTTTTCTCACCCACGTCTTTCTGTACTAAGAGATTTCTTACTGCTGGAAACAGTACTATGATTTTTGTATGGGTTTTAAGCAGAAAGGGTTTGAAATGTTTGATCGCTTTGAAAACTGCATAAGCTTGTTTCTCGACATCTGAATAATTTAATTTAGCCCCTTGTAGATTTGAACTGAAAAAGGAAATTGGGGCTTCCACCTTGTCTTGATTTGCTTGAGTGAGTATTGCAACATATGATTTATCAGAGGCAAATGTATATAGAATGAAAGGGTCGGAAAAATTTGGAGTTGCTAAATATGGGGCGTTAACAATCGTTTGTTTAATCATATTGAATGCTTCATATTCGTCTTGGCCCCATTTGAAGATTGAATTCTTTTTAATCATTGCTTGTAAGGGGGATACGATTCTTGAAAAGTCGGGAAGAAATCTCTTTACAAAATTAATCTGGCCAAGGAAAGATTGCATAGCTTTCTTGTTGTGAGGTAAGGGTATTTCAGAAATCTCCTTGATTCTGTCGGGATCAATATGGATTCCAGATTTTGACACTATAAATCCAAGAAATTTTCCTTCACTTAATGCAAAAAAGGACTTTTTCGGGTTAAGTGAAATTCCATACCTTAGACAATGTTGGAAGATCTGTTTTAAATCTCTGAGATGATTACCTCGTTTCTTGGAATATACAGTTATATCATCCAAGTATATTACTACTGATTTGTTTACTAATCCCTTAAATGCGATGTCCATGGCCCTTTGAAATGTGGCGCTAATGTTGATCAGACCGAAAGGCATTTTTTGATATGCATAAGTACCTCATTTGGTTCTGAACGTGGTTTTTAATTGATCATCGGGATGGATGATTTGGATTTAAACAGGAACGCAATAAAATACAGCGATAACCATAAAGACATATATGCAGCGGAAATAATACTTCATTTCATTACTGTAAAATACTGAAATATGCTTACAAATAGAAATAGAAATAACCCAGCTAGGGCGATGGTAGCTTATCTCTGAGAAGAGATGTGTCGGCTACATGCCTCTGAACTGTCTTACAATGAGGCTCGAAGGCCTATTTATTGTTGAGAAACAATGGAAAACCCTTAACATTCCAAAACCTAACCCTAGAAGATGAAACGCCAAACTATGGGCCCCGTTTTGGGTAAATTGGTACATCAACTTCCCGGGGTCGTAACTTTGGCATACGATCTACGTTTTATGCGCATGATAGCCCATTGGAAAGATCTCTCTGAGGACTACAAAGGAAAAGACGATTTTTATCTAAAAAATTGTGGAGCTAGATTTCCCAAAAAACGTCGTTTAGGGCCTCAAAAAGGCTCTGGAAGTTTAGGACCCGAAAAACTGCTAAAAATAGTAAACTGCGCTATAATTAAGGAAACTGAAAATGTTGAGAGGAACAATGGTGGGGGTCCAGGTGGACTTGGCAGGTGGCCACCAATATCCACCTGGATCAATGGACCAAAACTTGGTTGTAGCCTAAGAAACCATCTAAAAAGGACATTAATTTTGACCCTGCAGCTGCTTGTAATATTTTCTCCATGGGAGGCAAAGGAAAATTATCCTTTTGGTAGGCTTTGTTAAGATTTCGAAAGTCAATGCAAATTCTAATGTCTCCGTTTTTCTTTCTAACGGGAACCATATTGGAAACCCATTTAGAATGTCGGACGGGAAAAATGATTTTGGCTTTCAATAACTTATTGAGCTCAGATTTGATATGATTTTCTAGGTTAGGATGGATCTTTCTTAGCTTTTGCTGGACCTGTTTTTCATTGTTTATCATTGGGATGGTATGCTGAATGATAGAAGTGTCGTAAGTCTTAAGTTCATCATAGTTCCAAGCAAAGACATTTTTGTATTGTTTCAGGAGATGAACATACGCTAATCTCTCTTCAGGGGCTAGGCCAAGACCTAGATTGATATTTTGTGGCTTGGAATCAGTTCCTAGATTTACTAATTCATTGTTTAGAGTTGAACTTTGAAGTTTTGGATTAGTAGATCTTTTGAATCGATGTTTTAAATCATATAGGTATTATAATTTGACTAATGACTTTGGCATAACATTATTAGTGCTATCTTGTTACAATTGTTTGTCATGTTGGTCCTCATCAATTATTTGATTGGTGTAATATCCTTCTGATGTGAGGAAGCTTACAATATCAGGATCATCGTTGAAAATTCTCCAATTTGTAATGTTATCAGGAATTGAGGGTCTAAAGATTATTTCGATTGAAAATCTATTAGGGCTAAAGTCTTCTAAGGGAATGAGCTTGGAAGCTACATTTGGCAAGAGGTCAGCACTAGTGTTTTGGAGTCTGGGAATTGATGAAATGTTGAATGCTATAAAATGTTCAGTAAGATCTTGTACTAAAGATTGATAATGCTTTAAATGACGTGATAGACAATGTATAGTATTTCGTACTTGTCTGATAACAATTTCAAAATCTCTGAAGACTTTTAGATATTTGATATCTAATCCGATTGCTTTGTATAATCCTTGGACTAAAGCCTCGTAATTTGCAGTATTATTGGTGCAATTGAACTCGAGTCTACAAGTTAGCATAGTTTTGTTTCCCTCTAGATTGATTAATACGCATCTTGCTCCAGCTCCTTCGTTAGACTTAGAACCGTCAAAAAATAACTTCCAAAATAAAGATTTATTTACAGGACTATCTATAAAATTAATTCATTTAGAACTATCTATTTGAGAAAAATTTTCCACTTGAGATAAAATAGAATGTTCTAAGTAAGGTGAAGTATGAGCATTAAAATTTCCTAAGAAGGAATCAACAGAATAGTTGCCAATTATATTGTTGCTGTATGCTACAGGTTCATTTTCTCCTTCCAATTCTGTTACTACGTATTTCTGATGTCTTTCTCGCTCAACCTTTATTTGATTTGGTTTACCATTGTAAGGGAGCCACATATGTGACCAATCAGTTGCAAAATATCCATGAAGCTTTTCAGACCAATCTCTGCTAAGAATTAAGGCATCAAATTCTGGAATATCTGCAACTAAAATTGTCGATAACTTGACATACCTTCGGATTAGATGACAGCCTTATGGTAACCTGATTTAATTTGCCGATCACTTCAACTTGAAATTGGTCCAGCTGAACTATGCGTACTGCTGATTTTTGAGGTTGAACGTTCAACTTTGCACATATTGATTTAGGTAAGATATTAGATGAAGCTCTTGAATCCACTAAACAATTATGCAAATTTTTTTTGAAAACTTCGCAAGTAAGAAGAAATGGGGGAGTATGAGGTCTTGACCTTCCTCCAATTAAAGCGATATCGTTTGGATCAACTTTATTAGTCACATTAGTTGGAGGTCTTCCCATCTCATGGGAAGCTTGCGAGATTATAGCAGCAGGCAGAGGTGCAACTGGTACCGCGTGTAACTCTTTCAAAAGTATCTTTTGCTGGTGTTTCAACTTTTTAATTGATAAAAAGTGATGTTAGCCCTAGTCTTCTTCATGTCTTCTATGATATTATACTCCATCTCATTAGAAACAATCAACGTTTTAGATGGAGTTGGTGAATCTGTTTGGAATGGGCTTGTTTAAGTCGCTTTGGGTGATGTTTTCTTAGCTGCGACTTTATCCTTAGTCATTGAGCTTGCGCTCTTCGGCTTAGGAGTAGGTTGAGGAGGATCGAGTTGATTTCTACTTCTAGTACTGACCGGCGATGCCTCTTGATCCTCTTCATTTGGTAGGATGAAATCCCACATACCTTGTACTTCTACAACTTCTTCTTCATCGGTAGGCTCTTCGTTAGCAATTTCCTCTTCTTCTTCTTCTGATTCAGCATTTGTAATAGCATTGGGAGGCTTTGAATCAGTCAAAGGATTTCTTCTATAAGGCTTGTATGGCTTTTTAGAAGAAGTTTCTGCTACTTGTTTCTTAATGTCAACCATTTCGTTAGACATGGTTTTCAGAACTTTCTGCAATCCTTCTAAATCAAATGGGTCTTTCGATTTTTTCTTTGGATCTTCTTTAAAAGTAACCTTCTTAGATTTTCGTTCATCAACAACGTTTTTCTTTTCTAAGGCTATGATACGTTTCTCTACTGCTATTGCTTCCTTCATATTGTCAGCTAAAGTTGTTTTGTTAGCCCTATCAACGAAGATTGCTATGTTTGATGGTAAAGCAGATATGTACCATTCACTTCGAACTTCTTTGCTAGGCTTGGAAGCGGTAGGAATTTTGTTCAACAGTTTATTGAAACGTGAGTTAAAATCTTTGATAGGTTCCTTTGACTTAGCCCTAAGGTTAGACAGGTCATTGATCAATGTCGCAGTAGACCTGTCATCACCGAACTTAGTCAAGAATTGTTCTTGGAAAATATCCCAACTAGTAATAGATCCGGATGGTAATGAGAAATACCATGATCCGGCTGCTCCTTGCAAAGTGTAAGGAAAGAGCTGGACAATAGTGTCTTCATTAGTAACCCCATTGAGATTTATAGATAACATAAAGTTGTTAATATGTTCTTCTGCTAGCATGCCTGCTTCAGGATTAAACTTAGGCAGCCATTTTTCAGGATGGGCCGGTATTTGACTCAAGGGCGTATGCATTAAGACTGCCCTTGGGTTATTCCATGGAGTTTAGGCCATCGTTGAACTACTAACAGAGGAAAGCGCAGAACTTGATCCTTGCGGTTGGGAAGATGAGGATATTACAGTTCCAGATGATTGAGAAGGAGATGTGGAAGTTCCAGTGGACTGGTGGACAATAATCTGAAGTGGAGGGGTGGATGGTTGACTTCGCAATGGAGAGGTTGAGATGGATGATGATGACGAAAGAGTCTCGCTATCAGACCCTTTAGGTGATTTCCTTGCTCTCTTCCTTGTAGGTAGAGGTAACTCGGTTGGTTCAATACCAAACTTTTCACTCTTCAATCTGGTAAGAGGATGAGTAGGGTTATATTGCGAAGTCACACTACCTTGAGATTTTTTAGATCTTCAGGGTGATATAGAAATTTTTTGAAGTTTATGGATCAAAGATTCGACTTCAGGAGGTTCTATAGTAGATTTCTCTGAAATGTTCGGGTTTGTGGCAGTGGTTGTTGTTTTATCGACTTCTTGCTCAAGATTTAAAGATTCTAAATGTGATGGGGAAGTTGAGGGAGATGGTGAGGGTGATTTACTCTCAGAATGGTATTTAGATTTAGATTTACTTTCCATTCACAGTTCGGGGCCCTCCTTCTAGCGCCAAATATGTTGAAGCCCCGAAAATTGGGTCTACAACAAGGGGGATACCCACCTGGTCCGGACCTTGGTTAGCAGCTCCTTTTCCGTTTGGTATAGTGGGTCTGACTGGGGATATGGGACCAGTTTCCCAATTTATGTGTGTGTGTGTTGAGAATTGATATTTCTTTCCTAATGATTTCTAAGTAAAATGATTTTATTCTAAATCTAATGTAATTGTATTCTAATGAACAAAAATATCTAATTCTAAAACTAACACGAGATTTATTCTTTCAGTTATGCAATCTAAAATGATTTCAAATGGAAATTGGTAATAAACATCATTCAACTGCTATGAGAAAAGAATTCAAGAAAGATACCGTACAGAAGTGCCAAATGATAGCTCAAGCATTCAAGCATTCCTACATAAATAACTAAACATGAATATCACCTTAACACATAAGCAGAAATAGTTAAGAGATAAAAGTACCATTTATAACTAGTTCTACTCATAAGCTTCAGCAATAATGATCCATCTCTTCTTAATCAAACATCTACTAAGAGTACAAAAGTACAACATCAATAGTAGATATTAAATGCAGATATCAATAAATCTTGTTCCATTCATTCATCAAAACCTCCTCGGAGGGTGAAAAAGTGCATGTTCTGAGGACAAGTTTTTGACAAATTTCAGGACCCTTCTCTAAATGCATGAGAAGGGTTTAAATACTACTAGCTAAATTTAAAAATAATTTATTACAAAAATGTAGGATATGGTTTAAATGACCGTCCCCATTTTAGGCAAAAATAAAGCAAAACTAAAACTAAAACTGAATCTAAAACTAAAACCGACAACTAACTATTTATGTATCTGTTCCTTGTAGTCGCAAGCGTTCACCATTTGCTTGAGGAGAGTTGGCTGTCCAACTTCCGACTTTAGCTGTCTTGCGAAAATGGAATCGGCAAGAGTTGGCGCCATCTTCTCAGCAGAATTAATGATACATTTGAGAGTCATGCACTGGTTGTGTGGTTTTACCAAGTATGTCCAGTAAGAATCCCAATTCAACTTGGTTAACCTTTTGATGGACTCTGCTTTTTCTTGAGCCTTCTATCTCCAGCTTGTCTGTAGATGATGTACATTTTGTAGATATTTACATACCATTTGAGGATATCCCTGATAAATAACACTGGTTTTTGAGTTCAAGTTTTGCCTTTCGCCTTTAGCACTTTCTCCTACAAATTTTCGGGCTTACAGGCGACTGAGTGATTAGAGGCTTTCCTTTTCGAGGGGTTTTTCCTGGCGATGCACGATTAGCGCCTAGGAAACTGCCTCCTTTTCTCGATTTGGGCTTCCCTGGTGCCATTTTTCGTCTCTTGCGCACCTTTTGTTAGAGGATATAAACCTTAAATTTTGTGGAAAGAACGACTTCGTACATTCTTGGCTCTGAGTCTTAAACTGTCTATTCGTGATATCAACACTATCCAATACCCATTTGACCATGTCCATGTATGGAAGAATTTTGGGCCTCGCCGCTATCCGGTGTAAGAACAAACATGCTAGTTCTGTAATAGACGCCTCATATGACCCATGTGAACCAGTAGTTGCTGTAACCTCCATTATTCTGGGGTTTTCTTCCTCGAGTAGACTGTACATGCCTTCCCAAGTAGTAATACCGGCATCTTTGTTACAGGTGGTGTCTGTGTATAAATACCACTGGTTTTTGAGTTCAAGTTTTGCCTTTTGCCTTTAGCACTTTTTCCTACAAATTTTCAGGCTTACAGGCGATTGAGCGATTAGAGGCTTTTCTTTTCGAGGGGTTTTGCCTGGCGATGCACAATTAGTGCCTAGGATACTGCCTCCTTTTCTCGATCTGGGCTTCCCTGCTGCCATTTTTCGTCTCTTGCGCTCCTTTTGTTAGAGGATATAAACCTTAAATTTTGTGGAAAGAACGACTTCGTACGTTCTTGGCTCTGAGTCTTAAACTGTCTATTCGTGATATCAGCACTATCTAGTACCCATTTGACCATGTCCGTGTATGGAAGAATTTTGGGCCTCGCCGCTATCTAGTGTAAGAATGAACATGCTAGTTCTGTAATAGAAGCCTAAGATGACCCATGTGAGCCAGCAGTAGCTGTAACCTCCATTATTCTGGGGTTTTATTCCTCGAGTAGACTGTACATGCCTTCCCAAGTAGTAATACCAACATCTTTGTTACAGGTGGTGTCTGTGTATAAGGGCGTCATCTCTTTTTCTTCAGAACTCGGAGCTTTACCCTTCTTTCCCATAATATTCTGAACACTGCTATGTACACTTCTCTGCTCTTTGCTCCTGTAGTTTACAAATGAGGCAAGAGTAATGATAATAAAAAGGTGATGGGAAAGCTTTAAATGCTGAAAACATATAAAATATATCACCCTACGGGAAATGGCTCTTCGATCAGATCAAAACCATATTTCATTAATGATTTCCAACTAACTCATTAATTAACATTAACGTGCATAACTGGGCATCAGTTTATGGAAAAATATTTTTCGAACAACGAGCCCTGTAGATCTGCAATAAAGTGATTTTGTGATTTGCTTCGCAATATCGCAGATCGCAATATCACAAATTCGTTGCATATGGCAATCATTCGTTACAATGTGTTTTCTGCGAAATGCGATTTGCGAGATGCGCCATCACATATCGGCGGTTTGAGGCATTTCATCTTAAGTGATATTTGAGGCATGCGATGCGATGAGGGTCTTTTGATGCGTGATTTCACATTACAATTTTGCAATCATAGGATTCCTCTTGTAGGAAGGCATCCATTACCTTTTTGTGATGCGACGCTTTTTATTAAGGGAACAGTTTTGTTCGAACTTATCATAAAAATCAAGTCTTTTTAGATTTTCTGGGTATTCTCCTAAGTTTATGATAGTAGGTTTTATTCAAAAAGGGAATACAAGCACTAATTTATTTTTTAAATTTTTTGAATAAGGGTCCCCACTTATTTAGTATTAGTAATAAAACTAAATAAGAAGGGGGGTTTTTGCTGGCCACAACAAAACCTTTAGACAAGGACCATGCACCTTTTACCTCTAGAATAATAGGGCATAAATGAGTAAGGTGAATTTCCATGCAAACTATAGAAAGGAACTTAGGCTAGTGTCCATGTAGTTGAGATTTCTTAGCAATACTAATGCTTCAAAAATCACTTCCATTAGTTGGTATCTTTCCCTAAATATGGATTTCATTAGTTGGTTTCTTGTCTCAAGTATGACTTGTATTAAATAGTAATTCATCTCTAACATGGCTTCAAGTGGCTATCTCTAGTATGAGTTGTAGTGACTAGTGGCTATCTCTAGTATGAGTTGTAATGACTAGTGACATGTATTTATCGTGATTTTTAGTGGCTACTGGCTCCTACCTTCAACTCCACTTCTTCTCTTATTCTTCCACTTTTTCATTCCTTTTATACCTTTGGGAACTAGGAGTTAGAGTTTCACTATATGAGTCGAAAGGAGGAGTGGTTTCATTAGAAAATATGTTTTAGGTGAATTTGTAACATTTAGAGTGAAAAAAACCCATAATGGTAGGGAAATAAGAAATTCAGGAACATTAAAAATGGCCATCAAAGGGAACCAATAGTTCCAAAGGAAATGGAATGAAAGAGTCTCCTTAGGAAGTGGTTAGCCCAATGACATTGTTACAATGGAGTCGTCTTTTCATTAAATAAGGAAAATTAAATCAAAATACCATGGGAAGAACTATGTGTTATAGAAACCTCAAGCCCTCAAGCCACCAACAATATACCCATTAATGGGAGTATCACTAGATCAAATTGACTTTATGAGCAACTCAAGTTACTCTAACTACCCATACATTACTTGCATATTTACATAGACACAAATAGGTGAAAGTTATATAAGAATTTCCAAACATATTGTTATCACTTTTCCAAAGAATAAGTTTGGTCCTTGAAGACTATAACAGGATCAAGGGACATGAGATAGGATAGCTCCATGATATTGAAGGCCACTTTGGGGTAGTAGTGGATGTATGTTTGGTGACTAAATTTTTGGAAACTTTTTTTTTAATGTAACTAGTTACACTCTTTATAGGTGTGGGAGGTGATGTTATGATACTTGTTGAAAGGAAAGCATATAGACTATGTACAATTTTGATAGGGGCAACTAGGCACCATGCTATTTCTAAGTGGAGCACATTCAAAAAGTTGAACCCAAGGAAATGTTGATAATCATTGTAACCTAACACTATAAGCACTAGGCAATAAAATAGATGTAAATTTGGCTATCAATTCATGGGGAGATTCCTTAATGTTAAATTGTTATTTGAGATTATTAAAGAGAAAAATAGATTGTTAAAAATATTGGACTGGGAGTTGTTGGAGATGGAACCATATAGAATTTTTTTTGTCATGAAAGCCTTCTTCATCAAAATGAGAACACAATCAATTACATAGTTCATAACAAAATTCTTCTTCCCATAAGTATAAATCGATATTAATGTATGATATCATTATTCCATCTAATCATCTAGGACATATCCGTCCATCGTGCTACTGAAATGAGGGAAGGGGAGTTTGACATTGATGTGTAGACCACACGGAGAAGAGGGATGGGATGGTTGTAAGTAAAAATAAAAATTAAGAGCCATGTCCTACATAGTTGGTTATAAAGATAATCTATGTTCTAGTAATTTTTTATACTATAGAGTACACTCTATGATGTTTTGTGAGAAGTGTCGTTTCTAGGAATATTTTTACTAAACCATAATCGCGAGGCCAAGAATTATTCCATGAACAAAGGGAAAATAAGTTCTTGTGAGGATATGGAATATGAAAGGAGGGATAACACATAAAGCTATAGGAATTAAGATCTATCAATGACAATGTATTCATCTTCAAGGGGTGTAGATATTGAGATTTAAAACCAATTGATGTAATTCAATAGTAACTAAAACAAAATCATATGAAAATAATAAAGAAACAATATATATTGACCGAACACATGAAAATATTAAATTAGGTACTTGTAGTGTAAATATAGTGGGAGAGAAATCAATCTCAAACTCCAATAAATCATGAGAAAATTAAGAAAAGAGGCATGTAAGAAGTAATGTAAGAGTGGGAGCGGGCTCTCCATTTTTCAAAAACATTCTTTCATGCAAGGTGACTATGTTGAATTTGTAACTATGATCGATCTTCATAATGTATATTTGGTCACTTGATGTACTTATATTTATTATTGAATAACATATTTTAAATGATATAGTCAAAAGAAAAAAATATTTTGAGTCAAAGTCCCATTGTGACTTTTAAAATAAGAAAATTTGAAATCCAATTTTTGGCTCCAAAAGTAGTCAAGATGGCCCTGGAAAAATACACACCCCTTTGGTTAAGGAATATCACTATATAAAGGTATATCAAACTCATTATTTCATCACCAATTCACACTCTCTCAAGAAGACAAGTTTTGGGCATTCTAGAGAAAATAAAGAAGGACAAGAAGGACGAAAAGGAAAAAAACATCTTTCTCTCTCTTCTCTAGCTCACATGTGTGGATAATTACTCTCTCTTTTGATTCACATATTTTCTGGGTAGTTTCTATCGCAAAAATTTGAGTTTATGAAGTGGTAGCAAAAAGCCGAGTTTCTGAAGCCAACACCAAAAGGAAAAATGTTTGGGTAGACATAAATTTTGGGGAAGCACAGTGAGACTTGACTTGGAGGGGTTGACCAGGTTTAACCATAGTTCTAGGTGTGTTTCTTGTTGAACAAAATAATTTCTGTATTGAAAAGGTTGATGGGTTTTCCCAAGGTAAATATTGGCGTGTCTCTTTGAATTTCTGAAGTATAATTGTTGAATAATATATTAGAATAATTTAAAAGAAGATCAACATCAAAATTAATTATTAGTATTTCAGAAATATTGTGCTAGTCTATATTGCATTAAGAAAATCAACAATGGAATCAGAGCTTTGGTGAAGAAAGGAACTTTAAGATCACATTATAAGAAACCCTAATTTGAGATCATCATTGTTGAAGTCCTTCTTGATTCTCATCCATGGCCTCGTATATGAAATCTGAAAATAATTTAGAGGGAGCCTCAAAATTTAGGGCTTGGAAATAGGGTTGATTTTATTCTTGCAAAGAACAAAGTATTGGACATTGTAACATGATTTTTTTTGGAAACAATAGATGCAATAGGGAAGGATAAGTTTAAGGAAGATGATATCAATGCCATGAGAATCATTGTGGACTCCATTAGAGATCATCTTATCCCCTACATTGCATAGTTGGATACTTCTGAGAAGATGCATGATGCCATAACAAATCTTTATGCTATCAAGAATGTTGGTAAAGCCATGAGTTTAAAGAATGAAATTCGTGATGTCACGATGATGAATGATGGCTTGATTGCTTCACATTTTATAAGTATTTCTCAAAAAAAGGATCAAATTGTAGTGATAAGAGAGACTATTCCTAAAAATGAACTCATGCCTACAACACTCAATGGTATACATGGATCATGGGACACACTTGTAGCAGGTACAAGTATTAGGAAGGAAACCCCTACATTTGAAGAACTATGGGCCTCTTGTGTTCAAGAAGAATCAAGGATTATATCGAGATATAGGAAGGAAGAAGCTTCTCAATCATTAGCAACCCACTTCAAGAATAAAGGAAAAAAGAAGGGCGGCTCTCAATACAAGAAGTCAAAGAAGAAGGACATGCCAAAGATTAAATTCCATGGTTGTTAAAAATTTAGGCATTTGAAAAGGGATTGTGCTGAGATGGCTAATAACAAAAAGAGAAAGGGAAAGCAACATGCCTCATAGTTGATGTTGAAGAGGAACACCCCAATAAGCCCAAAGGTGACAAATATTTCTTCTACTTTTTTTTCTCTAACAGGTTCTATTGTAGATGATGATGACATGTGGCTGGTAGATAGTGGCAAATCAATGCATATGATCGAAGAACATGGAAATATTTCTAGCATGATAGAAAAGAGGCTGTCCTAGAGGGTGTAGATTGGAGACAATCACAACTATGAAGTTAAAGGAGTTGGAAAGGCATCCATAGAGTTGGAATCTATAATAATATGCATCTCAGTAATGTCTTATATGTACGAGGTTTGAAAAGTAATCTTGTCTATATTTATTGTTAAAAAAGGTAAAGGAGATAAGGTGGCTTTTGTGGATGGGAAAGTACTTGTTTGGTCCAAGGGCTCTAGTGTAGAAGATGCTAGGGTTATTGGTATTCATGAAGGAAGATTACATATGCTCATGAGTCAACCATCTCAAACCATAGTTCATGATGAAATCAATCCAAGTGAGTTATGGC
Organism: Pinus tabuliformis; assembly: GCA_031772625.1. NCBI lineage: Eukaryota > Viridiplantae > Streptophyta > Pinopsida > Pinales > Pinaceae > Pinus > Pinus tabuliformis. Next base: position 1,104,392,500 of record CM062811.1, read on the forward strand.
ATAGAAGGTATCAGAATCTACATTATAGAGCATTACCCGCTTGAATCAAATAGTTTTAGGAGTTACTGAGCTAAAAATAGGTCATAAATGTGTATGTAAAGGTTGTGTTATTGGGAAGAATATCAAGAAACCATTTCCAAACAATGACAATAGATCTAAAGAAGTTCTGGATTTGATACATTCTTATGTGTGTGGTATGATGCCTGTAAGATCACTTGGAGGTTCACTATATTATGTGACATTTATTGATGAATTATCCTACAAAACATGGATTTATCTTTTGAAGACTAAGGATGAAGTTTTCACAAGGTTTTAGGAATTCAAAGCTGAAGTAGAGAACTTGATAGGTAAGAAGATCAAGATTCTAAGATCTGAAAATGGAGGAGAATACGCCTCGAAAGATCTAGTGGATCTCTGTAAGAAAGCTAGGATTAAGAGGGATTTGATTGTTCCCTATAATCTACAACAGAATGGTGTAGAAAAACAAAAGAACATGTCCATTGAAGAATATGTCAAGGCCATGATACATGATCCAAATTTACCATTATTTTTATGGGAAAAAGCATTGTTGGCAATAATATATATTCAAAATAGAAGTCCTCATTGAATTCTGGAAGACATGACTCCTATTGAAGCATTTTCTAGAAGAAAGCCATCACGAGGATCTTTAGTTGTCATGTCTATATCTATGTTCCTAAGGATAAGAGGAACAAGCTTGATCCTTCAAGTAAGAAAGGCATATTAGTTGGCTACAATGAATCATCTAAGGCCTATAGATCCTAATTTCCAGAGCAACAATGGAACAAGGTTAGTCAGGATGTCACTTTTGATGAGAAAGTGGCATATTGGATGTCCAATGAAGTTTTAATGGACTCCGTTGATGAGGTAAAACATGAGAATGGTCATTAAAGTTTACAAAAGGTCCTATACAGCCAAAAGGGACTCATAAACCAGTGGAACCAATTGTTGTTCTGAAGATAAGGAAAATACCAACATGACTTAAATCTAATTTGGAAGAAGTAGAAGGACATGCAACTCCTGATGGAACATCAAGATAAATCAAGAGACCTAAGAGCTTCTCTTGCTATGCAACTCTCATGATTAATTTGATTGATGTAGAACCTTCCACCTATGAGGAAGTAGCCAACCAATAGGTGTGGAAGCAAGCTATGAATGAAGAATATCAATCGATCATGAAGAATGATTTCTGGGAAATTGTGTCAAGGTCGAAAGGAAAGTTGGTGGTAACTTCCAAGTGGATTTATAAGATCAAGCATCTTGCAGATGGAAGCATTGACAAGTACAAGACATAGTTTGTGGCTAAAATATTCTCCCAGAGAGAGTGAGAGGATTATGATGAGACCTTTGCTCCAGTTTCTAAATACACCTCCATTATATCCATCATCTCTCTTGCTGCTTCAACGGGATGGAATTTACATAAGATGGATTTAAAGAATGCTTTCCTCAATGGTGTAATTAAGGAAGAGGTATACATAGAGAAACCTCAAGGCTTTGAGGTACATGGAAAAGAGTCTCATGTTTACAGGTTGAAGAAGGACTTGTATGGAATCAAGCAAGCTCCAAGAGCTTGGTATGTCATATCAACAACTATTTGATGAGATTGGGATTTACCAAGAGTGAAGTTGATCCAAACCTTTATTTAAAGGCTGTGAAGAATGAATCTATGATCTTATTATTATATGTTGATGATTCGTTTCTAACAGGTGCTGAGCCTCTTGTCATTCAATGTAAGAAGCAATTGGCTTTGGAATTTGATATGAAGGATTTTGGGTTGATACATTACTACTTGGGACCGGAAGTATGGCAGAAACCTAGCGAAGTCTTGCTTGGTCAAGGAAAGTATGTGATTGATATCCTTTAGAAGTTCGATATAATCAATTGTAAATCCATGTCTACTCCCATGGTGACGAACTTGAAGAAATTAAGAGGCTCCAAATCTAGTTTGGTATATCCATCTATGTACCTGTGGTTGATTGGTTCATTGATGTACTTGGTTAACACCAAGACAAACATTTTATTTGCTATGAACACGTTGAGATAGTTCTAGGTTGAACTGAGGCATGAGAATTGAATTGCAACAAAACACAGTATGAGATATCTTCGTGATACTATTAATTATGGCATGAGATATGTTGCAAATGTGGATGTACAACTTCTGGGATATACAAATGTAGATTGGGATGGAAGTGCTAAAGATATGAAAGGTACCTTGGGAGTATGATTAAGTCTAGGCTCCACTATGATATCTTGGATTATGAAGAAGCAGAGGTCAGTTGAACTCAACACTGTAGAAGTAGAGTACATCGCAACTAATGAGGCTTGTACCAAAGAAATATGGCTCTATAATTTTTTTAGAGGATTGTTCGACTAAGAGTTGGAATCGATGGTGATACACTATGATAATCAAAGTTGTGTGAAGCTTTCACAAAATCTCGTGCTCCATGAAAAGCATATCAAGATCAAGTACCACTACATCTGTGACATGGTGCAAAAGAGAGTGATAAGTCTCAAGTACATTTCCATAGATGAGCAACCAACTAATGTTCTAATGAAGTTGTTGCTTAGGGACAATTTTGTGTACTTTAGAGACAAGCTGGGGCTTGTGGAGATTACCCCTCTCGTTGAGAGGGAAGGATGATATGTTTGCAGAATGGAAGGACATTCTCTTGGTAGGGATAATGGGTCCGAGAGGCCTAGAGTGATCAACAAGTAGGTTTGAGTGAGTGAATATCACAGGAGTCCTAATCACACACTAGGAAAGGGTGTAGTGAAGTTTGTGGACCTGATCACACACTAGGAAGAGTGTAGTGAGGTCCTTCAATATCTAGAACCAATTACGAACTAGGAAAGGGTTGATCAAGGCCCTGGAACTGATCACACATTGGAAGGGTGTAGTGAGCTCCTTTCAACATCTAGACCCAATCACTAAGCAGAAGGAGTTGAGTGCAGAGTGCTCACTAGGAAGGGTGAGTGAGTGCTAGCTAGTTGAGGTCTCAACGTTTTCACCTAGGGAGAGGTCACAGGGACTGATCAATCGGGAGGAGTGAGTCCTGATATGATGATGATATTTGCATGGTTTTGGTACCATTCTTGATATAGCCACTAGTATATGCTGGTGGTATATGACAATGCTAATGATGGTGATTGGATATAACCTTTTCTTTAGACAAATTTTTCAACTTGAGAACACGTATGACAATGATTATGAACACCTCCTTAGTTAAGAGGGAGTGTTGAATTTGTAACTATGGTCGGTCTCCATAACGTATATTTGTTCACTTGATTTACTTTTATTTGTTATTGAATAACATAATTTAAATGCGAGAGTCAAAAGAAAAAATATTTCGAGTCAAAGTCCCATTGAAAATTTTAGAAGAAGAAAATTTTATTTTTTGAATTGTAAATTTTTGGCTCCTAAAGTATTCAAGTTGGCCTCCTTCCTAATCAAGCCGACCCTAGCAAAATACACACCCCGTCGACTAAGGTAGATCACTATAAGGCCAACTCGACCTCATTCTTCCACCACCAATTCACACTCTCTCAAGAATATAAGTTTTGGGCATTCTAACAAAGATAAAGAAGGACAAGAAGGACAAGAAGGATGAAAAGAAGGACATAATTAATCTTTCTCTCTCTTCTCTAGCTCGCACGTGTGGATAGTTTCTCTCTCTTCTGATTCATATATTTTTTGGGTAGTTTCTATTGCAGAAGGTCGAGTTTCAGAAGCAGTCACAAAAAGACAAGTTTCTAAAGCCGACCTAGAAGGACAAATTTTTGGTAGATAGAAATTCTGGGGCATATTAGTAGAGAAAAGTATTGGATCAGATTAGGAGACTTGATTTGGAGGGGTTGATCAGGTTTGACCATAGGTCTAGGTGTGTCTCTTGTTGAACAAAATATTTTTTCTATTGAAAAGGTTGTTGGGTTTTCCTAGGGTAAATCTTGTCTTCTCCTTATGCATTTTGATATCTATTGTTATGCCATTCTTGTATGGTTAAATTTATGAAGGATAATCGCTGAATGATATATTGAAATAATTTAAAAAAGATCAACATCAAAAGTAAATATCAATATTTCAAAAATATTGTGCTAGTCTATATTGCACTAAGAAAATCAACATATTATATGTAACCTATTCATGTCCATCATAGCTCTGGAATTAAAGGTTGCATGGGTGGGATGTTCCATTCATCTAGCTGCTCAAAATTCAAGGGGGGAGATTAGTAACAAATAAGTGTACCAAAACATAAGAAAATTTAACTACAACAACACTAATATTCCATGTTAAGAGGCCATTTGAGATGAGGCATCAAGAAAGGGGAAAAATATTAACTTATTATCTTGAAATAATCTCAATTTTCACATCCTTTTTCTTTAATGTTTTTCATCTCTATTTTAATGATTTTTCTTTTTCTTTTTCTTTCTATGTGGTTCACAGACCCCAGATATTAGCGACTACTACGTCCTCAAAATATTTGTACCAGACATATCCACCCAAAGGGATCACTTCCTGCTGGCTCAACCACAGATCCTGACCCCAAGAGTGTCGAAAGAATTGAACTCGTGACCTCTCAATATCAAAGGTGCTTTAATGATGGAGACTCAACCATTTGAGCTAACCCTTTGGAATTTATTGAATTTAAAATTATGTGAACCAACCTTCAAATTTAAAATTATGTGAACCAACTTTCAAATTTAAAATTTATATTTTCTTCTATTTTATATTTTCAAACTTTAATTAAGATATTTTTTTTTCCTAGTAGGTATAGAAATTACATTTAATTGAATATCTATATCTTAATTTCTTTTTTAAGAAGCAATTACAGAGCAATAATTCTAAAGAATATTTTAAAATTATTTAATAGAGTGGATTAAAGAATGGTATCATTGACCTTACTCATCGAACTATAGTATAAGTTGAGAATAGAGAAATAAATAAAAACACAATCGAAATATATAAAGGCAACAACAAATGGACACCATAAATTATCCTCAAAATCGTCGTGGAAAACACTAACTCCTAGTAATAAAGTTATTTTCTCTACCTCAAAAGCATTCCCATAATGGAGTCTCTGTGCCCTGAAATGGGCTAAATTAAATGAAAATATCATGGGAAATACCATTTCTTACCAAACCCCAACCACCTAAACCACCAATACTATACCCATTAATCAACATATGATGAGATCAAATAAAATTTTCAGTTTTCCCCTCTAACTACCCTAACATTGTTGGCCTATTTACATAGATATAAATAGACAAAACTTATATAAAAATTGGCAAACATAATGTTCTTACTTTTCCATAGAATAAGCGTGGTCCATGAGGACTATAGTAGGAGCAAGGGACGTGAGATTGGATATCTCAATCATATTGGAGGGAACATTGGGTTAGCAATGGATGTAATTTTAATAACTAAATCTTTTGAATATTTTTGTGTGTGTAATTAGTTTTAGTCTTTGGAGGTGTGGGAGGTGATAGAGTGATACTTGTGGAACTTATGATTGCGTGGCAATATGGGAAAGTATTGGGTGAATAATGGGTGAAAGGAGGGCACATAGATCGTGGGAAACTTTGGCTAGGGATATTAGGCACCATACTATTTGTAAAGGGAGCACACAATCAAAACATTGAACCCAAGGTAGTGTGGAAAATAATAGTAACCTAACATTATAACACTAGGCAACACAAAATTATGTAATTTTGACTATCATCTCATGGCGATATTCCTTAATGTTAAATTGTTGTTGGAGCTTATTAAATATATCAATCTATTGCAAAATATATTGGCATGGGAATTGGTGGACCTAGAACCATCTAGCAATTTTTTTCCCATGATACCCCTCTTCATCAAAGTGAGAGAAAAATCTATTACATAGGTTACCCCATAATTATTCTTCCCATATGTATAAATGGCTATGAATATATGGTATCATTATTCGATTTATTCATCTAGGGAGTATTTTCCGATCATGCTAGTAAAATAAGGAAAGGTGAGCTTGACAATGATGTGAAGGTCACATGGTGAAGAGTGATCAGATGGTTGTAAATAAAATTAAAATTATTAAGCATGTCTTACATAGTCGGTTACAACAACTATGAGTGTTCTAACAATTGTTTATATTCTAGAGTACACTCCATGATGTTTTCAAGAGGTGTCCCTTTCAGGAATATTTTTACTAAACCATATTCATGAGGCCAAGAATTATTCCACCAACTAAGGGAAAAGAAGTTTTAATGAGGCTATGGAGTATGCGAGGAGGGATAGCATGAAAAACCATAGTAATTAAGATCTACCAAAGACAATGGATTGGTGTTTGAAGGGTTAGGCCTTGAGCTTTGAAACCAATAAATGTAATCCACTATATATATATATATACATGACAATCCTTAAAGTAGGTGCTTGTAATGTCAATCTAGAGGTGTAATAAAGTGGCCTCCAATATGATGGAGATATTCAATCCCACACCCCTTGATCCTACCATAATTTCTTTATAATATTTAATTTATTATTCTTTGGCCTAAAGACATTTTATAATGGAGTCATCATGCCCTTAAATAAGCTAAATTAAATGTAAATACTAGAGGGAAAACCACTTGCTATCGAAACATATCAACTCCCAATAATAAATTTATTATTCTTTAGAGCAAAAACATTTTACAATGAAATTATCATACCCTCAAATTAATTAAATTTAATAAAAATATGTTAATAAAACTTCACCACGGTAACCTATGACCAAATCAAATTGACTTTGTCACGGAATGAAATCATTATGCCCTCAGATAAACTAAATTTAACAAAAATATCATAAACACGTGTTGCTAAAACTTTAAGCCACAAAATCACCAACTATGACTAAATCAAATTGGTTTTGTCATGAAATGAAATCATCATGCCCTTAGATAAGCTAAATTTAATAAAAATATCATAAACACGTGTTACTTTACACAGGAATCGCTCTTAAGAGTTGGGAAACTTGTTCTAATGGTTTCTGGGCTCTCAGGAGCTTTGGCACTGTATGGGAATGTTCCCTTTTCAGCTTGAGGAGTTTTGAAGACTATTTTTTTTGGAGTTCCAACGTTCCCTGGGGTTGGGGAATACAAAGTTTGTGGAGGAATATGCTGAACTACCCACAAAACATGAGCCTAAGTTGAAACCTTCACAGGAAGAAAGGCCAAAGACATCCTTAACACCGATATTCTTAATTGAGATATTTGAGCAATCTATTGATGGGTTAAGGAAGCGCGTGACATCTCAATGTAAGGGTGATATCTGGGATGTCATGCTCATGAGTATTTCTTTTGATGTTTATGTATATATATCGCAGAAAATTGTGTGTGCATATTGTATGTGGCAGTTGATGCTTAAACATTAGAGTTGCTTTACTTTTCTCTTAAGAATAACTAGAGAAACATATGTAAAACTGTTCCTTTATATTTTTAAACCAAATTGTTTCAAAGACTCGTCATGTGTCATGACTCGTACTAAACTTGAATTCGTAGCTTCGGTGAATGGAGAATTTTGTAGGTCTGCTGAAAATTTTTGGTAATATTCGCTCTTTCGGTCAGAGTAATTGTTTGGCTCCACTCGGGAAATTATCAGGTTCAGACGCAAGCTTACCTTGGGGACCTCGGACAATTACAAGACATTAGCTGCACCAGTAATACACAGTGTTAATGTGATTCTCAGAATCCACACGCATGCAGGTATGGTTTAAGAAACCCATGAGACCTTCGATGTGTGTTGGGAGAGCGAGCCCATTCCATTCGTCCGTCCGCATAAGAAACACGAAATCACTACATTCCAAAATGTTGAATTGCCCATGATAATTGCGAGACAAATCCACGCTTACTGACAATCGATAATCAGGCCAGCAATTTCCATTGCAATTTGAGACAGAGAGGCCCGTGCAAGCCATACCAGGGCTCTTTATGTACATAGAGGTCGCTAGAACAGATACATCCATTTCTGGGTTTTAGCTCCACTGCCTCCCGAAACCCTTATTATTCCAATGTCCGACTCTAGAATTACATGAATCGTTTCATACAGAAAAGAGATCAGTTTTAATGTCGAACTAAGTCCCCACACAGTGAGTATTTACCGCCTCTGAGATAATTAAAATGTAGTTGAAATTTTCACGGCATTTATGAGCAGAGCGTGGTGAGCAGTGTGGTCAGCAATATGCGCAGAGCAGTTTGGGCAGCAATGAGAGCAGCGAGCAATAAACAGTGAGCAGTGTGAGAGTAAGGAGTTTTTATGCAGCAGAAGTATCGAGCAGCGAGCAAGCAGCAACAAATGCATTCAAACATGACAAAGGAACCAGAAATTTCAGAACATGTGGAGACAAATGATTTAGGACAAGTGAAAATTGCCTCATCCGCCAAAGCTGGGAAGTGGGTTTGGGTCAATGCCAAACAATATCGAGGCATTTTAAAACGAAGAATAGCCCGTCTAAAATGGGAGCAAACAAAGAAGAAACAATCTAAAAAGAAAAGTAATCGAGCCCTTCACAAAAAGAACTCAAACAAGTCTCCTCCACAAGCACGTGGCAACAAGAAGTCCAAAGGAAAAGTCATTGATGATTCTGCCTTATATAGTCCCACATCCACACCTCTTACTTGGTCATCTGATCTTTATGTGAAAGAATTGTTAAATGCAAAACAATGGTTGGAGGTTTTAGAAGCTAAAGGGCAGGAAAGAGATTATAAAATTCATATAATAACGGCTAAGAACAAGGCATTAGCAGAAAGCAATAAAATTTTAAAAGAACAAATTTTAAAAGAACAAGTGGCATTGCTACAGGAAGCTCTCCTGATAGGGAAGACAGAATAGCAACGCATGAAGGCGGATGTGAAAAACATAAAGAAATCTGTAGTGGAAAGTATAGAGGCGGTGAATGTGAAATCATCCCAGGATAAAGGGAAAATGATTGCGCAAATAAACAACCATGAAGAGAATGTAAGAGAAGAAACGAAAGAAGATTCCATTAAAGTTTTCAAAACTTGGCCTCAAGTTATTGGCAATTCCGCTAATAAGGAAGAAGAAACAAATATTCAGGTTGACAACATGCAAGATAGTGAATGCAACGAAAGACAAAATAGGGCAGCAAACATAATTATTAAAGGGGTGAAAGACTATGGGAAAAATGAATGTACTCTTGACCTTGCAAAAGACTTCTTGAAAGACAAGTTGCTATGGCAAGGACAAATATGCCAAGCATGGAGGGTGGGTAAGTTTAACGGGGAGAGAGCCAAGCCCATAAAAGTCATTATGCCTAGCTTGCGTGATAAATATATTATTCTAAGCAAGAAACATCTCTTGAGGGGTTCTCGTTTTTTGCTAGAAGAAGATTTAACTGTAAAACAATAGGAGGAAAGAAGGGAGGAAATTTTAAAGGTTAGAGCAACAAGAGATGAAGGAAAGAGGGCATGGATTTATAAAGGAAAAGTTGTGATAGCACAATTTGGACCTCTTTCCAGAACAGAGTAGCAAGATGGTAATAAAGAAGAGGCAACAAACTCTTCAACAAGAAATCAGAAAGCAAGGTCGGTATGGGAAAACAGGGACGAAGACTCAAATGTGAGTCTTGCATGTCAAAATAAATAACAATCAAGTCATACCCAGGTTTCCTTAAGATTAGTTTGTTGGAACTGCAGAGGTTACCCATGGAGACGAGGACTTGGGTTAGGGCCTATTGCGGAAAATAGAGACATAATTGCCTCATAGAAACACATGAACATGAAGGGTGCAAGACACCTTTGTTTGAAGGATATTGGAAGATGGCTGTGTGGAACAAGGTAGCAGGGAATGGCAAAGGGCACGGGGTATCATGGTTTTAGTAAGAGAGAAAGAAGGTCGTCTCATTCAGTGAGAAAAAGAAGACTCAAATAAGCAACTCATTTGGTTTAAAATATCAAAAAATAGAAATCACATCAGAATTGCAGTATGTTATTTTGCGCCACAGGTTTCAAAAATCTACAAAGGTAGAGGGCTTGACCACAAAGATCCATTTGTAGCTTTAAAAGTGGATATTGCAACATATTCGCAGCTAGGTGAAGTCCTTATAGTGGGTGATTTCAATGCTAAGACTGCAAGTGAGCAAGCTAGCATTCTTTGTTGTAAAGATGATTGTGACCCTATTTGGCTTACAGAAGAAAGTAATCATCAGTGGGAAAGGATTTCAGAGGACAAGGGTTGCAATCTCTTTGGTGAACAATTGCTTACTCTATGTGGGACCTTTGATTTAGTCATTTGTAATGGTTTGACTAGATGGGCAAAGTCTGGTAATTTCACTTGTAATACTTACAATGGAGCAAATGTGGTAGATTATGTAATTTGCTCACATGGTTTGTGTGAGAAAATGGAAGAAGTTTTAGTTGGAGATCAACTGTGGGATTTGAAATCAGATCACAAGCCAATTTATTTATGTTTCTCTTGGATTGGAAAGAAACAATTAGAGTCAAAAGTTCAGCATGTCCAACAAAATCTCCCACAGGGCAATTTTTTTTTGACCCCAGAAAATTGTAAATACTTACAAAATTATGCTAGAGAGACTCTTTGAAAAGGAGAAAATTACAATTCTCAGCCTTCATAGTCATGAATTAACACATTTAATTCAATGCGCACTTGCAAAGTGCAAAAGAACAAAAATTAAGAAGTCTGAAACAAATTGCTTTCCGGTTAATGCTTGGTTTGACGAGGAATGCAAAAAGGCAAAGTGAATGTGGAAATAGTCAAACAAGGATAACATAAAGCTCAAATCTTACAAGCAGTTATTAAGCGAGAAAAAGACTGATTTCATGGTTTCGAGGAGGGAAGAACTAATCTTCCTTGGGAAAAATAATCCCAAATTATTTTGAAAGGAGCTCCAATCGAAAAAGATACAAATTGGAAATAATATACAACTTCTAAATGGTTTGACTATGCAAGACAACTCTATGAGCAGGTTCCCAAGGTTGACCCTCTCCCCTTGGTCAACACTAATACTGAACTCTTCACGGTATAAGAGGTAGAGATGGGTATCAAGAAGTTGGGTGTTGGAAAAGCAAAAGACTTAGCTGAACTCCAAGCAGAATATCTAAAGTGGGGCTCAAAGATTCTTGCACCTCACATTACAAAAATCTTCAACAACATCATACAACAAGGGCTCCCCACAGATTGGACAATTAGTCTGGCAATCTTTTCAAGAGCGGTGATGTCAATATTCCCTCCAATTGTAGGACCATCATGATAAACCCTTTGTTTGCAAAGCTATTTGGAAGCATGCTAGAAAACAAAGTTAGCAAGTGGGCAGAAGAAAGAGATAAGCGTGCTAAAGGGCAAGCAGGTTTTAGACCTAAGCATTCCATAGTTGATCATTGCATAACTTTAAGGAACATCATTGAAAAAGTTTGGGATAAAAAAGAAGAAGTCTTTTGTTGCTTTGTTGATTTCAGAAAAGCGTTTGACTCGGTTCCTAGGGATAAACTTTGGCAGAGAATGGAGGAACTTGGGGTTCCTAAACATTTGAGAGCAACTGTGCATACGCTATATGAAGAGGTGAAAGTCAAAATTAGAACTTCAGCAGCCATTTCTGAAAGTTTTAGAAGCGATATTGGGGTTAAGCAAGGTTGCCCACTATCTCCTACCCTTTTTGGTTTATATATCGACAAGCTTGAGGAGTGGTTAAATTCACAAGGGGGTGATGGTATCTATTTGTGCAAGTTTGTTATAAGGATTTTTTTGTATGCAGATGACCTTATTCTGATTGCTAAATTGGCTCTTCGTTTGCAAGAGCACTTACTATCCCTTGAGCATTTTTGTAGAAGTGTGGGGATGCAAGTCAATATCAGCAAAAAGAAAGTAGTGGCCTTCTCTAAGAAAAGAAAACAGAACCAACATAAGTTCTACTTTGAAGGCAACATTCTGGAAGGAGTTGCGGATTACAAATACCTCGGAATTGACTTCAACAAAAATCTAAGCTGGAATGGTTGTAGAAAGAAAAGAACTTTTGGGGGTTAGAAAGCATTTTATGCTTTTCAAAATAGGTGTATAGAGGTAGAGTTATGGGACGGGAAGACCACTCAAACTCTTTTTGGGCTTCTAGTGATTCTCTATGGTTGTAAACTGTGGGCTAGCAGTACCTCCGACATGCAGTGGAGACAAATTGAGAAAATTCAGAAGCATTTGATTACAAACAAATTTAAGATTAAAAGTGCAGTTCCTTATGACATCTTGTTAAGTGAAACAGAGACTGCTCCCATTAAAGCAATTGCTATGGTGTGAGTCATAAGGTATTTAAAAAAAATTGAGCAAATGGAAGAGGGTAGATGGCCTAAGGTTGTCTTTAATGATAGATTGTGCAAAAGCAAAAAACTTGGATGCAACAAAATAACAAATGGTTTAGTAAATGGGGTATTTGCTTGAACGCGTGTCCCATAAACAACAAAAAGATAAATTGTTATGGAAAAGTTTCACAAACATACTTGGGATAAGGAGCTAGAAAGAAAGAAAAATTACTATATTGAAGTGTTTAATCCCACTCATAATCATCAACCAAAAGCATACATAGAGGCTAATATCTCTTGGAGAGCCAAAATTCTCATTGCTCAGTTAAGGACTAATTCTCATCAACTCCGTTGTGAAACAGTAAACTGGAAAAGGCCAAAGGAAGTGTGGGAGGAAAGGGTATGCATTTTTTGTTCTTCCGGAAAAGTGGAAACAGAAAAACATTTCATTTTAGAATGTGAGGCCTTCAAAGACAATAGGGAAAGTTATGCAGATATGTTGGCAGCTAGCTCTTGGGATAATCTATTTAGCAAGGGGTTTGTTGGAGCATTTATTGTGAAGCTTCACAGAAAAATGACCGAATACATCAAGCAAATGAAGAAACAATCTGTCCCATAGGCTATCTTATTCAAATGAAGAAACAATCTGTCCCATAGGCTATCTTTAGCCTTGTGGACGTTAAAATAATTTCTTTCTTTCTTTCTTCTATATAAAAGGGAAAGACTTAGGGAGAGAGACACCTAAAGAATATATTTATATATAAGAGAGATTATATATTTATTATTTATATATTTAAATTAATTTGAATATTTATTATTTATATATTTAAATTAATTTGAATATTTGAATATTTTGATTCAATATTAATATTATATATATATATATATATATATATATTACAGCTCCAAATTAGCCATTCACGACACCCATACCCAAGTTCCCAACATTCCCACGTTCCAGAAACTCATGCAACATAGCACATGACCGTATTTACAACCCACCTGCTATCCTCTCCTCTGGAGGATTCATTGTATGGGGCATCTTTTACCCAAACCCTAAAAGGCCTTGCAAGGAACACATCAGTCTGGGGTGTGGAATCCCTTCATTGGTAGGGAGAGCATGCTCCCGCCACCTCCAATCTGTTTGATATCAAGATATGCAATGAATGTTTTGTAAGAGGATATAAAGCAAGTACCATTATTAATTCAAGTTTTGGTGTTTGGAATAGATTTACAGTGATCTTATTTTGATTTCCGATTGATGTGTGAATGCTTGATTTAAAAGAGTTCAATATTAATTGGAAGACATTGTTACTAAGAGTGAGAAAATTTTGTAGGAAAATACAAATAATATGAAAACAAATCTTATCACCAACTCAAGTTTTGGTGTTTGGAATCAATTTACAGTAATCTAACTGGTATTCTTGATTGAGATGTATGATATGTGGATGCTCGATTTAAGGGAGTTCAACATTAATTGGTAGAAATTGCCTTCCTTACCAAGAGTGAGATGATATGTTTCTGTTTCCTATTGTGTGGGAGAGAGCTACATATTTCAGCGAAGAATAACATTGTCTGGGGAGGAAGTTGCAATCTGGAAACTGTTAGAAAATAATAGCGAGTGGCATTGGCAATATATTAACGCAAATATGTGGCCTCCCAGAAACTTGAATTTCAATATTTCAATACCTCTGATATTGAAGTGCCATCGCATATTGAGTTAAACAAAGTGATTCATGGCAGAGTAGTTTCATGAATCTATGTGCAAGAGTTGCCCTTCCCTATCACACTCTACAATGTCATTCCAACGAACCCAGAATATATTTTCTTGGTTCCGGATGTCGCTGGAGATGGAAGCGGTGGAAGCGAAAGTCGACCCGGCGACCTGTGTTACATTGGAGTTGATCGAATGGTGGATTATATCTATTAATGGCTGAGTTGGATAATGAGAAAACCATAACAGTGGAGAGTGGGGAATGGGTTAATTTTGTGGAGGATTGGGAAAATGAATTCATATTATTCCATATAGAGTGCCGCCAGGATTAGATGGCGGTGGTGTGAGTCGATGAGGAGTTGGGGATGACAGAAGGATGGTGACAATCCCAAATTCCCTCATGAAATGGGCTTTCAGGAGGAGGGCCGGGAGGATGCCAAGATGGCTGAATTAAAGGAGTTGGATTCCAAGATGGATGAAAAGGAGTATGAGGACGATGGGGATAACCTAGAACTTCCTAAAAACAAACAAGCTAGCAAGAGGGCCATCAAAGCTTTTGGACCTATAAATTCATGGAAAATAACAGCAGAGGCTAAATTTGGGGAACAGGAAGAATGAGAAGCTAAATAGGAATTTTAGAATAAAGGTGGCTCATTCTGGGCCAATCTATGCTTATTCATTAATAGCTAAGTAATTGGTTTGAACCTAATGTTTATTTGGGGCATATTTATGTTTGTATATTAAAAAAGTAATCTGTCTTATAAACTATCTTTAGCATTGTGGACGTTAAAATAACTTTTTTTTTCTTTTTTATTTCTTATGATTTTTGAATAGATAGTTGCTACTTAAAATAATTGGAATTTGGTAAATTTATTTATTTTTTTAAATTTGGTAATAAGGTGCTTTAATAATTTTTGTTTTAAAATAATAAAAATCCTTTGATCACTATCAAAAACTTTTATAGCACTAAAATTTTAAAGACAAACATAATCTAAATTTACAAAAAATCCTACTAAATTTTATTAAAATCTTACCAACATTTTTGTGATTTTAATACTAAATTTAAAACATGATTAAACTAAGGCTTTGTGATTGCCTATGGTTTTGATTTCAAAGTTATGATGGGGAAATAGAACATTTCCATTTCGATTTAAAACTATCTTTTTTGGTATCAATGATGAGCTTTTTCTTTCTTGAATTAATTTAAAATATACTATCTACGTTGTTGAATTATTTTTAAATTATTACTATATAATTTATATCTGAAATAAATAAAAAAAGAATGCAAAGGTTAGAATTAAGGAATGCAAAGGTTAGAATTAGAAGATTATTCAGATTTAAAAGATTATTCAGATGTAGATTTTATCAAATTAAATATTAATTGAATGGTTAATTATAAATTAATTATTAAATAGGAAATTAAAATTATTGTTAGAGATTTCTAGACTAACATTGTGTAATGAGTGTGATTTGTCTAACGTTTCATAAACATTTTTTAGTGTGAAATAGTTAAAATTATATTTTTAGGGATTTTTCATAATTATTAGTTTTTTTTTGTGTCTTTCATAGCTATTCATTGTATCTATTGAGATGCCTATGTTACCGGTAAGAAAGCTTGTATGTCAACATTTTTAAATTTAGGCTTTGTTATAACTAAATAAAAAAAAATGTCCATTTCAACATCAAAAATAAATTATAAATAAATATAAACCATACAATCAATCCATTAATCACTAATTTATCTATGGACACTAATAAGTGGGAGTAGGAGGAAGCGAAAAGTAGTAGCAGTACCCCAATGCTACACACAAAAACAAATTGAGCTAAGTGTAAACCTTTAAAAATCAATGCCATTGGGAAAAGTATTAATTTTGACACTATTTGACATTTAGGATAATTATATGAAGATTTGGAAAGCTAAATATTTTACAATATTTATTTGGTTGTTTAGTTTGAATTTTTTGGTTATATTTATTACTTACATATGATTATATTTTGAAATGTGTCCCTCTAATGATTTCCACCATCATTTTCCCACACCAACAAAATTATGAGATTTTGGCTTGGGTCTAGATTCTTCGAAACCTAGAAATTTTATTTGGCTTTCCATTTCACTGCTCTAATTTTCACAATGTCCTTGTTAGAATCTCCAAGTTCTGCATGATTTTTTGGTAATGTACACCCCTAATAGTATCTTCCGAGACAAAAATTCTATTGCTAAAACCCTTATATTTTCACTAGAAACCAACAAATTTCAGAGATCGCTATAGCAATGGATGGTTGTTGGGTTTTTCAAATCTTAGCATCAAGAATGATTTTCATATTACAACTAATGTTCATTGTATTTCACACAATATTACTTCTACATGAGCATGAAGAGGTCATTTATAAGATCATTGATATCAAGATTAAATAATATGATGCATACATAAACGACAAAGAAGAACATATATTCCAATTTCAACATCAAAGTTAATTTCTTAATCTGTTCGACTTCCAAAATAACATTGATTTTTAGTGTAGCCCCGTCCACTGTGAAGCAACTATTAATCCCACTACCTATAAGAAATGTTTTAGAAGGAAACAGAGGTTGTTTTCATCTATTTAAGCCATTGATTACAAAAGTTTCATTGTAAAAAAATGACTATATACAAGCATTCGCGATTGACACTTCCATAATTGAATTTTTAGTTATTTTTTAGCTTGAAATACCTCTTTTTGAGATGAAATTGTTTGTAGCAACATTACTCCATGGCGAGTATTATATACTTTCATGTGACAACCCTAGGTGAAATTCCCCTATTATAAACATTTAACTATTTTTATTAAAATTAAAACGGCTGAGAAATTGGGACATAGATTCTAGAGCTTGGGGAAGGGAGATTGCTTGAGGAAGTTGGGATATTTAATTTCAACACAGAGTCTGAATTTCCTACTGTAAATGGCCTGACTACCCAAATTTACTTATTTGGTGAAACAAGGACAAGTCCCACATTTCTCTTGGGAAATTCTACTAGCAAAAGAGGACATAGAGTAATTGCAGGGATGGGCCATGTTGGGAAGAAGACTAGCCTGAGAAAGTGTTCAGGGGGGGGACAAGAAATAAGTCATTGCAACTGTGTGGAGGGTGCCACAGGTGGCAGTGTAGGAGTGAAATAGTGAGAGAATGACTTGAAAAGACAAAAGAAAGAAAACACAACAAGGGACATTCATTCATGGATGCATTCATGTGTTTGTTCTTCCATACAAGAAGGGAAAGAGTCAACGGGGGGAGGAGGAGAAGGTGAATAATTCCTCATGAAGAGGAAGGGAACATGAAAATAATTCGATTAAGATAATTCAAACCAAAAGGATCCAACTGAAGAAAACCAAAGGGGCTCTCTATTTGAGGATAAAGAGCAACGACTTGCCAAGGACCGATGAATCCACCAAGAGTGCTTTGCCTTGAGATTGAAGAAATCAATGGGAAGTTTGTGGATTGAGGAACCTACTGGCCAGAAGATAGAGACACTCAGGTACTTGGGGGCTGAGGAAACACCGGGTGCGGCCCTGGGTTGGGAACACTCGTGCTTGCACTCACTGAAGAAATATCTAAAAAAGGTGTTCTTTGTGCTTCCATGGTGGTTTATCCAGCTAAGGAACCTTTACGTGTTGAGATTTCCTCCTCCTGTGATTGATCATTGGCTAGCATAAGGGTTGAATAATCGACCAAGTGTTGTTTGCCTTAGGAAACCACTGGGACGCTTGTGGACCGAAGAACCTACTGATCTATCAGTAGCTTTCCAGCTTAAGAACCTTCCCATGTTATAATGAAACTATTCTCTTGGATTAGGAATGTGATTCTCTATGTTTACAAAGGACCCTTGAGTTGAAGTTGCCTAAGTTAAAATCCTTGTGATACGAAAATGGTAAATTGTTGAGAACATTTGAGGGAAATGGATTCCTTTTATTTGATTACTTGATTAGTTGGTGGGTGGAGGTGGTGTAACCTCTGGGGAACCTGTTTTAGCTAGTAACATTGGTTTTATGCTGTTAAACATACCTCCTCAAGCTCTAAAATATGGCTTGAGGGTGATTGGCTATAAGAAAGACTACAGTGCAAGCCAATCTAAGGTTGGGTGGAGAGTTAGAGTCCCAATCTTAGTTTCGAGGTTATTCATTATAAGATAATTATTTATCTAGCTTCATGTACATGTGTTTGTGATGTAAAATTTCATTGTGTATTAAGTGCATGAGTTGATGCTCTTTCCTTTGTGATAACGAGGAGTGGTTAACTCCTCTATGTTTGATGTGGTAGTGCTTGTTAATGCTCCTCCGCATTTGAATATTACATGTAGGCGCTTGTGATAATATAATTCTCATATTATCACTGAGGGATGTGATTTCCTGTGTGAATTTCTTGAATATTTTCCAAGGAATGGTTTTATTCCCGTGTTTATTCTGAGCATGAATCCTAGTTTAAAGGCCTGAATACAACATATATGCATATCTTTATGTTATCTCAGCTTGAGAATTAACCTAGCTACCTGAGCATGAAAGATGGGTAAAACCATTGTTGTTAAAATGATCTTTGCATTCTAATGATCTTCATAATTGGCCTTTATTTGACTAAATAAACTCAAGAAGGATAAACTGTACATATTTAGGAATTTGTATGTGTGCAGGTTGGGCCGAGACCTTGATAAGCTCATAAGAGATAACGTATTATATATGTGTGTGCATGTGCGTGTGTGTGTGTGTGTGTGTGTGTGGATATTGAATGAATTTGCCAAGCCCTTGTGAAGATTAAGAGGGATAGGCCTTCATATCTTAACACACCCATAAAGAACAAACACTATGAATGTATGTTGGGAAATGTGGCACAATATATCTATATATATATATATATATATATATATATATATATATATATATATATATATATATATATATATATATATATATATATATGCATATGTTAAATTGACGGCGGAGGCC
Source organism: Pinus tabuliformis (assembly GCA_031772625.1). Classification (NCBI taxonomy): domain Eukaryota; kingdom Viridiplantae; phylum Streptophyta; class Pinopsida; order Pinales; family Pinaceae; genus Pinus; species Pinus tabuliformis. Next base: position 1,104,411,482 of record CM062811.1, read on the forward strand.
ATCCACAAGATGGATGGTGGAGATCCAATAGTAGACCCCCAGTTTCCATGTGAGCAAGGGGTGGGGGGGTCTGCATTTCAATCATCATTGCTGCAACTTGAACTACATCAAAGCTGTCAATGTGGGGTAGAAAAAATTGAATGGGAACTGTGATAGTGGACCCCCTCCCTTTCCATGTGTTGAAGCCACGAAAATCAGCTCTACAACAAGGGGGATAACCACCTAGTCCAGACCTTGAAAACAACTCCTTTTGTTTGTGATGATGCTAAGGGATGATGTTTTCCTTCCTAAAAGATTCTAAAGAGAATGATTTTAATCGAAATCTAATCTAACACATGCAATTTTATTCTAATGAACGGAAACATCTAATTCTAAAAAAACTATCCCGGGATTAACTCTTCACTTATGCGATCTAAAATAGTTTCCAACTGCAATCAGTAATAAAGATTATTCAATTGCTACAAGAAAAGAATCCATTAAAAGTAAATTGTTTCGTATAAGAAATTAGCCAAAACAATTATGATAAGCATATCGCATAATAAGCTATTCATACACTTAGCATAAAAAGAATAGTTACCACCGTACAAAAGTGCAAAAATGATAACTGAACATTCAGGCCTTCATATATAAACAACTGAAAATAACATATCACTTGACGCATAAGCATAAATCATTAAGAGATAAAAGTACCATTGATAATAAGTCCTACTCATGAGCTTCAACAAAATAGATTTATTTTCTCATAATTCAATATCTACTAAGAGTACAAAAGTTCATTTCAGTAGCAGACATTAAACACAGATATAAATAAATCTTGTTCCATTCATTTATCAAAACCTCCTCAGCGGGGCAAAAGTGCATGTTTTGAAGAACTGTTTTTGATAAATTTCTGGACCTCTCTCTAAATACATGAGAGGGGTTTAAATACTACTAACTAAAGACTAAAAATAGTTATTACAAAAATATAGGAGGAGGTTTAAATGACCATCCTCATCTAAAGAAAAAATAAATTGAAATTAAACTGAAACTGTATCTAAAGATCAACTATGCATCTATTCTCTCAAGTCGCAAGTATCCAGCATCGGCTTCAGGAGTGTTGGTTGGCCGACCTCCGATTTTAATTGTCCTACGAAAACAGAATCAGCAAGTGCTGGTGCTATCTTCTCGGCAGAATTTGTAAGGCACTTCAGAGTCATACACTGACTGTGTGGTTTCACCAAATATTGCCAGTAAGTGTCCCATTTTAACTTAGTTAACTTTTTGATTGACTCTGCCTTTTCTTCAGCTTTCTGTCTCCAACTCGTTTGCAGTTGCTGCGTTTTTGGGAGAAATCCTGGAGCGGTTTCCGATATTAGGTTGGCTCTGTGCAGATTTTCATTGACACAGTCAATGATATTGCTTGCTGCTGTCACTGCTTCTTCCGCTGCCTGTTCTGCTTTTTTGATCTGTGCATCCCATTTATTAAACAACATTTCTTTGTGGGATTCATTGATCTTGGGCAACCTTGCTTTCTTGCCTTCCTCTAATTCTTGCCAATTCAAATAGTCAGAAACTTTCTTATAAATTAAATCATAATCAAGTCGCAAATCTACGACTTGACTTGTGATATTGTCACTCATTTCATAGTGAGAGTTCCATTGCGATATTCTTTGGAAAAGCGTTTCTTGTTGTTGCAAGAGTTGATCATTCAGGGCAAGGGCTTCTATGACAAATTCTGTGACTTTAGGGTCATCTTTGTGCATTTCTAACGTGGCCTGTAAATGCTATTCTTTTTCGGCTAGACTGCTTTGATAACCCAGCTGCATTTGCTGGAAGTCCTGTTGTAACTTTACCAATTTTTCTTCTGCTTCCCGGCTAACGCTGGCCTGTTGTAACTGTTGCTGCAAAAATAGGATTTTATCCTCTTTATCTTTAAGCAATAGTTGAACTTCGGATGCTTTGTCAATAGTAGCAGAAGCATAAACTCCTGCAATTTGGGATAATCTAGTCAGGTTCTTTGTCAGATCAGTGGTAGGGTCTTGCCAAAGGACATCCAGCGACTCTGCTTCAGGTGAGAGCATGCTGTCTAGTTTTCACTTCTTTCTCTGTCTCCTAACCACAACTTTGTGCTACGGACTGTAAAACACATCTAGAGGAGGGATTTCTTCTATCTTTAGTATAATTTCATATGATGGAGCTATGGGAATGTGCTCAGTTTCTGGAGCATTGACAACTGTTTCAATCACCATTTCTGTGGTTGTCTGTGCTGGATTCTTTGGTGTCTCTACGTTTTGCTCCTCTGTGTTGATCAATTCATTAAAGTTTTCCCATTCTTTCTCCAGCTCTGTTCTTAATGGCTTTGTTGGCTGGATGAGGGGAGCGGGAATTTCCACCTGTTTTGGCGACAACACTTGCTGCTCAGGATTCTCCTTGGATTGGGCAGTATCCCTGACTGATCCTTCACTCTTGTTGTGATCGCTCTCTGACCATCTAGACCTTTCTAGCGATTCTCTTTCAGACTTAGATTTAGACTTGTCTTGCCCCGAGCTTCCACTCATGCTAATGCTGGGAGTGGGTTCCCTCATTGGTTCTACACGCAATTTGTCCAATGGGACATTTGCCAATCTTTGTTCTCTGTAGAGTTTAAACTCTTGGAGTTCTGTTAGGCAAACTGGATTTGGGCCATTTGTAAGATGTCTCTAAGTGTGCTCTTCTGTTGGAAAATGTTGTCAAAGAGATCATCTTCCTTAGTGAACATCTTTATTTTAACTGTCATGGTAAAATTCTTTAGCACATCAAAGGGATCAAACTGTCTCCCTGGGAACTTAGGCAATTGTAGACTCAACATTTTGTCTACTTCCCTGAAAGCGTGACCTAAATCAAACAATGCAAAAGCTGCACAGACCACAGGGAATTGCGGCCAGATTTCCTTTTTCTTGTCCTTAAGTTCTCTGCTCATTCCCCCAACCCCATAGGTTTGGTAGGCTATTTCCCAGGCCATCAATTTGTTAGGAACATACATGGGAAGTATATGAGGAGAGGCAATGCTTCCTAATACTCTGATATAAGTGAAAAATTCTTCTCCGAACCATCTTCCCATAGGGAGAATATCAATTTCGGCTTTAGGAGAAAATCTTGGGGCATTTGTATTATAAAACATCTTGTGAATGGGTAGAATAACTCCATGGAAGATTTTATAAAAATATGGGGTGAACTTAGAATCCCATAGTTCCTTATGGTAGACTTGAATGGGTAAGGGATTCTGTACCGTCCATTTCCAACCCATGAGAGGAAATTTAGAAACAAAATAGATAGCATCCATGACATAAGCAGCTAGAAAGAAGGGAGGATAAAACCTCTGAGTAAAACTCCTTTTAGTCCAATAATTCCAAATAGCAGAGACTAAGTTATCAGACAATATTTGGGCCTAGTCTATTATAGTGGCGTTGGTGGCCGCATCCAGTAGGGGTAGCCACTCGGATGAAAACTTATTGATATCAGGTTTTCTGAATAGCCTACATAACATTGAAGCAGCGAAACAATACGAAGAAGAGAGGGAACCAGTGCTGTACATACCATTTTTGTCCTTCTTTAATGACTCTTCCTTCGCTGACCAACTTTTGGTGCATTCCGCCAAATCTTCGTTCTCCTTGGCGAATTTCTCCATGAACTGTTTGTTATAGCTAGCCTGCAGCTCTGGCAAATGATACATGCATCTTAAATTCTGTGGGGTAAATGACCCTATAACTTCTTGGTTCCGCGTCTTGAATTGCCTGTTCATTATCTCAGCATGGTCTATCACCCATTTGACCATATCTGTATATGGAAGCACTTTTGGCCTTGCTGCGATACGGTGCAGGAATGAGCATGCAAGCTCTGTAAGTGATGCTTCGGATGACCCGCGTCCATTTGCAATAGCTGTAACCTCCATGAATCTCGGGTTTTATTCCTCCAGCAGTCTATACATGCCTTCCCAAGTAGATATCCCTGCTTCTTTGGTACAGGTGGTGTTCGTGAATAATGGGGTCATCTCTGATTTTCAGATACCGGAGCTTTTCCTTTCTTCCCCATCACGTTCTACGCACTGCTCTGTGTATTGTTCTGTGTACCGCTCCTGTAAGTTCACAAGTAGAGAACTAAGACACAATAAGAAAGATAACGAATGATGGTAAATAATAAGGTGACGGGAAAGATCTTAATTTTAAAATCACATCAAATATATCACCTTACATGAAATAACCCTTTTGCTCAGATCTAAATCATTTCTCATAAATAACCATCAATAAACCACTAAGTTGACATTAATGCCCGTAACTCAGTATCAGATGACGAGAAATATTTCATCGAACTGTGAGCCCTTTTGATCTACGATAAAGTGATTTTGTGATTTGCTTCGCAATATTGCAAATCACAATATCGCTAATCCTTTTTCGTTAACAATCATTTGCTTCATTATGCGATTGCGAGATACTTTGTCGCATTTCGCAATATCGGGACATTTTATCTTAGGTGGCGCTGCGATATATGAGATCTGCGATATGCGATGAATCTGTGTGGCTCGCGATCTCTCATCATCGCGTTTTCGCAATTCTGACAGTTTCTTTATATATGATGCCCTCCGTTACCCTTTTGTGATGTGATGTTCGTTAATAAGAGAACGATTTTATTTTGAGACTTTTCATAATACTTAAGACTTTGCGTTTGCAGATGTTTTTCCTAGCTTTTATGGTAACGTTGCAATTCTTTACAGTGAAGCTTTAATACTTAAATTTAAATGTGAACAAAGCGAGGAAAGATAAGAATCTTAAGTTTATGATAGTGTGTTTTATTAAAAGGGAATTCTAAGTGCTAGTTTTTTATTTTAGAAGGGTCCCCATTTATTTAGTGTTATTACTAATACTAAATAAAAAGGGGGTTGTTGCTGGCCACAACAATTGGCGATTCACTTGAAAGAACCAGTTATCTCTGATTATCTTTTGAATTTTCTAAAACTTCCAAAACAGAAAAGTTTTCTGGAAAATCAAACTTTGTTACAAAAATATAAAGTGCATAATGCTCTTTGCCATTAACAATAGTTTGTTCCTTCCGTGCTAATTCTGATTATTTTCTTCCCAAAGCTAGTCATTGCATTTACATCAGTCACTACTTGGTTTATAAGGATAAAAACAAAGACATCTCTGTAGATCAGTTTTAAGTATGCTCATTTGTCGTAGGTAGAGCCTCTGCTGCCAGCAAGCATTTATAGCCTCGACAGGGTTACCTGTTACCTAGCAATGATCCAGTATCCTACTTTAAGAAGTATACAATTTTCAAAGATAAATCCACATTCACACTTATTGCTTTCATTTTCTTTTAATTCTTAAAGAACAATGTCTTGGTTTGGTGGCCAAATTTTGACAGTGCCATTCACTTGATTTATAACTTTACTGAACAAGCTGGCTTGTGATGAGATCCCTTGTCTTTTGATTGCAACAATCTTGAGTCATTGTCCTGTTTTGGTATGCAGCTTGGAAATGTCAACTAGTTATAATCTTTATTGTCATGATAAGCCCTCTCTTGATGAGACCTCTTATTATTTAAGTTTATAGTGCATAGGTGGATTACTCTTTGAAACTTGTAATTCCCTAAGTGGGGAGGAAGTCATTGGTTCCTTAAGAATAGCTCTGGACGAAAATTATAGAGTTTTTGAAGACAACTTTTCTACAGAGAACCTTCGTTTTGTTATTGATGCTTTTTATGATCGATATAAAACAAATTCCCACTAAAGGCTATTTTTAATCAAAATTTGTAAGGTTGAGACTAGTAAAATTTCCAGGCTTGTAGCATTTGACTATATTTTTCAATAATTAATTTTCCAAATCAGTTCCATTTATACAAGCGAAAAAAACAAAATTTACAAGAGACACTAATATTTTTCGTGAAATCCAAAAGTAACCATTTACAACCTGTTTTATTATCAAAATAAAGCTATAAATAATAATTTACAAAAATAGAAGAGGTCATCTTCTATGGAAAGTATTTTTTAAGGATCTGCCCATTAACAGGTAAAGATTCTCTTTTCCCTGCTAAATCTTGCAACATGAAAGTCGATGGACCTATGATTTCAACAATTTGGAATGGTCCAAGCCACATCCGTTGGAATTTAGAATGTTTGCCTTTTTCTTCGTGAGCCTTATCCCATTTCAATACTAAATCTCCAATTTGAAAATCCTTCCTAGATACCATGTTTGAATCGAAAGAAGCCTTTACTAATGCTTGATGATGTGCATGGGTAATTTTGGCCTGTTCTCGTTGCTCTTCTAGCTTAAGGATCTGCAATTGTCTTAGTTGCAAAGATGAAGAAGGTGTTTCTTCAATAAATTGAACTAAGGCTAAAGAAGGAATTGCTAGATGAGTTGGGAGAACTACTTCTTTCCCATAAACTAAATTAAAGGGAGAAGTGCCAATGGAAGCCTTTTGAGTTATTCGATCTGCCCAAAGAGCATACATCAAATATTTGTGCCAATTTCTATGATTCTGATCAATAGTTCGCTTAATGATTCTGATTAGGTTTTTATTTGTTGATTCAGCCAACCCGTTCCCTTGTGGGTAATAATTGGTAGAATACTTAAGTTTAAAACCTCTTTTAAGTGCAAATTCAGTCATAGCATTGCTAGAAAAATATGATGCATTATCAAACATTAAAGCAGAAGGTAAGCCAAACCTGGTAATTATGAACTGATCTATGAAATCGATGATATGTTCAACATTAGCTATCTTGAGAGGAACTGCTTCTACCCATTTAGTAAAATAATCTGTAGCTGTAAGGATGTACCTATGCTGTTTAGAAGAGTGAGGAACGATCTCACCTATTATATCCAATCCCCATTGCTCAAATGGTTGGTCGATATTAACTGGTTGCAATGGAAATGATGGTTTCTTCTGTCTTCCAGCAGTAGTTTGACAAACTTGACATTTCCTTACATAGCTATGTGCATCTTTAAATAAAGTAGGCCAATAGTATCATGCGTGCAAAATTTTGTGTGCTGTTGCATCTCCTGCGTAATGTCCACCTGCTGGTCCATCATGGAGTTCCTGCAACACTTTTTTAGCCTCATATTTCTCAAGACATCGAAGAAGAACAGAATCATAATTCATCCTAAAAAGTACATTGTTTACAAGTTGATATTGCTTAGCTTTCAATCTTAGGGCTCTTTTCTTTGTATGATTCAGATTTGAAGGAGCATATCCATTTTTTAAATAAAACATGATATCAGCATATCTCGATTCAATATCATTTAGGCTTACCTCATACATTTGTACCTCTTGATTGGGAGATGGTATTTCTGATATAAGCGATGCTCCAGCCAAAATTCTGCAAAAGCCTTGACCTTTTACAATATTTACTGGCTTGATCTTAGCGTCATATTCTTGTAGGGTAGTGACCCAATTTGCTCTCTTTTCACCCACGTATTTCTATACCAAGAGATTTCTTACTGCTAGAAATGGCACTATTATCTTTGTATGGGTCTTAAGAAGAAAGGGTCTAAAGTGTTTGATTGCTTTGAAAACAACATAAGCTTGTTTCTCAACGTCAGAATAATTTAATTCAGCCCCTTGCAAATTTGAACTAAAGAAGGCAATTGGGGCTTCCGCTTTGTCTTGATTGGCTTGCATGAGTATTGCAGCATATGATTTCTCAGAGGCAAATGTATACAAAATGAAAGGATTAGAAAAATTTGGAGTCACTAGGGATGGGGCATTAACAATCGCTTGCTTAATCAGATTGAACGCTTCATATTCTGCCTAACCCCATTTAAAGAGTGAATTTTTCTTGATCATTGCTTGTAATGGTGACACAATTCTTGAGAAGTCTGGGACAAATCTTTTCACAAAATTAATTTGACCAAGGAAGGATTGCATTGCTTTCTTATTATGTGGTAAGGATATTTCAGAAATTTCCTTAATCCTATTTGGATCAATATGGATTCCAGATTTAGACACTATAAATCCAAGAAGTTTTCCTTCACTTAATGCAAAAAAGGACTTTTTTGGATTAAGTGAAATCCCATACCTTTGACAACGTTGAAAGATCTGCTTTAAATCTCTGAGGTGATTACTATGTTTTTTAGAATATACTGTTATGTCATCTAAGTAAATCACCACTGATTTGTTTACTAATCCCTTAAATGCAATATCCATGGCTCTTTGAAATGTGGCACCAATGTTAATCAACCCAAAAGGCATATTTTGATATGCATATGTACCCCATTTGGTTCTGAATGTGGTTTTTAGCTGATCATCCGGATGGACTAAGACTTGGTTGTAGCCAGAGAAACCATCTAAAAAGGACATCAATTCTGATCCTGCAACTGCTTGTAATATTTGTTCCATAGGAGGCAGGGGAAAATTATCCTTTTGGCAGGCTTTGTTAAGATTTCGAAAGTCAATACAAATTCGAATGTCTCCGTTTTTCTTTCTGACTGGAACCAGATTGGAAACCCATCTAGAATGTCGAACAGGAAAAATAATTTTGGCTTTCAACAATTTATTGAGCTCAGACTTAATCTGACTTTCTAGATTAGGATGGATCTTCCTCAACTTTTGTTAGACTGGTCTTTCATCAACTATCATCGGGATAGTATGCTGAATGATTGAAGTGTCGTAAGTCTTAAGGTCATCGTAATTCCAGGCAAAGACATTTTTATACTGCTTCAGGAGTCGAACAAAGGCTAATTTTTCTTCTGGGGCTAGACCAAGACCTAAGTTGATATTCTGCGGCTTAGTATCTGTTCCTAGATTTACTAATTCATAGTTCAGAGTTGAACTTTGAAGTTTTGAACTGGTAGACCTTTTGAATCTATCTTTTAAATCGTATAGGTCTTCTAACTTGACTATAGATTTTGGTATGGCATTATTGGTGCTCTCTTGTTGTAATGGTCCTCGTCAATTATCTGATTACTGTAAGGTCCTTTTGAGGTCAGGAAACTTACAATATCAGGGTCATCGTTAAAAATTCTACAGTTGGTAACATTATCAGGGATGGAGGGCCTAAAGATCAATTTGATTGAGAATCTGTCTGGGCTATAGTCTTCTGAGGGAATGAGCTTGGAAGCTACATTAGCCAAGAGGTCAGCACTAGCATTTTGGAGTCTGGGGATGGATGAAATATTGAATGCTATAATATGTGCAGTCAGATCTTGCACTAAAGATTGATAATGCTTTAAATGACCTGATAGACAATGTATAGTATTTTGTACCTGTTTAATAACAATCTCAGAATCTCCAAAGACTTGTAGATACTTGATGTCTAGTCCGATTGCTTTGTACAACCCTTGCACTAAAGCTTCGTATTCTGTAGTGTTGTTTGTGCAATCGAACTCGAGTCTACAGGTTAGCATAGTTTTATTCCCTTCTGGACTAATTAATACACATCCTGCTCCTGCTCCATCATTAGACTTAGAACTGTAAAAAAATAATTTCCAAAACAAAGAGTTATTTACAGGACTATCTACAAAATTAACGCATTTAGAACTGTCTGTTTGAGAAAAGTTTTCTACTTGAGACAAAACAGAATGTTCTAAATAAGGCGAAGTATGAGCATTAAAATTTCCTAAGAAAGAGTCAACATAATAGTTCCCAATTATATTGTTGTTGTACGCTATAGGTTCATTTTCTCCTTCCAGTTCCGTCACTATGTATTTTTGGTGTCTTTCTCACTCAACCTTTATCTAATTTGGTTTACCATTGTAAGGGAGCCACATATGTGACTAGTCGGTCACAAAGTATCCATGAAGTTTTTCAGACCAATCCCTGCTAAGAATTAAACCATAAAATTCAGGAATGCGTGCAACTAAAATATCAATGACTTGACATAACTTTGGATTTGATGAGAGCCTTATGGTCACTTGATTTAGTTCACCAATTACTTCAGCTTACGACCAGTTTAGCTGAACTATGCGTGCTGTAGATTTTTGGGGTTGGACATTTAACTTTGCACAAATTATTTTAGGCAAAATATTAGATGAAGCACCTGAATCTACCAAACAATTATGCAAATTTTTATTGAAATTTTCGAAAGTAAGGAGGAATGGAGTATGGGATTTTGACCTACCTCTAATTAAAGCAATATCATTTGGGTCAACTTTATTTGCCATACTAGTTGGAGGTCTTCCCATTTAGTGAGAAGATTGCGAGATTACAACGACAGGAAGAGGTGCAACGGGTACTGCATGCAGCTCTTTCAAAAGTAGTTTCTGTTGATGCTTTAATTTACTCAATTCATGAAAATTAATGTTGGCCCCAGTCTTCTTCATGTCTTCAACAATATTATACTCCATCTCATCAGAAACGATCAATGTTTTAGATGGAGTTGATGACTCGGATTGGACTGGGTTTGTTTGAGTCGCTTTTGGTGATGATTTCTTACTTGCAACTTTATCCTTGGAAACTGAGCTTGCGTTCTTTTGTTTAGAACTAGGCTGTGGAGGATCGAGTTGATTTCTACTTCTGGTACTGACTGGTGATGCCTCTTGATCCTCTTCATCTGGAAGAATGAAGTCCCACATTCCTTGTAGTTCTACAACCTCATCTTCATCAATAGGTTCTTCATTGGAAACTTCTTCTTCTTCTCCTTCAGATTCTGCATTTGTTATAGCATTGGGAGGCTTTGGATCAGTTGAAGGGTTTCTACTAAAAAGTTTGTAGGGTTTCTTAGAAGAAGTCTCTGCTACTTGTTTTTCAATGTCAACCATTTCGTTAGACATGGTTTTTAAAAATTTCTGTAATCCTTCCAAATCGAATGGGTCCTTTGGTTGCTTTTTCTTAGGATCATCTCTAAAGGAAACCTTCTTATATTTTCTTTCATCAATAACATTTTTCTTTTCTAAAGCTAAGATACGCTTTTATACCACTATCACTTCCTTCATGTTTTCAACCAATGTTGGCTTGGCGGCCCTATCAACAAAGATTGCTATATTCGATGGTAAAGCAGATATGTACCATTCACTTCGAACTTCTTTGCTAGGCTTGGAAGTGATAGGGATTTTATTCAAGAGTTTGTTGAAACATGAGTTGAAATCTTTGATAGGTTCTCTTGATTCGGTCTTAAGATTTGATAGATCATTGATCAATGTTGCCGTAGACCTATCATCGCCAAACTTTGTCAAGAATTTCTCTTGGAAAATGTTCCAACTAGTAATGGATCCTGATGGTAATGAAAAATACCAGGACCTAGCCACTCCTTGTAAAGTATATGGAAAAAGTCTAACAACAGTGTCTTCATCTGTAACTCCATTTAAATTTATTGATAACATAAAGTTATTTATGTGTTCTTCTGCTAGCATGCCTGTTTCAGGATTAAACTTGGGCAGCCATTTCTTAGGATGGGCCGGTAATTGAATCAAGAGCACAGGCATTGCGACTACCCCTACATTGTTCCATGGGTTTTGAGCCATTGTTGAACTACTAACAAAGGAAAGCGTAGATGAAGTTCCTTGTGGTTGGGACGAAGATGTCGAAGTTCCAGTACTCTGTTGAACAACGATATGAAGTGGAGGAGTGGATGGTTGACTTTGCAATGGAGAAGATGAAATGGATGATGATGATGAAAGAGTCTCACTATCAGACCCTTGAGGTGTCTTCCTTGCTCTTTTCCTTTTAGGCAGAGGTAATTCGGTTGGTTCAATACCAAGCTTTTCACTCTGTAATTTGGTAAGAGGATGAGAAGGAATATATTGCGAAGTCACACTACCTTGAGATAATTTCGATTTCTGCGGTGATATGGAAAATCCTTGAAGTTTATGGGTCAAAGACTGAACTTCAGGGGGTTCGATAGTAGAATTATCTGAAATGTTCGGATTTGTGGTAGTGGCTGTTTTTTTTCTCAACTTCTCGGTTAAGGTTTAAAGACTCAGAATGCAATGGAGAAGTCGGGGGAGATGTTGAGGGCGATTTACTCTCAGAATGGGTTTTGGATTTAGATTTACTAGTCATTCACAGTTCGGGCCCTCCTTCTAGCGCCAAATATGTTGAAGCCCCGAAAATCAAGTCTACAACAAGGGGGATAGCCACCTGGTCCGGACCTTGAAAACAACTCCTTTTCCATTTGGGATAGTGGCTCCGACTGGGGGTAATGGGACTAGTTTCCCAATTTGTTTGTGATGATGCTAAGGGATGATGTTTTCCTTCCTATAGTTTCTAAAGAGAATGCTTTTAATATAAATATAATCTAACACATGCAATTTTATTCTAATGAATAGAAACATCTAATTCTAAAAAAACTATCTCGGGATTAACTCTTCACTTATGCGATCTAAAATAGTTTCCAACAACAATCGGTAATAAAGATTATTCAATAACTACGAGAAAAGAATCCATTAAAAGTAAATTGTTTCGTATAAGAAATTAGCCGAAACTATTATGATAAGCATATTGCATAATAAGTTATTCATACAATCAACATAAAAAGAATAGTTACCACCGTACAAAAGTGCAAAAATGATAACTGAACATTCAGGCCTTCATATATAAACAACTGAAAATAACATATCACTTGACGCATAAGCAGAAATCATTAAGAGATAAAAGTACCATTGATAATAAATCCCACTCATGAGCTTCAACAATATAGATTTATCTTCTCATAATTCAATATCTACTAAGAGTACAGAAGTGCATTTCAGTAGCAAACATTAAAAACAAATATAAATAAATCTCGTTCCATTCATTTATCAAAACCTCCTCAACGGGGAAAAAGTGCATGTTCTGAAGAACTGTTTTTGATAAATTTCTGGATCTCTCTCTAAATACATGAGAGGGGTTTAAATATTACTAACTAAATACTAAAAATAGTTATTACAAAAATATAGGAGGAGGTTTAAATGACCATCCTCATCTAAAGCAAAAATAAATTGAAATTAAATTGAAACTGTATCTAAAGATCAACTATGCATTTGTTCTCTCAAGTCGCAAGTATCCAGCATCGGCTTTAGGAGTGCCGCTTGGCCGACCTCCAATTTTAATTATCCTACGAAAACAGAATCAGCAAGCGCTAGCGCTATCTTCTCAACGGAATTTGTAAGGCACTTCAGAGTCATACACTGACTGTGTGGTTTCACCAAATATTGCCAGTAAGTGTCCCATTTTAACTTAGTTAACTTTTTGATTGACTCTGCCTTTTCTTCAGCTTTTTGTCTCCAACTCGTTTGCAGTTGCTACATTTTTGGGAGAAATCCTGGAGCGGTTTCTGATATTAGGTTGGCTCTGTGCAGATTTTCATTAACACAATCAATGATATTTCTTGCTGCTGTCGCTGCTTCTTCCGCTGTCAGTTCTACTTTTTTGATCTGTGCATCCCATTTATTAAACAACATTTCTTTGTGGGATTCATTGATCTTGGGAAACCTTGCTTTCTTGCCTTCCTCTGATTCCTGCCAATTCAAATAGTCAGAAAATTTCTTATAAATTAAATCATAATCAAGTTGCAAATCTACGACTTTACTTGTGATATTGTCACTCAGTTTGCAGTGAGGGTTTCATTGCGATATTCTTTGGCAAAGCATTTCTTGCTGTTGCAAGAGTTGATCATTCAGGGCAAGGGATTCTGCGACTTTAGGGTCATCTTTGTGCATTTCTAACGTCGCCTGTAAATGTTGTTATTTTTCGGCCATAATACTTTGATAACCCAACTGCATTTGCTGGAAGTCCTGTTGTAACTTTACCAATTTTTCTTCTGCTTCTCGGCTAACGCTGGCCTGCTGTAACTGTTGCGGCAAAAATAGGATTTTATCCTCTTTATCTTTAACCAATAGTTGAACTTCGGATGCTTTGTCAATAGTAGCAGAAGCATAAATTCCTACGATTTGGGATAATCTAGTCAGGTTCTCTGTCAGATCAGTGGTAGCGTCTTGCCAAAGGACATCCAGCATCTTTGCTTCAGGTGAGAGCATGCTGTCTATTTTTCACTTCTTTCTCTATCTCTTGACCACAAATTTGTGCTGCAGACTGTAAAACACATCTAGAGGAGGGATTTCTTCTATCTTTAGTATAATTTCAGATGATGGAGCTATGGGAATGTGCTCAGTTTCTGGAGCATTGACCACTGTTTCAATCACCATTTCTGTGGTTGTCTGTGCTGGATTCTTTGGTGTCTCTACGTTTTGCTCCTCTGTGTTGATCAATTCGTTAAAGTTTTCCCATTCTTTCTCCAGCTTTGTTCTTAATGGATTTGTTGGCTAGATGAGGGGAGCGGGAATTTCCACCTGTTTTGGCGACAACACTTGCTGCTCAGGATTCTCCTTGGATTGGGTAGTATCCCTGACTGATCCTTCACTCTTGTTGTGATTGCTCTCTGATCATCTAGACCTTTCTGGCGATTCTCTTTTAGACTTAGATTTAGACTTATCTTGCCCTGAGCTTCCACTCATGCTAATGCTGGGAGTGGGTTCCCTCATTGGTTCTACACACAATTTGTCCAATGGGACATTTGCCAATCTTCATTCTCTGTAGAGTTTAAACTGTTGGAGTTCTGCTGGGCCAAACTGGATTTGGGCCATGTGTAATATGTCTCTGAGTGTGCTCTTCTACTGGAAAACACCGTCAAAGAGATCGTCTTCCTTAGTGAACACCTTTATTTTAACTGTCGTGGTAAAATTATTTATCACATCAAAGGGATCAAACTGTCTCCCTGGGAACTTAGGCAATCGTAGACTCAACATGTTGTCTACTTCCCTGAAAGCGTGACCTAAATAAAACAATGCAAAAGCTCCACAGACCACAGGGAATTGCGACCATATTGCCTTTTTCTTATCCTTAAGTTCTATGCTCATTCCCCCAACCCCATAGGTTTTGTAGGCTATTTCCCGGGCCATCAATTTGTCAGGAACATACAAGGGAAGTATATGAGGAGAGGCAATGCTTCTGAATACTCTGATATAAGTGAAAAATTCTTCTCTGAACCATCTTCCCACAGGGAGAATATCAATTTCGGCTTCAGGAGAAAATCTTGGGGCATCTGTATTATACAACATCTTGTGAATGGGTAGCATAACTCCATGGCAGATTTTATAAAAATATGGGGTGAACTTAGAATCCCACAGTTCCTTATGGTAGACTTGAATGGGTAAGGGATTCTGTATCGTCCATTTCCAACCCATGAGAGGAAATTTAGAAACAAAACAGATAGCATCCATGACATAGGCAGCTAGAAAGAAGGGAGGATAAAACCTCTGAGAAAAACTCCTTTTAGTCTGATAATTCCAAATAGCAGAGGCTAAGTTATTAGACAATCTTGGTGGCCGCATCCAGTAGGGGTAGCCACTCAGATGAAAGCTTATTGATATCATGTTTTCCGAATAGCCTACATAACACTGCAGCAGCGAAACAATACGAAGAAGAGAGGGAACCAGTGTTGTACATACCATTTTTGTTCTTCTTTAATGACTCTTCCTTCACTGACCAACTTTTGGTGCATTTTTCCAAATCTTCGTTCTCCTTGGCGAATTTCTCCACCAACTGTTTGTTATAGCTAGCCTGTGGCTTTGGCAAATGATACATGCGTCTTAAATTCTGTGGGGTAAATGGCCCTATAACTTCTTGGTTCCGCGTCTTGAATTTCCTGTCCATTATCTCAACATGGTCTATCACCCATTTGACCATATCTGTATAGGGAAGTATTTTTGGCCTTGCTGCGATACGGTGGAGGAATGAGCATGGAAGCTCTGTAAGTGATGCTTCAAATGACCCACATCCATTTTCCATAGCTATAACCTCCATGACTCTCGGGTTTTCTTCCTCCAGCAGTCTATACATGCCTTCCCAAGTAGATATCCCTACTTCTTTGGTACAGGTGGTGTTTGTGAATAATGGAGTCATCTCTGATTTTTCAGATACCAGAGCTTTTCCTTTCTTCCCCATCACGTTCTACGCACTGCTCTGTGTATTGTTCTGCGTACCACTCCTGTAAGTTCACAAGTAGAGAACTAAGACACAATAAGAAAGATAACGAATGATGGTAAATAATAAGGTGACGAGAAAGATCTTAATTTTAAAATCACATCAAATATATCACCTTGCGTGAAATAACCCTTTTTCTCAGATCTAAATATTTTCTCATAAATAACCATCAATAAGTCACTATGTTGACATTAATGCCCATTTTCATCAAACTGTGAGCCCTTTTGATCTGCGATAAAGCGATTTGGGATTTGCTTCGCAATATCGCAGATCGCAATATCGCTAATCCTTTTTCATTAACAATCATTTGCTTCATTATGCGACTGCGAGATGCGATTTGCGAGATGCTTTATCGCATTTCACAATATCGGGACGTTTTATCTTAGGTGGTGCTGCGATATATGGGATCTGCGATATGTGATGAATCTGTGTGGCTCGCGATCTTGCATCATCGCGTTTTAGCAATTCCGACAATTTCTTTATATATGATGCCCTCCGTTACCCTTTTGTGATGTGATGTTCGTTAATAAGAGAACGATTTTATTTTGAGACATTTCATAATACTTAAGACTTTGCGTTTGCGGATGTTTTTCCTAGCTTTTATGGTAACGTTGCAATTCTTTATAGGGAAGCTTTAATACTTAAATTTAAATGCGCACAAAGTGAGGAAAGATAAGAATCTTAAGTTTATGATAGTGTGTTTTATTAAAAGGGAATTCTAAGTGCTAGTTTTTTATTTTAGAAGGGTCCCCATTTATTTAGTGTTATTACTAATACTAAATAAAAAGGGGGGTTGTTGCTGGCCACAACACCATGTCAACAAAGGGAGGGAGGGTTCGCATTTATATCATGGTTTTTGAATCAAATGGGACTGAGAGTTGTTGGATGGACCTCGAAGATTTTGTATATGCACCCATAAGTTTTGGCCAGGAATTAAAGGCCAAAAGACGTGTCATATCAAGTCGACAAAGGCTTAAATGAACTGGATTCGTCAGATGGAGGCTTAAAGGTTTCTAACTCCAAATTTACCGAGGTTTCAATAAGATGAGAAAACTTGGCCTTATAGGGGTCAGACTTATGGTGAGACTTGTGGCCATGGTGGAAGATAATGTGGTCAAGAGGGTGATTTGGCACCATGATGGCATGTCATATGTCACCCAAAATTAATTGTTTGGAAGGTCTAAACGGGTCAAATATGAATGACACGTGGCACTCTTGAAGGAGGCCATGTAAAGGGTGTGACATCAACATGATGTAGGTATGGAATCACCCTAAGCTGACGTTACTTTGACGATTTCCTATGGAGCATGTTAGAAAGGTCATGGGGAAAAAGGTACAGGGTAGGAAATGTCAGCAAAGCGTCACCTCGGAGATTTTGGTGACAACATCATCTCGACACTTTGAAAAAGGGCCATCGTGAGGGCGCCTGGGATTTACATCTTGGGATGGGATGTTTATTGTTAATTGATGAAGTGGGGACTCTCCGTCCCAATTCCCTAGACCCCAGAAGAATTAAGTGGAGGCAGACAAAGGAAACTCCTGGGATTTTATTTCCGAGATGATGTGGCATTGAGGGCTCGCTCAATGGTAATGTGTGGAAATGTGGGGGGATTTGAGTATATATATATATATATATATATATATACATTTTTATCAGCAATTGCCACCATGACCTATGCCAATTCCAAAAGTGGGGGGGATCATAAATAATGAATTGGCATAGGGCATGGTGGAAACTGCTGATAAAAATGCCATGTAGGCTCTTTGTGACAGTGACATGGAAATGACTTGGATAACCACGTGGGAACCATGTGGGGACCACGTGGCATGTCACAACAACATAGTAAGGTCTAGTAGGCTAATATTTAAGTGGCCATAAATATTGATCATGATTCAGATTGAGGCAAATTTTATATCACTAGAAAGGTCTCGACGAGACGAACAAAATGCATCGATTATTTTTGGTTTGAAAAGTTTGAAAAAAAATCAAAAGATTTAGACCCCATTTCCATAACAAAACATTGTAGGTCGGGTCATCATATTAACTACCTCCTTATACGCTTAGTGTGGGTTATGGATAGTAAGGGGTATGTTACATTTCAAGAATCTATAAAAGATATATCTATAATTTCAATATAGTAAGACTATTTTGACTTTTTTGACTTTGACATTTTAGAATTTAAAAACCAATTTCAATATAGTAAGACTATTTTGACTTTTTTGACTTTGACTTTTTGGAATTTTAGGGTTTTAAATATTCAAAGTACTTTAAAATTACCTTTTAAAAATACTTTTACAAAATATATAAAAGATTTATTTATAATTTCAATATGGTAACACTATTTTGATTTTGACATTTTAGGGTTTTGAATACTTGAGGTATTATTAAACCAGCACATATTGGTGCCATAAAGTAGAAATCTTCTAGACCATATAAATGTGAGATATTTAATAAGAACTACATATTCAGTTTTATCCTTAGAATGATTTTACGAATATATTTTTTGGTTGGTTTTCTTGGCTATGAAATTGTGAATAAGTAGTTTTTGTAGGAGTTAGTTAAAGTAAATGTGACTATTTGTAAAAACAATGATGTGGAAATGTGATTGTTGTTTCATGAATAACCCGGGCATAATCTCTAGAGCATAGTGCATCGAAGTCTAGAACAAAGATTTTCACCACTTTCAAGACATTGATCGAGAAAGAAAGCTATAATTTTATAAAGATTTGATTATGTATTTTTGTAAGATTTATAGAATTTATGTACAAGATTTATCATTTATGTATTACAATGATTTAATCTGTACAGGTTTTTTTTTCCTATTGATGGTTTTGTTCTGGCCTGGCCATTGGGAAAATACAATGTCTTCTATGAAGTGGTTTCCATTTCGTAGATGGTGTCTTTCATCAACAAGTTTTTTGCTCTTGCACATTATATGGAGCACTCTGATAAGATCTATTTCTCAATATATGTTCACATACTTGTTCAGCTCTGTTTTTTACACGAGGAATTGTAATGATCCTCTCTTGTATAACATAATCTTGACTGTCACTTGTTCGGATGGAACAAGTTTTATGTATGCTATATGTATTTTATCAAATGATATTAATATATGCTTTTTTCATATTGAAAAAAAAAATAAAATTGTGTTATTTGAACTAGTTTTTTAACTGCATATATGGATTTAGCACCCTGAAAAAACTCTAGGGCACTTCGATTGTGCACGGGTTACCCATCAATCTTGTGATTTTAATAAATTCTTACCGGATTTTAGAGAAATTAGAGTGGAAAAACCCACAAGAAAAGCTTCCAAAAAGTCGCACTAAAGACAACTCGGATTTAAATTAGATCCACCAATCCCTCGAAATTCATTTCTATCAATTGCGTGAATCGCAAATGAAGTTTAAACATAAAACTTAACTTTCACTATTTTATCTTATGATTTCACATCCATAAACTCCATTCTAGGTCTAGCTTCCATCTCGTACATGCATGGATTCCCAACTTCACTAAGGGTCACACACCTCAGTTATATTAAACTTTAAAAAACTTCATGTTAAGCATTTACATTTTCAATGTAAACATTTACATTGAAAACATTTACATTTGCGGGTTATGTTTCTTAAGTTATGTTTGCAGTATTTAGGTATATTTTTATAGTATCAAGTCCTGATGGTTAGCTTAATTGGTTGAGATCTCGTTGCTAAAGCATCTCGCCATTGGAAGGTCACAGGGTTAATTCTCCTTGACACCCTTGGGTTAGGATCTTATTAGTTTGGATGGAGGGATGTGATCAGATAGATTTGCCCATATTATCTTCCCAAAAAAAATAAAAAATAAAAAATAAAAAGTTTGGATGGAGGGATGTGATCAGATAGATTTGCCCATATTATCTTCCAAAAAAAATAAAAAGATAAAAATAAAAATAAAAAAATAAAAAATAATTAAAATTAAATTGTTGTTATTGTTTTTTTACAATACCTCCTATTTTCACATTTATAACTTTAAATTATACTTTTAGGATGCATTATATTGGAATTTGTTTCTCCCTATATACGTTCATTATATTAGGTTTTGCATTTTAGGACTATGCATTAAATATGAGTTATATTAAATATTTTAATAAATTTATTAATTAAAAATATGCGTTTTTGTAAAGATTATAAATTTAGTTTAAACAAATAGAATATTGATATAACAATTTAGTATCTAGTTTCATCATAATATTAAAATTAAATTATTATTATTATTAATATATACACATTAATATATTATTTTTATTATTAAGATAAATGTATTTCTAAAATATTTTTATTATAGATATTTATAAAAATATTTAAATGTTTAATAGAAACATTTTAAATTTTTAATATAAATATTTATATGATAATAGATTTGTCAATATATATTTACTGAAATATTATTTATACCATCCTAGATACATTTTAACCTCAGATCTATTAAGCATCGATAGGGATTAAATCTATTGAGGTGCAAACCTTTTCCTCAAATTTTACACTTAAAAAAGAGGTCTGCACCTCTAGAGATTTGATCGCTATGGACACTTGATAGATTTTAGGTTAAGATGGATCTATGGTGGTCTATTCAAAAACGTTATTGTTGGCTTAGGGGGTCCTGACCTAGGTTCAAAGTTAGTTGCGCCAATGAACAAATCCCTACACTATTGGCGCTTTCGGCAACAACCCGCGTAGCGCATGCTACAGTCTCACTCGAAGCAGTATGGGGGGAATGCAAGAACCAAGTTTCTGCATCTAGAGATGAATGTGATGATGTCTTTTAGCACCTGAGATCTGTCTTTACACATATCGATAATCCCCTAGGGCTCGGTACAACCTCCAAACCTTCACGAAGGTTTGTGATCAGCTTTTGCAGACCCTTATCAGTTGATTTACCCACTTTCACGCAACGGAGAACAACCCTTAATTAGTGTTCGAATAGATCTACTTAAGTTATCCAATAAACATAACAAAATTCAACACAGTCCACGTGGAATTACATAAACATGCTTGCGTACATCATCTAACAATTATTCGATAGAATCGTGCATTATTAGATCAATATTTCATAAACACAACATTCATTCACAACATATATTGTAAGAGGAAATAAACAGAGATAAAAAAATATACACATAATATCTTCAATAGTCTTCTTTATTGATCTTTAGTTTAGGTTTACATACTCGACACTACCCTACACACTCAGCTGCAGACTCTACCTAGGCCTTTGCGCACTCAGCTGCAAAGTCTTTCTCTCCTATCTAACCCACTTCTCTAAACTAAGACTTCCAAGACTTCATTCGTTATCCATTATGACCTTCGATATATCCCTTAGACTCTCTAAGACAAACCTATTTATAGATTTTTACATACAATCCCATGGTTCGCAGACCATGGGTGGATCTCAAAACCGACTCAACTTTTACATAATCAAGGGGCTAAAGCCCCTCTGACTCCTAATCATCTATGTGCTTTGCATCCAAAAATCACAGATACTTTACATTACTTACAAAAAATACATCAAAATTGGGTTATCTTAACCCCAAAACTGACCCAGGGGGACCCCATCCCAATAGGCCCCCAACACAAAGATCGTGACTCGCCCTCGAGTCGCTCGGTTGGCACTGCGATCTTGCTGCAAAGATCTTCCAGCTCTACCTGAACTACAACAACCTCGGCAACGCTCTGTGTAGCTTCTTGCTTGAACTCTTCGACTATTTTTCCGTAGTTGGTCCTTCTACGACCAACCTCATTGTTTGTTGTGTCTGCTGCAAGCCCTTGAGCTTATCCTGAATGGTAGTCGAGATCTGATAAGCTTCTTCCAACCATGGCTCCATCCTAGCCTTAAGCAAGGCCTCCTTCTTCCGTGCTGCTTCTACCTATGTGAGGAGCTGCTTCCCCTCCTGTAATTTGGCTAGGCGCTGCACTGGTGCAATGTAGTGCATCATTGCCCTAATCTCATCGTATTGCTGCTGCAACTCCTTGATCTCTGTATTTAGTGTTTGCAGGTTTGGATCTTCCTGCATATTTGTTACCAACTCCATGTCCTACTCGAATTTTGTTGTGTATTATGCAACTGTGGCATCCAGAGTGGCCAGTCCTTGATTGTGGCTCCGTGCTGCTCCCAGACCTTTAGCGGAGTCGATGGCTGCATCTTCATTTGCAGCTCGGTGATCTTCATGTTGAGTTCAAATTGAACTCGATTAACCTCATCTTTGGCCTCGCGCACACCAACAACTAATTTTCTAATCTTCGCTTCTGGTTGCGTTTCCTCGGGAAAATGAAGCTCAGGAACTGTTTTGCATGCCTCCCGACTACTGACTCCAGTCGTGAACTGTGCACCTGGAGCGCCTCCTTTTCTTGCAGAACCCGCGTCTTCTCAGTGAACAACTACTGATTATTAACATTGATTTCGCTGACAACACTAAGTGCTCATTATTCCCTGATGCGAAGTTCCTCCATGTCTCCCTATAATAGTGCATGCAACAAATCCAGTTTCATCACGACAAGGTTTAGGCCCATTTTTGAAACTCTATCAAGGAGGGTACGCTGTTCCTCAGTGTCGGCGCGGAATGAACTTGCAGGCAAGGGGAAGACTCGCACATCCTACGACGACCACAAAATCATTTCCATGCCTGTACTTTTTCCTTGCGTTGAATTGCCTGCTGCGCCACTCACTTTCCCAAGATTTGTTTGGATCTTAGTTGCTTGGAGCTGCAACTCTCGAAGATCCTTTTGGAATCCTCCCAATGTTTATATGTAATGCTGTTCCAACTATTGCAGTACTTCTTTGGTGGTGTTGCCGACTTTGTCACCGATCTCATCCAGGTCGCTTTCTGTGAGCACCATGGGATCGACCTATTTTTTCTGGGCTTTCCGCTTCTTCCGTGATCCACCTTGCTGTTCCAACTCACGTCTTTTCAAAATGAAGGGAGTGTGCTGCCCTTCCTCGCCTCTGCCACCTTGTCCTATTTCTGTTTGTGTTTCCGGCGAAGGTGACTTGTCACCTTTCTAGGTCTTGCGTTGCTCTTGTTCTACCTTCTCCTTAGCAGCGCATTCCTTCTCGACTCGAGCCTTTTATGCAAAATCCTTCTTTTTCTACACAACCTACTTAGCTGCCTCCTTCCTTTTCTTCATGACCATACTGTTTTTACCTGTGCTTGGGCCAATAGCTAGACCTGAAGGGGCGCGCCACTCGGATGGCCAACACGCCACGACCTCCTGCACATCAGTCTCCATCACCAAGTATGGAAAATCATGCCACTTTTGTGCTGGATCCTTCCGCGCTTGGATATATACCTGATGAAAGTCTGCCTTGAAGGTTGCGTAGGCTGACAACTGTGTGTACAAGGTTGGGGACAACCTCGAGTGCTGGTTAATCACCATGCGGAGACTCGATTCCATAAGGACCCAAAAGATTTTAGTTTTTGTGATCTGTGCGAGGTCCTTTGTAGCCCACAAAGAGGCGAACTGCAATGCCTTCGGTAATCCTTCTTCCAAAGGAGGAAACTGGCTATCCTCTGACATTTCCCATGCAACCAATACAATCGAGAGTAGTAACGAAGCGTAATGAAACAACTTGGTCTCATCTCGGGCCTCGCGGCAATTCGTGAGCAATTCCTCGCACAAATATCTAGACCAGTTGAAAAAGACACCCTTCGCACACTGAGCAACTAGGGACACTACAGGTGCCGAAACTTCATCCACGTGACACTTCCTCATCATCTTTCCTGCTAATATCTGCGTGGCCAAATAAACTGCAAGGTCTGAGATAAACAAAATGGAATACCCACGCGAATTTTTCACCAGTTCATAATCCTTCTTCATCTGCTCATCAAGCTCCTTCTCCTCCGTCTTTCTGCCAAAATCCTTGGTCGGGTTCAAACCTTCATGCGACAGGTGTGTAATCCCGTGAATAAACATATCTGTGATGGGTATAGGCCATCCTAGCCATAAAATCCCATCATGTACTAGAGTGAGCAACTGGCGTATGAAAATTGTGTTAATGGGGGTGCAGTGGTAATGTGGCACCCAAAGCAAGTTGAGCAGCCCAGATTTCTCAACTCCGCGGACCCATTGCTCCATTTCCAGTGCTATCACACTCGTGTCTTATAATACACGCGCTTCATGAAGTTATCCGTCACTAAGTGTGGGAACTTAGCGTGATCCGCTAGGTCCCAGTCCTCCATCTTTAATAAGGAGACTCACGCAAGCCGTGGACCTTCAAAATGCACCTGATCACGTAGCAGGGGTGTGGAGATGGTGAATTTACCTGAGCCTGGGTCTTTGGTGATCCTTTCCTTCCCCTTTCTCAGAGGGATATACCCAGGGAGCTTTGTGATGGGCTCTACACCTTCAACATTGATATTCTCTGTTCCTTGGCCTTCTTCTGCCTCTAGGTATACAACCTTTTTCTTATCTTTTGTTGGTTGTTTATCTTTTTTTGGGTTGGTGTCGTAGTATGTTTTCTTGGGGAAGCGCGTATCTGCACTGACTTGTTTTTCTTCTCCTTTGTTGCAGGTTGCTTTCCTTTCTCCATGGATTGTTTTGGCCTTAGTGACCTCGGCGCCGTGGGCACCGTAGGTGTAGCTTCAACACTGGATATTTCAAGGCCTAGGGTGTCAGATACAACGGCTTCCAAACTCAAAGCTTCTGCAGGGTTGGTGGCAGTCATCCTCTCCTTAAATAACTCATGGTCTTCTAGGGAAACATCTGTGTGGGTGAATAATTCCTCCCAAAACGCTTGACTCCTAAGTGACAAACAACAAATTTAAGCAAAAACTCCAAGTGTGCAAAGTGTTCTCTATTAGACTGACACACATAATTTATAAGGGTTTTTGAATTCAACTTTGACATTCCCCCCAAGTTTTGACAATTAACGCTATTTTGGCAGTGGATCTTTAAATATTTTGGCATTAAATTCCGCCAACCCACTCCTCTTAACCATCTTTTGGCTGTCAAGTCATGAACAATGACTCCAATGGTCACTTTTATGCTGTGCTACGTGACACCTCCCTCCATGGAGCAACTTCCTGTGCACAACTTCATATGTTGCAACTTCACCATTTTCTGTGCAACTCGCCTGCTATGTAGCCCTCCGACCTTGGAAATGTAGTTTATAGTCCCGCTCCCTTGCAACTGCTGGGAGAACTAAGACTATCCTACTGCCATATAGTCATTGCGCAGGATCCCCTATATACAGCTTCAATCGGCTTCCATTCACTCTTCCCGGAAAAGGTTCTCCATTAAGCTTCACGAGCTGAACTACGCCTCCATATGTAATTTCTTTGATAATATATGGCCCTAGCTAATGCATTTGAAATTTCCCTGGAAACTTATTGAACTTACTATCATATAATAAGACAAAATCATTTACGTTGAATGTGCAAAGCTTGATGTGATGATTGTGCCAGGATTTTTCACTTTCCTTTTGTACTTGTTGATGGAATCTAGCCAAGAATCAGTCCTCTTCAAGCTCCATCAGCTGTGTGAGCCATTCCTCTAAGGCTTCGCAATCTGCCATTCCTGTGAGAGATTCTATGTGCAGACTAGGAATGTTATATTCCATTGGAATCAAAACTTCTACACCATAGACCAATCTGAATGGTGCTTGTCTTGTCAGCTTCTTGCAAGTAGTCCTATATGCCCATAGTACTGCAGGAATGCGCACATCCCAGTCATTTTGCTGCGCTTTACAGATCTTCGTCAGCGCGTTTTCCAAAATCTTTTTGAATGCTTCAACAATTCCATTGGCCTGTGGGTGATATGGTGTACTCTTTTGATGGTAGACATGGAATTATTTTGTCAATGCGCTGATTGTTTCATTCAGAAAGTGTGTACCTCGGTCGCTCATTAATACTTTTGGGCAGCCAAATCTGGTTAAGACATACTCAAACAACAACTTTGCTGATGCAGCCCCATGTATAATCCTTATCTAGCTACACCTCTACCCATCTGGTTAGATATTCTATCGTGGTGAAAATATAGCGCGCACCAGTTTTCTTTCCTAGGAGTTGAACTGGCCCAACAAAATCAATCCCCAATTTTCAAATGGCTTCAACGATACTTGGGGTTGTAATGGAAATTCATTCCTTCGTGATGGTCTACCCGTTCTCTGACACACATCACATGCCTTACAATACGCTTTGAAATCCTTATGCAGCATTGGCCACCATAAACCTGCGCGCAAGACCTTCTGCACAGTCACTTTTCCTACATAGTGTCCTCCCGCAGCCCCTCCATGAGCTTTAGCAAGAATGCTATTTCTCTTAAAATCTGGCACATATCTTTGCAATATCTCATCTGCACCCATATTGCAATATCTCATACGCTCTCTTCACTACACCAAAAAGCAATGATAATTCTCTCAAAAAGTCCATTCAAATTGTAGGTAGATATCTAATAAGGGGGAAGAACCAACAATCTACTCCCAAGAAAATCAACTCTAGAAGAATTTCTCCATTACAACAATTATATATAGCAAGGTTTCCAAACTATTATTATTGGTCATTGTTTCTTGCGCAAAAAAAATGGACATCAATCAAGAGAGCGTAAAGCTTATAA
The DNA here is from genome assembly GCA_031772625.1 of Pinus tabuliformis. Lineage (NCBI taxonomy): Eukaryota > Viridiplantae > Streptophyta > Pinopsida > Pinales > Pinaceae > Pinus > Pinus tabuliformis. The sequence continues at coordinate 1,104,437,978 of CM062811.1, forward strand.
TTATGACAGAGGTTCTCACTAAATCTCTAATAATAAGCTTTTAAACAATAGAATTAGAGATATTGATGGCTTCAATAATATAAATCATAATTCATTTTCTCCATTTGTAGGTTTTAATCCCGTACATAAATTACTTGCATACGAATTCTAAAACACAGAAAATAAACAATGTGAGAGTATAACACGTAAAACACATATACACAAAGATTTTCCCCTGGATCCCAAAACTGGGACTACCAGCTTGATTTTTCATTATGTTCCTTTCAATGTTACAATACATATTTATACATGCCGAAGCATCCAATACCATGGACCGAAAAACCATCGCGTCCAAAACCATGGACCAAAAACCATCGCGTCTAAAACCATGTGCGAAAAACATGCGCAAAACCATGGGTAGGTCCGCCCAACCTAACATAGGGTCCAAAACCAAAATTTTCCGGGGTGCTGCCTTGGACCCCATAGAGTGGGGTTACCTGCACCCCTCAAACTTGCTATGACTCCCCTCGCTACGCAATCGACGCAATGAAGGGGGGGGCTCCATCCCCCTCCTAACCCCTCGGTTAACTACGTGGGCTAGTCGTGGAAAGAATATAACACAACCCAACACCATTAACAAAGTATATTATAGAGCATTACAGATGCAACAAATATGAACACATCACACGAGATTGTCCTATAAAGTCAAGAGAATGGTTTTGGAAGAAAAAATAGGAAGGCTCACTAACATAATAATGTGAATTGTTTATGTATGATTGAAACAATCATAGTTAGTGGTATGTTGATAGCGGGTGTTCTAAACACATGATTGGAGTTCAAAATAAATTTATTACTCTAAAAGAATAAAAAGGAAGAAATGTGTCTTTTGGAGACAATGGATGTGTAAGAATCATTGAAATAGGTACCATAAGCCTTGAAAATGGTAGGAATAAAACATAAAATGTTTTTTATATGGAAGGACTTAAGAAATCAAGTTTATGATCTCACTTTTTGTGCTAAAGACTGTGAAATAAGGAAGACTAATTCAGGAAGATTAGTGGGAAGAGAAATAAGTACTATAAGCAATGTATATATTCTTGATGAAATTCAAGGATAAAAATGCTACATTGGAAAAATAGATGAGGGTTGGATATGGCATAAAAGGCTAGGACACTTGATATTTGATAGTTTGGTAAAAAGCAACAAAACACAAACAATGAGAGATATGCCCAAAATATCGAAACTAACAAGCACCATCTACGAATTTTGCTAACATGGGAAACATACGAGAGTGAGCTTTAAGTCAAAGGAGAGATCGACATCAACACCACTAGGGATTGTTCACACAGATCTATGTGGACCAACAAGAACACCAACCTTGCAAAGTGAAAGGTACTTGATCATGTTTATTGATTATTATACTAGAATGGTTTGGTTCTCATTTCCTAGAGAAGATTAGAAGCACTAGATACTTTTAAATCATTTAAATCCTTAGTTGAAAATGAAATTAATCTAAGAATCCAATGTCTAAGATCATGTACAAGAGGTGAATTTGCATCAAATGATTTTAATTCATTAGGTGAGAAGTTTGGAATCAAGATACAACTTTAAATTGCAAGAAATCCACAACAAAATGGGGTTGTAGAAAGAAAGAATAGATCTGTGCAATAAACAACAAGAATGATGTTGTTAGGGACCAAATTACCATATAAGTTTTCAAAATAAGATGTTGCTACAACAATGTACATCATGAACATATCACAACCTTGAGTTAATGACGTGAGGATACCGTATGAGCTATGGAAAGGTAGACCAACTTCAATAAAATATTTCAAAAATTTTGGAAGAAAATGTTACATGAAGGTAAATGATGATAAACTGGGAAAATATGACTGTAGATTAAATGAGGAAATCTTCCTTGGATACTCAACAAGAAGTAAATCTTATAAATGCTACAATAAAAGACTACACAAAGTTGTGGAAAGCATTGATGTAAGAACAAACGTAGCATGGCCAAAGAAAGAAGTATAAAATACAAGTGAGAATTCAGAAGATATCATCTATTTGGACAAAGAATAGATTACTACAATGGAAGAACAAAAACAAGAAGCACAATATCCATCCAAAACAAATTTCAAATTTGTGCGAAACATAAAAAAAAGAACCAAATTATTGGAGATGTCGATGCAAAGATACAAAACTAAAAAAGAATGACCAATACATAAGGAAAATGAAAATTTTCTTTGCTATCCAAAACAAATCCAAAGGATTTTTCACAAGCCAGTAAGGACCAACATTGGGTGAGTACTATGGAAAAATAATTGAATCATATTGAGAAAAATGAAACTTGAGAAATTGTTCCATGACAAAAATATAAAAGCGTGGTTGCGATTATGTGGATATTCAATAATAAGAAGAATGAAAAAGGACAAATTATAAGAAAATAAGGAGAGGTTTGTTTGTAAGGGCTATGCACAAATTGAAGGAATTGACTTTGAAGAAATTTATGCTCTAATTGATAGATTAGAAGAAATATGAATATCCTTGGTATTTATATGCTCAAAAGGCTTCAAACTTTATCAGATGGACGTTAAATCAACCTTTCTAATGGAGATTTAAAGGAAGGGGTATACATTGAACAACCAAAAGGCTTTGACATGTTTGAAAATAAAGACTATGTGTACAAATTGAATAAATCTCTTTATGGATTAAAACAAGCTCCAAGAGATTGGTCTACTAGGCTGGACCACTATCTTCAACAACAAGGCTTTAGAATATGGGTAGCTGATAATAATCTATAGATCAAGATGGAAAATGACAAGTTACTAATTACACTTGTATATTTGGATGATCTCATTTTTGGAGATAATAACGATGATATGAGTCAGGGATTTTCTAAGTAAATTTCAATGATTGAAAAATTATCCTTGTTACATGTCATTTTGTCACCATTAGGGAAATTACCGTCAATCTGGATCTTTCACTATCCATCAAAGTGTTTCAAAGCATTCCCCTGCAAGGCTAGAATCTAGATAATCCCAAAGAGAATGAAATTTCTGGATTACAAGGCCCAAAAACCTATTTTTTAGTACCCGTGCGGTTCCCTAGCTAGTTTCTGCGCACACATACTTGACCATTAAAGTCAGCGCAAAAGTGTGCTCTGTCTTCCACTGTGGACTGCGCACATGACTCAATGAAGGTAAAAATTAAAAAGTAAATTCTAGAATTTTTGTTGAGAGAATATTTACCAACATAAAGCTTTAAGTGGATGCTTACTCAAGCCTGATCCCTCTTTTCATGGAGCTAATTCCCTCTCTTTGTGGATCCCGAATCCCACTTTTTGAGGATCTCATCCCATAGGAAGAGGATCTCAAACATCCTCCTCTTGGCTTATAAATCAAACACATATGATCCAGGTGGATATTGGTGGCCACCTGCCAAGTCCACCTGGACCCCCACCATTGTCTTTCTCAGCATTTTCAGTTTCCTTAATTGTAGCACAACTTACTATTTTTAGCAGTTTTTCGGGTCCTGAACTTCCGGAGCCGTTTTGAGGCCCTAAACGACGTTTTTTGGGGAATCCGGGGCAACATGGGTCCATGGAATGGACCGATGTTGCCCGTTCCAACAATGATAGTGCTCGGATAGATCTTTCTAATGAGCTATTGTATGCGTCAAACGGAGATCATATGCCAAAGTTACGACCCCGGGAAGTTGATGTACCAATTTACCCCCAAACGGGCCCACAGTTTGGCGTTTCATCTCCTAGGGTTAGGTTTTGGAATGTTAAGGGTTTTCCATTGTTTCTCAACAATAAATAGGCCTTCGAGCCTCATTGTAACACAGTTCAGAGGCATGTAGCCATCACATCTCTTCTCAGAGATAAGCTACCATCGCCCTAGCTGGTTTATTTCCATTTCTGGTTGTAAGCATTTTTCAGTATTTTCCATTAATGAAATGAAGTATTATTTCCGTTGCATCTTTGTGTATATGGTTATCTCTGTAATTTGTTGCGTTCCTGTTTAAATCCGGATCAGTGGTATCAGAGCGGTCTGCTTTTTCTCTGTTTTTCTTTGCATGTCCCCAACAAGGTCGGGATATAAGGAGTTAGGGCTTGAACTGGTTGAACCTTTGCAAGACCAGCCTCGCAAATCCCGACGGCCTCCCATGGCGGACGAGAAGAAAGACGAGGGGGCAGGAGATCCCATCAAAATCTTGCTCGAAGAAGCCCTCGAGCGACAACGGAATGCGATGATGGACAGCTTTGCCCAGATCCTTCAGCGGCTACCCAGAAGCAACGCATCGGCTTCCAGCAGCTACTCTGGAAACGCCACACCCTTTAAGGTACAAGTTAATTTTGAAATCCCCATATTCGAGGGTCAGATAGACGCAGATGCCGTAGATAAATGGTTAAATTTGCTAGAGGGTTATTTTTCTGTTCATGAATTTTCGAGTCGGGAAAAGATTGTTTTTGCTCTTCTCAAAGCAGCCCCCCACGTCAAGGACTGGTGGGAAACCTACTGCGAGCAGAAGGATGAAAGTATTGGCTCACTATTTTCAGCCGCACCCACCTGGGATTCGTTCCGGGATGCCATCAAGGAGCAGTACTACCCTGTCGGAAGCTATGAGGATGAATACATAAAGTGGACCATGCTGCGGCAGGGAAGGGACCAAGACGTGCCGGAGTTCACCAATCTTTTCCATACCCTTTGCACAAAGTTGGTATCAAGGATTCGGAGCAACATTTGATACTCAAATACCGTGGTTGCCTGCACAAGTACATCCAGGAAGAAATACAATTCCTAAACATCCCCTCGCTCGGCGCAGCATACCGATATGCCGTCAAGGTCGAGCAGAAGTTTAAACAAAAGAAGCGAGACTTTGGATCTGCGAATCCAAAGCAGGGGAAAGGTGCCCCTAAACCACAGAACAAAGGACAAAGCCAAGGCGGGACAGCCCAAGACAACTAGCCGAAGCTGCAAGCAAAGAACAGCGCCGCGAAGCCGAGAAAGGACACTGGAAAATGGTGCGAGTTCCATAAGAGCTCCACTCACAACACAAGTGAGTGTCGGGCCAAGCAGTCACTGGTGGCTGAGCTGAAGGTTTCAAAATCAGATGCATGTTCCGACTCTGAGTCAGAACCCGATAAGGGGTATGAAAAAGGGAAGCAGATCATTGATGCGGATCCCAGCGCCACTGTTGCTACCGCAAAGATCCAGAAAAATGAACCCGAAGATCCAGAGGAGGAGGAGCGTCTCTTCCACTCCCAGATGTGGGTAAAGGGCTCCCCGATACAGTTCATTGTTGATAGCGGGAGTCAAAAGAACCTCATTTCGGCAGAGGTCGTGAAGCAGTTGGGCTTACCGACCACAGCACATCCACAACCATACACCATTGGGTGGCTTCACCAAGGACGAGATCTTCGCGTGAGACAGCAGTGTCGCCTTCCATACAACATCAAGCCCTTCACGGATGAGGTATTGTGTGACATTGCTCCCCTTGAAGTTTGTGATGTATTACTAGGACAACCATACTTGTGGAAGCGACATGCTGTGTATGAATCAAGGCCCCGTGTTGTTATTATTACATTGGGAAATAAGTTGTTCAGGATACCAGAGGTAGCACCACCTGCCGCCATCTCTTTGATTACTGCAAAACAATGCAGTAAGATCATTTCCAAAACCAGGAAATTTGTTTTCCTGATGATACGCCCTCAAGGAAAGAAGAAGACAGTGGCCGCGACCTCCAAACGGGGTCCCTCTGCACGACAACTACAGATGGACAAGGTTGTGGAGGAGTACGAGGACATCTTCACCTCCACGGCAGGGGTTCCTCTGCACTGTCAAGTCAAGCACTCCATCGATCTAACCCCAGGTGCGCCGCTACCCATTGGACCAATTTATCGGCGCTCCGTTCTGGAGAACAATGAAATCAAGAGGCAGATTCAGGAGCTCCTGCAGAAAGGTCACATCCGTCCGAGTTCATCGCCCTGTGGGAGCCCGATCGTGTTGGTATAGAAGAAGGATGGGACGTGGAGACTCTGTATTGACTATCGGGCGCTGAACAAGATCACTGTCCGTAATAGGTACCCGATCCCGCGGATTGATGACCTCCTAGACCAACTAAAGGGGGCGAAATATTTCAGCAAGATCGGTCTGAAGTCAGGATATCACCAGGTACCAATCGAACCCTCCGATGTGTGGAAGACTGCCTTCAAATCCAAGGAGGGCCTCTTCGAATGGTTGGTCATGCCTTTCGGATTGACGAATGCTCCTGCAACCTTTATGAGGCTAATGGATGACATCTTGCGGCCATTCACCAACTCCTTTGTAGTAGTATACTTGGATGACATTCTGATCTTCAGCCAGAGTTGGGAAGAGCACCTCCACCACATCCGACAGGTTCTCCAAACATTGCGGCAACACAAACTATGTGCCAATTTGGAGAAATGCACTTTTGGCATGACCCAGGTTCAGTATCTGGGATACATCATTGATGAACAGGGGGTGCATGTCGATCCAGCCAAGATCCAAGTCATTCGGGATTGGCCCTCTCCAACCACTCTAATAGAGCTCCGTAGCTTTCTAGGTCTTGCCAACTTCTACCGCAGGTTTGTGTTGGGGTTTTCTCATATTTCTTGGCCCTTGAGTCAAGTCACCAAGGGCGGGGCGAAAGAAAAATTCTTTTGGTCTGAATCTCAATAGAAGGCATTCAGGGAGTTGAAGGATCGCCTCTGCACGGCACCAGTGCTCGCGTTACCAGATTTACAACAACCATTTGAGGTCGAGACAGATGCCTCTGACTATGCTATTGGGGCAGTCCTTACTCAACATGGACATCCAGTGGCATATCACAGTGAAACACTTTCAGACACAGTTCGGAAGTACCCCACTTATGATAAAGAGATGTATTCCATTGTACAGGCCTGCCGACAATGGAAGCATTACATTTTGGGGAAGGAAACGGTCATCCACACAGACCACCGACCTCTGCAGTTCATACAGACCTAAGGGAAATTGCAGAATGATCGCCATCAGAAGTGGTCTACATACCTGCAAAAGTTTCACTTGAATATCAAGTATAAAAAGGGTAGCACCAATAATGTTGCAGATTGCCTCAGTCAACCATCGATCATGGCGCTAACCACCGTGCTCAACTCTTGTGGGCACGAGACTTCTGATTGGCCACTTCTCTACAAAAGCGACCCAGAATTCGGCCACACATACCAGACACTCTTGGAGGGTCGGCATGTTGCAGATTTTCACCTCCAGGATGCCCTATTATGCCACCTCGGTCACCTTTGTGTTCCTTCAAGCGAGCGTGCCAAGATGATTTGGGAAGCACACTACAGTCGGGCTGCTGGGCATTTCGGGGTCAAGAAAACAGTGGCAGTACTGCAAAATTATTTCTATTGGCCGAATCTTCGACAGGATGTTGGGAAGTACATCCGATCATGTACTGCCTGTGCCATTGCCAAACCGACCATTAAGAAGCACGGCCTCTATACCCCGTTGCCTACCCCTAGTCGACCTTGGGAATCCATCTCCATGGATTACATGTCAGGCCTTCCTTCCACTAAGCATGGAAATGACTGTGTTTTTGTGGTCGTCGACAGGTTCTCGAAGATGGCCATTATGATGGCCTGCAAGAAGAATATCACAGCAGAAGCCACTGCTAAACTCTTCTTTGAACGAGTGTGGGTGCACTTTGGGATCCCACAGTCTATCATCTCAGATCGGGACAGTCGGTTTCTCAGCACATTTTGGTCCAGTCTCTGGTCAATGCTGGACACCAAACTCACGAAGTCCACAGCCTTCCATCCTCAAACTGATTGCCAGACAGAGGTTGTCAACAGGATGATTGTGCACATTCTGCGCATGTATAACTCAAAGCATCCACGCACATGGGACGAGAGCCTCCCCTATGTTCAGCACAGCTACAACCGAGCTCTTCACAGCTCCACTGGCCATAGCCCTTTTCAGGTGGGTTTGGGATTCCAGCCACTATGCCCCATTGATGTGGCCATGCCCCTTGCAGCTACTCACATGAATTCAGCTCATGTCCAGTCCGAAACAGATAAGGCCACCAACTTCATTGAGCGCATCCAACATATTCGCCAGCAGGTCCATGACATTCTTGAGAAATCAAATACCAAGTACAAGCAGCGACATGATCAACACCGGGTGCCACACAAGTTTCAGGTGGGCGACAAAGTCTGGTTGCATTTGCAAAAGGAACGCCTTACTGGAGCCTATCGGAAATTGAGACCACTCCGATATGGTCCTTACACCATTACTAAGGCTATGGGAGACAATGCATTTGAGCTCGACATTCCCCCATTCCTTGGCCTGCACCCAGTGTTCAATGTGGACTGCCTTCGGCCATACTTTCCACCATTGCTAGACACATCCGACATTGCAGAACAGCTCAAACCCACAGAATTAAATCCAGATTGCATGGAACAAGCTGCAACTGATCGGATCATGGACACACAGATCAAGAACACTCACCAACAGAATATCCAACTGTATCGAGTTGTCAAAGCAGGCCAACTCCTTCAGCAGGGCAAGTGGCTCACCAGGGAACAAGTTCAACAGAAGTTTCCTCATCTCATGGAGGAGCTCAACGCAATGGGGACCATTGCTTCCTAAGGGGGGAGGAATGATCCAGGTGGATATTGGTGGCCACCTGCCAAGTCCACCTGGACCCCCACCATTGTCTTTCTCAGCATTTTCAGTTTCCTTAATTGTAGCACAACTTACTATTTTTAGCAGTTTTTCGGGTCCTGAACTTCCGGAGCCATTTTGAGGCCCTAAACGACGTTTTTTGGGGAATCCGGGGGCAACATGGGTCCATGGAATGGACCGATGTTGCTCGTTCCAACAATGATAGTGCTCGGATAGATCTTTCTAATGAGCTATTGTACGCGTCAAACGGAGATCATATGCCAAAGTTACGACCCCGGGAAGTTGATGTACCAATTTACCCCCAAACGGGGCCCACAGTTTGGCGTTTCATCTCCTAGGGTTAGGTTTTGGAATGTTAAGGGTTTTCCATTGTTTCTCAACAATAAATAGGCCTTCGAGCCTCATTGTAACACAGTTCAGAGGCATGTAGCCATCACATCTCTTCTCAGAGATAAGCTACCATCGCCCTAGCTGGTTTATTTCCATTTCTGGTTGTAAGCATTTTTCAGTATTTTCCATTAATGAAATGAAGTATTATTTCCGCTGCATCTTTGTGTATATGGTTATCTCTGTAATTTGTTGCGTTCCTGTTTAAATCCGGATCAACATACTAGAGGGTTGGGGAGGACCACTGAAGGTAGGCTTATGCTGCTGAAATAGGGCTAGAAGGATTGTCATCCAAGGAGAAGGTTGGAGATCATGGGAAGAGGCTTGTGACATCAAGGAAACCAAGTTGTAAGCTTGTTCTCCTTTGAATTCAATACAAAGCAACTGTTATTTCCTAATTGTGTTTATTTTGATGTTATTTGTGAGATTTCTTGATCACTCACATGGTTTATAACTGATTATTTATTCAACTAGATGATGTATGTTAATTTAAGAACTTCATTAACCTTTAATTTTATATTCGAGCTGCTTTGATGTCTTTGAATGTTTTTGTATATTCATATCTCTTTTGGAGCATCATGGAGAAGTTGTGGAAAGCATTGGGAAATCTTCTAAGGCACTGAGGAAAAGCTAGCTGTGGAAAGTACTGAAATGAGTTCAACAAGCACATCGCTAAATAGGTAAGTGATTCTTCGCATACTACATATTTCATGTTTCACTCATAAGCTAAGGAAAGGTAGCAATTATTTTGATGTTTGTTACTAGGTTTTGTTGGAAATCTAGGGAGATTATTCTTGTCCACAAGAAGGATTAGTCCGCCTAATAAATTGGCGATCATACTAGGGAACGTCTCATTTTTCATCATCTCCTTGTTTTGACTTTTGAACCTTTTCTCATAGCCTTGTCTGAGTGTTTGAAAGACATTAAAAGTTTCGAAATTGTGATTTGTTTGGTTTTATTTTTATTTTTTCTAAAATTTTCCCGAAATCAAATTTCATCTTTATCAACAGAGTGTATATCTATGCACTAAGCCTTTAGCAACAATGCGCATGTGCACTAGATCAAACTGTTTTCTTGCGAACATGCCTGAAATTTTTGAAAATTTGAGTTTTCCTTTCACGAATTCCATGAAATTTTGTTTTGTATCCTTGATTACACTTGTTTACACCTTCAAAAAGTTGCTATCAGTTCAATTGAGCGTTGTGAAAGAGTCTTCTTGAAAATTTCTTTATTTCATGAATTAGGGTAAAAGATGCATCTGGTGTTTTGTAGATATATCAAAAGAAGGATTGGTTGGTCTTGATTTTTTGTCTTCCTGTCTTTCTTCTTTCAAACAAATCAGATTTAGTGTTTTATTTTACCTATTTGTGAAAGATTATTTCGTTAATGAAAAGTAATGTTTTTCGAGAATGAGTATTTTTTATGAAAGTGCTTCTTTTGCTGAACTTGAAATGAAAATTTATTCTTTTTTTAGTGCTGAAGTTTTTCAAAATTGTACTCTAGACAACATTAAATTCATAGCATTCATTTGAAGAAATTCATTTTAAGGATTTGATTGGTTTCCTTATGCATTTTGAAAATTTTGAGTGATTGTATGTTAAAGGAAAGTTTCATGGTTTTTGAGTTATTGGGTGAATTGAAATATTAAAGGTTAATTTATGCATTTGGGTCATTCGAAATTGAAAATTTGCATTCATGAAAAGGGATATGGTGAATTTAGGAGTTTTTTCATTTTCTTTCAAAAATTGAAAAGACTCTCTTTACCCTAATTAGAAATTCATCGAAATGAAAAGATCACAATATCATGTTCGATTGCATTAAGGTTTTGGGTCAGGTCATAACACCATCAATTTCACATCCATTTACCCATTGAGTAAGTAGAAACTTAAAAAAAAAACGCTAATAAAATCAATTTAGAATTTTTATTATTTTAGGGCTCTTTCCACCTACATTAGATCAGTTTGTAGGGATTTGGAATAGGAATGTGAGTTAACTTTCCAAAGTTGCAAACAAACACTAGAATATTGCAATAGGGAGTAAATCCATTTATTGCAGTTTGGCTACAGGAAGCTCCCCTTACAAAGAAGTTAAGCACGATATCATATAAGACCCAATGGAATGATTGACCCCACTTCATTGGTTACAATAGAGTGATTTACATGTATTAAAAATGGTGCCTAAGGGAACTTGGGAGTCATAAGTAAATCTCATATTTGTAGAATTTCCCACTGTAGATCAACAGACTATGCAATATACTAAAGCAAAATACAAGATCTACTTCTACAACAAACTTGTGGAAGCTAAATCGATTTTGAGCAAGATCAAATAGAACACATATAACAAAGAATGAGAAAACAATCCAACATGAACATAGAAGAATACTCTGGGGAAAGCCTCAGCTAAAAACCCCAATCTCTGTATTATCATACAAGTGGAAATATGTCTGGATTACACAAAGCATTAGCTCACAAGCTATCCTACTCTCAGTACAATCCAACAATACTGCTCATAGACTGAATAGACACAAGATATGCCTTCCCCCAGCCCTCCAAGCCTACTATTTCCTTGCGCAGTTTCTCTTGGGGTCCAATGCTTCCACCTGTGTGAAATTGGCCTCATCACACACTCATCAAACTCAAAAGTAATTGCACAATATCCAAGGAATGAATTCCTTCTGCATGCAAGAGATATCCTCCATGGAATATTCCTACAACTGATAGTACACTGTCCCATCATCTGATCTCAACTGGGCCTCTGACTGAACTGACATGCATGAGTTATTTATGAGAGAATATTCAGTTATCTGAAGTGCAGCAGTTACATGCATGCATGCATTAATTAACTGAACTCATAATTAGTTCCACAAACTGTTGGAACTAATCTAACTGGACTTAACTCAGATAACTGAGCTAACGAATTACAACTTAAAGTGAAACTCGTCCCGATCTCCTTTAATCAAGGGATAACTTCCTCAATTAATGGAGAAACTGTTGCATGTCTTCACATAGATTTCATGTTTGATTTCCTACAACTAATTAACTCAAGATGAATTAATTAATTATTTTACAAACAACTGCTAAGATCAAATTCGAATTTTAATTCTCAATTTAAGTTTAGGGATTAAATAAAATTGGAATGTATCCCAAAATTCTATTTATAACAGTGCTATTTTTAGCATTTCTTATTGCTATTTTCAACACTCCCTCTCAACAAGAAAGGGATTATCAGTCACCCAATCCTGTCTCTGTGGAACTCGAACTTGCATTTTGACAATGCCTTAGTCAAAATATCTGCATCCTCTTCCTCGGTCGAAACATACAACAACAACATGATCCTCTTCACCACACAGTCTCGAAGATGATGGTACCAGATATCGATGTGCTTGGACCTCATGAAATACTAGATTCTCAAAGAGCTTGATACTACTCTGATTATCACAGTAGATCACAGTTGGATCCATCCTCTGACCAAACAATCCCACTAGAATCTTCCGCATCCAAATGGCCTCGCATGTTGCCTGACTGGAAGCCATGTATTCAGCCTCTGCTAAGCTAAGTGCAACTAACCTCTGTTTCCTGCTGTACTAGGAAACTGTAGATGAACCAAGGTTGAATATTCCTCCAGAAGTTCTCTTTCGGTCTGATGGACTCCCAGCCCAATCTGCATCTGTGAAGCCCTGAAGCTTCACTCCCTCTGTTCGTCTGTACCAGCTAGAGGAGTCTGCATGGGCTTGCACTTCTCCATGTGGAACCGCCTGAGTATCTCATTGGCATACTTTCCTGGAGACACAAACACTTTCCCATCCTTCTGCCACACTTCCATGCCTATAAAGCAGTGAATAAGACCCATGTATTTCATCTTGAACTCTCTTGCAAGGTCCTCCTTGCAAGACTTGATCAACTGATCATCACTTGTCAAAATCAGATCATCCACACAAAGAACAATGATCAATGGATTACCTTCTACCATGATGTGGTAAAGGTTCGCATCTTCTTCACTCTTGGTGAAGCCCAACCCAGTGAAATAGCTGTCAATCTAGGTGTACCAAGCATAAGGTTCTTGCTTCAGCCCGTACAAAGCCCTCTTGAGTCGGCAAACATGAGCCTCACGATTGAAGGTCTCAAAACCTTCCAATTGCTCGATGTACACCTCTTCCTCAATCTTCCCATTGAGGAACGTTGTCTTCACATCCATCTGATGGATCTTCCAACCCATCTAAGCTGATAGTTCCAACATCGATCTGATAGATGAGTACCTTGCTACAGAAGCAAAAGTCTCATTGTAGTTGATCCCCTCAACCTATGAGAAACCACAGGCAACAAACCCTGCCTTATGTTTCTCAACACTGCCATCAGCTGCCTGCTTTACTTTGTTAAGCCATCTGGAACTCACCACTGACTTTTCCTGAGGTCTTGGGACAACATCCCACACACTGTTCAGAATGATAGAGTCGTACTCCTCTACCATAGCATCAACCCAGACTGGTTGTTGCACTGCCTCCTCGAATGAAGAAGGTTCAGACTCTACACACTCCCCAACCAGGGCCATGTAACCAGTGTACCACTCGGGTGACCTCCTCTATTGGCGCTGAGAAGATGGATGTCCCACATCGTCTTGTGCATCCAACATCGACTTGTCAGCTTCCCTTGAGAATTTCCACCCATATCTGGAAGACTCATCATGAGTGGATGTCTCCACTCCCAGATCCTCTGCATGCGGCTGCTCCGCATCAATCTGAGGCTCCTCCTCCCTAGGAACTGAAAGTTCCTCCTCTGCATGCAATTTTAGCTCCCTCTCAAGTGATACTCGCATGGCTTTCTGCTCGTCAAACTTCAGATCTCTGCATACCACTATCCTCTGACTGGTAGGCAGGAACACCCGATAGTTGTGCGGTGTATCAGTGTACCCCACAAGTATCCCCAACTCAGCTGTTGGATCTAGCTTCTTTTGGGAATCTTTGGTCACATGGTAATAAATCGATGATCCAAAGATCCTAAAGTGACTCACATCTGGTCGCTTCCTGGAAAAAGCCTCCATAGGTGTCTTCATTCCCAGTATACGGTGCGGGCTTCTGTTCTACAAGTATACTGTTGTATTACATGCCTCAGCCCACAAATGAAGTGGTAGGCTTTGGTCATGCAACATTGCTCAAGCTGCTCCCACAGTCGGTATGTTCTTCCTTTCGGTCACCCCATTATGCTGTGGGTTATGGGGTGCTGTCAACTCCCGTTTAATTCCTTCTGCTGTGCAGAAATCCTTAAACTGTTGGGAGACATACTCTCTACCATTGTCGCTATGCAAGGCTTTTATTTTCTTTCCAGATTCTTTCTCTGCCAAGGCTTTAAACTCACAAAACCTCAAGAAGTTCTGATCCTTCATTTGCATAAAGTAGATCCAGCATCTACGAGAAAAATCATCAATAAAAATAACATAGTACCTTTGTTTAGTGGTGGAGGCTGTAGAGAATGGTCCACATACATTTGTGTGAACTCGCTCCAGGATTTCTCCAACTCTATTGTCTTGATCCCGAAAGGAAGATTTCACATACTTACCCAAAGTACAACCTTTGCATGTATCTGTCTGCTCCAGTTTTCCCTTGGGAAGTTCGGTAGAAATCTGTTGCATTATCTTCAAGGCCCCATGGTGCAAGTGGCCCAATCTTCTATGCCATAGCTCGCCAACATCTTGGCTTTGCACCACCTCTGCTTTGGATTTCAATGCAGCATAGTCGTCTACCTCCAGTTTGTAGAGATTCTTTACTCAAATCCCAATCCTCTTGGTCTGTCCAGTACCGATATGCCTCAGGAATACCTTTCCTTTAGTAAATACTACATCATAGCCTTTGTCTTCTAGCATAGCGATAGACACAAGATTCTTCTTTAGACCCAGTACATACTTTACATCAGTCAGGGTGAGAGGAGCTCCATGCTCCCTCTGAAACACAACTGTACCTTCACCTAAAACACGGTACTTTCCATCATTTCCCATCTCGATCCGCATCTGGAGATCCTTCTCTTCCAGGGTACTGAAAATATTCTTGTCCCCGAACATGTGGAAAGAGGCTCCACTATCCAGGTACCAAACACATCCCACCATGGATGAAACCATGCATGCGATGAGAGAGAAATTCAATTCAAACTGTGAGGACAGTGCCTCACCATCTGATCCCTTTGAGGATCCCTTCTTGGATTTCTTCTGTGGACAATTTGTAGCGTAATGGCCCACCTCATGACAATGAAAGAATCACACTTTCGATTTGTCAAACTTCTTCCCACCATGGGAAGAACTGGATTTGGGATGGGACTCCTTCCCTTTCCCTTTCCTCACCTTACTCGCTAAGGCTAGATTTTATTCATCATCTTGCTTTGATGAATATCCATCTTTGGTGCTTCTTCTTATCTCCTCCTGCATCAGATCCGACCAAATTCGTTCCCAATCTGGCAGTTTCTCTCTTCCATTAACCGAGTATTGGTAGCTATGCCAGCTCTTAGGAAGACCAAGGAGAGCAAGACTCACCATGTCATCATCGGCTGTTGTGATCCCTACACTTCCAATCTCATCTCTGCAAGTGGTGAGCTTGTTCAGATATGTAGAGATCGTGTCGCCCTTTTCACACTTGATTTTCCAAAGCTTGTCTTTTAGCGCCAACTTCCTCTGATTGCTGCTATTCTGATATAGATCTTTCAATGTTTTCCACATTGAAAATGGTGCCTCCTTCCCATGGAGGCTCGAGACAATGTGGTCTCGAACTCCCTCCAGGAGGATTCTCCTCGCTCTAGCCACACATTTCTTCCATTCCGCCAATTCTATAGCATTAGCCGCTACTGGCTTAGGGACTTCTTGATCAATGAAGTCCTTTAGACCATTGTCCTCTAATACTACTTCCATGCGATCCTTCCAGGCTATATAATTAGAGCTGCCCTCAAGGGCATACTCGAGTCTTAAACCATTGAACGCCATTGGTGAAATTTGGGATGTGATAAGAATTTGAATTCTATAATCAGGAACTTCAAACTTCGAACTTCTCCCTTCTTTGTATACTGTTCTTCACTTTGATCACCGTTGCTCTAATACCATGTAGAATTTCCCACTGTAGATCAACAGATTATGCAATATACTAAAGCAAAATACAAGATCTAATTCTACAACAAACTTGCGGAAACTTAATCGATTTTGAGCAAGATCAAATAGAACACATATAACAAAGAATGAGAAAGCAATCACACATGAACACAGAAGAATACTCTAGGGAAAGCCTTAGCTAAAAACCCTGATCTTTGTATTATCATACAAGTGGAAATATGTCCAGATTACACAAAGCATTAGCTCACAAGCTATCCTGCTCTCAGTACAATCCAACAATACCGCTAACAGAATGAATAGACACAAGATATGCCTTCCCTAAGCCCTCCAAGCCTCCTATTTCCTTGCGTAGTTTCTCTTGGGGTCCAATGCTGCCACTTGTGTGAAATTGGCCTCATCACACACTCATCAAACTCAAAAGTAACTGCGCCATCTCCAAGGAATGAATTCCTTCTGCATGCAAGAGATATCCTCCATGGAATATTCCTGCAACTAATAGTACACTATGCCATCATCTGATCTCAACTGGGTCTCTAATTGAACTAACATGCATGAGTTATTTATGAGAGAATATTTAGTTATCTGAAGTGCAACAGTTACATGCATGCATGCATTAACTAAATGAACTCACAATCAGTTCCACAAACTATTGGAACTAATCTAACTAGACTTAACTCAGATAACTGAGCTAACTAATTACAACTCAAAGTACAACTCATCTTGATCTCCTTTAATCAAGGGATAACTTCCTCAATCAATGGAGAAACTGTTGCATGTCTTCACATAGATTTCATGTTTGATTTCCTACAACTAATTAACTCAAGATGAATTAATTAATTATTTTACAAATAGATGCTAAGATCAAATTCGATTTTTAATTCTCAATTTTAGTTTAGGGACTAACTAAAATTGGAATGTATCCCAAAATGCTATTTATAGCAGTGCTATTTTTACTATTTTTAGCATTTCTTGTTGCTATTTTCAACAAGATTAACCATGTTGAGGAACTTTCAAGGGGATTGAGCTTTGTTACTCTTCCCTTGCATGTACGTCCAATCTGTGACTAACCTTAGAGACCATAATCTTAGGGCTAATACCCAAGGTGACGACAGAGGGGAAGTCTTTGTTGTACTTGGAACAAACATTGGCTAGACTCACTTGGACCTTTTTGGTGGGTATTATTCACTCGATATGGCATAAGTGAAGTTATTTGTACCAGATTGTGTACATTAAGCAGGTTTTCAGTGTAACTGGTTCCACCCGCTCTACCTTTATCCAATTTTCACATTGATCTCTCTGACATTGGATTTCATCACCAACTAGTGATTTTGCTTGGAAAAATTTGTTTGCATGGTTTGACTCCTTAGATTGACTAGCATGTGTTATTTGTTTTTTTTACTTTTTATAGACCTTAGGAGTGGATTGTGAAAATTATTTGAATTCTTAATAAAAATTCATCGTGGTTGATTAACCGAGGCATTCACGTAGAATTCAGGGTTTACCCCTTGAATATACACCTAGTCAATTGGAGAAGATTAAAACTGAGAAGTTAAAATCAACAGGATCTGGAACCTCAGATCAACCTAAGACATCTACAATTGTAGAATTTGAGACAATAGAAACTGAAGTGATTCAAACTCATGAAGTAGAATCAGGCTTAGTTCAATTTGGGCCAGAAGTTACTGAAGTTATTCAAAGAGAATCTGATACCGAAGAAATTTCAGACATAGAACTAATTGAACTAGACGTTGAAGAACCTAAATCTGATATTTCTGAACCTGAATCACCTTCAGCTGTTATAGCCCCTACTCCTGCACCACCTTCACCTCAAAGGAGGCTTATAATTACATCTGGTCTACCTCCTGGTCTTATTAGTATTGAAGATATTATTAGAGAAGATGAGGAAGAATCACCACATACTTCTGTTACTACATGTGAACCAACAATTTTTACAAGACTTCCCTTTGATCATTTCTGACCAAATCCTTGGTATTTCACCCCTTAGACTCTTTAGGTCAAGGGATTCCACGTTATCACACGCCTTTCTACTTTTCACCAAGACAAAACATGTTGGAAATTCCTCATGAGAGTTAACCCACTGATACCTCTATGTATACCATCTCTCCAGAGTCATTATTATATGGTGGTCTTTTAGTTCACGCTGGGTACTAGTCACTTAATATAACTTTTTCAGGAGCCAATCCTTCCCCTCAAATTTCTGCTTGGTCATTTGGTTTATCTACCACTATTGTTCATAAAATGACTTCCATGCCTGAAGTTCCTTTGGCATGAGACCAATATGTTAATATGGCATCTGGTAACTTAGGAAATCCTCAAGTAACCCCAACTGGCATTTATTATCTTCATTAGGGGAACCACCTTATCCTCCATCTGGAGGACAACCTATAGTTGGGTCATATCCTATGGTTGGAGGACAACCTTTTGCCAAAACTTATACAAATTTTGGTTAGGTACCTTAGGTCAGTCCAAGTCAACCTATTGTGTCACAATCCTTGACTGGTGCTCCTTACCCTAGGATGAATACTATTTGAAACCTCACTTTTCTCAACAACCTATTCAAGTTGCTTCACAAGTGCCAATTTATCAACATGTTCAGCCTATTGGACAATCTATTCTAAAAATACCTATTCAAAGTTTTTCAATACCTGTCCAACACTTAAAGTTACATAAGTAAATCTTTAAATAACACAGCCATTGTTACTACTTAGCAGCATATATATAACCATGAGAGAATGAGACCGACAACTTCATTACATAATTTCAATAGAAGAGAAACATACAAGAAATGCAGTTTACAGAGGATAAAACATACTTCTTACAACCATGATTGGAATCACCAAAGAGTTTCATTAATCCTCAAAATGTGTCCAATATACCAGTCCATTACATTTAGCCATACATCGCTCGAGTCCCTCATGAACAGGTAATTAGAACCAAAGTGGAATCACAGAATTTGGACCACTGCGGGTGCAGAATTCTACAACCTATATTAAGTCTCTCTTTCTGCCGCTATTTATAAGGAGAGGGGACGCTTTGGAAAAAAAATACAAAATATCACAGCCCGAGCTCTAGCTGTCTCGACGTGTGAAGGCTGCTACCCAAAATGATTTGATTCCATTCTTGAAAATATAGAAATTACAGAATAATAAGAAAAAGGAAAACAAAATGATGATGGGAGGCAAATATCTCATAGACGCCCCTATTATGGCCTTTGCTCAGGCCACATCTCTACCTCAATGATCCGGCCAGTCCACCCGTGGCTTTCACTTTAACTGTTTGGCTTCACCACTTTTTGGAGTTGGTAGCGATCAACTGTGTTGGCTTTTCACAGAGTGGAAGTAGAGATTGATTTGGCAGTCTTGCATTGTATGACTGATTGGAGCTCCATGTTGAGGCATTAAGTCTTCCCTGAGCCCCATACTGATTTTCCACTGCTCCATGCCTTCATTTAATAGTGCAACTACCAACCCATATGCGTTCCAATATCTGTACCATGTTATCATAATGCAACATGCCTCATAAAATAACCATGGTGTGATATCATGGATTCTCCCGTATGGGCACTTAACACTACAAAACATTGTGAAATGATGAGTTCCGATCCATTTAGGCCTCTTTTGCTTTGAGCCGTTTCAGTACTTTTTTCGTCATACGGCTGGGGCTATGGCTCCGTGCTTAGAAAAATATCAGAGCTCGGAAAATCGAGACTTCACACTGAAAAAGTTTCATGAAACAACAAACGCTGATCACCTTTTTTGTTTAGCTCTTGGTTCTTTGGATCTTCCTATGACCATAGGCTAGCCCTTATAGTGGCAGTTTTCAATCAGCGATTTAACTTTGGCACACAACACTTGACTTCGCCAATCGTCAAAATCTGACCACCTTTTCTGCTTAACCCTTGGTCCTTTGGCGCTCCGCGTGACTGTAGGCCAACCCCCATATCAGAGCCCCCAATTGGAGGTTTGCAATTGACGATTTCATTTTGAGGCACAACATGCTGCAACAGCTGATCTATGATCTCCAATATGTGACATCATTACTGCCATGTGGTGCTTCCTAAGTGGTGACATGTGTTGCCTGGATATGTCCCCATAGCACCCTGAAAATGCCAAATCAACATGCCACATGTCCACCGTACTGCCATGTCAAGGAGACATCAACCACCACATGTCCCTTATCGGAACCAATCATATTCAACCATGTGGCCCCCTAGAGGAGAGAGAAAAGGCCCAACCTCTCTGGTTTTGTGACTAGATTCATTTTTAAATGCTTCTTTGAACTTTCCCGACGCTTTAACACTAGAGGCTCAATCCTGGAAAATTTAATCGCAATCGAAAATTCATGCAATATCAAAACTTTAAAAGTTTGTGACTTTTTTGATCACCGATTGCAATGCATTGATCTCTTGATGCTCAGATGCCTTGGACCTCCGATATGTTGGATCATCGATGTGCGAGATCTCCGACATGCGGGATCACCAATGTGCAGGACAACCGATATGCAGGATAACCGATATGTAGGATCGTTGATATGTCGGGACCCGAGATTTTAGCCTTAGGCATTTTCTCCTTTTTTTTTGGTTTTCAAAAGAGCAACTTCAATCTGTTCTAACTTTTGATTTCGGAGTCCTTTTGAGGAGTTCCATATACCATGGGAAAGCTAATTCCGAGAAATATCCATTTGAGGGGGTTCGATTTAGCTTTGAGGGATTTTGTGGCATGAAAGATGGCTGCAAAATTTTCTATTCTTTTGTACGTTGGTCAGTTGAAAACAAATTTTGCAGCGAGTGACAACATTTGCTCCAATTAGGGACAATGCTTTACTGGCAAGGTGTTGAGAACCTGCAAGCCAGTAGCCTTCACCATTGGGCATGGAGTAAAAAATATAATGAAACCATAAAACCAGAAAAATCTTGATGGAACTTTATTTGCTAGGAGTCATTTCCTCATCCAACTAAAATGCATAAAAGTAAATTCTAACAACTATAAAATAAATGTTGCTCAGCTAATGAGCTTATTTATGTACAAATCCTACTTATGTACTAGGCATCAATTCACCCATTTAGGTCCACCTTCCAATGACACCAGCCCAACATCCAAGTACTGGACCTTATGCCTCCATGCTACTGGAATTAAAAAATCAAAACAAGTATGCACCCTGAAAGATCTTCTGACAAAAAAATTGATATGTGCCCCCAACTTGATTCTTGATGTTCAAATATTTTAATCTCCTCCATGAACCTTCTAAATGGGATTTTAATTGAGGAATATTGTTGCAGGCCAAAGAAATATGCCACGTAGTCAGCTATCGGATCATCGACCTAATGAGAGAAAATTGCAGCTGCCTCATTTTCTTGAATAGTATGCTGACTAGTATCTTATTGGTTGGGGTAGACACTGATACTACTTGGCTCTTTTTATTTATCCCAAATGGGCCTGGAGGGGGAGGGAGACTTCTCTTCTTTGAGGGCCTCAAGCTTAAGACAATTGGGATCTAAAGGCCACTTTCCCTTATCAGTTACCTTAGGAGGCTCTGGGGAAGGAGTACCTTCATTTTGATCTTTCCCTATCGATCTCTTTCTGGTTGACCTCAGATAGTATTTCTTTTGCATCTGATCCTCATGAGATGAATGAGTTGTTTACAATGATCATCGATCTCATCATCATTAAACATTGCATCAATATCCTCCTCCTCTTCTTCATATGCTCTGAGTTCTTGTTCTTTATCAGAGAAAGAGGAACATAATTTCCCCCGAACTTTATTTTCACCTGGTGTCTGTTTCTTTGGATCATCTTCTATATATAGTGGAGGATGAGTGTGATCTTCCTGTTTGTTTTCTCCCCTTGTAATATCTGTAGGGGAGGCCTTCTATATTAAGGATTTAAACATGGATTAGAATCTTGGAAGTTTTGTTGGTTTATACTTTCTAACTCTAGTTTTTGACGTCTATAAAAGGAGTTCTTTATTAACATCCCCATCTCTTCTATCTTCTCCTCCATGTCTTGACAGTGGTTTCGTCAGAGTGTTTACAATTAAGATTTAGATAATGGAGTTTCCAGGGTGTTTATAATGAAATTCAGACAGTGGATTCGCCAAGGTGAGAGATCTTCAACCCACACTTCCCTTGCTCACCTAACAGAGGGAATGTAAAGATTTGTCGTGCCTAGGGAATATTATTTCAGTTTCTTCCCCGAAAACGATGCCAAAAAGATGTTGTCATTGCCGGGACTATCACACAATGGTTATTTAGGCAGTGGAGTTTCCAAGGTGAGAGATCTTTAACCCACACTTCCATTGCTCAGCTAACAAAGGGAATGTAAAGATTTGTCGTACCTAGGGAAAAATATTCTAATCTGTTCCTCGAAAATAGCGCCAGAAAGATGTTGTCGTTACCAGGACTATCACATAATGGGTATTCAAGCAGTGGAGTTGCCAAGGTGAGAGATCTTCAACCCACACTTCCCTTGCTCACCTTGTCCTGTTGTATGATCAAGAGTTTGATAAGTTAGGGTCTGTGCAGTTCGAGCCAATGTGGCTAGACCCGTACATTGTTAAACATGTTATTGCTAAAGAAGCCTACGATCTTATTGATTTTGATGGAGTTTTGTTGGCGCAACCTAGAAATAGGTTGTACCTCAAAAAATACTATGCTTAAGTCATTTTTGCACAGTCAACTGTGTACATACTGTCTATAGCTGTGTTGAGTGGGTTTGTAGTGTGTTCCCTTCAGAGTTTCCTACTGTTTCTATTAATATTTCTTTACATTTGAATTTCCAATGTCAGTATCCCTTCAACCATATGTTGGTTATGTTGATGTTTCTAGTCATAGTACTTGGAACCTTTCCTCCATGATGTGGGCTATATATGATCTAAGTGGTGAGTTATTGAATTTACAATGGATTTGTATCGATCAATCTACCAATAACATCGATGAGTATAGCGTAGTGATCAGACTATTGTTTGATTATATTTCTGATGGTATCTTCCATATCGTAATCAGACTTGACTCACAACTTGTAGTACTACACTTGACTAATGTCTATTCAGTTAGACGTCCAACTATGCTTCATATGTTTTTAAGGGTTTTCCTTCTGGAAAGACATTTTGATTATATCCAATATCAGAGCATTCTTAGAAGTCTAAATACATTGATAGATGCATTGGAAAATCATGTTTTAGACAAACATTTGTGACATATGAAAATTAAATTCAATGCACATCACATACATTGAACAAGATAATATAACACATGAGAAACACTAATAAGTAGATAACTATATATATAAAGTTTGGTTTTACAAAATGATGTGCTTGAGACACATATGGCCACACATCCTATCATATCAAAAATACATGTAGTAAAAATATGGCTCTATAGCCTCCTATTAGACTAATCATGATGGTGCTGATGGTAATAAACAATTGCATGAGCTACTTTGCACAATAGTTGACTAATATGCTTAGGCATCCCGATAGTATGTCATTTTAGTCTCATAGGGATCTAGTTGACCCTAGTCTCTGGAATGCCATGGGTCAATCCCTTGACATGTCGCTCGAAATCTGCAAGAGTCTTATCCACATTGAGATCCTATAACACCTTTGGTGGCCCTGCAACAACCTATACTCCAACCTGTGCCTGTTGTGGGTCTCCAAGACGCTGAAGATAGGATGAACCCACTGGTTAAATGGCTCCAATGTATGCATGTAAAAATCAATAGTTAGTCTTGGATACATGAAAATACCAAAAAGATAGTAAACCTCAAAAATAAAAAGAAACAATCAAAATGATCTTGTTTTAACTATGCCACTCCATTGCTCACCTTCAGGAAACACGATCTCTGGATCTCCACGATAGTCCATCCCGACATATGGATAATATTCAACCATAATGAGTTGCATACACAACCATTGAAAAAATATAGGTTTGAAACTCATGGAAGATGGACAAGCATGTCTAGACATGAGGTCTACCCATCATCTCATCTGTGGCACTCTAGGATCTAGAAACTCGAGTGAGATATGTTGTGGACGGAGTAATGGATTCCTATCCAAATCAAATGAGATCAAAATGGAACCATACCCAAAGTTTTTAAATCACACATATTTTTCCTTGTTGAGTTGTTCCTTCATGTTTGTTAATACCCCATTGCTCCAGTTGAATATTTTCAGCTCTATGCACTCTAATGCGTATTGAATTTGGGACATGTTAGCCAAATGCAAGGTAGCTCTATTGGCCAATCTAGCAATTATGAAAATGATTGTCCTGAGAGGCAAATGGACCACATCCTTTATCTTGATTTTCCCATATTTTTTTGGCTGAGATTTAGGTCTACAATGTGCAACAATATAATTCTTGACAATTTCACTACCCCTTCTTGAACCAGATAACGAGATAGAAACATCTATCCTTGATAAACATGTCAAGAAATAAATGTCTTCCACATGTATGTTGAGCATATGTTCTCCAATCTTGAAGGATTATGCTTACACATCCCATGCCCTAATAAGATACTCCACTAGCTCCATCTGTTGTCTCATCCTAGGAAGCCAAAAGAACCTGAGAAGCCCACAATTTCTCAATGCCTAGATGGTTGTTGGATCATTGGCAACATCCATGTCTTGGACTTCATGTTCTCTTTCTTGCCAAATCAAAGCCATTTCGTTTTGATGGATACCTAAAACATGACAAGAAAAATCATTAGAATAAATCCCATGCAAAAATTTGAGAGAAATTTGAGTGAAGGGAGCAAAACATTTTTAAAAAAATGTTCCCATTGCACCCTACTAAAGGGAGACAATGTGTTGCAACACTCTCCATAATTAAATTTTTACTAGCCCAACGAACTTTTCGTCATTATTGGGGTGCTTTAGAGCTAGGGTGCAAAATTAATGCCCTAAATCTCTCAAAACTTGAATTTTTTTGCATAAAATGAAAAATCAGAACCATAAAAGAAAGAGGAAGGTAAGATCTCCTACTTGAAGGTGGCATTACTAAAAATGATTCACCGGATTGGCCGCAATCAACTGCTAAAGTTCAAGGGAAAAATGCACATAGAGATCACTCACCAAGAGGTAAAATGTGAAATGGTAAAAATGAAGTTACTTTTCACCTATTTATGGTCATTTTTATAAATATTTAATTATATTTTATTGTTTTGATCTAAATTTGTTCTAATTTTACCATGTATCATTTATTTTTAATCTTTTGGTGATGTTTTAAGCAAGTTAAGAGTTGTTTGAAGCAACTTATGATGTTTTGAGTTAAAACAAATCATTTTGACTATGGAGCATACTTTTATTACTTTTTTCGGGCTATGTAAGCTCACGAAAAAGGAACCCATGGATTCTTGTTTCAGATTTTTTCAAACTCCCTGAACATGAAAATATTATCGAGCACTTGTATTTTCAAAATCATTAAAGTAAATGAAAAGACGTCTTCCCAGTATAAGTTTAACCCTTTTCCATACTAGGATAAACTATTTATGAAAAAGGAATACCTTAGTCGAACATGGCTAAGGGGTTCTCTTGAGTATCAATTTTTTCATTTTCAGACTTAAGAGACTATTTACGAAAAGGAACCTTTGGATTTTTATTTTTCGCCTTTTTTTCAAACTCTATAAACATGAAAAAGGAGTTGAGTTATGCCTTCTCTGGATTCGTAAAAGCATCAAACAACGATGGACTCATCAAACATGAAGAGATCAAACCACTCCTTCTCAGGGTTCATTGAAAATACTTAGAGGGATTCATCAGAAGGATGAACTTACAAATCAAGCATATGTTATCCTCCTTAAGATTGTCAAAAAATAAATGGGTACTGATCAGTAATGGTTGGGGAAATTGGGAAAACATGGTACTCAACCTATTAATGGCAGTGAGTCCCTCTTGAACATGACACTCTCTCACTTCATCTTTGTGACTGTTGGGTTGGGAAATCTACTTGTCTTTTGGTTCATCGCACCATATCAAAGCCTCCACATTCAGTTTTGGGTCAATGCTTACAAATCTATTCAGTGTCACCGATATGTTCAAGAAAAGCCTTTCAGTTGATATTTGCTACAAGACTCCTAATCCTTCATTCATGTCTGTCCTTCTTGAATCGGTTTCACATCAACATCATTCTGTCTCAAATCTTGATACTCGTTTTGTGTCGTTGATGGGGGATACATCAAGGAGCTCCTGCGATGGTTCACTTCCTCTCGACATCAGTTCATTATCTAGGAAGTTGATCTAGAAACTCCCTTTGGTACCTTGGGGCTTGAATACATTAGTTTCCTTTCTCTCAGCAATATGTTTTCATCATTGGCCTTCGACCAAAAGATTTTGTGTCGTGTTTGAATTCAACTCATTCATTAACACCATATAGATTGTACTATGGTACATTGAGAACCATTAACATCATAAATGGTTTCTCTCGCATCTGTTAACGACTTACATCATTGGTTGGTAATTAGATGGTGTCTATCATGTTCAACTCCAACTCATTTATTCACATGGTTAGACTCATACGTTGGATAACTGAGTGAACGAGATAGAAGACCTCAGATCTAGTTCCATCCATCCTTGATGGAACTTCCAGATTAATGCAAGATTAAAAAGCATGATGGCCATGATCATACATATAGTCATCCAAGCATGGGTCCACTCTTTGTTATCAATGGACGAAACTTCTTAATCATTGTACATGTAATGTTAGCTTATATGTTGAGCATAGGTATGCCTCCCTCAACATAGATATTATGATGAAATGTACTGTAACAGATGATGATCTCGACCATTTGTTCTTGATCACGACTTGTCACAAGGTAAAGCACTTTAGTCATCAACTTTCGTTTCAGACTTTTCACTTTAGGGGGAAATCTATTATAGGCCATTTTGTCACATTTAGTCAATAGTCCTGCAAACTAGATCAATCAACATTCGTGAACATGTTGTCATCATCCCTTCACAAAGCCCTAAGCATGACCTTTCCTAGGATTAATTGCTCAAAATCAATGTTTTTGGCCCCATCACACCCTGTCCATTTAGCCACCTACATTCAACGTTAGTTTCTCCCTTCTGCACCAGCGTTGATCATCACTTGTTGCTCCCTCCTACAGGTGCGCTGATTCTAGGAATTCGTGAAAATTAAAAAATATTCCAAAGCCTCCCCTTCTAGAAGCTTCCAAGGGTTGTTTTAAATATTTACCATGGATAAGAGTTTGAATCCTATCTAATCCTACCTTGGAGACTTCACCTATTATCCCTTGAGCTCATCGTCCCATCATATGTGGATCTCAAACCCAATGGTAAATCCTGAACTACCATCCTTCTCCTATAAATTTACAACCATCCACAGCATCAGGGTTGGTTTTTGGAGATTGATTGTGCCCTTACGCTATGGCCTTAAACGTAAAAGAGTAATCATATTCATGCATTAGGGTTGATGTTGAGGTGTGCTTTGTGACAAGGATAGACAAGTCAACTTTGAGAGAATTCTACAAGATCACATATTATTTATGGTTGTAAAATCTCTCCTATTTATATTAATACAAAGAGTATCTTGTTTTCCTATATGTGTTGTGTTATGTTTGCACTCAAGTATTTTAATTCCTTGTTGATTCATTGAATAAAGATGTTAGATTATGCTACTTGGTTGTTGTAGATCCTTTTCTTGTTTCAATTGTGCGTGCAGGTTCTGATTATAACACTTGGAGCTACAATTGGAGCTTACAAGTGAGGAGGAATGAGAAGCTTGCTACAGATTCGAGGTAGGCCTGTTTCCCATTCTCTAACTTCTTTTGACATGATATTTCTCATTTCTTCCACCTTTCTAAAGATCTTTGTAGGTCTTATCCCTTAATCTCTTAAGCCTTTGAGTTTCTTTGTTACCTCCTCCCCTACTCAATTATCCTCCAAATTTTACCTATGGAAAATTCTTCCTTCACCGAAGCCCATGTTTTCTCCTTAGACAAAGTAACCATACTTCTATGCTCTCTAATAAGGTGCTCACCCTCTTAACCCCTTCTATCTTTAACTTACTTTCTTTGATTAGCTGAAAGTAATCTCTCCTCTCTTCCCTCCTAGATTTTGAGCCTTCTCTTGTTTCATTCCTCTTGTCTTTCTTCTCCTTCCCCTTCTTTCTAATTGAATCCCTAAAATACCTTGGGTTCTTCTTTCCATATAATCTTATTTTGTGGATTTTAATTATTGGGGTTGTTGAGGGAAGCACAATTTATTTAGCTTAATAGACATATAGAGTTTCACTATATTTAGTTGTGTTATGTGTATTTTTTTTTACAATTTTTATTTATTTATTTTGTTTTAATTTCAATATTTTTATAGCACATAAATAATATTTATAATGTTATTGCACTAAAATGAGCTTTCTACATCTTAATATAATAATGTGTAATTTCATCCATGCTCAACATGGAGTTGACATGTGCCATTTATAAAAATATTAATAACAAAAAAGAATTTCAATATTGATCATAAATAAAATATTTCACTAACCACTTCCATTGAAATATGAAAGAGATGTATAATTCCTTTAATGTTAAATTTAGTAGATCCATATTAGATGGTTTTAAACAATCCAAAATAAACCAAAATTAAAAATAAATAAAACAAAGATTAGGTAAATCTTTACACATATATGATGATGATATTTTTAACATATCTTTACTAAATTACTTTATATCAAAAGTATATTGTAAATTTAAAAAATTAAAAATAAACATAATTTATAAATATTTAAAAATTGAAAATAATTCTTCCAAAAATGGATTTTAAACCAATAATAAAAATAATAAAAATTTAAATTTAAATATTTTATACAAATTTAAATGTGATAAAATTAAAGATTTCAATGATCATAAATGAATTTACCATTATAAAAATAGATAAATAAATTGAGAATAAGATGTTTTAAATATTTCTTTATTAAAATATTTTATATCACAAAATTATCGTTGAATCTTTCTAAATCACAAATCTATTAATAATAAACATAAATTTATAAATATTTAAAAACTAAAATGTAATTGATGTATATATAAAATTTTACTTTTATTAAAATTAAATATTGATTTTTTAAATATTATTTTATTAGGCTATTTTAGAAATTTATTACTAAATTTATTTAAATAAAAAATATATTACATATAAAAAAAATCATTTTATAAATATTTAGAAACTAAAAATAATTTATTGATATATAAAATTTTAATTCTATTAAAAATAAATATTATTTTATTTCCACTGCTTTAAAATATAAATTTTTTAATCATCATATTCATAACATTATCATGAATAAGTCTTAACTAAATTTTATTCATATTTATTGCATAATTCAATATTTAATATATTTTAGTGCATTTAGATGTTACTCTTTACAAAAAAAAATTGTAATTGATATTTTTAAATAGATTTTATTTCATGAAAAGTGGAATATTTTTTCTCTTGGAAAAATGTGGGCAAATCAATCCCAAAGGGAATATTTTAAAGCTTGATGACTCCACCAATTGACCTAACCTTAAGGCTTGAAAAGTGGAATATATATACTCGACCAATTGAACTAACCCTTAAGCTTGAAAAGTGAAATATATATATATATATATATATATATATATAGATATAGATATAGATATAGATATAGATATAGATATAGATATATATATATATATATATATATATATATATATATGACTTATATTTTGATTAAAAAATACATCTTGATCATTTAAATATTTTTAATAATTTAAAATATTTATTATTATTATTATTTAAATTGTTAATAAAAAATATTTTTTTAAGTAATAAAATAAATAAAATAAAATATAAAATATATTCATCGGCTACGGCTTGCAATCTAAATCTATTACCTAAAATTTAATTATACTTTATTTTTCATATCTCTTTTTTCAATGATCTTTTCTTTATATAGACATGCAATCTAAGATGAATCTTTCTTGATCTCAAAAGTCTAACTTTATATATTCTTTTAAAATGAAAAATTATCTCTTGAAATTTATGGTACACTAGAGATAATCACTTATATCATTTTTAGATTCTTGAAAGTTATGCATATTACGGAAATGAAAATGATTTGAAATATCTTGATAATTATTATATGTGGAAAAAATGCAATTTGAGATTCTTGATAATATTTACATGCGATGAATGATACTATGAGTTTTGATAGGGCATGAAGGGTAAGTCTAAGTATGGTTTGAAGTTATGATTGAGAAATAAAGCAAAGAGAGATGCTAGAGCATGAAAGTTAAGGGTATGGTGATGTTGTGAAATGCATGAAGTATGATGCGTGCAAGTGAAATTCAAAGTATGAAAACAGTAAATTAGTGCTTAGCCACTTAGTATGCTGTTCTTTATTTTTCAAAAACATGTTATTTCTATGACTGGATAGTTTTCAGAGCTTGTTTTTATTACTAGAAGGTTTTCAAAGTATATCGATTTTTTCTCAAAGTGAAATTAAACCAAATAGGGAGAAGTGTTTTTTTAATGGTACATCTCATTTGTAATAAATTTTAGACTGTCTAATTCCCCATGTTCATTGACATTATTATCACCATCTCCACAACTCTGTATGCAGAGAAAGCAGCCCCCACCCTTGAAATACGTTTGAATGAGGTGTTGTGCAGAGAAAACCTTCAACATACCTCATTGGTTGCCAATTCATTCCAAACAACAAAAAATGAAGTGAGGTGGATTATAAAAACAAAATATATCCTCTGCCAATATATCTTTTCCGCAATGAAAGATAAACATTGTTACACATCATATTGGGCTATAAAATAAATATTTCGACTTAAAAATAATGATAACTATCACTGGACAACATTGCGTTGAGAATCACCCTCCTCATGCTTCAATTTCACAAAATAAATTTGTTCACCAATGTCATTGTCCTGACACTCTAAGTTGGAGAGCCTGACTCAACATCTCCGCGGATGGGTTCACTTTCTATTTCAAGTGGCCGATCCAGGTGGAAAGAATCCATCGACTTCAATAGCTCTCATACGAACTAAAATTGATACCTGGCAAGCCAGGTAAGTAGTATGGCTCCATGACGGTCAACTAAGCCAAATGCGTGCAAAATGAAATGAAATACGCTCGAGATGAAATGAAATGCGACATTGAGAGAGCAAAATAAATGGCAGGTTGGAATTGTTATTTTGGTGGGAATGGAATCGTTGATGTATTGCTGGTTTGGCTAATCGTGGGTTTTAATTAATAGCTAACCTAAAATAAGATATTACATAAATTATTCACTCAATAGTTTCAGAATACTTGGTTGCACATTCTTAGTTACACATTATCTATTTGTCTTCGATTTTGTAAACATATTCAAATGTTCCATATTTGTTTCTTCTTAATCATCATAGTTAATGAAAAATGAAAATTGTTTATAGAAAGTTATTGGGCATATTTTTTAAAGAGACAATGATAATTAAGATAAATAATATATAAAATATTATTTTTTGGGATTCAACTGTGTTTAAGTAAGTCATTTATCTATGACCATTTCATGAGAGGTAGTGGTAACTGACTAATTTCTCATTATTTTTTATTAATCTACTTAGCACCCATTACATCAGGTGAAGAAGTGGGATTGAAACTAGTGAAATGAATCACATAACATCAGTCGTTTATCTATGACCATTTTATGAGAGGTAGTGGTAACTGACTAATTTCTCATTATTTTTAAATATTCCACTTAACACTCATTGCAAAAGGTGAAGAATTGGGGTTGAAACTAGTGAAATGAATCACATAGCGCCGATCATCACTTCTGGGGCTTGCATATATGACCATTTCATGAGAGGTAGTGGTAACTGACTAATTTCTCATTATTTTTTAATAGTCCATTTAGGACCATTTCATGAGAGGTAGTGGTAACTGCTAATTTCTCATTATTTTTTAATAGTCCACTTGCATCAAGTGAAGAAGTGAGATTGAAACTAGTGAAATGAATCACATAGCATCAATCATCACTTACGGGGCTTGCATCTATGACCATTTCATGAGAGGTAGTGGTAACTGACTAATTTCTCATTATTTTTTAATAGTCCATCTATGACCATTTTATGAGAGGTAGTGGTAACTGACTAATTTCTCATTATTTTTGAATAGTCCACTTAGCACTCATTGCATCAAGTGAAGAAGTGGTATTGAAATTAGTGAAATGATCACATAGCGTCAATCATCACTTCCACAACTTGCACTCGGTAACCAAGACTTTCCGGGAGGTCACCCATCCCAAATCACCTCTGGCTCAAGCGTGCTTAACTGTGGAGTTTTCCCCACAATCTAGCCCACTTATCTTGCTACCCCATTTGCAAAACCTTAGCAAGTATTGTGCCCCATGAACCATTCAAGTAGAGCTCCCTTCACTCTTTTTGAATTTAAGTATTGAGGGGTTTTTGCAGTGCATTATAGTAGATATCAGTTTTGGTATTCAACTGCGTTAAGTAAGTCATTCATCTATGACCATTTCCATGAGAGGTAGTCGTAATTGATTAAATTCTCATGATTTTTGAATAGTCCACTTAGCACTCATTGCATGGGTGATGCTCAAAGGGGTGAAGAAGTGGGATTGAAACTAGTGAAATGAATCACATAGCGTCAATGATCACTTCTGGGGCTTGCACCCGGTAAATAAATAAATAATATAATCAAGTTGAATTAATATATATATATATATATATATATAGTTATAGTTATAGTTTGTTATTTAACTAAAATTGAATCCGCATAAAAAAAAATGGTGTGCAGAAATGATATTGGTGGGACAAAAGGGACAAAACTATTAATATAACATTATTTATGTATTAATATTATTAAATAATTCTCATATATATATATATATATATATATATATATATGTATGTATTTGTTAGTTATTTTATATAATTATCAAAATGTTAAGATTTAGTTAGTTTTTTTTAAATGGTTGTGTAAGATTGAGAGAATATTTTAAAATCATAGTATATAATTTAATAACATAAAGATGATTATTCAATAATTAAATCTAAATTTTATTTCTATTATTTATTTAATTAAGAGAATTAGTCTCTAAGTATAATATGAGAAGTTGAGATTATACATTGATTCTTTCCCTCTTATAACTGACCCCAAAAGATTTTATTCATAATTTGAATTTATTTATTTCTAAAGTCACATTTATGCATAACATTTTGATGGTTATGCTTTAAAATCACTATAAATGAGTTTTAATTTGAATTTATGAATTTATAAAGTCACTTTTATTCATTAAAATTTAATCGATGAGTAAGACTAAAAATATGCTTTAACATCATAGTAAATAATCTAATAAAAGAAAGATGATTGTTAATCAGAGCTAAATCATAAATTTTATTTATTTATTTATTATTATTTAATTAATCAAAATAATTAACCTCTCATAGAACTCTATTATTCTCCTCCCAATGCGAGTAAGAGAATTTTCTTACCTTTAAGGAAAAGAAAAAAAGATGTCCTCACAATTCAAGAGATTAAATACATAATAAAACAATAACTTTCTATGATTAAAAAATAACATGTTTGATATTTTTAAAGTAATATAAAGCATAAACATCTATGATATTA
Source organism: Pinus tabuliformis (assembly GCA_031772625.1). Taxonomy (NCBI): domain Eukaryota; kingdom Viridiplantae; phylum Streptophyta; class Pinopsida; order Pinales; family Pinaceae; genus Pinus; species Pinus tabuliformis. Next base: position 1,104,471,745 of record CM062811.1, read on the forward strand.
CTTGGTCAAAGCTTATTTTATGGTCAAGGCATAATTTTTTTTTAAGACAAATAACAAAACTTATGTTACCCAAAATTTATTACCCAAAGCTTGTTAGGTTCATTGTGGACATTACAACTAAGAGGATGTGGCAATAATATTTCACTTTCACTCCCAACCATAAATAAAATATTTCAATGTTTATGTGATATAACAAAATTTTATATCAACTTAAAAAAAGATAACATTATATCTATATATATATATAAAATTGTGCCAGACACTTTCTACAACTCAATATGAGAGAGATGAGTATCAAGTAGACACATGTCTCTTTTAATATATATATATATATATATATATCTAAAAGAACAATGTGGACTATAATTAAAAACAAAAATGAATATACCTATTTGGTTAGTTTAATTAAAAGTATTATAAAATATAAATAATCCTACTCTCATGCGCTGGCTTAGTTTATTGTTGATATTACAACTCAAAAGATGTGATAAAAATATTTAGCTCTCACTCTCAACCATAAATAAAATATTTAAAAGTTGATATGAAATAACATAATTTTATATCAACTTTTAAAAATAATGTAATCAAAGTATTAAAAAATAAATTATTATTTCAATTTTGAGTATGTATAACTCTTATATTTTTGAAAAGTATTTCAATACGGGATTTAGGTAAACTATTTTAATATCCATATATATATATATATATATATATATATATATATTGAGAGAGAGAGAGAGAGGAGGATTTTATTATCGCCGCTGCAGTCACTAACAAACATGGCATCATTTCTATCGTGATAGTCACTGATCAATTTGGCATATTTTTTAATGCAGATCTGGTTGCAGCCAAATCTGTAGCTCCCGAGGGGGATCGATCTAGAGAAACCCTAGTTGAGTTTTGTGATCTGATAATGTATGATGTTAAAACTTGGGATCCAGATGCTAATGATTTCTATGACTTCCAGCTTTAGGTTTGTAGAGAGCCCCAAGAATGGTTAGTTAAGTCTTCAGGTGCGGTTGAAGAATTGTGGATGGGCAGTTTTCAAGAATTTGTTTGTGAATGGGATTTGCATGAGAGGAGGATCATCTATGTTGAATGGGAAGAGACTATTTCCTTTGGGATCATTATTGTAGATTAAAATTTAAATGCCTTGACTCATCTACAATATTTTTTGTGGGCATCGAGTGGAGCCATTTTTTGAAACCCTAGATCTTTACTCTCTTATTGTGAATCTGTTTGCAGAGAAGAAGGATATGCTTATAACAAATTATTTTTTTCAAGGAATAGGATGCAAGGATCCGTTTTGTGCCCCTTGCCTTCAAATCTGCTACTTTTCTTCATTAGAGGCAAACGTCATTGATAATCGCCCTCAAAACCTAGATCTCTCCAAAATATCTTGAGATCTAGTACATTTAGGGATGATACAACAGAGAAAGGAGAATTTTCAAATATTTATTAAAATCCTATATGGAAAATTTGTTGTTTTTTGGATTTGGGAAGGAGATCTTGTGGAAAATTTGAAGTATGTTATCCAATCTTATATGGGTATTCCAACATCCTTTCAGGGAATTGAATATGAGGACAGGGTGCTTCAAGATTAGTCAACATTGCAGGATTATGGAGTGGGTAAGGACTCCACTATTTCTTTGAGGTTAAGGATGAGGGTAGGGTCACCCAATCTAAACCCAATGAAATTTGTTGGGTCCACATCTTTCAAATATGCACTTTAAAGGGAAGACTAAAGCCCCAATCAAATCATATCAGAATCTCAATATTCCTGGCCCTTACATTGTGGAATAACTGTATCAGATTCTGGAAGTGACAATAGATCTTTTAGAGGTAAATGTTAGAAGTGTAAATTTCTAATCTCAGGTAATCAGTTGAATATTTAATGGCTTCTAGCAAAAACGAGTGGACATTTTTTAGTGGGTTTCTCATACCTAGTTGATAAATTGTGATATTCATCTTTATTCTAGGGGATTTTCCATTGTAAAATTTGAAACACATAAGGACATGGAGTTTTATTTGGAAGAGAGGCCTTGGTTTTGGGGATTTGTGGGTCTTTTTATAACCCCATGGTTCCTGTATTTTGATGCAAATACATGGTGGTATCAAAAATACGTATGTGGGTTAGATTGCATAATCTCCCTCTTCATTTTTGACACCAAAAAGTCCTAGAAGGAATTGGAAACAAGCTGGGAAAGTATATAAAGATAGATACCCAAAGAATTGAAGAAGCAATCTTTGCTTTTTCTAGAATCTATGTGGAAGTAGACCTTAGTAAAGGCCTACTTGATTGCATTCATTTGTAACATGACAAACATTGTTGGATCCAGTTTTTAGATTTTGAAAATATGGCTTTTAGATGCCAAACATGTTTACAAACAGGTCATATTCAAAATTCATATCCCCAAGAAAATAAATACTCAAGAAAGAAAAATAAATAAGCAAAAAATCCCAGGGGATGGCAGTTTCCAAAACAAGATTTCTCAGAAGAAGAGGACGAAGGAGAAGAGGGTAATCCCATTCTTGATGCCAATCAAAATTCACAAGAAATAATTGTTGGCATTATGACAGGTTTGGCTCAATGGCATAAGTGTTGTCCTTGATGGCAACTCGCTCAAAATTGTAGATCACAAGTTCAGGCTCTCAAATAGAAGAAAATGAGATACTCGCAGGTTCCTGTTTACGAAGTTGTGGATGTACACAGGCGCTTCGAACAAAAGATGCGGACATATCCACAGGTTTACCGAACAAAAAGTGCGGTCATAAAGTACACGCACTTCCATGCAGAGAAAAATGCGCGCACATGGGAAATCTTATGGTTGATCCATGGTATTTAGTCCGACATTTTTTATCCTATGGTTTTGGTCCATGGTTTTACTTCTAAAGTATTGAACCCAGGTTTTGGGTCCCTAGTATTGGATCTCTATGGTTTTGGACCATGGTTTGAGTAGGGCCTAGTCTATAAAAAGGAAAGGAGATCATCTAGCTATACACTTATGGGTTGAATATCTTAAGAAGAGCAAGATCTGAAGTACTGGTGATCGGTTGGTGAGTTATAGTTGGACCTGAATCAAGGAGAAACCTGAGCATTAGAAGACAGATCTACTGATGGGTCGAGATCTTTATGGCGCATGATCAGATCTGTAAATCTGATAGTCTGGGGTATAATTGAAGTCTGATAAAGTATCTATACTCATAGGACTGCAAGTGCGATACAGCACAGGTGCGGAGACCCGCATAGCAGAAATGGTGCAGGAGCGGAGAACCGCAGGCCAGACAGGACGCAGGTGTGGAGAACCGCAGGACAGACAAGGTGCAGGTGCGGAGAACCGCAGGCCAGACACGGCGCAGGAGCAGAGATCCGCAAGCTTGGCACGGTGTAGGTGTGAAGATCCGTAGATTTAACACAGAGAGAGTGTGGATATTCGCAGGTTTCTTTTGGTGAAGTTGCAGACTTTTCTTGAAATATGTTTTAGCTGTTTCTGTCTATTACTGCTGTGTTCAGGGTTTTGAATTGGTGTCTAGTTGCTGTGTGTTGAGAAGTTATTGATTCAGTATTTGTACAAGGAAGTTGGTTGATTGCAGATCTATTTGATGTTTGATTGATATTCATGGATCCAGTCTGAAAATTTATGAAACGTGGTCCCTGGAAGAAAAGAGAAGGTTGTAGCCTTCTGCAGGTTGAAGCCTGCATGCTGGTATAAGACTGCACCAGTACAGAATCATTGTAAAAAGAAGTTTCTAATTGAAAGAAGATAAAGACATATTGCAGCAGGTGGTTTTCACCCACATTGGGTTTCCACCTTATATCTTGTGTTCTTTGGTGTGGCTATCTATTTTTCTTGTTCGTGTTTACTATTATATGGTTCTGACTCACAGATTAATGATCAACATTTGAAGAATATATTAAAATATAAGTCTGGAAGGTATACACAAGTTTCATTAGTCAGATCTGCAAATATTTGTATAAATTGAAAAGAATTTGACAATACTGATTCACCCCCCCCCCTCCTCTCAGTATTATTTCCAACAATTGGTATCAGAGCCAGATCCTTCAGGAAAAGCTTGATCGCTTGAAGGAAGATCTATCACCATGAGCAACTACGAAAAGGAAGCTTCTATCAGGCCACTGATTTTTGATGGAAGCAACTTCGTCTATTGGAAGGTAAGAATCACTGCCTATCTTCAATCTCTTGGTACAGAAGTTTGGGATATTGTGGAAACAGGATACACATTTCCATCAACAACTCCTACAGATGCAGCTGGTAAGAAGTAGTATGAAACAAATGCAAAAGTTGTCAATACTCTATTAGGAAGTCTCTCAATCAAAATTCGTCAAGGTTATGCAGCTCAAAAGCACAAAAGAAATATGGGACAAGATCGTTCTGAGCTATGAAGGAGATGAACAGGTAAAATGAGCAAAATTACAAACCCTTAGAATTCAATATGAAAGTCTCAGAATGTATAATGATGAAAGTGTGGCTAGCTATTTCCTACGTATAGATGAGATCATAAATTGTATGAAAAACTTGGGTGAAGAAATTAAAGAAGTTGTTTTAGTTGAAAAGGTTCTAAGATCTTTGTCTCCTAAGTTTGATTCAAAAGTTTCTGCCATAGAAGAAAAGCAGAATCTACAGAGCCTTAACATGTCATAGCTGCACAAAATTCTAACTGCTTACGAAATGAGAAAAGGAGGACCATCAGACAGGAGAGAAGCTGCATTCAAGGCTTCAGGAAAAGGAGATTACTATGAGTCAGGACATATGACAGAAGATGAGGAAGAATCAAATTTTGTCAAGAACCTTCAACGGGGATCTGGAAGATTCAGAGGTAAGCTGCCTTTCAAATGCTTTGCTTGTGGAAGAGTCAGTCATTATGCTGCAAAATGTCCTCATAAAGATAAAATGGACAAAGGTAAGGAACCTGTTAGATGGAATAGAAAACAGAATGTAAATAAGAAGAGCTATTACACGCATGAAGACAGTGATGGATTGTCAAATAGTGATGAAGATGAACAAGGTAATGATGATAGACTTTTGATGGCTTTTGAAGATGATGATTTCTTGGATGCTACAAATGAAGAAGGTCTTTATGAAGAAATTTCTAAACTTAAAGTTTGTTTAGAAGAAAAGAATATGATTATAGATACTCTAACATTCCAACTTGCCGAAAAGGATAAACACAATGAAAAGTTAGAATGTGAAATTGTGGGACTTAGAAAAGAAATTGAGAAAACAAAAGCCCTTAATCTCAGATTTGCTAAAGGATCTGAAACTCTAGATGAGATTATCAATGTGCAGCGTTCTCCTCTAATCAAGACAGGTCTCGGGTATTCTGAAAAAGCATCTCAAGCTTAGAAGCAAGCGCAGAAGCCATCCACCTCCAAAAGTTATCTTGATGCAACAAGAAGAAGTGAACAAGCTGACAATCGACATCAAAAGCATAATGCAGATCATCAGGTAAATCAGGGACAATTTTCTTGGGGGCAATCTACTAAAAGGATGAACAAAAGCTTCAAACAACCACAGGTAACTCATTCTCAATTTGGCTCAAGAATGGATGGAAACTACAATCATATGGTTGGTAGATTTGATAATCACAGGAATTTCTTCAATGGCCAATGTTTCTCTTGTCATAACTTTGGTCATAAAGCTGCTCATTGCGTTGCCTACAAGACCATCATGACCAGGGAAGCTCAAAAACAAAGGAGTATGACAAGAATCATGAAAAGAACCTATAATAACTTCTCAGCTCTTGAAAATGAAATAGAATGTTATATTTGTAACAACTTCAGTCATGAATATTCTGAATGCAGAAGCAAGTTTCGGAAAACAACTCAGAAATAGCAAGCTTCATTGAGTTCCAAAATATGGAAAAAGAAAGAAACGCAACCAGCAAGATGTGGGATAGCATTATATGCGGAAGGACAGGAAAATCAATGGTACATCGATAGTGGATGCTCGAAACATATGACAGGTAATAAAGAAAAACTTCAGTCATATAGTGCCTTAGAAAAGGAAAAGAAGGTCTCATTTGGAAATGACACCCCTGCATTCATAAAAGGTAAAGGTTCTGTTCGTTTGAAAGAAAAGGTCAAGGCTGGAAATGTTATGTATGTTGATGGCTTAAAGCATAATCTATTGAGTGTCAGTCAGATGTGTGATCAAGGAACTGAGGTAATATTTCGATCAAATGGTTGTATTGTTCGTGAGCTTGATACAGGAAAGACAGTGATCAGAGGCATAAGAACTCCTAATAACTTATATGTACTCAAGGGAGAACAACAACAATGCTATTTAAGCAAGAATGATGAACACTGGCTATGGCACAGAAGACTGGGGCATCTTAGCTTCTCTCAGATAAGGAAAGCATGCAAATATCAAGCAGTTCGTGATCTTCCTGACATCAGAATTCCAGACAATACAATATGCAAATCATGTCAATTTGGTAAGCAAACCAGAACTAATTTCCCTGAGAAGGAAGGATCAGCCAGCAGGCCACTTGAACTTGTCCACACCGATATATGTGGTCCAACTAGGAAGAGGTCACCTCGAGGAGAAGAGTATTTCATATTGTTCATTGACGACTTTTCAAGGATGTGTTGGATAGGACTCATGAAGTATAAAGATGAAGCTTTCGAAAAGTTCAAGTCATTCAAAGCTTTGGTTGAAAACCAATCAGATCGCAGAATCAAATGCCTCAGATCTGATCGAGGAGGGGAATTTACCTCAGATGAATTTTTCGATTTTTGTGAAGAACATGGAATAAGAAGGGAATTTTCTGCTGCAAGGACTCCTCAGCAGAATGGAGTTGTGGAAAGGATGAACAGAACAGTTCAACAAATGGCTCGTGCTATGCTTGATGAGTTTGGAACTCCTGCAACCTTCTGGGGTGAAGCCGCATTTTCCGTTGTTACTATTCTCAACAAGACAAACGTCCGGGTAAACAACACTCAGACTCCTCATGAACTTTGGTACGGTAAGACTCCCACGGTAAAATACTTCAAAATTTTTGGAAGCAAATGCTACATTAAAAGGACTGATGAAAATCTTGGCAAGTTTGAACCTAGAGCAGATGAAGGCATCTTACTTGGCTACTCTCCCCACAACAAAGCTTACAAATGTTATAATAAAAGACTTGGTAAAATTGTTGAAAGCATTGATGTGGTGGTTGATGAAGAAGGAAACACTCCTAGGCAGGTAAAATTTGAAGATTTCGAAGATGGCGAAGACTATCCGTCAACATCAAATCAGATTCATGATGAAGAAGAAACCCATGAGGCACCAGAAGAACAGATAAGGATAGAAGAAAAGACTCCATCCAGATACGTTCAGAAGAATCATCCAGAATCTCAAATTTTGGGGCAGAAAGAGGCAGGTGTACAAACAAGGAGAACCATTTCAGAAGCTTCAAGTTATCTAGCATTTCTCTCCTCCACTGAACCACAAAATGTAAGAGAGGCTTGCAAAGATGAATGCTGGGTCAAGGCCATGGAGGAAGAACTCGAGCAGATTGAAAAGAATAATACTTGGGAGTTGGTTCCTAGACCAAAAGATAAGAATGTCATAGGGACAAAATGGATCTTCAAAAATAAGCTGAATGAAAATGGGGATGTGGTTAGAAACAAGGCAAGACTTGTTTGTAAAGGGTATGTGCAACAAGAAGGCATAGACTTCGAAGAAACATTTGCACCAGTTTCCAGACTTGAGGTTATAAGGATGTTCCTTGCTCTGCTAGCTTTCAGAAGTTCAAAGTATTTCAAATGGACGTGAAGTCTGCTTTCCTGAATGGAGACTTGGAGGAAGAAGTATATATTGAACAACCAGATGGGTTTATTCTTGGAAATGATCCAAAACTTGTATGCAGACTCAAAAAGGCTCTCTATGGCCTTAAACAGGCTCCTAGGGCGTGGTATTATCGGTTGGATAAGTACCTCCATCAACAAGGCTTTATAAAAGGATCAACTGATAGCAATCTATATATAAAGGTTGACAATGAAAAGTTGCTAATACTTGTTGTGTATGTTGATGATATCATCTTTGGCAGCAATGAAGAAGACATGAGTCAAAAATTTTCCTTGGTGATGCAAAAGGAGTTTGAAATGTCCATGCTTGGTGAGCTCACATATTTTCTTGGTTTACAAGTCCAACAAAACAAAGATGGTATTTTTCTATCACAAACCAAGTATCTCAAGCAGATCTTGAAGAAATATGGGATGGAGGATTCGAAACCAGTGTGTACCCCTATGGTGACAGGATGCAGCCTCAACGCAAATGATGAATCGACAGCAGTACATCAACCAACCTATAGATCCATGATTGGTAGTCTGCTCTATCTAACAGGTACCCGACCAGACATTATGCATGCAGTGGGAATAGTTGGAAGGTTTCAGGCAAATCCAAAAGAAACTCATCTTCAGGCAGTTAAGAGAATTTTCAAGTATCTTCAAGGAACTCAAAACTATGGCTTATGGTATCCTAGAGGTACAGATCTCACACTTCATGCATACACAGATGCGGATTGGGCAGGAAGCATGGATGACAGGAAAAGCACTAGTGGTGATGCATTATTCATGGGTCCTAGATTAGTATCTTGGTTCAGCTAGAAACAAAGCTCTATTGCATCATCTATAGCTGAAGCAGAATATGTAGCTGCTGCATCTTGCTGCACACAACTCCTTTGGATGATGCAAACATTGCAAGATCTTCAAATCACTTGCACTCCACCTATCTCTATTTTCTGTGACAATACAAGTGCAATCAGTATTTCAAAGAATCCTGTCATGCATTCAAAGACTAAGCACATACCGATCAAGTATAATTTTCTCCGAGAACAAGTGCTTGAACAAAAGGTCAAGTTGGAGTATGTTCCCTCTAAGGAACAAGTTGCAGATATTCTCACCAAACCACTACCCAGGGATACCTTTGAATACCTTAGACAAAAGCTGGGGGTAGTTGATGCATCATCTTGTTGTTAAATCTTGTCTGTTTCGAAGATTGTTGGTTTTACACGAGTTTCATATGGAGTATACGCGTACATATGTTGGTTTATGTGGGTACAGTCGACTTGAAGAAGAGCAAGGATGAAGAGTCTGATATGGGTCTGTCAGAGACAATCTGGCACATGTTCGGGGGAGCATATATTCTTCTAATAATGCATTGTTGGCATTATCATAGAAGATCTTGGTTCAATTCTTCGGTTTGTCTTGATTTCAGGAGGAGCAAGTGAAGAAGGAGAACATGGATACTGATCTGAATAGTGCTTGACAGATGCTACTGATATTTTTGTCTCTATCTTTCTTTTGTCATGTAACGACCTATCTTGGTTGCCCCACTATGCCTGGGATGGATAATGTCATATGCCTATGGGAGTCGTATGTATGAGTCTTTGGTGATAGGAAGGTCAGTTATGATGTATAAAGTCATATTTCTTTTGTAGATCATATTCTTGCAGATCTTGCCTATATGTCAGGGGGAGCTTGGACAGCACAGCCGAGCAGATATTTCAGCACTCAGAGGGAGCATAACCCTTTGCCCTTGATGTCAAAGGGGGAGAAAATACTTTGAGTGACTTTGGGTTGCCATCAAGTCCAAAGGGGGAGATTGTTGGCATTATGACAGGTTTGGCTCAATGGCATAAGTGTTGTCCTTGATGGCAACTTTCTCAAAATTGCAGATCACAAGTTCAGGCTCTCAAATATAAGAAAATGAGATACCCGCAAGTTCTTGTTTACGAAGTCGCGGATGTACGCAGGCGTGTTGAACAAAATATGCGGACATATCCGCAGGTTTACCGAACAAAAAGTGCAGTCGTAAAGTACACACACTTCCATGCAGAGAAAAATGTGCGCACGTGGTAAATCTTATGGTTGATCCATGGTATTTAGTCCGACATTTTTGATCCTATGGTTTTGGTCTGTGGTTTTGCTTCTAAAGTATTGAACCCAGGTTTTGGGTCCCTAGTATTGGATCTCTATGGTTTTGGACCATGGTTTGAGTAGGGCCTAGTCTATAAAAAGGAAAGGAGATCATTTGGCTATACACTTATGGGTTGAATATCTTAAGAAGAGCAAGATCTAAAGTATTGGTGATCGGTTGGTGAGTTATAGTTGGACCTGAATCAAGGAGAAACCTGAGCATTAGAAGACAGATCTACTGATAGGCCGAGATCTCTGTGGCGCATGATCAGATCTGTAAATATGATAGTCTGGGGTATACTTGAAGTCTGATAAAGTATTATACTCACAGGATCGTAGATGCGACACAGCGCAGGTGCGGAGACTCGCATAGCAGAAACGGTGTAGGAGCGGAGAACCACAGGCCAGACAGGATGCAGGTGTGGAGAACCGCAGGACAGACATGGTGCAAGTGCAGAGAACCGTAGGCCAGACACGACGCAGGAGCGGAGATCCGCAGGCTTGGCACGGCTCAGGTGCGAAGATCGCAGATTTCACACAGAGAGAGTGTGGATATCCACAGGTTTCTATTGGTGAAGTTGCGGACTTTTCTTGAAATATGTTTTAGCTGTTTCTGTCTATTACTGCTGTGTTCAGGGTTATGAATTGGTGTCTAGTTGCTGTGTGTTGAGAAGTTATTGATTCAGTATTTGTACAGGGAAGTTGGTTGATTGCAGATCTATTTGATGTTTGATTGATATTCATGGATCCAGTATGAAAATTTATGAAACGTGGTCCCTGGAAGAAAAGAGAAGGTTGTAGCCTTCTGCAAGTTGAAGCCTGCGTGTTGGTATAAGACTGCACCAGTGTAGAATCATTGTAAAAAGAAGTTTATAATTGAAAGAAGATAGAGACATATTGTAGCAGGTGGTTTTCACCCACATTGGGTTTCCACCTTATATCTTGTGTTCTTTGGTGTGAATATCTATTTTTCTTGTTCCTATTTACTATTATATGGTTTTGACTCATAGATTAATGATCAACATTTGAAGAATATATTAAAATATAAGTCTGGAAGGTATACGCAAGTTTCATTAGTCAGATCTGCAAATATTTGTATAAATTGAAAAGAATTTGATAAGACTGATTCACCCCCCCTCTCAGTATTATTTCCAACAATAATGCCAGATGGATGAGGCAAACACAAAGGAACAATGATCCCAAGATCGTAAGATTCAGAAGCAATAATCCCAATTCCGTAGAAGGAGATGAATCTCATGTATCTAAGAGTTCATACTTAGATAAGGAAAATCTAATGGTAGTAGAAGAAAATCATTTAGAAATTGTAAATGCCACTCCTATTACATGAGTGGAAAAGATGAAAGGAAAGAAGGGGTAAGTAAGTTTTTTACTTAGCCCCAATGGTGATTTTTATTGTTCTTTGTGGTTTCTTTATGTTTATTGTTTTTTTGGTGCACTTGAATTCTCTTGAGCATATACACCATGTAATTTTATTTCCTAATAAGAAAAACAAAAATGAGATTTGTAATCCATTAAATTCTTAATATAAAATTAATATGTGGCATTTAAAAAATATTAATGAAATTTAAAAATATTAATAAAAATAAAAAATTGAGTTACCAATAAAATATTTCAATAAAAGAACTATGAATTAAATATGTCAAGTAGTTTCACTATTCTACATTTTAGCTCCTTTTAGGTATATTTTTCCATTGGAACCTCTAGAAATTTTGCAAATATTTATTGAAATTGTAAGTTTAAATGTTGTAGTCTACACCATCCAAGTGTTCAAGGAGATTTTCAATGGGTTGAATCCATTTATACCTAAAAAAACATCAATTAAACAATGATTTTTTTTATATTGCATTATAAATAAATTCAAAGGAGATTTAATCCCTTACAACAATTGATAAATCCACGGTTATTTATCATGGAGAATATATCTATTATTTTCTATATTCCTAGCAAACCCATGAAAACACACACACATATTATACACTTAAGTTTAAGAGTATAATTCTAATCAATTTTAAAATTTATTTATTTTCTTTACATATTTCGTAACTTTTCACTGATTAAAAGAGTAGTAAATAATAATAACACTCCTTTAGTTTTAAGTTCATAATCAACACCAAAATATTTCAAGTAGTTTCACTATTCTATATTTTGGTTCCTTTTAGGTATATTGGCTCCTTTTAAGTATATTTTTTAGTCATTTGAAATCTAGAAAACATTTATTGGAATTGTAAATTTAAGTTGTATGCAATACACAATCCAAGTGGTAAAGGAGATTTAAGGGGCTAAATCTATTTGTAGATTGAAAATTACCTTTTCAAAAAGATAATAAATAATAATCAAACACTTGTTTGTGGACAACCCCTTTTAGATTTGAACCTTTAACTTATTATGAATAAATACATGTTCTTAACCATTAACCACCTTTTTATTATCTAAAAAAGTGTAACATTCTTAAGATATGTTATTAGATTTATGATCATAACCTAATAAATAAATATTATATAACAATTGTCATATGACAATTGTTATGTAATGTAATCATTAATTTGTAATAACGATTAAGAATAGAATAATTATTGCATGATATTTATTTATTATAGTATGATAATATATTTAATAATATACCTTAGGTATACGATAGAAACCTTCCTCAAATTTGAGAAGATTACTTAAATTTGATGAGATTTTTTGAAATTGCTAGGAAGAATGAGCCCTTTTGTAACTTTTTGTCGATTAAAAAGTATTTCTTACCAGGGACATGCCTCCTACTAATATTTTATCCTTATACTTGAAAGGGGTTCCTAGATTTTAAGAAGCCTATCCACATAAAATCTGAGGAACCTTACATTTGATTTAGGAAGGTTGTTCGAAATTAATTGTATGCAACCACCATTAGTTTAAGAAGGTTATTTGAAATTGATATTGTGCCACCTCCTATTCCTAAATTTGGAGAGGGTTCTTATATTTTTAGGAGCCTATCCACATCATATTTGGGGAACCTTAAATAACAGTAACCTCTTTTGATTTGAGTAGGTTTCTCAAATTTAATTATATAAAACCTCCTTTAGTTTGAGAAGGTTATTGTTAGGAAATTTCATTGTTTCAATTAAGTTTCATTCAATTGTCAATCCATATTCATAAACTTATAAACACTAACATTGTATGTGTGCAATTAGTACATAAATGATTCTCAAGCTATAAAATAACTTTTACAATCTATTGCTATAAGACATGCATTGGAAATAAAATTCTATTTTCTAAAATTTAAAGGGCTACAAAGGTTTGTTGGATTGTTGAGCTTATGTTTTCAAGAGAACTTTGTTGACTCCAATCATAGTCCTTTGTTTGGTATCATGGCATCAAATGGTTATATGATTCCTTAAGAAACACCTTTATTCTTCAACCTTTAGTGCCTAACTTTTGTAGGGGAAATCCACACTTTACACTTAAAAGATAAAATTCAATCAAGAAGAAAGTAAATTTCTAAAGGTTTGTTGGATCACTAGGATTATGTCTAGAAGAAAATTTTTTGAGCTTAGATCACAATACAATATTGTTTTGCATTACAGGCATCAAATAGTTTTTCAATTCCTTAAAAAGAACTATTTTTCTTCAACCTTCAATGTTATGCAACCAACTCACAAAACAAAACAAAAGATAGATCAATGACTTAAAAATTATCTTATCAATGGGCAAACCTCCTTTACATTACATACATGAAAAATTCTTTTATGATACCAATGATAAGACCTCCTTGGTATACATAGGAGTATAAGGAGTCACAATATAATCTGAGCCTACATAACAATAATAATGTAAGGGCACAACAATAACAATAGCGAGCTTCTACGAGAAGCACAACAATAATTATATGGGGGATATATGGGAACAAAAATAACAATAGGGTGCTACACTAACAATAACAATATAGGGACCTAACATGCCCCTCTCCTTCAAAAAAGTGTTATCCTCAACGCTTGAGTAGTTCCAGATGCTTTTGTATAAAATTCTCATCCTCCCATGTGGAATATTCAACAGGTAAGTTATTCTACTTAATGAGATACTCTGAAATTAATCAATTATGTAGCTGTCAGGTTCTTGTTTCTATGACTGCTTCGAGCTCAAATATTATTTTTCCTTCTTCATCAAGTTTCGGAAACATTGTTTGAACTAGAAGCTTGTCACCGATAACCTTCTTTAGGCATGAAACATGGAAAACTCAATGTACTCGGGAAGATGCAGCCAACTCCAATTTGTATGCCATGGTGCCAATATTTTGCAACACCTTGTAAGGACCATAGTACTTGGCTGATAATTTATTATCCTTGTTAGATTGCTTGATGGACATTTGTTTGTATGGTTGTAGCTATAAAAAGACCCAATTGACTTCATCAAAACTTCTTTCATTGCGTCGCTGATTTTCATGTTGTTTCATTTTGTGCTAGAGTGAGGTTATCCTTTAAGAATTGGAGAAATTGTTGTTGACGTTGATGTGATATTCCACTATTTGAACCTTAGAATTTTCACTTAAAGATGGTGTGATTGATGGTGGATGATATCCATAAAGTTCCATAAATGGGGTCATTTTTGTTTCAGTATGGAAGGAAGTCTTATACCACCATTTAACTAGAGGTGACCACTTGGTCCATTGTGTTTTTTTATCAGATATAAAGAAACAAAGACATCCTTCCAAACATTTGTTCACTATCTCAGTCTTCCCGTCATATTGAGGATGATAAGATGAGATATGAGCTAATTGAGTGCTAATACAAGAAAATAATTCCGTCCAAAAAAATCCAGTGAAAATGGGATCTCTGTCAGTTACAATAATCTTTTGGTTTCCATGTAGATTTTGAGTTGATTCCATAAATGCAATAGCAATTTTACTGGCTTTAAAAGGATGAGATAATTCACAAAAGTGTGCATACTTGGCAAGTCTATCAAATACCACCATGATGACACTCTTTCCTTCAGACTTGGGTAAACTTGTGATAAAATCCATTGAGAGCTCCTCCCAACGCTGACTTGGAATGACCAAAGGTTATAACATATCTGGGGTATTAATTGTCTCAATTTTATTTTGTTGGAAAACCAAACATTCTGCGACAAAATTATGAATATTAGGTTTAAGTCCATCCCAGAAAAATTCCTTCTTGACCTTGTAGTAAGTTTTTAAAAATTATGAGTGCCCTCCTAAGGAGGAGGCATGTAATTCCAAAAGAATACTTTGTTTGAGTTTGGAATTCTTACAAAGATATAAGCTATCTTTGTACCATAATGAATCAATTTTCCAGCTAAATGTATCAGATGTATTGGGATCTTGTTGGAAATTTTGAATGAGTTTCCAAACCTATTCACCATTCTTCCATTAATCTCTAGCTTTAGTTATCCAATTAGATTGGATAATAGAAATGACACAAAACAATGCTTCCAAATCCTCATCCTTTCTTGAGAGTGCATATACAACCACATTTTACTTCCCTTTTTTGTAGATGATTTCAAATTCATAACCCAACATCTTTGTCACCCATTTTTGCTGCTCTTCTGAAGACAATATTTGTTCCAAAAAATATTTAAGGCTATCATGATCCGTTTTTACCTTGAAGTGTCTTCCCATTAGGTAAGGTCACCATTTATTTAATGCATGTAGTATTGCCAACATTTTCATCTCATAAATAGGTTTGTGTAAATACTTTCCTTTGATTGGATTAATTTCAAAAGAAATGGGTCTTCCTTCTTGCATTAAAACACCACCAATTCCATTTCCTGAGGCATCACATTCCACAATAAAGGTTTTTTGAAGTTTGGCATAGCTAAGACCGATGCTTGGCACATTGCCTCTTAAAGATGTTCAAAGGCCTTAGTTGCTTATGGAGTCGAAGAAAATGCATATTTCTTCAGTAATGTTATTAGAAGTGTTGTTATGCTTTGATAATTCTGAACAAACTTGCGATAATACCCTGTCAACCCGAGAAATCCTCAAAGATTCTTTACGGTTGTGGGGATTCTCCATTCCTTAATGAATTTAATTTTGTTAGGGTCTACCTTAACACCCTCATGAGATACAACATGACCCAAATATTCCAACTCCTGTACTCCAAAGAAACATTTGTAGGTTTTTGCATATAATTGTTTCTCCTCCAATAGTTTGAGAACCTTGTCAACATATTGAACATGTTCCTTCTAAGACTTGTTGTAGATTAATATATCATCAAAACATACTAGCACAATTTTTCTAAGGAAGGGTTTGAAATGGAATTCATCGAACCTTGCAATATGGAAGGTGCATTAGTAAGGCTAAAAGGCATGACCAAAAATTCATAATGACCCTCATGAGTTATGAATGTGGTTTTCAGAATGTCTTCAACCTTCATTCTTATTTGATGATATCCTAAATGAAGATCCAACTTGGTGAAGCAAATTTCTTCATGTAATTCATCCAATAATTCATCAATGACATGAATGGGAAATTTATCCTTAATAGTGACCTTGCTGAGCTCCCTATAATCTAGACACATACACCATGATCCATCCTTATTGTGCATCAATACTACTAGAGTAGAGAAATAACTTTGACTAGGTTGAATTGTACCGACCTCTAGTATTTCTGCAACCATACATTTAATTTCACTCTTTTGGGAATAGGGATATTTGTAAGGCTTGATGTTTGGAGGAACACCTCTTGGAATAAAACAAATAACGTGTTCATGACCACAAATAGGTGGGAGGCCTTTGGGAGTCTCAAATACCTTGGAATGATCGTCCAAGACTTTCTGGAGATATGGAGAAATAAATGATTTCATTATTTGAACCTCTAGTGAGAATAATTACGCAATTATGCCCCATTCTTATTTCTTTAGAAGCTTTTTCATGCCATTAGAGATGATTATATTTCTTGGTTTCCCTGTGATACCCCTTAATTCAACTTCCTTTCCTTCCCCAAAAAAATTCAATAAAAGTTCTTGAAAAATAAAATTTATCGTCCCCAAATATTGTAACCATTGGAATCCTAGTACAACCTCAACACCACACATTGGAATGGAAAGAATTGGACTATTCAATACATATTCCCCTATGATTAGCTTGATATTATGACACTTTCCAGAGAAATTTATAGTTCCTTCATTTAAAACCATCACTTGACACTCTGGTGCTTAATATAGGAAGCAATTCAATTCCTTGACTATATTACAATGAATAAAATTATGGTTACTACATGAATCAATCAACATTATTACCTTTTTCTTCTTTTTATATACTTCTATCTTGAGAGTTTGAGGAGTGGTGATTCCTACCAATGCATTACAAGATATCTTTAGATTCATTTCTTGTTTCTATGGGGTTGGTTCCTTGTGTATATCCTCTTCTTTTGATGTTTATTGTCACTCTCCTTCCTCCTCTTCACAGTCTATGTAAAATAATTTATTCTCAACACACTTATGACCTTTAATATATTTGTTATCACCACTGTAACAAATCTATTTTGCTCTTTTTTCCTCCAATCGTTATGGTGTCAACCTTGTAGGTTGTGGAAGGGTAGGACCAAAAACACTTCCATATTTATAGTTGTGAGTGGTAGACTTCTTTGTTGCCATAATTTTGCTTTCAACTTTTCTTGCCACCCTGAATTCCTTGTCCAATGAATCAGGTTCCTAAAGGTGAACCTCATGTTAGATGTTATCCTTTAAATTACTTATGAAGACATCAATCTTATGCTCCTCTGTAATATCATTTACCCTAGTATTCAAATTTTTAAGTCCTCAATGTGCTCCGCCATTGAACCCTTTTGTTTTAGATTTATTAATTGGCTAAAGAAGGTGTTCCTCTTTGTATCTTAATAATGCGCTATCATTTCCTTCTTAAAAAATGAGCAAGTGACAAGTGGTTTACGAGAACAAATCCATCGATGCCATACAAACTAATTGGGTTCTAAATATAAAGATGAAATGCATACTTTTATGTGTGTTGCACATAATGGAGATCAAAATATTGTTCCATCTGTAGTATCCATGTTACCATATCCTTGTCATCAAACTTCCTTATATGATCTTTGGAATATGGTGAGCTTTAAACCCAACATTGGAGTCTCTAAAATCATAATTCAAATTCCTTTTGTCCTCATCATAATTTTCATAGCTTACCTTGTCACCACTGGGAAGCCTTTCTTGCAACAACTTTCTCAAACCTTCATTCAAACCTTCCATATCCCCTTTTAATCCATCCCTGTATCCTTTTATTTTTTTCTCTCTAACCAATCCATATTAATATTAATCACTCCCAATTAATTTTTGGTTGCTCTTTGTGAGAGTGAAATTTGCTACACTTGGTCCTGTAACTTTGATATATCATGTTACATTTCTTCCTCTTCTTCATGTGTCATATTAGAGTTTTATGGTTTCTTACTAGGTGTGTGTTTATTTGTTATTTTGAGGAATATTGGAATGAAATAATGATATATATGCTTCTCTATGCCCTTTGAATCACTTCAAACTAATTTTTCAAACAAAAGTTATGCAAATTAAAAAAAATATATATACACACCTTTTTGCTTGTTTTTTGGAGCTATATATTGAAAATGTTGTATCTCTGTAATTTCGACTCTACAAGATTTGAAATTCAGTCCTGTGGTAGCCCTCTGAGCCGTCATTCTAATGCCACAAGTGATACCAATATTTGAATCTTCAAGATAAAGTTATGCCCAATCTCCCACTATGGCATGATTATGGATTGGTTCAGTAGAGAAAACTTTTAATGAACGCCACATGTCAATTTATCAACCTTCGACCCTAAAAATGATACAAGAAAAACTACAATCTATGAAATTTTAGTAAAATTTTATGAAATTCAAATTTGATTATCTTAGCAAAGTTATGATAATTTTTCCAAGGTCACCTGTTTGAGACTAAATTCTGGAGCATGCAAAAACCCTAACCTCTTTGGACCATATCTCATAAACTATAACAAACCAAGATCCAAAATTTTTAGAGGAAGTTCATCAAGAATTCAACTCCACGTGATCAAAATTTCGGCTTCTAAACGTTTGTAAAAATAATTTATAGCAAAAATTCCAAGATGGCCTGCTTGAAGTAGCAAAACCCTAGAATCCAAAGCTCTAATATCAAATGTTATGCAACCAACTCACAAAACAGAAGAAAATATAGATCATTGACTTTAAAATTATCCTCTTTGAGGGTAAACCTCCTTTACATTACATAAATGAACAATTCTTGTATGAGACAAATGGTAAGACCTCCTTAGTATAATAGGAGTCTAAGGGGTCACAATATAATCAAAACCTACATAACAATAATAATGTAAGGGCACAACAATAACAATAGTGGGCTTCTATGGGGCACAAAATAACAATATGGGGGATACATGGGCAAACAATAGCAATAGGGGGCTACACTAACAACAATAATAAGGGGGATACACTAGTATTATAGGGACCTAACATTCAATTCCTAACCTCTATAGGGAGTCCACACTTTTGCAATTAAGGATGTATGAAAGTTCAAGAACTAAAATTATAGTGAATTAAAATATTAATCTATAGAAAATAAATAGAAATAAAAATATATCTAATTAGCTAATCTAACTAAGAAATAAATAAATTTTCAATGCAAACTAGTTAGGGGACCTTACCTACTAACTTCTGTTACAAAGGAAAATTATAGTATAGATACTTGCTATGAAATAAAACTCACAATGTCATCATTTATATTAAAAAAATAATACACAAGTTAACATTACAATTATAAATATAGATTGCATAGAGTCAACATGGATACACATATTATTTTCCATCAAACTACAATACACACCAACATATGGCCTTAAGGTTGGACCATTTGAACAACTTTGCAACACACAAATTGACTACTTTCTTGACTAATCCTTTAATATTATAAACATCAAGCTTAAACTTTTACTTTTTATAGATGTTATCTAATATAGGGGAGGGCTTATTGGACCATGAATAACTCTTGAGAGCACACATACTTGTTAATTGTTTACAGCCCAAAAATAGAGTGGGGTGTAATGCCATTGATAAATACAACTCTTGTTGACATGGGTAACTAATTGTATGTTGGCATAGGACATGTTCATGACATGGAATACATGAAAATATACATGCAACTTGCCACAACCTTGAAATAGATTAACTATTCAATTGTTGTTGTTGTGTATGCATCGGAACCCTACACTTGCCTCCTAGCAATGAAAAACCATGTGGTATATTTCAACCCAAGGGTGCATGGATATGACAACTAACGATTTGGGTTATTATATCTTTACTAGGGCTACAAAATATGATACTCACATTAGAAAAGGAAAGTTATAGCTCAAATAAATCATTAAAGACAAGGGAAAAACATTGAATTTAACATCACACCTCATCATCATGTGATGACCATAATTCAAGTGATTGTGATAAAATGGGAATGATAATAGGCTATAATAGGAAGTAGAAAGGGGTAAACTCACACTTCTAATAATAGTAAAGGCCCCAAAATAAAGGCCCAACATATCCCCCACACTTGAGACTTTGCAATTCCTCATGCAATATTGGGTGAATAGCCAAAGCTAAATCTAATAAGGTTACTCAAAATGGATCAAAACTATGTATCCAAAACCTCCCATAATTATCATAATACAAGGGTATATTTCACATATCTCATCTTACTTTTCTCTTTAATCTAGTTTATTACATTTGTAATATTCGTAAACCTAATTTTCATTTAAGATATATGGGTTATCGAACATTACACATAACAAGGCTACATAGCTAGCATTCCCTGCCACTTAGTTTAATTATTGAACTTTGAAAGGTATGAACTAGCTCCCACATTTGAACAAGGGTTACCGAGTAGTGACTCTCGATTAGTTTAGATATAATTAAATTAGAGCAAAAACAATAAATACTTACAACTTTATATTGAAAAAGATACAATTAAAATAGTAAGATAACTCATGATTGCATTAGTGGCAGACATAATAAGGACTTTATTTGTGGATGGTTTCTTTTGCAAACTTTAATATCATATTTGTTCATTTTATTTTGTGATGAAATTTTCTTACTAAATTATTGTAGGGGAGAATTGAAGGGCATTGTCGTCCATTTATCTAGTTACTATGTTTTGTAAAATGTATCTTTTAGCTCATGTTTAACAATGAAATACACACTTATATTGTATTGGCCGAAAATAAATCCATGGTAATCGAAACCCGATTTGTTTTGAATAATAATGAATGAGAATGTTACCATGCTCATGGACAAGGAGTTGGCATTCAACCAAAATTTTTGTTTGTCTGCTAGCAATAACTTAAAACCGTGCAGTGAAATAGCTACCATTTAAATACATAGAACATTGTGTTTGTTATAATTGTTTCTTAATTAAAATGTACTAATATTCCAAAAAATATTTGAAAAATATATAAATATTCAACTTACAACATATCATACACTTTTTACATAGAACATATCTATTTAATTACTTAATTTAATAACCTTGTTTAATAATGGTCTAATTTAAATTAATTTATATGATTAAGGAAAAAATATATTATTCTCTTGTTGCCAATAACTTCTTTTCTATAAAACATAAAGGGATTCTATAAATAGAGGACTTTTGATCTAAGATAACTACATAACTTTCTATTTATTAAAATTTGATAAATAAAGAATCTTTGAAATCACAATTTGTATTACTTAAATTACCATTTAAAAAATTATTTGTCATCTACAAATGTTAAAATTCCATATTGACATTAAATTTAAATTAATTCTTGTTTTAAAAATTGTAAAAATGAAAAATAATACAATAGAAACTTACTAAAATTATTATATATATATATATATATATATATATATATATATATATATATATATATATATATATATATATAATTTAAAATCAAACAACTCAAATCATGACATAAAATATTATTTAAAAATAAAACATAATAATATTTATTGGTGTTTGTTTTATGAGCATTCAAATTTCATTATACATATTTTTGTGAAGGGGCACAAATGAAACTGTACAACTAATCGAATTTGGTGAATTCAATTTCGTCTGGACGAAATAGTGATAGTATTAAATCACACTGGCTTGTCATAACTCACTCGGTAGTCTTCAAGTACTGCTCTTATTTATTGTAATAAATAATGTGCCACAAATGTGTGAAGGTTTCATCCAACTCACAATGAATCATGATTCTTATGTATAATTCACTTCAAATAATGTGCGACAAATGTGTGAAGGTTTCATCCAACGCGCAATGAATCTCGATTGCGAGGTATAGTTCACTTCAGCTAATTAAGTTGAAATTGATGTGTTAAATATAGTGTATATTCACATATTTTTTATCATTAACAAGACCAAAATTATATACTAAAAAAAAAAAAATTCCACTAAATGTTCTATTAAATAGGAAAGAGGCCATTAAAAATTCAATTAGGAAATCGTAACCAAAATTCATGCCATCATAGTATTTAGGAGATACTTTAATACCATTTTTGTCTCTATCCCTAAAATAGAAAATAAAGTCATAAAACAATATGATTAAAAGAACTAAAAAACAAATTGTGCACTTATCAAGTTCTCACAAAAATTGTCCACTTATCGAGTCAAAATACTTTCTACAAAGTTTCTACATGTACTCGCTTGTCAAATTCTACTACAAAGTTCCTATGAAACTTATGATAAAAATATGTAGTTTGTAGTCAAAATTATTTCACAATGTTTCGACAAAATTTAAGTAGAAAAAATTATTAAAAGCAATTTCCTCGTTTCGACCAAATTTAAGTGGAAAAAACTATTAAAAACAATTTCCTCTTGTTGACTTCCAAGAAAGATAAGTGAAAATATAATCCAAATTAATTAAGGTAAAGTAACATCTTAATTAAACTTCAAAATTAAACATATGTTGGTTTTGCATTTCATCCCTCGTTGAACGAGTTCATAAGATGATTACTCTTTAATATGGAATTTGCATGAGCATCCGGTGTAAGTAGGTAAAAGTAACTATTAAGCACTAAGTGAATAATAATTAGCATATTGTCTTTTTATTTATCATTTTGTAGATTAAATATTATATCATTTTTACCTTTGTGTCAGTTTTTTTTAATATTTGAAAAATCTAATCTCAATGTTTTTGATCATGTGTTCACATAGTGTACTTTTTGGAACTGTATTGTACTAGCGACAAGAAGAACCTTATGGTCGAGGCCATAATGGAAACTAGCAGAATCATAATGGAGACGAGGTGAAGGGACATGATTAGAAACTCGAGCTTTATCTTTAATTCGTTTACGATCACCAGTGTTGTGGACTTTCAAGGTAAGAGGCATGCAGGAATTTAATTCGTTGAGCACTGACTATGTGAGGTGATTGTATGACAATTTTACCTCAATCATGATTACATAATAAGAGCCAATGCAACTGAACCAATTATCATTAAGGAAAATAGGAATTAATATAATTAATAAAAGAAATAATTTGTTTTTATAAAGTTAACCTTACCAATTTTCATATGATTTTTTGGTCAAAGAGCCAGTATTTCAAATTCAACGCATTTTGGAATGCGTTATACCTGCCCTGTGGCAGGGATAACAAGTGAAAAAACTAACCAAATAATGAACAAAATCGTTTCAAAGTGGGAACCCAAGGATGATAAAACCCACTCAAAACAATGATAGTTAGTAGTTCAACAAAGTTACAACTTCTAGACAAGCCAGTCACCACTGAAATTCCCATGGATCAAACTTAGAACACCATCGTAAACTAGTCATAAGTCCTTTAGATCACCAATTAGTTATCGCCAACATTTTCTCATATTTTTGCAACTCTCGACCCTATTGCTCTTGTGGCCTTTCTTCATAGTTTCCTCCAATTTCACTTCCTCACATGCTCCTTATTCATGCCAATCCAAAAGCCACTTTTCTTATTATATGTACTCAAGTTGATGCAATGGATCTTCTGTTAAATGCAACCTAACCATGGGATTGAAAACAAGTGTAATTAGTAGACCTTCCGAATTAATGGATAACTAAAAAAAACATATTTGATACTTGCATCACTCTTTTTATCTTATACAAATGTGAAGTTTTGGGATGAAGTGTCTCTAAAGAATATTGAAGAAGGATAGATAAAATCCAAAAGAATTATACATATATATCTATATATATATATATATATATATATATATATATATATATATATATATATATATATATATATATATATATATATATATTACTTGGAATGAAAACACATAAATCTTGGAGTACTTCCCCACATTTTGTGGATCGTAAATCAGGTAAACCATCAGGCCTGATTGTAGGGCCTCACCCCAAAGGAATCAAAAATATTAAAACCTATGATTAGCAACAACTAGCAACAATATCAAAGAACTTCATGTTTAGCTCTAGAACACTTGAATTAATCCTTGGGGCTTGTATATGTGTGTGTGTGTGTGTATGTGTGACAAAATATAAATTGATATATATTGTAGCATATATATTGATTGTCAGTAACTAACATATATTTTGTATATATATTAGCATATATACATATGTATATACCATCATATATGTCAATATATATGCTAGTATATATACCACATCCAAAATTATTTTTGAAACAATATGTCATGATGGTGGAAACTTTGGCAAGTGCATTGTGTTTGACATGAAATAAATTAGAGATTTGTGAAACATAGTAACGAAATAAACTTTGGACCAACATGATGAATTATGCACAGTGAATTTCTTTAAATAAAAAATCTATTATGTCATGTCCCTTCTCAAACACATTTGTAACAAGTACTGCTACATAATTTTGTACAATTTTGGCTAAGGAAGAGAACCCATCAATTTTGACTGAGGGACTTAGGAGGCAATTCGACTTTATTTGGTTGCTAGTGGAATGTCGGGGCCACCCACATGGGAGTTCAAATTGGCCCTTTCAAATAGCTTGGAGGGAAAGTCGAATAGGTGGACGGAGGGCCCACATGAGGCTAGGGAGGCCCAAATAGTTATAAGGAGGGAGAAGCTCTCATTTTGGATTCATTCTTACACCTTGCAATCAAAATTACGTGAATGTTCACTCTGCTGTTTAGCTAAGTCAAATGGTTGTTTAGCCACAAATTTCTCAAGTGGGAGATTCAACCTCTACTTCGGGGGATCATCCGTGCCCGCCCTAGAGAGGTAGTTCCATAAGTATTTCAGGAGTTCCGGGAGTGTGTTATAGCACTACCATTCAACCACAACTGGGAGTGCATATTTCTAGCTAGATGGAGAATACACAAGGGGAGTTTGGAGCTATCAGTGATCAAGCATTTGCCGGGAGAGTTAGAGGACTGGGAGAGTAGCAAAGGGCCAACCTTTCTTGCAAGTTTGGATCCAGTAGAGCTAGCATCCCAACAGTCTGATTTACAGTTACCTGGGCCTGCGCAGAGCGCCATCACTAGGCTCACGTGGGAGTTGGAGGAAGGAATTGTAGAGATGGAGCTGGTCGGAAGAAGTAGGAGATCACTTGGAGGGCCATTTGAGGAGGATTGTTGGAGTTGGGAGAACAGAGATTGACAGGATCAGTCACAGCAACATAATTCAAAATTGGAGGAGTGCCAAGCTGTGAAAGGTCTATTTTTGAAGGTTTGAACCAAGGGAAACCCTTTCTGGGTTTTTCTGAAGAATCATCTACGGAGACCTCAGATTAAAAAAAAATCGTTGAGCTAGTTCAAGGTGATAGCGAATCTGAAGAGGAGGATAATGTTGGTGGAGGTGAAACTGGTGCCGTGGTTGTTTGATCTAATAAATATCTGGTATTAATCATATTTTATTTTTTTAATTTAGTTTAAATTTACTTTTTCTTAGATTTAGTATTGGTATTTAATGTTATTTGAGTTTATTTATAGTTTTATTTTTCTTTTATTTTTACTTTTATTCTAATTTAGATTTAGATTTAGTTTTTATTTTTTATTGTTAATATTAGTTTAATCTAGTTTGACCATTTTAGATTTTCATTTTTTTAGTTTGTAAATTTAATTTATATTTGATAGAGTGAATTTTACTAATAAGTGATTATTTCAGTTAAAGATAAAAATAAAAATAAAAAATCAAAACAAAACAAATAAAAAAAATTAAAAACAAAAACAATTAAAGAAAAACAAATAAAAAATCAAAGCAATTAAAAAATAAATAAATAAATAAATAATCTAAACAATTAAAAAAAATCAAAACAATTAAAAACATTTTTTTGTGATTTTATCATTATTTTTATTTGATTTTAATAACAATACAAAATGCATTTTAGTAAAAAAAAAAAATCAAAACAATTTAAAAAAAATTAATAATAATAGTAATAAAAAAAATAAAATTGCAAATGGACATTTCATAACTCTTGAAAACAACTTATGCTAACGAACTTGCGTGCAAAAGCAACATGTAAAATTTTTTCATTTCATTTTGGTTGCTAAGCATTCATACTCATTCTTACATTTTATATCTATCAAAAAGCTCTTACAATTTTCATGCAGGATTTGTACTAATCTTTTACAGGTGCGCAGACAATCCAAGTTCATGTAGATGTGATCTCCAGAAATCACATTCATCATTGAAAGATTGAAGGAGATAATTACATATGTCATGACATTTGTCACTACATATAAATCTTTTGCGTCCTGATATGTTACCCACACTTCTCCTTCAAAGCCTCATCAGTCATCCATGTTAAAGTCCACTGACTCATTGCCTTATCCATCATGACTTCATACATGTCTACTTTTCTAATTCGCATACATTTTTTCCTTCTTTTCAGTTCATCTTTTTGCCTCATGAATAAACCATCCATCTCTCTAGTTGCCTTGTTTTCCTTATCATAAAAACTGGTTGACTATGACATCTTTTATCTATAGTCCTACCAATCATTTTATACGAACTCACGTTGACTGATGTGGGATTACTTAAGGCCCACCTTTCAACAAGTCTTGACCCATCGACCTCAGCACCTGATCTGGGATAAAGACTAGAGTCATTATTAGTACCTTGAGGCTTGCATGCCCTAATGACAAGTCTATTTTCCAACGAACAATGGGAATACATTAATGTCTCTTGTTTGTTGGATCTTGCAAGTGGCTCAACATCAGCTCATTTATTCACACTTCGCAAGATGTATTTGGGTACCTTGGCACTCATTGACATTAATGGTGATTTTTCCTCGCATTGGTTAACGACATTCATCAATGGCCGGTAATCCAATGACTTCTTTCCATGTTCGACATCAACACATTTATTCACATGGAAAGAATTGTGCCACGATATGGAACGACATGAAGACTATATGATTCAGTAGCAGATTCAACAATATTTTATACTTTGGAACAGATTCAGTAGCAGTAATAAAGGATCCACATACACAACTTCATCCATCATGTATGCAACCAAGACACATATCAAACTCTTGTATTCTTCATTCTATGATTCAGCAGCAGGAGCTACACTTTTTTACATATGCACAGTTTGACCACTTAGGTAAGTAAAGGTATGTTCTTTTCTATCTTTTTATCATACAATTCCTTTAATACTGAAATTATAATTTTTGGAAAATGTTTCACCATGTTCATTTTCATACCTCATATTCGCATTCATATTCCATTATCACTTTTCATATGTCATATATATCCTAACCAACATACTTTTCCAAACAATTATTATTGCATTATGATTCAAACATTACATGTTTTGCAAATAATGATCAAAGAATGAATGGTTGATTAAATGTTTTCAAAGTCTTTTGATGCAACACAAAAACAACGAAAGTATTGTTACATAAGAACCAATACTAATCAAATTTTGGTTGTCACACAAGAACCAACCAAAATAATATGTTGCAATCAAATGTTTTTCAGAAAGAAGACTTTGCCAAAAAGAACAAAGTTGTCAAAAAGAAAATTATGCAAAGTTAAAAAAAAAAAATCGATATCAGCCAAAGTTCATATAAAAGCAAGACATGAAAATGATTAAATCAAGATAAAGTGAATCAATGCAATAGATTGCATGAGGACATGCAATAACTTAAGTTGGGGGGTATGTTGGGCCGCCAAATTAACATTCACTTTCACTCTATTTTTCACCTTTATCCTCATTTTGTCACCTCATTCCATCACATTATCATTACATAAACCTACATTATCATTACTACATGAGTTCACATTTACATTTTCCAAAGTTATTAATTTCATGTATTTAGAGTGAATTTATGATTAAAAGTTAGAGGAATAACATATATTTGCTTATACCTAATAATGGCTTGAGTTTGATAACATGTGTAGATCATTTGGAAGCTTCCAAGATACCCTTATGTGACCTCCCAAGATCAAATTCGAATTTCAACTCAAGAGATGGACCATATTCCAAGGAGAAAGATCAAAGAGATCTTGATGTGTCATGGGATTTGTATCTAGTATTTAGGGATAAGTTGAGACAAGTATGGATCTAGTATATATTTAAGGGATCTACATTTATTGAGTAGATATCCCTAATTCATGTATAAATAAGAGGAGCATCCTTCAAAGGAAAGGAGAACAATTATCAGTTATTCATTAGCATCACATTAGGTTTATGTTCATTCAACATGAATAATATCATTTTCTCCAAATCATGAATTACGAGTGTTGTTTGATTCTTAAGGTGTGATAGTTGTTCATGTGTGCTCATTGAGGAATGGAAGGATCCCCATACCAAGATAAGTACACTTTGTTGTAGATTAATGTTCATGGTTGTGAATATACTAGTTTTAATTCTGATGTTCATCTTATTTCTTTGTTGTAAATACTTGTAGATAATTTCAGTATGAATTCATGTTATGGCCATGTTTTGTTGTGTGAAGGTTGATCTCTTTTAGTAGCTAGTTTTTATGTGAGAAGGAGAACTAGGAACTCCTAAGTTAGGAGCCTCTTCTCCATGAGCTAAACTGAACTGAAACAAGATTTACTTTCTTATATGCTTTCCTAGATTACATTTATGTGAAGATTGATTTCCTTTTAGTAGCTAGTTTTTATGTGAGAAGGACAACCAGTTCCTCCTAAGTTAGGAGACTCTTCTCCATGAGCTAAGAGCTGAACTAAAAACAATATTTTCTTGCTTTCTTTCCTACTTTCTTAGGTGTTTGGCAATGTTATTATAGAAAGATTGTAGAAGGACAATAAGGACTCTTGAACAAGAGACTCTTCTCTATATTCTAAAGTAAACTAATTCCATTGATCAAACATTTGTAATATGCATTTCCATTCTAAACAAACTTCCTACACCTGTTTCATTTGAGGTCCCATATATTTTGGTTTGCTTCTAAGTTTACGAAACCCCCGGGTTGACAAATTAAATGACATGGATTTAATAGATAATTAAATCGCCCAACATTCGACAAGGATCACACTCCTAAATTTATAGAATTTTCTGGGCAGATCTAAGGGGTCAAATAGGGGTCCCAACTCAGCCAACAGCTAGAGGAGCTAAGGGGAATTTGGGCCAAAATTCCGAGGTCAACATTTGGCCAATTCCTTCGTGAGTTTTTCTGGGTTTAGGCCAAGGAGCAAGGAGCTGAAATCTCATAATTTTCTAAGCACGAGAAGCAGTGATTCCGACCCTTCAAAGTCAACAGACATAACAATTTTCTAGGGCAGGGCAGTTCAATTTGGTGCAACAGTGGTAACAACCTTCAATTCATCTATTTTATCACCTGAGTTTTGTCAAGCTTGTCCTTGAGACAAGCCCATGTGCACCATTCCATTTTATATTGTACCTAACTCTCATATTTTATAATATGACTCAACAGTGCTTTATTTCTAGTGTTTCCATGGGTGCTTAATGTATATTTCATTTTTCTGATTGCTGGATTATTTGCATGCTTTGTATCTCACTTAAATTCATGTTTAGGAACATTACATATTAAAAAAACATAATTTTATAAATATTTAGAAACTAATATATATATATATATATATATATATATATATATATATATATTATTTTATTGAAAATAAATATAATTTTATTACGTAACTTTAAAATACAAAAAAAAAAAAATCATCCATATTTATAATATTTATAATAATACTTTGAGTAACTCTTAATGAGGGCTTATTCATATTTATTGCATAATTCAATATTTAACATATTTCGTGCATCTAGATGTTACTCTATATATATAAAAAAATATAAATGATACTCTCAAATAAATTTTATTTTATGACAAGTGGAATATATTTCATTCTTATTTCTGATATAACTTGCACTTCAAGAAAAATAATTTGATAACAAAACTACATCTTAACCATTTAAATATTTTTTATAATTGAAAAAAAATTGTTTTTGTTATTTAAATGGTTAATATTTTTTAAGTAATATCTCTTCTTTCAATGACCTTTTCTCTTTAGAAGCATACAATCTAAAATGAAGCTTTCTTGGTCTAAAATTCTAACTTTGTCTATTCTTTTAAAATTATAATTTGTCTGGACATTTATGGTAAACTAGAGATAATCACTTATACCATTGTTAGATTCCTAAGAGTTACATATATATCAGAGAGATGAAAATGATTTTGAAAAATATTTGATCATCATTGTATGAAAAAATAATGCAATTTGAGAAATTCTTGATAATCTTTATATACATGGAATGATATTATGAGGTTCCCTAGGACATGAAGGCTAAGTGTGACTATTTTTGAAACTATGTTTAGGATATGAAGCAAGGAGAGGTGCTTGAGCATGAAAGTTAAGGGTATGATGATGTTGTGAAATGCATGAAGTATGATACATGCAGGTGAAGTTAGAAGTACTCTATGTATGAAGACCTTAAGTTGGTGCTTAGCCAAGGAGACACGTGTCTCTAGTACGCTGGCGCCTACACAATATTTTGATGAGTGATAGCTTAGCTAGAAAGATCGGTGCATCCAATAGATTCGTGCCTATAGAGATTTATAAAAATAAGTTTATATGGTTTTTTTCCACAAAGGTTTCCATGTTAAACTCTATATACTATGATTTCAGTTTATATGCATTTAATATTTTGAAATTAATAAATGATTGATAAATGTTCATTTAAAATAAAATAAAAATTAAATTTATACTAATTCACCATCCTCTTAATATAAACATAAATTCAACCGTACCCAAAATACACACTATCTTTTTAACCCCATTTAATTTTAATTACACTTTAACTAAAAATATACAAAAACCCTAAATCTATGAATGTTATGATGACCATTAATATAAGATTCACCAATCACTTATTTGAAACTTCACCACCCTTAAATTTTAACAAAATATCATTAATACAATAATTAACATCATCTCAATTTATAAATATGACAACAACCATTAATACAACATTCACCAATGAGTCATTTAAGACTTCAGCACCCCATAAATTTTAACAAAATATTATTAATAAAATAATTAATATCATCTCAACCTCCTCGTTTTCTCTCCGAGCATTTAACAAAACCACTTTTGAAAAATAAACTTTATAGCTTTATTAATAAGTTATACTTTTACCATCCTTGTCAAAATTCTCCTTCAATCTGTCTCTTCAGAGTGATTCAATTGGCACAACAGCCAACATGACCTTTCATGCTTTTAGTCTTCCTTCTTTTTCAAAACTTGGATTCAACCGCCACCACATTCGCCCTACCGCCCGAAATATTCTTACAACTTCAAAACTGGAAATAGTATTACAGCATCTAAATGGTTTGACTATGCAAGACAACTCTATGAGTAAGATCCCAAGGGTGACCCTCCCCCTTGGTCAACACTGATACTGAACTCTTCACAGTGCAAGAGGTAGAGATGGGTATCAAGAAGTTGGGTGTTGGAAAAGCAAAAGACTTAGCTGAACTCCAAGCAGAATATCTAAAGTGGGGCTCGAAAATTCTTGCACCTCACATTACAACAATTTTCAACAACATCATACAACAGAGGTTCCCCACAAATTGGACAACTAGTATGGCAATACCTCTTTTCAAGAGCGGTGACATTAATAATCCCTCCAATTATAGGACCATCATGATAAACCCTTTGTTTGCAAACCTATTTGGAAGCATGCTAGAAAACAAAATTAGCAAGTGGACAGAAGAAAGAGATAAGCGTGCTGAAGGGCAAGCAGGGTTTAGACCTAAACATTCCACAATTGATCATTGTATAACTTTAAGGCACATCATTGAAAAAGTTTGGGAGAAAAATGAAGAAGTCTTTTGTTGCTTTGTTGATTTCAAAAAAGCGTTTGACTCGGTTCCTAGGGATAAGCTTTGGCACAGAATGGAGGAACTTGGGGTTCCCAAACATTTTAGAGCAGCTATGCATAGGTTGTATGAAGAGGTGAAAGTCAAAATTAGAACTTCAGTGAGCATCCCTTTTTGGTTTATATATCGATAAGCTTGAGAAGTGGTTAAATTCGCAAGGAGGTGATGGTATCTATTTGGGCAAATTTGTTATAAAGCTTCTTTTATATGCAGATGTCCTTATTCTACTCGCTAAATCAGCGTGTTTTACAAAAACACTTACTATCCGCAACAATTGCCCACACTTCAATTTCACAAAATAAATTTGTGCACCAATATCATTGTCCTCACACTTTAATGTTGCAGCCCACACAACGTCACTGCTGATGGGCTCACCTTCTGTTTTACGTGGCCGACCCAGCAGGAAAGACTCCATCCAAATCAATAGCTTTCATAGGAATTAAAATTGACACGTGGCAAGCCAAGTCCGTAGTGCGCTCCATGACGTGTCAACGAAGCCAAATGCGTGCAAAATGAAATGAAATACGGTCGAGATGAAGTGAAATGCGGCAGGGAGGGAGCAGAATAAATGGCCGGTTGGTTTCATGTGTGGAGGCCTGAAGAGATGGGCATGGGCGGTAGCAGGGAGGGGATTTGAACCACGCCCAACACGCTCATTGTCTGTCTCTGGAAACGATCTGTTGAAGAATCGTCCTCTGTTGAAAATCAAGAAAACAAATTAGAGTATTCGTTGGATTTTTGTTGGCGTTGGTAGGGATCGAACTGCTAACTGCCCACATGATCAAGAACCTGTGTCACTGGTTCGAATCAAATCGCATGGATAGATACGTCGGTCCGTCATATCCGATGTCTTCGTCAGGGAGTATAAATATAGAGCTGTGGGAAGAAGACCTGTGGCCTGTCGACATAGACCTGGATGCCGATCTTGAAGGTGTCGAAGATGGCAGAGATAAGAATTGTAACGACGGTCAATTTGAATCCTCGTCGTACGCCGGCTTCCGACATCATCATCAATCGGTGCCCGTTGACGTGCCGCAGTGGAGCAAAATACTGGGATTCGACAGCCGGAAAGAGAAATACCCCGATGCCGACGATTTCGAGATGGCCGGCGATGAGGAAGAGGAGAGGCTACCACCGCACGAGTACCTGGCGAGGGAGCACGCCCGCTGTCGGATTTTTAATACATCCTCCGTCTGGCTAGGGGTCGGGCTGAAGAGCCGAGACATGAACCGGGTTCGAAACGCGGTGTGGAAGCAAACCGGATTTCTTGGCTGAAAAATAACCGTCTTCCTCTAAATTGAATGAGAATTAAAGATCTTTCGTCGTGAAATAGCGATCTTTAAAGGGAAAGATATTTCTTTGTATAATTATTTTTGCTTTATTGCAAGAAGGATGAATTTTGTATCGTTCCAGGCTCCCAGCTAAGGAGATCCTGACTGGTTTCTGATACATAGTTTCACATATACCACATAGTATATTTCGCATTTCCGAAGTCTTTCAGGTTGGAACTGAAATTTTATTTTGTCGGTAATGGGAATGGAACCGTTGATGTTTCGCTGGTTCCGCTAACGGTGGGTTTCAATTAATAACTAACCTAAAATAAAATATTACATAAATTATTCATTGGATAGTTACATAAATAAATTATTACATAAATTAGTCACTGGATAGTTACATAAATAAATTATTACATAGCACCATGTCGCACCTTCTTCGTTACACTTATCTATTTGTCTTCAATTTTGTGAACGGACTGTAAAGTTACTATAAAAGACATGCACAGATTTGTTTCACCATGGTGAATGAAAATGAAAATTGTTGGGCATATTTTTCCAATGATATTTAAGATTCAAAAGTTATATATATATATATATACAAAAATGGAATTTAATTAAAAATGGGTGGTAAAAACATGTTGGTGGAATAAAACAAAAATGGAATTTAATTAAAAATGGGTGGTAAAAACATGTTGGTGGAATAAAATTATTAATTTTATGATATTTAATAAAGAGAGAGCATCTTTTTCTACAAAGGTAGTGAGTGGGCAAAATTATTAATATAATTCTATTTAACAAGTTAATTAATTTTATTCAACAATATATATATGTATGATTGTTTTAAATATTTTTTTGTAAATTAACTTTTTCTATTAATTCATTGCAATATTACATTGTGGTGAGGAGTTCTATAAATTATATTTCTCAATCTTATTAGATTTTCTGATCCAAAAATAGAACCAAAACCACATTACAAACAAATAGATTGAATTATATAACTGCAAACAAATAGCCCAAAATGACCAAAAATTTCCAAGAACTTGAAAACACCCAAGTCGGTTTGCGTTGCTCATTCCCTAATGAAGGAGGAGGGCAGAAAACATTATTGACATGAGCTTCCATGCGCTCTAATATGCCTTCCATTCTCGCAAACCATTCATTGATCCTCTTTTGCCTGCGGCAGAGGGAAGCCAACCTATCCAACATATGCCACTAATTTTGTTGAAAAGTGTGCAACAAGAAATGCTTGTTGAGAATGCAACAAGATGATGGAGCTTAGTGGAAAGGAGTCGCCTTCACTAAGGCCCGCAGGCAAATTATGGCGCAAAGTCTATTTTTGGATCACAGCAGGAGTGATCAGAGTCTATTTTTATACTACTAGTCAAAAATAGAAAAGTCAAATATTATTGTCTCATAATAATATTTAGACTATAAACTTTATCTTATTCTCTTGGAGCACTTCAGTTTGAACTACAGATGTGGCACATGCAGCTGTCAGAAAGAAATACGCTTTCTTTGTGGGTCAGTTGAGCTATTGCATGCAGGACATCAGTTAGAACTCATGTGGTTGAGTTCTGTGGAGTTGGATGAGCAGTTAATGGAGTTGTGTTCAGTTTGACTTAGTTGAACTAGTTGTATTTAGTCTAACTGATCAATAGACTAAGTGATGAGTTGTGTGAATTAGTTATTAATTAATTCACTAATTATTAACTCATAATGCAACTGAAGAATGCATCAGTTAACTCAGTGCATGTACAGTTCAGTGGAGACAGGTGTTAGAGGTTGAGATTGCTATTAGTTGTACATGAGATTGTGCACATACATGGGATTGAGTTATGCCAATGATCTCTACGTAGTGTGGGCCAATACCAAGTGAAATATAGCTTGTGCTCACGTGATTTACAGTGTGGGTGATTTTCACAAGGTAAATAGGAGTTTGGATCAGCCATTCTCATTCATTCTCTTGCAGGATTGTGCATTGAGGCAGGGAAAGCAGCAGGGGAGATTTGGAGATCAAATCTGAGTTGTATTGTGTGTAACAGGTGGAGATAGTACTAAGTACTTGTGAGGAGTATTGTACTATGTAATGGTACATGTTCTCAATCATTAATATACAGATAGTGTGGGGTTTTCTGCAGTATGCTTTCCCCGGGTTACATACTGCGTTAATGTGTGCATGCAATTGATGTTTCATTGTTTTTAATGCTGCTAAATTGATTATCAACGTAGAGGAGATTATGCATTGTGCATGTATTCCGCAATAGTGTATAATCGGGATAATCTTTGTGAATAAGTGTTTATTATTCAAAATTTCTACATGGTACCAGAGTGAGCTGATTTGTAGAAGAAGTTCTACATGATATGGGTGCTGTATTGATCATCAGATCTATTATTCAGAAGTGTTTACATTTTATTTCTTCAGGCAGAGTCTGTAATCGGGCCAGGTAGCTTCTGGATTCATCCTTCTTTTGGAAGGTGAGATATCTGGTAAAAGCCCATACAGTCAATCTTTGTACGAGAAATACTTTGTTCTCACGAATCTTAGATCAGAAGCGGTTGAGTTTTTTGAGCTGGTGGAATTCGAATTTGTAGCAGTGTTTTCTTGGTGTCAAAGTTGAAATGTCTTTCAACGGATTGCGATTGGAGTATGCCCTTGAGGGCAGCTCGAACTATATTGCATGGAAGGACAGGATGGAGGCGGTGTTAGATGATAATGGGTTGAAGGAGTTCATAGATGCGGATGTCCCAAAACCTACTGATGCTGCTCAAGTCGGGGATTGGCAAAAGAAGACAGCAAAGTGTCGAAGGATTCTGTTGGAGGGCATGAGGGATCACATTGTGTCTAGCCTCCATGGAAAGGCTTCTCCATATTTGATGTGGAAAACATTGACAGAATTATTCCAAAGCAAGAGCGACCAGAGGAAGTTGGCGCTCAAGGATAAACTCAGAAACATTAGGTGTGAGAATGGAGACAGTATGCCCCAGTATTTCACGAAGTTCACCCAATGCCGAGATGAGCTGGGAAGTGTGGGGGTAACTGTTGAGGATGAGGATATGGTGAGTCTAGCACTCCTTGGTCTTCCTAAGAGTTGGCATAGCTACCAGGACTTGGTGAATGGAAGGGACAAATTTTCAGGATGGGAGAGATTTTGGTCGGATCTTGTGCAAGAGGAGATTAGACGGTGCACCAGAGATAGTTCTTCATCTATGCATGATGAGGAGAACTGTGCCTCAGCGAGTAAGGCGAAGAAGGGGAAGGGGAAGGTTTCTCTTTCCGAATCCAGTTCTTCCAATGATGGGAAGAAGGTTGACAAGTCGAAGGTGCGATGCTTTCGTTGTCATGAGTTGGGCCATTATGCTACTAATTGCCCAAAGAAGAAGTCCAAGAAGGGATCCGGGGAAGGATCTGAAGGTGAGGAACTTGCTTCACAGTTTGAGTTGGATTTCACACTCTTCGCATGCATGGTTTCATCCATGATGGGAAATGGTTGGTTCCTTGACAGTGGAGCTTCTTTCCACATGACCGGTGACAAAAGTTTGTTCAGTACTTTGGAGGAGAAAGATCTCTAGATACTCATAACGATGGGTAATGATGAGAAGTATAGTGTCTCAGGTGTAGGCACGGTTATTTTTCAGAGGGAGCATGGAGCTCGCCTTACCTTGATCAATGTCAAGTATGTACCAGGACTGAAGAGAAACTTGGTGTCGATCGCGATGCTGGAAGACAGAGGCTATGATGTAGTCTTCAGTGAGGGAAAGGTTTTCCTTAGACACATCATCACTAGACAGGTGAAGCAGATTGGTTCACGGGTCAAGAACCTGTATGTTCTTGAGGTTCACGATGCATGCAAAGCCTTGAGCAGCGAGGCAACTGATGGAGACTTGGTGGTTGAGAGGGAGGGTATATTACCTCTCAACATGCAGAGCCAGAAGAAGTCTCAGACGATTGTGGAGGAGCCACGATTGGTGCAGCAACTTCAGGAGGTTGTGGAGCAGCCACAACAAGGGAAGCTAAGAGGAGATCGAGTAGAGACATCTACTCATGCAGAGACCTCCAGTAGGGGGAAACTTCGAGCCAGGTGGGCTGAGGGATCGCATTCAACCATACCTCCAAGTAGGAGGTGGGGGGATGTGGATTGATCGTTCCAAGGAGGAGGGGTAGGATCCTTGAGGTACCCAACCTCTTGGATGAGACCTTGCTACGGGAGCCCCGATGTGGAGTAGCAGGAACTGACTGATTGGGTAGAGACAGATGCGGATGGAGCGGCAGAGAGAGCGACAGTGCAGAGAATCCCAGGACAGCGCATAGCATGCAGGCTGTAGCAATGCGAGAGGCACAAGTGTTTTGCACAGTGCTAGGTGGCACAGAGAGGTGTGCAATGGTGCGAGATGCATGGGGATGTTGCAGTAGCGCAGATCTCAGAGAGGGATCACTTGTCAGCAGCAGGTAGAGCTTCAGCATCAGAGTATGTTCCTAGCCCAACAGAGTGGTCAGTTGGGAGTGTTTTTGTTCCAAGTGTTGTTGGAGCAAAGTGGACCAGGCAAATGTGTTGCATGCAGAACATTCCAGAGTTTCAGGATCGGGTTTGAGAGGAAGCCTTTCTTGTTGAGAGGGAGTGCTGAAAAGTGTGCAACAAGAAATGCTTGTTGAGAATGCAACAAGATGATGGAGCTTAGTGGAAAGGAGTCGCCTTCACTAAGTGGGCCCGCAGGCAAATTATGGCGCAAAGTCTATTTTTGGATCACAGCAGGAGTGATCAGAGTCTATTTTTAGACTACTAGTCAAAAATAGAAAAGTCAAATATTATTGTCTCATAATAATATTTAGACTATAAACTTTATCTTATTCTCTTGGAGCACTTCAGTTTGAGCTACAGATGTGGCACATGCAACTGTCAAAAGGAAATACACTTTCTTTGTGGGTTAGTTGAGCTATTGCATGCAGGACATCAGTTAGAACTCATGTGGTTGAGTTCTGTGGAGTTGGATAAGCAGTTAATGGAGTTGTGTTCAGTTTGACTTAGTTGAACTAGTTGTATTTAGTCTAACTGATCAATAGACTAAGTGATGATTTGTGTGAATTATTTATTAACTAATTCACTAATTATTAACTCATAATGCAACTGAAGAATACATCAGTTAACTCAGTGCATGTACAGTTCAACAGAGACAGGTGTTAGAGGTTGAGATTGCTATCAGCTATGCATGAGATTGTGCACATGCATGGGATTGAGTTATGCCAATGATCTCTACGTAGTGTGGGCGAATACCAAGTGAAATATAGCTTGTGCTCACGTGATTTACAGTGTGGGTGATTTTCACAAGGTAAATAGGAGTTTGGATCAGCCATTCTCATTTATTCTCTTGCAGGATTGTGCAGTGGAAGCAGGGAAAGCAGCGGGGAAGATTTGGAGATCAGATCTGAGCTGTATTGTGTGTAACAGGTGGAGATAGTACTGAGTACTTGTGAGGAGTATTGTACTATGTAATATTACATGTTCTCAATCATTAATATACAGATAGTGTGGGGTTTTCAGCAGTATGCTTTCCCCGGGTTACATACTGTGTTAATGTGTGCATGCAATTGATGCTTCATTGTTTTTAATGCTGCTAAATTGATGATCAACGTAGAGGAGATTATGTATTGTGCATGTATTCCACAATAGTGTATAATCGGGATAATCTTTGTGAATAAGTGTTTATTATTCAAAATTTCTACAAATTTTGCTAGAGGGCATTTAAAAAATCCAATAACCTTGTTCCTATCCTCTTGCCAGACTCGAACTAGCTCATCTAATAACGATGAAATATGTTGTAGATGTTCATCCAAAGAATCAGGGGGGTGAGTGGGGGGCATGTCTATTCTCCACAGAGAATGCACCCATGGAGGAGTGACCTCACCCTCCAAGTTACCACACCAACCCCATCCCCAACACACCTAGGACCGAGCACATGGAAATGAGGTACAATACCTTGCATATTACAACCCATGACCAAAGACCAACTATCTTCTCTGCAAAAGCTCGCACCTCTCCCAACTGCAGGCAATGATGAAAAGACAACTCCCTTCCATATCTAAGACACTTGCACAAACCCACCTTTCACAACAGGCTTCATGTCTAGAGAACCCAACACCAAATACACTCTCTGCACCTTGTCAAGAGGATCTCTCGTGACACCCTGATGCAATTCAACAAACCAAACAAATAATTAACCACTTCAACATAATGAACATACAAACACTTTCCTTAAATCATGAGAGACAAGGCATACTAGCGAGCAATTGCTTGAGGCATCTTCCAATTCATCCCTTCTACTTTCCTTACTTTTCCATTGCCAATCCAACCAAGCAATTGCAACACCCTAAGTAGAAGAAGGTCATTACCTCGAGCCTACCTCCCACACTTTCTCACATTGAGCCTCCCCATTAACATTAACAGTTACACCAATACCGGCTTGATCTTCACTAAATTTCTTTACAACTTGGCACACAAGGGATGGCACAACAAGCATACCACCCTGTAGACATAAATTCCCAAGAGCTCGCAACACCACCAATCCCATAACCTCCAACAAAAAAAAGTAGCTAGACCTAAACGCTCAAGCATATATAACCTTCATCATCTCTAGAGACTTCAGCATACATTTTCTAGGGGAGACGCTCTCAGCATACTCCATTAAGTCAAGTACCGCATGGGTGAGGGTGATGAGGCCCATGCCGAGTCCTCCCTGCCACCAGTTGTCACCCCCATCAGGGTGTTATTTTAAATAATTATTCAAAATTTAGTGTTCATATATATATATATATATATATATATATATATAAAATTTTAAGATTTAGTTAGATTTTCTAAAATAATTATTGAAGTTTAAGATTTTTTTATTCGGATCTTGGGGGAGGCCCTTAAGACCTAAGTAATTGTCACACAAGGAAAAGAACGAAAGCAAACCCAAATTAGAAAATAAATCAGTAACTAACTTTTATTAGATCAACAAATGATTGTTGCAACTACATACCATAGTTAATAAATGACTGATATATATTCATTTAAAATAAAATAAAAGTTGAATTTATACTAATTCACTATTCTCTTAATATAAACATAAATTCAACCGTACCCAAAATACACACTATCTTTTTAACCCCATTTAATTTTAATTACACTTTAACTAAAAATATACAAAAACCCTAAATCTATGAAAGTTATGACGACCATTAATATAAGATTCACCAATCACTTATTTGAAACTTCATCACCCATAAATTTTAACAAAATATCATTAATAAAATAATTAACATCATCTCAATTTATAAATATGACAACAACCATTAATACAACATTCACCAATGAGTCATTTAAGACTTCAACACCCCATAAATTTTAACAAAATATTATTAATAAAATAAGTAATATTATCTCAACCTCCTCGTTTTCTCTCCGAGCATTTAACAAAACCACTTTTGAAAAATAAACTTTATAGTTTTATTAATAAGTTATACCTTTGCCATCCTTGTCAAAATTTTCCTTCAATCTATCTCTTCTGAGTGATTCAATTGGCACAACAACCAACATGACCTTTCATGCTCTTAGTCTTCCTTTTTTTTCAAAACTTGGATTCAACCGCCACCACATTCGCCCTGCGGCCCGAAATATTCTTACAGCGTCAAAACTGGAAAGAGTATTACAACTTCTAAATGGTTTGACTATGCAAGACAACTCTATGAGAAAGATCCCAAGGATGACCCTCCCCCTTGGTCAACACTGATACTGAACTCTTCACGGTGCAAGAGGTAAAGATGGGTATCAAGAAGTTGCGTGTTGGAAAAGAAAAAGAATTAGTTGAACTCCAAGTAGAATATCTAAAGTGGGGCTCGAAAATTCTTGCACCTCACATTACAACAATTTTCAACAACAACATACAACATGGGCTCCTCATAGATTGGACAACTAGCATGGCAATACCTCTTTTCAAGAGCGGTGACGTCAATAATCCCTCCAATTATAGGACCATCATGATAAACCCTTTGTTTTCAAACCTATTTGGAAGCATGCTAGAAAACAAAATTAGCAAGTGGGCAGAAGAAAGAGATAAGCATGCTAAAGGGCAAGCATGTTTTAGACCTAAACATTCCACAGTTGATCATTATATAAATTTAAGGTACATCATTGAAAAAGTTTGGGAGAAAAAGGAAGAAGTCTTTTGTTGCTTTGTTGATTTCATAAAAGCATTTGACTCAGTTCCTAGGGATAAGCTTTGGCACAGATGGAGGAACTTGGGGTTCCTAAAAATTTGAGAGTAGCTGTGCATAGGCTGTATGAAGAGGTGAAAGTCAAAATTAGAACTTCAGCAGGCATTTCTGAAAGTTTCAGAAGTGATATCAGGGTTAAGCAAGGTTGCCCACTATCTCCTACCCTTTTTGGTTTATATATCGACAAGCTTGAGGAGTGGTTAAATTCGCAAGGGGGTGATGGTATCTATTTGGGCAAGTTTGTTATAAGGCTTCTTTTGTATGCAGATGACCTTATTTTGCTTGCTAAATCGGCTATTGGTTTACAGGAACACTTAATATCCCTTGAGCATTTTTGTAGAAGTGTGGGAATGCAAGTCAATATCAGCAAAACGAAAGTAGTGGTTTTCTCTAAGAAAAGAAAACATAACCAAAATAAGTTCTACTTTGAAGGCAACATTCTTGAAGAAGTTGCGGATTACAAATATCTCGGAATTGACTTCAACAAAAATCTAAGCTGGAATGGTTGTAGAAAGAAAAGAACTTTGGGGGGTTGGAAAGCATTGTATGCTTCTCAAAATAGGTGTAGAGAGGCAGAGTTATGGGACTGGAAAACCACTCAAACTCTTTTTGGGCTTCTAGTGATTCCGGTGATTCTCTATGGTTGTGAACTATGGGCCAGCAATACATCCGAAATGCAGTGGAGACAAATTGAGAAAATTTAGAAGCATTTGATTACAATCAAATTCAAGATTAAAAGTGCAGTTCCTTATGCTATATTGTTAAGTGAAACAAGGACTGCTCTTATTGAAGCAATTGCTATGGTGCGAGTCATAAGGTATTTAAAAAAAATTGAGCAAATGGAAGAGGGTAGATGGCCTAAGGTTGTCTTTAATGACAGATTGTGCAAGAGAAAAAATACTTGGATGCAACAAAATAACAAATGGTTTAGTAAATGGGGTATTTTCTTGAACGCGTGTCCCATAAACATCAAAAAGATAAAAGATTTCGTTATGGGAAAGTTCCACAAGCGTATTTGGGATAAGGAGCTAGGAAGAAAGAACAAGTACTATATTGAAGTGTTTAATCCCACTCATAGTCATCAACCAAAATCATACATAGAGACAATATCTCTTGGAGAATCAAAATTCTTATTGCTCAGTTAAGGACTAATTCTCATCAACGCTATTGTGAAACAGGGCATTCGAAAATGCCAAAAGAAGTGTGGGAGGAAAAAGTATGCATTTTTTGTTCTTCCAGAAAAGTGGAAACAGAAAAACATTTCATTTTAGAATGTGAGGCCTTCAAAGACAACAGATAAAATTATGCAGATATGCTGGTAGCTAGCTTGGGATAATCTATTTAGCGAGGGGTTTGTCAAGAAGTTGGGAGCATTTATTTTGAAGCTTCACAGAAAAAGGGTCGAATACATCAAGCAGATGAAGAAGCAATCCGTCCCATAGGCTATCTTTAGCCTTGTGGACGTTAAAATAATTTCTTTCTTCTTCTTTATTTCTTGGCAAGAATTCGTTTAATATGCCACGACATACTAACAGTTGCGAGTAAAGCAAAAACAATTAAAAAAAGAATATGTAGCCTTTGGTTTTGTCTATACAGCGGAAAAAAAAATGGTAGCAGGCTGCATCAATAGTTAGTAGTTAGTATTTTGATGGAGTTATACATAGATATAGATCTGTGTAAATCCTCATGTTTGTATGTTGATTGCAGATTATGGAATATTTTTGGAATATGATGGTTGAGAGAAATCAATTGTTTGAGTTTTTTTGTATTTTTTAACAATTAGATTTTAGAATATTCCGAAAATCTACTATAAAAATGGGCAAAATCAACACTAAAAACAAAAAACAATTCCAAAACACTGAAAATTTAAAGAAATGACAACAAAAATCATTCCTCTAACAACTTCATCTTTCACTCAAACTATGTGTTACCTTTTTCTTAATCTCTTCTCTTCAATTTCTCTCATTATAATGTTGGCCCTTCCATTATAATCTTGGCCCTTTATAACTCACACAAACCAAACATATTACATTTTTCCCATTATAACTCAGTCATTCTCAATTATTCTAACATGAAACCTGGAAAATAGACATTATTACACATCGTTATGTATCAGTTCAATATAATATAATATAATATAATATAATATAATAGTATAGTATAAGTGTTTTTTAAGGCTAAACAAACTATTTTGATAACATAATTATTTAATTGAATAAATATTTCAAATAAATAAAATAAAAATTAATTAATTAAAAAATAAATTTAAAACTAACCCCTAACTGGAAAAACAAATTCTTAAAGGCTAAACAAACTATTTTGATAACATAATTATTTAATTAAATAAATATTGCAATTAAATAAAATAAAAATTAATTAATTAAAAAATAAATTTAAAACTAACCCCTAGCTGAAAACACAAATTCTTAAAATGAACACTACCTATAATAAGCAATAATCTCATTCCAATATACATAACAATGACAAGTCATAGCACTAGTTGATCCCTGGATCACAGACATCATGAGAGCATCAATATATGTGTTGATATGTTATGGTTTATAGTAAAACCAGGAGAATTGAGCATTGAATTTAATTCTATCATCCATTTTGAGAATATTTTGAAATCGATTAAATATAATTGAGGTAAAAAAAATTGACCCCATTCTCGTCAGTCCCAATTCAATTTCAAAATATTTGCAATGTTGGAATCGACATCAAGATCGAATTGAGACGGATCCAGTTTAAGAAAGCGAAGAATTTTGTTAATAGTTTTTTTTTTCAGAGGGAAAAAAACATGATATTATATTCTGGAAAATGATGAGAGGATAAATAAGCATGTGAGGCTGGCCGGCAAGACAGGCCAAGAAACATAGCCATACATATAACATATAACCATAAGGATGGAGACCGAAGAATTTTGTTAATAGTTATTAGCTGACATACCCTCTCTTTAAGAATTAGAACCTGCAAATGAAATGGAGACACATTTTTCGCGTAGTTTAATGAGACGGAAGAGTTGTTTGGAAAGTTATGGAAATTTTGGTTATATGAAGA
Source organism: Pinus tabuliformis (assembly GCA_031772625.1). Taxonomy (NCBI): domain Eukaryota; kingdom Viridiplantae; phylum Streptophyta; class Pinopsida; order Pinales; family Pinaceae; genus Pinus; species Pinus tabuliformis. Next base: position 1,104,516,583 of record CM062811.1, read on the forward strand.
GAAAATTTAGCAAGGATTTTTGTAAATCCAAGTTATAGTTGTTAAATTTTAAAATTTGTTTTTGATAGTGTTGAATCTATTTTAAAATTTGTTTTTGATAGTATTAAATCTATCTCCACCATCAAAAACACGATTCAAATACGGAGTTGTCTATAATGCGACTTTTTGGAGATTCCGGTGATGGAATCCGGCGGAAGAAATTGAGGTTAAATCTTGATTTATTTCAGCTAAAATGGTTTTTTAACTGCAGATTTGGATTCAGCACCCTGAAAAACCCCTGGGACGCTTTGATTGTGCAGAAACTAGCTATCAAACTATTGCTGCCGGATTTTGACCGAAAAAACCCACCGGAAAGGTTTCCAAAAAGTCTCATTATAGACAACTGCTTCAAATACTGCCTTTACAAAATTTTTTGAATTTTTTTACCCGGATTCCAATCACTTTTTGACAGTCATTTTTAAATGGAAATATAATATAAAAACAGACTTGGTGTTAAAAATATAATCATAACGGCATGGCCTTCCTCCACAACAATTCCCCACCCTTCAATTTCACAAAATAAATCTGTGCACCAATGTCATTGTCCACGCACTTTAATGTTGCAGCCCCCACACAACGTCACTGCTGATGGGCTCACCTTTTGTTCTACGTGGCCAACCCAGGAGGAAAGACTCCATCAAATTCAATAGCTTTCGTGGGGAATTAAAATTGACACGTGGCAAGCCAAGTGCGTAGTGCGCTCCATGACGTGTCAACGAAGCCAAATGCGTGCAAAATGAAATGAAATACGCTCGAGATGAAGTGAAATGCGGCAGGGAGGGAGCAGAATAAATGGCAGGTTGGTTTCAAGTGTGGAGGCCTGAAGAGATGGGCATGGGCGGTAGCCGGGAGGGGATTTGAAGCACGCCCAACACGCTCATTGTCTGTCTCTGGAAACGATCTGTTGAAGAATCGTCCTCCGTGGAAAATCAAGAAAACAAATTAGAGTATTCGTTGGATTTTTGTTGGTGTTGGTAGGGATCGAACTGCTAACTGCCCACATGATCAAGAACCCCTGTCACTGGTTCGAATCGAATCGCATGGATAGATACGTCGGTTCGTCATATCCGATGTCGTCGTCAGGGAGTATAAACATAGAGCTGTGGGAAGAAGACCTGTGGCCTGTCGACATAGAGCTGGATGCCGATCTTGAAGGTGTCGAAGATAGCAAAGATAAGAATTGTAACGACGGTCAATTTGAATCCTCGTCGTACGCCGGGCTCCGACATCATCATCAATCGGCGCCCGTTAACGTGCCGGACTGGAGCAAAATACTGGGAGTCGACAGCCGGAAAGAGCAGTACCCCGATGCCGACGATTTCGAGATGGCCGGCGACGAGGAGGAGGAGAGGCTGCCACCGCACGAGTACCTGGCGAGGGAGCACGCCCGCTGTCGGATTTTTAATACATCCTCCGTCTGGCTAGGGGTCGGGCTGAAGAGCCGAGACATGAACCGGGTTCGAAACGCGGTGTGGAAGCAAACCGGATTTCTTGGCTGAAAAATAACCGTCTTCCTCTAAATTGAATGAGAAAGAAAGATCTTTCGTCGTGAAATAGCGATCTTTAAAGGGAAATATATTTCTTTGTATAATTATTTTTGCTTTATTGCATGAAGGATGAATTTGTATCGTTCCAGGCTCCCAGCTAAGGAGATCCTCACTGGTTTCTGATACATAGTTTCACATATACCACATAGTATATTTCGCATTTCCAAAATCTTTCAGGTTGGAACTGAAATTTTATTTTGTCGGTAATTGGAATGGAACGGTTGATGTTTCGCTGGTTCGCTAATGGTGGGTTTCAATTAATAACTAACCTAAAATACAATATTACATAAATTATTCATTGAATAGTTACATAAATAAATTATTACATAAATTATTCACTGGATGGTTACATAAATAAATTATTACATAGCACCATGTCGCACCTTCTTCGTTACACTTTATCTATTTGTCTTCAATTTTGTGAACGGACTGTAAAGTTACTATAAAAGACATGCACAGATTTGTTTCACCATGGTGAATGAAAATGAAAATGGTTGGGCATATTTTTCCAACGATGATATTTTAAGATTAAGTTTTATATATATAGATATATAAAACAAAAATGGAATTTAATAAAAAATGGGTTGTAAAAACATGTTGGTGGAATAAAATTATTGATTTTATGATATTTAATAAAAAGAGTGCAAAGGTAGTGAGTGGGCAAAATTATTAATATAATTCTATTTAACAAATTAATTAATTTTATTCAATAATAATATATATATATATATATATATATATATATATATATATATGTATGATTATCTTAAATATTCTTTTTGTAAATTAATTTTTTCTATTAATTCATGGTAATATTACATTGTGGTGAGGAGTTCTATAAATTATATCTCTCAATCTTATTAGACTTGTTGATCCAGAGATAGAACCAAAACCACATTACAAACAACTAGATTGAATTATATAACCGCAAACAAATTGCTCAAAATGACCACAAATTTCCAAGAACTTGAAAGCACCCAATTTTCATCCCTTATCAAGAAGGAGAGACAGAGCTGGTTTGCACTGCTCATTCCCTAATGATGGAGGAGGGCAGAAAACATTATTGATATGAGCTTCCATGCGCTCTAATATGCCTTCCATTCTCGCAAACCATTCATTGATCCTCTTTTGCCTATGGCAGAGGGAAGCCAACCTATCCAACATATGCCACTAATTTTGCTAGAGGTCATTCAAAAATCCAATAACCTTGTTCCTATCCTCATGCCAGACCTAAACTAGCTGATCCAATAATGATGAAATCTGTTGTAGGTGTTCGTCCAAAGAATCGGGGGGGGGGGGGGGGGGGGGGGGGGGAAGGGACGGGCATGTCTATTCTCCACAGAGAATGCACCCATGGAGGAGTGACCTCACCCTCCAAGTTACCACACCAACCCCATCGCCAACACACCTAGGACCGAGCACATGGAAATGAGGTATAGTACCTTGCATATTACAACCCATGACCAAAGACCAACTATCTTCTTTGCAAAAGCTTGCACCTCTCCCAACTGCGGGCAATAACGAAAAGACAACTCCCTTCCATATCTAAGACACTTGCACAAACCCACCTTTCACAACAGGCTTCATGTCTAGAGAACCCAACACCAAATACACTCTCTGCACCTTGTTAAGAGGATCTCCCGTGACGCCCTGATGCAATTAAACAAACCAAACAAATAATTAACCACTTCAACATAATGAACATACAAACACTTTCCTTAAATCATGAGAGATAAGGCATATTAGAGAGCAATTGCTTGAGGCATCTTCCAATTCATCCCTTCTACTTTCCTTACTTTTCCATTGCCAATCCAACCAAGCAATTACAACACCCTAAGTAGAAGAAGGTTGTTACCTTGAGCCTACCTCCCACACTTTCTCACATTGAGCCTCCCCATTAACATTAACAGTTACACCAATACCGGCTTGATCTTCACTGAAGTTCTTCGCAGCTTGGCACACAAGGGATGGAACAACAAGCATACCACCCTGTAGACATAAATTCCCAAGAGCTCGCAACACCACCAATCCCATAACCTCCAGCAAAAAAATGTAGCCAGACCTAAACGCTTGAGCAGATATAACCTTCATCATCTCTAGAGACTTCATCATACATTTTCTAGGGGAGACGCTCTTGGCATACTCCATTAAGTCAAGTATCGCATGGGTGAGGGTGATGAGGCCCCTGCCGAGTCCTCCCTACCACAGTTGTCACCCCCATCAGGCTGTTATTTTAAATAATTATTCAAAATTTAGTGTTCAAATATATATATTTTTAAATAATTATTCAATATTTTAAGATTTAGTTAGATTTTCTAAAATAATTATTGAAGTTTAAGATTTTTTTATCTGGATCTTGGGGGAGGCCCCCGAGATATAAAAGATTGAAATGGATCTTGGGGGAGGCCCCTAAGACCTAAGTAATTGTCGCACAAGGAAAAGAATGAAAGCAAACCCAAATCAGAAAATAAATCAGTAACTAACTTTTATTAGATCAACAAATGATTGTTGCAATTACATGCCATGGGTAGGAAAGTACCATGGGCGGATTTCCATTCAGATCATTCCTCCCTCCTTAGGAAGAAATGGTCCCCATTGCATGAAGTTCCCTTTGGAGAAGCTTTTGTCGAAGATGGTTGTGGATGACCAAGTGTTGTCGAAGATAAGGGGTTTGCGTGATTGACCAATAATCGAGGGTTTGTGGATGACCTGTAACCATGATGCATGAAGATCCAAGGAAAGAGATGCCCTGTAATTCTTGTGAGCCAACTGTGATATTGACAGTGTGTGGCCAAACAAATGGATTTTGCTGGAAAGGGTTTTGTATGGATAACCCATAACCATGATGAACGAAGATCTGAGGATAGAGATACACTGTAATGTTGGTGGGCCAATTGTGAGGTGGACAATGTGTGGCCGAGCAAATGGACTTCGTTGGAACAAATTTTGTGTGGTTGACCCATAACCATGATGAACGAAGAGTTGAGGATAGAGATATCCTGTAATGTTGGTGGGACAACTGTGAGGTGGACAATGTGTGGCCAAGCAAATGGACTTCGTTGGAAAAATTTTTGTGTGGTTGACCCATAACCATGATGAACGAAGAGTTGAGGATAGAGATATCCTGTAATGTTGGTGGGCCAACTGTGAGGTGGGCAGTGTGTGGCCGAGAAAATGGACTTCATTGGAAAATGGACTTTAGGAGTTTGAGTTTTGGAGGTTTCCTAGACAGTGGTTCCATTGGAAAGTTGATATTTGCTTCTGATCACAACATGGCTTCTAGTGCAATAACTCAATCTCATTTGGTTTCTCGTGGTGTCATGCCTTTGGGTAGACCAACTGAAAATATTTACACTTCACTGGGCCTCTCGCTAGCCTTAACGAGTGGAATCGAAGGGCAAGGCAAGGTTGGAGCAAGTGTTGGGGAGTGTGAGCAAAGAAAAACAAAGACGAGGAGTGTGAGAGTAGATCTGGCAGTGACAATATGGATGGTGGATTTGGAGACGACCAAGATGCAACAGATAATCCCCCTCTTAAGAAACAATATCACAGGCACACTCTTCAACATATTTAAGAATTGGAGGTGCTTTTCAAGGAGTGCCCACATCCTGACGAGAAGAAAAGGTTAGACATCAGCAAACACTTGAACCTTGAAACTCGACAAGTGAAATTATGGTTCCAGAACTGTCATACCCAGATGAAAACTCAACTTGAGAGACATGAGAATTCTATCCTAAGGTAGGAAAATGAAAAACTTCGGTCAGAGGACTTGTCAATCAAGGATGCCACGAGGAATCCCATTTACACAAACTATGGAGAACCTGATGTTCTTAGCGAGATGTCCTTTGAAAAGAAGCAACTTCACATTGAGAATGACTGCTTAAAAGAAGAGCTGGATCAACTATGTGCACTAGCGGGGAAGTTCTTTGTCTTCGCTGGACATCTTGCTCAGTAGTTTGTCGGTCACACCCGTAAAGGCGATGTCCGTCGGAGCAAATACAATCAGCTCACCTTGGATGACGTTCTCAAATGTCTCGATGACCCCTGTGACGGAGATCATGCCAATGAAGATCTTGCACCCAACCATTATCACAATGGTCATGATGTTCATGTCAACGGGAGACGGAGCAGGCGCCTTCGCAATTTGTTGGAAAGGCAGAGGAGACAAAGCCTGAATTCACACATAATCCACGAGCTACTTCTATTCTATTGATCACACAAAACATGATTCTTACAATTAACCCAATGAATGGTATTTATCCTTTTCCAACTAGCTACTCGCCTTAACATGCAACCACACACTAAAAGTCATCTATCACTTAACCCGAATTGAATCAACACTCAAATATGGATTGCACTCATCCATTACTCGACTTGACTCAACTTTTAGTTAACCGACTCTCTAACTTTATCTAACTCCACATGCGGGAGTAATTACAATTTCTAACACTCCCCCTTAATTACGACCGTATGACTCAACATGACTCAACATGACTTAACTATCACATAAACATGCTTGCTGGTCTATGTCTCAGCTAGGCTTATAATGACTCAAGAATTTTACAATTTTTCATTTTATTTTTCTCTACTTCCAGAATCTATATCCTCAAAATTGCTTCATTCTCTGTTGAACTTTCTTATTGTAGGATTTATTCACTTGTTGTTGTTGCAAATTTTCTTTGAATTTTCTTGAATTTGTGTTGAAACAAAATTTGATGTTGTCTACTACATCTTCTTCTTCAAACATTCGTTCAACCATGGATTGTTGCCATAACATTGCATCTTCAAAAATGGTTTCAATGCATTAATCTTTGTCTTTCATATCATTCTTTTCACTTTCATTATCAGGTACTGCTGCTTTTTTCCTGTAATCTGCACACTTAAGATCATTATTCACCATTTCATTCAATTCTTTTATTCCAGCTACTTCTTTAAGAATCACATCAATTTGTTCTATTGGTTTCTGAATCCATTCTTCAATGAGCTTCAAATCTGCATCAAATATATTAACAACCTTGTTTTCAAATTTTTTTTCCATGTTATTATGAACACCTGCATATTCAAAGACAATGTTAAAAACATGTTTATTATGCTTTTCAATGAGAGCTTTGTGCTCTACCTTCTTTTCAACTTCATTGAAACTATCTTCCACTATTATGTGGTCAGTGGATATTCTCATAAAAAACTCTTCAATCACTTTATCATGTTCTTGATCATCAACTGCTGCTAGATGACATACTGCTTCATGAACAATTCCAACTGCTTTATATCTTGCTGCTATAGTGGCAGCTTCAACCATTAATGTTCATCAAACATTGCGCTTACCATATTACCATAATCAATCCCTGTTTCAAAAAAGAAACCACACATATCATCAACATAATGTTCATCTACACTATGGTGGGATATTCGAGCATGCATGTGCTCATTATCAATTTCAACTTCACCAAATCCATCAGCTGCGGCTGGATTCACCAATTCACATCTCACTTTGTAGTCATCATCCAGATGTGTCTCATCACAGTGGGATTCACGATCATCTGTATTAGCCACATTACAGTGGATTCCTTGAGCATTTATTTTCTCTCGCTTTGCTTCACATACACATGCTTCATCTTCTCTCTCTGCAATCTTCATTGCATCTTCTTCATACATATGCATGCTTGCATAATGGGTTTCAATTTCATGGTCTTAACAACCATCATCCACTTTTGAGTGGGATTCTCAAAGCTCTGTTTTCCTCTCAAAGTCTTTCTCATATACTTTCAGATTTGTGGCTGACTTCTTTGCTTGTGACATAACCTGACGTTTCATGTCGCTCTCCTTTGTGCCAAAATTTGCTTCCAAGATCCTCCATGCTTCCTTGGAAGTTGTAGTTTTTTCTACCTTGCACAAACACTTCTCATCCAATGCTTGTTTTTATAAAATTCAATGCTAAAGAATTGCATACTTCATCATATGGGTTATTAGACCATACTCAATTAATTCTTTAGATCTAAGAAAAGTTAACATCTTGATAACCCAATGATAAAAATATTTACCTGTAAACATAAGAGGTGGTAGCAGATCAAAGCTACACCAATCACCCCCAATTTCTTCTTTGTCTTTTGCTAGACTTCTTAGTTCCTCAGCTACTACCTGAACCTCTCTAACCATGGCAATGATCTTTGCCTCTTCTTTTCGATTTCTTTTCTTAATATGCTTCAATTGTACTTTGCGACCCATGACTGATGTCATTCATTTTCTTATAACTATTTTTCTGATTGCATTAGGCTATCTTCCATATCACCCCCGAAAAAAGAATATGATTTTCAATATGCGTCCCATAAGGCACAATCTTCACCCAAAACACTGTCATGCTTGACAAAAAACCAAATAATTTTGTAGATGGACGAACTTTACAAAACCCTAAATTCTTTTTCAATAAAAATTACTTTAAAGTATTCCAAAAAAATCTCCAACATTTACAAAAGAACAACCCTTTGGAATAAAATATATGCCCGAACTTTTTAATCTTGACTTTCTAATAACCTTCAACCTCCAATAAAAACCTTTTCTTCAAATCATTGTGGAAGCGTTTTAAAAAATTACATGGGTGTTTTGTTTAACAAAAACACTCCAAAACCTTCGAATATTGTTTCAAACTTTTATGATAAAAAAACTTTTTATAAATCTTTCCTTTAAAATTTACCTTTTCAAACCTTTTAACTTTCCAAACACACTATGTCGAGGCAATTTAAAAACCTTTAGACTTTTCAAAAATAATAATTTATGTACGCTTTGAATTTTCAAACCTTCTTCGGTGGCTTATTCAGTTACGCTTCGACCTTCACTCTACAATTCTACAAATCGACTTGTAGATTGCCACTCCAGCGGTGGCTGACGAAGGTGGCTACGACACCTTTGTCGACTTCAATGACGGCAGGATTCACGATGGTGGCAGAGGACCCTGGTGGCTCTCACCTCTACCACACTTACGATGGTGGTTGACAGCAGCTGCGGCTGCTCACAGTTCCTCCAACAGATAATAAACAAGTAATTTTATCTGCAGACTGCGGCTGCACCTTTCCAAAACTTAGGGTTTGAAACTTTTGGTTTAACTGGGCTCCAATACTAATTTGTTGGAAAGGTAGAGGAGACAAAGCATGAATTCACACATAATTCACGAGTTGCTTCTCTTCTATTGATCACACAAATTATGATTCTTATTATGAACACAAATCATGATTCTTACAATAAACCCGGTGAGGGGCATTTATTCTTTACCAACTTGATATTTACCTTGACATGCAACCACACACTAAAAGTCATCTATCACTTAACTCGACTTGACTCAACACTCAAATATAGACTGCACTCATCCATTACTCAACTTGACTCAATGCTCAGTGAACTGACTCTCTAATTTTAACTATGCTCGTTGTGATCGGTTGACTCACCTCCAAAACTGACAGGTTGTAGCCCTCCTATTTCACGGACTTGACATATTTGGCGTCCATCTTGGACCCTTGTGTCGCTAGACCAAAGCTGACCTTTCCACCCTTGAGATTGGTGATGTTGATGAAGCGAGTGTTGCCCAGGGCCATTCCAGTGGTCTGGTAGAGTGTGGCGCTGAGTGTGGTGTCGTTCGTGATTTGGTGGTGTGTCCAACGGAGCCTGGGCTGGAGGAGCAGGAGGGCTTTTGAATTTTGACTCGAATGGGTTCTCATATCGTGGGGAGGCTAAGCTTAGAGGAAGCAGAGTAGATGTGGCAGTTTCAGCGGACAAGGCTGTGGAATTTGGTGGCGAATTCGGTGATGCGGCAGGGGCGTCGGTCGCGTTCCTAGAGGGTTTAAGGTTAGATACTGGTGTTGTTGTCTTCATGGAGTTGTTTAAAAGCCACGCTGACAATGGTTGCCTTAGTTGCTGAAATCCGGTCTCCTATTAGTGCTTGATCATGAGCTCTGCAACAAGAAATCTGAATGCATAACCACATAACTATGTCAAAATACGATATGTTGTTGAACACCATTCTCGATTGACCTCTTTACAATGTAATGTAATGGTGCAGGCAAGACTGGATCCCTAGAATTTCTAAGCTCTACAGACCATATGGCCTCTTGCTCTTGACCCCTCTCTCTCTCAGAATGCAACCTTGATGAAGGATGTAGGCTGTGGCATTTTATTATTCTCTCTCTTTTTTCTGTGATATAATTGGTATCGATCCATCCCATTATGATCGTGATCTGAGTCCTGAAATCTTTGGCATACTCATCGTTTAAATTCAAGCTATCGCTCTGTGCTAGATGTGTTTTGTTGCGTGTACTTGGCCTCGTTGCTGCTGCGGGTTGAACATCTTCCTGAAATATTTAAAGCTCAAACACATCTCTTTGTGTTGGCCTCAACCGATTCTCTGATTCACAAGACGAAACGCTAAGAAATTGACAAGCTTGTCGCCTTCCATTGAAAAATTTCATATATCCTAATTAGGCTCGACTCTTATGCCTCGGCCACATGCCTTTCGAATTTATAAATAAAAATGTTGATGTGATATTTAATGGAGCTGAGCCCTTGCAATATTTAATATGGCCTGTACTCGAGAATCTAAAAGAAGGAACTCGTTTATCGCCTTCCATTGAAAAATTTAATATATCCTAATTAGGCTCGACTCTTATGCCTCGGCCACATGCCTTTCGAATTTATAAATAAAAATATTGATGTGATATTTAATGGAGCTGAGCCCTTGCAATATTTAATATGGCCTGTACTCGAGAATCTAAAAGAAGGAACTCGTTTAAGGTCTACATTAAATCGAAACCATCATCACCAAATTAGATCTGTAGATCTGGAAAAAAAACTTAGGTCAGGAAACACCCTCTCTAATACCACTGATCTAGATTCTTGGGAGGCCTTCAAGACCTGAGTAATTGTCGCACCAAAAAAAGAATGAAAGAAAACTCAAACTAAAAAATAAATCAGTAACTAACTTTTATTAGATCAACAAATGATTGTTGCAACTACATTGTATTGGATGATTTGTCCTCTTACAAAAAGAGGCTCGTTATTTATAACATTTTTTAGTTACATTACCATGGGTAAATGCCATGGGTGGATTTCCATTTAGATCATTACCATGGGTAAATTCCATGGGCGGATTACCATTTGGATCATTTTTTATTTTTTAAAATGATGGAAATGATGATGATTAACATCTATTAAGACCAAAATGGTTTATCACGCCTTAATAAAGTAAGATATTAATTGATATTCTTTAACATTTTATTTATGTGATCGAAAAGAAGGGAGATAAGCGTTACTAGATCAACGTAGTTTTGTTGACTTAACATGTCAAGAAGGTTGGTAGTGTGGAAAAGATTTTGAAAATTAGAATAGAAGTGAGTAAGAGGAGAAAGTGATTTTCATTTTTAACCCTCTTAGTATCACAAAGATTACAAACTCTTTCATCCCAAGGTGTTTTAGGAATTTACCAATATCCATCTTCACTTTGAAGCTCATGATAATTAGTTCATATCTTGGAAATGTTCATTTTCTTCTTAGCATTGGTTAAGACAGAAAGATAATTCTGGTTAATACCTTAGCTTCTTTTTTCCTTCCAACTCTTTATTGTTCCACAACTTATCCTTAAATGTCAAAGTGATAATATTTTAATATTATCCTTATTCTTCAAGACGATATCCTCCTTTACATTCCATTGGTCTAACCAAGACTGGGCATCCTTATGCCAGCCTCGCTTGAACTAGAGGTGGGGGTTTTGGCTAGAGCTAGAAGCAATTTTAGGAAACCTCTTGGCTTCCATGTTGTATAGCTTCTTGTTATACATGACATACCTAGTCATATCCATGTTTTTAATCGCGGAAAGGCTAACTTTAATCATACCTAGTCATAGCCATGTTTTAAATGGTGAAAATGCTAGCTTCAATCAAGAGGATAGGGTAGTTGGGACTATTTATTTTGTTAATTTTTCATCAATTTGTTCTATGTTGCAACTATTACTTCAACAATATCTAATAACATCCAATTTAACGATTTACTTCTTCAATTATCCAGTGACAATAGAGCAATAGTAGATAGAAAATTTAGACAAATACATAATGAAATGAAACCAAGAGACAAGAGACACAATATTTGGTCAATGACGAGTGGAAGACCTTTGCAAATCTTCTTCTATAAGATTATCTTCAAATGTTCAGTTGAGAGAGTAAATCATCCAAGAGTCAAACTAAAACTTTGACTAGCTAATGTCCAATGTAAATATCCAATATCCAAACAAATCAATATACCAATTTCAAAGATGATGAGGAGTCAAATCTGGTTAACTGCCAAATCTGGTTAACTGTCAAATCCGCAAAAAGTCAACAACAGTTGACTACCCTAACCAGTTAAGTCAACATTAGTCAATTTTTCTCTAATTTAATTTGGTTAATGCATAGACAATGCGGCTTCTATTGCTGGTCAAGGATTAGTCAAAATAGATCCCAAAACTTCAATCATACTTGGTCAATGGAGAGAGAAATTTTGTTGTCACTGTTTGCAATTTTCTGCAGTCAAACCAGAAAGTCAACGATAGTCAAACTCCTTAGAATTCCTTGATTTTGGTGTCCTTCAATATGGCCTACAAAAATCGAATTTTTCCTCCCAAAACCGAATTCAAATGATGTTTATTTCACCCTGGTCAACGCTGGTCAATGCTCTGCAACACACCTGCAATTTTCAGTGGTCAAACTTACATTCAACCTTGGTCAAAGTGCCCAAAACTTCTCATTTTTGGTGCCAAAATCTACGACATGAAAAACTCGATTTTTTAGTGGAAAAATCACAGTCAAATGATAGGTCAAAGTGCCTGGTCAATGTCAGTCAATGTCCTACAATTTCTCTATAATTTGACCTGCAACAACTTTGTAATTCAGCCCAGAAAAACAGTCCCTTATCCTTCACACGTGTATGAAAATCCTTTCTTCTCTAATTTGTATGAACCAATAGGAAGAGGAGAGATAAGATATGTGAGTGTGATGAAGTTCCAAATGAGGATGAAGGTCACTTGTATTTATATGAATCGATGAGGGTGAAAAGACACATCGTTTGGGCTTCCTGAACCTACATTTCATTGAAGTCGACCTTGACAGTTTGCACATGAGTGGGTACTAATTCAAAAACACACTTCTCCTTGTCTGATTTGAGTGATATGTTGGGTGTGTGTTATATTCTTTCCATGACTAGAGGGGGGCGACAACCCCCCTTGTTAATCGGTTTGCAGAGGGCAGTAGCCCCCTACACTGGGTCTGGGGTAGCACCCCTGGATTTTTTTTTTGGACCCTATATTAGGTAGGTGGACCTACCTATGGTTTTGTGCATGGACTTCACACATGGTTTTGGGCATGATGGTTTTATGCCCATGATATTTTGTAGATTTGGTCATGGAAACTACAATTATGTACTAATCTAGAGCTAATTGATTGGGATTTATGAATACTTCGACATATATATATATATATATATATATATATATATATATATATATGTATTGTAACATTGAAAGGAACATAATGAAAAATAAATCTGGTAGTCTTAGTTTTGGTGTCCAAGGGAAAATATTTGTGTATATCTGTTTTATGTTTTATGCTATCACCATTGTTTATTTTCTGTTTTTAGAATTCGTATGCAGGTAATTTATGTACAGGGTTAAAACCTACATGATCTTTAGGTCCATTTTGGTCCTCTCAGAAAGAGGAATTTAATGCAATAATTATCTCCATCAAATGAGCTTTCTGAAATGGAATTTGACCCTAGAATCATAATTTAACACTCCCTCTCAACTAGGGAGAATTCCACCTATCAATATATGTCCATAGATCATCATGTCATCCTATCATCATGTACCATCTCTTCTTGTCTCACTCATATCATGTTGAACATTCTCGAATCTAAAGAAGAAGAAATGTCATAGGGGAGCTCCATCTACCACCTTGCCTCTATCATCATCAGGGAGACTTTGCTACCACCCAGAATCATCATCATCATCATCATCTTCGTCGCCATCATCATCATTGTCATCATCATCAACATCACCATTATCATCTTCATCATCATCGGGGAGCCATAAATACCACCCGGAACCAAAGACAATGGGTGCGACTAACCTACCCCAAGCGTAGGGATCACACTCTATCCCAAAGTCCCTGATAATAGGTGAGATCAACTTACTAGAGGTAAGGATCACACTCTACCCTATTGTCCCTGATCATCCATCTTAACCTTAAAGAGTTAGATGGTACAACACATGCATCCACCAACTTGGGTGAGATCCACCTACTGCAAGGGTTAGGGATCACACTCTATCCCAAGTCCCTCAACCCATTGGCCAGATGGGAGAGGTTATCTCATAGAGTGGGCATGATGCTAACTAGGGCATATTATGACTAGGGGAGATCCCATGTCTCAACATCCTATCGGTCAAAGGTATCTCAACCCGAGGAGCCTTATAGCTCCATTCCACAATCTGGGAGCTCAACCAGGGGGGAAGATCACTACTCAATGTTCTTGATTAGCTCAGACCCTTTTTAAAAGGCTCATCTCAACCAGTCCAAGATTCTCTCTAAAGACCAAGAACCTCCATTTCGGCAAAGGTTTGGTGAGGATAAAATCTATCTACTCATCTGTCAAAATGTGGAGGAGTCGTACATCTCCTCTCTACACCATGTCACAAATGTAATGATATATGATCTTGATATGCTTGGACTTTTCATGAAACACAAGATTTTATAACAAAAAAATCCCACTCTTGTTGTCGCAATAGATGAATGTCATATCTAGAACCTACTCAAATATCTCTCCAAAGAGCTTCCTTAACCAAAATTCTTCACAACTCGCAAGGCTAACTGCAATATACTTAGCCTCAGCAGTGCTAAGGGCTACAAAATTCTTCTCCCTTCTCATCCATGATATCATGGCAAATCCCAGACTAAAACAACATCCATAAGTACTCTTCCTGTCGACAACATTACCATCCCAATATGCATCTGTATATCCATGTAGTCTAACGTCTCTAGTGGCATATCTCAGTCCAAGGTTAATAGTCCCATGTAGATATCTCAATACATGTTTGGCAACAACCCAATGTACATGGTGAGGCTCAGTGATAAACTGGCTCAAGGTGTTAACTACAAGACATATATCGGGGTGAGTATTCATGAGAAACTCTAGAGCACCAACCAGTTGTTTATACTCAGAAGGGTTTGCTAGGTCCGATCTAGTGGCTTCCCCACACAGCTTCTTGAAATTCATCTCCATATGTTTAGGCAAGGACTTATACTCAACCATACCAAATCTCTCTAGTAGTTTCACAACATATTTTCCATGTTAAAGGAAAATCTCGCCTGATTTTTTCCATAATTCTAATCGCAGGAAATAATGCATCAACCTAAGATCATTCATCTCGAATTCGGAAGCCAACTTCCTCTTACATTCTAGAATGAGAGGGTCTACACCTGTCATGACTAATTCATCAACATATAATATAAAAATGAGAAGCATACCTTGCACCGTTTTGAAGTACAAGTTTCGATCAACATTGATCCTTGTGAATCCTAACTTTATCAAGTAACTGTCAATATGAGCATACTGAGCACGAGGGGCTTACTTCAATCCATAGATATCTTTCTTCAATCAGCATACATGGGTATTCCTATCATGAAATTCAAATACTAGATGTTTTTCAATGTACACTTCTTCTTGAAGTAAACCATGTAAGAAAGTGGTCTTCACATTCATTTGATGGAGAGTGCATCCTTGATTTGCACCAAGGGCTACTATCGAACATATGGTTGTATATCGGGCCACAGGAGAAAATATATCATTGTAATCTTCTCCCTCTTTTTGAGAGAATCCATGGGCTACGAACCTTGCCTTGTATTGTTCGATGCTTCCATCAGCCCCATGCTTGATCTTATAGATCCATTTGGAGGTTACCATAGATCTTCCCTTTGGTCTCAGCACAACATCCCATACATCGTTCTTCATGATTGAATCATATTCCTCAGCCATGGCATCCTTCCAGACTTGTTCCTTCATGTATTCTACAAAGGTTCTAGGTTCATATTGAATCATATTTCTCATAACCACAACATATGTTTGGTCCTTGCATGACTTCTTGCTTTCCTTGAAAGTTCCAAGAGTTTGGATTTCAGAGATCCGTGGCTTGAATCTTTTGAATCATTGACCGGAGAATCCACAGTTTTAACATTTTTGTACCAACGTTTCAAATCCCAAATGGGATCCATCATCAGGATATGAGAATGATGATAACAGAAGAGCAACAAAGAAGTAATAAATAGTGAAATTTTTAGAACAACATACTGTCGGCTGTAATAATCATTAATTAATTTAATTAATTTTATATAATTTAATATTAATTTGTTTTAATAAATTACTATTATTTTATTATTTTAAATTTTTGGAAAAGTTCATAAATTAATACCAAACCTAAAGATTAAATAGGGACTAAACTAAGACTAAAGAAAGCCTAATAAATTAAAAAGAAGAAATAATTTCAATATAAAATTAAAATAATGTATTAACCTAATTTATATTAACAATTATAAATAATAAGTATTTATAATTGATTAATATAATAATTAATATATTAATTAATTGTTATATAGAAATTATTTTATTTTAAGGAAAATAATGCTAACTAATAAATTTTTAAGGGCTATAACTAAAACAAAAATAGGTTGAAGAAACTAAAAATCACTAAATACTAGGGAAATATTAATTCTTATATAATTTAATTAAAATATTAATCAAATTATATTAACCATTATAAATAATTAATATTTATAATTAATTAATATAATGATTAATATATTACTTAATAGCAATATAGGAATTAATATATCCTAGTATTTAATGGAAATTTTATACCTAGATCTAAATGAAAACATAGACTAATGACACGAGAAGGGAGAGGGATAACTTACCTGCTGAGGCCTTTACCAGGGGATGTGCTTGCGCTTTTTATTTCCCTGATCAAGGGAAGCCAGCTCCCACTAATCTCCACACCATTATCCCTGTTCAGATTATGAGGATGTTTGATGATTTCAAGCGCTTCTCTGATCTTTCGTCTCTGATGTTGCTCTTCCCTTGCGATAATTGATGCGCTTTCCAGACAGATATGGTGCTTAGTCTTTAAGGAGTGCTCTGCCAGGGCTGAAGTACGAGATCTTCCGTTCTTAATATCAGCGCCATGTTCCTTGAGTCTTGTCTGGAGGGAGCGACCTGTTTCACCAATGTAGCTTTTTCCGCAGGAACACTCTATTTTATATACTCCTTTAAGCTGATGATTGTCGATATCATCTTTAACAGACTTCAAACTTTGTCTGATAGTACCTGGAGCAGAGAAATGTGTGATAATGTTTTTCTTTTTTAGGATTTTAGCGATTTTGTCTGTAATTCCATGGATATACGGTAGAAAAACAATACCACATTTAGGCTGGTCTTGAGCCTTAGGCTCATGAGACAACATCTTTCTTTCAGCTTTCTCAATGGCCTTTTTAATTTCCTGCTCCTTGTAGCCTATACTTTTAAAAGTTAAAATTAGATGCTTCTTCTCTTCGTCCAGGTGCTCTGAGTCGGAAATTCGAAGGGCTCTGATGGCCAGCGTGTTTAGAACACCAAACTTCTGGGCTGGGTGATGGTGGGAATCAGCATGGAGGTAACTTTCTGTGTGGGTTGATTTCCTGAAAACCTTATGGCCCAAAGAGCCATCCTCTTTTCTGATGATTAGGACGTCTAAAAAAGGAATGCTCTTGTTTTCTTCAAGTTCCATTGTAAACTTTATATCTGGAGAGATCGAATTTAAGTGAGTGAAAAACTTTTCGAGTTCTGCTTTACCATGAGTCCATTTTATATTGGTGTCATCGACAAATCGCTTCCACCAGGCTGGTTTCAAAGGATATGAATTCAGGGCCTTCTTTTCAAAGTATTCCATGTATAGGTTGTTCGAGCCAAGAGTAGCAGCATGTTTCTCATGTAGACTGTCTTTGAGCCAAAGTTGTATTTTCCTGGTAGGTGGATCACTTGGAGGGGGATTCAAGGGATCCATAGGCTCGATGAGACCATCAACGATGTCCTTCTCAAGTTTAGGCATGGAAGGACCTTCTAGAAAATCCATATCATCACTCTTGTCTATAGGAGGAGGAGGCGGAGGGAGGTCCCTTGATTTTCTAAGGGAAGCACCTTCATTGAATGTTACATCCATGCTAATTCAACCTTTCTTTGACCAAAAATATATATCTTAAATGCTTTGGAATATTCACTATATCCAACAAACCTACATTTCCTTCCTGTAGCTTCTAGCTTGTTTCTTTAGTCCTTTGGCACATGGAAATATACAGGGAAGCCAAAAATTCATAGATGACTAATATCAAGCTTAACCCCTGTGAATACTTCCTTGAGAGTCTTGTTGTCCAAAGCTTGATGAGGCAACCTGTTTTGAACATATACCATTGTGTTTGTTGCTTCAGCCCAAGGGAACTTTGGCATCTTTTGATCATGGAGCATGGCTCAGTAAACTTGTACAATGGACTTGTTCTTTCTCTCAGCCACTCCATTTTCTTCAGGGGTGTAGGGCACAATGGTCTCCTTCTTAATTCCTATTGGTTGAAGCATCGTCTCTGGTCTACACTAGTGGTCACATTACCAAACCTACAACAACCATTTGAGATTGATACAGATGCCTCCGACTAAGCTATTGGTGCAGTTCTTACTCAGTAGGGGCATCCAATAACATATCACAATGAGACACTTTCAAACATAGTCTGAAAGTATCCTACCTATGACAAAGAGATGTATTCCATTATGTAGGCCTTTCGAAAATGGAAGCATTACATTCTAGGGAAGGAAACAGTCATCCACACAGACCACTGGCCCCTGCAGTTCATACATACACGAGGAAAATTGAAGAACAAGCACCATCAGAAATGGTCCAAATACCTACAACAACTCCATTTGAACATTAAGCACAAGAAGGGAAACACCAATGTGCTCAACTCTTGTGGACACTAGACTTTGGGGTGGCCGCATCTTTACAAGAGCGATATAGAATTTAGAAACACATACCATATGCTCTTGGAAGGAAATCATGTTCCTGATTTTGACCTCGAGGGTGCACTATTATGCCACTTGGGACACCTTTGTGTTCCTTCAAGCGAGTGTGCTAATATGATTTGGGAGGCGCACTACAGTTGGGTCACTGGACATTTCAGAGTAGAGAAAATAGTGGTAGTGTTACAGAAGTATATTTATTGGATGAACCTTCAACAGGATGTTGGGAAGTACATCAGATCCTGTGCTTCCTATGCCATTGCGAAACTAACCATAAAAAAGAAAGGACTATATACTCCTTTTCCTACTCCTAGCTAGCCTTGGGAATCCATCTCCATGGATTACATGTTAGGACTTCTTTCTACTAAGCATGGAAATATTATGTTTTTGTGGTCATCGATAGATTCTCTAAGATGGTCATTCTGGCAGCCTACAAGAAAACTATCACAACAAAAGCCACTGCTAAGCTCTTGTTTGAACGAGTATGGGTACACTTTGGGATCCTAGAGTCTATTATCTCAGATTGGGACAGTAGGTTCCTAAGTACATTTTGGTCAAGCCTATGGTCGATGCTAGATACCAAGCTCACTAAGTCCACGACCTTCCACCCCCAAGCTGATGGCCAAACATAGGTCGTCAACAGGATGATCATGCAATTTTTTTGCATGTACAACTTGGAGCATCTATGCACATGGGATGAAATCCTCCCCTATGTCCAACACCATTACAACAAGTCTCTCCATATCTCAATTGGCCACAACCCCTTTTAGGTGGGATTGGGATCCCAACCACTATGTCCCATTGATGTGGCCATACCATTTGCAACTACTAAGGTAGATTCGACTCATGTACAGGCCGAAGCTGATAGAGCTAACAACCTCATTGAGTACATTCAGCACATCCTCTAGTAGGTCTATGACATATTGGACAAATCCAATGCTAAGTACAAGAAACATCATGATCAGGATTGGGTGTCACACAGGTTTCAGGTGGGCAACAAAGTTTGGATACATTTTCATAAGGAGTGTCTTGTTGGGGCCCACTGCAAGCTTCACCTGCTCCGATATGGGCCTTACACCATCACTAAGGTTGTGGGAGACAATGCATTTGAGCTCGAAATTCCTCCATTCCTTGGCCTGCACCTAGTGTTCAATGTGAACCGCCTTTGACCATAATTTCCACATTTACTGAACACATCAAACATTGTAGAACAACTCACACCAACAGAGCTAAATCCAGACTGCATGGAATAAGCCACAACTGATCAGATCATGGACACGCAGATCAAGAACACTCACCAACAGAACATCTAATTGCATCTATATGTCAAAGCCGGCCAACTCTTGCAGCAAGAAAAGTGGCTCACCAGGGACCAAGTTTAGCAAAAGTTTCCCCATCTCATGGAGGCGCTGAATGCAATGGGGACCATTTCTTCCTAAGGGGGGAGGACTAATCTAGGTGGATATTGTTGGCCACTCACCTATTCCACTTGGACCCCCACCGTTGTTTCTTTTCAGTTTCCTTAATTGTAGAACAACTTACTATTTTTGGCAGTTTTTCAAGTACTAAACTTCCAAAGCCATTTTGAGGGACTAAAAGACGTTTTTAAGGAAAACAGAGAGGCTAGAAAAGTGCCTAATTAATCTAGTCATTTGTTTTTGGCCTCCTTTTCGACATATTCAAAACGAGGTATTATGATATGTTAAAATTGGCAACTAGGGCCAAACTCTGCGTGGGTCATCTTATTCATGGCTGATAATATTTTTATTAGATTCCTCTCGTCGAGAGGTGTAGGATTGATCTAAAGATCATTAGATTCCGATAAGTATTTATGGAGATATGAATTTAATTTGATTATGGAATAATTATCAAGCCGATCTACAACTCAGGTAGGATCAGAAGCCCAACAGTCACATCTATTCAAACATCAACAATTGTGTATAAATACAGGAGTTCTTTTCCTCATTTGGACTCACTCATCTCATCACATCTCTCTCTCTCTCCTGCGAAGAAAAGAGGCTCTTCTCTACTGTGCAGAAAAGAGACTCTCTCACACATGTGGAAGGAAGGACACAGTTTTAGGACAACAATTGCAGAACCTGAGTTTGACCAGCATTGACTAGAAGACTCCCTCCTCAGAACTTCGTTGTAGGTCCATCTTGATCTCCTCTGAAGGCTGCATTTTTTGGTGGTGGAATCAAGCCGATCCGACAGTCGGTTTACAAGATATTGTTTGCCCTAGTTTGGGACTGATCTAGGGTTTGCTGCTGCTGATGTAAATCAGGTTTATGTACTATTTCTCTCTGCTGGATTATTAAAGATAAAGGAAGAGTTGATTAAATGGTTTTCCAACATTGGGGTTTGTCCTTGGCTAGCCGCCACATCTTGTGTCTCTTGTCTTGGCTTGTTTTCTGTTGATCGTTTAATGTTCTATCTGCATTTTACTTTATTTACATGTGATTGCTAATCTGTGGATAATAATAAGAAAGATAAGTAAACTGTTATAAGCATAGAACATACCATAACTTAACATGGTATCAGAGCTGAGGTGAAGACAAAGCCCGAGCAAGAGCAAGAGCAATCACCAAAGAGAAGATTGGCAAGGCTATCTTAAAAGAACTATGGGGTCCTCATCACTCTTTCCTGTCGAGGACAAGCTTCATGAGAAAGCTGACTATCATGGATGGAAGATGTCTATCGATCTAACCCTATAATATCAAGGAGTGTTGGACCATGTGAGAGGAAATATTGTTGAGCCTCCATCAAATGCATCCGCTGCTACCAGGAACAAATGGAAAACCGGAGAAGTCAAAGCAAAGAAGATCATCCGGGACTCTATTGACAAGCACTTGGTGGCCTACATCTCCGACTTGAACACCTCCAAGGAAATCTATGATAGACTGGTGAGTTTATTTAAAGTTAATGATGCAAATCAAGTTTTGTTTCTTAGAAATAAGCTGAAGGAAATTAATAAGGGTAAAGATGAGAGTATGCAAGCATACTTCTTAAGGATCACCGAAATTAGGAACGATCTCATATCTATTAGGGAAACTATTACTGATAGGGAAATGGCACTCGCAACTCTTGGAGGATTACCATCTGAATGGTACGTGTTCAGCACTACTCTTTTGAACAATAATGTAATTCCTCGTTTCAAGGAATTAATGGCTAGATGCATTCAAGAAGAAATAAGGGAAGAAGAGCAAGAAATACCCATGCCTAAAGGTCCTCCTGCTGCCTTTTCTTCTCATGCTAAGAAAAGAAATAATTCCGGGACTAAATAAAAAAGAAAGGCTAGACCTAAGGGTGGAAGAAAAGGACGATGTTACCTTTGCGATAAAGCATGTCACTATGCAAGGGAGTGCCCTTATAGAAAGGACTCACACCGGGACGGTGATCAAAATCCTTCTCATGGCAATCAAAGGAATGGAAAATTCAATAGCAAAGGTAAAAGGAATGTTGGAAATCAAGGAAGAGGACAACCATTCAAGAAGGCTAGAAATTTCAGGTATGAATCCAACATTGTTGAAAATAAGCAGGATGAATATTATCTACCAGCGACTCTATCTACCTCTTCTCCTTCAGACTCAATGAGAATTTGGCTCATTGATAGTGGTGCCTCAAGGCACTTCACTGGTTACAAAGAAGTTCTCCATAATCTGATAGAGAACTAAACTAACCTGGAAATTGTCCTTGGAGATAATATGAAATATCCCGTGAAAGGTGTAGGCAATGTCTCTCTCAAATTGAATCAAGGTAATACGATCCACTTATAGGATGTATTGTATGTACCTGAACTCAAAAAGAACCTGGTGTCCATCTCAACAATGGAAGACAAAGGCGACAAGGTAACCTTCAGCGATGGCAAGGTACGTATATGGAAAAATAATGTTAAAGATGCCTTCACTCTTGGGTTTCGAGTTGATTCATTATATCAGGTTAGTGGAAGTCCGCTGGGTGTCATGTCTTGTGACACATCTCTTTAGTCCGAACTTTGGCATCAGAGGTTTGCCCACCTTCATTACAAAGCTCTACCCGTTGTACGACAACTGGTAACAGGGATGCCCGAATTCCGAGTAGAGAAAGAAGGTGTATGTCTGAGATGTGCCGAAGGAAAGCTCAAAAGGGGACCATTCCCCTCAAGCCAAAGAAAGGCCTCCGATATACTACAATTGGTTCACTTAGACATATCTAGAATGATGCTTGTGAGCTCCTTGGGAGGATATTCATATTACCTTACTTTTACAGATGACTATTCTCGAAAGACATAGATATACTTCTTGGAAAAGAAGGATGAAGTGTTCTCTTGGTTTCGACACCTCAAAGCCTTGATTGAGAATCAAACTGAAAAGAAGATCAAAATCTTAAGGACTGATAATAGGACTGAATATGAATCTAAGGAGTTCCATGATTTTTGTAAGAGGCTAGCATGAAGAGGGAGACTACTACACCATATGCTCCTGAACAGAATGGTGTGGCGGAAAGGAAGAACCGTACGATTGTGGAAGCTATCCGTGCCATGCTCCATGATCAAAGACTTCTGAAGTTTCTATGGGTCGAAGCTGCAAACACCACCGTATATGTACAAAACTGATGCCCTCATCAAGCATTTGGTTCTAAGACTCCTGAAGAAATGTTCACCTGTAAGAAACCTGACGTATCTCATTTTAAAATTTTTGGAAACCCTATATATTTTCATGTGCCAAAAGAGAAAAGGAATAAATTGGGTGCATCTGGAAAGAAAGGAACCTTCGTGGGTTATGGAGAAAATACTAAGGGCTATAGAATCTATGTAGCCAGTCAAAGGGAAGTCGTGATTAGTCATGATGTCACCTTTTACGAAGATATGGCTCTCAAGAAGGTGGACAATCTTCCAACTTCGAGGATCTCTCAAGAAGCCAACACCAGGGAACCGAAAGAAAAGGATGATGAAACAATGCTTGATGTGGAAGAACCCATGGATCCGATTGATCCTCCTCCACATGAGCCCTCCTCTTCTAGGAAGATGCCTTCATGGCTTAGGGGGCTACTTGATGATGCTAAAGGACATGCTGCACCCCGAGGAACCTTTCGTGAAAGTAAGAAACCTAACAGGTATCAGGGATACCTGACCATCATGAGCACGATCATACAAAATGAGCCTTCATCATTCTCAAATGTCATCAAGCATCAAGTATGGAAGGATGCTATGACCGAATAATATGAGTCTATTATGAAGAATGATGTCTGGGAAGTAGTTCCCAAACCCCTGGACAAGACAATTGTCACTTCTAAATGGCTTTACAAGATAAAGCATGCAGCATATGGAAGTACGGAAAAGTATAAGGCTCATTTTGTTGCTCGTGGTTTCTCCCAGAAGGAAGGTATAGAATATGATGAGATATTTGCACCTGTTGCCAGATATACGACCATCCATTCGATCATAGCCCTTGCAGCTTCACAAGGATGGAACCTACATCAGATGGATGTCAAGACCGCGTTCTTGCATGGTTCGATCAAAGAAGAGGTCTACATGGAGCAACCTGAAGGATTTGAGATTTATGATAAAAAATATCATGTATGTAGGTTGAAGAAAGCTCTCTATGGGCTGAAGCAAGCACCTTGAGAATGGTATGAGAGGATCGATAACTACTTGATGAAGCTGGGATTCACTAGGAGTGAAGTCGATCCTAACCTTTGCTTTAAGGTTGAAGATGAAAAACCTCTCATACTGGTGCTATATGTGGATGACCTCTTCCTAACAGGCGCAGACCCTCTTATTCACAAATGTAAGAGGGAGTTGGCTTCTGAATTTGAAATGAAGGATCTAGGATTGATGCACTATTTCCTAGGACTTGAAGTCTAGCAGAAGCCAAGGGAAATTTTCCTATCTCAAGGAAAATATGTGGTGAAGATATTGGAAAGATTTGGTATGGTAGACTACAAGCCAGAAACTACCCCGATGGAGCTTGACTTCAAGAAGTTAAGTAGTAGTGCTGCTGGACCAGTTTTATGAAATGCTACCGAGTATCGACAACTCATTGGAGCATTAATGTTCTTAGTGAACTCCCATCCAGATATATGCTTTGCAGTCAACACGTTGAGTCAACATATGGTTGAACCTCACCACATAAATTGGATTGGTGCCAAGAATATGTTAAGATATCTTCGTGGCACAATTACATATGGGTTAAGATACATTGCTGGGGATGTGAGACTACTCGAATACACTAACGCTGATTGGGCAGGTAATGTGGAGGAATGTAAGAGAACTTCCGGGTGCTGTTTCTCCTTGGGATCTGCTTTGATATCCTGGATGAGCAGGAAGTAGAAGTCAGTTGCTTTGAGCACCGCCGAAGCAGAGTATATTGTTGCTAGCATGGCCTCTTGTGAGGCAATCTGGTTGCGAAAGCTCTTCAATGAGTTGTTTGGATTTACATTGGATACCACCGTGATCCTATGTGACAGCCAGAGTGGGATTCGTTTATTAGAGAATCCCGTATTTCATGATCGCTCTAAGCATATCAATATTAGGTATCACTATATTCAAGATATGGTGCAGAAGGGAGCTATAAGGCTCCAACATATCGGTACAGATGAACAGGTCGCCGACATTCTAACAAAACCCCTAGGAAAGGTCAAATTTTTGACTTTCCAAGAACGACTCAGTGCCGTTCAAAGACCCTCTGATGAGCGTCCTGTATGATGTATTGAGCTTTGGGAGCTTCGGGGGGTGCGGGGTACTTCTTGAAGCGACATATGATCATAGGGTGATTCACCATCCCTTGGTGGTATACATGTACACCCCGTGTTGACTATGTAGCAGGATGATTAGTTCTCCTATGAGGCCTATATGATGTGTTCTCCATGGCGACTATGTAGCAGGATGATTAGTTCTCCTGTGAGGACAGGATTGATTAAGTTCTCCTTTCAAGGCATCCTACCCATGCAGTCTGGGACTCATGGGAAGTAGCTGTCATCTGATCAATGAGCAGGGAAATGAGGATAGGGACCATAGTAGTACTGATGGACGCATTGTTGTATCTACCATAATCCCTATGCTAGGATGACCTTCATTGATATGGGATCAATGAGATTGGTATGGGACCAGTGGTAGGAGTTGTACCCACTATGACGCTGACTTCAAGTCGGTTGAGACTGGTCTGGGACTAGTGGTACATACTCTGAGACTGAATTCAGGTCAGTGAAGGATTGGTTTGGGACTAGTGGTAGGAGTGGTACATACTATGACGTTGACTTCGGGTCAGTTGAGACTGGTCTGGGACCTGTGGTACACACTCAGAGACTATATTTGAATCAGTGGAGGATGATACTGGTCTGGGACCAGTGGTAGGAGTTGTACCCACCATGACGCTGACTTCGGGTCAGTTGAGATTGGTTGGGGACCAGTGGTACATACTCTGAGACTGACTTTGAGTCAATATGATACATCCTCAATCATTTCCTCTTCTTCATGATTCAGACAAAGCAAAGTAGATCAGAACAGAACATAGCAGAGTAGATCAGATCAGAACAAGGCAGAATAGAATAGAGTAGTGCAAGCAGGATAGAGCAGAGCAGAGCAGGGGTCAAGCTATACATGGTAGTGCATTTGATGGATGAATAGTAGCGATCGACAAACAGATTGTAGATGGAGTTCTCCCTAGTTGAGAGGGAGTGTTAAAATTGGAAACTATGGCCAAACTCCATGTGGGTCATCTTATTCATGGCTGATAATATTTTTATTATATTCCTCTCATCGAGAAGTGTAGGATTGATCTAAATATCATTCGATTCTGATAAGTATTTATGGAGATATGAATTTATTTTGATTATGGAATAATTATCAAACCGACCTACAACTCATGTAGGCTCAGAAGCCCAACAGCCACATCTATTCAAACATCAACAGTTGTGTATAAATACAGGAGGTCTTTTCTTCATTTGGACTCACTCATCTCATCACATCTCTCTCTCTCTCTCCTGTGCAAAAAAGAGGCTCTTCTCTACTACACAGAAAAGAGACTCTCTCTCACACATGTGGAAGGAAGGATGCAGTTTTAGGATAGCAACTACAGAACCTAAGTTTTACCAGCGTTGACCAGAATAATCCCTCCTCAGAACTGCGCTGTAGGTCCATCTAGAGATCCTCTGAAGGCCACATTTTTTGGTGGTGGAATCAAGCCGATCCGACGGCCGGTTTGCAAGAGATTGTTTGCCCTAGTTTGGGACTGATCTAGGGTTTGTTGCTGTTGATGTAAATCAGATTTATGTACTATTTCTCTCTGCTATGTTATTGAAGATAAAGGAAGATTTGATCAGAGGGTTTCCCCACATTGGGGTTTGTCCTTGGCTAGCCATCACATCTTGTGTCTCTTGTCTTGGCTTGTTTTCTGTTGATCATTTAATGTTCTATCTGCACTTTACTTTATGTACATGTGATTGCTAATCTGTGGATAATAATAAGAAAGATATGTAAAATGTTATAAGCATAGAACATACCATAACTTAACATGATATCCAAACAAAGATCGTATTCCAAAGTTACGACCTAGGGAAGTTGACGTTCTAACATACCCAATGGGGCCCACAATCTTTTCACGCTCAAGTTTTTGGATTTTTATGGTTTCTCATTGTTTCTCAATGATAAAAAGGCCATCGAGCCTCATTGTAACACAGTTCATAGGCATGTAGCCACCACATCTCTTCTCAAAGATAAGGTACCGTTGCCCAAGCTAGTTTATCTCCATTCTGTATGTAAGCATATTTCAGTTCTTTGATATTAATGCAATGAAGTTGTATTTCTATTGCATCTCAGTGATTATGTTTGTATCTGTATCTTGTTTCGTTCTTGTATAAGTCTGGATCAGATTGGAAGATCCTCCATACCAGTTTCACAATAGAAATGGTTGCTTGGTTTCCTCCCTACTTATTTTTCTTCTTCTTCTTCTTCTTCTTAGCTTCTTGGTTACTAGAATAAAGACTTTCACCATGAAAGGAGTGTAGGTTTTAACCCTGTACAAAAATTACCTACAAACAAATTATTAAAAGATAGAAAATATACAATGGCGAGAAACACAAACAAATAGACATAGATTTTCCCTCGGATCCCAGAACCATGACTACCAGATTGATTTTCCATTATATTCCTTTCAATGTTACAATATCAATATATATACATGCCCAACCATTCATAAACCCCAATGCATTAACCCTAGATTAGAACATAACCGTAGTTCCCTTGACCGGATCTACAAGATACCATAGGTAGAAAACCATCATGCCCAAAACCATGTGCAAAACCCATGCAAAACACCATAGGTAGGTTCATCCACCTAATATAACACACACCCAACAATATAAGTAGGGCTAGTCGTGGAAAGAATATAACACACACCCAACAAGGAGGAAGAAAGGTATGAAGAAACAATAAGTGAAGAAGGAGAAGTGTCAACTTTAGGATCAACTTGAGGTTGATATTATTTAGGTGGAGGAGAACTTGGTTGAGAATTAGTTTGGACATGCGGAACTATAGGGGTCGAAAAAAACCAAACTGGAAAACCAATGGTAAATTTGGGAAGGGACAACGTTGCCATATAAGGAGCAACAATATTTCCAAAAGAAGGAAAAGGACCAAAATTTTCATCAGAGGGGTTTCCTTGATTGATAAACTCAGCAACTGTGGCCATTAGAATCAACCTAAGTCCAATAAGGAGTTTTTCCATGGGGAGGATGTTGTTCCGCAATCAATTAATTGATTTTAGAAATTAAAGACACAAAATAAAACAAAGGGGTAACTAGGCAAAAGGGTTTATCAAGCAATTGTGAACTGCAATATACCACCTTTGAGAACCAAGGATTTATGTACGGGAATGAAATCTCCCCAAATGTTATGTTCGTTGTATCACAGTGTATAAGGCGACCAATTTAGTCACCTATGGCAGGATAACAACCTATGGTGGACTTCAAAAATGTACCCGAAGGTATGTCAAAGCACAGTCCATAGTAGTGTTGTATAATGTGTAACCATACCATGAGAGCATTCCCATATACTTTTCATTAGTGGAGCGCCATCCTATATACCTTAAGGTACGTGGAGAATGGTCTAATACACTTACGTACGTGGAACATGATAACACCCCTAGAATGCAATGCTGGAAAAAAATGACAACTCCTATGTTTAAAGGTGTTGG
Organism: Pinus tabuliformis; assembly: GCA_031772625.1. Classification (NCBI taxonomy): domain Eukaryota; kingdom Viridiplantae; phylum Streptophyta; class Pinopsida; order Pinales; family Pinaceae; genus Pinus; species Pinus tabuliformis. The sequence goes on from CM062811.1 coordinate 1,104,545,441, forward strand.
AACATGTCTCTATCCTATACCTCTAGATGTGTCATTAAGTTTCAAATTATCCTTAGGTTCATTGAGTGAATTTTAGAGTTTATCTTGAGTTAGGTTTCGATTTGAAGGCTCAAAACTCGATGTCACCTGAACACACCTATGATGCAAGTAATATGACAAAAATAACCCTTTTCATTTTCATTTTAACAATGAAGGGCCTAACTGAGTAGGGGAAGAAGAAATCATTCAACAATCCAACAAACAAGTGATGTAATATTCGATATCCTCAACTCCACTATTGCAATCAAAATCATAGCCCTATATGCAATACAAATAATTGTTTTTTTTTTCTTTTAATGCTTCAAATGCAAAGAAACATATGAATGCAACTTGATCGCTGACGAAAAGTAACTGTAATGTAAAAGTTACTTTTCAAATTCAACTATCAATTATGCATACAAACCCTAATTGACAATAAGAAAGAAAGAATAAAACAAGATCTTATAAAAAAAGGTGATGACACTCAACAACGATTAACACTCATACACAATTTAGCCCCCTCGACGCTTAAGGGTTTTTTTTTGTTGTTGCAAAAATGAAAGAAAAAACACACAATTTCACACAAGGGATTGACTTTATAGAGACAAGGACACACTCAGAGACACAAGGAGGACCAACTAGAACAAAGTTAATTAGAGAGAAAATCATAAAAATGATTTTTTGCATGAAATAGGGGTTAACGTAGGTGCAGATACACTACCAGTGTTTTGCAATGCAGGTGCAAGGAAGGCTAGAGTGATCTGAAACGCTCTGTCAGCAGACCAGAGGGTGCACAGATCAAGGAAAAGGGAGTTTCCGACACAAAAAATCAAATGTAGCTCAATGAAAGGTCTTCCTAGGGTCAATTTAAACTAAGTGAGGCACATGAGGTCTATTTAAGAGGTGTAACAAGGGATAAAGTCAAGGAAACCACTAATGGAATGAATCAATCCCCATTGGAGTCGCCAATTTGTTATACAGAATCTACGACTGTGGACATACGTATCTTGTTGGTTGGTCTAGAACAACATAAAAGACTATAAATTTATCCTTAGAGAAATTGGAGAATAGAAAGATGCTTACTTGTGATCTGTCACAAGATCTTCTCTCTTCTTGGCTTGTAAGTTCCAATTGTAGCTCTGATCGCTATAATTAGAACCTACAAAAACAATCAACACAAACCAAAGATCTACGAAATCTATGTAGCATTATCCAATCTCTATATTCAATGGACCAACATAACATTGAACTATATGAATGTAATAAGAAAATTTTATACTCTTTGTATTAATATGAAAGGGAGAGAGTTTACAACCAAAAATGGAAGTTGATCTTGTAGATAAACCTCCAATTTGACTTGTCCTTCCTTGGCACAATGTACACCTCAAAGCCACCCTAATGCATGGGAATGATAACTCTCTTATGATAAAAGTAGCAACATAAGGGTATAATTAGTCTAAAAAATCCAACCCCAATGTTATAGATGGTTGTATATTTATAGGAGAGAGTGGTAGTTTAGGAATTATTATCCATTTACCAATCTAGGATTGAGATCCACTCTTGATGGGAGGATAAGATCAAGGGATAAGAGGTGAAATATCCAAGATATGACTAGATATGATTCAAAGTTCTTATCTAAGGTAAATGGTTGTAACAACTTTTGGAAGCTTCTAGAAGAGAAATCTTTTGGATTCTTTTTTATTTTTCCCGAATTTCTAGAATCTGTTAGCGCTCGAATTTGGCCTCAGGCTGAGGAAGGCAAAATCCAAGGCAACATTAAACCACTTAGCCTCGTAGCTAGCTCTACGAGGACAGGAGAGGACTCTCTCTGGGTCTATCTCGGCAAAAGGTCTTCAAAGGACTAAGATGACCAATAAAGAACACTGATTTTAGGCTAGTAAACTGATAGGGAAAGTTTGATTTCAAATTTTTAGGGTTTTGTTGGAAAACTGAGCACGACAATTTTGGGTGCGGGGATGAGACACAGTTTTTGCAGAGGTCTTTTTGGGGCAAGGTAGGAGATTGTCTTGATGCCTTTGAAGGAAGTGAATGGATAGGTATGACTGGTGAGGAGCTAAGGAGAGCAAGAAACCATCAGGAGTTCTCCTTAAACAGATGAAAACATAAACATTAAGCAAACTTAAAGGCAGAGCATAGAAACCATGAATTCTACCTTAACACTTCATTTACTTAATTTGCAGAAGAGAAGAGTAGGAAAATGATACACATAACAAAATTACAAGTACATGAGAGAAACACACCATCAACACAAATAACCACAGGAATCCCAAATAGTGCTGCAAAACCCTGGTCTTTCCTTTGCCAAAATTGCAGAGATACAAAGAGTAATACAGTCTAAGCTTATCCCTCAAGAGTCCAACCATGAAAATGACTAAGAAGATACATAATATAGGCAAGCTAACACATTTCCTTGCCTTTAGGGGTCGAGCTCATCATCCTAGGAGCTGTTTCAACCAATTCTAAATAAAGCACTACAATCTACGCAATCAAAACAACTTGCCTCTATAAGCTAGGAAACCAATTCATTCATTAATTTTTTGCTATTTTATGAATGAATCTTCTAGAATAGGTAAATAAGTGTCATGTCAACATGAAAATACATTAATTACATCAAAGAGGGTGAAAAATCCCATCAAAAGTCAAAACTGGTCAAATAGCTGCGTTTTCCTGTGCTGAAGATGAAAAACTTAGAAAATACCCTGATGCGTAGCGCGCCAAAACCCTACGCGTAGCGCGCCTTTCAGCTCACTTTTGGGGCACTTCCTGGCATCCAAATTGAGCTCAGGTGGGCTTGTTGGAAAGGTATGGATGTCTACTTTCCAACCCAAGTGGAATTTTTCAATTTGGTGCCCATTTTCCCCTCCAAAAGTGCATTCTCCCAAGACTGCTTCCTGTGTGTCCAAAAAGGGGCAGTAAGGTCATTTTTTGCAATTTTTTTGACCTTTTGGGGCCCAAAACTTGATGAAATGTCTTGGCAGTGGCTGAGCAGGTGTATTTCATCATGAAAAATCCAAAAATGCAGACCTTTTGTGAATTGGACCTCCCCATCTTCAGGGTAGCACGCGGCGCGCTACGTGTTGAGGGCAAAAACCTGTTTTTAACACAAAAATTTCAAAATTGACCAAAAGTTCTCCAAATTTTCTGAATTTTGAGCTGGGGGTGTATCATCAAGTACCATGCTCCTTCAAGGAGACTTCGGCCAAAATTTGGAGTGGATCGGGCCTTTTTCGCCGTTTTAATGCCTTGCTTAATCGCCTCTTAAGGATCTTCATTTTCACTTTGCAAACATGCATGCGGTCCCAGTAATGATTCTTCATATGGCGGAGCATATCTTTGTCTCTATTTGCCTTGGCTAACAATTTTTCTAAATGAGTGTTCACCCGGATGAGCATAGACCCTTGCTCAATAGGTGTCAAATCACCGGGTCTCTTGCGGGCCAAGTTTCGGTCTTCTCGGATTCGCCGCAACTCATCAAGAGTGTGTTCATCTTCTAGCTGTTTGTTGCGCTGCTCCAAGCAGTTGATCACCCACTTAACCATCTGCAATTTCTATTTGTTGACTAAACCTGTTGCTGATAGCATTCTTGTCACTGCCTGAGCATTCTTCATCCTCTTCAGCTCCAAGATTGTTGCTGTGTGTCAATACCAAACTTATCGATGAAATTTGAATAGCCATGAATTTCGAATAAGTTTTTGATATCTGAATTGTCCCTCCCCAGGATGACCTAATGCATCAATTGCTACTATCCTTGTTTCTCGCCTACCACAGAAATCATGACACCTTGTATCAACATAGTCACCAACAAAACGGAATCTTGAAGCATATCCTTCATACTTTGAAAACCTTTCCCATACTAAGTGCACCACCTCCAAGGTATGCATTAGCAAAGTCTACCTCCAAAGCCTCCTCTTCATGTTCTTCAATTGTACCTGTGATTTGATGCGTGAGAAGAGGTGTTTGAATATGTTTCGGGCAAAGTCTAGGCATAAACTCCAACGCGTAGCGCACCTCACCCAACGCGTAGCGCGCCCCTGGTGCGTAGCGCACATGTAAAATTGCACTGAGAAATGTTGCCTGATGCGTAGCGCGCCACTGATGCGTAGCGCGCCACTGATGCGTAGCGCGCCCAACCTGATGCGTAGCGCGCACTCAGCTACATAGTGCATTTTGCAGGAGGCTTTTGGAGGCCTTCCCGGTGTCAAAATCAGGTGCAGGATAGCTCGTTGGAAAGGTATTTGAGTCTAATTTCCAACACAACTATAATTTTTTAATTTGGAGTTCATTTTCCCTGTCAAAAATCAAATCTCCCAAGACTGGTCAAAATGTGCCAAATGAGGCTGCCTCAAGGCAGAGTGCTGTTGCAGTCAACTTTTGAATGCCTTCCTCAACTCCAAATTGAGCTCATGATAGCTCATTGGAAATATCTTTGTGTCTAGTTATCATTTGACTCATCAAAAAAGTCATTTTGCCAACCAAGCTAGGAGAAAACTTGATTTTCCCAAGTTCACGTCAGAGGTGCATTCGATTCTCCTGAGGCAACGATATTTTTGACATTTCTCTAAAAACATGACACTTGTGTAAAGAGTGAAGGAGGTTTTTCTTATTTGGCATGTTTTGGACAAAAACCTCTCTCATTTTTCCAAAATTCATCTTTTATTGCTCTGAAACATCTTTTGAGTGAAACTTATCCCGATGTGTGAAACAAGGAATTTTGTGGAAATGAAGCGAAATGAAGGGGATAAGGGGATTCTAAATTCTTGGGGAAATTTTTGGAAGTAGGGAGGGATGTTAGGAAGCAGGGGAAAGTGGAATATTAGAGATCGAGTCAGGGGAAGGGGTCTAAAAGGGAAAAACACAGGCCCAACCTAGAAAATTGCGAGGTTGTAGCAAGAAACTAGGGTTTGTGCGAAAATGAGGAATTTGGCGGATCTAAGGGATGGAAAGTGTTTAATAAGGTACATGAAGGATAGGGGAAGGTGTATGAACATCTGGATACAAGTTTTGCTAGTGATTTGACCATCCAAGAGAAATTAGCTTTCAAAACCCTAGGAGAGGGAAATGACCTTGCCTAGGTGCAACTGAAGCATGAACAAGGTGTAAAATGACTCATTAGACACTGACATGATAATGAAAACCCTATGAATGATGATAGACTCAGCTGAATAGTGACATAGACTGACATTTGGGCAACTTTGAAAAGAGTGAAAGCAAACCCTAGACCTAATGCCTAGTGACCAAATTTTGCTTGAAAACTCTTTGAAATGACAACATTTGACCTGGACACTCTGAGACCACTTTGTAAGAGCATATTTGATCACTGGAGGAAGGCTGGAAAGACTGACACTAACAGAATCAACACACCCCCACCAATGGACAACCTCCTCTGATCAGAGCAAGTGCAAAACTACGAAACCTATTGTTGAATGTAGGTCCCTAAAGGGCTAGGGTGCGCTGGGCCTTAAAAGAATTATTGAATCATTCAAGGTTAGAAACTCAGGAATTTGGGAGAGTCATTCTTAGGGATGATGAAAAGGTGTTCATGGATGTTGATTAATCCAATTTGTAGGCATATTGATCAGATGTAACAAAATGGCCTATAACATTGTCATTTGTCCCACTTATATACAACATCTTTCTTAATCATCTTCTATATGGGTTTAACTATTTGTGCGTAATCAAAGACAAACTTTCTAAGAAAATTGGTTTTATCTGAGAAAGGTTGCATGGTTTTTCTATTCATTGGGAATGGGATTTGTGTGATAGCCTTGACCCTTTCAAGGTCAATCTTGATACCGTTCTTTTCTATGATGTGCCCTAACAGGATCCCTTCAGACACACCAAATATACTTTTCTTGGGTTTTAGATAAATTCTGTACTTCTGACACCGCTCAAAAATTTTCTTTAGATGGTGTACATGATTCGACCTTTTCTTAAAAAATACGGTTACATCATCTAAATAAAAAACAACACTCTAACCTATAAGGCCATGAAGGCGATGTCCATTGCTATTTGAAAATTCATACCAACATTGATTAGTCCAAACGACATTCTTTTGAACACAAATGTTCCCCATTAAGTCTGGAACATAGTCCTCAACCTGTTTGATTCGGCTACAAGCACTTGGTTATAGCCTGAAAATCCATCTAGTAGCGAAAAAATTCTAGACCCAGATACTATATGGAGTATCTACTCCATGGATGGCACTGAATAGTTGTCTTTGTTAGAAGCCCAATTAAGATTTCAGAAATCAACACATAGGTGTATTTCACCATACTTCTTTCTTACTGGGACCAATTTAGAAACCCACACAGAGTGTTTGACTTTGAAAATGATCTGGCCATCCAACAACTTTATCAATTCCTTTTGAATAAGGGATTATAGTGTCGGATGAACCTTTTGTAGCTTCTGCTGGAGCGGTTTCACCCCTTATTTTATAGGAATCACATGTTGGATGATGTGGTATCATATGTCTTTAAATCATCATATGTCCAAGTGAACATATCTTGATACTGCTTGAATAGATGAATAAATGATTGTTTCTCCTACAGGGAACTATAGGTACCGAGATTGACATACTTTGTATCTTATGGGGTTCCAAAATTGTAATGCCCTACTTGACCCTATCATGCTAATTTATTTAGTGTTTAATTAACCTGAAAATATTGACTTATAATTATTAAGAAATATTGGTATATACCTACATTGTGAAACTGTAATTTTATTTCACCGATATGACTTTTATTATTGTTATTATTAAATTCCCAAGTTGTCTTCTCAAATTTAATTTTGGATAGGATATGGTCTCCTCCAATTTCTTTCCAAATTGAATACCCATATCCCTAAGTGTCTTCTCAAATCTATTTTGAGAAGATATAAAACCCATAGGATCATCTATATAAAACCCAAAATATAACTAACTACCATAAAACAAGGAAGACATAGTTGAGTTTGATCACCTTGGGCATGCCCAATTCTCCTACTTTCCTAACTCAAATAATGCACCAATTGACTAAGTCGAGACTACCTTTAGTCAATCTCACCAACTAGGCAACCTTTCAACTAACTTCTCTAGTCGACTTTCCACTATCTACTATCTCCAGAAGATCCAAAAATATGATGACCATATTATTCCAACACATAAGCCCCACTACCAACATATGAAGTTTGTGGAGAGGAAATGAGAGCCTTACCCAAAGAACTTGCCTCAAAAAAGATTTATTTTAGCATCTCCCATAAAATCAATATATGAATGTTTTTAAAATGACTTAATCATGATGCTTATCCTTAGAGACCATCATCTTGTCAAAATTTCACAAATGGAACAATTCAAAAATTTCACCTTGACTAGATATTTCATTAATCTTAACCCTATTATAACTATAAATAAAACAACAATAACAACACATTATTTTACCACTTAACAACCCCAATACACTAGGAAATTCAAGAGAAAAATCATTGAAGTGTGTCAATAAGTTCCATCCCTCTAGGACAATCTTATCATGCATAAAAAAAATATGAAAATCACTTATAATAGTTTTAAATACAACAACATATCTACCCTATTTTCTTCAATATAAATGTTAAATCACTAAACAATTGCAAGATTGATTTATGTCAAATCAACAAGACATATAAGTGTTGTAGATTACAAAACCATGAAAAAATAGAAGGTTGAAAACCAAATCTGCAATTACAAGTATTTTGTGTGTGTGTAAAGATGAAGCTCATGTAAATATCATAGCCTTATCCCAAGGCTAGTACAATCATATAGGGCTCAAAAACCTTAGCGAGGGAAAACGATGAAAAACCTAGCTCATGCCAAGGAGCGACAACAACCTAACATCACATAAACATGTCCTCCAAGGCAATATGTCTCCTCTTAACAATGTAAACTTTGAAACGTGAACTATAAACTCAAAACAGGGACTCTGGCCAAAAAAACCCTGAAAAAACAGTGCTAAAAACAAAAAGTGTGTATACTGGAATGATTTTTTTTTTTTTAGGGTCAATTTTGAACATGTTTTAAAAATGGCAGTGAAAATGAATTTTTTGTGCAAAAATTGTGCAAAAAACACCCTAAAAACGAAAAGTGTTGATACTGGAATGATGGTTTTTTTTTAGGGTCAATTTTCAACATTTTAAAAAAATGCCAATAAAACCAAATTTTTATGTGCAAAAAAGCAGTTGTTTTTGAGGAAAAAAACACGCTAATGTTTTTGGTAGAATAACATTTTTCTTTCCTAAGTATAATTTCAACATGTTTTAGTAATGACAATAGAGATAAAATAATGGAATTTGAAATACATTAAAATTCTATTATTTTTCATCCATGTTTTTAAACATATAATAACATGATTTTAAAGATCGCTAAAATTTCCCCTGATCGGGGTGAGTGCCTGAGAATGCAGGACAGATATGGGTGTCAGGGTAACTGAATGCTGGGTATAGCCCATTGCAACCCACACACTCATGGTGATGGGTGCGGTGGCCTCCCGCATGATAATGTATAAGAGGGGCATGGAGAAGTGGCAGCTAGTGCCAGGGTAGTGACGGAGGTGGGAAGGACAGGACAGGAGGATGGATGGGACAGAGAGGGAAGGATGGGGATTATGAAGGTATGAAGGGTGACAGGGAGAGCATAGCTGCGGAGGAGAGATGGAGAACCAACGAGGATTATCAACCCAGCGACCTGCAACAACACCTTCAAAGCGGCACTGGGTATGTTAACTGGCTCTATTTGTCTTTTGCAATGTTGTTTGTGAGTTTCTATGGAAGGGGAATGAGGGATATGACTAGAGAGGGGTGCCGGGAAATAGGTGGGAGAGACCTGGGCATATTGGGAGGGAAGGGGACTGGGATTGAACCTGTAAGGGGTCAGGACCATGAGGAAGTACCCGCAATTAAGCTGGCCTGCCTAATAACCAGTGAGGAAGGGGAGCAGGTAGATAAGAAGATGTGAGGGAGGGTAATTGGGAGTGGCAACGAGGAGCAGATGGTTGTAGTGGAAATCTGGTTTGAGGGGAGGGCGGAAAGTACCAAAAGCTTCACTCGAACTGGGCACCAGGACACTACCCCCGACCGTAGAGCAGAGAGATGGAAACACCAAAAAGGCGACGAGGCTATTGCTTGGCAGGGGAGAGGCACTCGTAATCCTGGCAGAGGAGAGGCATTGCAGCAGTGGGCAGAGGGTCACCGGGGTAGAGATGAGTGTGGCAGGAAAGGCGAGGAGAGGGGAAGCGACAACATTGAGGAAAGTTTGGAACTTAATGTCTATACTCTAATTTGAAATGTTTGTGAACAAGTTTGCAAAACAGGAGATATGGCAAGACCAGCCCGTGGAAGAGGATGAGGTAGAAGGGGAAGGGAGTTGCCTCGTGTACCTGACTCGGGCACGTCGGAGCCCAGACATGGAAGGAAGCCAATAGAAAGTCTTCTTAATGAAGCGGCCACAATGAAGAGGGTAAGGACTAATGCAGGTATTAGGAAGATCTTAGAAGATTGGGAGGCACAAGTAAAGGAGGAGGCAGACTCAGAAGAGGAAATGGAGGCCTAGCGTGAGGTAATCCCAGGCCCAGGGAATCTAAGGGGAGACTCACACAATTCAAGCAGACTCTATACTTGTATTGGTTCATGAAGAGCCTCATGATGAAGGCAATGGAACAACTATCAATGGGGATGGCACTGACCCTCCAAGACATGCCAAACTACAAGAAAGACCTACAAGCCATCTAGTTCCAGTTGTGCAAGTAGGACATTTTCCTAGATCATATTCAAAGGCGTATCCCTTGTATTATCGAGCTGGCAGAAGCACCCAGCCTCGGTTGACTCAGCATCAAAGGATCAAAATGAATAGTCAAGTTCCTGAATGTTTTTTTTTTGGTTTTTAGTGGATAGCATTTACTTTTATTAATGCATGCTTATGATAGATAGAAATTCAAACTCTTATCATGATATAGATGTATATATAGCTTGGGTAGATCAACTTAAACTATATTACTTTTGGATGGCATATAACGAGGATAGGTGGCCAACAGACTTGTTTTCCCATTGGGCAAGTTGAGGCCACCTATCTCATCTATGTGGTGTACAATTGTCTTTTATAAATAGAAAATAGAAGGTCCTACCAAGATTTACAAAAAAAAAGAGATTGCTAAAATTCTAATTGTTTTCAACCATAACATTAAAGACACAAAAAATTGGAAAATTTTCAACCATGAAATTAAAAAATCATGACATTATGAACATATTACATGACTAAATTAATCAAAATGTCATTATTTGTATATTGAATGAAACATACATTATATCTCTAACTTATTGTTGCATTGTAGACATTCTAAACAATAAAAATCATCATAATTAAAACATATAATCCAGCAACATAAAAATGACTCATAACTTCTGATTTAACACCATGTGGAAATCAACATTTTTATTTCGAGATACGATGCAAACATCAATTATATAAATTGTCTTAGAAAATTATTCAAAACCACTCATATTTTCATTCACACCATCAGAATTCACATCTTCAGATGAATGAATGGATGCAGATGAAGATGTTCCATATTCTTCTCTTTCATCAACTAGTAACCCATCTGAGTCCACATGCATGCCCACCATTTTAGGTTTCAAAATTCTTTTGGATCTACGGCTGGTTTCAGCGGACTCCCATCTCAACATTGTTCCTTCTGGTAACAACCTTTTCAGAATCTCTATCATATTGAAGTGAAGAGTTCCTCTCTTTGTTAAATTGAAGTCATAAACAAGTATGTCAACATCCTCCAATTTTAAAAGGTCTGTGCAGTGACGATTTATATTTGTACCCTTTCTTTTTCTCTTTCCGCCAATTTTTTTTATCAAATACCATCTCTGGCTTATAAACACTGTTGAATGGGTGTGTATTTGTGGCATGCCAATGTACTTCAACGTCCACAACATATTCATTTTTAGTAATGACCTTTATAACCTTAGTAACCCAGAATGGATAGCCATTGGGATATCCATCTGCTAGCACTACGATCATGCAACCCTCCTTGATATCTTGTACCGAACCCCTGTAAAGGTCTTCCATGGCTTCATGTTGTGCACGAGATCTTTTGGAACCAATATACATCTCTCTTTAATATGCCTGTGAAGAATTAATAATACCTTGAGACTGTTGTTGTTCAACAATGTTTCTTTCCTCATGTTCATTTGACACATTTTGTGGCCAAATAAATGGATTTTTCAAAGGTATATATTCATTTGTTGTTATTGAAATGATATCACTTTGATTATTGAAAAAGGACTCCCACAAAACTGAATCAGCCATATCAATGTACTCATATGTATATCTAATACATTTTTTAATTTCTTCTAGGAAATCAGAATAATTTATATCTTTATAATGTTTGCGTGCATTATGAACTTTAGCAACTGATTGTAATAACAATATATTTGATGCAAATATTGGATGATCTGGAATGGACTTCAAAAATTCCAAACCTGATGACGGTGCTCATTTTGTAGTAGTTGAATACTTCTTGCCCCATATCAGTGTTTTCCCATCAATTTTTTTGAGACGAAATTGATGTTGGAAGCTAATATCATTAAGTTGTTCAATGCATTTCTCCTCACCATGCGATCTGAGAATAAACCTTCGCATGTCAATAGTTTCTTCCAACACATCAAACGTAAGCTCTGGCATGTATGATTTCTTAATACATTCAATTAATTATGGAAAGCTCCCAACTTCCTTCCTCCTCGATGTGACTGAAAAAAGACTAAAAATCTAATCAATATGGTCATGAGTGCGCCCAACAATAAGGAAACCAACCTTTACCTTCTGAAAAATTCTCAGTTCAACAAGCATGTTTAGATATCCAAAAACAATCTGATTTTTGTTTTCACGGCAAGTGTTGTCCAATTGTAGATACAAAACTTCAGGAAGATTACCATACCAATGAGAAAGCACATCATGAATTATGGTTATTGTCAGATTTGCATCATTATGAATATTTGGAGCTGTGAAGTACACCCTTGGCAACATTTTCCCATTGAAGACCATACAACCGACCAAGTGATACTAAATAAAATTTTCCTCCTGTAAATTTTTGGGTGTGCGAACAAAATGTGGTAGAAGTGTTTTCTTCTGGTCCATACCATCAATTATCAAACCCAAATATTTATTCGGATTATCATAACACTTCTTTCGATGCTTGTACAAATTTTTCCTTTCACTTGTTTGTTGTTCACGATGCTCCTGAATTTCTTTGACAATGAAATCTACACAACATAAAAGAAAGTCATTAAGAAATACATTTTCATAGTTGATGACTATACAATTTTAAAAGTTAAAGTTATGAATGCTTACCTCTTTCTGACCCTTCACATTTATCCCTTTTTGATTTAAGAGAAGCACATGTACTGCAAATCCCCATCCTTGTCTTCTTAGGAATACAAACATTGTTGAATTCTTTCTTCCATACCTTCACAAAATATTGATATGTAATAAATCGACCATGTCCCTCAACACCTTCTGCATATTCTTTGTATAAGTTGTAGATTTCTCGTCTTGAGAAATTATCTGGAATATGTATTGTCTCTCTATTTGGCATACACTCTCCATGATTTGAAAAGAAATCTTTCATCCATGACATTGATGTATTTGATAATGGGCCAAACTATCGTTTATGACATCCTTTTGAATAAAATGTGGGATCTTTTTCCAAATTTTCTTGGATTCTTGAGAGATGAAAATTACCATTGAATGAAAATTTTTGAAAGCCTTTCTACAGAAAAATAAAGACTCAATATGATAATCATAACCTGACAATGTAGATTGCATGCACCCCACTAAATATGAATTTTGCATGCTTTTATTCATTGACAAATATCTCTTCCTTTTCTCTACTGCAAACTTGAAATACATATGTTTCAAGCAATCTTTTTGACAACATTCACTTGAAATGAGAGCACTGATAAAACTTCTTCTTGTTAGATATTCTGCTCTACCCCTTGTATAAATAGAACATCTTGGATTGATACCAAAATTTCTGCTCCTACTCCTCGATACAATATTTCTTGGCAACATCTCCATCATTGGATCATCATTTGTGTAAGAATTTTCATCATCATTCTGAGGAATGTTATCCTCACTACGATCATCTGTGCTTTTGAAATACTGACTTGGAGGATATTCTTCATCTTCCCCTTCTTTAGTGATACTGTTATAATCCTTAGAATAATGAATAAATGGAAAATTTGACTCGATGTTTATTGGATATTCTTAATCATGTGCATTATCAGTGTTTCTCTCATAGTCCATAGGATTAGGACTACGTCGAAAATGTGACTGTTTACTTACTGAATATTCTACATCTTTCCCTTTTTCACTGCTACACTCATGGTCCTTAGGATTATGAAAAAGTGATTTATCGTGTCCTTCATCACTATTGATCTCATAGTCCTTAGGATTAGGACTAAGAAGAAACTGCGACTCTTTATTTATTTAAAAATCTTCATCATGGTCTTCATCACTGCTACTCTCATAGTCCATAGGATTAGGACTAAGTGGACACCATGATACTCTATTCATTTGAAATTCTTCATCATGTTCTTCATCACTGCTGCTTTCATAGTCCATAAGATTAGGACTAAGTGGACACTGTGACACTCCATTCATTTGAAATTCTTCATCATGCTCTTCATCAATGCTACTCTCATAGTCCATAGAATTACGACTAACTGGACACTGTGACACTTCATTCTTTTGAAATTATTCATCATGCTCTTTATCACTGCTGCTTTCATAGTCCATAGGATTAGGACTAAGTGGACATTGTGACACTCTATTCATTTGAAATTCTTCATCATGCTCTTCATCACTGCTGCTCTCATAGTCCATAGGATTAGGACTAAGTGGACACCGTGACACTCCATTCTTTTGAAATTCTTCATCATGCTCTTCATCACTACTACTGTCATAGTCCATAGGATTAGGACTAAGTGGACACCATGACACTCCATTCTTTTGAAATTCTTCATCATGCTCTTCATCACTGCTGCTCTCATAGTCCATAGGATTAGGACTAAGTGGACACCGTGACACTCCATTCTTTTGAAATTCTTCATCATGCTCTTCATCACTGTTGCTCTCATAGTCCATAGGATTAGGACTAAGTGGACACTGTGACACTCCATTCTTTTGAAATTCTTCATCATGCTCTTCATCACTGCTTCTCTCATAATCCATAGGATTAGGACTAAGTGGAAACTGTGACTCTTTATTTATTTGAAATTCTTCATCCCATCTTTCATCAGTGCTGCTCTCATAGTCCTTAGGATTAGGACTAAGTGGAAGATTTGACTCTCTATTCATAGTGGAAGAATTTCTGTTATATTCATCAATATGAATAGAGTTGTTACGCGACAAAGATGTTGATGCTTCACAAAGAGAAACTTCACTATCAGAAGAATCCATGCCTTTCAAACAAAAGAGGTTGAATGATACAAATGCAGACTCTCCTAATGATAATATATAGCTTAAAGAATGAAAAATTCCCTCCAAAAATTTTCGCCAAAATTTTTCCCTCCAAAAATTTTGTTTCATGTATTTCCCTCCATAATTTTCTTCTACAATTTATTGAAAAATTTTAACTCTTTTTTTTTTTTTTATGAAATAAATCTTTTAAATTAAAATTGTAAACTAAATCTTTTACCTAAATTAATTGATTACTTAAACTATATAATATTTACTAAACAATTGAATATATATTTTTTAATTTTTATTATACCTTCTAAAACAAATTAATCCCACATTCACTGTGCTGTAAAACAATTCTGTAATGTTCGCTTTATCATAGTTCCCTATATCGCCATAACAAAATTTACATGTTAAATTTTTTATAAAAACAAATTAGTCCCACATTAACCATACGGTAATTTTTTTTCGTAATTTCCACTATATAATAAATTTCATTATCACTTTTCTTCACATCACATCAAGGTTTTTCGAGGTTCGTTAAAAGACTTGGAGCGAATTTGTGGAGCAACTACATTGCTATCAACAACATATTCAATGGAGGATTATCACATTTGAAAGGTTAGTTTATTTTTTTCCTGTGTGCAAATTTTAAAATTAAATAAGTTTAATGAAATTTATTTTTTTTAGAAATTAAAAATTTCAATGATACATATTTACCCACTACGTCCACAGTGGGCATGGTGGGCTCGATCATTCTCCCAGCGACCCAACAGGCCTGTGGGGGAGGGGCAAGGGGGTTGGCTGCCTAGCCTCCTGCCCCACCCCAATGGCGGATTGTTGGGTCGTCGGGGTGGGGTGGCGGGGGTGTTCATTGCGCTGCCAAGGTGGGGTAGGGGGGTTGGCGCCCAACTCTACACCCAGTTCGGCAGGCCGATTTCTACGGTGGGGCGGCAGGGGGCTTTTTTTTTTAATTTCTTATTTTTTTTTTTTAATTTTTGTTTTTAAATTGTTATTTTTTACAAAATTAATTATCATTTATCATTTTGTTTGTTAATTTAAGCTATTATTTTTTTTGTAATTTACTGACTTATATGTGTCTTTTTTTGGAGGAAAATGGCATCAAAGAAGATTTCTGTGAATCTTTCTGGACCAAAGATTGTTAAAGGTGGATTGTCAAAAATCCCTGTTGAACGAACCAAATCTAAGCTTATAGTTACAAATATTGCAAGTGCCTCAAATGATAAGAAGACGATTTCATACTAGAAGAAATCAAAAGAAGTGAAACTTCCAGAAATTATATGGTATGTGAAAGTAAGAGAAAGTGGAGATGTGAAAATATATCTATATGTTGATATAACTAACGATAGTGGAATTTATGAGGTGCTGGGAAAGGTCATAGACATGTGTTCAGTACTGGACAGTGAAGTTGTTTATATACTTACAAAACCACCCAAGTCACATGAAATGATTAAATATCAATTATTATATTCATTGTATGACACGAGAGAGGTATCTACAAAGTTGTGTAAACAAATCATAAATGAGATTACACAAAATATCGTAAGTATTGTTATTTATATTTGTGTTTTGCGTTATTGTAACTGTCTCATTATATTTTTATAACTTAGTTTTTATTGACATATGATATTTTGTTTGACAGAATTTTGTTGAAAGTGTTTCAATTATGTTGGGAGGCATTCATTTCATAGAGCATGATATTATGAATGTTGTCAGCAGTTTCTACTCAATGTTAGAAGAATATATGGCAAACAAGCAAAAGGTAGTAATTCATGATGCTACAAAACTACATCCAAGGGATCAAAAAAAAAAATGCCTCTAGTGGATAAATCTAGCAAAGGTAGACATGTTACTTTTGAAGATGAGGAAGTTGAAACTGACACTGAAGAATATGTTGTCGTTACTGAGGATGACATTGGAACTGATGTTAGAAAGGAGAAGAGTCGTAAAAGACCAAAAGTAACAATGCCCAAGAATAAATATGTTCTAGTTAATGATAAGAATGTTATGAGGAAGAAAAGTAAAGTTGAAAATTATCAAGTAGTCATTACCAACAGTGAATATCATAGTGAAACTTCAAAATAAATCAGAGAAATCATTACACCAGGAGCTTATTTAAATGATGGAATTATTAAAACAAAACAAAATTCCATTCGACAGAACTTGACAAAGAGAAACTTAATTGAGGGTGGTCATACATTTCAGCTTAATGTGAGACAAATCTATAAGGCAAGTGAAGGACAATGTAAATATCAAATCAAAAAGCCACACCACCTGCATGTTCACAACTTGAAGACATTGATGAGGTACAATCCATATGCTCATGTGGTTAATTATGTGCTTCTTTTTGATCCAGTTCAAGTTCCCAACAAAGAAGCATTTGATAAGTCAAAATGTTTTGAATACAATTATTATGTGCTTGGGGGGAACCATTCTGTAGAAGATCAAAGACAATTGATGGAGGAATATCCCAATAACCCACATTTTGAAACAATAAAATGTATCATTTATGCTGGTTTATCAGATACAAAAGCAAAGTTAGTGGCATGGGATCATAATTCAAATAATGAATATAGGATATCTATGAATTTCATCCAAAGGGTTAGATTTATTCATAGTGAAGTTGAAGAAAAATGTGGTGGGGATAAGATAAATGTTACTGTAGATTTCCTAAAGGAATGTTGCATGGAAATAGGCTATCAAATTGTGATATGAAAATGGGGCTCTTAGGATTCTTGTCTAACTTACAAGAACCTCTCCCACTTCCAAAGCTTTAAAAGTTCCCGAGTCTTAATGATTAACCAATGTGAAATTAAGAAATGCTTGAAAATATGGGTGTATGCTTGTATTTGTTTTCAACTGATTATTTAATTTAAAATCTGTTGTTTGTGTTGATATGAGAAGGTACTTAAACTGATATATAAATGCATATAACAATAGTTAGAGCAGCAGTAAAAACAAACACATAAGACAACAATATAATATGGATTTCACCCTGATATCTTGGGCTACGTCTCCTTGAGCTCTAATCAAATCGATTAGGCTATCTGGGATTATGGCAACAACTCTTTTACAAGTTCCACACTCAACTCCAATGTTTTACACATGAACATTGGGCTCAGAACACCATCTTATCCCTTGGCTCTTGGAGCTCTTTGGCTTTCTAGCTCTGGCTCTTGGCTCTGGCTCTGGCTCTTGGCTCTGACTCTGGCTCTGATTCTAGCTCTGGCTCTTTGGTTCAGGCTCTCAGCTCTCACTTCTGGTGCTCGCTTTGGCTCTTGGCTCTGGTTGTGGCTCTTGGCTATCTGATCTGGCTTCTCTTAGCTCTTTCTCTTAGCCTTTGCATGCCTCTGTGAGTCGCTCGACCTCTAAGCAACTCCAACAACAATATGCTGTTGTCAATTGAGCTCTCTAGCTTTTCACTTGACCTTCGAGTGACTCCAAAGACTCTCTACACATTCAGATTTTCTTGTTGTTCGATCTCCTCTCTTCTTTTGTCCTCTCTGCGCATCCCCACTTTTCTCTCTCTGTCAGTCTGTGGCTTTAAGCCATCTGCTTCCTGACTGTTCATTTCCACTTTCAGCTCTCTCGTTCCTTGCCTTTGTCCTTTTGAATCCCTTCTTTCGGTTGTTATGGTTACTGCATCACACCTCACAGGGAAGTGGCCACCTATTCTGTAATGGATAAGTGTCAGGTTCATCGGAAACACTCGATCATTTGAAATGGCCATTATTTCTGTTTATTCCAAGAATACCCACGAAAACAAATCTCTGCCAACTCATCATCCCCATCAGACTTCAAATCTTTATGCACTGTAGCTTATTTCTCCCTCGGGTCTGGTCATCCATCGGGTGCAATTTTCATCATTAGATCTGGGGCCTTCAGATCTTACGGTCATCTGCGGTTGACTTGCTTGATCGTTAGCCTACGATGACAGCGGTTTTCTCTCTCATTTGCCAGACACGCGTCATTCAACATATGGCATCGCTTGGTCCTTTGACAAATCTGCTTACCGCCCAAAATGCCTCCGATATTCTATCGGTTTTTGGAGCGCAGGACCCGCTTGTCGTTTTAACGCTTTTCCCACGGTTTTTCGATTTCCCCTCATGACCGAGTGCTCAGGGCTTTTTCCTTCTCAAGGGGTTTTGCCCAGCGATGTGCGATTAGTGCTGCACTAATCGTGCATCAGAAACAACCTCCGTTTCTGGGTTTGAGATTCCCAACTGCCATTTTTTGCGCCATGCACAATCTCCGTGGGCCAACGGTCAAGCGCTTTAACCGAAGGTCCTCGTTGCTCCGTGCTGGCTGCAAATTACCATTATTCAGAGGTTATTTCTAACAATCTTGATATCCACAAGACTTTGAACTTCAGCATGAGTTTCTTTATAGAGTTTGGGTAACTTTAAGAGGGTTTAAGGATCCAATTCGGATCACGCCTTCCCACTAAAAGAACTTTTGGTCCACCAAAAGACTGATATACTGATCTGAGCAGTAATGAGAGTAACAACACCCTCTTCTTTCAGCCTCCCTACACTTGCCTTTGCATAGTGCCTCTGAACCACAATCTCTAACCACTTCCCTTCTTGGATGGGTTGGTCATCTTGGGAAGAACTGTTTTCCTCCTTGACTTCATGCAGAACTTCTGCTGTGAAGTTTACAGAAGGTAGTTTGAACTTCTTTGCCTTGATCCTTGATCCAAGGTGGCTCAAACAAATGTGAAGTACATCTGCTCCACAAAACTTTCATTTGTACCTGTTTGAAAAGCTGCCAACAACAACTATTAACAACAGCAGGCATACAGACAACAACTGCATGGGCTAACTCCTACTTCAACAAAGAAATAGATTTCACATCTTGTGAACCCTTCCATGTCTTATATCTGCATACAAATGATTGACTAGATAACAAGCCAATAAAACATGCCTTTAAAACAAATGACCCTTCAGGTCAAGCATGTAGAAAAAGACCTTTAGGACTCTTTTCCAAAAGATGAAACACTTCATCATTATCTCCATTTTGGAGACCAAGTTAACTTCTCCCAAGACAACATTACATGCATCTCATGCTCATGCATGCATTCCATCTATCAACTTTCGCTTAAGTACACTATACTTTCGAAGCTGAAATGAACATATTGTTGCAGCAATAAAGTGAGTTTCGCACTCAACTTCTTTCCATTTACCATTTTGGCAAGATCCTGCAACTTGCATTTATTCCACAAAGAAATCAAACAGAGGCATCAAAGTACATGCAGTCTTAATTGGATAAGAATTCTAAGCATTTCTTACCAATCCATTTCAAAGGTCCCTCCTTGGTTTGCACATCAGCATCAATATGTGAATCATCCTGAAATACATCAATCATGGAATCTTTATTTCCATCCCTGCCATTTTCTTTTTCCACCTTCTCCTTCAGCTTTGGTGGGAGCAGTGCTGGATTCAAAGTCCAACACCTTTCAGCAAGATTCCCTTGCTTATGGCAGTAAGTGCAACACATGTGCATCCTTTTGACAGCACGATTTTCCTTGTCCTGTGGACCTTTGGTTGCTTGCTTCTTTTCCTTCAAAAGTTTCATGTATGTGGCCATCCTCTTCCAACATCTAGAAACATAATGGTTATCCAAACCACAAAAGGAACATGCAATTCTTTTTCCATGCTTTACAAAATCAAAAGGAATGTGCTTAGAACCATATTTATACCTGCCTATTTTACCTCTATTTCCTTCATGAGGAGGTGAAGCAAATGAAGAAGTGGCTCCCTTCGGAACACTAACACTTTCTTCAAGGCTGTCAGAGTTTTCACAACCCTCTGGTTCAAGTATGTGCTTCTGCACACCTGCATCATGCGAATGATGTTTCGAGCTATTGAATTCCTCCTGATTATAATCCTCACACTTCTGAGGTAGAGGGCCTGCAATGAAACTCCTTTTCGGAACTATTTTAAGGGACTTCATGGCAGCTTTGGAACTCTCTCCATAAGACTGTTCATAACCAAGACCCAAATACTTAGGCCTTTCCTCAACCATTATTGGTTCAACAATACCTTGTGCATGCTTTCCCAAGCCCTTTCCTACATAGCCCATCTTGGACATTAGCTTGGAACCTATGCCTCTAGTATGTTTTTCAAAAGAACCAATATGAGCATTCTTAGAAGAGTTTGAAGACAAACAGGAATGGTTTACCTCTTCTTCAAGCTGATACTTGGCCAAGGCTTCTTTTGCAACAAAGAGGTATGATTCCAACTCATGCATCCTTTTCAGGTTCATATTTGCAATATGAAGTCTCCTCTCCATTTCCTACAATTTGTCAGAAAGCATCTGCTTATCTTCCTCCACGGAATTCAACTGCTCTCTAAGTATGCTACTCTTCCTTCCATCCTCATACATTTCTCTCACCATATCCATCATGGTGGACAAGTCTTGCTTCATGTCTCCATCAAAGGAACTTGTGAAAAAAGAAGAATTTGAGGACTCACTTGTAAAATTTGTCATTATGCTAATGAACAAAAGAACTTCAAACAAGATTAATAAAGAGCTTACTCAAGCAACCTTTTGCAACAAACCTCTTATGCTTCAAGGGTTGCTTTGAGGTCCTTTAGGGATAAGAAGACTGCCTTCAGCCCTTTTTCCTTCTTGTCCTTCCTGGACAAAGCTATCAATAGCTTTCCCTTCACCTCTGCAAACTCAAACAATAGTCAGTCTGCAACCAAGCATACAATCGATGAGGTAATAAATCCTTGACTATCCAAACACCTTTCAGACAAGCAATCTGTTACAACCTTCTTTGAAGGTGGGGTTAATCAATCTTAAGCTCTGATGCCACCTGATCTGAAAATAGGGCTCTTAGGATTCTTGTCTAACTTACAAGAACATCTTCCACTTCCAAAGCTTTAAAATTTCCCAAGTCTTGATGATTAACCAATACAGAATTAAGAAATGCTTGAAAATATGGGTGTATGCTTGTATTTTTTTCAGCTGATTATTTACTTTAAAATCTGTTGTTTGTGCTAATATGGGAAGGTACTTAAACTGATATATAAATGCATATAACAATAGTTAGAGCAAAAGTAAAAACAAACACATAATACAACAATATAATATGGAGTTCACCCTGATATCTTGGGCTACGTCTCCTTGAGCTCTAATCAACTCGATTAGGCTCTTTGGGATTATGGCAACAGTTCTTTTACAAGTTCCACACTCAACTCCAATGTTTTACACAGGAACATTGGGCTCAGAACACCATCTTATCCCTTGGCTCTTGGAGCTCTTCGGCTTTCTAGCTCTGGCTCTTGGCTTTGGCTCTGGCTCTTGCTCTGGCTCTTGGCTCTGACTCTGGCTCTGGCTCTTTGGCTCGAGCTTTGGTTCTGGCTCTCAGCTCTCGCTTCTGGCACTCACTCTGGCTCTTGGCTCTGGCTGTGGCTCTTGGCTCTCTGCTCTGGCTTCTCTAAGCTCTTTCTCTCGGCCTTTGCATGCCTCTGTGAGTCGCTCGACCTCCAAGCAACTCCAACAACAATATGCTGTTGTCAATTGAGCTCTCTGGCTTTTCACTCGACCTTTGAGTGACTCCAAAGACTCTCTGCGCATTCAGCTTTTCTCGCTGTTCGCTCTCCTCTCTTCTTCTGTCCTCTTTGCGCATCCTCGCTTTTCTCTCTCTGTCAATCTGTGGCTTTAAGCCATCTACTTCCTAACTATTCGTTTCCAATTTCAGCACTCTCGTTCCCTGCCTCTGTCCATTTGAATCCCTTCTTTCAGCTGTTAGAGTTACTACATCACACCTGACAAGGAAGTGACCACCTATTCTGTAACGGATAAGTGTCAGGTTCACCGGAAACACTCGATCATTTGAAACGACCATTATTTCCGTTTATTCCAAGAATACCCGCGAAAAAGAATCTTTGCCAACTCATCGTCCCTGTCGGACTTCAAATATTTATGCGCCATAGCTTATTTCTCCCTCGGGTCCGGTCATCCATCGGGTGCAATCTCCGCCGTTAGATCTGGGGCCTTCAGATCCTACAGTCATCGCTCTTATCAGGCGGTTGACTTGCTCGATTGTTAGCCTATGATGTGAGCAGTTTTCTCTCTCATCCGATGGACACGCGTCATTCAATGTATGGCATCGCTTGGTCCTCTGACAAATCCGCTTACCACCCAAATTGCCTTTGATATTCCACCGGTTTTTGGAGCGCGGGACCCACCTGTTGTTTTAGCACTTTTCCCACAGTTTTCCGATTTCCCCTTGTGACCGATCGCTCAGGGCTGTTTCCTTGTCGAGGGGTTTTGCCCAGTGATGCACGATTAGCGCTGCGCTTGCGCATCAGAAACTGCCTCCGTTTCTGGGGTTGAGCTTCCCAACCACCATTTTTTGTGCCATGCACAATCTCCATGGGCCAACGGTCAAGCGCTTTGACCGAAGGTCCTCGTTACTCCGTGCTGGCTGCAAATTACCATTATTTAGAGGTTGTTTCTGATAAGCTCAATATCCACAAGACTTTGAACTTCGGCATGAGTTTCTTTATAGAGTTTGGGTAACTTTAAGAGGGTTTAAGGATCCAATTCGGATCAAATTGAGGAGAAAATCAATTCAAAAGGCGGCAGAGTAAACACTGATTTATTCAGAGGTATTGATAACATTTTCCAATTGGTATTTAGAACTGGAGAGATATGGGAATTGATTAATGAGATTTTTAGCATGTGGGAGAACATTGGCATTAAAAACTAGAAGGCCAAAAGGTCTAAACCATTGATATGTAGCAACAGTAAATTAGGTCCTGAAATGAAGCAATTTTAAGAAGATATGACGTTCACACCTTGGAGAGCATTGCAAGGAGTGAAGGATGAAAAACTTGTCAAAGCAATATTATCTCGTGTGAGGTTAGGGGAATTATCATTGGAGGAAATGTCTGGGGAATTTCAAAAGTAAATTTTTTGACTTATTTTGACTTATTTCTAAATTATAATTTTCTTTTAAATATAACATATTGTTCTTGGTTGTTTTTTTTATAAATAATATTATATTAACTTTTTTTACTTTACTTATGCAGTCATAAAGTTTACATGAAAATACAAGAACAAATGGTTAAATTGTTGAATGAAGATAGTTGGGATGATGTTGTACGCAACTATCCAGATTCAAGTTCTACATCAACACTAATTTTTTTTTATCTTGCATTTAAAAAGGTATGTTGATTTATACATTCATTTTTATTCATTTGTATACTATTTTTATTTTATAAATTATACATATATTTGTTTATTTTATTAAAGATGAGGAAGGATGCAAATGGAGCACTAGATAGTTTCAGAACCTTTATTGAAAAAATTAAGATCGAAAGATTGAAGAAGCAATGTCTTAGGAATGTTGAACTTGATCCAACTCTTACTCATTTCATTTGGAATGGGATTGACACTATTCAATATCAAGTAATACAAGGCGACTATGAAAACATTGCTAAACTCATACATACAAGGGATTATGCCCTAGTTATTGCAGATATTCCCCATGGTTTCAATATCCCAAACATTGACTATGATAGTGACCCTTATACTTATCAAGCTCTTATTAAAGTGGTTGTGGGATTTCTAGAAGTCACATCATCACCATTATGGAGATTTTTGACATTTCATTCAGACACACAATTGGCAATGTTATTGTCAAGCTTCAAGGCAAAAACAAACTCAAGGATGCAACTTACATGGTAAGACGTTGAAAAAGTATATTTGATTAATGTTGAAAAATTCATTTATGTACAAGTTAATTGAACTTTTACTATTTTATGTTACAGACAAAAGTCAAATCTTCTTAACCGTGAAGATCAACCATTTATAAATGATTATGATTCATCCATATTGATAGTTGGGCAAAAGATGATAGCTATGTGTCTGTGATTTTTAATCGGGTAGATGGAAAGAGTCATAGCTAAGTAATGGCTTATGATGATGTTGTGAGAAAACTAACATATGAAGACAAAGAAGCAAAATGAGAGATAGTTAACATTTATCAAAAACCACAGTTACTGATTAACCATCTTATAGACATATGTTCAAATGAAGGAGATTGGGTTTTGGATTTATTTTCTGGCTTAGGTAAGTTTTATTATATAGAATTGAATTTCAATATCTTCTTTCTTAATTTATAAATCATTATACTAATTTACTTAATTATTTCTTTTGTGCTTGATAATTAGGTACAACACTAGCATGTTGCCTTCAAAAAGGAAGAAATTGCATTGTCATTGAAAAAGATCCAGTACAGTGCAATTTTATTCAGTAAAGAATTAATGCTCTTCAATTTCTTCTAGATGCAATGCAAGAAATTGGGTTGAAGAAAGGGGATTTTAGTGAATCATGTGTGGAAAAAAAGGCAAAGGAACCTCAACCACCATTACATGGAATGATTGGAAAGGCATACATTGGGAGATTCGCAGACATCAAAGATCCATTAGAAGAGGAAAATGAGAAAAATGAAGCAGAAAATATTGTGGAAGAAGACAATGATGAAACTCTATAGGATGATGAGTTTGGATTACGTGATGATGAGTTTGGAAATCAAGCTCATTTTTTGTAACTATTAATTAGTTATACTTGTAATGTTTTGACTTTAACATTTTATGAGAAGAATAAGCATTCAATTAATGTTGTTATGTGTTCAATATTTGTATTATGTGATTTTTGCATTAATTTTTATGTTGTTCATTATTTATTGAAAAAAACAGTGATTATTATTATTATTTTGACATGAAATTCATTAAAAAAAAAAAATATTATTTAACCATTTTCTGTTAATTTTTTCCTATAAAAATTGTGATTTTGACATGTCATTTCTAACAAAAAATTATCAAAATGAATAATTTTTTAGTTATATTTATGTTGAAAATGGTTATTTTCATGTCAATTGTTAAAAATTATTATTTTTTAGAGAATTATTTGATGTGCATTGAAAAATTAACTAACAAAATATAAACATGTAAAATATGAACACCTTCTTTAAATATGCAAAACAATAAAAAACTCACTAAAAAAAAATAAAAACAAGAAAATATGAAGAAAAAGACCACTTCAAAAATTGTTAAATTTAGAAAATAATTATTTACATTTCGTACATTAGAAAATTTAAAGTCAAAAAATAGGTCTTTTAAAAAAAGGGCCTGATGCAGAATCACCACTTTTTTAAATCAACATGAAAATCATTAACATTCTAAAAAGTAATGTACATAAAAAAAATTTAAAGTGCCAAAAACTATGCTTAAAAAAAATATGTGTATTTTGCATCGGGTCACCTTTTTGCTACCTCTACGAAACAGGTAATCGTATTAGTTCTCGTTTCAAAGTTTACATTGTTTCTTCTTCTTCTCTTTAACAAGTACAACATAAGGTTTCATCTCAAAACCTTAATTTCCAAGTATCTATGGAATGAAACTCAAACCCTCGCATTAATATGCTTCAAAAAGCTCCAAGAAATGCTAAAAACTCCAAGATAAGAGAGAAAGTAGAAATGAAGAACTAAGAGAGAGGAATACTAGTGCACTCCTCCCAGTCATATCTCTAACATGAAAAATGATAAGAATAATGATGTGTAAAAGGACTCTCTCCTTCATCTATATGTGTGAAAAGTAAGGGAGACTAACAATACATATATGGACATATGCCCTTACAAGTAACCTACAAAGCCACATCTAGGCTCATACATGTGGAGTAGTACACTTGACAGGTACACATGTCAAGCTCCAAGATAATGTCGTTTACAAGCAAGTCTCCAAGTACAAGGGTGTTCCTCCAATGACTTTGAGGTGGGAAAGGTGGTAGGGCAGGAGGTGAGGTAAGGCGTAAAGGTAAGCATGACAGGAAAGAGAGCATCGTTAGAGTTTTTTCTTGTGGAAGAATGAGGTGCTATAGAGGAACAGGAAGGTGATGACTCTTGTGACCACAAGCTCAGAGACGACCTGCAACTGAACTTGGGTATGTTTTTTGGCCTTGCTCCTCCATTTCAATGATATCCTAGTTTGGGTTTTGCTGGTGGGAGAGGGGGGTAAGTAGGAAGATTACCTGGGGGGTTGAGAATTGTTGGTGGCAATGGGGAAGGAAATTGGTGGCAATTTCCTGGTTCTGCATCTATATCCTGTGCCAGTTGGGTATTGCCTATGGCTGTTGTTGGGATGACCTTATGTTGTTTGGTTTGGAGAAATCGGGTTCCATACTCCACGTCTGGTGTGGGGCTGACCATAGCAGGAAAATGAGTGAGGGAAATGAGATGGAAGATGGGGGAAGGGGGGAGCAGTTGACAGGGTGCATGGGAAGCAGACCTTATAGTCACAGCTAAAGAAAGTGTCAGGTTAATGGGAATTCCCTTCGGGACTATCGCAAAGCCAGGGATCGAGATTGGAAAGATAATTATGAGAAAACAAGTGACAACACTATCACTTCCTAGGAAGAGGGGGAAGGGTTCCCAATTTCTTCCTGGAATTCTGCTAGGATGAGGATGGGCTCGTGCACTTGGTTTAGGAAGGGGGGGCTTACCCGACTGTGACTGGAAGGTGCTGGGTATGGAGAAGGGGAGCGACAGTGGGAGGCTGGAGTCAGTCCCAATGTGGGGTCTGGTCTCCTGACCATCCTAGCTTTGAGTTTGATAGTGTAAGGGGCGAGGAGAAGCATGGTGTGGCTCACTGCGCCAACAATACAACACAGGAAAGGAACCAAATTACAATGATTTGTTTTGGATTAACAAATTGTTGTTGTCAACAGGTCTTAGGAAACTTGGATATGGCTTGGCCTACGAGAGGACGAGGATGAGGAAGGCGTGGCTAGGCCCCTAGGAAGGATAAAGAGCCAAGCACGTCGAAGCCTCACAGGGGTAGAAATTTGGTTGAACACCTTATCAACGAAGCAGTTGAGGCTTACCGTGAGGGGAATGATGAAGGAATCCATAAATTTCTAGAAGAGTAGGAGGGGAAAACAAAATAGGGCAATGAGACAAAGGAGGATATGGACAACTGGAGGACCTTAGTCCTGGACCTGGGAAACACCAAAGGAAGAATTACGTAGTTCAAACATACCCTATACCTCTATTGGTTGATGAAGAGTCTGTTGGGCAAAGAAATGGAACAAATTTCTGTAGGAATGGCAGTGACACTCCAAGGTATGTCGAGCTATAAGAAAGACTTGCAGAAAATTCAATTCTAGCTTCATAAGCAAGACATCAGGTTGGATAGAATTGATCGTCACATCCCATGTATCCTAGAACTGAATGAGATGCCTGGTGCAACAGCCAAGGACCCAACACCTATGGAATCAGCCTCAGAGGAGTAGAAGGGCTAGTCACTTCCCCATGTTTACTTTTGTTTTATGTGGATAGCTTTTAAGTTTCATCATGTAAGTATAAGTTTAAATATATATCTAGTGTATGGACATTAAATATATACATATATAGCTTGGCGAGAGAGATTAAGACTATATTGTTTTTGGATGCCTTACAATGCGGACAGGTGGCCAATAGACTTGGTTTCCCTCCAGGGCAAGTTGAGGCCAACTAGCCAATATAAGTTGTGTAAACTTGCCTTTGTTTAATAGAAAATGAAATGGTCCTGCCAAGATTAACAAAAAAAAGAAAGGCTTGTACCTATATTCTCAAAAACATGGCTTGTGATTGCAATGAATTCTTCCCGGACAAATTAAATTGGAAAAGTTTTTAAAAAATCACATTAAGGACAACTCGTATTTGTTATATCATAATTTTTATATGTCATATGTTACATATGATGGATATCAAGTTCTTTTTGAAACTAGCTAATTATATATACTAGACTAAAAAAATGGAACGAATTAAAGCTTAACCATTCGTGGCAATGAAACTGGTGGAACCTGGCTAATTTCACCTCCATGGTTTGAGATATTGTCGAATTTCAAAATCTTTCAAAGAAAACAAATCATTGTAAATGATGTCAACACTTTGAACAAGTGAAATTGACTACTAATTTTTGTGTAGGATTCCTACTTGATTTCAGTTTTAAGTATTTCTCTTCCATTTTTTTATTAGGCATCATCGTTTGTAAAGTAGTTTGCTGAGAACACAGTAGGTTTATTATGTGAGTGTATAGTGTCCTGCTATGATCTTGGCTCAAGGAATAGACTTCCCTTATCCCTGAGTTCCGGTTCTTGCTAAATCATAAGAATTTGGTATATCTGGCTTGCATGTTGCTAGATATACTCTTTTTGTTATAGTGGCAGTAATGAGGGTTGATCGTGGGTCTCCCTTAGATTAGTCCAAGAAGTTATCGATTCACTATGTGGTTAAAAAAAAGGACAAATGCTTAGGGTTCGAATTAGACTTAGGGTTTGATAATTATCTTTGAAACCAAGCCCTTTAATTTTTACTTTCGTTTATAAAAGGTGGTTGTTTTTTTCTATTGAAAAGAAAAATTGGAATGCATGTTTAGTGGATAAAAATTAGAATATAAGCCATTATTTTTTGTTGGAATGCATGTTTGGTGTAGTAATTTCAATTTTTTGTATCTTTCTAAAAGGAAATTGAAGGAGAATAATTGTGCACACAAAACTATTAGTGTATTACATTAAAAGCGAGATTACAAGCCACATAAATAGTTCTCATGAGATCCAATGGATTCCAAACAAGAAATTGTTTGCTGAGAAAATCTCTCAACAAAACCAACAAACTAATCTTACCTATTTACTAATGTAAGCATTATTCCAAATTTTATTAACGAAAATGTGATATAATCATCGTAACAATAAATAAATTTTAATCAATATTCTTCATAATTTAAATTCTTTGATATACTACAAATCAGATACAATCGTCTTCGCAATAATTGAACTAATGTGCAATTATAGCCACAAGTATAAATAATTGAACTAATGTGCAATCATAGCCACAAGTCTAACGAGTTTGTGATAGATTTCAGTATATGTTGTATATCATGATAATTGAATTAAAGTGGGATCATAGCCACAAGTCTAACGAGTGTGTGATAGATTTCAGTTTGCATCGTATCATAATGTAACGTGTTTGCATTTTATTTTACTGCATCCATATATAAATCTTCGTTATGAAGTAGGGATGTTGCTAGTGGATAATATTTTTTGAACCTAAAATATTTGATGCAGTGACTCGTCACAATGGTGGGACATCTAATGTTAGCATTGTTCGACCGTTATGTCTCCTCTACATTGGAGGAGGCCATATATTTAGTCTGGACTTTGCCCATACTTTGTAGTGCTAAAATTGGTTTAAGACGTTTCCTGAACAAGACTATTCAACACTGTATTATAATTTCTCTCAAACATATTGCCTTTTGTATACTGAAAGCCGCAGTTGCAAATACTTAGTGGTAGTAACTATGCATTGCATATCTCTCCAAGAAGAGTGACGAATACTACAACCATGTAAAACAACTTAATAGTTTTCCCCATCACGAGAATCCACCATGAAATTGTTCCATTGAGGTCTATATTATTCCCAAGCTTTTCCATGGCCATTGAATAAAGGAAATTCTTGCACCAACAACCTGCCAAAGCCCAATAATGCTCCACACAATCTCGTCTCGATGATGAGTCATGTTTGTGACTCAAAATGTAGACCAAAAATGACAACTATAGATATAACTCTGGAACATCACTATTCAATTCTTAACTACGAGAATGATAATACTATATTCTCAATAAAAGACAATAAGAGTTGTTGACTATGGATGTGAGTGTTATGATTCAAATATTTTTCACTCATTGATGTAATGCCATGTATTGTCAAGATATGAACACATCTCCAACCCTGTCCTACTCTACGAAGCTGATGACGTTCATCTAATACAATAGTTGTTTGTCATATTAGAGAGTGTTTGTCCTTTAGTAAAATAATGAGGCTTATTCTTGTTGATTTTTATAGCATCAAATGTGCTCTAGCCTCGAGATTTCGCAGAGAGATTAAGACACATGCATTCTCAAATACCTAGAAATCGTTTGGGAAAATTCCACCTAGAGGTGATTTAATTAAAATAATTAAATATTTTAAATGGTTCCCTCAGTGTAAACTTAGTAAATCTGGTTAATTAAAGGGTACTAAGTAAATCTGGTGTGAATCTTCTAGAAGAAGATGAGGATCAACTCACATTTAATCTTATCTGTCGATTATATTTTAATCTTGGCCATCGGTGCTCCAACGAGATATTATAAGAAGGAGCTTGATGGCCACTTGGAGAATACACGTGTAGTTCGATTTTGTTGGGAAGTCGATTTCCTGTGTAGAAGCTATGAGTTGCCAGAAGTGATTCAGTAGAGTCGAAGCATCGAGAGAGGGGCAGGGATAGTAGACCAGAGGAGATTTTCTAGATATGGAGAGTGCAAGGTAGAGAAGGTAGAAAGAGGTTTGGAGAGGCAACACAGTGCTTCAGAGGGAGTTTGAAATTTTGCTAAGTAGCAATTGAGATCTAGTGTCAGAAGCCGGGGTGTGAGACTGGAGAGCCAGAGGGTCAAGTTTCTAGACATCAGAAGATTAGAGGAGGAGGTGACGCAGTCCCTAGAGGATGTGACACAGATCTACGTAGGCTAACGTAGAGGCAGCGTGGGGCTTGCCATCCAGAGCCCGAATCAGATTTGGATCGTCGTGACAGTGTGAGATTTTTGTCACTACCTCTTTGCCAGTTTATACTTTGTATTAGATTTCTAGTTTGGGCATCTAATGATTTGTACTCAGATTAATACTGAATAATAATAAAAATCCTCAGTTACTACACGGGTTTTCCCAAGTAGGGTTTTTTTGAGGACATTGGTCCAAAAGAAATAGTGTAATTGTGTGTTTATTTATCTCTAGTGCAATATTTGGTCTCCGCAGTATTTTATTTTGTGTAGGTTGCAGTGTATGTATTTCGATATTTGTCGTAGAAAAAAACAAGTAATTTGTTCAAAGTAATTTAACAAATAGGAGAAATTTCATTAGTTTTCTACAGTAGGAATTTAGGTCACTAAATTTTGACATTGTATCATAGCACAGGTGAAGCAGAGAAGAGCTTAGTTGTAGGTGGAAGAGGGAGTTCGAAATCACTGCGTAGGAAGCATTTCAAAACCCCAGTGAGGTTGTGCAGTCCATTGGCTAGGAGGGCTAATTTTCGTGGAAAATTACTTCTTTGGGTGAGTCGACAGAGACTAAATTTTTTCAGATCGGAGGCAGAGGGAACAACGAAGCAGTTTCCATGCAAAGCAAATCTTCAGCTGAAACGTAGTCATTTCGCAGCAGTCGCTAGAAAAATAGCATCAGAAGGAAAGAGGAGCACACATTGAGGGAATTTCTTCCTCAGGGGACTTCTAGACAATAAGTTTGAATCTTCCCAGAAGAGCAGTAGTAGTTGTTTGCATGATTTCTCTCTCCATAAGGGAGTGTGAATAGCTAGGTAGCAGCTGCGCAGAGGAGAAGAGGAAGAAGTTTGACATTTTTCAAGAGAGATGGCATCAGCTGGGTTGAGAGATCGAGATCGGTTGGATGAAGCCTCCAACTATGTGATCTGGAAGGCTAGGATTTCCTGCCTTCTAGATGAGAATGATCTCAAAACTTATGTCGATAGTGTGGTAGTTTTACCCACAGATGTATATCCACTCAAGAAGTAGAAGAAGGAGGTGGCGAGAGCTAAGATGTTTATTCTCGATGGGGTTTAAGATCATGTGAAATCACACATAGCTGACAAAGATACTACCTGAGAGATGTGGGAGGCATTAGCTACATTGAAATGAATGATCTTCTGAGGAGCAGAAGATGTACCTTCAGGAGAAGTTGAGATGCATGAGGATGTAGAAAGGGGAGCATGTAGACCACTTCCTTACTAGGCTTCAAAATGTCTATGATCAATTGGCTTTAGTAGGATCAACGTCCTAGCCTATAGAGTTTGTATGATTAGCACTGAGCGACGTTTCTGAAGATTGGAAAGTTTTCGTCTAGAGTATCATAGGAAGAGAAAAACTGCCATATTGGGAATGTGTGTGGGCTAATCTGTAGCAAGAGGAAGTGACCCGTGATATGGTGAAGGCCACCATTAGAGGTAGCAGTAGCAGTGAGGTGAAGCAAGTTAAGGAAGAGGAGGATGTGGCCCTTGCATCAAAGGGGTAGCAAGAGCAACGCAGAAGAAAAAAAGACATTTCGAAGATGAAGTGCTTTAGGTGTGGTGAGATGGGCCACTACAACACTCAGTGTCCTCTTAGAAATAAGGACAAAGAGGAGAAGAAGGATCAGCAGGCTACATCCGCTAAGATCGATAGGTTGTCCTCCATGCTAGAGGAAGAGTTTGCCATGATCACCAAAAAGCCTCCCAAGGTGAGGTGGGGTGATTTGGAGTTGTAGCCCCAGAGAGCTACAAGATGGGTAGGATTCTTGAGGATGTCCACCTCATGAATAAGTACCTTTCTACGAGAGCCCAAGACATGCACTAGCAAGATGGATCAATGGCAATTGGTGTAGTCAGGTGCCAGAGTGACAGATGCATAAGATAGTAGAAGGTCAGAGACTGAGTAGTGCAGTGCAGAGTTGGCAACAGTACAATTGGCATAGTGTAGATTCGACAGTAGTGTAGAGGCTTCAGTGGCAGTGTAGAGGCTAGCAACAATTAGAACTCAGACGATGAATGTATCATACTAACCACAATTGGTTCAGTATTTTGGATGCTTTTCCATTGCAATTGTTGCAATTGCAGCAACAACATATGGAGAAGGTTACAGTGTTGGCAGCAGTTCAACGGGGCTAGTAGCAACACAGATGCAGCAATCAGAGTTGTGCAGTAGTTGGTGGAAAGCAACAACCAGACATCAGCAACGCAATAAGAGATGGTGCAGAGATAGAGTGATGCTTCAGTGGATTGCAACACTAGAGCACATCCCTCCATAAGAGCAAGTGTTGATTTATATAGCATTAGATGTGCTATAGCCTCAATATTTTGCTTATAGGCTTAGGCACATGCATTCTACAATACGCAGAAATTGTTTGGGAAAATTCCACCTAGAGATGATTTAATTAAAATAATTAACTTTTTAAAATGGTTCCTTAAGTCTAAACTTAGGAAATTTGGTTAATTAAAGGGTATTAATTAAACCCGGTGTGAATCTTCTGGAAGAAGAAGAGGATCAACTCCCAGTTAATCTTAGCCATTGATTATGTTTTAATCTTGGTAGTTGGTGCTCCAACGACAGATTATAAGAAAGAGTTTGGGCACATGGAGAATACACGTGCAGTTTGATTTTGCTGGGAGGTCGATTTCATGTGTAGCAACAATGAGTTGTCGTAAGTGATTCAATAAAGTGGAAGCGGTGAGAGAGGGATGGGGATAGTAGACCAGTGGAGATTTTCTACATACGAAGAGTGCAAGGCAGAGAAGGCAAAGAGAGGTTCAGAGAGGCAGCGCAGTGCTTCATAGGTAGTCTAAAATTCTGCTGAGGATTAGTCAAAATTTAGCATCGGAAGCCAGGGTGTGAGACTGGAGGGCAAAAGGGTCAATTTTACAGCCAACAGAAGATCAAAGGAGAAGGTGACATAGTCCCTAGAGGCTGTGACACATATCTGCGTAGGCTGATGTAGAGGCAACGTGGGGCTTGCCATCCAGACCCTGGATCAGATTTAGATCACCAATGATAGTGTGAAATTTTTCTCACTACCTCTTTGCCATTTTATTCTATGTATTAGATTGCCAGTTTGGACATCTAATGATTTGTACTCAGATTACTACTGCATAATAATAAAAACCCTCAACTACTGCACTAGTCTTCCCAAGTTGGGCTTTTTCGGGGACATTGGTCTAAAAACAATAATGTCATTGTGTGTATGTTTATTTCTCTCTAGTGTAGTATTTAGTTTCCATAGTATTTTATTTTTTGTAGGTTGCAGTGTATGCATTTTGATATTTGTTGTAGAAAATTAAAAGTAATTGGTTCAAAGTAATTTAACAAATAGGAGAAATATCATCAGTTTGTTGCAGTAGGAATTCAGGTCACCAAATTTCCACATGGTATTAGAGCACAGGTGAAGCAGAGAAGAGCTTAGTTGCAGGCGGAAGAGGGAGTTTGAAATCACTGCATAGGCAACATTTCAAAACCCCAGTGAGGTTACGCAATCTATTGGCCGGGAGGGCTAATTTTCATGGAAAATTACTTTTCTGAGTGAGTCGACAAAGAGTAAATTTTCCAGATCGAAGATTCACAGAGGTAGAGGAAACAACACAACAGTTTCCTCACAGAGTAGATATGTAGTTGAGACGCAGTCATTTTGCAACAGTAGCTGGTAAAGTAATGTCAAAAGGAAAGAGGAGCACACACTGAGGGAATTCCTTCATCACGGGACTTCTAACTAAGAAGTTCAAATTTTCCCAGCATAGTAGCAATAGTTGTGTGTAGGGTTTCTCACTCCATAAGGGAGTGTGAATAATTGGGTAGCAGTTGCGCAGAGGATAAGAGGAAGAAGTTCGAATTTTTTCAAGAGAGATGAAATCAGTTGGGTTGAGAGATAAAGATCAGTTGGACAGAGCCTCCAACTATGTGATCTGGAAGGCTAGGATTTCCTGCCTTCTAGATGAGCATGATCTCAAAACTTATGTCGATAGTGTGGTAGTTGTACCCATAGATGTAGATCCGCTCAAGAAGTACAAAAAGGAGATGGCAAGAGCTAAGAAGTTTATTCTCAACGGGGTTCGAGATCATGTGGTATCCCACATAGATGGAAAAGATACTGCCCAACATATGTGGGAGGCATTAGCTATGTTGTATGAAGGATCTTTAAGGCAACGAAAGATGTACCTTGAGGAGAAGTTGAGATGCAAGAGGATACATAAAGGGGAGTGTGTAGACCACTTCCTTACTGGGCTTCAAGATGTCTGGGATCAGTTGGCTTCAGTAGGATCAACGCCCAGCCTACATAATTTGTACGATTAGCATTGAACAACGTTTCTGAAGATTGGAAAATGTTCATCTAGAGTATCCTGGTCAGAGAAAAACGACCATATTGGGAATATGTGTGGGATGATAAACAACAAGAAGAAATGAGATGTGATCTAGTGAAGGCCACCATTAGTGGCAACAAGAATAGTGGGACGAAGCAAGTGAAGGAAGAGGAAGACGTGGCCTTTGCATCAAAGTAGCAGCAAGAGCAATGCAAAATAAAGAAGGAAATTTTGAAGATCAAGTGCTTCAGGTGTGGTGAGCTAAGCCACTACAACACTTAGTGTCCTCTTAGAAAGAAGGACAAAGAGGAGAAGAAGGATCAACAAGTTGCCTTTGCTGAGATCAATAGGCTATCCTCTAGATTGGAGGAAGAGTTTGCCATGATTGTCAAGATGCCTCTTGGGGTGAGGTGTTGGGTGATCAGGAGTTGTAGCCCCAGAGAGCTACAGGATGGACAAGATTCTTGAGGATGTCCACCTCATGAGTCAGTACCTTGCTATGGGAGCCCAAGACATGTAGTAGCAACATGGACCAGTGGCAGTTGGTGCAGTCAGGTGCCAAAGTGACAGATGCAGAAGCTAGTAGCAGGTCAGAGACTGAGAAACACAGTGCATAGTTGGCAACAGTGAATTTAGCACAGTGCAGAGTCAACAAAAATTTAGAGGCTTCAGTGACAGCATAGAGGCTAGCATTAGTTAAAACTCAGATGATGAATGCATCATACTGACCATAGTTGGCTCAGTGTTTTGGATGCTTTTCTGTTGCAGTTGTTGCAGTTGCAGTATCAACATATGGATAAGGTTGTAGTGCAGATGTAGTGTTGGCATCATTTCAGCAGGCCAGAAGCAACACGAATGAAGCGATCAAAGTTGCACAATGGTTGGTGGGCAACAATAGCCGAACATCAACAATGCAGCAAGAGATGGTGAAGAGATAGAGTGATGCTTCAGTGGGTTCCAACACTACAGCACATCCCTCGCTAAGAGGGAGTGTTGATTTTTGTAGCATCGAATGTGCTCCAGCCTAGAGGTTTTACAGATAGGCTAATACACATGCATTCTACAATACCCAGAAATCGTTTGGGAAAATTCCACCTAGAGATGATTTAATTAAAATAATTAATTTTTTAAATGGTTCCCTAAGTCTAAAATTAGGAAATCTGGTTAATTAAAGGGTATTAATTAAATCTCGTGTGAATATTATAGAAGAAGACGAGGATCAACTCCCATTTAATATTAGTCGTCAATTATGTTTTAATCTTGGCGATTGGTGCTCCAACGAGATATTATAAGAAGGATTTCGATGGGCACTTGGAGAATACACTTGTGCAGTTCGATTTTGCTGGGAAGTCGATTTCCTGTGTAGCAGCTATGAGTTGTCGAAAGTGATTTAGTAAAGTCGAAATAGTGACAGAGGGGCAGGGATAGTAGAACGGAGGATATTTTCTAGATCCGAAGAGTGCAAGGCCGAGAAGGCATAGAGAGTTTCAGAGAGGCATCACAGTGCCATGCAGAGGCAATGCAGTGCTTCAGAGGGAGTCTGAAATTCTGCTGAGGAGCAGTCGAGATCTAGTGTTGGAAGTCGGGGTGTGAGACCGGAGGGCCAGAGGGTCAAGTTTCCAGTCAACAGAAGATCAAACTAGGAGGTGACGTAGTGCCTAGAGGCCACGACACAGATTTGCGTAGGCTAACATAGAGGCAGTGTGGGGCTTGCCATCCAAAGCCCGGATCAGATTTGGATCGCCAGTGACAGTGTGAGATTTTTCTCACTACCTCTTTGTGAGTTTATTCTCTATATCAGATTTCTAATTTGGGCATCTAATGATTTGTACTCAGATTACTACTACATAATAATAAACACCAGTTTTTCCAAGTTCAGTTTTTCTGGGGACAATGGTCCAAAAACAACAGTGTAATTATTATTGTAAGTTACGTAGAAAACTGCAAGTAATTTGTTCAAAGTAATTTAACTGGGGGAAATATCATCAATTTGTTGTAGTAGGAATTCGGGTCACCGAATTTTCACAAGTCTCCCTATTAGGAATATTATATTATAATAGTAAAAAATATAATAGTAATATTAAATATTATCTTATATTAATAGTATATATTATAATATTATATTAATAGCATAATAAATTATAATATTAATACTACGAGTTTAGAGATATTTTAACACCGGATTTATTAAGCAACACAATGGATCAAATCTCATGAGGTGCAAACATTTTTTTTGAGTGCAAAACTTGAGAAAATATTTGCACTTCGATATATTTTGTCCCTCTCGATGCTTGATAGATCTCGGGTTAAGATGGATCTAGGATGGTACTTATTTAGAGATGTGACCTAGAAGAGGAGTGTAATATTCCTCTCTCTTTCTCTCTCTATTCATTTGTACTTGAACTTTCCCTATTGGAGCCACTAGAGTTTCATGGTCTCCTTGACTCATGAATGACTCACCCCTACTTAAAAACCTATGGAAACCTTTGCAATCTGACTCTCCTATGAAAATTTGACATAATGAAAAAAAATTAGTAGGTGAGTCCCCATAAGAAATAAGAAGGTACTCACTCTTATATTGGTTAAAATTACATGTTGGACATATTTGTATCATCATTTTGGTTATTTACATGTGCTATGATTTATGACCTCCATGATAGAGAATCAAAATAAGAAAGCAATTATTGGTAAGAAATTAGGTTGATTGAAATATTGATATTTTTGTTTCTTTCCTTCAAAAGAAAACAATGGTAAATAAGTGAGAAACAATTGTTTTTGTAAATCTCCATTATGTTTCAAATTGGCACACGTAACATATTCCATATAGATGACACATAGAAAATCTTGGATTGACATGAAAAATTTCATTTAATTTTTTATGGCATATTTTATAAAAGGTGGCAATCAAAATGTTGTGTTGTTCACATAATGATGTTCTAGCTTCGACATTGGTGGAATTCTTTTAGTATAGTTACATATTGTTTTGTTGCATATGATTTACCTTGGCCTATCATTAGCATGCTCCATTGGTGGGACACAACAATAGTTTGGGATTTATGAGACAAATTGTTGATGGCATATGATTAACCTTGGATTATGTCATATGATGTGAATTTAATTTTATATTTCAGATGACACATAAGGAAAAAGATATATGATTGATCCATGAGTCAGTTAGTGATGAATGTTAATACAAT
Organism: Pinus tabuliformis; assembly: GCA_031772625.1. Lineage (NCBI taxonomy): Eukaryota > Viridiplantae > Streptophyta > Pinopsida > Pinales > Pinaceae > Pinus > Pinus tabuliformis. The sequence goes on from CM062811.1 coordinate 1,104,584,086, forward strand.
GGATATTTAATATGGTTGATAAGTGACTCGTGTATGGAGGTTTGTGAGCCTTGAACACAGACTGCCAACCCACCACCTTATTCATTTGACATTACAATTGGAACTTTTCTCTTAGCTCTATTTGAACCGTAGCATATCACGGAAGAACCATGAGGATTAGTGTTTAGAAATTGCATGGTCATGCTTTTGGGATTATTGGAAAATGGTATAAGAACTCAACATCCCAATTATGCACAGTTTCAACTCCTTGAAAGAAGAATTTTTCTTGAAAACTAGTTTATTGAGTAGTTTATATGTTATAGATCTGTCTATGTGAAATTTTATTGGGTTAATCCCCTTATTCATTGCTCATTCCTATTCCATTTCACTTCCCCGTGTTTTGTTTTAACGTCATTCTGCTTATCATTTCCATGCATGCAAAGTTTTTTTTAAATAGCTCTGAAATGGGAGTCTTTTAAAGCTCACAAGTTCTCTTTGTTTGAAATATATTTAGGACAACTCCATAAAAGGGCCATAACTCACTCCTTTCTCGTATTTCATTTCATTTTTGGGGGGGGAATATTATGGTGGTTACAGTCTTTTTGTTCCATTTCCTTTTTATTGTTGAATACACAATTCCAAGATGTGAGCTATTCATTTGTTTTTGACCAACTACCTCTCCATTAAATCCTCAAAGCTAATATTTGTACTTCATTTCCATTGAAAGAGTGGCACACCAATATATTGATGTGGGTAATAGCCAAATGTCTCTCACTTGCTAGCTTGGGTTGAATTCACTTGTTCACATGCAAAGACACAAGTTTCCAAGGTCCCAAGTTGATAAACATTATTTAATTCAGCTCACAATGCCACCACAGTCATTTCATTACTCTAAAATTTAAACACTTGAGTTCAAGGCTTGAAAATTCTAAGTCAAATGCATTGAAAACCATTGTAAAACCAACCTCTGTTCAAAACATATATGATATTCATCCAGATTTTATTTTCTTAGGGAAGATCACCTTTCATTTTTATCCATTTCATACATTGATAGTAATACCATCTTGTCTCAATGCTTTCCTATGACTCATTATCAGAGCATGAATGAAATGTTTTTGGAAATGGTACATTGATGAACCATCAAAAATGACTAAGGGTTTGATCCACTTGCTACATAACCATATTTTTCTCACTTCAGAGAACTTACAACAATCCTCTTACTTATACGCATTTCATCAATCTAGTTATAGAACCTAGTTTTTGTTTAGTTTTGATATGCAAAATGATAAGTCACAACTAATTATTCAACTTGTTTTGATATACATGCGTGATGAAGCCCAGGATGGAAGTTTTGAAAGAGCTTTATTCATCCCATTCCTATCATTAGCTTTTAATCACTCCATATGTTATATATTTGATTCAAGCACCTGAATTGTTATACTAGATAAGAGTTATACATGTTACTATTTAATTTTTTTTAGTTCTTAATTATCATGCAATTGAAGTAGATGATGCCATAATAAGAGTTTTTAATCCATGCTATAGATGAGTTTCTTCAGCAGGGGTTCCATGGGGAACAATAGAGGAAAAGGAAAAATGTCAAACATGGTTTGGCATGAAGGGAAGAATAAGAGAATGAGATTTTCTATTCACTTCGATGCAAACTTTGATGAGTTCAAATATTTAACTCAAACTGGGCATTTATATCTAGGTGGACCTCCATCTAATCCTCATCCATCACATAACTCTCCTCCTTAGCCACATCTCCGCATAATGGAAATTTATGAGCACCATCCTCCACCATAGTAGCAACCTTAGTGGCATCATGGATAGGAACCAAATCCCATTAGAATAGTTTCCAACATTGCTAATTGGCCCTCCATTTCCAAGCATGTTATCCAACCACATGTGTTAGGCCCACAAATCCCATCTGTTGTATATGATATTGATCATAATTTCAAACAAGATCCTTTGAATTCCCCTACACATGCGGAAAAATGGAGATAACCTTCAGTTGGCTCTCCTCTCCTCATATGCACAATATACCTCATCTCACTCACATACCAGCACAACTAGAACTGAAAATTAAGGAAGAGGAGAGATATCCTTCTTGGACATGCATCCTGAGCTATATGTAGAAAATAAAAGTAATGAGAAAAGGAAGGTCACTAGTTTAAGCATGCATCTAGAGATATTTTGATTCTAACATTTACTTGACTTTATGACTGCCTACTTTTCAAACTTTGATAAAGACATGTTAAAAAGCAGTGGTATAATTTTCAGTAATGTTGCTATTTTGGGCATAAGGGTGACACGAGGTTTTTTTCATAGATGTCATTTAGAAATTGTTGACAAATCCTCATATTATATTTTATAATAATGATATATATTGGTTGATGATGCATTAGGATGATATGGTAAATGATGGTGGATGATGTTGAAAGTTTTATCATGCTACCATTTATATTTCATTTTTAAGGGAGTCACAAGCTGATATTTTAAATGATATATTAAAACTGAAAGGAACCTAGTGGGACCCAACCTACTTAAAATAAATTATAAATTATAAAAGTTTTCTTGAAATTCCTCCTTTCTTGAAACTAAAAAATTTAAAGAGAACGAAATTAGTTACCTTGTAACTGATTGAAGGAGATTACAAAAGGAGAAATAGGTCATCGATGAAAAGTGTGGCTTTTTTTAGAAGTGAAGAGAGGTATGATATACTATTAAGTTTCCATTTTTCTGATCTACAATTACTTTTCTAAGTAATGAGCCTAATTGTCAAAAAATCCTTGAGGAGTGACAAGGAAGGAGTGATTTCATCATTCTTTTGTTTGTGCCTATAAGGTTGTTTTAGTTTTTCTACAACTTCTTGTCATTTTTAGAAGGTTTGATTAATTCAATGTTAATAATTACACCTTTTATTTATGAGAAGGGTCCAAACTAGATTTTTTTATTATCTTGCTTCTTTCATTATTATATTTTATAATAATGATATATATTGGTTAATGATGCATTAGGATGATATGGTAAATGATGGTGGATGATGTTGAAAGTTTTTTCATGCTACCATTTATATTTCATTTTTAAGGGAGTCACAAGCTAATATTTTAAATGATATATTAAAACTGAAAGGAGCTTAGTGGGACCCAACCTACTTAAAATAAATTAAAAATTATAAAAGTTTTCTTGAAAGTCCTTTCCTAAAACTAAAAAAATTAACAAAAAAAATTAAAGAGAACGAAATTAATTACCTTGTAACTGATTGAAGGAGATTACAAAAGGAGAAATAGGTCATCGATGAAAAGTGTGACTTTTTTTAGAAGTGAAGAGAGGTATGATATACTTTTAAGTTTCTATTTTTCTGATCAAACAATTATTTTTCTAAGTAATGAGCCTAATTTTCAAAAAATCCTTGAGGAGTGACAAGGAAGGAGTGATTTCATCATTTTTTTTCGTTTGTGCCTATAAGGTTGTTTTAGTTTTTCTACAACTTCTTGTCATTTTTAGAAGGTTTGATTAATTCAATGCTAATTAGTACACCTTTTATTATCTTATCAAAAGGGTCCAAACTAGAATTTTTTATTATCTTAGCTTCCTTCATGGCACTTAGTTGCCTTTGTATGAATATTTAACATCTTTGGTTTCTAAAGTAATTTTTTTGTCCAAATTTCCAGAAAATTTTGAAAAGATAGGTAATTGTACATTCATATTTGATCAAATAAAATCAAATATCTTGACTCTTTCATATTTGGCACATATCTCTTTAGCTTTTTTGAATATTTTTTTAAATATTGAGCATATATGTGACATGTGTTGCATGTTCTTTGGCTGTCATATGTCATAATATTTATGCATGCATAATCTGTTTAGGTTGTTGACATAAACTTTTAAATCTATTTATAATTCCTATTATTTTATTGTACATATGATGAATTTTATTTACTTTCTGCAATTGTAAAGTATTTTTTTTAATTGTATTTAAAAGTTTGTTTTTTGATTATAAATATTTGTAAATTTGTAACATATATTAGTAGGAATTAGACAAGGGCTTTAAGAAACTGAGCTTAGTTCTCATTATCTCACTTAGCCCTGTGAGATTCGAAGTGTTGTTAGCGAAGCATCATAAATTTTCCCTCAACACATCTTGAATAGGTTTTGTAGAGATTTTGATTTGGTTATTCATCATTTGAATCTACTACTTGCATCCTTGCACCTGTGTTGTGATTAGCTAGTGGTCTTACTCTTGGAAATGGTCCTTGTCTTCATTTTGAAACTTTGGGGTATTAGTTTCTTCCTAGAACACTTTCCCTCCTATCATTTTACAATTTTAATTAGTTGAAATCATTGTAATCCATTGTAACAATTACAAAGGTAGAGTGATAATTTCCTAAAGAGTAACAAAGACAACAAAGTTCATAATGGATTTGTTTATTCTTGTAGGTTGTTGTCCTTTGCATAACAAAAATAGATGGAAAATTATATTTGGTTAATTTAGTAAACTTGATAAGTCTCAACTTGAGAGAATGTATTGGAATATAGTAAAAAAAGTAGAATATTTAAAACTTCTAAAATTTGAACATAAAATTGCAAATATATTATATTAAAGAGATGCATTCAACAACTTTTATTATTGAATAAGATGTATATTGTGATACACTGTAAAATAAAGAATGAAAAGTGTAGGTACAAGTAATTTCCTTTGTTTATTATAGTTTAACCAATTTGTTATTAATGTACAATTTTCACATAATTAGAATTTGTGACATGTATTTCTTTTTCATTTCTACTAAACAAAATTGTTCAACCTCTTTCAAATCATTTTTTTCCCAAGGAAAATCATTCCTTTATTTCAAGAATAAATTAAGTACAATGTACATGTTGAGCATAGCCATAAAAAAAAGAGGATAAGCCCCCTATGAATGTTGACAAAAAGTCGTTCATTACCTTTTCCATAAGCACCAAAATAAACTTCTCAAAGTATCTATTTTTTTATTTAGTTACAAAGTCATCCCATTACCTGGGAATACTTCTTCATCAAAGTAAAAAAAAAATAAGTACCAGATCCAGAGAATCATTAATTTAATCCACTGTTGCTATAAAAAAATATGAAGTTAGAAGTCACATAATTTCCCACTAATGATATTTTGAATCAACTTCTTTGTGAACCATGACAAAATTATGTAATCGCAAACCCAAGCTCCATTTAGATAAAGAATTTTCTCCCATGTTTAATTCCTAGAAGATATGGCGAGCTTTGGTATGACCAAAGAATTGAACTATATCTTGAATGTGTAGGGTTGACATAAACATGGATAAACTAATAATTTGTGCCTTTCCTTCAATGAAACTAATAAATAGAGAATAGTCACCAAAACATTTCAAGGAATATGCCTCTTTTTGTTTAGCCATATTTAATAGGTATAACAATGCCATCAACTCCCCCATGTTATTATTTCCTTCTCTAGCATTTTCTTAAAAATAATATAAAATATAATTTGAAAGATGCGAGATAAATCCCAAACCACATAGCCTATCCTCTCTCTACTAGGCCTTGTCAAAGAAGGAATAAGGCTCATCAATTGCAAATACTAGAATATCCACTACATGAGACACTTTTCGAGTCAAAAATAAATTATACTATAGAATCTTCACCTCAGCCAGTGTAGCAATAATTAAGGGATGTAAATTCCTATTTTAATTCATAGGAAAACCATTAAATTCCTTTGTTAAGAGTTGAGTCCTTGTGTAGTGTTATATATTCTTCCATATACTTTAGCGACAAATCTTCAATACTAAAACTTAACGGGTGCATAAGGATTTCCAAAACCTATGTGATCTTTTCTCTTTCCAAACAAAAAATATTTCCTCCATCATTTGATCTATTAACTTTCCCCAACACTATTACTCTAAAGCATATCAACCATGGAACCTTTTGACACCCATTTTTTTCTAAAAAAATATTAGAGAGAATTCTTATAAAAGGTGGCCTACCTTATGATACCAAACACAATGAAAAAGGACATTCGTATAATCCAAGGTTGGGGAGAACATGCAACTACCACATACCAAGTCTATATAGTCAAATATGACACATTTTATCTATAGATTAACCAAAACCATAGTTATTGTATGCATGTTATTATATTTATAACATTCATCAATTGTCAAGATGCTAGCTAGACAATCCTTGACTCACCTCAAGCCTTCTAGTGACCACCATTATGATGGAAAACCATGTAAGTTGATCCAAACTAGGTTGAGATGTAACCCAACATCGTTTGGGTTGAAAAGTGGTGTCTGTCATAAAACAAAAAGTGATTAATCCCATAACCATTGTGCCTTGTAAATTTTCTCTGCATCTACCTTATCATGGAAAAAAATTCCAGCTAACCTTTGCTCGAGCCTAGATGTGGAAAATTGGAGAATAACCCAACAATGGGGATCACTACTCTAAAATCCAAGCCCAGTGCTCGCATATGAAACCTTGTGACCTACAAATTTCCTGACCAATGTTTTTCCATCCAAATCCATAATTCCATCCAAGTTAATAACCTTCCCCACAGCTAGGGTTATTTCCTCCCCCTTGTGCTTGAGAATTATCCTCCTCTTACAAGTGACAATTTGTTGGGGTTCCAAAAAATACCCTTTTAACTGGTTCAAACTGAGATCTACAACAACAAAAAATACTCACCCATCCCTCATTGTCTCAGAGTTAGTAGAATTATAAACTTTGATAACCACCATATCTTTAGACAAAGTGACAAAACTAGATGAAATTCCCCCATTATGGCCCTCCCTCTGAGGGCTTATTGTCAAGTCATGTTAGTGGTCAGTCCATCTAACCATACCTATAAATTTATCATAGTAATCACTAAGAATAGGGCCCTCAACCCTAGAGCCATTCCTACCTTACACCAGATTGGCATGGACAATTCTAGTGTTTAAAAATCCCCAGAAATATAATGTGGCTAACTTTGGTGTGGGCCCTTTAGAAACTTCCTTTCCTAAAAACACCCTTTCTAAATATTGTATGTTTGGATACAAGTAACTAACAATAACTTCATTTTATGTTGGATAATATTTGGTGTAATTTATTAAATGTTCTTAATTGTCTGGAACATCTCTGAAAAGAGGGTTTGACCCCATACTCCCTAGTTTATGTGGATTATATGTAAATTTGTGTATACTAATAGTCCAAGGGAATCACAGGAATCAAATTTTTTATTGTTTGGCAGTTCAGTGACAAATTCCAATCATGGGACTAGATTCCTCCTTTCGAGAGGACCAATTTTGATTAGTGAAGAGCTCAATTTGGACAAGAGAAAGTGTATTTTTGAATTAAATCCCACATGTGTACATTTGATCAGTTCGGCCCTAAATCAAATTAGACACCCTTGGAAGGCTATAAATACAAGTGACCTCAACCTCATTTGGAGATCATCGTGGAGCATTCTTTTATTTTCTTCTTTGGTTTGGCTCACATAGGTCTGAGGCAAGTTCGTGGAGATTGGTTGGCACAAGTCCGAAATTGTAGGGTTTGAAGCTGACATCTCTTTTTTTAGGGTTTTGGGTCTCAGTCGTACGAATGTCATGGAGAAATTTCAACGCAGTTGTAGACATGTCATGGAGAATTTTCGACCGAAGTCTTTCAACCGCGTGTATGACACATCTTCCCTGCGACTCGAACCTAAAGGTTGAATTTTTAGCTGACCAAAGTTTTCGCCCATTAACCACAGAGTTTGACAGTTGACTACAAACAATGATAATTGACTACAAGTTCCTCAACTAGGGTTTTAATTATTGGCAATGTTGGGTTCATCTCATGAATGTTGTTTAGCTATTTTTTTAGATAGTTTTATGGTTGAAGATATGGATCATTGTACTCTCTCCTTGCCAAATCATTCAATGAAAATGTAATAAGAAGAAGAATTTAAAAGGGCTTTCCATGATAGGGGGTTTCGCCCTAGTCTCCAACCAATCCTGGTGTCTCTATGTGTGAATGTTTTTCTTATATTGTTCCTTTATTTTCCGCTGCATTGATGATTATATTTTTCTTTCTATATAGTTTCATATGTTATTTAATAATGATATAAATCTGAATAATTTTATGATGTTGTGGGGTGAATTTAATATGGAATTAATGAAAAGCAATTATCAAAGAATAGAACAATATATCCCTAAGAAAAATTAGCATGGTATTAGAATTGGGCTAAATAAAATTCATTGAAGATTACCCCTATGAAGACACCCTTGATGGGTGCAAGAGAAGATGGAGGAGACCTAAAATGATACAAGGGTTTGAAGGAAACTCTAGGCAATGTTGTTATTAGGGTTTGATAGATATTATGAGTCTAGGGTTTGGGAGAAACTCTGGCTTATGGAAAATATTTGAGATATGTAATTTAAAAACCCTAGCATGATTGATGTGAATATGTACAAGCACTTGTGACAGATTTGATGAAGCCCTAGATGGGATAGTCTCTATTAGGCCTAGTTATTGATAAAGTTTGTTGAAATATTGAAAGCAACATTGTCATATGGAAAATGGAAAGTGATGACTCTTGAAGGATGGTTCAAGAGGGAGATGATCACCTCTCATTGAAGATAAGTACTTTTCAATTTGTGGTGCTCCTTTATGTCCTTAATTTTGTTTAGACTTATTGATTTGATTATTGTTTTGATTATTACTTATAATTCTTGCATGTATATTTTAGTACTTGGATGTTTCTAAACTCCCGATGAGTTGTATTAAGTGGATCCGTCTTTAGGATCAAGGCTAGTGCAGGAAGAGAAGAGATAACATTGGAAAAAGTAAAGAGGCACTTGATGAAAAGTTGACAAAAAACTACATTTGCCTATGTAAAACAAGAAGGTGCACATATATTTGAACACTCAAGGCATGTATGGTGTTTTATTGCAATGTTATAGCTGCAAGATAGGATGGAAATATAATCCCTAAGGTATGATGGGAATGTCACCTTCAAAAATGGCTCATGTATATGAAAGTTTGATTCATGGCACTCATTATGCAATGGTGTACATGGTAGTGAACAAGTATCTTACCTTTTAGACATGATGAACTTCTTGATTCTATGAAGATACTTAATATTGATAATTGATATATTGGTATACTTGATGTTTGGCTAACATATATCATTTTTGATATCTTGATCCCATAAAGAAGGATAGCACCTTGATTCTAATAGATGGTAACTTGGTACTATTAATAATATTTGTGATAAGCATGGTAACCTTAATGATGAAAGTATGACAATACAATTGATATACAAGATCTTCTTTTTATCCTTGGTTAGGTTTTGATAAACTTAGTAATTATGTCATATGGTAAAATTTGGATGACTTGACTTGATAGACTAAACTATGTAAGTGAGATTGTGTTCATGATATTTAAAATATGATGAACCACTTGTTTGTTTCCCTAATCATAAGATTCTAACTCTTGATAAAATTTTGATGTCAAGTTCATATATGATAATCAATTATTTGATGTTGACATGTTATGAATATGATGGATATATGTTTTAGAACCCAATATAGCTATATTTTATGATCTAACGGTTTTTCTTATGCATGAAAAGTATTTTGATAGACAGGTTGATAACTTGAATGATGATGATTGAAGTGGCTTCCCTTTCAGAGGGAGAATCTCTTTATAAGATCCCTTCTCCTATTGTCATTTTCATTAGATGTATAGGATATTTCGTACAATTGAAGTGTGTTTTTTAGACATAAATAAACAAATATATGATATTGTTGGTCTACAACAAGTTCTGGTTTGAGAAGAAAGAGGTTTCCTTGCTCTAAGCCTCAACTGCATGGAAGAAAGCTTGAAGTAAGAAATCCTATGGGTGTGGTTATGCCTGTAGGTCACAAAACTAAAGCCTTATGCATACAATTAGGAATGCAACAATAATATGACAGTCCTTCATACATGGAGCAGACATAAGAAAACTCCATGTGCAAGAAAGTTTGAATGTTTGACTTACTATATAGAATGTGAATGTATTGACTAAAATTATGTTTACAAGTGACCGAAATATGCATATTAGTGTGTTATTTTGATTTGATCATTGAATTTAGTATATGATAGTATTTGATAACAATTGCAAGGGTTTGATAAGATTTGGCTTATTTCTTAACTTAGTTGGCTTGGATAAGTGATGATGCCTTAGAAATTTGACATGATGCTTGATGGTTCATAGACATGTTTTGGCTTATGGATTGTTTGAAATCACAATGATAACAGGTTATAGTTTTGATATGATTTGGAATTTGATGACTGATGATTTTCCTTGATGACAGTGCTATGTGCGCATAGTGACTTTCAGTGATTGATGTTGGCTTTGGCACTTTGGTTGGAGTATAAACAATTGTGACTTATCCTTGGTATATGCATTCACATCTAGTGACAGAAATAATTCATATTATGATTATGTGAATAGCCTGATGGAATTTGATATTGCTTAAATTTGTTGTTATGTCAATATATGAAGTCATGACTTGGTATTTGGATATGAGCTCTACCTATCACTTGGTACAAAGAGTTTATTATAGTGATATTGACATAAAATTTTATGATTTTTATATTACTTTTGATATGTCATCTAAAACTTGATAAGCTGACTTGGTTGATTTGATTGCACAATATTGATTTGTGTAAGGCTAATCATATTGGTTTGGTCAAGTGTTATATTTGCGGAAAGAATTGTATAAAGAAAGCTCCCCGAGCCTGGTGTGTCTGCAATGATAGTTACCTTGTGAATCCATGAATATGTGAAAATCCAGGCCTCTACTTCGAAAGAGGTCCAAGGCATGACTTTGATTTTGGTTTTATATACTGATAGTATTTTCTTGGAAGGTAATGAGCCTCTGGTGATCAAAGTAAGAGGGATTTGGCCTCTAAAGCTCTAAATGATAAATCATGGCATGATGAATTACTTTACGAATATTGGAAAAGAAAATATATATTGTGAAGCTATTAAAGAGTTTTATTTTGGAAAATGGAAATGCAAATCCTTGGACACTCTGATGGAATGGAATTTAAAGAAATTATGTAGAGATATTTTTGAACCTGCCTTGATAACCACCAGTTGATTGAAGCATTGATGTTTCGTGTGAACACCTGTTCATATATATATAGAAAACCTAAGTGAATTAATGATTGAGCCTCTTCATACACATTGAGTTATCACCGAGCACACTTCTAGATATTTGCATGGGATGATCAATTTTTGGTCTGAGACATTCTTTCTATAATATGTTACTGCATGGGTATATTGATGTTGTTTGGGATAATTATTGATGAGATGATAATATTTGGGTGTTGCATTATTATGAGATCTTCCATGATATTTTTGATGAGAATTTTGTATCTTTAAGCATGATCAAGGTTGAATATGATGTTGCTTCCATAGCTAGCAGAGACGCGGGTTGAATAAGCTCTTTGGAGAGCTATTTGAGCAGGTTCTAGATATGATAAGGATACATTTTGATAATATTATGTGGGATTTGATTGGCAGAGAATCTCGTATATAGATGGGACTGAGATATCTTCATATATTGAGACATTGTTTTTGTACGAGACAAGCTTAGGCGTGTGGTTGCCACCTCCATGAGAGGGAGGATGAATAAAATATCCTTTTTGTGATATATATATATATATATATATATATATCTCTCTATATATATATATATTTGATTTTATTGTGACATTATGATTAAGAAGGTACCAGATATGAGCACAATGATATTTTTATTTATTTATAAAAAGCAGGACTAGTCGAGAACAATGAGCCAACTCTTCCCCCCTATCTGAGCTCCCAGGGCATGGAATTGTGATGGAGGGCTCCTGGGATTGAAGGAAATTTGGACAATAGGTGTGTGTGATACCTACTCTTGCAGTAGGTTGGATATATCCCCTATTGTCACCTATAGGGTATGTGTGATCTGTGTATGCTTTGATAAGTTTGGTATCTCCTCCTATCTAGGTCTTTACTAATTATACCCCAGTTGAAATCATACCCACAAGTTGGGCTTGTTGGGATTATCCCTCCCCGTCTTGCCAACGAGTTGAGGAGCCTTAGGGTTGTGTGATCCTTACCTTTGGTAAGTCATGTATCTCACCCAAAGTCGGATTATGATGCAGATGTTCTACCACATGACTCTTAAGGGTCATTATTGGGAAGATCAGTAGGAAATAGGATGGTTTGAGATGTGCTCCCCTATAACACCTATTGCTTGATATGGGGTTGGAGATGTTTTTCTCCCCCATGAGATTTTGGGTTGAGACTAAGCTCCTCGATGTGGTTCTAGGTTGAGATGTGATCCCTGATGATAAGCTCTCTGATTTTTCTAGAGTGGTAGCATTGGGCTCCCCGCTGGTAATGATTTCGGTTGGTAGCAATGGCTCCCTGATGGATAGAGGGTGGTAGCTTAGGCTCCCCTCCAATGTCAAATTATTCTTCTTTTAGATTCAAGAATGTTCAACATATGAGCAAAGACAAGCAAGATATGAGTAGGGATAAGCTGAGATGAACCGAGATGAGCAATGACAACACTTGATGATGAGATTCTTGAGATGGGACATGATTTGGTGACATGATTGGAATTTCTCCCTAGATGAGAGGGAGTGTTAATTTTTGGTAGCTCAGTGACAAATTCCAATCATGGGACTAGATTCCTCTTTTTGAGAGGACCAATTTTGACTGTTGAAGAGCTCAATTTGGACAAGGGAAAGTGTATTTTTGAATTAAATCCCACATGTAGACATTTGATCAGGTCAGCCCTAAATCAAATTAGACACCCTTGGAAGGCTATAAATACAAGTGACCTCAACCTCATTTGGATATCATCATGGAGCATTCTTCTATTCTCATCTTTGGTTTGGCTCATACAGGTATGAGACAAGTTCACGGAGATTGGTTGGCATAGGTCTGAAATTGCAGGATCTGAAGCTCGCATCTCTGTTTTTATGGTTTTGGGTCTCAGTCACAGGGATATCGTGGAGAAATTTTGACTATAGTTCCAAGAATGTCATGGAGAAATTTATACTGAAGCCTTTCAGCCGCACGCATGACACATCTTCCTTGTGACTGGGACCTAGAGGTTGAATTTTTAGTTGACCGAAGTTTCCCCCATTGACCACAGAGTTCGGAAGTTGACTACATACAATGAAATTTGACTAAAAATTCTTGAATTAGGGTTTTGATTATTGGCATTGTTGGGTTCATATCATGAATGAAGTTTATTTTTTGTTTGTTGATATGTTTATGGTTGAAGATATGGATCATTATACTCTCTCCTTGTTAAATCATTCAATGACAATCTAATAAGGAGAAGAATTTGAAAGGGTTTTACCCATAATGGGCTTTTCCTTGTAAAATATTGTAATTTCATAGTCAATCAAATATGTTCATTAGGCGGATGATATGAAGATAGAAGTTATGTTAATTTAGGGTTTTTATCCCTAGAAGGCAACCCTCGATTTATATGAGGGAATTTTATTGCGGCTTTGTATTATTATTCTAAGAGAGAGAAAGAGGAGGTTGTGTGAGAGCAAAGAGGAAATTGCAGTGGATTTGTTGTAGGTTGTATCTCTTCATTTGGCTGGATAATATAAAATGAAGGACTAGTTGTTTCTCCATGGACATAGCCCAAATTGAGTGAACCACATATATTTGTGTGTCTCTTATTTTATGCATTTATGTATTTGTGTTTCAGCAATATTATATGTGTTTCATTGCTCCGTTAATTAATTTCTAACATTATTTTTATTATTATTCAAACATTATGGTTTCAAATTGATAAATTTTATAATAACAAAATTAACACCATTAATTGACCCTTGGAATTATAAGTAATTATTGATCATTTGAATATTTAACCAAACTAATCATTATAATAACTTGCCACAAAAAATACTATTAAAATACCAAATTAATAAATTGTAACCCTTAATATAACCCCTAACCTTTAGTCCATATATTGACATGACCTTTAACCCATAATATAACCCTTAACTCATATACTAATATAAATTCTAACCCCTAATCCAGATGATAACATAACCCATAGCCCATAGTACTATAACCCTTAACCCCAAACCCATTTATTAATATAACTCTCAACCCAAATATTAATATAACCCTTAAGTCTTACACTAATATAACCCCTTACCCATAATCCCTAATATAACATTGAATGATGTGTCATACTAACAAAGCCCCTAACCCTTAATATAAAAACTAAACATATGCTATTGTAACTTTTATACCTTATACTAATATATTCCCTAACCAATTATCCATGTATTATTATTATAGCCTCTAACCCATATACTAATACAACCCTTAACCCCTAATATAACCTACAAGCCGTATACTAATATAACCTTAATGGATTAATAACCCATAACTCATAGTCCAAGTTCTATAATATAAGGCATAATCATTAACCCCATATTAATATTGACCCTGACCATTAGCATAATCCCTAACCTATCACAGTGATGAAAAGGATTATGGATTATCACCTTGTGTTAAAAGTTAATTTCCCTAATGATCTTTACTTAGCCTTATTGCATTGTGAAATATTATAGTCTCACAACATATCACATGATGAAAATGTTTCATTGTGTGTTGTCACACAATGACACATTTTCATCATATGATATGTCACAACCTTGTTTCTCATACAACTCTCATACAACTCTCTACCCCATCATGCTTTGTTTTTTGTGGTTAGACAAAATTTCAAGAATGGGTTGCATCACATCCCGAAAGTACTTTGAGTTGCGGTATATGAAATCTGTAAAATGTTTTGAGTTGTGACATATTGCATCCCAAGTTTTTTTTAATGTAATATATCACAAAGTCATCTACACAAGTGGAGGAATTGTTCGAACGACCAAAAGTGGTTGGAATTCTAGCCAAAATAATTCAAAAGATCTTGTAGAGGCAGTGTTTGAATCATGTTTTTGATGGTGGAAATCGATTCAACACCATAACTTAAAAAAAAAACAGTCTCGTTAAACTACCGCGTACATCACAACCCACTGCATACATCACAACCCACACTAGTTTTGTGCACATGGTTCAATGCATCCATAATAATTTCCATGTGCTTCTCTTACAAACTTTGCTTCGTATCACGATTCTTGACCTTTTCATGAGTGTGACAATATTAGACCACAAAATTTGTATGTACAATAGTTCGCACTCCATAACGTATTTGTTTATGAGAGAACCAATTCATGGACATCACACATCCTTCATAAATATTTGCAAGGCTAGGACAATCAATTGAAGCATGTCATGTGTCCATAATTGTGAAAATGTGTCGTGTACGGATAGGGTAAACTCCTCCTAAATGAAAACATCATTTTAGACTCTACCATGTGTCCCTTTAAATCTTGTGGCCTTTGTCATATTGCACGAAAATTATTTTCATGTGATAAACTTGTATCTCATGCAATAGACAAAAAAACCACCCAGAAAGCTTCAAATTTTTTCCATATATGGCTTAACTTTTTCCTAGGTGTTTTTTACAGGGTAACGCACTTCTTCAAGGCCCTAAGGCTTCTGCAGAACCTCGGAAGGATTAAAATAATTAAAATAAAAATTATTGCAGTGCATTAAAGGATATATAGACCTTTGTGCAAGGTCTCTTAAGATGGATGTCTACACATCCAAAGGATTAATACCTTAGTTTTGATTTTCAACACAACCTTCTAGACTAAATAACATATGCTAGATGTTCCAATAACCTTAAGAATTTCATCTTGAACACTTTATCTCCTTATGTAGTAACTTAAATATTGTAAATTGACTTCCTAGCCTAAGAGGCCAAGTGAGCCTCTTATCTTAGTAGGTTCATAAGTCTTTACCATGGAAAAGGGCATGCCCTTATATGTATAAATGCATTCATAAATAACTAGATAAAGACATTGTTCCACACAATTATGTGATTTATCTACATAATTAGTAGCAATCCCAAGGATACATGTATAATTTTACCACAATATTATAAAACAAGCATCCAACTTTTTTCAAAAATATCCAAAGAAGGATTTCCTAATAAAATCAAAGAGTCTCTTCCAAGACAACAACACTCTACTTCCCTTACAAGGACTATAGCAAGGAAAGTTCACACTCATAACATTGCAAATACAACAATAATATTAATTCTTGGGAACAAATTTAAAGTGATACCCTACCCCATGTCAATCCAACTAACTCTAAACAGATCAACACATCATTTCAATCTAGGTTTGAAGCCTTATACTCAGATAATGTGGTTGTATCAACCCAAGGTTTTAGATACAAAATATCACGTTCTTTGAAGTTGACGCATACTTCCATAAGTGAAAATATTTTAGTCATCAATTTAGATGTTCAATGAAGACTACTCTTAAATAATCTGGAGTTAAGAGACTCTGAAATATTCTCTTGTGGATTCACCTTATGTAGGATTTTAATTATGGAAGTTAGACAATCCAAATACCAATAAATTGATGAAAGTGACTAGAAATTTTCACATGCTTGACATTAACATTAATTCATTTATGTGTAATTTTGAGAACAAGAATTACTAGCAAACACTCAACTCTTAATCAATTTTCTTCTTTTAAAGAGACTAAGGGAATGAGAAACCTTCTCACAGCATTCCCACAACTCAATCTAATTAATTCAGGGACTTTACTCCCAAATAAGGACATACTTTCACATATTAATTTTCATAAACAAAGTGAGAGGGAAATGTATTTAATTAACCAAGGGAAATGATTCCATAGTTTAGAAAACATGAGGTCAAGTATAACATCTAAATATTGGGTCATCCAAGGGATTTTATCTACAATCAAACCTCATGTACAACATGCACAAACAACACCAATAAAACCCTAAGACATAAAACAAAATATCGTTTCTTTTGTGTATGTGGAAATTCCTACCACTTGCAGGCATCACATTTCTTACATGGCCACAATGTTATCCATTCTAACTCTATTTTCCATCCAAAATACAAAGTCCATATATGAGATTTCAAACCAAGTAAATACACTTATTTGAGATTGAAAACAACTCAACAAATTGATTGTGTATGTGCACTTCTCTACCCAACCATAGGCTTAGGTGAAATTATTCTTTGTACAATTCCTCACCCTACCAACTAGCCCATGATATCACCAGGGTGAACTTAGGGTGACTCAAGGAAGAAAATGTGGAAAATGGGTAAAATTTCCAAGATTAACTTTTGTAGGGAAACTCCTCCCATGATTATTAGACCCCCACAAAATTCTTGTTGATTTCTCTTTCTACCTCAACCTCGTAAAAGAGTGAGCTTCCCCTTCATTACTCTACATTCCCTTATGTAACTTCTCCTTCAAAGCATTCCAAAACTGTTGGAAATACTGAGAGGGGGGTGAATCAATATTTCTTTTCAATTGTTATTATTACCAGTTTAGATTCTTTACAATTTTAATCAAAGAAATGATTTTATTAAATATAGAAAAAGATTGAATACAATATCTGATGAATTTTGCCAAGCACCAACTTGGAATTTGATGAGGCTCCAACCTCTAGGGCTCTGACCCTATCTTGTCAAGGCACCAACCTTGGATTTAGGAGCACCAACTCCAAGGACACCAATCCTTCCAATTCTGAGGCACCAACCCCAAGGGCTCTGACCCTATAGTTTTGCTTTGTCAAGAAATGTTTTGATTGTATTACACTGCTCCCTATCCTTGTGATCTTTGTAACAGATCGCAGTCTGCACTACATAACTACTTCAGGAGTGATTGCTTCTCACTGTCTTACTTCCAAGGAATATACCCATACATACTTCAATGTTGATGTAGTCTATTGCTTGCTTCAAACGATGACTGATGAACCCTTATTTCGTTTACAGAACTGTTGTCTAGATTACGTTCTATACTTCTTCCACAGATTATAGGTCCGAACCCTTTTAGAGATTAACCCAACCAGCATACTTGCTCGAACTTCAACTTCCTTCCTTTTTGTTGGAGCTTTGGCTTCCTTCTTCATGCTGGACCTTCGACTTCCATCTTCGAGCTTCGGCTCTCTCTGTTTCTTCAAGTTCACGAGTTGCAAACTATCAATTCTTCTTTGTGCCAGTTGCCAAGATCGATACTTTAGGTGAGTCATTTTAACCCGTATTTATACAAGTCTCACCAATAACCAAGAGACATGTTCATTGGAGGGAGAGGCCAACTTATGAATATTCATCCAATTATTCACAGACTTGTTTATTTACAGAAAATTTCATAGGAGAGGTCGTACCCACATGAGGTCCCACATCCACGTCATCACCTCAATCGCAATCGCAACTATCAGAGGTATTTTACAAGTCGTGATCATAGCATAGCCAATTTCTGATTCCCCCTATTGGATGTAATATTATATTAAGTTTTTTTGATAACTCTGTTGGGTCCACCACACTATCGCAATCAGCGGTCTGGGGTCCACCACTCTATCACAATCAGTGTTTTGATCGTGACAGCCCTTTATGATTTTTGATATGATACAACAGATGTGATGAGGTGTATTATAATGGAACCATTAGGTCCATAGTACATATCGAAATCGGGGTTTTTGGTGTGACATTTCTTTAAGATTGGTGATATGACTTCCGATGAGGCAAACAATATTACATTAGAGTGTGTTTTGTTGAAGTAGTTGGGTCCGCAGGTCAAATCGAAAACGCAAATTTTAATGTGACATATGATAAAGCTCACCGATAAAGCCTTCGATATGTTAGATTGTCGATATGTTAAACTTCGATGTGTTGTGGACTTTTAAAGGGTTTTCCACGGTTTAATCTTCTGATTGGGTTCTTAGTTCTTCCCTTTAGCTCTTTCTCCGCTGCATGTTCCTCTTTGCTCCTTCCGATGTCACTACTCTTCCGACGTAATGCTCTTGTTGCTTCATGGATTTGCTTTGCACATAATGTTGTTGGATCTGCTCTACTTGGCTTCACATCATCATTTAGTATCCCATAATATTTCCATATTGACATCAATGACAATCTAGATCAACAATCTCCCCCTTTGTCATTGATGGCAATATTCTTCTTCTCTCCCCCCTTTGTCATTGATGGCAATATTATTCTTCTCTCCCCCTTTGACATCAATGGCAAAGGAGTGCACAAGGACTCTCCCTGCCAAACTGCTTCCCCTGTCAAACTGCTCCCCCTATCATGCGGAATCTTAAGAATCGGTTTAGTGTGATGCTAAAGCAACAACCCCCATCTTTTGACAAATATGTTCAAATGCTTCTCGAGGAAGAGGTTTGGTGAAAATATCTCCAATTTGTTCCTTAGTATTGATATATTCCAACTTGATGTTTTGTTCAGCCACCTATTCATGGAGAAAATGATACTTGATTGGTATATGTTTGTCTTTGAGTGCATCACTTGATTTTTACTGAGATTGATAGCACTTGTGTTGTCACAATAGATGGTGATTGGTTTTTTAGTTTCTATGTCAACATCCTTCAAATCTTCCTTCATCCATAGTATTTGTGTACAACAGTCAACTGTAGCTATATATTCGTCTTCAGTTGTAGAGAGAGATATAGATGATTTTTTTTGCTGAGCCAAGCTACTAGGAAATCTCCCATAAAAAAATCATTTCCACTGGTGATTTTACGATCATCCATGCTTCCAGTCCAATCAGCATTGGTATAAGTTGTCACTATAATATTTGTGCTTTTGGGATACCAAAGACCAAAGTCAGGAGTTCCTTTCAAGTATCTGAGAATTCTTTTCGCATCCAACATGTGGGATTGCTTAGGAGCTTATTGAAATATTCCCACCATTCCCACTACTTGCATAATGTCGGGTCTTGTAGCAGTTAAGTATAAGAGAGCTCCAATTATTGACCTGTAAAGAGTTGCATCTACCGGGGGGATTCATCATCTTTTCTTAATTTGCAGTTTGTGGTCATCGATGTGCTCATAGGTGCACATTCTTTCATTCCATATATTTTAAGCATGTCTTTGAGATATTTTGTTTGAAATATAAACATACCTGTTGTGGTTTGTGATCCTTATAGTCCAATGAATTAGGATAGCTCACCAATCATGGACATTTCAAATTCTTTTGACATATTTTGAGCAAACTCATGGCTCATTTCATCATTATTTCTAGCAAAAATTAGATCATCAACATATACAAGGGTGATTAGTAATTTATCCTTATCCATCTTCATGTAGAGATTACTTCCTGCCACCCCATTTTTTAAGTTTTGTTGTTGTAGATAGTGATCCAATCTTGCGTACTGCACTCTAGGAGCTTGTTTCAAACCATATAATGCCTTTTTCAACTTACATACAAAGTCTTTTCCTTCTGCTAGATCAAAACCTTATGGTTGCTCCATGTAGACTTATTCCTTGAGTTCCCCATTTATAAATGTTGATTTTACATCCATTTGATAGACTTTGAATCCTTTTGAGCAAGAAAATGCCAAGAACATCCTTATAGCTTCCATACGAGCTACAGTGCAAAGGTTTCTTCAAAATTGATTCCTTCAATTTGTGAATAACCCTTACAGACAAGTCTTGCCTTATTTCTGATGATTTTTCCATCTTCATTCATTTTGTTTTTGAACACCCACTTAGTTCCAATTATATTTTTATCCTTTGGATGAGGTACTAGCTCCCATGTCTCATTTTTCTCAATTTGAGACATTTCTTCTTCCATGGCTTCCACCCAATGAGGATCCTTACTTGCTTGAGTAAAAGTTTTCGATTCTATCATAGATAGGAGAGCAACATCATTTTTCTTTGGTGTACTTGTCATCCTTCTTCGAGTTTGTATTCCTTCATCTACATTACCAATAATTTGCTCTTCTGGGTGATTTTTTTGGAGGAATTTCACTTTTTAAGGAGTTTGAGATGGTTCTTTTTCTTTTTCTTTTTCTTGATCTTTTTCCTCCTTTTCAGGTTCTTCTTCGCTTTCTTCAATAAAGGGGTCAACTTCATGATCTTCAATTTTCTTTTCTGGAAGGCCTTCATCAATACTTTCCACTATTTTCTGTATTCATTTATGGTAGCACTTGTAAGCTTTGCTTCTGGTAGAATATCCAAGAAATATATCTTCATCAACTTGAGAATCAAACTTTCCTGGTGAGTCATCATTGATCTTTATGAAGCATTTGCTTCCAAAAATCCTGAAGTATTTTACTAAAGCGGGTCTTCCTTTCCATAATTCATAAGGATTCTTCTCATTATTTGGTCTTAGTTGAGTTTGATTCAAGGTATAAATTGTTGTCCCAACTGCTTCCTTCCAAAATTTTGGCTGCAAGTCAGTTGCTAGTAACATAGTTCTTGCCATTTCTTGAACAGTTAGGTTTCTCCTTTCAACTACCCCATTTTTCTTAGGTGTTATAGAAATAGAGAATTCTCTTTCAATTCCATGTTCGTTATAGAACTCATCAAATTATTTTGATGTGAATTCTCCCCCTTTATCCATTCTAAGACATTTAATTTTGGAGTCCTTTTCATTTTCTACAAGAGCTTTAAGATTCTTAAAACATTTAAATGCTTCAAATTTGTATTTTATGAAATATACCCACATCATTCTAGTATAGTCATCAAAAAATAAAGAAAAGTACATTTCTCCTTGGAGTGCTAGAGTTCTGGTTGGATGACATAAATCTACATGAATGATCTCTAGAGGTTTTGATGTGGAGAATTCCTTAGTCTTGTAGTTGGTTCTAGTTTTCTTTCCATGTTGACATGGGCCACATACAACTTGATCTGGTTTGAACATCTTTGGAATGTCCCTTACTACATTGATTTTTCTGATATTGATCAAGTTATCAAAACTTATATGCCCCAGTTGCTTATGCCACAACCAGCTTTCATTTGTTTGACTTAGATAACATTTATCTTCTTGATTTTTTTTTCTTCAGAATGTAGACATTATCTAATGTTGTAAATCCTTTCGCCACAAGTTCTCTTGATGAAGAGTTCCTTATTTCACAATTTTTAGTGTTGAAGACAACATTATGTCCTTGATCATAGGTTTTGCCTAACACTCAAGATATTGTGTTTGAGCCCATCTACCAGCAAAACATTTCGAGCCTTCCGTTTTCCATTAATAAGGGTAACAGTTCATTTTCCAACAATTTTGGCAGATCCACTCCCAAAGGATACATTTCCTTCCTTTTTGTTTAATGAGACAAACTTCCTTTTGTCACCTGTCATATGTTTGGAACACCCACTATCCACAAACCAAAGATTTTCCTCATTGTGATCACATAGAGCTAGACCACATTTATCTGTATGTGGATTTTCATCTTTTGATTCTCTTCTTTTGAGAAGGAAATTTTGTTCGTTATGTCCATTATCATTACATAATGAGCAAATTGGATTAAATTTGGCCAAAGGATCAAAAAAGTTGAAGGTATTGATTTGTCCTTGCCCTTTGAGACTACATGGCTTGTTTGTCTGATCCTTCAATCTTGGTGCTTCATTCTTACGAGCCATGCAATGTTTAGCTTAATGACCAAAATTTTATAGTAATAACAATACCTATGATAGATAGTTTGGTACCTATTATAATAGCCATGATTTTAATAAGCCTTCTTTCTTTGAGTTTCTCTTTCTTCATTCTTTGGATTTGAGACAAGCCTTTGATGAGATGATTTTTCTTCTTTTGGATTGTTGCAAAGTACGTCGGCATAACTTCTTGCATTATCCTTAGTACTTGATGATTCTTCTTTAAAACCAATCCCGTACTTGTTACTTTGAGATTTTTGAGTGTTGGGAATGTGATCAAGTGTTTGAGAACTTTGCCAACTTCTTTTGATTTGTTCCAATTCTTTCTTGAGAGATACTATTTCAGCTTCATGTCTTTCATATATGACGTCCTCCCTTCTTTTAGCTTCCTCTTTATCTATTTTAAGTGAGATGACCTTCTTTCGTAACTTTTCATTTTCTTCAATGGCACTTATTAGTAATTCGTTTGTATCTTCTTTGTTTTCCATTCTTGATTCATCATCTTCAGTGAATGCCATAAATAGTACTTCCTTGCTTCTAACATATTCATTTTCTTCATTTGATTCATCATTACTTCCTTTGTATGATTTCCTTCTGATGACCACATATTCATCCTCATTAGATTCATCTTGTTTAGAGAGGAAAATCTTCTTAGTAAATCATTTCCTTTTGTATATCCTCCTTTTTTAATCTTCCTCATCATCATTGTCATGCTTATGAGGACATTTTGCAGCATAATGATCTATTCTTCCACAATTGAAACAAATAAGAGGGTGCTTACCTTTTATCTTGGATACTTTCTTTAGTCTTCATACAAATTGTGCCACTTCAGATTCAGCATCAGAGTCATCACTGCTAGTATTCCATCCTTTCCCCTTTTTTGATTTTGAAGCCTTGAGTGTTGCATCTTTGGAACTTGGGATTCCTTTTCTCATCTCATAGGCAATGAGGATTCCATGAAGTTCATCCATCGTGAGAGTATCTAGGTCCTTCATTTCTTCTATAGAACTTACTTTGGAGTCAAATTTGTCTTGGATAGATCTTAAGATTTTTTGAACAGTAATGCTTTCTTCAATATTTTCTTCGAAACCTTTAAGAGAGTTGACTACTTCAGCTACTCGGAGGAAGTATGATGCAATATCTTCTTCATCGTCCATTTTCAAACTTTCGAACTGCCTCCTATGAGTTTGAAGCTTTTCCTTCTTAACTTTGGAATCCCCATCATATAAGCTGACCAGCTTATCCCATACTTCTTTGGCCAAGTCACAATTCAAGACTTTCGTAAACTCAGAATCAGTAATTCCACTAGTAATGGAATTTAGAGCTTTGGCATTTGCAATGTATGCTTTCTTTTCATCTTGATCAGTAGGAAGAGTGGGAGGAGCATTGTACCCATTCAAAACAAAGTTCCAAACTTCAGGTCTAAGAGACATTAAGTAGTAAGACATTCTCTTTTTCCAAAAACCAAAATTTGTGCCATTGAATAAGGGAAGCCTTCCTGTCATTTCTTGATTCTTCATTGTAACTAAGAATCCTTCTTCTAGTTGTTAGGCTGATTATGAAGAAGATGGCTCTGATTCCAATTGTTGGAAATACTGAGAGGGGGGTGAATCAATATTTCTTTTCAATTTTTATTATTACCAGTTTAGATTCTTTACAATTTTAATAAAAGAAATGATTTTATTAAATATAGAAAAAGATTGAATACAATATCTGATGAATTTTGCCAAGCACCAACTTGGACTTTGATGAGATTCCAACCTCTGGGGCTCTAACCCTATCTTTTCAAATCACCAACCTTGGATTTAGGAGCACCAACTACAAGGACACCAATCCTTCCAATCTTGAGTGCCAACCCCAAGGGCTCCGACCCTATAGTTTTGCTTTGTCAAGAAATGTGTTGATTGTATTACACTACTCCCTGTCCTTATGATCTTTGTAACAGATCATGGTCTTCACTACATAACTACTTCAGGAGTGACTTCTTCTCACTGTCTTACTTCCAAGGAATATACTCATACATACTTCAATGTTGATGTAGTTTATTGCTTCCTTCAAACAATGACTGATGAACCCTTATTTTGTTTACAAAATTGTTCTCTAGATTGTGTTCTGTACTTCTTCCATAGATTACAGGTTCGAGCCCTTTTAGAGATTAACCCAACCAACAGACTTGCTCGACCTTCAGATTCCTTCCTTTTTTCTGGACCTTCGGCTTCCTTCATCACGCTAGACCTTCGACTTCCTTCTTCACACTGGACCTTCAGCTTCCATCTTCGACCTTCAGCTCTCTCTGTTTCTTCAAGTTCATGAGTTGTGAACTGTCAATTCTTCTTTGTGCTCGATGCCAAGATTGATACTTGAGGTGAGGCGTTTTAACCCGTATTTATATGAGTCTCACCAATAACCAAGAGACATGTTCATTAGAGGGAGAGGACGACTTATGAATATTCATCCAATTATTCACAGACTTGTTTATTTACAGAACATTTCATAGGAAAGGCCATACCCACATGAGGTCCCACATCCACGTCATCAGCTCAATTGCAATCGCAAATTTTGGAGGTCTTTTACAAGTCGTGCTCATAACATATCTCATTGTCGATTGCCCCTACTGGATGTGATATTATATTAAACTATTTTGATAACTCTGTTGGGTCCACCACACTATCGCAATTGGCGGTCCAGTGTCCACCACTTTATCGCAATCGACGTTTTGACCATGACATCCCTTTATTATTTTCAATATGATACAACGGATGCGATAAGGTGTATTATAATGGAACCATTGGGTCCGCAGTACATATCACAATCAGGGGTTTTGGTGTGACATTTCTTTAAGATTGGCGATATGACTTCTAACGAGGTGGACGCGATATTACATTAGGGCATGTTTTATTAAATCAGTCGGGTCCGCAACTCAAATCAAAATCGCAGAGTTTATTGTGACATATGATAAAGCCCATCGATAAAGCCGCTGATATGTTATACTATAGATATGTTAAACTTCGATGCATTGTGGACTTTTAAAGGGTTTTCCACAGTTTAATCTTCTGATTGGGTTCTTAGTTCTTCCCTTTAGCTCTTTCCACTACGTGTTCCTCTTTGCTCCTTCCGATGTCGCTACTCTTCCAACGTAATGCTCTTGTTGCTTCACGGATCTGCTCTGCACATAATGTTGTTGGATCTGCTCTGCTTGGCTTCACATCATCATTTAGTATCCTAGAATATTGCCATATTTACATCAATGACAATCTAGATCAACAAAAACACCCAATAATCCACGAATTCACCATCCTAGATTTTGGGAGTTCCAAGGATCTTCCTGCTCAAGATACCAACTTGAAATCAAGGGTTTTCCTCATTGGTTTGACTTAGAAAACATTTCTCCCACCTATTTTGTCCCTCTCTTCCTAATGAAACTTATAATCAATGATGAATTTATATGCTTCATGTACTCATCCATACCTCCCATTTATAGCTAAGAGGAAAGTTCTCAACTACCCCAACCATTCTTCATAATTGTTGGGGATAGTATATTTCCAGCAACCCGCTTTTCAAAATAATGCAAGAGGGAAATATTTCAAATTAAAAAAATTATCATAATGGGTTTGGGAAACTGTGGCTTAGAATTTAGTTACAATATGAACCCCTCATCCACCCTTCACTACTCCTTACTCATGGTATCATGGTTCATGTAGGTGTTCATGCCTTGTTCAATTATTTGGGTCTTTCATTAATTAAAAATAAGTACATATGAACTATATTTGACTTATCCAATTCAACTTTTGGCATACTAATGAAAAATTCATGTTGAAACACAATAATTCTACACATAATTAATTACAGATTGATCAAGGATTAAAACATAGTCATTACAAAACATATAATAAATAAATTCATCATTTGATAGCCATAAATAACATCTAGAGGGTCATGGATTTCACATGTGGCTAAGTTTTCTATAGTTAAAATATTTCCTTATACTACCACCACCAACAAATATAAGATGTTAGTTTTTGACAAGTCATCAAGGTTCTACACAATGTTCCATATGACCATTTATAGATTTTATAGTTGCATCTAGTTGAAAGAAATATCTTGTTTTTGCACTATAACCAATAAAACCCCCAACCTTTGTAGTCATGAGTGACAACTCGGGAGCACATCCTTTAAGGGAGTTTGTAAGTAAAGATACATACACATGAATATGGAAGGGAGGATCCCTAGGATCTCAGCCCAACCATTGTCTTGATCATGGAGACCACGTGGAAAAGTCATACAATGTTTTCATGTTATGGTCATTTGTCCAAAATTTCAATTGGAGTAGCTCCAATTTATTCCCTAGAGAAGGATATCCCATAATATTGTCGTTTTAAATGTTCATAATTTTTTCTTACTTGGAATCTAGGTGAGCTTAGCTTGAATCATAGAGGTTGGTAGCAGATTTTATAATCTTACATATTGGAGAATATTTTTGATTACTCAAATCCCTATATAAATAGAGAGGTTGTTTTCTGTTTTTCTTGAATATAACTTTTTCCACTAATCTAGTTTGTTGGGTATGTGTTATATTCTTTCCATGATTAGTCCTATGCGTTGTTACATTGCACCGGGCATAGAGGGGGGTGGTAGCCCCCCTGCACAGGGTCTGAGGTAGCGCCCCAGGGAATTTTTTTTTATGCGGACCCAATAATGGTTGGGAAAAACCAAGGATCATGGGTGGACCCAACCATGGTTTTGCGTATAGTTTTTGCGCATGGTTTTGGGCATGATGGTTTTTCCCATCGTATTTTGTAGATCCAGTCAATGGAACTACGGTTATGTTCTAATCTAGGGTTAATGGATTTAGGTTTATGAATGCTTCGACATGTATATAATGTATTATAACATTGAAAGGAAAATAAACAAAAATCAATCTTGTTTTCCCGGTTTTGGGTTCAAATCTCTGTGTATATTTTTTATGTTCTCGCCATTGTATATATATATTTTTGTTTTTAAGAAATCCTTTGCAGGTAATTTATGTATAGGGTTAAAATCTACATAGTTTTCCTGTAAACATTCACTAGATAAATTTTATCCCCAAGGTTAAGTTCATAACTATTGGATCTTTAATCCCTATCCTCCAAAATCCCTTGATTACTCTCAGCGATTACAATTGAGTAAATGATATTTCTTTGCGCTAGTCTTTCCTCCTTGTCATTGAAATTTGCTAATTTCTTGATTCACCTAAAGCATCACTTCCACATGTGCAAGAATTGTTGAACATTAAAGGATGGGTAGAGCTAATAGCACATACTTTATTAGCACTACCCTTGCAACTAGATTCAACCACTACGATCCCAATTACTTAAAGTTTGATTTACGTTTTTCTCCAAAACACTCTACCATGCTTGACATGCAAGGTTAGGAAGGCTTATTAGGATCCCTAAATACTTAAATGAGACCCAAGCTTATTGATGAGGGAACATAAGAATTATAGAAATTGCATTAAGTTGATGATGACTATTCTTCCAACTATAATTTTGACTTTTGTTATTGTTGACCTTACTTCCTAATACTCTATAAATGTTTCCAACCTTTTTTAAAACCAGGAGGTAATTATTTTTCATGCTTCTCCAATAAGAAGGGTGTCATCAATGAACATCGTGATTAATCCTTTTCAGCCCACTTACTATTTTAATTCCTAGTAAATTTCCATTTCATCTTTCAACTTCCAATTTCCTACTTAAAGATTCAATCATGGTGATATAAAGAATACGAGAAAGAGAATACTGAAAAAACGCTCTACATCCTTTGATAATGTTAGTTAGTCTCCCATTAACAAGATGTCCAATCTAGGGTTTCAAGGTAAATCATACATTCTTCTTTATTTTATCTACTTGAATGGATGGATTTTTTAAGAAATATATTATTATCCACAATTTATCTCTTTTGCCCGAACCCTTGGTTATCTTAAATGATTTTAGAGAGAATACTTTTAAGTATTTTGCTATAATGTTAGTTAAATTTTGTATAAGAGGTGTTGTATAAAGAAATAGGCTAAATCGAGAAAAAAATAAAGGTTTACTTCCTTTGGGATGAGGGTAAGGAAAGATAAATTAGCACCTTTGCCTACTCTTTGGGATTTCTAAATGTATTGAAGCATCCTCTTGAGATCAACTTTGATTGTGTTCCAACAAACTATGTAGAAATGGATTATGAATCTATATGGATTGAGCAACTTATTTAGATCCAATCCCAATATTTTTTTATAGATCTCTTCCTTGTTGATTTTTTATGTAAGGCCTACATTTTCCTCCTATGATATCATCATAGGCATATTCTCTAGCATGGATGCTATTTTGTTGTGATTAACCCCATCATTCTTTGTATGTAATTCCTCAAAATGAGCTAGGATTGCCTAGTTGATGGTTATAAATTCTCTAAGTGTTGTGTCATATTCCAAAACTATTTCTTTAACATTATTTACAAGGAGCTTAGCCTTCGTTTGTGGAATAATTTGTGTTCCTATCTCTTTCTTTTAACCATAATCTATGTGATTCTAGCCTCCATAAGTCTTCTTCCTTCTTAAGGGCTTGATGACATTTTTTATGGACTCTCTTCATTGAGCAACTCATTTTTGATATCCTCATTTTCCATTTTCCAATACAACTTCTCTGGTTTTTCCTTTAGATCTATTTTCTCTTGCTCCAATGGGGTTTGATTTTTTTCCCATTCCTTGAGATCATATTTGATTTCCTTCAATTTATGCTCCCAAATTAAAACCATGAGAACCTTTAATTTAGGTGCACCATAATGTATTAAACCAAAAGGGGATGGGTCCATAATATGGAATTCCTATGAATTTAAAAAGAATATGTTTATGGTTTTATGCCACCCATGGAAGAATTTTAGAGAACATTAAACAATTACCTAAGATATTTCTATTTATGAGGAAGTGATTTAATATGGTAGCAATGAGGCTAGGTGTCAAACTTGTTGGAAATACTGAGAGGGGGGGTGAATCAATATTTCTTTTTCCGACTATTGTTTTACCAGTTAAAACATTTATATTCAGAACACAAGATGAACAACAAGAATGAATAATTTTATTAATATGATCTTTTCAATAAAATAGATACAATATATAAGTGGTTGCAATCAGTTTCCAAGCACCAACTTGGACTTTTGTGAGGCTCCAACCTCCAGAGCACCAACTCTATTTCGCCAAGGCACCAATCTTGGACTTAGGAGCACCAACTCCCAAGGACTTCAATCCTTCCAGTTCCTGAGACACTAGTCCCAAGGACACCTATCCTTCCTACTTTTGAGGCACCAATCCCAAGGACTCCAATCCTTCTTACTTTTGAGGCATCAGCCCCAAGGACTCCAATCCTTCTCACTTCTGAGGCACCAACCCCAAGGGTTCCAACCCAATCTTGTCAAGGCATGTTTGATAGTAATGTTCTGCTCTCAGAACTCTTCTCTATTGAGTTCTGTCTGTTTATAGCTTCACTGTAGTCTCCATGCTACAGCATCAATGACAATCAGTCTTCTTATGAAGAAGTCTTTACAAATCTTCATACTGTCCACACAGAATCTCCAATAGCCTTCATGACCTCTGATAATGTCTCCACATAGCTTTAGTGAGTATTGCACTAAGCTCTGCATAAGAACCAACTTTCTGTTCAAGCATATGTTCTTACTATCACAGTGAATGCTTCAGCATGACTGCTTCTCTGCTGACTACTTCTCCCCTTCGACTGTCTCCTATCCTGTTGGTCCTTCGACCCTTTTTCTGTTTCTGCTGGACCCTCTGTAGCTGCCTCTATTTCCTCCAGCCTTTTCAACAACACAACAACGAACTTCAACACTGCTTGTTCTTTGTTTTTGTATCTTCCTGATGCCTCTGACCATCGGTTTCCTCTTTCCGCTAGCTCTTTGGCTTCCTCCTCAGTCGCTATAGTTTCCTCTACCTCGCTTGATCCTTCGGCTTCCCTCCTTGGGCGCTGTATTTTCCTCTACCTATTCAGATTAGCCACTGCTCCACGGACACGTTAATAAAGAAGAGCAGGTTGTATTACAAAGGAAATGATACCTATTAACCGATATCAGAGAGAGCCCTTTTTTCTTTAATAACGTTCATACACAAGACTTTAACGTTTTACAAAGAGACTGTACCAGCAGGACGGCCCCTCATACCACGTCCCAATCGCAATCGCAATTGGCTTTCATTCAGGCCTCCTGAACTATTGGGAGCGTTTCTTAATGTGTTTTTTCCTTCAAACCCCGCGCAATGCAAATATTCAAACACACAGGAATATATGAGAAAACACGAGTGAAAATTTAAAGGGCAGACTTCAAATGCATTACGCTCGCATTTATAACTTTATCGGGTCTGCATTGTAATCGCAATCGGCAGTCACAGCTTATTGTGGTCCTGTATAAGTTGAGCCCATAACATCACCGATGGTCGATGGCCCTATTGGATGCGATATAATATTGAGTTGTGTTACACTTGGACCATTGGGTACGCGGCATATATCAAAATCGGCACTTTTGAAGCGGCAAGGCCTTAAGGTCTTTCAATATGGCATACGTGACATACAATAAAGTCATATTGTAATGTTTAAGCGGGTCCGCAACATATCGCTATTTTATATATATATATATATATATATATATATATATATATATATATATATATATATATATATATATATATATATATATATATATATATATATATATATATATATCTGTGTGTGTGTGTGTGTGTGTTGCAATTCGCAAGTTTGAATGCGCCAAGGCTTATAGCCCAAAAATCTGAAATACACTAAAAACATGCTTTGGAACACTTTTGGCCGACTTCACCTGTTTATACACCCGAACATATATGTTTCGTCGGGTCTGCACATATATATCGTTGTCGGGGGTTTTGGGGTGATGGCATATAACTAAACCCGCCGATTACAATATCACTGATCCGATAGTGTATTCCTCTATATGTACACTATTCTCCGCTCCGATAGTGTATTCATATACAACTATGATTTCTGCCTTCGATAGTGTAAATGCATATATATATGAGTCTGCACCATAGAAAAGTTTTAGTGGGCGAATATTTTGTATCATAGCACATTTTTACAAATCACCTCAAATAACCCACCTTATTTTAAGGGAGAGGGTTAAAAAGGTAAATTTAGCCCTTGAAACTAGGAGTTACAACCTTCCATTCGCCCATTTTCAAGAATAAGTTTTATTTAAGTGAATCCTATGGGCCAAATACCATATTTATAAAAGAGGTATGGTAAATTAATAAAAATATAAATAAATGAGAGGTATGGTAAATAATTAAAACATTTTTTATATTTACTCCATAAGTCACCTTATATACATGCAAGGGTGTAAACAAATAAAAATATAAGTAAAGTGGAGGTATGGTAAATAAATAAAAATATAAATAAACTAGACGTATGGTAAATAAATAAACCTCTTTTTATATTTAGTCCATAACCCTCGTTCTATTTATGAAGGCTCAAGGAAGAGGTTTTATTTAAGTGAATCCTATGGGCCAAATACCATATTTGTAAAAGAGGTATGGTAAATTAATAAAAATATAAATAAACGAGAGGTATGGTAAACAAATAAAACATTTTTTATATTTACTCCATAAGTCACCTTATATTTACGAACTCTCATATATTTAGGTGAAACCTATGGGAAGAATACTATGGGACAAATACCATGGACTAGATTGTTATTAATACCATGCAAAAAAACATTATTAACCCTAATATTAGTATTAATAAAAATAAAAACGGCACATGGTATTGACCCATTGTATTCACCAAAATGGCACATGGTATTGACCCATGGTATTCACCTGGAATGTAGCCTATTTAAATGGGGGAATTAAACCAGCATAGATCCATCTTTACTCTAGATCTACTAACCCCCGAGAGGTATCAAATATAGTGATATGCAAACTAGCATAGAGTGAAAAAATATTTGATCCCTCTCGGGGCTTGGTGGATCAAGAGTAAAAATGGATGTTCTAATTTAATGTATGTTAAACATTTTAGCTTGGTTAAAATAAAAAATAAAATAAAATTCAACTATTAATTTTATTAATTTTTATAAATTAATAATAGTAATTTTTAAGCTCTAGGTTTATGATAACCCATGGTATTGAC
Source organism: Pinus tabuliformis (assembly GCA_031772625.1). NCBI lineage: Eukaryota > Viridiplantae > Streptophyta > Pinopsida > Pinales > Pinaceae > Pinus > Pinus tabuliformis. The sequence continues at coordinate 1,104,616,784 of CM062811.1, forward strand.
CCATGGTAATACCATGGTATTCATGTGAGCATAGACTATTTAAAGGGGAAATTCTATCATCTTAGATCCATCTTAATTCTGGGTCTACCAAGTGCTCAGAGGGATAAATAGATTTCATCCCCCTAAGAGTGGTAGATGTGGAGTTAAGATGGATATAGGTTGGTTTTTATGATAATGAAGATATTAAATAGACTTAGGAAATTATATTGTAAAAACATCTTAAGGTGAATGGTTAAAGCATAGACATTGGACAAGTATATCTGTATACTTCTGTTTTAAACTGAAACAAATCCAGGGCTAAAAGGAATGGATTGATTGCACTAGTCATCCTTCTCTAACTTTCCAACATATGTTGGAGTAAAAAGACTGTAATTTGGGTAATTTTTCTAACTGCAAACAGGAACATACTTGTGTATTGGCAGGGTGGTTACGAGGTCCCTAGAAGTGATGAATTTGAATTTTTCTTGGTTTTATATATAGTATTAGATTTTTTCTCATGCTTTCTGTGAATGACACAGGTGAATTTTATCCTACACCCACTAGGTTATCGATATGTAATTTCAGTAATTTTGATTTCAAAAGATATTTTAAAGAAATGCAATGATTTCATTTGTGTATTCAATAAACACAATATTCTAATGGAATTCTGGATTTGTGGTTTACCTATATAGATTCCATGGAGAAGTGTTAGTGGTGTGACATCAATTGTCCTCAAGTAGAGACTTTACTTTTATTCTTTTTGGAAGCAAATACTTTCTTCCAACATTTTTGAGTTCCATGAAAAATTTGAAAGTCCTAATAGTATTCAATTATGGGTTCAAGAGAGACATAGTATTCAGTTATGCGTTAAAGATATCCACACTGAATGATCTATCGGCCTTATCTTCACTTAGTTTAAGATTATTCACTTGGAGAGCCTACATGTGCCCCCACTTCAAGAGCATAGTAACGTCATGTAGAACTTAGAGAAGCTATCTTTAAGCTTTTAGTGAAGAATGGAAAAATGTCTGGGTTCAATAACAACCAGTCGAGCATTAAGCTTCCAATAATGCTAGATTTTAACCTGGAGCACTTTTGTGATTTGGAGGAGATTCCCCCTCGTATTTGTGACACATCTTCAGTTGTGAATTGGACTATTACTAACTGTCATTTCCTTCAAAAGTTACCTGATGACTTGGAGAACCTCAACTCTTTAAGAATGTTAAGGAAAGAAAGTACATTATGCTAAGTTCTCTTATGCTTTTCAAGTTTTTCTTGGATATCTACAATGTTCCAGGTAGGAAAGTACATTCTGTTAATGAAAATTTTTCTTGATAGAAAGAACCAATTTCAAATTCTAATGCTTTCAAAAAGCATTGTATAACTGTAATGTTTCTAAAAGGAAAGCATATTTTTTCAATTTAAGTATCATGATCCCATATTCCAACTTATTTTTCAGTAACCCATTAGGCTTTGTAGCTTTGAATAAATCCATGTCTTTTGATAAGATCCTCTTCCAAATTAGAACGCAGTTTCCTTTTGGCAATAACCACATACAATGTCTTGATTTTGTTATTGAGAAAATAGAGGTTGTGAAACAAGCTTGTGCCATACAAGGGCATGATTCATTGATTATGTATCAATTATGGATCTTGATGTAACAATGTCTTGATTTTGTTGCTTGAAAATAGAGGTTACGCTTTACTATTTCATAGAATTTCTTACAATATTTCCATAAGTAGTGGTTTGTAATCTCAGTCATTGAGGGATGACAATAATGACAAAGGTAATATTCCATGGTTTGAAGTTACCCTCTTACTAAATATTTAAATATATCACCACAATTTAACTATTAGTTAAAGGAATTGTATTTGATTTGTAAACAATTCATTGCTTGATTTATAGATTTTGATTTTTTCCCTTTTTTATTTTTTTTCTCAGATTTGGTATGAGATATCTTCCAATATTTGGGTTCCCTAGTTTCCCCACCATAGCTATGAGGTTCAGATGCTATCATTAAATATTCTCAGAACGTTACAACTTTTCTAGTAAGTGTGCTTTGAAACATTGTTGTTGCTTTTCCGTGGTGTTAATGCAAATAAGCACTACAACTAGTGCCATTATTTAGATTAAGTGTCGAAATCTAGGTGGTCTTGTAATGATGGAGTGATTGTTTTCTAGCTACTAAGGCCATATGCATTTTTATCTCTTATGTTGTCCTGATATATTCAAATTCAGAATAAAAATTGAGATCTCGTTTCCACTGTAGATTGCAGTCAGTTTCTCTAACATAATATATAGTAGATTATATTTTACTAATCAACTGTGGATGTGATCCCTCGCAGGAAAGGAAATTCAAAGTGACTTTGATTTCACATTGATTTTTCAAAACATCCACACAGGAAAGGAGATTCAAAGTGACACTGATTTCACACTGATTTGCCAAAATGGAGGCAAGAGAAAAGGAAACTTTGTATTCAACAATGCTCTTAATTTCATATGTACATGCATAGACATATTAGTAGAAAATATTGAAGGGTTGCCTAAGTAATATTTTCCATTCCACTACATTGTTTACAGCTTGTAAATAAATAACTCGGAACAATTCATTACACTACTTGTTATTCTTTATTAATCAGTGGTTAAGATTTTGATATTGAACTAGCTAAGATTTTTCTATCTTCTGTGAAATCGTGTGTTCTATAATGCTTCTTTTCCATTCACTATGTATAGCATATAAAGTGTGTCTAATGGAGTAGGAAGATTGGAAAGTCTTGTGATCCTTGAACTATGTTACAAGGCAAAAACCCAACGGGGTAGGGTAGGTGCATCCCCACAAAGGGGTCACAAATACCAAACCTGGTATTGGCTAGTGCCTTGAGCTAGAAAATTTCCTTTACCCTTGTATTAACAGTGAATCCGGAGAGGATTCTAGTATTATCTTTATAAGATTTATATCAGTTAAGATTGATGAATAAAATTCATGAGACATGAGCTAGGATGTCCTTGCAAGGTGGTTGTTGATTATTGGAAGCTATGATGGCCATTATGTCAGGCTAGGTGGTTGCGCTCCCTTGATCGTGAGCACGATTATGATCAAGATGGAAGACTTCATAGTCTAGATTGATTGTTTAGCAGTGATAATTAGTGGGCTCATTCACAAAAGCTTCTATTTCACTAATCTTTTTTATAGAGTTGTCAGATTCAATTTCCAAAGGTTTTAATTACACTATAGAGTTGAGTTCTGAGAGAGTTGTGATTCACAGTGTTAAGTATAGCAGCTATGACACTTGAATGAAGACAAGCATAGTAGATGTATCGGACTCTGTTATAAACTTACCTACATATTATAAGGGACTTGGTTTGCTTTTTTATAATTTTATAAACAAGTTCCATGTTGTGGAAATGTGAAAAAAAAAACAGTGATATTGCCACCATGTGGCTCTTGTCATTTATGGTTTTATACTTTTTCAAAAAATTCTCTAAGAGTTCACAATGCTAAGATTCACTAGGACCTTACAAAGTTTTATTATTTAGTGAAAGACTCGCCAAGATCTTACAAGATTTTATAATTGAGTAAAATATTCGCCATGCCTGGTGAGAGATTCACCAAAAAATTAGATATACATATTATATTATTGATAAAATTGCCTTCCATTTTTCCTATATACCATGGAGATTCGCCCATTTATTATACATATAAATTTGGGGGGGTTCTTAAAATTTTCCCTGGCTCTGCGCCTCCGATAGTGTACTTGCATATACATATATTATATACAACTCCTTTTAACTCTTCTGCTCTTCTTTATGCTCTGCTCCTTTAACTCTTCTCCATATATGTATTCTCGATAAGACTCTTTGGCATGTATTACTCCCGATAAGGCTCCTCCTATGCTCTCTGATAGCTCTGTTTTTCTCTTTGCTCCTCTGATATGTTCTTCTTTGGCATATATATATGGCTCCTCTTGGAGCTCTGATAGCTCTGTTTTGCCACCTCTGGCATGTTAACTCCTCTTTTGATGACTTCTTCCTCTTGGTTCTTCTTGGGCATGTATTACATGCAATGCTCCTCCAATGTGGCTCTGTTTTGCCTCCTCTGGCATGTTAACTCCTTTTTTAACAGACTCTTTTTTATGGCTTGGCTATCCTGATGGCCTTTCTCCTGTCTCTTCATGGATCTGTTTTGCTTCCCCTTCATGGATCATCTAGTATCTAGAATATTGCCATATTGACATCAATGACAACCTAGGTCAACAATCTCCCCCTTTGTTATTGATGGAAATATTCTTCTTCTCTCCCCCATTGACATCAATGGCAAAGGAGTGCACTCCCCCTATCAAACTGCTTTTGTTCTTCATAAATGGTAGGTCTTCATGGGTCTAGGACTCCCCCTATCATAGTGCTCTTCTTTTTACTCAAGATAGAAGGATTGATGCTTTATCATCAATTAGCACATTATTCCCTCTTCATGTCTCATAACTACTTTATCATGGCTTCAACAATGCTTAAAGATGCTCTACTTCAATGCTTTCAATCAGATTGCAAATAGCCATACACCAAGTGTCCAAGTTCAAGTTTTTATGCTTCAATTCAGATTGTTGTATCCACAGTCAGAATTGAGAGGCCTTCATAGTCCGAATCAAGAGAAAATGCCACTGGAATTTCCTTTCTTACCATATTTCTTCAGATCCTAGTTCCTTTGTGTTTCCGTGCTTCTCCTTAAGTCACTATCATCCAGTATTCAACATAATTGCATTTGGATGAAATAGTGAGAGGTTGTGCCTCACTGTTGCTGTATTTTCTAAGTGACCAATATTAGCTTAAGTTATATTTGACTGCACGACATTCTCCTTTCTGTGAGCCATTTTTTCCTTGTGTTCTTGTACATAGCTTAGCAAGTTATTTCCCTAGCAGATTTAGATATCCAATCTGTGACTATCCTTTAAATTCATTTTACTGATTTGCATCTTCTTGCAATGCTTCAGTTTTGTTATATACTGCCAGCTGCTCTTACTTCAAACTCAATTCCAAATGTATCTGTTTGTTTGAAGATTGCCTCTATTAGTGTCCATAATTTATCTATTGTCACATTAAATCCCTGAGTCAAGACATTTAGCATCTGTAATATCAACACCATAGTTATTTGCCCTATTTCTCTAGCATTAGATGACTTTCTCTGTTGCTCCAAATGCTAGTAAGTGATTAAGTGGAAAGCATCTTTAACAACAGTCCAAAGAATGGTTACATGATCATGTTCTTCAATGGAGTATTCCTGAGAAATTATCTTCATCAAAGAATGATTGTTAATATAGCTCAACAAGGATTTCATAAGGACCCTTTCACTAATATTCTGCAATAATGATCAAGAATCACAAGCTCCCCCTAACTGTATGCATCATCTCTTTTGGTAGAGTCTTCCCATCAAATGCTTAGATTGTCAAAATTCAGGTCAATGACTTGTGTTGTTGGCTGGACTTTCAGATTGTATTTGCTTCTTTCTCCATACTTGTGTAACTTTCTTCTTTTGCATGGTTCTAGCTTGTGTGAGAACCCAAATTAAGTTACAATCACGTGCCATATGACCAATGTTATGACACTTGAAGCATTCTACAATGTTCATGAATAAGAGTTCATGATTTCTTCCTACAAAATTGTTTCTTGTAGATTGTTGGGGACCATAATATCTATCTCTATGAGATGGTTGGGGACCATAACATCTATCTTTATGATATGCTTTACAGTCTTTTGCCATGTGACCAAAGTTTGTACAAGAATAACAATAACCAAAAAATGAACTTTGGTACCTGGGAGATGGAGATTTCCTTGATGTACTTCTGAAGCCTTTCTGCCTTGAGATCCTTTGATGATAACCATTGCCTCTCGCATATTTGACATCATCTACATTTCTTCTTGGAGCAGGATTTCTTCTTGGAGCATGATTTCTTCTTGGAGTAGGATTTCTTCCATTGTAGCCTTGATGTTTCTCCTTGCCTTTGCTGGAACTGGGAGCATCACCATTTCTTTCTGGCTTCTTCACATCCCTTTTGTTTGAAGCATTATCATTCTTGTTTGAGGATTCACCTCCATACCTGAGACCTAATTTATCAAATGGACATCTGTGATAGCTGAGCATGCCATCCAAGGCCTGAGAGCTTTTTAAGATTTTGTTCATCCCTTCAACCTTTTTTCTGAGGAATACAATCTCTTCTTCCAATCTTTCACACTCATTATTCTTCTTAGCAAGTTGTTTCTCAATTTCTTCCTTGATACGAGTAGCTTCATCTGCTTCTATTTTAAGGGAGATGATATATGACTTCATTTTGAAGATTTCTTCATTCTTTTCTTGACTTCTCTCCATTTCTTCCTTGATCCTTGTAGCTTTACATGTTTTAGCCTTGAGAAGCTTGATGTTAGATTTTAATTTGAAGATTCCTTCATCCTTTGCTTTTAGGTGACAGATCATGGTGTTTCTTTCCTTTCCTGCTTCATCAACTTGTCCTTCTATGACTTCTAATGCTTCCAAGGTATTTTTAGCTCCTTGTTCTTATTTCCTTGCTTCTTGTAGTTGAGATTTGAGAGAGGAGACCTCTGCCTTGTACTGACCAATCTCTTCTTCAAGTTTGTTCAATCTCTTGTGCCTTTGTTCAAGTTGACTTGATAAGGTATCTTCCCGTTTCTTTGCTTTATCCAATTGATTTGTCATGGATATGACTTCTTCATGATTCTTTCTTTTGCTTTTATGAAATTCCTTCTTAATCTTAGCAAGCTCTTCATCCCTTTCTTGTACTTGAAGCTTGACAAGGTCAACTGTATCTCTTGTTTGATCTTGGTCACTAGCTAGTGCTATCTTCTTAATTTCCTCATTTTCCTTTTTCAAATTGTTAATCTCTTCCATGGCAGCCATAAGTTGAGAGAGAAGATCTTCTAAAAAATCTTTTTCATTCTCTTCATCTTCTAGGTCTGCTTTGGCCTTGATGTCATCATTGTCATTATCCGCTTCTTTGATGGGTTCTAGATTTCCTTCTTGATTTCCATCATCTTCTTGACTGATGGTCATGGTCAAGAGAAGTTCATGAAGTTTGTCCCATATACCCTTTGCTGATGAGTATTTTCCTAGATTGTTCTTTATATAATCAGGTAGTCCATTCAAGGTTGCCTTCATTGATTTTGCATTATAGTCCTTGGATTCTCCATCCATCCTGTTATCATCAATCACTGATTTCCATATTTCAATGCCTTGAGTCTGTAAGAAATTCCTCATTCTTTCTTCCCATATATTAAAGTTCCCATTGAACCATGGAGCCTCCTCAAATTGATTGTATTCTATTTTAGTAGTAGAGGGAGACACATCCTTAGGAGGATTGGAGATTGTCTTCCTTGACTTCACCATTTGTGTTCTAAAGATCAAACTTCAAGTTGTTAGGCTTTGAAAGAAGGTACTGGCTTTGATACCAATTGTTGGAAATACTGAGAGGGGGGGTGAATCAGTATTTCTTTTTCCGACTATTGTTTTACCAGTTAAAACATTTATATTCAAAACACAAGATGAACAACAAGAATAAATGCTTTTATTAATATAATCTTTGCAATAAAATAGATACAATATATAAGTGGTTGCAATCAGTTTCCAAGCACCAACTTGGACTTTTGTGAGGCTCCAACCTCCATAGCACCAACTCTATTTCGCCAGGCACCAATCTTGGACTTAGGAGCACCAACTCTCAAGGATCCTTCTAGTTCCTGAGGCACTAGTCCCAAGGACACCTATCCTTCCTATTTCTGAGGCACCAATCCCAAGGACTCCAATCCTTCTTACTTCTAAGGCATCAGCCCCAAGGACTCCAATCCTTCTCACTTTTGAGGCATCAACCCCAAGGGTTCCAACCCAATCTTGTTAAGGCATGTTTGATACTAATGTTCTGCTCTCAGAAATCTTCTCTACTAAGTTCTGTTTGTTTATAGCTTCACTGTAGTCTTCATGCTACAACATCAATGAAAACCAACCTTCTTATGAAGAAGTCTTTCCAACTCTTCATACTGTCCACACAAAGTCTCCAATAGCCTTCATGACCTCTGATAATGTCTCCACACAACTTTAGTGAGTCTTGCATTAAGCTCTACATAAGAACCAACTTTTTGTTCAAGCATATGTTCTTACTGTCACAGTGAATGCTTCAGCATGACTGCTTCTCTGCTGACTACTTCTCCCCTTCGACTATCTCCTGTCCTGTTGGTCCTTCGGCCCTTTTTCCATTCTGCTAGACCCTCTGCAGTTGCCTCTGTTTCCTCCAGCCTCTTCAACAACACAACAACGAACTTCAACATTGCTTTTTCTTCGTTTTTGTATCTTCCTGATGCCTCTGACCGTTGGTTTCCTGTTTCTGCTGGCTCTTTGGCTTCCTCCTCATTCATTGTAGTTTCCTTTGCCTCGCTTGATCCTTCAGCTTCCCTCCTTGGGCACTGTAGTTTCCTCTGCCTATTTAGATTAGCCATTGCTCCACGGACACGTTAATAAAGAAGAGCAGGTTGTATTACAAAGGAAATGATGCCTATTAACCGATATCAGAGAGAGCCCTTTTTTCTTTAATAATGTTCATACATAGGACTTTATCATTTTACAGAGAGACTGTACCAGTAGGATGGACCCTCATGCCACATCCCAATCTCAATCGCAATCAGCTTTCATTCAGGCCTCCTGAACTATCGGGAGCGTTTCTTAATGCGTTTTTGCCTTCAAACCCCGCGCAATGCAAATATTCAAACACACAGGAATATATGAGAAAATATGACCGAAACTCTAAAGGGTGGACTTCAAATGCATTACACCCGCATTTATAACTTTATCGGGTCCGCAGTGTAATTGTAATCCACAGTCGCAGCTTATCGCAGTCCTGTATAAGTTGAGCCCATAACATCGCCGATGGCTGATGGCCCTGCTGGATGCGATATAATATTGAGCTTTGTTATACTTGGACCTTCGATTCTGCGGCATATATCGCAATCGGCACTTTTGAAGTGGTAAGGCCTTAAGGTCTTTCGATATGGCGGATGCGACATGCAATAAAGCCATATTGTAATGTTTAAGCGGGTCCGCAGCATATCACTAGAGATATATATATATATATATATATATATATATATATATGTATGTATGTTGCAATTCGTAAGTTTGAATGCGCTAAGGCTTATAGCCCGATAATCTAAAATACACTAAAAACATTCTTCAGAACACTTTTGGCGGACTTCACCTGTTTATACACTCGAACATATATGTTTCGTCGGGTCCGCACATATATATCGTTGTCGAGGGTTTTGGGTTGATGGCATATAACCGAACCCACTGATTACAATATCACCGATCTGATAGTGTATTCCTCTATGTGTACACTATTCTATGCTTCGATAGTGTATTCGAATACAACTATGATTTCCGCCTCCGATAGTGTAAATGCATATATATATATATATATATATATATATATATATATATATATATATATATATATATATATATATATATATATCTATATATATATATATATATATATATATATATATATCTATATATATATATATATATATATATATATATATATATATCTATATATATATATATATATATATATATATATATATATATATATATATATATATATGAGTTTGCGCCTCCGATAATGTATTTGCATAGACATATATTATATACAACTCCTTTTAACTCTTCCACTCTTCTTTATGCTCCGCTCCTTTAACTCTTCTGCATATATGTATTCCCGATAAGACTCTTTGGCATGTATTACTCCTGATAAGACTCCTCCTATGCTCTCTGATAGCTCTGTTTTGCTCCTTGCTCCTCCGATAGCTCTATTTGATGTGTTTGCTCCTCCAATATGTTCTTCTTTAGCATATATATATGACATATATATATGGCTCCTCCTATAGCTCCAATAGCTCTGTTTTGCCTCCTTTGGCATGTTAACTCCTCTTTTGATGACTTCTTCCTTTTGGTTCTTCTTGGGCATGCATTACATGCAATGCTCCTCTAATGTGGCTCTGTTTTCCCTCCGCTGGCATGTTAACTCCTCTTTTAACAAACTCTTGCTTATGGCTTGGCTATCCTCATGGCCTTGCTCATGTCTCTTCATGGATCTGTTCTACTTCCCCTTCATGGATCATCTAGTATCTAGAATATTGCCATATTGACATCAATGACAACCTAGGTTAACAAAACTCCTATTGGACCATGTGTATTTTCCTTTCTATTTTTTAGCATCATCTAGATCCCACTCAAAGATTAAATCTTCCATGTGTTCTCAAAGTGGATATCTCATTGCAGTTCCTCCCCTTTCCTCTTTACGATTTGAATTTACATTGAAGTCATCAACTATAATGTTGTTATGTAATATTTCAATGTTCTTAGATCTTGTAGAGTGTCCCGGCATTATTTTTTTTCCTCTTAGTTATTTAGCATATAAATATTAATAATATCCATCTTTTCCCCATCTAGCAATGGATGAGAATTGTTAGTAGCCAATGTTGTGGCTAGAGTAGTGATGTAACTGAAAGAGATTATTATTAAAATTTATACATACCCCACTGGATGCACTTGTGGAGCTAATTGTGACTGCTTCATAAAATTTCCATTGAACTTTACATGTGTTTGTAAATTCCTTTCTTAAAATTGAGCATCTTGGATCATGAGGATAGTTGTTTTTTTCCGTTTTAATTAAATTTCTTAATGGTTCTAACTAAACTTTGCTACCATAACCCTGCAATTCCAAGAGACAAATCTCATTCCTTACTTGGTGGGTTATATCCCTTGCCTTGTGGAAGGATTGTAGCTCTAGAATTCTTGGTGTTTTTTATTCTTTTGCCCATGGTTCTCTCCATAGTTGTTTGTGTATCAAAATTTTTCACCCTATTTTCTATTTATTCTTACTTTTGCTTTAGTTTATTTCTTCTATGTTTCCTTGTTTATCCTCATTTATTTCATCTTCCTTTTCTTCATCATCTACTTTTTGCTATTCCTTTTTCCTTTCCATCACTCCTAGAGTGGATTGAACTATTTTGGAAATTTAATCAATCTCTTCCTAGTAATTTGAAAAGTTACCTTCTTCTCTAGTGATAGGAAACCTAATATCCCATGTTATTGGTATTTGGAATGTAGCTTCTTCTTCCCTATTATAGACAACCCAATATATTTTAGTATTCACATTTTATAACAGGAATTACTAGAGTGGCGAATTGATTTGCCACTATAGGAGCATCATATGGCAATTCTGATTGCAATAATACCTACCTATTTCGTAAGCTCCTAGAAAAAGTTCCTTGCTTGGGATAGGGAGGAGGTGTTTATTCCAATTTCTCTCCATTTTTAATGATCAGAGAGCATTAAATTTGGAAAAAAAAATGATGATCCCTAGATGATGGCCTTGGATGGATTTGAAGGATTTGAGGTTGTCTTGGGAACCCCTAGGGTTGCATTTTATTTGACCATTTTTTTATTAATTGTTTTCCAATTATTTTCAGTTTCTTGCCTCTCATGAGATACCTTAGGCTTCCTTTTGCATTTTTTGTAAAAAATCCCATATTCATGGCACACCTTGCACTTAAATGAAAGCTATTCATAGTCCAAGGACTATGGATGGCTCTCGTTGTCTAGTGTTAGAGAGATTGGTTTTGGTATCCCTTTATCTAGATCAACTTTGATGTAATATTGGAATAGTAAAACACACTTTCTTTGGGCTCTGATATATCATTGTATCTTCCAAGGGAATCCTCTATACATCTCATGGTCTATTTATTCTAGCAGTGTAGTTGAAGATGAGGTAAACATACCCATGCTATAACATTTGATGGAATGCATTTTTCAGGGTTAAAATTTGATGTCCATCTATTGAGATACATATCTTTTGTGCCAAAATAATAAGTTCCAATCCTAAAGACCAAATCTCTATATTCTTTGCACTCAAAGAGGAATGCACAAAACCATCATCCACAAAATAAATGGGGAGATCACCTTTAATCGAAGTCTTCTAGTTATTTTGAACCCAATTTGTCATAGATTGAGGGGATGGAAAAATATATATGAATTATCCAATAAGAAATTGATTTTCTAAGGGATCAAAGCCTTATGGTGTGAAGAAGAGGGAAGAAGAGGGACATCTCTAATACTATCCATTTTTTTTACAAAGCGGTATTAACAATCCTCCTAGAGCTGCTAATATGTTTCAAAACACAACCATTTCAAGATATGGAGGGACAAGGTTGAGCCCCTCTAGAAGTAGGATCCATTGTAGTATCCAAGAGAAAGGATCCAACACATGCTCATCATCAAGGGTTTCAATATCTATTGAGACCTCAATCCTTATACTAATATAATTCTTAACTCCTTCATGAATATACAAACCATTAAATTAATATATATGCTATTCTCTAAGTGTTGGTGAGTGATGGGAACTTGAGAAAATATAAAAAATAATAGATTCTAAAGGAAAATAATAGAAGAGAACTTCTAATACTCCAAGATTATGTGTGGTGTCTAAAGATACAGTTACAACACTTAAGTAAAAGACATTGTGATTAGAACATCACAATGCATACCCCCAAGGTTTAGCTCAATTAGTCAGGTTCCCGTCGTTAAATCACCTTGCTATTATGTGGTCATAGGGTCAATTGTCCTAAATTATCTCAGGATTAGGCTCCATTAATGCACCAATGGAAAGTGGTCCCTTTAGGTGTATCTTCTCGTAATAATGTTTCCTTTGACGTAGGGATCACTGATCTCTGGAGTCTGTGAATCACATCCAAAAAAAAATAACATCACAATGCATGGTAATGAAACAAAAATTCAATATCTTCACCATCGTCATACATATTTGACCCATAGGGTTGTTTATTTATAGTGTACAAATATAACCAAATTCCTTCATTGTGGAAGGTTCAGTCCATAAACAAGCATTGATTGTTCTAACCATTGCCATGAAATCTACATTGTTTTCTTTGACTAGTTAATTGTTCTAGTTGAATCATTTCTTGTCAGCTAATTGACTACCAAATTTGACCCAATCAAGTATTTTATTCCTTTGACCACTCCTTAGTCTCACTAGTCAATCACTCAATCAATTTTATGCTAATTGATTACTCGATCAACTTGTCAACCACTCCGCTAGTTTACCACTCAACTGGCTATTAGTTGTTAGTTAATCCTTCAAATGATTTTCTCCATAAGCTCCAGAGGTGTGATGAATTAGAATAACCTTAGGTTCTACTATCCCCCCCATAAGCATAATGTTCAAGAGGTGAAATTATGACTTTAGAACACCCTCCTCCATAATTGTATCTTCTTGAAGCCCAAGCATACCATGTGCCTTAACAAACCTAGCTCCAACTAGCGTCTTCATAAATTTATTAGTGAGCTAATCATCAGTTATGTAATAGACAAGGGTGGCAATCTTCTCTTGAATCAATTGTCAAAGATAATGGGAACCTAAATTGAACTTTGATTTTCATAATAGATAATAGTTTAGACCTCAATAGGAAACCTAAGCTCTCTCAAGGGTTGATGAATCCAAACTGCCTTTGTCCCTAAATTAACAACTCCATGATATTTTGCTTCCTATATTAATCAGAGAGACCACATGTTTCTTGCATGACTAAACCATGGGTTTAGTACTCAAGTGAAACACATATCCATATGTGCATTTTCTATCATCATTGTCGCTTACCTAGTCGAAGTCAATGAAGTCAACTAATGAATCTAAAATTCGACAGCATTTGACACCAAAATGAGAGGTAACTTTAATGTAATGAGCAATTCGCTTTGCAACTTCCCAGTGGCTCTCTCATAGATCTTGCATAAACCAAAAAACTACACTAATAGAAAATAAAATATCAAGTGAATTGTGAGTTAAATAAATAATGCTACCGACCAGTTATCTATAAAGGGTAGCATCAAATTTCAGAGAGGGAAATTGTTTATTCAACTTGATACCCGGCTAAAAACGTGTATCACAAGGCTTATATTCATCCATTTTAAATCATTTCAATAAGTCCAATACATATTTATATTGAAAGAGAAAGATACATTCATGCAAAGTGTTAGCCTCCTGTTGCAACAGGATTTCATCTTTCATGATTGACATTTTTACATGCCAAATATGTCATACTTTGCAGGCTGCAGTTTTCCATATTTCCACAAAATACCATGAAGTGTGCCAGTCCAAATGGCACTGCTGTTTTCCAATTTTGAGGGGTTGTTCCAGTTTTGAAGAGTTTTCATTTAAGGGAGGTCCAAACAGTCTAACCTTGGTCTCCCTAGGTTTCAATTTCCTGTTTTAGAATATAGAGAATGCATCTGTCCAAATATTTTAATCTTGGCAGATCTGTAGATAGGTTGAGAATCAAAGGGACCCAACTGCTTAATCCGGGCCCTGGCAGAAATAAATGTAGATTTAGATAGGAAACATTCAAAAAGAAAAAATTGTAAAGCTGGGTCTGCAAGTCTAAGTGCACCCAAATCAAAAGAAGAAAAAATGTTAGGTGAGTAGGCTGGGTAGGTAGCTGTGAGGTTGCAGAATGATGATTTATGATCAATTTTGTGTTACAAAGTGTTTTATCTCTTCAGATCACAGTTGCAGATGGTTTTTCATCTGAAGGAGCTCAAGCTGGACATCACTAAATTCCCCTTCTTCTAAATTCCCCAAATCAATTACTAATTTCCTAAAGAGGTCAAGATCTGCTTGATTCCTCTTAGTTTCATCATTTTCCATGTCATTTGTCCTGGTGAAGATCTGCTTCACTCAAGGATTCTTTATTTCTCATCTATAAGTCACTTTTCCCTCGACGATTAGCCTAAGGTCTCTTACCTTAGCGCCTGCTTATCATCACCATATTAACCACTAACTCTATTATATAACTCCCTATCAGTTTTCCCCTTCCCCTACTAAAACTATGTATATAAAACTCCCCTATGTAATTATCCCCTCCCTGGCAATATAACCATATTTCTTCTAAGTCAGGGAAAAAATGGTCCATCAGGGGCTGTTTTTAACCCATCTGTGCCATAGCAGGAGTTAGATGACACCTGGTCATGCTAACAACCTCTTTCCTAGCCCTAAAAACCCCCAAAAAACCCACATTTCCGCCCTTATCCTAAGTTTTTGTGCATAAATCGTTAAAACCCTACTCATAAACACTCAAAAAACCCATGTTTTACCCCTTATGCTAAAGTCCCGAGCGCAAATACATTAACCCGCCCGTTTATAACCCTATAACCCACACAAATCATAGTTTTATACCCCCACCGCGCCGTATTAAAACTAGAATATTCCATGAATATTCCCGCCCCTTACCCCTCTGTCGCCCCGTCCTCCCCGCCAACCGTTAGATCGCCCGCCCGACGGATCTACGGTGGGCGGGACTTCCTGTCCCCTGACGCGCCCGAAGGTTAGCGTCCAGGAGATGGGCGATATTGCCACCGTACTCCCGCCACGCGTCACCTCCTGGGCTGTGGCGGAGCCCCCTCCCCCGAAACCACCTTTATCCAAAGGTGGTGCGCCCAGAAACCACTTACTGCCCTCCCCCTGTGACGTAAGCCCCACATCACCTGCCGCATCATCCGCCTGCGTGGCCTCCTGCCACTGTACCGCCGAGTCACCCTGCCACGTGTCCTGCCACCGTGTCCCTTGTCGTACTGCCACGTCACCTCCCTACGTGATGAAATCATCATGCTGATGTCATCACTGACGTCATCCACCGTACAAAGTCCGTTATGCTGACGTCATCAGAAATTTTAGCGCGAAGGGCAAAAATCGCACTCCGGAGCCCCGGAATCAGTTTCTGAGGCAGTTTTTGATGCGCGATTTGCGGGCCTGAATGGGGAATCTTTAGGGAATCTTTTCATCACGCAGCCCCCAGCAAGCCCGAAAGGCGCCGAATGACCCATTTTTCTTCGCGAAGCTTGCTGAGAGGAGCAGAAGACAGTTCTAAAGGAAACAGAGGCCGAACAACGGCCATTAATTTGTGATTAGACCCACAGCAGAGGAGAAAAGCGACCCAATTCATTTGTCAAAGAGTATCAGATGGAGAAGAAGAGCCAAAGAGTATCAGCCAAGATTTTTTAGGGGCTCGAAGCACCTGAACATTGATGAGCCCCCCAGAAAGTCAAATCAAGAGGCGTAAGCCCATCCTTGCCCTCAAATCACAGTTAAAGCTTTAAATGCAGATAGACAGCAAAGAAGCAGAAACCCATACACATTTATTTCAGAAAACACTGCACCAAGCCACCGAGGACAACATCATTTATTCAGTTTTGATACGGCAGCCCTCAGCGCAGCCCGAGATATTTTTATGCATTTATTTCTGGATAGGATTAGGTTAAAGTAATCATCTTTCTTTCAGACCTGTTTAGGTCAAGTTGTAATAAAAGCAGTTGTAGAGAGTTTTTTCCCTATATATACCGCTCTCTACACTGTTTCAAGCGGTTGGAAAATTGAGAATTTTCACTAGAGACTCGCATTGTATACCTGAGTTTTTTCTATAACCAAAGATTGCTGAAAGCTTGGAGAGCAAACTGCTTGTTGTAAATGAATGTTTTGAAGATATGAAGATGGAATTCTTGTGCTGCAGCCTGAAACAATAAGTGCATCTTACCTCTGTTTTATTGTTTACCACTATCTAAATAGCAGAAATGAAGAATAGCTTAGAATTTGTTTAAATACACTCTATGCTCAATTTCTGTTGTTTCTTTATGTTTTCCTCTGAATGAATTGGTCATGAATATGAATTCCTTCTGGCTCATATTTACCCCGATTCACCTGTGTTTGCCAATTATCTAGGGATTCTTAAATGCCCCTAGGTAGAGCTCTGTTACCTCCATCTGTTAAGCTGATTGAGAGATTCTTAACTGCCTCTCATTACTTAGCATTCACTCCATCATTTAAACCTGAAACATTGTTTCATGCGCAGCTATCTTGCTCCACCTTCCCTTATTGTGACCAAGGGAATGCACCAGTAGTCCTCATCCTCGACTCCATGCCCAATGGTTTGAAACCCTCAGACTATGCTCTGCCTCTCTACCTGAAACATCAATTTTCCCACCAAAAACAAAAACAAGAAACCCTCTGAACTCAATACCTAGCCTAAAATCCTTCTCAACAAAGCTAAATCAGAAAGAGAGAGCCCTCTCTGATTGCATGTGGGCTAGAACCTGCAATCCAAAGTTGGTCTGTGGTTACCTCGGCCGTATCCTTTTCCGGAGCTTAAGGACAACCTGAGTGATAACATAATGGCGACTCCACTGGGGAATCCTCAGTTAATTTCACAAAGAAGGTAAGAAAGCTCCGCTGAAACCATAAATCAATCTTTCCAATTTCTATTTATCTCTTAAAACTACAGATGAAGCCTGAATGTCAGCCAGGAAGCCTTTGAAACTGTTTTTGTTTTACATTGACAGAAGTAAATAAAAGCTGCTTCAGTCAATCTTCATGCTAGTTTTAAGCTATACACAGCCATTCCAAAATCTGATCTATCCCTTGTTAACTACAAAAATATTCCCATAAAAATACCCAAAAAACAATTCGGAAGCTGGCTCCCAAGAAGAATCCACGACACACAAGGTCAAATCCAGACCCGAATCCACCAGCTGTTTTTGAGAACCCTAACATAATCCCGAAAATCCTCAAGAAGCAAGAAAGACAGGAAAATTTTGCTGATTTAAGTCCTGAAAAAGCTTACCCTAGTTGTATTCCGACTCCTGTCAAGGTTTTGTTTCGTTCGGCCTCTGTTTCCCCTAGTTCATCATCCACACCTCGAACTCCTCCTTCCATGCCTTCATTCACAGCACATACTACCACTACTGTTGTTTCTAGAGTTCCAGTTACTCCTATTATCCCAGTTATCCCTGTTATCCCTGTTGTTCCATTAATCCCCGTTGTTCCACTTATCCCTGTCAATATGGCTAATAGATATGCACCCCTGCAACTACCTGCTAATGCTGGGGCTTTACCTCAAGAGTACCAATCTAAAATAACATATTTTGATAGTATTGGTCCTTTTACTGCCATTCAGCATACTAAAAATATGCAAGACTATTTTGAAAACTACGAGATAGATGATGATAGTGTGAGAATGAGAATTTTTGTTCAGAGCTTAACAGGTGATGTCAGAACCTGGTTCAGATCACTTGTTGCAAATTCCATAACCACCCCAGATGAGCTTTACCAATCCTTTACCAACAGATGGGAGAAAAAGAAAGACCCCTTGCACATACTAGCCGAATATGATACAATTAAAAGAGGTCCTCAAGAGACTGTTTTGGAGTACTGTGCAAGATTCAATAATGTTTACAATGCAATACCACAGAACCTAAGGCCTCCCCCTGATCTAGCCTTGTACAAATTTCTGGATGGTTTTGACCCTGATATGGCATACCAGTTAAAAGAAAGAGCTCCTCGGACCCTTGCAGACATGCAAAATGTTGCTGTCAGTGTTGAGGCTAACTTAATTGCCAAGAGAAACAGAGCTAGAATGGAAAGAAGAACCACCTTTAAGGAAGAACCCTCAGCCTTTGATCAAAAGCTTGATGCTATTATCAATGGCCTACAAAGGCTAGGAGAAAGAGTAGAAAATGTTGAGAGAAAAGCATCATGGGAAGGACAACAGTCCAATACCATAAGGAATCCAAATTTTAGGAAAACGCAGAACACAAATGCTGGTAGGTCTAACCAAGACCATGACATAAGACCCCCTTTTCAGGATAACTATGTTGAAGGATCTACTTCTAGTGAACCCATAGAGGACACTCACATGAACCTGATGGATCTAAAGGGTGAGCACCAAATTGTCCTGTCCCAAGAAGACCAAAATGAACTCGATTACAACCAGTTTCAAACTAAATCTGGTGAGTCCTTTGATTTTAAACAAGGATATGATACTGCTGTGTATGAAGTACACAAACAATATAAGCTAAGAACTAGGACCATTGACATTTCGGAACCTAGTAAAACAAAGGATGGCAAACAGCCCAACAAGACCAAAGGTAAGGCTGTCACAACAGAACCAGTTGATACAAATGTTCAAAACCCGCATCAAGTGACTGTAGAAGACATAACAGAAATACAACCTTCCAAAGATCAGCCTTTGCCACCTTCTCCCTCGAAAGAAAGCTCGAACATTGTTCCAAAAAACTTTCCTGAAACTAAAAAACCGCAAGCTATCAGTCCTCACAACGCTGATAAACAAGAGCAAATCGCAGATAATTTAAATGAAAAGGAAAAAACTGCCTTTATCAACAACAAGACTCCATTGGAAAAGCCATTTAATTTAGAGGCAGAAATATGTAAGTTGAAAATATCCATCCCCCTCTCAGAAATTGCCAAACACAATGTATATAGGCAACAAATTGAAAGGTCACTTCAAATTCCAAAAAACAAGGACGATGTAAATGTTTTGGATGATTCCCCTGAACTGCTGTTTGGACCAAAAGTCAATGGAAAATCAACACATGGACCTATCCCACCCTTTTATGTCAGTTTGCATATACATGACAAAGTTTTGCACAATGCTATGTTTGACTCAGGGGCATCGCACAATCTAATGCCCAAAGCAGTTATGGAAAAACTGAACCTTGACGTTACAAGACCTTACAAAGACTTGTACTCATTTGACTCAAGTCAAGTGAAATGTCTAGGCCTCATCAAAGACTTGTGTGTCTCCTTAGTTCAATATCCAAATAAGACCATCCTCATGGATGTAGTGGTTGCCGACATTCCACCAAAGTACGGTATGCTCCTATCAAGATCATGGGGAGCAAAGCTTCAAGGATCCCTTCAATTAGACCTTTCCTACGCTACTATTTCAGTCTTTGGGCAACCAAAGAGACTGTACAGGGAAACGCTGATGAAATATGTGGTTAGTAGTGAGAGAAAGCCTGAAAATTTTCCCATTTATTCAATCCATTCTGATATGGATTCCTTTATTTTGTTTAATGATGATACAAATTCTCCAACTGATAATGAGCCCTTGGCTCTGGAACAACAAGCACACATCAATGAAGAATCAGTTGCACACACTAGTGAAACTGTCACAACAGTTAACACAACCAGCATGTTAGAAGAACATCCCCAAATAGAAATTGTAAATCTGCCCAATCCTAAATTAGCTGAAACTCTTAGTACAAACCACAAGCAAGAAATCACTTGGTATTTAGAGTTTGATGGCTCTGTTAACAAGTTGGGAGCAGGGGCAGGTGTCTGGATTCACAATACATATAACAACCATGCAGAAGGTCATGCCTATAGACTGAATTTTAAATGCACAAATAACATGGCAGAATATGAGGCTCTGCTACTAGGCCTTAAACTGCTCAAAGCTCTAGGAGCTACAAAAGTATCTATTTTAGGAGACTCTGATTTAATCATACAACAAATGAAAGGTAATTTTGTTACCAATGACAATAGAATGAGAGCCTATAGGACTGCTGCCACTAATATACTCAATGCATTCACTGAATTCAAGCTGGCCAAAATTTCAAGAGAACATAACATTCATGCACACAGCCTAGCCACCTTTGCTAGTACATGCAAGCTTCCTTTTGACCCAAACCATCACTTCACAGCTGAAATAAAACATAGGCCCGCTGTCCCGAATAACATCAAAGATTGGCAAGTATTCGAAAATGATGCCCAGATTAATAATTTCCTTACCCTTGAGCATGAGTTTTCAAATATTAACATTGACTTGGATGCTATGACAGATTCAGAACAACAAACAAATGAATATCAGCAAGCTATAACAGCTGCAACAGCCAAGCAAATCCTGAACCCGACTGTTTTTGACAAAGAAAACATAGAACAACTGAAACAAATGCATTTGGAAGACATCGCCAAAGCAGAGGCAGAGATCATTGACTTAAAGGATAACTTTCTGCCTGCTGGCCTAACCCCATTAGAAGACATGTTCGATGCTAATGACGTTCCTAGAAAGCCAAAATTGCAACCCATTAACACTGATATAGAAGAACACAACATTGGGACGACAGAAAATCCAAAAATGATCCAACTGTCCAAAAATTTGCCACCCGATCAAAAGCCCAAATACATTGACTTGTTCAAAGAGTTCCAAGACGTATTTGCTTGGAGCTATGAGGATTTGAAATCCTATGACACCTCGGTGATCCAACACACAATCCCCTTAAAACCAAACCAGAAACCCTTCAAGCAGAAACTTAGAAGAATCAACCCTATGCTTCTTCCCCCAATTGAGAAGGAAGTAAAGAGGATGTTTGAAGCAGACATCATAGCACCCATCAGATTTTCTGAGTGGGTATCCAATCTTGTTCGTACACGAAAAAAGACAGGTGAAATCAGACTTTGTGTAGATCTCAGAAATTTAAACCAAGTCTCCCTAAAAGACCATTACCCTTTACCTAAAATGGACCACATCTTGCAGAGAGTAGTGGGGTCATCTAGAATCTCTTTGCTAGATGGTTTTTCAGGTTTCAACCAAATACTTGTTCACCCGGATGACCAGGAAAAAATTGCTTTTACCACACCGTGGGGAACATTCAAGTATGTAAAGATGCCATTCAGACTTAAAAACGCTGGTGCTACTTTTCAACGAGCAATGGATATTGCATTTGCCAAAGAAATACATGACTTCCTAGTTGTCTATCTTGATGACTTGAACCCATTTTCCAAATCTGATGAAGAGCACCTCAAGCATCTTAGCCAAATTTTCATGACATGTAGGAAATATGGCATTTCCTTGAATCCCAAGAAGTCCCTATTTGGCCTAGAAGAAGGCAAGTTACTTGGCCACATTATATCAAAAGATGGGATTAGAATTGACCCTGAAAGAATCCAAGCCATCCTACAAATTCCATATCCAAGAAACATAAAAGAGCTGCAAGCATTCCTTGGAAAGATTAACTTCCTAAGAAGATTTATTCCAAATCTAGCTGAACAAATACGATTGTTAAGCAACATGTTAAAGAAGGATGCCAAGGTAAGATGGTCCCTGGAAACCAAGCAAGCATTTGAAAGTATCAAAGCTGCATTAACCCAAACCCCTGTACTCACCAGCCCACAGTTTGAGAAAGATTTTATCATATTTTTGTTTGCATATGATCACACAATAGCCGCTGTCCTTTTGCAAAAGGATGAACAAGGAGCTGAAAAGCCAATCGCTTTCTTCAGTTGAGCCTTAAGAGACACCCCTTTGAAGTACCCAATAATGGAAAAGCAGGCCTACGCACTTGTTAAGGCCATCAAGGATTTCGGAGTGTACATTTTATGTTCACATGTGATTGCCTATGTCCCACACGCTGCTATAAAAGACATAGTGACCCAAGAGGGATTAGAAGGCAAAAGAGGCAAGTGGATTGCAAGCATCCTTGAGTATGACATAGAAATAAAACCAACCAAGCTGATAAAGGGACAAGCTTTAGCTAAACTGATGTCCGAAACAAATTTTCAAGTCTTAGACATTAACCAACTGGACAAGGAATCGGAGTTGGCGACTCCACAGATCAGTGAAATATTTCTGCAATGCCCTTGGTACACTGATATTTGCTTTGTATTGTTAAACCTATGTGCTCCCCCAGGATTGTCCAGGACCAAGAAAAGATTTTTGAAAATGAAAGCTTTAAAGTTTTGTGTTATAGATGGTGCATTATTTTGGAGAAATCATGAAGGTATATTACTTAATTGTTTAACCATGAATGAAACTAACAATGTCATGAAAGAATTCCATGCAGGTGACTGTGGAGGACATCTATATTGGAAGTCCACCGCTGATAAAATTCTAAGGGCTGGTTTCTATTGGCCCTCTCTTTTTGCAGATGTAAAAAAGTTTTCCATGTCATGTCACAAGTGCCAAATATTTGAGGGCAAGAGAAAGCTGTTACCCCTGCCCCTTAAACCTATCTCAACAGAAAAACCTTTTCAACAATGGGGTCTTAACTTCATTGGAGAAATCTATCCCTCTTCCTCAAGCCAGCACAAATGGATCCTAACAGCCACTGACTATTTCACCAAGTGGGTTGAAGCCATTCCCTGCAGACAAGCCAATGACACCATCATTATCCAATTCCTTGAGTGCAATATCCTTTCTAGATTTGGCTGCCCTGAGAAAATCATCACTGACAATGCCGTTGCCTTTAAGTCCAAAAAGATGATCAATTTCTGCCACAGATTTCATATTACCTTGGGCCACTCTACAGCCTATTACCCGCAAGGTAATGGCTTGGCCGAAACATCTAACAAAAGCCTCATCAACATCATAAAGAAAGTGCTGGAAGAGAACAAGAAGAACTGGCACAAAAAGATGGTGAACGCCCTATGGGTAGACAGACTCTCGAGCAAGAGATCCATTGGGATGAGCCCTTATGAGCTAGTATATGGCATGGAGGCAAGATTTCCTTCATCCCTGGGCATTCCTACTATCAAACTGTTACAGGAAATTCAGGCTGAACCAAATGACATTGAAAGAAGAATCAATCAGACCATTCATCTTCAGCGAACCAGAGAACAAGCTTATGACAGAACTCAAATTTTGCAAGAAAAGCTTAAAAAGATGTTCGATAGAAGAGCTAAGGCTGAGGATTTCAATGTTGGTGACAAAGTTCTGAGGTGGGACTCAAGAAGAGAAGACAAGGGAAAACATGCAAAGTTTGATTTTTTATGGAAAGGACCATTGGTTATTTCTGCTGTTCAGGGAAATAACACTTATTTTCTCAAATCTATAGAGGACAACACTGCTGAAGAAGGCCCTGTCAATGGCCGTATGCTAAAACATTACCATGACCCCTTTTAAGGGACACAATGCAGTTTTGTATATATCTTTGTACAGTCTTATTTGTATATATCAGCACTTTGTATTTATTTTTGTATAAGCAGGCCGATTGTTTAAGGAAAAGTAGTAAATTTGTGAAAGACACAGTTTTAAAAGCTCTGTCTCTACACCAATTTCAGCAAAACAGCAAGAGGAAAACTGTCACATTACAAACAATTCATGGTAGAAAAGAATTATTTGCAATCATTGTGCATAATTATCAAGCACGCAGAAGAAAGCAGGCGATGCTGCACAGTTCACAGTAATTCAGTTGAGGAGGAGGTTGTTCATAGTTCAAAGTTTTACATTTTTAGCAGCCAGAACAAATGTTTCCAGTCTACAGCAACCATAGAAGATCAAGGCAGTCTGACCTGCTGTTCTTGACTTTTCACAAGGAAAATCCATCCCCAAGTGGAGCCACTGTTAGCCTCCTGTTGCAACAGGATTTCATCTTTCATGATTGACATT
The DNA here is from genome assembly GCA_031772625.1 of Pinus tabuliformis. NCBI lineage: Eukaryota > Viridiplantae > Streptophyta > Pinopsida > Pinales > Pinaceae > Pinus > Pinus tabuliformis. Next base: position 1,104,641,060 of record CM062811.1, read on the forward strand.
TTTACATGCCAAATATGTCATACTTTGCAGGCTGCAGTTTTCCATATTTCCACAAAATGCCATGAAGTGTGCCAGTCCAAATGGCACTGCTGTTTTCCAATTTTGAGGGGTTGTTCCAGTTTTGAAGAGTTTTCATTTAAGGGAGGTCCAAACAGTCTAACCTTGGTCTCCCTAGGTTTCAATTTCCTGTTTTAGAATATAGAGAATGCATCTATCCAAACAGTTTAATCTTGGCAGATTTGTAGATAGGTAGAGAATCAAAGGGACCCAACTGCTTAATTTGGGCCTTGGCAGAAATAAGTGTAGATTTAGATAGGAAACATTCAAAAAGAAAAAATTGTAAAGCTGGGTCTACAAGTCTAAGTGCACCCAAATCAAAAGAAGAAAAAATGTTAGGTGAGTAGGCTGGGTAGGTAGCTGTGAGGTTGCAGAATGATGATTTATGATCAATTTTGTGTTACAAAGTGTTTTATCTCTTCAGATCACAGTTGCAGACGGTTTTTCATCTGAAGGAGCTCAAGCTGGACATCACTAAATTCCCCTTCTTCTAAATTCCCCAAGTCAATTACTAATTTCCCAAAGAGGTCAAGATCTGCTTGATTCCTCTTAGTTTCATCATTTTCCATGTCATTTGTCCTGGTGAAGATCTGCTTCACTCAAGGATTCTTTATTTCTCATCTATAAGTCACTTTTCCCTCGAGGATTAGCCTAAGGTCTCTTACCTTAGCGCCTGCTTATCATCACCATATTAACCACTAACTCTACTATATAACTCCCTATCAGTTTTCCCCTTCCCCTACTAAAACTATGTATATAAAACTCCCCTATGTAACTATCCCCTCCCTGGCAATATAGCCATATTTCTTCTAAGTCAGGGAAAAAATGGTCCATCAGGGGTTGTTTTTAACCCATCCGTGTCATAGCAGGAGTTAGATGACACCTGGTCATGCTAACAACCTCTCTCCTAGCCCTAAAAACCCCCAAAAAACCAACATTTCCGCCCTTATCCTAAGTTTTTGTGCATAAATCGTTAAAACCCCGCTCATAAACCCTCAAAAAACCCATGTTTTACCCCTTATGCTAAAGTCCCGAGCACAAATACATTAACCCGCCCGTTTATAACCCCATAACCCACACAAATCATAGTTTTATACCCCCACCGCGCCGTATTAAAACTGGAATATTCCATGAATATTCCCGCCCCTTATCCCTCCGTCGCCTCGTCCTCCCCGCCAACCGTTAGATCGCCCGCCCCACAGATCTACGGTGGGCGGGCCTTCCTGTCCCCCGACGCGCCCGAAGGTTAGCGTCCGGGAGATGGGCGGTATTGCCGCCGTACTCCCGCCACGCGTCACCTCCTGGGCTGTGGCGGAGCCCCCTCCCCCGAAACCACCTTTGTCCAAAGGCGGTGCGCCCAGAAACCACTTACCGCCCTCCCCCTGTGACGTAAGCCCCACGTCACCTGCTGCATCATCCGCCTGCGTGGCCTCCTGCCACTGTACCGCTGAGTCACCCTGCCACGTGTCCTGCCACCGTGTCCCCTGCCATACTGCCACGTCACCTCCGTACGTGATGACGTCATCATGCTGACATCATCGCTGACGTCATCCACCGTACGAAGTCCGTCATGCTGACGTCATCAGCAATTTTAGCGCGAAGGGCGAAAATCGCACTCCGAAGCCCCGGAATCAGTTTCTGAGCCAGTTTTTGATGCGCCATTTGCGCCTAGCGCAAATTGCGCATCGCTGGATAAAATGGGCCTGAATGGGGAATCTTTAGGGAATCTTTTCATCACGCAGCCCCCAGCGGCCATTAATTTGTGATTAGACCCACAGAGGCCGAACAACGGCCATTAATTTGTGATTAGACCCACAGCAGAGGAGAAAAGCGACCCAATTCATTTGTCAAAGAGTATCAGATGGAGAAGAAGAGCCAAAGAGTATCAGCCAAGATTTTTTAGGGGCTCGAAGCACCTGAACATTGATGAGCCCCCCAAAAAGTCAAATCAAGAGGCGTAAGCCCATCCTTGCCCTCAAATCACAGTTAAAGCTTTAAATGCAGACAGACAGCAAAGAAGCAGAAACCCATACACATTTATTTCAGAAAACACTGCACCAAGCCACCGAGGACAACATCATTTATTCAGTTTTGATACAGCAGCCCTCAGCGCAGCCCGAGATATTTTTATGCATTTATTTCTGGATAGGATTAGGTTAAAGTAATCATCTTTCTTTCAGACCTGTTTATGTCAAGTTGTAATAAAAGCAGTTGTAGAGAGTTTTTTCCCTATATATACCGCTCTCTACATTGTTTCAAGCGGTTGGACAATTGAGAATTTTCACTAGAGACTCGCATTGTATACCTGAGTTTTTTCTATAACCAAAGATTGTTGAAAGCTTGGAGAGAAAACTGCCTGTTGTAAATGAATGTTTTGAAGAAATGAAGATGGAATTCTTGTGCTGCAGCCTGAAACAATAAGTGCATCTTACCTCTGTTTTATTGTTTACCACTATCTAAATAGCAGAAAGGAAGAATAGTTTAGAATTTGTTTAAATACACTCTATGCTCAATTTCTGTTGTTTCTTTACGTTTTCCTCTGAATGAATCGGTCATGAATATGAATTCCTTCTGGCTCATATTTACCCCGATTCACCTGTGTTTGCCAATTATCTAGGGATTCTTAAATGCCCCTAGGTAGAGCTATGTTACCTCCATTTGTTAAGCTAATTGAGAGATTCTTAACTGCCTCTCATTACTTAGCATTCACTCCATCATTTAAACCTGAAACATTGTTTCACGCGCAGCTATCTTGCTCCACCTTCCCTTATTATGACCAAGGGAATGCACCAGCAGTCCTCATCCTCGACTCCACGCCCAATGGTTTGAAACCCTCATACTATGCTCTGCCTCTCTACCTGAAACATCAATTTTCCCACCAAAAACAAAAACAAAAAACCCTCTTAACTCAATACCTAGCCTAAAATCCTTCTCAACAAAGCTAAATCAGAAAGAGAGAGCCCTCTCTGATTGCAGGTGGGCTAGAACCTGCAATCCAAAGTTGTTTTGTGGTTACCTCGGCCGTATCATTTTTCGGAGCTTAAGGACAACCTGAGTGATAACACAAAGCCAAGATTTAAATACCAATAAAGAAATGCAAAAGACCAAGAGTAATCATCTCAAAGGTCTCAAAAAATCTCTTCAGTCTAAGAACTTGAACAATGTTATTATTGATTATAACCAAATTTTCAACATAGATAGCAATAGCCAAAGTATCACCATTAATGTGTAATACATAAATACTATGGTTGGATTCACATTATTTGAACCAAATATTGAGAAAACATTATGAATGTTTGGATCAATCAAGTAACCATTCTAAAAGTTTGGACCAATCAAGGGTTTATTTTAGCATTCATTTGGGGTATCTTTGTTGATTTTTCAAGTGAAGAATATTTCTGAAAATTGATAATTACTTCTAATGATGTTGTTCTTCTTTTGATTTTTCCAATATGTCATTAAGAAACTACACTTCGGAAATTCAAACATATAAAAACAGTAGGACACTAGAGATCATGTTCTTTTTTGTAATTATGGTCGGTCTTCATAATTTATATTTAAGTCATTATGAATTTGTAAAGCATATTTTAAATGATAAGAGTCAAAAGAAAATTATTTTATGTGAAGTCCCATTTGGACTTTCAAAAGAAAGAAATTTGAAATTGGTATTTTTGGTTCCAAAATTTGTGCTGCCCTCCTCCTAGTCAATTCAGCGTTCTCGAATTCTCTAATCAACTCCATGAGATCAATTCGACCTCCTAAAATTCTTAGGTCGGCTCCAAAAAGGGACACATCTATTCAAACAAGGGAAAAACTATATAAAGGGCCAATTCACTCCTCCATCCAGCAAAGAAGTAGTTCGTGTCTCCTAAGGTATATTCATAAGGTCTGAGGTAGCGATTTTAGGTCTTATATATATATCTTTTGAGGCAACATATGTATATCTTTTGAGGCATGCAAAGAGATGGTTTGAGGCAGCAAAGAAATCCTATTCTGAGGTTGGAGAAGGGATGATCTAAGGTAGAAAAGAAATGAATTTTGAGGCATTGAAATTGTCCATCTTCTATGGCTGTGAAGAAGCAAGAACAAAGCATGTTTCCATGGCTAGAGTGACTTGACTAGGAGGATGGAACTTAGACTAGGTTTGACCTAGTTAATGTCTTAGATGTGTCTATGTTGAATTGAATATTTCTTTATTGGAAAAGGTTGTTGGATTTTCCCCATGAGGGTTTTCCCAGTGTAATTATCTGTATTATTTGTGTGGGTTGTCTCTTAATGGTTAATGGTATATGGTTGATATCTTTCTATGTAATTATTAAATGATTTGATATTAATAAGAATGTGAAAAGATAACAAATAATTATCGGTTTGAAAGACCATGTAAAAATAAAAATGGTATTATAGCTAAGGTCGAAAGAGTAGCCGAGAAGAAAATTTCTTCTATCTTCTATCCTAGTTCTGAGAACTAAATTGTGGTCCATTTTTGTTGAGAAAAATCGAACCTTTTTATTCCATGGAATGTCAACCCTAAGTTCCAAATCGTCTCTAATTGAATTGATTCAAAATATGTATGATAGTCTGAAATTTAACCTTAGTAGGCCTCAGAAAGCCCTAAAACCTCAAGATCCGAAATTTCAAAGATTGTTGTAGCCTCAAGTAGAACAAGAATGCCTCATAAGGCAACAAAATTATTCTCAAATGTCTACACATAATTTATAGTCAATAGAAGGGATATGACTAAGGATCGAAAGAAGCCCTAGTCTAAAATCCTAGGTAGGCCAAATCTAAATTGCAGAGGTTTAAGAATCATTGCAGAAGGAGCCTACCTCAAGAAGATTTGAGATCATCTGGATAATTGAGATCATATATATATATATATATATATATATATATATATATATATAGATATATATATTACCAAGAGCCTCAGTTGGTCTAGATCAAAACCTTATAAGGAAGCTTTGATGAGTTATCTCAAAAGGATCGAACTCTTGATTTAAGATCAATTATCAAATTATTCTTTGAAATTATTTTTTAAGTCTTAAATCATATACTTGTTCTCAAGTAGAAGTAATGGGAGCAAGTATTTTGATTCTTTCATAACTCGAATAGAGACAATGTTATGAAACCAGCTCAAGAAAAGATAGAAAAGATAGATCAACGCCTTAGAATTCAGCCTCTTCGAGGGGGCAACCTCCTTTACATTACATAAATGAACAATTCTTGGATGATTCAAATGACAAAACCTCCTTTCTATATATAGGAGTCTAAGGAGTCACAATATAATCCAGCTGACCTAATAATAATAATATAAAGCCACAAAAATAACAATAGAGGGATTCTATGGGGCACAGTAATAACAATATGGGGGCAATAGGGCACAACAATATTAATAAGGGGTATAACTACAATAGTAATGGGGTAATCACTAGTATTATAGGGACCCAACATGCCCCTCTCCTTCAAAAAAGTGTTGTCCTCAACGCTTGAGTAGTTCTGGATACTTCTGCATAAAATTCTCATCCTCCCATGTGGAATCTTCAACGGATAAGTTCTTCCACTTGATAAGATACTCTGAAATTGATCGATTTCGTAGCTGTCGAGTTCTTGTTTCTGTGACTGCTTCCGGTTCCAATATAATTTTTCCTTCCTCGTCAAGTTCTGGCAATATTGTTTGAACTGGGAGCTTGTCGCCTATAACCTTCTTTAAACATGAAACATGGAAAACTGGGTGCAATCGAGAAGCTGCAGGAAGCTCCAATTTGTATGCCATAGTACCAATCTTTTGCAACACCTTGTACGGACCATAATACTTTGGTGATAATTTATTATCCTTCTTAGCTTGCTTGAGGGACATTTGCTTATATGGTTGTAGCCGTAGGAATACCCAATCACCTACATCAAAACTTCTTTCACTGCGATGTTGATCTGCCTGTTGTTTCATTCTATTCTGTGCCAACACGAGGTTATCCTTTAAGAGTTGGAGGACTTGTTGTTGATGTTCGATGTGATGTTCCACTGCCTAAACCTTAGAATTTTCTCTTAAATATGATGTGATGGATGGTGGTTGATACCCATAAAGTGCCATAAATGGGGTCATAGTGTTATACCACCATTCAGCCAGAGGCAACCATTTGACCCATTGTGTCTGTTTATCAGATACAAAGCAACGAAGATATCCTTCCAAACATTTGTTTACTATCTCAGTTTGCCCATCAGATTGAGGATGATAAGATGAGCTATGAGCTAACTGAGTACCAAGACAAGAAAATAATTTTGTCCAAAAATTTCCAGTGAAAATGGGATCTCTGTCACTTACAATAATCTTTGGGTTTCCATGTAGCTTTTGAATTGTTTCCATAAATGCAGTAGAAACTGTACTGGCTTTAAATGGATGTGATAATGCACAAAAGTGTGCATACTTGGTAAGTCTGTCAACTACCACCATGATGACACTCTTTCCCTCAGACTTGGGTAAACCTGTGATAAAATCCATTGAAACCTCCTCCCAACGTTGGCTTGGAATGGATAAAGGTTGTAATAGACCCGGTGTCTTAATTGTTTCAACTTTATTTTGTTGGCAAACCAAACATTCTGCCACAAACTTTTGAATATCTGATTTAAGGCCATCCCAAAAAAATTCCTTCTTAACCCTGTGGTAAGTTTTTAAAAATCCTGAGTGCCCTCCTAAGGGAGAAGTGTGCAATTCCATAAGAATCTTTTGTTTTAGCTGGGAATTCTTACAGAGGTATAAGCGATCTTTGTACCATAACGAATCATTTTTCCAGCTAAATGTATCAGAAGTACTGGAATCTTGTTGTAACTTTCGAATAAGTGCCCACACTTCTTCGTCATTCTTCCATTCCTCCCTTGCTTCATTTATCCAATCTGGTTGGATAATAGAAATGGCGCACAACAATGCTTCCACATCCTCATCCTTTCTTGAGAGTGCATCTGCCACCACATTTTGCTTCCCTTTTTTGTAGATGATTTCAAAGTCATAACCCAACATCTTTGTGACCCACTTTTGTTGCTCTTCAGAGGATAATCTTTGTTCTAAAAAGTATTTAAGGCTATCATGATCCGTTTTTACCTTGAAGTGTCTTCCCATTAGGTAGGGTCGCCATTTCTTAAGTGCATGGAGTATTGCCAACATTTCCTTCTCATAAATAGCTTTGCTTAAAAACTTTCCCTTGATTGGACGACTTTCAAAAGCAATGGGTCTTTCATCTTGCATTAGAACAACACCAATTCCATTTCCTGAAGCATCACATTCCACAATAAAGGTTTTTGTGAAGTCCGGTGTAGCTAAGACCGGTGCTTGGCACATTGCCTCTTTAAGATGTTCAAAGGCCTTTGTTGCTTCCGGAGTCCATGAAAATGCATCTTTCTTCAATAATGTTGTTAGAGGTGCTGCTATTCTCCCATAATTCTTAACAAACTTGCGATAATACCCTGTCAACCTGAGAAATCCTCGCAGATGCTTTATGGATGTGGGGATTTTCCATTCCTTAATGGCTTTAATTTTGCTAGGGTCTACCTTAACTCCTTCATGAGATACAATATGACCCAGATATTCCACCTCCTGGACTCCAAAGAAACATTTGGATCTTTTTGCATATAATTGTTTCTCCTCCAATAGTTGTAGCACCCTGTCAACATGTTCAACATGATCCTTCCAAGACTTGCTGTAGATTAGTATATCATCAAAAAATACTAACACAAATTTTCTAAGGAATGGTTTGAAAATTGAATTCATCAAACCTTGAAATGTTGAAGGTGCATTGGTAAGGCCAAAAGGCATGACCAAAAATTCATAATGACCCTCATGAGTTCTAAATGTTGTTTTCGGAATGTCTTCAATCTTCATTCTGATTTGATGATATCCTGAACGAAGATCCAACTTGGTGAAGTAAATTGATCCATGCAATTCATCCAGTAATTCATCAATGACAGGAATGGGGAACTTATCTTTAATAGTGAGCTTGTTGAGCTCCCTATAATCCGGACACATGCGCCATGATCCATCCTTCTTGTGCACCAATACTACTGGAGCAGAGAAAGAACTTTGACTCGGTTGAATTATACCAGCCTCTAGCATTTCTGCAACCATACGTTCAATTTCACTCTTTTGGACATAGGGATATCTGTACGGCCTGATGTTTGGAGGAACACTTCCTGGAATCAGATGAATAGCATGATCATGATCACGCATAGGTGGGAGACCTTTGGGAGTCTCAAATACCTTGGAATGATTGTCCAGGACTTTTTGGAGATCTGGAGAAATAGATGATTCCAATGTGGAAACATCTAGCGAACATAATTGTGCAATTACACCTCTTTGCTCCTTTTTTAGAAGCTTTGTCATACCATTAGAGCTGATTATCTTTCCTGGTTTCCCTGCAATACCCCTTAATTCAACTTCCTTTCCTTCCGTAGAAAATTTGATGAAAAGTTCTTGAAAATTAAAAGCTATTGTACCCAAGGATTGTAGCCATTGGACTCCTAGTACAACATCAACACCTCCCATTGGAATGGAAAGCATTGGGCTAGTCAATACATATTCTCCCATGGATAGCTTGATATTATGGCACTTTCCAGAGCAATTTATTGTTCCTCCATTTGCAATCATCACTTGACACTCTGGTGCTGGATATAGGAAGCAATTCAATTCTTTTGCTACCTTACAATGAATAAAATTGTGGGTGCTTCCTGAATCAATCAACACTATTACCTTTTTCTTCTTGATTTGTCCTTCTATCTTGATGGTTTGAGGAGTGGTAATTCCCGCCAATGCATTACAAGATATGGTCGGATTTATTTTTTCTTCATCTAGGCTTTGTTCTTGGAGTATATTTGACCTTTCTTGCTCCTTTTCTTCTTCCTCTTCACAATCTATGTAGAATAATTTCTTCTCAGCACACTTATGACCTTTAGTGTATTTGCTATCACAACTGTAACAAAGCCCTTTTGCTCTTTTTTCTTCCAATTTTTGTGGTGTCAACCTTATAGGTTGTGGAAGACTAGGGGCAACAACACTTCCATCTTTATAGTTGTGAGTGGTATGCTTCCTGGTTGCCATAATTTTGCTTTCCATTTTTCTTGCTAACCTACCTTCTCTAATGAATCAGGTTCCCAAAGGCGAACATCATGTTGGATATTATCCTTTAAAGACCCTATGAACACATCAATCCTATGCTCCTCTGGAATATCTTTTACCCTTATGTTCAATTTTTGGAACTCCTCAATGTGCTCCATTATTGAACCCTTTTGTTTGAGACTTATCAATTGGCTAAAAAAAGTTTTGCCTTTTGTATCCTCATAATGTGCTATCAATTCTTCCGTAAAAATTGCCCAAGTGATAAATTGTTTACGAGAGCAAAGCCATTGATACCATACAAACTGATTTGGTTCCAAATATAAAGTTTCCATACGTACCTTTTGTGTGTTTTGCACATTATTGAGATCGAAGAATTGCTCCATCTGTAATATCCATGTGGCGGGATCCTTGCCATCAAACTTCCTCATATCGATTTTTGGAATATGGTGGGTCTTCGATCCAACATTAGAGTCTATGGAATCATGATTAACATTTCTTTTGTTCACATCATGAGTTTCCTTTACAACCTTTTCACCATTAGTAAGTATTTCTTGTAGAAAATTAGTCAAATCTGTCTTCAAATCTGCCATGTCTGTCTTCAAATATGTCTTCAAATCTGCCATTACTCTCTTCAAATCTGTCTTCAAATCATCCATCTTAGCTTCCATGCCCTTTATCTTAGATTCCACACCATTTATCTTAGCTTCTGTTAGTTTTTGTGAGCGTGACATTTGTTGCACTTGTTCTTGTAATTTTGATATATCATGTAGCATTTCTTCCTCTTCTTCATGAGTCATGCTAGAGCTTTCAGGTTCCTTACTAGGTGTTTGCATTTTCTTCCTCGGGGCATCAGTTACCGATAATAATGCTTTACTATGCCCTTTGAATTCCTTCAAACCAAGCTTACGCAAAAATTAAAAAAAAAAAAACTACACACCTTTTTTCACTTTGTAGAAGCCTGATATTGAATCTGATGTATCTCTGTAATTTCAGATCATCCACTTCTGAAATTGTGACTTGTAGTAGCCTTTTTCGTCCTCTTTCCAATGCCACAAGTCTGACCCAAATTGGATTCTCCAAGGAAGAGTTATGCAAAATCTCCCACAGTGACTTGATTATAGACTAGTTCAGTAGAGCGAACTTGTACGATGTGCCACGAGTCACTGTTTCGACCTTTGGATCTGAAAAATGCATACAAGAAACTAAAATCCATCCTCTTTCTATACCTTCTTACGAAATTTCAATTCGATGCCCAGAGAGAAAGTTATGACGATTTTCCCCAGGTCACCTGTTCGGAATGTAATTCAAGAGTCTGCAAAAAGACCAACTTCCTCAGATCATATCTCCACAAATATAGCACGAAAAGCTCTGAAATTCGGACCCGAGGTTTAGCGTGATTTCTTCTCAAATGGGTTTTTTTTTCTTCTAAAACGTCACAAAAAAAATGTTATAGCGAAAATGCCACGATGACCTGTTTGGAGCAGCGAAACCCTAGAAGCCAAAGCTCTGATACCAAATGTTATGAAACCAGCTCAAGAAAAGATAGAAAAGATAGATCAACGCCTTAGAATTCAGCCTCTTTGAGGGGGCAACCTCCTTTACATTACATAAATGAGCAATTCTTGGATGATTCAAATGACAAAACCTCCTTTCTATATATAGGAGTCTAAGGAGTCACAATATAATCCAGCTGACCTAACAATAATAATATAAAGCCACAAAAATAACAATAGAGGGATTCTATGGGGCACAGTAATAACAATATGGGGGCAATAGGGGCACAAAAATATTAATAAGGGGTATAACTACAATAGTAATGGCGTAATCACTATTATTATAGGGACCCAACAGACTAAGTGTCATCTCAGGGATCATATCCTAGCATCTGAGCTTTCTTGCACAATGATAAATGACCAAATTGAAGAGCAACCTGAATTATCATAAGGATTAAAATTTTGATCTTAGAGTTTGTGATTGAAGAACAATTCTTTTGAAGGAGTATATGTCATATACATAAAAGAAGTATGAAATTCTTTGTCGAAAGTGTTGGAAAAATCAAAGATATTATATTAGGGTTTGATTCTTCGATCTTGATAATTACTTATGAGTTTGTTGGCTTCTTTTACTCCTTTATTATCTTACCTTTCATCAAGAAATTATACATACATGAAGATCACAAAACAAGAGACACAAGATATAGGCACATGTTAGAGCAAAACCCCCCTTAAGGGGAAAACCCTGTTAGAGTAATTCTTCCTTTCAGTAGTATTCTTTGAGACTCTTCACCCTATACCAAGGCCAGACTTTCCCTCCATACCGTGTCAGACTCTAAGATCTTCGACCTCCATTTCCAGCAACTTCGATTATGCAACATATCCCAACAACAAAAAAACCTTAGGATACTTCGATCTCCTAAACCAGATCACGAAACAGGGAGAGAGAGGCACCAAAACTTTTATTTTACTCTTCTCTAGAGATTCCCCAAACTCGAACTTCATTTCTCCTTCCGGTAGTGGACTTCGCATTCCTGGCACTTCCCGGCACATCCCATAAGATATCGAATTTCTTGTGAGTGATACTCCCAAATGACTTCGACTTCCTTCTTTATATAGCCTTCTAGTGGGTTGAATAAGGGTATCTAGGCCGACTTGATCTTCCTTAGTCTGACATGATGTGGATGACACATAATTCATATTTTGCTTGATACAAAACCTTGTTACATGATCCGAAAGCCCAAGAAGGGTCTCTTAGAATGTACAATAAATCTATAGACCCAGAATAAATCCTAGAAGTCCTCAATAAGGACTTTTAGCTAAAACATGGTGATCCGAGCATGAAATTGATGCTTTAATGAGTCACAATAATAATAATAATAATTATTTTCTTTATTCTTTTTCCAAGTACATTATTGAAGACCGAACATAGTTACTTTTTCCAACACTCCCTCTTAACTAGGGAGGCATTCATAGTGTAAAAATACAATGGAAGATCTCAAACTATATGAAAACATGAAGAATCTTTAGGCACTGCAATGCCATGGACTAGATTCCTAACTAGGGAAATCTATCCAACCAGTCACTCAACAATTTAGGTACCGCAATGCCATGGACTAGATTCCTGACCAAGGAAATCTATCCAACCAGTCACTTAACAATTTAGGCACCACAATGTCATGGACTAGATTCCTGACCAAGGAAATCTATCTAGGTGGTACTAAGGTGGACTCAGGCTTCATCCCCTCTAGGTACCATCAGGTTTACTTGCTAACCACCAACCCAAACATACAGGTGTGTATCCAAAGACCGAGCTCAATAAACAACACCACCTTTCCAATTATGGGATTCCTAACATCAACACATAGTGTCGACACGATGTATCCCCAAGCAATGCTTCACTCGTAATGCCTCAAAAAATATATTCCAATCCTTTACCATCAATACAATCACCAATATCTACCAAACCCAGTAGGTTCCTTAGATATTCGAACTTCTTATTAGGAAGAGACTTTGTCAAGATGTTTTACCTTTCCAATTATGGGATTCCTAACATCAACACACAGTGTCGACACGATGTCTCCCCAAGCAATGATTCACTCGTAATGCCTCAAAAAATATCTTCCAATCCTTTACCATCAATACAATAATCAATATCTACCAAACCCAGTAGGTTCCTTAGATATTCAAACTTCTTATTAGGAAGAGACTTTGTCAGGATGTTTTCTACATGTTCGTTTGTCGAAACATATTGTAGCTTCACGATCCCATCTTGCACTAAGTTCCTAATAAAGTGGAACTTATTATTGATATGTTTCATCCTCGAGTGAAACATGAGATCTCCAGACATCTTGATACAACTTTTGTTATCACAGTTAATCATAGTAGGACCCGGAGACTTTTCGAACAAGTCTGTCAGAAGCTTCCTTAACCAAACAACTTATTTCCCTACTTCACATGTAGCCACATATTCTGCCTCGACACTATACAATGAAATGGGATCTTGCTTCCTACTCATCCAAGAGATCATAGCAGCTCCCAAACTAAAGCATCCTCTGGTAGTGCTCCTTCCATCGGTCTCACTGCCACCCCAATCAAAGTCTTTGAAGCCAATCATCTTGACTTCCTTACTATCATACTTTAGGCAGTAATGTATAGTGCCATGAAGATACCTCAATATATGTTTGGAAGCTATCCAATGATCATGATGAGGCTCCAACTATAATTGACTAAGAATGTTCACTTCAAAACATATATTTGGCCTAGTGTTTACCAGATACATCAGGGAACCCACCAATTGTCGATATAAGGTGGGATCCACGATACTCAAGTCGGACCTTCTCAACTTATTGAGATTGGTGACCATAGGAGTAACCATCGTCTTGGACTCCATCATCCCAAATTTTTGTAATAACTTGACGATGTACTTTCCTTGCCCCAAATATATCTCCCCATGTCTCTACCATACTTCTAGACCTACGTAGTAGTGCATTAGTCCTAGATCCTTCATCTCAAATTTCACTGCCAACATCTTCGTGCATTTTTTAATTCTTCATTCTACAACAATGATGAATAGATCATCCACATATAGCAGAATAATGACTGGATCATTATTCATGACCTTGATATATAGATTAAAATCAACAATACTCTTCACGAACCCAATCCTGAGAAGGTATGCATCCATTCTTGCATACCATGCCCTTGGTGCTTCCTTTAAGCTATATAGAGCCTCTTGAGTCTGCAAACATAAGAGTCCCCGCTATTCACTTCAAATCCTTTAGGTGTTTGATGTACACTTCCTCATCAATGGTACCATTTAGAAATGTGGTCTTAACATCCATTTGATGGATATTCCACCCCATTGTAGTAGCCAATGAAATCAACGATCTAATGGTAGTGTACCTAGAAGTAGGTGCAAATGTTTCTTCATAGTCAATGCCTTCCCTTTGAGAGAAAACCCTTGCAATGAACCTTTCCTTGTACTGGTCTATAATTCCATCAATAACATGTTTGATCTTATAAATCCACTTCGATGTGACAACCAATTTGTCACTAGGTCTAGGAATGATTTCCCAAACTCCATTCTTCATGATCAATTAATATTCTTCCTGCATAGCTTTCTTCCAAACCTCTTCATGCTCAACTTCCAGAAATGTAGATGAATTAGCTTCAGTCAACTTTGTCATATATGCAGCATAACCAGAATACCTTTTCGGTTTCTTACTTTCAATGGAGGACCCTTTCGCAGCTTCATGTCCTTTAACATCTTCTAATGTAAATCTCAACCAATATGGCCTTTTCCTTGTGGTTCGGACAACCACTGATTGAATAGGATTAGTTGGTCCTTATTCTTCATCATTTGGAGTAGAGTTCTCATGAACTTCATCTTATTCAAATACATGAACTTCATCATCATCAGAATCAATAGGGATATCTTTTATTTCTTGTAAGCTTGATCCTCATCAAATATGGCATGCCTGCTTACTTCAATGTATCTTCCCTCCTTTATGTAGATTCTATGAGCTTTTGAGGAGAGACTCTAACAAATGAATATTCCCTTGATACTTGTCGAGTCCAACTTCTTTCGCTTATCTTTTGGAACATGGACATATGTTGGACTTCCAAATATGCAGAAATGATCCACGCTTGCCTTCTTTCCTGTAAATACTTCATCGGGTGTAGTATTATCAAGACTCTTATGAGGACTTATATTTTGAACATACACGGCAGTCATTGCTGCTTCACCCCATAAGAACTTCAATAGATCTTGATCAAGGAGCATAGTTCTAATACCTTCTTCAATTAACCAATTATTTCTTTCTTCCAATCCATTCTACTCAGGATAGTAGGGAACAATGAGTTGCCTCTTAATACTTGCATCCTTAAAATATGTAATTAACTCTTTAGAGGTGTATTCCCCACCATTGTTAGACCTTAGAGTCTTTATATTCATGTTGGTTAGGGTTTCCACCTCATCCCTAAACTCCTTGAACTCATCAAATACTTCATCTTTTGTTTTGAGTAGATAGATCCGTGTCTTTCTTGAATGGTCATCGATGAATGTTACATAGTAGTGATGACCTCCAAGTGTCTTGTCAGACATGGGCATGTTAGGAGTTTTATTTGTTATTTTAAGTCCCCTAAATTAAATCATCGGCCGAGGATCGTAATCTTTCAGTCGCACTGCGTTATGATTCAGGTTCCAAAGCTAAGTGAAAAATGATTAATTCCTCCTTTTCATAAGCGCAACAAGCTGAAATGAAGAAACCTATTAAATTCAATCTGTATCCTATTTAAAATTTCAATAATAACTAATTTGTCTTGAGAATACACTAATAAATGAAATAGGAAAACAAATTGATGCAAAGCCATTATGCAAGCTACTTCTAAATTTACGATTCAAGTAATATGGATCATTGTTGGAAAAGAATACCAACCATTACTTAAATAACCTAATTACTGTATAAACTGAACCATAATATCAATCTTGGCTTTACTAAGCATGATGTAAACAAAGGATAAGCTATTGCTTAAATTAAAAGATTCTAATCACCACCTAAGAGAAACTGATCACAAATTATCACAGTTCACCACTCAGAAATCTTCAATAAGGAAATCCTCAATTCAAATGAGACAAATCACTCAGAAAGCTCAACCTTTTAGAATAATGGAAATCATAGTCTAAACAAAAAATTAAAAGAAGTCAAACCAAATTCACACTGAACTCATGCATTCACTACAAAATCAAATTCATACCAAACTCAGTGAAGATAAAAGTAATGCTCAACTAAAATGTCCTCATGCTAGAGAAAACAAGAGAATTCCAATCGAATGAAATCTAATTATTGATCCTAAATACCAGGTCATATGAACTTAATTAATAAACATTCTAATTTTCAAGCATTATAAAAGATCTAAGCACACAACCCTCATTCAATTTTCCACGTTGACTGTATTACGTATTCAATTCAAAAACCCAATCCATGTTCTAAATGAAATCTATTATAACCAAACTCTGGAAACCTTTCATAACTTCAACTTCGACTTCAATGAAATCTTATTCTAATCATGCTAAGTTCCAGAACTATCGAACTCAATTACAAACGATATTGATTTCACTACTCCTAAGCATTCCTCACACAGGCATAACGTTGCAGAACTCGGTCTTGAATAGAAAACAATAGAGCATAAAACCAATTTCGTTGTTAATCTTATGATATGGTAATTAACCCCTATATGTTTCTAGATTAAGGATATTATCAAACATTCTACACTATGAAGTCATACTAAAGAAACCATTCATGCATTAGAAAGCATCACTCAATACAATCCTTGCTGGTCTTTTGATGATTGAGGAACCAGATCTATCGCATTTGGTTTAGATCTATGAAACAGAGTAGATATTTTAAGTACACAATAAAGATAACGATTATGAGATCTAAGTAGTAAATTTCTTAAGCAACATTCACACTTCTAACTATTGATCGAATGTAATTCTTATCATCTATATTAACTATAGAACTTGTTTCCAGGGTGTGGTGGGCCCTTGCCACTCCTAAAGCAAGTTTAAATTAATTCAATATTGTTAAAATCTAAAGAATGTTGGAAATAATACTAAGAGGGGGGTGAATCAATATTATCAAATCAATAATTTTATTTCTCAAACATATTTATATACGCTACTTCAATGAAGTGAACTAGCGTGTACACACAACTGTGATTATAGAAACCAGCGTATATCCAGAGAACTTGTGATTTATACAATTTATCATGTGTTGATCTTAAACCAATACATCAGTAACTTATTAGACAGTGCAGTATAAGCATAATAAAGCATCACACATAAGCAACACACATGAACACCAAGATTTAAGGAGGAAACCCAATGTGGGTGAAAACCACCTATTGTTTTCGTCTCTGTCTTCTTTTAATAATAAGAAAATTTATTTACAATCTTGTACTGGTGCAGACTCCTACCAGTACACATGCCTCTACCTGTAGAAGGTTACAACCTTCTCTCATTCTCCAGATTCTATTGGAAGGGAGATACAACCCCCTAGCTCTTGTACTCGCCAATATCTTTACTAGTACGTAGGTGCCAGCCTATAGAAAACTCCACTCTTCTACCAAGGACCACGTTTCATGAATTTTCAGACTAGATTCTCCTGGCACATATCAAGACATATGAAGACCTTAACTCATCAATAACCCATCAGAAATTTAGAAAATCAAATTTCATCAACCAACATGTAGTTAATTTGAAACAATCAGATCACTGTCACCAGAACACTGTGTTGAACCCAGAAACCTACATCATCATTCAGAACCAGTTGTAACCTCAAAAACCATGCATCAGACTATATGTGCTACTTGGCTGAACCCAAACTGCGTGTATATGCAACTTCTATTAATCAGACCTACATATACCTCCAAAGCTACTGCAAACATAAACTTTTGAATCAATTCTGTACCAACCAACGATATACTGAACATCTACTGTCAACTTACAGAGATTTACATATGCAGCAATAGAGATCACTTATTCTCATTTATACAATCAATCTATCAAATATCAAACTCTTTATTCATTCAATTTTACATTTAGATCTAAGAATACTTCATTGACATACAACAGTAAACCAACCACACTGATCTGATAGATTAGTCATCCCTGAACATCAAGCTTTCTTTTGCATACACTACTTGGAAGAGCTGAACCAGCGTGTATACACACCTTCACCAAAGTGAACCAATGTACAGATCTGCAAATACTTACTTATAACTTCGTTGTAATTCCAGACTTCAGACATACCCAGATCATCACATATAAAGGATAAAATGTGTGTTAGCAATCAGATCTAGCTTATCCATTATTAGATCACATAATGATAAGTCATTATGATCTCGATCCATCATTAGATCTCATCCATCATCAAACACTTAGGTGCATACTTAGTTCAGATCAAGCAAAGCATCAGAAACCCATAACATGCATATTTGCTTTTGATCTAACACTTCATAAGATATTCATTACTTGTACACTTAGCCCTTTGATCTTCTCCTCCTTATATACTTAGATCCTTTGTCAATACCTCGGACCAAAACCACTTAGGACCAATACCTTGGACCAAATACCTAGGGTCAATACCTCGAACCAAATACCTTGGACCAATACCTTGGACCAAAACCTTGGTTTTCCAACATGTACGTGCTTTTCCTCTTGTGGGAGTGTGTGTATATGTATATGCTCTTTTTGTTCTGTGGACCAGCGTGTATATGTTGTTTTGACTAAATGGACCTGTGTATACTTCTTAAACTGCTTTACATCAACCTTTTCCTTTACCTTCTTTATTCTGATCAGTAGACCTTAGTTCCATCTTCCTATTCTTCTGTACCATTGCCCTGTAACCTCTAATGTGAGTTGCCTTTTACCAAAACTGAATTGACTTGTGAGTGAGTTGCCATCAAGGACAACACTTGTATCATAATGCCAAAAATCTCCCCCTTTGAACTTGATGGCAACCATGATGGTGTTGATTTCTGAAAGCTGTAGAAACTATTAGAGATAACAAGAAACACCAAAATTTTCTCCCCCTTTGACATCAAGGGCAAAGGGAAAACCATGATACTCTTCATATCTGAACAGTTGAATATGATCATGCTCCCCCTAGGCACATGTTGAATTCTCTGATTAAACTCCCTCTTTGTGCATGTTTTGATATCATTGTACATGTTGTGATGCACTAACCATCCATGCTCCCCCTAAGCACATGCAGAGTCTGCAAAAATATTTTCCAAAAGAATAACATGACTCTGTAACTCAACTATGTGAGTTTGACCTTCCTATCACTAATGACTCATACATACATCAATCTCCCATTCAAGTGGGGAGATACCAAATTTGACTCATCCACCCAACCAAGTGGGGATATACCAATTGTTTATACATGATAGAAATACAATAAATATTACATCATCCATCCCATTCAAAGTGGGGATACAAATTACATCATTTATCCAATAGGACTCATTCAAATATATGAGAAGTCATATCACACCCTAGAATTTTACATGACTTAAGCAACAAATGGTATAAATATCTGAAGCCATAGGTGGACTCAACAACCATAATGCCAATAATGCAAAATTCGTGTGAAGGCTAATTTTCCCACTAAACCTGTGCTACCTGTGCATTGCTAACAAGTCATTAATCAAGGCATCTTTGTCAATCAGATAAAAATTAATGAACAAAACATATCGTTAGATTGTAATCATCAACATCAGACAAAGCACCCATATCAGAGTCTAACCCACTATTTTTCCTGTCAGAAAAACATATATGCTTCTTCAGCCATAGAAACCTGCGTGTATACGTGACTATACTTCATGAAACCTGTGTATAATAACCTTCCTCTAAAAAACTAGATTTAACAGCAGGATGATGCAGCAATTACTCCTAGCTTTTGTCTGAGATATTCAAATGTTTCTCTGGGCAGTGGTTTAGTGAATATATCAGCAACCTGTTCTTTGGAGGGGACATACTCCAATTTGACCTTTTGTTCAAGCATTTTTTCTCGTAGAAAATGGTACTTGATGGGTATGTGCTTGGTCTTGGAGTGCATGACTGGATTCTTTGAAATACTGATGGCACTTGTATTATCACATAGAATGGAGATGGGTGGATTACATCTGATATGAATGTCTTGCAAAGTTTGCATCATCCGAAGTAGTTGTGTGCAGCAAGATGCAGTAGCCACATATTATGCTTCAGTTGTAGATAAAGCAATTGAACTTTATTTCTTGCTTAACCAAGACACTAACTTGGAACCCATATAGAATGCACCACCACTAGTGCTTTTTCTATCATCAACACTTTGTGCCCAATCTGTATCTGTATATGAATGAAGAGTAAGATCTGCATCTCTAGGATACCATAGTCCAAAGTCCTGATTTCCTTGAAGATATTTGAAAATTATTTTGATTGCCTAAAGGTGTGATTCCTTTGGATTTGCTTGGAATCTTTCAACTATTCCTACTGCATGCATGATGTCAGGTCGAGTACCTATTAGATAAAGCAGACTGCCAATCATGGATCTGTAAGTTGGTTGGTGTATTGCTGTTGATTCATCATTTGAGCTGAGACTGCATCTTGTTACCATTAGAGTACATACAGGTTTAGAATCTTCCATTCCGTACTTTTTCAAGATCTTCTTGAGATATTTGGTTTGTGAAAGAAAAATACCATCTTTAGTTTGCTAAACTTGTAGACCAAGAAAATAGGTAAGTTCACCAAGCAAGGACATTTCAAATTCTTGTTGCATTACTAAAGCAAAATTATGACTCATGGATTCTTCATTTCTACCAAAAATGATATCATCAACATAAACAATAATAATTAGCAATTTATCATTTTCAATCTTTGTATATAAATTGCTATCTGTAGAACCTTTTGTAAAACCTTGTTGGTGTAGATATTTGTCAAGGCAGTAATACCAAGCCCTTAGAGCCTGTTTCAGACCATAGAGAGCCTTTCTAATTCTGCATACAAGTTTTGCATCATTTCCAAGAATGAATCCTTCTGGCTATTCAATATGTTGTTCAATATAAACTTCTTCTTCTAAATCTCCATTAAGGAAGGCTGAATTTACATCCATTTGGTATACTTTGAATTTTTGAAATCTGGAAAGAGCAAGAAACATTCTTATGGCTTCAAGTCTAGCAACAGGTGCAAAAGTTTCTTCAAAATCTATACCTTCTTATTGAGCATAGCCTTTATAAACAAGTTTGGCCTTGTTTCTAATGACTTCTCCATTTTCATTCAGCTTGTTCTTAAATATCCATTTAGTTCCTATAATATTTTTATCATGAGGTCTAGGAACTAATTCCCAAGTGTCATTTTTTTCAATTTTCTCAAGTTCTTCATCCATGGCCTTGACCCAACATTCATCTTTGCATGCTTCATTTACATTTTGAGGTTCAGTGGAGGATAGTAATGCTAGATAGCTTGAGGTCCCTGTAATAGTTCTTCTTGTCTGTACACCAGCCTCCTTTTCTCCTAAAATTTGAGTTTCTGGATGATTTTTCTGAACATACCTAGATGGAGTCTTTTCTTCTACCATTATATCTTCTTCTGGTGCTTCATTGGTTTCTTCTTCAATATAATTTTGATTTGATGTGGGAAAGTAATCCCCATATTCCTCATTGTCATAATCTTCTATTGATTTTATCTGTTTTGGATTTCTACATGCTTCATCAACTACAACATCAATGCTTTCAACAATTTTCCCAAGTCTTTTATTATAACATTTATATCCTTTACTTCTGGAAGAATAACCAAGAAGAATCCCTTCATCTGCTTTGGGTTCAAACTTACCAAGTTTTTCATCAGTCCTTTTGATAAAACATTTGCTTCCAAAAACTTTAAAGTATTTTACAGTAAGAGTCTTACCATACCAAAGTTCATGTGGAGTTTGAGTGATATTTACCCTAACATTTTCTTTGTTGAAAATAGTCACAGCAGCAAAGGCAGCTTCACCCCAGAAGGTTGCAGGAGTTCCATATTCATCTAGCATAGCTCAAGCCATTTGTTGAACTGTTCTATTCATCCTTTCTACCACACCATTTTGTTGAGGAGTTCTTGTGGTGGAGAATTGCCTTTTTATTCCATGTTGCTCACAAAAGTCAAAGAATTCATTCGATATAAATTCCCCTCCTCGATCAGATCTGAGGCATTTGATTTTTCGATCTGATTCATTTTCAACCAAAGCTTTGAAGGCTTGGAACTTTTCAAATGCTTCATCTTTATGCTTTAGAAGACCTATCCAACACATTCTGAAAAAATCATCAATGAACAAAATAAAGTATTCTTCTCCACGAGGTGACTTTTTCCTTGTTGGTCCACATAAATCAGTATGGATAAGTTCAAGAGGCTTACTAGCTGACCCTTCTTTTTCCATGAAGTGAACTCTGGTTTGCTTACCGATTTGACATGGTTTGCATATTGTATTTTCTGGGATGCTGATATCTGGAAGATCACGAACAACCTTGAGTCTGCATGCTTTTCTTATTTGAGAAAAGCTTAGATGTCCCAATCTTCTATGCCACAACCAGTTTTCATCATTTTTTCTTAGATAGCATTGTTGTTGTCCTCCTTTGAGTATGTATAAGTTGTTTGGAGTTCTTGTACCTTTGATCATGGTCTCTCCTGTATCAAGCTCACGAACAACACATCCATTTGATCGAAACACCACTTCATTTCCTTGATCACACATTTGACTGACACTCAACAGGTTATGCTTTAAACCATCTACATACATAACATTTCCAACTTTAACCTTTTCTTTCAAGAAAACAGAACCTTTACCTTTTATGACAGCTAGAGTGTCATTTCCAAATGAGACGTTATTTTCTTTTTCTAAGGCATTATATGAGTGAAGTTTCTCTTTGTCACCTGTCATATGCTTGGAGCATCCATTGTCGACGTACCATTGATTTTCTTGTCCTTCTGCATACAAGGATATACCACATATTTCTGTTTGAGATTCTTTCCTTCTCCGTATCTTGGTATTTAATGGCATTTGCTCCTTTTGAGGTGTTTGCCGAAATTTGCTCCTGCATTCAGATTCTTCATGACCAAAGTTGTTACAAATTGAGCATTCTATTTCATTTTCAAGAGGAGAAAAGTTATTATAGGAACTTCTCTTGATCCCTGTTACATTCCTTTGATTTCGTGCTTCTCTAGTCATGATGGTTTTGTAAGTAGCGCATTGAGCAGCTTTGTGACCAAAATTATGACATGAAAAACATTACCCATTAAATAAGTTTCTACGACTATCGAATCTATTTACCTGTTGATTGTAGTTTCTATTGATATTCATCTTTGGAGCAAATTGAGTATGATTTTCCTGAGGTTGGTTGTGGCTTCTATTGATATTCATCCTTGGATAAAATTGAGTATGATTTACCTGGTGATCAGCTTTATGCCTTTGCTGACAATTGTCATACTGTTCACTGGTCTTTGTTGCATCAAGATAGCTTTTGGTGGAGGTTGACAGCTTCTGTGATTGAGATGCTTCTTCAGTATATCCAAGACCTGTCTTTATCAGAGGATAATGTTGAACTTTGATAATTTCATTTAAAGTTTCTGATCCTTTAGCAAATCTAAGATTGAGAGATTTTGTTTTCTCAAGATCTTTTCTTAGACCCACTATTTCACATTCTAATTTTTCATTATGTTTTTCTTTTCAGCAAGTTGGTATGTCAAGATACCTATGATCATATTGTTTTCTTCTAAACAGATTTTGAGTTTAGAGATTTCTTCATGAAAGTTTTCCTCTTCTAAAGCATCCCAAAAATCATCATTGTCATAAGCCATGAGAAGTCTATAATCATCACTGTTAAATAAACCATCACTATCCTCTTCTAAACTATACCAAAAATCATTGCTATCATAAGCCATGAGAAGCATGTAATCTTGACCAATTTCATCTTCATCACTATTAGATAAACCATTGCTATCTTCATGAGTATAGTAACTCCTTCTATTCACAACTTGTTTTCTATTCCCTTTTGCATATTCCTTTCCTTTTTCATATGTAGAAATTTCTATTTTCCCACCCCGGTTTTCAGTTTCTCCTTATTTCTCCCATGTAGTTAAATGCTCATTCCCATAACCATACATTTAACAGACTGAAAAAAAAAAAAAAATATTGCTGAAAACACAAATTCTGGAAATTTTTCAGAATGCTGGAAATTGCAGAATTAAAAATCAGCAATCAAAACAGCCATTAAAACACTTATATTTTTTGTCAACTTGACCCTGGAAAAACCCCCTACAACTCTTGGGGAAAACCAGTCTGAGAGCTCTTCTTTATTTCTGAAAATTGTCTTTTTACAGTGAGAATTATTCAGCAAAAAAATCAACAAGCAAATTTACAACTTATCTCCTTTCTCGTGCCTCACAGCAATCTGGAAATTACAGCAAACAAGACAGCAATAAATGTTGTACGGCCTCCGTTTTGTGTGCAGAAAAATCAGCAAACTGCTCCTCGATTTTTGTGCAAAAATCTGCCTTTCACTATGTGCTGAATCAGTTGTACAAATCTGCTCAACTGCTGCGTTGGAATGTGTGCCAAGCTGCTGTCTCCTTCTCCTCCCTGCTCATAAATCTCTCTTGCTCTCCTTCTCCCATTCTGCTCATGAAAGAATGAATGACCTTTTCCTCCTTTTCCTCCTTTAATATAACTCCAAGTGACTTTTAGGTGATCTCTAAATCCAATGGCTGAAATAGATTTAGATCAATGGTTGAGATTAAATGCTCATTTAAATCTCACTTTCTATTTTTTAATTCACCCCACTTTAATAAAGACCCACTTAGTCATTTATTTCCAAAGTCACTTTTTCGTTCTAATTTTTCATTTACTTTAAAATTAGACTTAGTAACTTTATCACTTAAAGTCACTTTTAAATTAGATTTAACTTTATAAAAATTATAAAGTCACTTTAGGAGAAAAATTAAATTCTTTTGGACACTTTTCCCTAGGCCAAAGATCAAAGCCTAAGGGAACCACCTGTCCTCCGGTACCAAATTTCAACACTCCCTCTTACCGAGGAAGGTGTTCCTCACCACACCCATCTTGTCTCTGAAGTAGACATGCTTGCCCCGTGGTAAGGATTTGGTAAGAATATCTGCAACCTGCTCATAAGTGGAAATATACTCAAGTTTCACAACTCCCTTCTGAACATAGTCTCTGATGAAATGATATCTAATCCCGATATGCTTTGACCTGTCATGAAATACTGGATTCTCCGTGAGTTTAATGCAACTCTGATTATCACAGTAAATCACTGAAGGTCTCAACGGCTGACCAAATAAGCCAAACAACATCTTGTGAAGCCAGATGGCCTCACAACTAGCTAGACTGGCTGCCATATACTCTGCTTCCGCTGAACTCAGTGCTACTGACTGCTACTTCCGGCTGAACCATGACACTACTGCTGAACCCAACCCAAAACAACACCCTGAAGTGCTCTTCCTATCAGAAGCACAACCTGCCCAATCAGAATCAGTGTATCCTGCCAATCTCACTCCATCTCCCTGCCTGTAGTCCAGACCATAATTCACTGTCCCCTGCAAGTACCGCAAAATGTGTTTTGCAGCCACCTAGTGAACCTTCCTAGGCTCACACATAAACTGACTCATCGTGTTGACTGCAAAACAGATATCTGGTCTAGTGTTGACCAAATACATCAAGGAACCAATCAGCTGCCTGTACAATGTGGGATCCACCAACTCGGAATCCGAAGCATGAAGCTTCTTCCAGTTGGTGATCATCGGTGTCGACATGGGTCTACAATCCTCCATGTGGAATCTGCTAAGGATGTCCACAATATACTTCCCCTGCCCCAGGAAGAAATGCCCCTCCTCCTGCCACACCTCCAAACCCAAAAAGTAATGCATCAAGCCGATGTCCTTCATCTCAAACTCCACCGCAAGATCTCTCTTGCAATGCTCTATGAGTCTCTCTGCACCTGTAATGATCAAGTCATCCACATACAGCACCAGAATGAGAGGCTCCTCACCAATCACAATAAAGTAAAGGTTCGGATCTGCCTCACTCTTTGTGAAACCCATCCCCTGCAAATATGTATCTATCCTGGAGTACCAAGCTCTGGGAGCTTGCTTCAGGCCATAAAGGGCCTTCTTCAGTCTGCACACATGGGACTCCTTCCCATGCACCTCAAAGCCCTGTGGCTGCTCAATGTACACCTCCTCCTATATGAAGCCATTGAGAAATGCGGTCTTCACATCCATCTGGTGGATCTTCCAACCCATCTCTGCTGCTATCGATATAATGGAGCGGATCGAAGTATATCGAGCCACGGGAGCGAAGGTCTCCTCATAATCAACTCCCTCTACCTGGGAGAACCCTCTAGCCACAAACCTCGCTTTGAATTTCTCAATGCTGCCATCTGCAGCATGCTTTACCTTGTAAAGCCATCTGGAAGTAACCACGGATTTGCCCTCAGGCCTCGGCACCACCTCCCAAACATCATTCTTCATGATAGAAGAATACTCCTCCTGCATGGCCTCTCTCCAGACCTGCTAGCTAGCTGCCTCCTCATAGCTAGAAGGCTCAGAGTCAAGGATGCTGGTAACCATCGCCATATAGCTACAAAACCTCTCAAGTGGTCTACTCTCTCTGACCGGCCTCTTCGGCTCAGCAACAGATGTGGCATCTCTCAAGGTGTCCTGAAGCCACTTGGGCTTCCTCTTCCCTGAGCGCACTTCTCCCACTGGAGAATGAAACTCCTCCTCCTCATCATCATCAGTAGCTTGAACTCCTGACTGTCTGTCTGCTGTCGTCCTGCCTGCACCTGAACCTGTAGAAGCTGAGGTACCGTGTGAACTGTCCATCAGTGGACTCCCTAGTGAACTACTCTGTGAACTGCTCTGCATGCTGCCCGGAGCACCACCCCTCTGGCTCGATGAGCCACTGCTCACTGACGGACCTGACATCCTCATAGATGTACCTCCTGATCCTTCTGATCCCTGCCCACTGGATTCCTGCGACTGACTCAACTGCTACTGAGGGTCTGGCTGATCCTGATACTCTAACTCCCGTGACCTCCTAAAAGCCCTGTCCTCCTCGAACTTCACATCCCGTCTGACAACAACTCTCCTCTGTGCAGGAATGTAAATCCGAAAGGCCTTTGAGGTCTCACTGTAGCCCACAAAAATACCCTTCTCTGTGGTGGGCTCTAGTTTGGTCCTCTTCTCCTTAGGTATATAGGAGTATGTTATGCATCCAAAGATATGAAGATGACCAATATCAGGCTTCTTCCCAGAGAAAACCTCCTCCGGAGTCATGTGCCCCAAGGCACGATGCGGACTCATGTTCTGCAAGTAAACAGCTGTGTTGCAGGCTTCTGCCCACAAGAACAATGGCAACCCCTGATCATGTAACATGGCTTTGGCAGCCCCTATGATGGATCTGTTCTTCCTCTCTGCAACCCCGTTCTGCTGGGGGTTGTAAGGAACAGTGAACTCCCTCCTAATGCCTGCCTCCGCACAATAGTCAACAAACTCTCCAAGGGTGTACTCTCCACCATTGTCCGACCTCAAGGACTTGATCTTTCGACCTGTCTGAGTCTCCACAAGAGCTCTGAACTCCTGAAACCGCTTGAAGACCTCACTCTTGGTCTTCAAAAAATAAATCCAGGTCCTCCTGGAGTGATCATCAATGAATAAAACATAGTACTCATATCCACTCAAGGAAACATGAGACATCCGACCGCTCACATCAGAATGAATCAAATCAAGTATCCCCGTTGCTCTGTAGTCACTGCTGGGAAAAGGGGATTTGGCAAACTTGCCCATCGCACAACCTCTGCAAGTATCAAAGTGATCAGTACTGAAATCTGGCACACCTGTAGTGATCTCCCGCAATGTCCTCAAGGCTCCATGATACATATGTCCCATCCTGCGGTGCCAAATCTCACACAGCTCAGAACTGCTAGCTCTGCTGTCGGTACTACTGCTCAATGCCAAAAGGGGTTGGAATGCAAACTTGTACACCTTTGCATGGCGTACACCTATCACTCTAGCTGAATCAGCTGGAGTGCCCCTGGGATACATCAACACCTGTCCTCCCCTGAACAGTACCTCATATCCTCTGTCCTCCAAAGCTGAGACGGATATGAGGTTCTTCCTCATCCCTGGCACATAAAGAACCTCTGACACCTTCAAGGGAGGTTTGGACTCCCTCTGAAATGTCACTGTCCCCACCCCGACCGCTCTAACAACTCTGTCATCACCGAGTACTACCTCAATATCAGTGCCACTCTCTGAAAGCTCTGAGAAGTACTCCCGGACTCCTGTCATGTGACGTGAAGCCCCACTGTCCACATACCAGATACCTGTAGATGCTCTGCTAATCGAGGGAAAAGCATGCTCCCTCTGAACCTGTGTGGCAGGTGATCCTGCATTAGAGGACTCACACGTAGTGAACGCAAACTCTCGGTCAAAACGACCAGTAAAGTCCTCAATCTCTGCTGAAGCTGCCACGTCCTGGTTCTTCCCCTTCTTCTTCTTCTTCTCCGGACACACAACTGCATAGTGTCCCATCTTTTGACAATTCCAACACTTCACTTTGGAATAGTCCTTCTGTGAGTTACTCTGTTTACCTTTACCTTTGCCTTTTCCCCCACCACCACTTGTGGAAGCCTGCTTCTTCCCTTTGCCTTTCTTGCCTCCTGCCACCAGTGCTACGTCCTCATCCTGCTCAACTGGCTTGGCTGCCCCAAGCTGTCCTTTCCTGATCTCTGTCTGAATACAATCATCCCAAAACCTCTCCCATGTGGGAAGGGTCTCACATGCACAAACCCCATCAGAAAAGTTCAACCATGAACGGGGGAGGCCATTCACTGCAATACGCACCAACTCAGTGGATTGAATGGCCTCTCCAATCGCTGCCAACTCATCTCTCACATTGGTAATCTTTGTGAGATATCCAGCTGCACTATCATTCCCCATCTTAATGTTCTTCAGCTTCTCCTTCAGGACCATCTTCCGGTTCTCATTGGTACTCTGGTAGAGATTGGACAATGCTGTCCACATCTCATGGGCATTGCTCTTTCCTCTCACATGAGGAATGCAATGGTCTTTGATTCCGTCTAGAATCAGCCTGTTACCCTTATTGTTCTTCTTTTTATACTCAGCCAACTGAGTAACATCAGTGGGCACAACAACAGGGTTCTGTGCGGTATGCACCATGATATCCCAGACTTCTGCCTCCTCAAAGATACTCTGCATTCTCTCCTTCCAAACACTGTAATTTGTATGCCCATCCAACCTATCCTCCACCCTCAATCCCAATGACATCCTGTTGTCCTAAAACTGAAAAAATAGCACTGCTGTAGTAAAGATAAAACTGTTGTTTATGAAAAAATCAGCTTGCTGGAATTTTCTGAGTGAAAAATCAGCAACTGTAATTTTTTCCTTTTTTGCTGTCCCAAACTGCCCTTCAGCACTCAAGCTCTGATACCATGTAGAAATTTCTGTTTTCCCACCCCGGTTTTCAGTTTCTCATTATTTCTCCCATGTAGTTAAATGCCCATTCCCATAACCATACATTTAACAGACTGAAAAAAATAAATATTGCTGAAAACACAAATTTTGGAAATTTTTCAGAATGCTGGAAATTGCAGAATTAAAAATCAGCAATCAAAACAGCCATTAAAACACATTAAAACACTGATATTTTTGGTCAACTTGACCCTGGAAAAACCCCCTACAACTCTTGGGGAAAACCAATTTGAGAGCTCTTCTTTATTTCTGAAAATTGCCTTTTTACAGTGAGAATTATTCAGCAAAAAAATCAGCAAGCAAATTTACAACTTATCTCCTTTCACGTGCCTCACAACAATCTGGAAATTACAGCAAACAGGACAGCAATAAATGCTGTAGGCCTCCATTTTGTGTGCAGAAAAATCAGCAAACTGCTCCTCGATTTTTGTGCAAAAATCTGTCTTTCACTATGTGCTGAATCAGCTGTACAAATCTGCTCAACTGCTGCCTTGGAATGTGTGCCAAGCTGTTGTCTCCTTCTCCTCCCTACTCAGAAATCTCTCTTGCTCTCTTGCTCTCCTTCTCCCAATCTGCTCATGAAAGAATGAATG
This sequence comes from Pinus tabuliformis, assembly GCA_031772625.1. Taxonomy (NCBI): domain Eukaryota; kingdom Viridiplantae; phylum Streptophyta; class Pinopsida; order Pinales; family Pinaceae; genus Pinus; species Pinus tabuliformis. The sequence goes on from CM062811.1 coordinate 1,104,670,892, forward strand.
ACCTTTTCCTCCTTTTCCTCCTTTAATATAACTCCAAGTGACTTTTGGGTGATCCAAGTGACTTTTGGGTGATCTCTAAATCCAATGGCTGAAATAGATTTAGATCAATGGTTGAGATTAAATGCTCATTTAAATCTCACTTTCTATTTTTTAATTCACCCCACTTTAATAAAGACCCACTTAGTCATTTATTTCCAAAGTCACTTTTCCTTTCTAATTTTTCATTTACTTTAAAATTAGACTTAGTAACTTTATCACTTAAAGTCACTTTTAAATTAGATTTAACTTTATAAAAATTATAAAGTCATTTTAGGAGAAAAATTAAATTCTTTTGGACACTTTTCCCTAGGCCAAAGATCAAAGCCTAAGGGAACCACCTGTCCTCCGGTACCAAATTTCAACATCATATTTATCTTTATGAGGACATCTAACAGCATAATGACCGACTCTACCACAAGCAAAGCATTTGAAAGGTAGCTTACCTCTGAACCTTCCAGAACCCCGTTGAAGCTTCTTAACAAAATTTACCTCATCTTCTTCATCTGAAATGTGTCCTGATTCATTGTGTTCTTCCTTTTCTTTTCCTTTTGCTAAAGCTTTAAATGCGGCTTCTCTCATATCTGATGGACCTCCTTTTCTCATCTCAAAAGCAGTTAGGATTCCGTGAAGCTATTTCATAGTGATATTCTGCAGATCCTGTTTTTCTTCTATGGCAGACACTTTTGGTTAAAATTTAGCAGACAAAGATCTCAAAATTTTTTCAACTAAAGTAACTTCCTTTATTTCTTCACCCATATTCTTCATACAATTAACAGGATCATCTATATGTAAGAAGTAACTAGCTATACTCTCATCACTATGCATCTTAAGAGTTTCATACTGAATTCTGAGAGTTTGAAGCTTAGCACATTTTACTTGAGAGTCTCCTTCGTAGCTCTGAATGATTTTGTCCCATATCTCTTTAGCTGATTTGAGCTGCATGACTTTGACAAACTCTGATTGTGACAAACTTCCCAATAAAGTATTGTCAGCTTTGGCATTGGTGTCATATTTATTTTTACCTGCCGTGTCTGTAGGAATTGTTGTTGGAAATTTATATCCTCCTTCCACAATTTCCCAGACATCTGTTCCAAGAGATTGTAGATAGGTTGTGGTTCTTATTTTCCAATAAAAAAAGTTGCTCCCATCAAAGATTGGTGGTCTGATGGATCCCATGCTTTCGTGATTATTCATCTTGATGGATCTTCCTTCAAGCGATCAAGCTTTTTCTGAAGGACCTGCTCTGGTTCCAATTGTTGGAAATAATATTGAGAGGGGGTGAATTAGTATTATTATATCAATAATTTATTTCTCAAACATATTTATATACGCTACTTCAGTGAAGTGAACTAGCGTGTACACGCAACTGTGATTAGAGAAACCAGTGTATATCCAGAGAACTTTTGATTTAGACAATTTATCATGTGTTGATCTTAAACCGATACATCAGTAACTTATTAGACAGTGCAGTAAAAGCATAATAAAGCATCACACATAAGAAACACACATGAACACCAAGATTTAAGGTGGAAAACCAATGTGGGTGAAAACCACCTACTATTGTCGTCTCTGTCTTCTTTTAATAATAAGAAAATTTGTTTACAATCTTGTACTGGTGCAGACTCATACCAGTACGCAGGTTTCTACATGCAGAAGGTTACAATCTTCTCTCGTTCTCCAGCTTCTACTAGAAGGGAGCTACAACCCCCTAGCTCTTATACTATCCAATATGTTACTAGTACATAGGTGCCAGCCTACAGAAAACTCCACTCTTCCACCGAGAACCATGATCTGGAATTTATCCAAGACAAAGAATTAAAGGTATTACAGACTCATGTGCATGGATGTGCCTATGTTACTTATGCAACGAATCGATAAGATTGCTAGAATACATAGCCACTGAGGCAATTAGAGAAAACATAACAGTCAAACATGTAAACAAAACAAGTTTAATAAGGAGTTCACCCAATGATCCTAGGCTACGTCTCCTGGTCTAGCCTTTCAGTTGTGACCTCTCTATTATGTTTTCAAGCAGATTTTTTACAACAGTGAGCTCAATTCGAGACTCACTAAACAGAATGAAGTCAGTAGGAAAGGAGTGCACAGACTCTCCTTACTGAAACTCGACCTCTACGGGTCACAGTAGTATGACAGGCCTATGCCGAGGAGTTTGCTTGAACCTCTCAATCCTTCAATGTAGTACACAGACTCTTTGACTCTCTCTGGCTCTATTTGGCTCCATGCTGCCTTCAAATCATCTCGGCTTCTACTCTCTATTTTCTGCTATAAGCTTCTTGCGTCTCTGTGTGTGCCTCTCTGTGTTCTTTCTTCTGCTTCTGTCAGGTCATGGCTTTAAATCCATTCTGTTCTTTGACTGCTCATTTTCGCTTCCCGACATTCTGGTTTCCTTACCTCTATCCATTCGAAATCCTCTGCTCTATGTCATCATCACTGGGTAACGCCTCGCAGGGAGGTGGCCACCTATTTCCCAACGAACTGGGTGTCAGATTCCTTGAATCATCTTTGAATGGTCGTTAATTCTGTTTGCTTCAAGATATCCTATGAATCATGAATCGTTTGTGAACTCATCATCCACATCAGACTTCAAATACCCTGTCATATTTCTTTTTGACCTATCAAATCTAGTCAGTCAGCGGGACGTATTTCTGCCATTGATCTAGACCCCCCAGAGCCTACAGTCGTCCTTCATATCAGGCAGACAAGTCGCATGACGTTCACCCGTCCGATGCGGGCACTTTTCTCTCTCTTCCACTGGACGCATGTCGCTCGATGTGTGGCATCGGGCAGGCCTCAGTCAAAATTTCTTACTGCCTCGAAGCCTTCCGATATCCTGTGGGTTTTGGGGAATCCCACGCTACGGAACCAAAACAGTTACTTTTTCGAAATTTATAGCGATTTCGGGTCCGGGAACTTCAGGGCTTTCCTTCACTGAGGGGGAAGCTCGTGCGCTAATCGTGTATCAAAATCCACCTCTGTTTCTCGAATTAGCCTTTGGTTTTGCCAGTTTTGTGCCATTGCGCTTCACCATGGGCCAACAGTCTGCGCGCTCGACCAAGAGTCCTCGTTGCTCTGCTCTGGCCACAATTGCAATTGTTATGAGGATTCCTTCTGATAGCTTTGATCTTTTCTAGGACTTGAATCTTTTAGAATAGCTTGAAATAGTCATGAAAACTTAGAGAGTGTTCTAGGATCCAATTTGGATCACGACCTTCCCAATGAAAAAGCTTTTGGACCACCAAAATTTGGTTTTCTTTCAAGCATCAATCAAGTGAGGGTATTGCTTCCTCGCTTGCTCAATTTCTATCCATTTTTCACTTCTTGGCTTTGAACCTTTGAGTCCGATCCTGAGGTACTCAACATTCCCTGTGTGTGTAGTTATTACCTTCCTGTCCAGAACTGTATCTTCCTACAACTCATTAAGATATTCAGGTAACAGATCATCAATAGAAGGCAATTGGCTCTGCTCTTCGAGATCTTCAATTAATGAAGGTTCAAATAGTCTCAAGCTGTTGGAATTAACAACTGAGTAGATCTGCATGTAAGTTGGTAGATCAAGGCGAAAAGCATTCTCACCAATTTTCTCAGTTATCTTGAAAGGTCCATACCTTATTGGCTTCAGCTTCTTACCTTCACCTTGCATTCTGTCTTTACTGATATACAGCCAGACTTGATCACCAACTTGGAAACTATGCTCCATTCGATGCTTGTCATGCCTTGACTTGTACTTGGCGTGGCTCTTTTCCAATTGTTCCTGTACTGCCTGGTGAATCTCTTGGATTTGTTCAATGAACTTGGTTGCCTTGTCCACATCACTGTGTCCATCAACTGCTATGTCTTTACCAAAGACAAAATCCAAGGGAGACCTTGGTGTGAAACCAAAACATGTCTCAAAAGGAGATCTCTGTGTAGAAGAATGTTTAGCTCGGTTGCAAGCATGTTGTACATAGCATAAATGTTCATCCCAAAGTTTGGGGTGCTTGCTACAATAGCATCTGAGCAATTGGATCACTGTCCTGTTGACCACTTTTGTTTGGCCATCTGTTTGTGGGTGAAAAGTTGTGCTTTTCTTTAGCCTGGTGTCCATCAATTCCCACAAACTTGACCAAAATATCCCAATAAATCAGGTATCTCGATTAGATATAATGGAAGTGGGTAATCCAAAATGAACCCATACATGCTGAAAGAACAACTTCACAGTTTGTTCAGTTGTAATCTGTTTGTTACAAGGTATTAAAATACACATTTTGCTAAACCTATCCACAACAACATATAAATAGTCATGACCTTTCCTAGATTTAGATAGCCCTCCAACAAAGTCCATGGAAACACTTTCCCAAGGATGAGAAGGAACTGGTAGTAGAGTGTACAAGCCTAGTTTTCTATTGTTGGGCTTGCTTTTAGCATGCATGGTACACCCTCTTACATATCTAAAAAATGTCTCATTCATTTTTGGCCAATAACAAAATCTTTGCAGCTGTGCAAGTGTTTTACTTACACCAAAGTGACTTGATATTAGAGAAGTGTGTGCTTCTCGAATTATCTTTACTATTTCAATTTGTGGAATGCATAACTTCCCAAAATGATACAAGAGTTGGTCCTTAACATGATAATCCAATTCTTCTACTCGTTTGCCTTGACTTAAAGTTGCATATACATCTTTAAAATCTATATCTTGAGAATATTGTTCAATGTAGCTCTCATGCAATAATGAATTATGCTTAATTATAGTAGATGCATTTATAATTGGTCTAGATAACATATCTGCAACTTTATTGTGTATGCCCTTTTTATATATGATGACTAAATGAAACTGTTGTAGAAAACCTTTCCATCTATAGTGTCTTGATTGCTGCAACTTAGTTTGGGAGTGTAGATATTGTAGTGGTTGATGATCAGTATGTATAACTGTCTCTTTGCCCATTAAGTAATGTTTCCACTTTTTCACACTCTGTACTAATGCATACAATTCTTTATCGTATGTGGGATAGTTAACTACTGCAGAATTAAACGTCTCAGAATGATAACATATGGGTTTACCATGTTGCATCAACACCACTCCCATGGCATAGTCACTAGCATCTGTTTCAATCTGAAATGGTCTTTGAAGATCGGGCAATGCTAGTACTGGTGTTGTACTAATCTTTTCTTTCAAGGTGTAGAAGGCTTTCTGCTATTTGCCTCCCCACTGAAACACCTTGTTCAATCCTATTAAAGCATGTAAGGGAGCTGCAATTAAGGAAAAGTTAGAAATAAACGTTCTCCAATATTGTGCTGCTCCTAAGAAGCTTCTAATTTTTGTAGCAGATTCGGGTTTAGGCTAGTTTACAATGACTGCAACCTTAGAGGGATCTATCTTCAATTCACCACCCCCTACTATATGTCCCAAATAATTCAAAGATGTTTTGCCAAATTCACATTTTGAGAGTTCAGCATAAAGATTTTCCCTTTTCAAAACTTCTAGTGTCTGCTTAACATGCTTTAAATGTTCTTCCCACGTTTTGCTAAATATAAGAATGTCATCCAAATATACAATAACAAAATCATCAATAAAAGGTCTGAGTACATCATTCATTACTCTCATGAAAGTAGCAGGAGCAATAGTTAAGTCAAAAGGCATAACCAACCACTCATACAATCCCTGCTTTGTTTTGAAAGCAGTATTCCATGCATCTTGCTCTGCAACTCTGACCTGATTATAGCCACTATGCAAGTCTAACTTGGAAAAATAAACAGCTTCTTTCAACTGATCTAATAGATCATCTATGCAAGGAAGGGGATAAAAAATTTTATCGTTATCTTATTCAGTGCTCGGTAATCAATGCACATTCTCCATGAGTCATCTTTCTTTTTCACCAAAACAATTAGAGACCCACATGGTGATGTGCTAGGTCTGATGAACCCCTTCTCGAGCAGCTCTTGTACATGCTTCTTGATTTTTTCATTCTCTAAAGTGGACAACCTATACATTCTGATGTTAGGCATTGGAGCATCTTTCTGCAAATTAATATCATGCACTATTTCCTTTCTGGGCGGCAGAACTTTAGGTTCTTGAAACAATATATCATATTCTAAAACAATTTTTTCTAAATCAGCTTGTTGTTTAGCATCACAGCGCTCAAATACATTGGTTTTATCAGGTTTCTTTTCCTTTACAACCATCAGTAAAAATTGTTTACATGAATTTACAATTCGTTTCATTTGCCTTGAGTTTATGAGAGTATAATTATTCTTGAGCTTATGAGCTCTTAGAATATATTTGATTCCATCTTTAACGAGTAGATACTTATTCTCAGCTCTATAGAAAATAGCTTTTCCATCATACAAGTAAGGACTTCCTGAAACAATTCCACATATACCCAAAAGAAAACTTAAGTTTACATTGTCTAGTCACTTGTAGCTTTGCTTTATCACATAACCAACCTAATGAATATGGTTTCTTGTGAGGTGTGGTTAGTAATCCCAATTTCTTTACAATTGCTTCAGAAATGAACTTTACTTTTGAGCCACTATCAAAAAAGTATCAATCTTTTGATGATTGAAAATAACTCAAATATGAAAAAGCTCATGTCTTTTCCTCTCATTTTCTTCATTATCAGTAGATTGTGAAGAATTACTAGTAGATGCTTCAAAATTTTTACCTTTTATACCTGTGGCTACGATTGTTGCTTCATCTCCTAAGTCCGACCCCAAATCCTTTTGAATAGTTGTAGCAGTCTTCTTCTTCTTGCCCTCGAACTTCTTAGATTTCAGCTCCGGATGTAGAATCCAGCAGTGTTCATCATCATGCCCATCCTTCTTACAGTGAATGCATGAAGACTTGCTTTTCTGGACAGTGTTTTTCCTCCTCTCTTTCCATTTCTGTTTTCTTTTCTCCTTATTTTTGCTTGCAATGGGTTGGGATGATCCCCCAACTTCTAGGTTCCCATTCTTACCTCTAGCTTCTAGATGTGTATCCTGAATAGATACCTCATCTATGCTAGTGGGATTAAGCATGAGGATAGTGTGCCTCATGTAGCTATGTAGACCACCTATTTCAATAGAGTCTCACGTGAGTCTAAAGAAATTCCTAGAATCAAAGCTCTTTTCCTAAATTCTTGGGTGTAACCTTGTACACTTTTCCCTTTTAGTTGTCGAAGAGTTTGACAGCTCATCATGGCTTGTTGCATATAGGCTAGTGGATAGAATTTCTTTTTAATTGCAGAAAAAAATTCACTCCAGACAGAAAGAATCTTACCATGTTTCTTCATGTCAGCTTGTGTCCTACCTTCCCACCATACCAAGGCAGTGCCTCCAAGGCGTAGGCTGGCCAGCTGAATCTTACTCTTGTCTGAGTCAATGCTCTGCACTCTGCAATAAACATCAATCTGTCTGATCCAATTATCCAGCTTCTTTGCATTCAACTCTCCATCATATATTAGTAAATCAAATTTAACATCTAATTTAATCAAAAATGTCTTCTTTTTATTTTCAGGGCTATTAGGAGGTGTGAGAAATTTTTCTTCTTTCCCTTTTCCTTTAGAGTGGTCATGGAGGAGAGATTCTTCTACTCCTTTGTCTTGTTTGGAGCTTGATGAATCCTCATCTCTATGTTTCTTAAAGTCCCTATACATTTCCTCCACCATGGATCTCAGGGTCATAAAACTATCCATGAACTGGGGGTCTGATTCCAAGGGATTTTCTTCTGACATTTTCCTCTTAGAATAGACTCTTCCAATTTCTGGGTTAGTTTCAGCCAATTCTCCTTCTCCTAATTTAAGCTTTGATCTAGTTATCATTCAACAACAAAATCCAGCACAAGCTTGTCTAACCTTAGTAACCTAGAGCTCTGATACCACTTGATCTGGAATTTATCTAGGACAAAGAATTAAAGGTATTACAGACTTATGTGCATGGATGTGCCTATGTTACTTATGCAATGGATCGATAAGATTGTTAGAATACATAGACACTGAGGCAATTAGAGAAAACATAACAGTCAAACATGTAAACAAAACAAGTTTAATAAGGAGTTCACCCAATGCTCCTGGGCTACATCTCCTAGTCCAGCCTTTCAGTGGTGGCCTCTCTATTATGTTTTCAAGCAGAGTTTTTATAACAATGAGCTCGATTCAAGACTCACTAAACAGAATGAAGTCAGTAGGAATGGAGTGCACAAACTCTCCTTATTGAAACTCAATCTCTGAGGGTCACAGTAGTATGACAGGCCTATGCCGAGGAGTTTGCTTGAACCTCTCAAACCTTCAATGGAGTACACAGACTCTCTGACTCTCTCTGGATCTATATGGCTTGATGTTGCCTTCAGGTCAGCTCGGCTTCTACTCTCTTTTTTCTGCTATTAGCTTCTTGCGTCTCTGTGTGTGCCTCTCTGTGTTTTTTCTTCTGCTTCTTTCAGGTCATGGCTTTAAAGCCAGTCTGTTCTTTAACTGCTCGTTTTTGCTCCCCAGCCTTCTGGTTTCCTTACCTCTGTCCATTCGAATTCCTCTGCTCTGCGTCATCATCACTGGGTAATGCCTCATAGGGAGGTGGCCACCTGTTTCCCAATGAACTGGGTGTCAGATTCCTTGAATCATATTTGAATGGTCGTTAATTCTGTTTGCTTCAAGATTGCCCGTGAATCATGAATCGTTTGCCAACTCATCATCCACGTCGGACTTCAAATCCCCTGTCATCTTGCTTTTTGACCTGTCAAATCTAGTCAGTCATCGGGACGTATCTTCGCCGTTGATCTGGACCCCCCAGATCCTACGGTCATCCTTCATATCAGGCGGACAAGTCACACAACATTTACCCATCCGATGCGGGCAATTTTCTCTCTCTTGCACCAGACGCATGTCGCTCAATGTGTGGCATCAGGCGGGACTCAGTCAAAATGTCTTACCACCTCGAAGCCTTCCGATATCCTGTCGGTTTTAGGGAATCCCGTGCTACGGAACCGAAACAGTTACTTTTCTTAATTTTATAGCGATTTCGAGTCCGGAAGCTTCGGGTCTTTCCTTCACTGAGGGGGATGCCCCGTATCAGAATCCACCTCTGTTTCCCGAATTAGCCTCCGGTTTTTCCAATTTTGTGCCATTGCGCTTTACCATGGGCCAACGGTCTGTGCGCTCAACCGAGGGTCCTCGTTGCTCCGCTCTGGCCACAACTACAATTGTTATGAGGATTCCTTCTGATAGCTTTGATCTTTTCTAGGACTTGAATCTTTTAGCATAATTTGAAACAGTCATGAAAACTTAGAGAATGTTCTAAGATCCAATTCGGATCAAACCATGTTTCATGAATTTTCAGATTGGATGCTCCTGGCACATATCAAGACATATGAAGACCTTGACTCATCAATAACCCATCAGAAATTTAGAAACTCAAACTTCATCAACCAACATGTAGTTAATCTGAAACAATCAGATCACTGTCACCAGAACACTGTGCTGAACCCAGAAACCTACATCATCATTCAAAACCAGCTGTAACCTCAGAAACCATGCATCAAACTATATACGCTACTTGGCTGAACCCAAACTGTGTGTATACGCAACCTCCGTTAATCAGACCTGCGTATAGATCCAAAGCTACTACAAACATAAACTTTTGAATCAAGTCTATACCAACCAACAATATACTAAACATCTACTGCCAACTTACAAAGCTTTACACAAGCAGCAACAGAGATCACTTCTTCTCACTTATACAATCGATCTATCAAATACCAAACTCCTTATTCATTCAATTTTACATTCAGATCTAAGAAGACTTCATTGACAGACAACAGTAAAACAGTAGCACTAATCTGATTGATCAGTCATCCCTAAACATCAAGATTTTCTTTTGCATACGCTACTTGGAAGAGCCAAACCAGTGTGTATACGCACCTTCACCAAAGCAAACCATCGTACAAATCTGCAAATACTTACTTATAACTTCGTTGTAATTCCAGACTTCAAACATACCCAGATCATCACATATAAAGGATAAAACGTGTGTTAGCAATCAAATCTATCTTATCCATTATTAGATCACATAATGATAAGTCATTATGATCTCGATCCATCATTAGATCTTATCCATCATCAAACACTTAGGTGCATCCTTAGTTCAAATCAAGCAAAGCATCAGAAACCCATAACGTGCATATTTGCTTTTAATCTAACACTTCATAAGATATTCATTACTTGTACACTTAGCCCTTTGATCTTCTCCTCCTTATATACTTAGATCCTTTGTCAATACCTCGGACCAAAACCACTTCGGACCAATACCTTGAACCAAATACCTAGGTTCAATACCTCAGACCAAATACCTTGGACCAAAACCTTGGTTTTCCAACATGTACGTGCTTTTTCTTTTGTGGGAGTGTGTGTACACGTATATGCTCCTTTTGTTTTGTAGACCAGCGTGTATATGTTGTTCTGACTAAATGGACCTGCATATACTTCTTAAGCTGCTTTACATCAACCTTTTCCTTTACCTTCTTTATTCCGATCAGTAGACCTTAGTTCCATCTTCCTGTTCTTCTGTACCATTGCCCTGTAACCTCTGAATATACCTGTTGTACTGTGTGTTTCCTTTTACCAAAACTAAATTAACCTGTGAGTGAGTTGCCATCAAGGACAACACATTTATCATAATTCCAACAAAGAAAACCATAATACTCACATAGTATTAAATGTCGGATCGAAATTATATATTGAAGTTCAGAATTCAAATGAAATATACATGATGACTACGATGTTTTCTAAGGCAAAGCTTACTTGTACAAAAACAAACTACTTCACAATATTTTCTCTTACTTCCTTCCTAGCCTAGATACAAAACACATCAGACCTTTAAAAGTTTCAACCGATGGAAGTTAGGTCTAACTGATTAACTAGAAAAAGAAATTAGATAACATCAAAACTAAACTAGGCTGCATGAAATCTTCGTAAATGATCTTCAAATGGATCCCAAACTAAACTGGGCTGGGTCATGTCGTGATTAACGAAACTGATCTTCTTTTTTAGTATAAGAAGATTCATTCTGGAACGTCTGAGATATAACTTTGAATATCAGTTGCTTAATTAGTTATAGAATCACGGTGCAGAATTGAGTACAAAATAGTGGTTTCATAATAGGTTGCTTGATGAGTTGTCCCTCAACGTGTGTTGTCCATCCATGAGCTGGAACCTTTGTTACCTGTATACATGCTTCAAAGTCTATGTGTCCAAATAATAATCAGTCAAGAGTAGTCCAATGGATATGAGCTCGTTAATATCTACTCAAACTTAATCTAGAGTATACGAAAATAATACTAAGTAAATGTTCTACCTCCATTTGCAAAATAACATAGTTTGACAGTGATGGTATAGTACAAAAGGGGAAAAAGGAGGTGAATGTCGATAGAAATATTAAGGTAGTAGGTGTAAATAGGTATAAAAGTGGTGTTTCGGGAATAAGTACCCTAGGGCTTTGGGTTAGAACCCCAACAGAGCAGAAGCAAACTACAACAAGAAACACTCATACAACTCAGGCAAAATGCTTATATAATCAAACTATGTAAGAGCGACCATACTCGGATTTCCTTCGTTCGAGTAGGTCCCGCAAGGTTCAGACCCTCTACAACTCCCGATGTTCTTTAGACTTGAAAATAATTCAATTCAAACAAACATAGAAATATAGAAGTAAAGCATGTTCATGAAATTTGACTTTATATCATATAAAAAAATGATTGATCATACATCAAAACAACATTCATATATTAATTCCAACATAATTTGATGCATAAACAAAGTTAATTTCGGAAATGAGACAACATTTCTTTTATTGCAATAAGCTATAACTAACATGGAGATAATTCGCCTGAGTCTTCTTCTTCCAACTCCAAGCGGAACCATCCTCCGGATTCGTCCTATCCTAGCCTTCAACAGTCTTCTTCCATAACGAACACCATGATATCTCAAGCAAGAGGGAGAATATCTATAATCAAGGAAACAAGGGTTTCCTGAAGCTTGGGGAAGTGCATGAGGCATAGGGCTTCATCAGACTCAATCAGGGATAATCTCATTATAATAACTCTATCTCTTCTCTTCCTTTAGGCCTTCCCATAGAAGTCTATTTCTACTTCTCCCAATTAGTTTTTTAGTTGGGAAACACTTGGGCCATGGGAAATAGGAGGTAATAAACAGGTAAAACAAGTGAACTCCATCCATAATTAAGGAAATTTAATTTTTTAAGTGTTTTAACACATATACGCGGGTTGGGTATTGACTGAGCCACATGTACATGCTTTTATCTTAGGGCAAAGTAGCGTACATGGAATAAAACATTGTTTTTAATATATATGGACCAAGTCTAGAAGGAGGGTTTTCCCTAGGCCATAAACCAAGCATCACAAATACCAAGGGTGGTAAATGGTTCTATAACTAATATATGAGGTCAAAAGGGGTACATGATGGCCGAAATGTATTAAGTGTATGGAAATAATCTTGTCGAAACTGAGAAGGATTTCACCAGAATTCAGCCTACCAAGCCATCAAAAGAGATTAGAAGGAAACTATTGTCTGAGGCAGGCATACCCATGCTCAGAGAAACTAAAGCATGTCCGCATATCAAGTACAAGCGGATCCAGTATGTATACAAGTATAGAACTGAAATTACATGATGGATCATCTGATCATGATCGAAAAAAGTACATGTCTGAATATCACATATAAGAAGACGATCAATGATGTTGAAGGATGAAGCTGGTCACTAATGTCAAAAACTGTTCCCAATATTACCAAATGAACATGATGGAATAAAATTATACTACACTGCAACTCGAATTCCAGCATATAAGATGTCGTTGTGAAGAACTACAACATATAAGGTGGATGGTGTCAACTAGCAGCAACATGAGCAACTGAAAAGTGAACCAAAACATGCTGATGCAACCCGAGGTCTTCACCGACCGCCACGGTACATTTCTACACAATGGTAATAAATGATCTAAGGTCAACCACATGAGAAATCGTTTGATTACCGGCCATTGATGTATATTGTTAACAAACACGAGACTACTCACCGATAATGATAATGAGAATCAAGGTACCTAGTGCAATCTAAAAAGTGCGAATAAATGAGCTAAAGTCAAACACTTGGAAGAATCTATCAATCAGGGGAAAATGATGGTTTCCCACTGTCGATAGCGAAGGAATCTACCACTGATGACTGCAAACCCTAGGGTACTACCAAATGGAATCTAGATCTTTGTCCCAGAGCAAAGGAGTTGTAGTCGATAGGAAAAGATCCGCTAGAAGGAAGGCATTAAGGCATCCTTCATCAATCTAGCGCGAGTGTAACCCGTAGGCCAATAATGTGGAAGGAATCGGATGAAAAAGATGTAGTAACCCAACCGAAGCATGTTTCCGGCGTACACAAGATGTAGCTAGCGCACGATAGAAACCCTCTGAACTAACTAATAATGAACGCTGACACAGAGGTGAGGAATCCACCAATAGGGTCAAATGGAAACCAAAGCACTGCATGAATCCCAATGTGTGATAATGAAATCTGATGTCGAACACAAGGGAAACCACTCAGTCAAAGACCCATGATATTGATCGATGTTGAGCATAAGGTGACCTATCAATAATGAAAATAGGGCCAGGGTGCGGCTCTAGGCCTGCCCTCAGAGCAATATGTCATCGTTGATAAGGACAAGACCTGCCAACAAGAAGTCAATGGAGACCTTCTCAAACAAGCATGAGAAAAGGACCAATACAATTGATGTGATGACAAACATGACACTGACAACTAGGGATGGTTGATTGAAAAATAGGTCAAGGGACACCGCAGAGAGGCTGACTCAGGCTTACTTCCCTTGAACAAAAGCACGACTCAATGATGACTATATGGCAAACTCTCCATAGGATTGGAAGAGGTAGCCAATCGGAGGAGTACTAACTCAATAACAAGGTTAAGGTGTACCTAAGTCAAACTAAATCCCACCCAAAATGGAGGAGAGACTTTCTTTTGAGTGATTTGTTCAAGGGCGACACAATTGACTCTAGCTGCCAACAAAATATGGAAATGTTGTCCCATTCCCGCTCTTTTTGGAATACATAATTTTTTTGTCTTTTTCTTTAAGTTGGAAAAAGAACAAAAGAATACTATAGTACAGTGGAAAGAATGAGTGTCAGAGAAACAAATTATATAGTTCCTGGGAGGGAAACATTCGTATGCTCAATGCAGGGAGGCAAAACTGGTCAAGGACACTCAAAGGGATGCTCTTTCCACGGGTAAAAGGATGCGTCAAGTTGCAGAAGCTAAGTGATTGCATGGTTGATTTTGCAGAAGACATGGTCAAATAAGTGGCTTAAACACGAGTCCAAGTGAAGTCGAATCAAGGCCAAAAAGGTGCAAATAGTCAAAATGCAATCCAACAATACAACTCAACACAAAGGAGCCTCTAGGGTATAAGGCCAGAAATCATCGCAGAAGAAAGGAGAATGTGTCTTCAACGCATAAGTCATGGCGGGACTAAAGAATACTCCCGAACCTACTCAGTATAGAAGCATGGGCAACCAATGTCAGCGAGGTTCTAACTAAGATGCCCATGTAAAGGATGGCTCTACCATTGCATCATGATTTCAAAATCGGTGAGTGAAAATGGTTTGCTAACCAAGATACGATGGGGTCGACCCTATGGCTAATATATCATTGAATGGAGGCTAGAATGGAAGATGCAGTGGAAAAATAGTTCTCCCTAATCTAAATGCCAGTGAGTGAACAATACCTGCCATGATGGGTCAGTGGTCATGGGACCGAAATAACATCTTGAAGAAGTCTCCAAAATATCTTGTAACAATAACCCAATCTCAACAATCCAAGCCCACAGGTCAAAAAATCCATGAGACAAAAATCAATTTTTGAAAAATTATTTTGCAATTTCAAAGTTATATAATGACTTTTGGACTCAGTTTTTTCATTTATGTTTGGAGAAAAGAGCTGTGGAGCAAAAAGGAAGCAAGCTTTCCTCTGAACAATTGGACCGTTCAAATCGCACCAAAGTTATCAGGTAACCCTCAAATCATGCTTATAATGTTTTGTGATAGTTTTTATAAGTTTTCTTAAAGTTTTGACCGTGGGAAATTATGCCCAAAAATCCAACTCTTCATACACACAGGTTGGATGTGATCAACCCGTGTATACAATGGCCCTACACACAACTGTGTGTAAAGGGAACCCGCGTGTACACGAGTTAAAGTTTAAACATAAAAACTAATGGTTGAAACTCAAATTTTTTGCAGGATGACCATCACATGGAGGGAAAGAGAGCATACCACAATTGATAATGAGGTAATGAATGACCAAAATGCACTAGATGCTCTGAGAGGCTATGGCTTATTGAAATTCTTCAAAATGCCAAACATGAAATCCAACACACGATTGCTCAAACTACTGATCCACTAATGGAGTGCGAGGATGATGCCTTCATGATAGACCAGATGCCTCTACGAATTGAGGTTGAAGACATCTACTTTATTACAGGTCTCTCCCAAAGAGGGGAGGTCGTGCATTCGACTGGTAGGACAAGAAGTAGTCTTTCAGTAGAAGACTATGTACATATATACTGTCTTGGACACCCAGAGAAGATTGGAAGTCAGATTCCAATCAAACACGTGGAAAGTTTATCTCTGAGGATTCTGCTATTTACCATTGCAAGGGTAAATGGATCAGCTTCACTACATCAGGCATCATGAGTGTCCATGAGCCTGGCAGTGGAATGCCTTACCACGGTATTTGACTGGTGCATGCCTCTTCTGACCAACATGAAGAGCCAATTGACCTCTATTCAGAAGGGTCAGACAAAGAACTTTGGATATGGGACTATCTTATGCTCATTCTTCTTCGAGAAGGTACCTGGGCTACGTCCCAAAGTATCTGTCTCCATCAACAGCCCTAGAGATCCACGGATGGGCAGATGGGTGGACTTGATGAAATGCCTTGGAGGCGGGGACGTGCCTAGAACGACTTTTGATGATGATTTCTTCACTTGGTGGGACCAACAGGTCATCGCAGTCGACGACTACTTGTATGCTAGTATGGATTTCCGAGTAGATCCAGACTTAGTGTTGCCACCAAACGCAGCATGGGGAGATATAGGTAACAATTTCTTAAGTTTTTGTAAAATTTTAAGATTTTTGGATTTTTTAATATGAAATGAACTTAGAAATATTTTTGATGAGACAGAATACTGACAAAATTACCATGTTCTAGATGTGGATCCAATGAGACCAAATGGATTTCCGAGGCACAGGCATCACGAAAGAGGAGCCGAAGAGGCAGCAGCTGACACAGAGAAAGTCATATATGCAATTCAGAGGAACTTGGTGAGACTAACTCACCAGGTACCTATGATAGCCATAGAGGATCTACCTGAGGAGATGCAACGCCGTGTGGTAGGGGTACCACGAGACTAGGTCTGCATACTTCGGCATGTAGCCAATGCTGTAGTTAACTTTATAGCTGCTCATCCTGAGCCGGGTCGATAGACAGACCTATGTATGACTGGACATGATTATGGGCATGAACCCAAATTTTGAGGGCATCTTATCCCAATTTTGTATATTATTTTTTGAACACTTTATCTATATACAGGCAATTTTATGATATATATATATACTGATTCGACTTTTGATGTTATTTAATTTGATGAATGATTAGTATGCCAATCTAATGATTGATTAGTAATAGAGTCTGCTAATGAATTCTCAAAAAGTGGAATGTGAACATATGTAATATAAATAAATGATCATTGCAACATTCTCACTCTCAAAAATTGGCGATATAAATAAGGATCACGAACCCGATAAATGTTATTTAACTACGACACCACCAATTGCGAGTCTAGATAAAACTACCAACGAATTAATCCCATGAGAAATTGCTTCAGATAGTAAATTAATAACGGCAGTATATTTGGCAATGCTATTTGAAGCAGGGCCAATACATACTCCCCTTGACACCATCAACTGGCCAGATGGATAACAAATCACCCAAGCTGCGGAAGCAAGATTCTGAGTGTGCTGACTAGCACCATCGACGAATCCGAAATATATCGAATCATCCATCAACACCTACCAAAGCAGATAAAAATATGTCGATATCACAAAATGCCAAACAAATATGTACAAAGATACAATATATACAAACAAGCAATTGCTCGGCCAAAGCCTAAGCAAAATACTTCTTAAGGTAGAGCCCATTTCGGGGCTCCACTAGCTTGTTCCCTTCAAAATCAATTAATTCATAGGCCCCTTTTCCCAAAACTCGTTTGACTACAAAGGGACCATACCACATAGACTTGAATTTGCCTGCCCCCAGGGTGTCTTTGTCTTGGTCATAGACTAAGACAAGGTCGCCTTCAAAAAAAACCCGAGGATGGACAGCTTTATCATACTGAGTTTTAACCCTCTTCTTATGGGCTTCATTTATTATGGTTGCATCTTGACGCTGCTCATCGAGATGTTCCAAATGAACAAGGTGTTCTTCGAGACTAGACATCTCTGGAAGAAGTTATACAGCTAGCTTAAGGGATGGAATTTCACATTCAATAGGAAAAATAGATTCCAACCCGTAAACTAATTGAAAAGGAGTAAAACTGGTGGTAGTCTTCACTGAGGTTCGGTATGCCCAGAGTGCCATGTACAACATGATGTGCCAATTGAATCAATTTTTGTCAATTGTCCTTTGCAGGATAGTCTTAAGGAACTTATTCACAACTTCGACTTTCCCATTGGCATGAGGATAATATGGAGACGAATGCTCCTACTGGAAGCCCAACTTGAGAGCCAATTCGGCCATCAATTGATTCTGGAAGTGACTTCCATGGTCAATGACAATTTCTCTTGGGATACCAAATCGTTAAATAACCCGGTTGAAGAGAAACAAGGCTACTATTTCATTATCATTTTTGTAAGTAGGCATGGCCTCAGCCCACTTCGTAAAGTAGTCTACGGCCACAATGATGTACTTGTGATTCTCCACCTAGGGCAGATTACAAGTAGTAAAATCAAAGCCCCACATCGTAAATGGACCGACAGTAATAACAGGAAAAAGTGGAGCTGGATGCGCGCGCATTTTCCGAGTATAGATTTGACAAGGGTGGCAATGTTTGACTGTTTCAATATAGTCTTTGAAAATTGAAGGCCAAAAGTAGCTTGCACGCAAAATTTTCTGGGTTGTTGCAAGCCCTGATAGATGACCGCCCACAAGCTCCACTATGGCAATCATTAAGAACAAACTCAGCTTCTTCCAAAGTTAAGCAATTCCTAAGGATTGAGCCAACCCCTCTGGGATATAATGTATCACCAATGATAACATATTTTTTGGCGAGGTGATGTAACTTTTGACACTCATCTTTGGAGAAAGCAGGTAGGAACTTCGAGGTCTGGAGATATATAATGATATCTCCGTACCAAGGATCTTGTGAAGAAATGAGGAGGAAATGTTTGTTGGGAAAATTTTCCTCATAAACAATGGTTTCCTCACAAGGTAACTCTGAAGCTAATTCCACAAAAGCCAATGACTTATTAGATTTGGCTGACAAGAAATAGAGATCGAATTCTTGCAAAATAGCAATCCATCGATTATATTTGCCCCCAATCACTCGCCTACTGAGGACAAATTGAAAAGTATTGACAACCGCTAAGACAAACGTTTTGCACAACAAAATGTAATGACGAAGCCGCTGGAGAGCATGGACAGCTGCCAAGGCCAATTTCTCAATGGGAGAATAGCATAGCTCAAGTCCTACTAAGCCTCGACTCAAGTAGTAGATTACATGCTCACTAAGAGCATCATCCTCTTAAACCAGAACCATACCGATGGTTGATTCTGCCACAGCGAGATACAAAAGGAAATCTCTACCATAATCTAGTGGACTCAATAATGGAGTAGAGATTAATGCCTTTTTCAAAGCATCAAAATATCATTGCGCAAAGTCGTCCCATAAAAATGGAACTCCTTTCTTAAGAAAATGCATAAATCCTTTGGTAATCTCGGCGTAATTTGCTATAAATCTCCTCAAGAAATTTTCCTTTCCTTCGAGACTTTGAAGTTGATGAATGGAAGACGAGGGAGGAAACTGAATTATTGCCTCAACCTTGAAAGGATCAACTTGAATCCCTTCAGTCAATATGATGAATTCTAACAACCGACTAGATGTGACTACAAAAACACACTTATTCGGATTCAACCGGATTTTATAAAAATGACATCTCTCAAAAACTAACCGAAGGTGACTGGGATGATCAATTCTCTTACTAGAATGAGCAGCTAAGTCATCCAAGTATGATTCAATAACATGCTTGATGTCATGGAAAGCATAAGACATGGCCCGCTGAAAAGTAGCTCCACCATTTTTAAGACCAAAAGGCATCTTCTTGTATGCAAACGTGCCCCAGGGACAAATAAAGGTTGTCTTGTGCTAGTCCTTTGAATGGATAGTAATTTGACTATAACCAGAGAATCTGTCCATGAACAAAAAAAATTCATTACCTTCACATTCATCAACAATTTGATCAATAAAAGGTGTGGGGTAATTGTCTTTTGGACAAGCTTTATTTAAATCCCTAAAATCGATACACACCTGGATCATTCCTTGCTTCTTATCTACCGGGACTGAATTGGAAACCCACTCAGTTAGAGGAATGGGGTATATGCAACTCGCTTTAAGTAGATTTTCAACTTCAACTGTAATAGTTTCCGCTTTCCAAGGATTGACCGGTCGAAGTTTCTGATGAATAGGTTTGGAATTTCCGAACGTCTTGATCTCATGTTGGACTATAGATGGATCAATTCCAGGTATTTCCTCATAAGACCAAGCGAGCGCATCTCGAAAATATTTAAACAGGTCGGTATAGATTTGAATTTATTCAGGGGAACAATCAGCTCTGATGAATACATTTTCAATCGCGTTAGGATTCCTAGAGATGTTTACAGGTACAATTTATGAGATAACTGACATGTTACCTTCAACATAAAATTGTGCTAAAGCCAAAGGGTTTGACACTGTACAAACATCACCAGTAAGCAGATTGGAGAACCTAGATTCAACTTCATGCAATGGAGGAAGAAAATATGAACGATGACATAAATCTTCCCATGGTCGATCCACACCCATCATTGCCTCCAAAATTGCTTTTTCAGATGGTAAGACTATATCCAAGCAATCGAGAGCTGAAGTAGAATCGAGGGTCCAAGACGGAGCCACATCGCCATCTAACTCCTCTTGTGAAAAAGGAGTGGGATGGTTGTCTGTAGAGTTAACGATAGATTGATAGCTAAGTTCTGCTATAGACATGGGAAATTCCATTCCACCAACCTGCCCTCCATCTAATGTGGTGGTAGATGAAGGTAAGGTCCAAGGGTCCGAAAAATAATGAGTTCGAAAGAACTCTTTCCGTGAAGGTCCCCTAGAGGATGAAATTGCATTAATTCTAGCTATAGGAGCAGGAAGGTCAAATATACCCATTAACGAAGAGTACATCCCGACTCCTAAATTCTCAATAGGTTGACGGGGATTGTCCACCAATGGAATGATAAAATCTGAAGTTGCATGGGAGTCACCTGGAGAATAATCCAACTGATCAATTTTAACAATCCTCCCCTGTTAAATTTAGGTATGTTCTATGCTAGAGCAATTTATTTAAATTTTCGCAGTTAGCAATCACATCAGCATTACGATAAATTGTAGATAGAACATAAATATAAAACGCAGAAGACAAGCCAAGACAAGAGGACACAAGATATGGCGCGAGCCAGGGACAAACCCCACAATGTGTGGGGAAACCCTTTGGTCAAATCTTCTTTTATCTTCAAAGTTCAGCAGAGAAAGAGATAGTACAAATACATTTGAAGTCAATACTTGATTTGCCAAAATAGAAGATCAGACATCAGAGATCTTCACCATGAAGATGACAAAATGCAGCAGATGATAGGCCTAGAACAGCTCAACCAATTACTCAACATACTGAAGCTTTCCTTCCATAAAACTCTCCTTCCTTTGCTGCTTCACTGATCATGTCAAGGCTGCCCATTGTGCTGCATCTTAATTGCTGCTATAATACCATAATCTTCATTATGGCTGCAACATATTCCTGCTGCAACATAGAGGCCTTTACCATAGTATCACTAGGATCACTTGTTGCACTGAGTTCCTATGAGACTATGAGATCACATCTATGTATGATCATTACAGTCATGATCAAGAATATGATCATAATCACTCTTCTGAGACTGCCTCATGCTGTGATGATATAGTCTCCTATGTGTCAGAGGATCTCTTCATCAGACCCTTGTTTCATTATCAGGTCATGGCAAGACTGTAATATATACGTACGGAAGAGACAGCGTATAACATTATCTTCATCGAGCTGATAGAGTAGATCTATCATTGTTGTCCAATGACTAGTCTGCTACAGGAGTGCCATTTAATGTCAAGACTAATCCTTGTTATGCCGAGATTGTCCAGACTTCATGCTACCTTATCCAATATTCTCTCTGCTATATTAACCGAGATTATACCGAGAATATACCTTTATCTGCAATCTTTGTTGTGTCCTCATTTATGCTGAGACAACAGATATTCGTGGGATTTATCATGACATATGAGATCTGGTCTGTCCGCATGAACAGGTCTCCTTTGACTGCATGAACAGATCTTCCTTTGCTGCGTGAACATGTCTCCTTTGCTGCGTGAATAGGTCTTCCTTTGCTGCGTGAACAGGTCTTCCTTTGCTGCGTGAACATGTCTCCTTTGATGTGTGAACATATCTCCTTCCTGCTGCGTGAACAGGTCTCTACTGATCTACGTTTAGGCTTCTACAGGCAGCGTATTGAAGTTCCTTAGACAGTTGATGAATCACACATCAAACTGCGACTAGATTGACAGCGTAATACGTCTCCCTTTTTGCCTGCAGCCAGATCTCCTCACTGCTGTTAGGGCTTCATGACTTTCCTCTAGACAGCGTATAGAAGCCTTCTTTTGCTGCTACCTAAACTTTTCTCAATACAGTGGCTAGGGTCTCCAGCGGATAGGGCCTCCTCATTACAGCGTATAGGACTTATGTTTCACTGCTGATCAACCCTCCTCTTGCTGCGGATAAGGCTTCTTCATAACTCCGGATTAGGGCATCACTAAACAGCAGATTAGAGTTCCCTTTTAGGCTGCGGATTTATGCCTCCTTTGACTGCGGCCAACCCTCTTCCTTGACTACTGCTAGGGCTCTTCTTAACTGCGGCTAAGTCTCCTCTTTTACCTGCGGCTAGGGCTTTCTTCATGACTGCGTCTATGCCTTCTTGAACATATATACAGTCATGAAGTCCACCTGTGTATTGTCTTCCCTTACTGCGGTTAGGAGACTCCATTATAGGACTGCGTTCAGAAGTGTTAGGGCTTCTTGAACAGCATGTAGGCTAGGGCATCATCTGCATATAAGCTAGGGCATCATACTTGGCCCAACGTACTCTTTAACGTTTCTCCTTCTCCAAAAACCCAAGACGTGGAGAGGAGATCACTTAAAGAGTGTTTCTAAATGACATCAAATCCTCTTATATTTATACTAAAATGAGGGTGATGAATAGACACGTCGGTTGGGCTTCTAGAGCCTACATAAGAGCTGGTCGGCTTGATAATAATTACATAAACAAAATAAATTCATATCTCCATAAATACTTATCGGAATCGGATGATCTTTGGATCAATCCTACACCTCTCGACGAGAGGGATCCAATAAAAATAGCAGCTGCCATAAATAAGCCGACCCACATGGAGTTTGGCCCTAGTTTCCAATTTAACATCCCCTCATGAGGAAAACAGAGGATGCAGAATAAAGATGAAACTATGGCATCCATCTCGTAAATCTAGTTCCTGCCTAAGAGGAGGTTATAATCCAGGTTGGCATCGACAATTTCTACCTCAATGTTTACGACCTTTCCCCCAACACACATAGGAAAGGCTGGGATAATTCCATGTGGCCTATGAGAATGTCCATCAAATGTTGTCAAGAGATTCAATGAAGGAACAACTGAAGGTGATCCAATGGATTTCCAACATGACATAGACATTACACCTGCGGAAGCTCCCTCATCTATAATTGTCTGAAAAATATTGGTCTTTCGGTAAGTGGACTTTATCTGGAAAGCCATATGGTGAGGAAGTCTCTTTTTGACATTCAACATATCAAAAGTGAGAACTAAAGAATTATTTGGATCCACTGCACCGATTGTTGAAAGCAAAGCACTTCTCTGAGCAGGACACGACTATAGTACCTCCAATGCAGACATAACACAAGGACTTTGAGCCAGATCTTCTACAATCAAGTAGTTATGGGTTGCCCTAGCATTAGGGTTAATAGTCGAGTGCTTTGTGGAACCTTTCAGTATCCGAGGTATAGACTCAATAGAGGGTCACTCAATATGAAGTGGGTCTGTGGTTTCGGGAACAGATTTAGCCTTAGATGTTTCCATTTCACCATAATCGCATGCTCGCGTAGCAACATCAACATGAGAGTTCATCATATAAACATTTGAGGAATTTTCCCCTTCCTGGTTGCCCCCTACGGAGGTACCAACATTTGAATTCATGCCAGCAAGTAATTTCTACCCTTGGGGAAAAGGGTTAGTCAAAACAACTTGGGAGCTATAGGACCCCTGTTGCACTAATAAGCACTGAGCATCTTGCATCTTAGGGCAGAGGTGAGTCAGATGATCTCCATTGCATAACTTGCATGGAAACTTTACCTTTTTCTTGGAATCTTTTCTACCCTCACTGACACCGTTCTCGGGTTTGTTTGCATTGCCTTTCCCTTCCTGGTTCTTCTTTTTACCTCATCCCTTCCTCTTCCCATCAGATTGTTGATTTCATTTGGGGTTAGAGGCTTGGATGATGTTTATAGAATTAAGTTAGGAAGGTGTAGGTGTAGACAATGCTGCTTGGTTAGAAGAAGCAGTTTGTAAAGACAACTACTGCAATTGATTCAAAAGGTTCACCATATTAACGTCAATTGATCCAACTATGCCATTGGCATGGGGACCTGGCTTTGGTTTGGCTAAACCAACCATAGATCTAGGAGGATCGGGTAGGATTTTCTGAAGAGTCCTAGGCTGAGAATATATCAGTTCTAATTGTTGGGCTCGAAAAATAGTCTGCTCTTCCGAATAAACACCGGAAAGAGACACATCCTTTGAGATCTCAGGTTGTAAAGATTTGAGAAACCATTCGAGAAGGAATTCTGGTGGAATTTCAGCTTTGATAAGCCTTTTTCTCCTTCTCCATTCCTGGATGTGATCTGAAATGTGAGTTGCGGTGTCTTGCTGAAAGTTAGCCAGAAGTTCAGTTCTGGCTTTATAGAGGACGGGTAACTGAAAATGGTTCAAGAAGATATTAGCCAAATCAGAGAAAGAAGTATAGGTGCCCCTTGGAAACTCTATATACCATTTGGCCGCATTTCCGGTTAGGGTGCACTAAAATAACCTCAACCTGATCGAATCATCTATCAAGGAGTTGGATGAGCACCATAAGTGAAATGTGGTCACATGGTCTCTCGGGTCTTCACCACTCTTCCCTTCGAACTTTGGAATATCCGAGGGAAGTTTAGTTGGGACCAGAGGCCAAGCCGGATTGTACCTAATTGG
Source organism: Pinus tabuliformis (assembly GCA_031772625.1). Taxonomy (NCBI): domain Eukaryota; kingdom Viridiplantae; phylum Streptophyta; class Pinopsida; order Pinales; family Pinaceae; genus Pinus; species Pinus tabuliformis. The sequence goes on from CM062811.1 coordinate 1,104,695,603, forward strand.
ATCATTCGTCAATTTAGTTAAGTCTGGAAAATTAAGCGTGGCCAGAAAAGGAAGTCGTGGGGGACCTTGGGAATTCCATCCAGAGCAGGCAGGGTTCCCAAAGGTCTGAAAAGAATGACCTGGATTTTGAAAGGCACCAGGTTGCCTGAAGTAACTCATAGAGCCTACTGAACCAAAAGGTGGTCCTTGTGGTCTAGCAAAATTCAGAGTTTGACCAACTCCTGCCGAAAATCCTCCATAACTAGTGAAGTTACCCCCTAACAAAGTATTGAAAGGAGTTGATAGCCCCTAATAAGGATTCCATGTGTTAGCATGATCCAGGTGGATATTGGTGGCCACCTGCCAAGTCCACCTGGACCCCCACCATTGTCTTCCTCAGCATTTTCAGTTTCCTTAATTGTAGCACAACTTACTATTTTTAGCAGTTTTTCGGGTCCTGAACTTCCGGAGCCGTTTTGAGGCCCTAAACGACGTTTTTTGGGGAATCCAGGGGCAACATGGGTCCATAGAATGGATCGATGTTGCCCGTTCCAACAATGATAGTGCTCGGATAGATCTTTCTAATGAGCTATTGTACGCGTCAAACGGAGATCATATGCCAAAGTTACGACCCCGGGAAGTTGATGTACCAACTTACCCCCAAACGGGGCCCATAGTTTTGGCGTTTCATCTCCTAGGGTTAGGTTTTGGAATGTTAAGGGTTTTCCATTGTTTCTCAACAATAAATAGGCCTTCGAGCCTCATTTTAACACAGTTTAGAGGCATGTAGCCATCACATCTCTTCTCAGAGATAAGCTACCATCGCCCTAGCTGGTTTATTTCCATTTCTGATTGTAAGCATATTTCAGTATTTTCCATTAATGAAATGAAGTATTATTTCCGCTGCATCTTTGTGTATATGGTTATCTCTGTAATTTGTTGCGTTCCTGTTTAAATCCGGATCAGTGGTATCAGAGCGGTCTGCTTTTTCTCTGTTTTTCTTTGCATGTCCCCAACAAGGTCGGGATATAAGGAGTTAGGGCTTGAACTGGTTGAACCTTTGCAAGACCAGCCTCGCAAATCCCGACGGCCTCCCATGGCGAACGAGAAGAAAGACGAGGGGGCAGGAGATCCCATCAAAATCTTGCTCGAAGAAGCCCTCGAGCGACAACGGAACGCGATGATGGACAGCTTTGCTCAGATCCTTCAGCGGCTACCCAGAAGCAACACATCGGCTTCCAGCAGCTACTCTGGAAACGCCACACCCTTTAAGGTACAAGTTAATTTTGAAATCCCCATATTCGAGGGTCAGATAGATGCAGATGCCGTAGATAAATGGTTAAATCTGCTAGAGGGTTATTTTTCTGTTCATGAATTTTCGAGTCGGGAAAAGATTATTTTTGCTCTCCTCAAAGCAGCCCCCCACGTCAAGGACTGGTGGGAAACCTACTGCGAGCAGAAGGATGAAAGTACTGGCTCACTATTTTCAGCCGCACCCACCTGGGATTCGTTCCGGGATGCCATCAAGGAGCAGTACTACCCTGTCGGGAGCTATGAGGATGAATACATAAAGTGGACCACGCTGCGGCAGGGAAGGGACCAAGACGTGCCGGAGTTCACCAATCTTTTCCATACCCTTCGCACAAAGTTGGGTATCAAGGATTCGGAGCAACATTTGATACTCAAATACCGTGGCTGCCTGCACAAGTACATCCAGGAAGAAATACAATTCCTAAACATCCCCTCGCTCGGCGCAGCATACCGGTATGCCGTCAAGGTCGAGCAGAAGTTTAAACAAAAGAAGCGAGACTTTGGATCTGCGAATCCAAAGCAGGGGAAAGGTGCCCCTAAACCACAGAACAAAGGACAAAGCCAAGGCGGGACAGCCCAAGACAACCAGCCGAAGCTGCAAGCAAAGAACAGCGCCGCGAAGCCGAGAAAGGACACTGGAAAATGGTGCGAGTTCCATAAGAGCTCCACTCACAACACAAGTGAGTGTCGGGCCAAGCAGTCACTGGTGGCTGAGCTAAAGGTTTCAGAATCAGATGCATGTTCCGACTCTGAGTCAGAACCCGATAAGGGGTATGAAAAAGGGAAGCAGATCATTGATGCGGACCCCAGCGCCACTGTTGCTACTGCAAAGATCCAGAAAAATGAACCCGAAGATCCAGAGGAGGAGGAGCGTCTCTTCCACTCCCAGATGTGGGTAAAGGGCTCCCCGATACAGTTCATTGTTGATAGCGGGAGTCAAAAGAACCTCATTTCGGCAGAGGTCGTGAAGCGGTTGGGCTTACCGACCACAGCACATCCACAACCATACACCATTGGGTGGCTTCACCAAGGACGAGATCTTCGCGTGAGCCAGCAGTGTCGCCTTCCATACAACATCAAGCCCTTCACAGATGAGGTATTGTGTGACATTGCTCCCCTTGAAGTTTGTGATGTATTACTAGGACAACCATACTTGTGGAAGCGACATGCTGTGTATGAATCAAGGCCCCGTGCTGTTATTATTACATTGGGAAATAAGTTGTTCAGGATACCAGAGGTAGCACCACCTGCCGCCATCTCTTTGATTACTGCAAAACAATGCAGTAAGATCATTTCCAAAACCAGGAAATTTGTTTTCCTGATGATACGCCCTAAAGGAAAGAAGAAGACAGTGGTCGCGGCCTCCAAACGGGGCCCCTCTGCACGACAACTACAGATGGACAAGATTGTGGAGGAGTACGAGGACATCTTCACCTCCCCGGCAGGGGTTCCTCTGCACTGTCAAGTCAAGCACTCCATCGATCTGACCCCAGGTGCGCCGCTACCCAATGGACCAATTTATCGGCGCTCCGTTCTGGAGAACGATGAAATCAAGAGGCAGATTCAGGAGCTCCTGCAGAAAGGTCACATCCGTCCGAGTTCATCGCCCTGTGGGAGCCCGATCGTGTTGGTACAGAAGAAGGATGGGACGTGGAGACTCTGTATTGACTATCGGGCGCTGAACAAGATCACTGTCCGTAATAGGTACCCGATCCCGCGGATTGATGACCTCCTAGACCAACTAAAGGGGGCGAAATATTTCAGCAAGATCGATCTGAAGTCAGGATATCACCAGGTACCAATTGAACCCTCCGATGTGTGGAAGACTGCCTTCAAATCCAAGGAGGGCCTCTTCGAATGGTTGGTCATGCCTTTCGGATTGACGAATGCTCCTGCAACCTTTATGAGGCTAATGGATGACATCTTGCGGCCATTCACCAACTCCTTTGTAGTAGTATACTTGGATGACATTCTGATCTTCAGCCAGAGTTGGGAAGAGCACCTCCACCACATCCGACAGGTTCTCCAAACACTGCGGCAACACAAGCTATGTGCCAATTTGGAGAAATGCACTTTTGGCATGACCCAGGTTCAGTATCTGGGATACATCATTGATGAACAGGGGGTGCATGTCGATCCAGCCAAGATCCAAGTCATTCGGGATTGGCCCTCTCCAACCACTCTAACAGAGCTCCGCAGCTTTCTAGGTCTTGCCAACTTCTACCGCAGGTTTGTGTTGGGGTTTTCTCATATTTCTTGGCCCTTGAGTCAAGTCACCAAGGGCGGGGCGAAAGCAAAATTCTTTTGGTCTGAATCTCAACAGAAGGCATTCAGGGAGTTGAAGGATCGCCTCTGCACGGCACCAGTGCTCGCGTTACCAGATTTACAACAACCATTTGAGGTCGAGACAGATGCCTCTGACTATGCTATTGGGGCAGTCCTTACTCAACATGGACATCCAGTGGCATATCACAGTGAAACACTTTCAGACACAGTCCGGAAGTACCCCACTTATGATAAAGAGATGTATTCCATTGTACAGGCCTGCCGACAATGGAAGCATTACATTTTGGGGAAGGAAACGGTCATCCACACAGACCACCGACCTCTGCAGTTCATACAGACCCAAGGGAAATTGCAGAATGATCGCCATCAGAAGTGGTCTACATACCTGCAACAGTTTCACTTGAATATCAAGTATAAAAAGGGCAGCACCAATAATGTTGCAGATTGCCTCAGTCGACCACCGATCATGGCGCTAACCACCGTGCTCAACTCTTTTGGGCACGAGACTTCTGATTGGCCACTTCTCTACAAAAGCGACCCAGAATTCGGCCACACATACCAGACACTCTTGGAGGGTCGGCAGGTTGCAGATTTTCACCTCCAGGATGCCCTATTATGCCACCTCGGTCACCTTTGTGTTCCTTCAAGCGAGCGTGCCAAGATGATTTGGGAAGCACACTACAGTCGCGCTGCTGGGCATTTCGGGGTCGAGAAAACAGTGGCAGTACTGCAAAATTATTTCTATTGGCCGAATCTTCGACAGGATGTTGGGAAGTACATCCGATCATGTACTGCCTGTGCCATTGCCAAACCGACCATTAAGAAGCACGGCCTCTATACCCCGTTGCCTACCCCTAGTCGACCTTGGGAATCCATCTCCATGGATTACATGTCAGGCCTTCCTTCCACTAAGCATGGAAATGACTGTGTTTTTGTGGTCGTCGACAGGTTCTCGAAGATGGCCATTATGGTGGCCTGCAAGAAGAATATCACAGCAGAAGCCACTGCTAAACTCTTCTTTGAACGAGTGTGGGTGCACTTTGGGATCCCACAGTCTATCATCTCAGATCGGGACAGTCGGTTTCTCAGCACATTTTGGTCCAGTCTCTGGTCAATGCTGGACACCAAACTCACGAAGTCCACAGCCTTCCATCCTCAAACTGATGGCCAGACAGAGGTTGTCAATAGGATGATTGTGCACATTCTGCGCATGTATAACTCAAAGCATCCACGCACATGGGACGAGAGCCTCCCCTATGTTCAGCACAGCTACAACCGAGCTCTTCACAGCTCCACTGGCCATAGCCCTTTTCAGGTGGGTTTGGGATTCCAGCCACTATGCCCCATTGATGTGGCCATGCCACTTGCAGCTACTCACATGAATTCAGCTCATGTCCAGTCCGAAACAGATAAGGCCACCAGCTTCATTGAGCGCATCCAACATATTCGCCAGCAGGTCCATGACATTCTTGAGAAATCAAATGCCAAGTACAAGCAGCGACATGATCAACATCGGGTGCCACACAAGTTTCAGGTGGGCGACAAAGTCTGGTTGCATTTGCAAAAGGAACGCCTTACTGGAGCCTATCGGAAATTGAGACCACTCCGATATGGTCCTTACACCATTACTAAGGCTATGGGAGACAATGCATTTGAGCTCAGCATTCCCCCATTCCTTGGCCTGCACCCAGTGTTCAATGTGGACCGCCTTCGGCCATACTTTCCACCATTGCTAGACACATCCGACATTGCAGAACAGCTCAAACCCACAGAATTAAATCCAGATTGCATGGAACAAGCTGCAACTGATCGGATCATGGACACACAGATCAAGAACACTCGCCAACAAAATATCCAACTGTATCGAGTTGTCAAAGCAGGCCAACTCCTTCAGCAGGGCAAGTGGCTCACCAGGGAACAAGTTCAGCAGAAGTTTCCTCATCTCATGGAGGAGCTCAACGCAATGGGGACCATTGCTTCCTAAGGGGGGAGGAATGATCCAGGTGGATATTGGTGGCCACCTGCCAAGTCCACCTGGACCCCCACCATTGTCTTTCTCAGCATTTTCAGTTTCCTTAATTGTAGCACAACTTACTATTTTTAGCAGTTTTTCGGGTCCTGAACTTCCGGAGCCGTTTTGAGGCCCTAAACGACGTTTTTTGGGGAATCCAGGGGCAACATGGGTCCATGGAATGGACCGATGTTGCTTGTTTCAACAATGATAGTGCTCGGATAGATCTTTCTAATGAGCTATTGTACGCGTCAAACGGAGATCATATGCCAAAGTTACGACCCCGGGAAGTTGATGTACCAACTTACCCCCAAACGGGGCCCACAGTTTGGCGTTTCATCTCCTAGGGTTAGGTTTTGGAATGTTAAGGGTTTTCCATTGTTTCTCAACAATAAATAGGCCTTCGAGCCTCATTGTAACACAGTTCAGAGGCATGTAGCCATCACATCTCTTCTCAGAGATAAGCTACCATCGCCCTAGCTGGTTTATTTCCATTTCTGATTGTAAGCATATTTCAGTATTTTCCATTAATGAAATGAAGTATTATTTCCGCTGCATCTTTGTGTATATGGTTATCTCTGTAATTTGTTGCGTTCCTGTTTAAATCCGGATCAGTGGTATCAGAGCGGTCTGCTTTTTCTCTGTTTTTCTTTGCATGTCCCCAACAAGGTCGGGATATAAGGAGTTAGGGCTTGAACTGGTTGAACCTTTGCAAGACCAGCCTCGCAAATCCCGACGGCCTCCCATGGCGGACGAGAAGAAAGACGAGGGGGCAGGAGATCCCATCAAAATCTTGCTCGAAGAAGCCCTCGAGCGACAACGGAACGCGATGATGGACAGCTTTGCTCAGATCCTTCAGCGGCTACCCAGAAGCAACGCATCGGCTTCCAGCAGCTACTCTGGAAACGCCACACCCTTTAAGGTACAAGTTAATTTTGAAATCCCCATATTCGAGGGTCAGATAGACGCAGATGCCGTAGATAAATGGTTAAATCTGCTAGAGGGTTATTTTTCTGTTCATGAATTTTCGAGTCGGGAAAAGATTGTTTTTGCTCTTCTCAAAGCAGCCCCCCACGTCAAGGACTGGTGGGAAACCTACTGCGAGCAGAAGGATGAAAGTACTGGCTCACTATTTTCAGCCGCACCCACCTGGGATTCGTTTCGGGATGCCATCAAGGAGCAGTACTACCCTGTCGGAAGCTATGAGGATGAATACATAAAGTGGACCACGCTGCGGCAGGGAAGGGACCAAGACGTGCCGGAGTTCACCAATCTTTTCCATACCCTTCGCACAAAGTTGGGTATCAAGGATTCGGAGCAACATTTGATACTCAAATACCGTGGCTGCCTGCACAAGTACATCCAGGAAGAAATACAATTCTAAACATCCCCTCGCTCGGCGCAGCATACCGGTATGCCGTCAAGGTCGAGCAGAAGTTTAAACAAAAGAAGCGAGACTTTGGATCTGCGAATCCAAAGCAGGGGAAAGGTGCCCCTAAACCACAGAACAAAGGACAAAGCCAAGGCGGGACAGCCCAAGACAACCAGCCGAAGCTGCAAGCAAAGAACAGCGCCGCGAAGCCGAGAAAGGACACTGGAAAATGGTGCGAGTTCCATAAGAGCTCCACTCACAACACAAGTGAGTGTCGGGCCAAGCAGTCACTGGTGGCTGAGCTAAAGGTTTCAGAATCAGATGCATGTTCCGACTCTGAGTCAGAACCCGATAAGGGGTATGAAAAAGGGAAGCAGATCATTGATGCGGATCCCAGCGCCACTGTTGCTACCGCAAAGATCCAGAAAAATGAACCCGAAGATCCAGAGGAGGAGGAGCGTCTCTTCCACTCCCAGATGTGGGTAAAGGGCTCCCCGATACAGTTCATTGTTGATAGCGGGAGTCAAAAGAACCTCATTTCGGCAGAGGTCGTGAAGCGGTTGGGCTTACCGACCACAGCACATCCACAACCATACACCATTGGGTGGCTTCACCAAGGACGAGATCTTCGCGTGAGCCAGCAGTGTCGCCTTCCATACAACATCAAGCCCTTCACGGATGAGGTATTGTGTGACATTGCTCCCCTTGAAGTTTGTGATGTATTACTAGGACAACCATACTTGTGGAAGCGACATGCTGTGTATGAATCAAGGCCCCGTGCTGTTATTATTACATTGGGAAATAAGTTGTTCAGGATACCAGAGGTAGCACCACCTGCCGCCATCTCTTTGATTACTGCAAAACAATGCAGTAAGATCATTTCCAAAACCAGGAAATTTGTTTTCCTGATGATACGCCCTCAAGGAAAGAAGAAGACAGTGGCCGCGGCCTCCAAACGGGGCCCCTCTGCACGACAACTACAGATGGACAAGATTGTGGAGGAGTACGAGGACATCTTCACCTCCCCGGCAGGGGTTCCTCTGCACTGTCAAGTCAAGCACTCCATCGATCTGACCCCAGGTGCGCCGCTACCCAATGGACCAATTTATCGGCGCTCCGTTCTGGAGAACAATGAAATCAAGAGGCAGATTCAGGAGCTCCTGCAGAAAGGTCACATCCGTCCGAGTTCATCGCCCTGTGGGAGCCCGATCGTGTTGGTACAGAAGAAGGATGGGACGTGGAGACTCTGTATTGACTATCGGGCGCTGAACAAGATCACTGTCCGTAATAGGTACCCGATCCCGCGGATTGATGACCTCCTAGACCAACTAAAGGGGGCGAAATATTTCAGCAAGATCGATCTGAAGTCAGGATATCACCAGGTACCAATCGAACCCTCCGATGTGTGGAAGACTGCCTTCAAATCCAAGGAGGGCCTCTTCGAATGGTTGGTCATGCCTTTCGGATTGACGAATGCTCCTGCAACCTTTATGAGGCTAATGGATGACATCTTGCGGCCATTCACCAACTCCTTTGTAGTAGTATACTTGGATGACATTCTGATCTTCAGCCAGAGTTGGGAAGAGCACCTCCACCACATCCGACAGGTTCTCCAAACACTGCGGCAACACAAGCTATGTGCCAATTTGGAGAAATGCACTTTTGGCATGACCCAGGTTCAGTATCTGGGATACATCATTGATGAACAGGGGGTGCATGTCGATCCAGCCAAGATCCAAGTCATTCGGGATTGGCCCTCTCCAACCACTCTAACAGAGCTCCGCAGCTTTCTAGGTCTTGCCAACTTCTACCGCAGGTTTGTGTTGGGGTTTTCTCATATTTCTTGGCCCTTGAGTCAAGTCACCAAGGGCGGGGCGAAAGCAAAATTCTTTTGGTCTGAATCTCAACAGAAGGCATTCAGGGAGTTGAAGGATCGCCTCTGCACGGCACCAGTGCTCGCGTTACCAGATTTACAACAACCATTTGAGGTCGAGACAGATGCCTCTGACTATGCTATTGGGGCAGTCCTTACTCAACATGGACATCCAGTGGCATATCACAGTGAAACACTTTCAGACACAGTCCGGAAGTACCCCACTTATGATAAAGAGATGTATTCCATTGTACAGGCCTGCCGACAATGGAAGCATTACATTTTGGGGAAGGAAACGGTCATCCACACAGACCACCGACCTCTGCAGTTCATACAGACCCAAGGGAAATTGCAGAATGATCGCCATCAGAAGTGGTCTACATACCTGCAACAGTTTCACTTGAATATCAAGTATAAAAAGGGCAGCACCAATAATGTTGCAGATTGCCTCAGTCGACCACCGATCATGGCGCTAACCACCGTGCTCAACTCTTGTGGGCACGAGACTTCTGATTGGCCACTTCTCTACAAAAGCGACCCAGAATTCGGCCACACATACCAGACACTCTTGGAGGGTCGGCAGGTTGCAGATTTTCACCTCCAGGATGCCCTATTATGCCACCTCGGTCACCTTTGTGTTCCTTCAAGCGAGCGTGCCAAGATGATTTGGGAAGCACACTACAGTCGGGCTGCTGGGCATTTCGGGGTCGAGAAAACAGTGGCAGTACTGCAAAATTATTTCTATTGGCCGAATCTTCGACAGGATGTTGGGAAGTACATCCGATCATGTACTGCCTGTGCCATTGCCAAACCGACCATTAAGAAGCACGGCCTCTATACCCCGTTGCCTACCCCTAGTCGACCTTGGGAATCCATCTCCATGGATTACATGTCAGGCCTTCCTTCCACTAAGCATGGAAATGACTGTGTTTTTGTGGTCGTCGACAGGTTCTCGAAGATGGCCATTATGGTGGCCTGCAAGAAGAATATCACAGCAGAAGCCACTGCTAAACTCTTCTTTGAACGAGTGTGGGTGCACTTTGGGATCCCACAGTCTATCATCTCAGATCGGGACAGTCGGTTTCTCAGCACATTTTGGTCCAGTCTCTGGTCAATGCTGGACACCAAACTCACGAAGTCCACAGCCTTCCATCCTCAAACTGATGGCCAGACAGAGGTTGTCAATAGGATGATTGTGCACATTCTGCGCATGTATAACTCAAAGCATCCACGCACATGGGACGAGAGCCTCCCCTATGTTCAGCACAGCTACAACCGAGCTCTTCACAGCTCCACTGGCCATAGCCCTTTTCAGGTGGGTTTGGGATTCCAGCCACTATGCCCCATTGATGTGGCCATGCCACTTGCAGCTACTCACATGAATTCAGCTCATGTCCAGTCCGAAACAGATAAGGCCACCAGCTTCATTGAGCGCATCCAACATATTCGCCAGCAGGTCCATGACATTCTTGAGAAATCAAATGCCAAGTACAAGCAGCGACATGATCAACATCGGGTGCCACACAAGTTTCAGGTGGGCGACAAAGTCTGGTTGCATTTGCAAAAGGAACGCCTTACTGGAGCCTATCGGAAATTGAGACCACTCCGATATGGTCCTTACACCATTACTAAGGCTATGGGAGACAATGCATTTGAGCTCAGCATTCCCCCATTCCTTGGCCTGCACCCAGTGTTCAATGTGGACCGCCTTCGGCCATACTTTCCACCATTGCTAGACACATCCGACATTGCAGAACAGCTCAAACCCACAGAATTAAATCCAGATTGCATGGAACAAGCTGCAACTGATCGGATCATGGACACACAGATCAAGAACACTCGCCAACAGAATATCCAACTGTATCGAGTTGTCAAAGCAGGCCAACTCCTTCAGCAGGGCAAGTGGCTCACCAGGGAACAAGTTCAGCAGAAGTTTCCTCATCTCATGGAGGAGCTCAACGCAATGGGGACCATTGCTTCCTAAGGGGGGAGGAATGATCCAGGTGGATATTGGTGGCCACCTGCCAAGTCCACCTGGACCCCCACCATTGTCTTTCTCAGCATTTTCAGTTTCCTTAATTGTAGCACAACTTACTATTTTTAGCAGTTTTTCGGGTCCTGAACTTCCGGAGCCGTTTTGAGGCCCTAAACGACGTTTTTTGGGGAATCCGGGGGCAACATGGGTCCATGGAATGGACCGATGTTGCCCGTTCCAACAATGATAGTGCTCGGATAGATCTTTCTAATGAGCTATTGTACGCGTCAAACGGAGATCATATGCCAAAGTTACGACCCCGGGAAGTTGATGTACCAACTTACCCCCAAACGGGGCCCATAGTTTTGGCGTTTCATCTCCTAGGGTTAGGTTTTGGAATGTTAAGGGTTTTCCATTGTTTCTCAACAATAAATAGGCCTTCGAGCCTCATTGTAACACAGTTCAGAGGCATGTAGCCATCACATCTCTTCTCAGAGATAAGCTACCATCGCCCTAGCTGGTTTATTTCCATTTCTAATTGTAAGCATATTTCAGTATTTTCCATTAATGAAATGAAGTATTATTTCCACTGCATCTTTGTGTATATGGTTATCTCTGTAATTTGTTGCGTTCCTGTTTAAATCCGAATCATAGCAAAGGGTGGAAAACTTTGAAATGAATTAATCGAAGAATACGGCACATTCCCTTGTTAGCCGAAAAATTAATTCCCAGCTCCTATCCCACTAACTGCAGGGTTTGTCCAACTCTAGAAGGGGTTAGTACCTTGACTTGTAAAAGGAAAAGGCATTGGCCCTACTATTGGAATAGAGTCTGGTATCTGACCACTTCCAAATGGGAAACCCTAAAAAGAATCTGATCCACTCATCATGGATGTAGAGGCAGTCGATGGTATATTCAAAGGAACTAAAGGAATCCCTTGAGACAGCATTCCAAAAGGGAAAATTCCAAAACTGGATGCAGTAGCTTGAGAACTTCCACTCATTGATGGAATGGAAGTAGACACAAACAGAGTCATGTTGGGAGTAATAAAAGGGATGGAAATAGTTCCTCCCCCTTGTACAGATATGGGAGTCTCCATGCTTGCAACACTCATTGTAGATGCCATGCTTCCAACAGTGGTCATCAAAGGAATAGATGTATGTAAACCTGGGCTCGAAGGCCTATGAGTCGGTGTTCCAACGTATAACAAAATGTCTGGATGATCGGGAGGAAGAGGAGAATTCAGAGTCGCAACCAACTCTGAAATATCTTCAACTTCGATATTATCTTCCCACTGGAAGAGTACTCGAGAAAGAACTGGTGTGTTCCCCTCTAACTTTGTACTGGTGCTAAGTCTATCTTATGAACTAATTCCCCCAAGTGGAGGATCAATCTCCAATGCGCCTGCTGCCACTAGTTGAAAACCACTGGCATAATCGCTCCTACGCCTTCTAGGAGGAGGCTCTGGACTCGTATGTGATAGCCCACGAAGTCTCCTAGACCGTCGAGATGGTCGATCAGCCACTTTGAATTATTTAAAATATTTACTTAAAGACTCAAAAAATTATAACGCTAGGCTAACTAGGAGCAAAGAACACTCACTAAAATTTCCCTAAAGATATTAGTAATCAAACAACTCTCGAGTATTTCCACTCTGAGTGATTAGGACCAGACACCAAAATACAAGAAAGTTAATAACAAGGGCCTTCCGAAAATAGACTGGGGTAATTACGCCCCAGGCCTACTAGCGAAGGTATTAGAGGTAGTTACGCTGACCTCCAGACAATAGCCTTTGTCGGTGCAAGCCCCCAAGCTTTGCAAGGGTGCCCTCCAGAAGTACTGTTGAACGTGATACAACATCAACCTCAGGTGCCACGGGATTCCCCTCCGCAGCCACCTGTGTGGTCCCTAGGATAGGCAACTATGGTCACCAACTCGTATCAGAAGTTGGGCGGAACAGTCATGAGGTAGGATCTGACAAGTAAGAGAGGGGTTATCTCTCATCCTTATCTTCACTAACCCTCGTGCTTTACTCCCAGTTACAGAGCTTTCTTGGTCTCCCTAACGCTATTGGATTTTGCTCATTAATCAAACTTCTATGTTTTGTAATTTAGAGCACCCTTGGAGAGTTAACTCTCCTCTCGCCTAATCCAAGGCCCTAATAAACCTAAACGTGTTGGTGTATTCTTATGACAATACAAAATTTCTAGTTTATTTAATTAAGCACTTGATTTTAATGGTTGTTCTTTTAAGTCAAGGGTATAGATGGAAGTGAAACCAATGGTGTTTGTATGACGCAAAAGAAATCAATGAAAAAATAACTACATGAATGCAATCATTTGTTCTTCGATGAAAAGAGATGTCTATATGAGTTCTACGAGACTTCTATAAAGAAAAATACTTTTTCTTTTCTTTTCTTGAAACATACTTCACACACCCAAAAACTAAAAGACTACGAATGCTTTAACAATGCAAACTACCCTAATGCAAGATACAATGGAGATGCAAGATCCTAAATTACTCTAAAAAGCGAAAGCAATTGTTTATAACTATCAATGAGCCAACCTAAGTATTGAAGAGGATACAAATTTGAACAAAAAATTCTCTACAAACAACAAGGACAAATCGTAAAAGATCGCGATTCACTTTCAGAAACCAAAATCAAACTTGGCAAAAGAAAACAAAAACAAAGTTTTTTGAGATCTTTTCTTTTTCAAGAAACAACCAAAACAACTTTTTGAAATCACTCAAAATGCTACTAAAACTCAAAGATCTAAAAGAGAGCACAAGGAGTCTTTGCAAGTTACAAACTTGAAAATGAACGAAAACTTGAGCAAAAAGGCTTCAACTTGTACTAAACGACCCAAACAGCAGCAAAGAGCTTGACAAACTGACTAAGAAGCTAGGAAATAAATGCTTTCAAATTCGTCAAAAAGACATTCAAAAATAAAGAAAAGCTATAAGGCCACCAAAATATAGGAAAGCAAAGGAAGTAGATTAAAAACCAAGCTTGACACTGAAACTTAAAACAATCTCTTGTTCTGGAGGACCAGAACAATCAAGAACTTCTGAACAAAGTCTTGTGTTCCAAAACACCAATTACAAACTCACTCAAAAAGCAAACCTAGGTGATGCAGGAGCATCATCTCCGAAAAACACATTGTATTTTACCTAAGCTAGGGGGTTTCATGTTTTGAAGAAATATTAAAATTTCATGTAAATATTAATATTATTTTGAGTGATTAATTAATTATTTGTGAGAAATTGTAAATGTGAGAGAAATTAGTTTCTTTAAAATTAATGAGGGAGCCTAAGTTGGAATTAGTTTCTAAGTCTTAGGGATAAGAATCTATCTTTTAGGGACGTTGAGAGATTTAGGGATTTGTTGAGGAATTGAAGGGATAGAGCATTTAATTAGATCATTTTTAAAATTGTATAAATTCAGCAAGCCTCAAAGGAAAAGAGGACAAGTAGAATAGAGTTTGAGAGGTGAATTAGAGTGTGGAATAGGGAAAGAGGTTATAAGCCTCCAGTATTTGTAAAGGGCCATGAGTGTTGGATATCAGGCCAAAGATAAATTTGTAAGTAGCCTCATTTTGTTTATATGAAAATATTGTTCAGTATTATATATATTTTGATTGATGAATTGAGAAACTGTACATTCGAATTCTGAAGTGGGATTTTGAGGTAAATTATGTATGTAATTGTGAAAATTGATAGGGCAGTTTGTGAAGAATAACACACAAAAAGTTGTGTACGGTTTCTGGTTGAATGTATATGCTTGGATTGAAGAATCGACTATGGGAGAACGAATGAAGTGTGTGTGCAATGAACAGATCGATTTATGATTCTAAGTTGTAAGGACTGATATTAATCTAACAATTGTTACTGTGTTCTGTCAAATGAATGGTTATATTATATCGATCTGTAGTTTGTAGCCAGCGCCGTAAATGGAAATAGCACAATGGCTTTCCCTGAAGTTACAAGTCGTGGTAATGGGGAAGGGCGCTGTTGGTTGAATAATTAAAACATATTTAATGTTGAATTTTGCAGTAGTAATTGATTAGAGATGGATTGATTGATGCTGTGGAAAAAAAAAATCGATGTATATAGGAATCGATTTGAACATTTGGGTGTTTGTTGTGTTGAAATTATGAATGAATCGCAGGATCAACCTCTGTTTGCCGGAGTGATAGAATTAAAAGCAATGGGTTTATTGTTAAATGGCCTTGTCCAGCACGAATTGGAGATTACGTTCTCTGCGTAGAAGTTTGAATTCTATTGGTACTGTGTGACTGGTATGGATGGAAGGGCGCAGATTCTAAGTAAATGTTGAATCGAAATTAAATGAATTGAATGTAGTTAAAAACTAATATCGATTGGAAATTACAATTGTTGAAAAATGCAGAGGGATGATCAGCGCAAGGAGGGCTGAATCACAAGCGGTCTTTTGTATCAACCTTTGAGAATTCGATTTCCAGCATGGGCAATTGATTGGCGCAGTTCAATTAAAAACTAAGAAATTTGTTTAAATATCATTGCAGAGTAATAGTGTTGGGTGCAGCATATTTGAGAAGCTACAGCGTGGAGTTAAATTCAAGGTATGAACCAGCATCGTTTACCAGATTAAATGAATGCGTTGAAGATGTATGAGACTGTGTTAATTGAAGACTGATGCAGAAGTTATTGACATTAATGTTATGAGGGCGTTGTAGCTGACAGCGAATAGATCGATTTAAAAGGTGGAACAGCATAGCGCTATAATTGTATGGATGGTGTTATGTTAAATGGTCGATGTGTGAAGATGCAGGTCTGCATTTGAATACAGTGATTCGATTCAAAGGCGAATTGTAATGGGAGCAGAGGTACTTTAATGGGGTTTAAATGTTGAAAGAAATGTATAGTGATAACAATGCTGCCTGTTCGCAGGTCTAAACAGTCTATGATGAATCAGAAGGAGATAAAAAAAACAATTGTGGTATAAATGAAGAATTCACAGCGTTGGGGAAAGTGTTGACTGGAAATCAATTTGAATGCGGATAAAAATAAAGGGTGCAGGTATATTTCTACCAAGGCAAAAATTTGATTTCAGATGTTGAATTAAAAGACCACGTATTGATTTGTCATATATGGTGGCCATATTGTTGTTATTCGGTTTTTTTGAATTCTGGTCGAAATTGGCAAAGTAAGGGAGCATTTTTTTGAGAGTTATTGAGATAGCTCATATTGCTTATGGAAGCATTGAATGCTTGATTTGGTTGATGATAAGTTTTTTTGTGTGATGATTGTATTTTTCTGATTTTGAACCATATGTGAAGAAGGAGTTTCGAAATGAGTGAATTTGCCAATGATTGAGAATTTAAATTTGGGAAGATGCTGAGTATGCATTCTTTTATGCATGATTACTTGAAGATCCTGGGTATTGCAGGCCTTGCCTACGTCAATTTTGGTATCAGAGCAGGAATGCTCTGTTGAAATATTTATTTTCTGAATGATGACAAGAAGGTTTTGTTGAATTGAAATGTATTTTTGACTGTATGATGAATAATGAAAGGAAGATCAGAGTTTTAAATTTGATATGCAAACTACACAAGTGAACAGGATTGCAGGGAGGAAAAGATCATGCAATATCTTAAGAGGTGAGATGATTTTTCTGATGAAGTTTATGGTTGCAGAGAAGATGATGGCAGTGAACCTGGAATTCAGCTAAAGGCTGAATAAGGAGGACAATTGCAGTGTCCTGAAGAAGAAGGTGAGTTGAAGAGATAGCCTGAAGAGAGCAGAGAGAGTGCTCAAAAGGTTCCAGAGGCAGTGAACCAAGTATTTACCAAAAGACTGAGTGAGGAGAGCTTGGTGAGGTAAGTGGCAGCAGAAGAGATTGCTGTCGTAGAGGCTAGTACAACTCGTGGTGAGTGAGAAACTCATGGAGAAGATGATCATGGAGGATCAAAGAAGAGGTTCAGAGGAATGCCACAGCGATGAGATGACTGCAGAAGTCAGAGAAAGAGAGATTGCAGTAATGAAAGTGCAATTGCAGGTACTAGAGGAATGGCTGCAAGAGCAGGAAGATCAGAATAGGAAATGGCTCTTTCCACTGAAGGGAAAGAGAGTGGTTTGGCGACAATTGCAGAGGAGGTTGAGGCAAATTGTGATTGCCTTGTTGAAAAAGGAACTTAGAGTTCTTGAGCCAGAGATGGAATTGGAGGAAGCAGTCAAGACTGAAAAGTCTTGTGATTTAAAAACTAATGAGTTGTGTATGTTTGCAGGTACAGTACAGGGAGATGAACAAGCTTTAGAGTTTGTTCAAGAAAAGTTGAATCTGAAGGCTGTTCAGATCGATGCTGAGATAGCAAAATCTCAGAAAGGAATGAAGACAGAGGAAGCAGAAAATGATAAGTACTCTGAAAAAGAAAGCAGTGATGCTTTTGCTGTTACAGTACAAGAGAAAACTCTTGTGGATGCTGAAGAAGAGAAGCAGTCTGAAGCGCAGATAAGGGAAGTAACAGCTGATACTGTTGAACATTTTATGCAAACTGAAAGTTTATGTATGAATGCAGGTGATGATGATATGCTTCAGCAATGCTACAAAGAAATTGCATTGTTGGAATACTTGTTGATAAATTCAGAGTATGATAGAAAGGTTACAGCAGACGAAAGAGTTCAGTACAGTGAACGAGAGCAGAAAGACATCTTAGAGACAGATGGTGTGAGAGAAAGACTGTTTGACAACCTTGAGAATTCTTCAGAGGATTCTTTGGGCAAAGAGAATCAGCATACTGATATGCTGATAGTGGAGGAGAATTCAGAACAGCATACTGAAGTGCTGGCAAAGGAGGACAAGGCACTGATGCCTTCTGATTTTTATTCTAACAAGTGTTTTGTGAATGCAGGTATTGTTGCAGAACATTTGACTCAGTTGAGCAGTCAAATGAAGGAAGAAGAAGTTTTCTGTTCCAGAAGACAAGAGGGTATGGATGATCGGGTGGCAGTCAGAACAGAAACAAGCATAGAAGCAAGAAGTCAGCAAGTGACAGTACAGATAGAGAAAATAAAAATTGAGCAAGCCGTCTTAGCTCAGCAGACAGCTAGAAATCAACAGCCGGGAGATTTATTGGACCGAGAGATTGAAAGTATCAGAAAACTGATGACGAAAGAATCCCAGAGAAAGACGACAATAAGAAAGGAAAGGAAAGACAACCAGAGAAAGACTGTAGCAGATTTGGAAGGCAGAGCAAGTGGAGCTCTACAGCACAAAATATGGAAACCTGGAGGACAACAGCAGATAGCAACAACAGTAAAGCAATTGACAAGCAAGGAAAATAAAATTTGGGATCCAGGAGGAAATAATTATCCAGACTTATGACCAGGTGGTCATGAATTTTCTTACATGGGGAGTCTGATGCAGGAGCATAATCTCCGAAAAACACATTGTATTTTACCTAAGCTAGGGGGTTTCATGTTTTGAAGAAATATTAAAATTTCATGTAAATATTAATATTATTTTGAGTGATTAATTAATTATTTGTGAGAAATTGTAAATGTGAGAGAAATTAGTTTCTTTAGAATTAATGAGGGAGCCTAAGTTGGAATTAGTTTCTAAGTCTTAGGGATAAGAATCTATCTTTTAGGGATGTTGAGAGATTTAGGGATTTGTTGAGGAATTGAAGGGATAGAGCATTTAATTAGATCATTTTTAAAATTGTATAAATTCAGCAAGCCTCAAAGGAAAAGAGGACAAGTAGAATAGAGTTTGAGAGGTGAATTAGAGTGTGGAATAGGGAAAGAGGTTATAAGCCTCCAGTATTTGTAAAGGGCCATGAGTGTTGGATATCAGGCCAAAGATAAATTTGTAAGTAGCCTCATTTTGTTTATATGAAAATATTGTTCAATATTATATATATTTTGATTGATGAATTGAGAAACTGTACATTCGAATTCTGAAGTGGGATTTTGAGGTAAATTATGTATGTAATTGTGAAAATTGATAGGGCATTTTGTGAAGAATAACACACAAAAAGTTGTGTACGGTTTCTGGTTGAATGTATATGCTTGGATTGAAGAATCGACTATGGGAGAATGAATGAAGTGTGTGTGCAATGAACAGATCGATTTATGATTCTAAGTTGTAAGGACTGATATTAATCTAACAATTGTTACTGTGTTCTGTCAAATGAATGGTTATATTATGTCGATCTATAGTTTGTAGCCAGCGCCGTAAATGGAAAATGCACAATGGCTTTCTCTGAAGTTACAAGTCGTGGTAATGGGGAAGGGCGTTGTTGGTTGAATAATTAAAACATATTTAATGTTGAATTTTGTAGTAGTAATTGATTAGAGATGGATTGATTGATGCTGTGGAAAAAAAAAATCGATGTATATAGGAATCGATTTGAACATTTGGGTGTTTGTTGTGTTGAAATTATGAATGAATCGCAGGATCAACCTCTGTTTTCCGGAGTGATAGAATTAAAAGCAATGGGTTTATTGTTAAATGGCCTTGTCCAGCACGAATTGGAGATTAAGTTCTCTGCGTAGAAGTTTGAATTCTATTGGTACTGTGTGACTGGTATGAATGGAAGGGCGCAGATTCTAAGTAAATGTTGAATCGAAATTAAATGAATTGAATGTAGTTAAAAACTAATATCGATTGGAAATTACAATTGTTGAAAAATGCAGAGGGATGATCAGCGCAAGGAGGGCTGAATCACAAGCGGTCTTTTGTATCAACCTTTGAGAATTCGATTTCCAGCATGGGAAATTGATTAGCGCAGTTCAATTAAAAACTAAGAAATTTGTTTAAATATCATTGCAGAGTAATAGTGTTGGGTGCAGCATATTTGAGAAGCTACAGCGTGGAGTTAAATTCAAGGTATGAACCAGCATCGTTTACCAGATTAAATGAATGCGTTGAAGATGTATGAGACTGTGTTAATTGAAGACTGATGCAGAAGTTATTGACATTAACGTTATGAGGGCGTTGTAGCTGACAGCGAATAGATCGATTTAAAGGTGGAACAGCATAGCGCTATAATTGTATGGATGGTGTTATGTTAAATGGTCGATGTGTGAAGATTGCAGGTCTGCATTTGAATACAGTGATTCGATTCAAAGGCGAATTGTAATGGGAGCAGAGGTACTTTAATGGGTTTTAAATGTTGAAAGAAATGTATAGTGATAACAATGCTGCCTGTTCGCAGGTCTAAACAGTCTATGATGAATCAGAAGGAGATAAAAAAAACAATTGTGGTATAAATGAAGAACTCACAGCGTTGGGGAAAGTGTTGACTGGAAATCAATTTGAATGCGGATAAAAATAAAGGGTGCAGGTATATTTCTACCAAGGCAAAAATTTGATTTCAGATGTTGAATTAAAATACCACGTATTGATTTGTCATATATGGTGGCCATATTGTTGTTATTCGGTTTTTTTGAATTCTGGTCAAAATTGGCAAAGTAAGGGAGCATTTTTTTGAGAGTTATTGAGATAGCTCATATTGCTTATGGAAGCATTGAATGCTTGATTTGGTTGATGATAAGTTTTTTTGTGTGATGATTGTATTTTTCTGATTTTGAACCATATGTGAAGAAGGAGTTTCGAAATGAGTGAATTTGCCAATGATTGAGAATTTAAATTTGGGAAGATGTTGAGTATGCATTCTTTTATGCATGGTTACTTGAAGATCCTGGGTATTGCAGGCCTTGCCTGCGTCACTAGGCCAAATATTTTCAATGAGGAAGAGTCTTCGAAACAGTAAGATTGCAGAATAATGAAATTCTTCAAACTAAAATTGACCACATAGAGACTATATAGACCAGGAAACAAATCTATCTGGGCAGAGAGATTTGAAAAAATAATGCAAAAATTGGTATACGTGACTGTGTTCAAGCACAGAGGCATGTACACGCGCTTTTGATATAGGAAACTCGCATATACACAGGTTCACTTCACATAAACAAGTGTGTGTATGCTACTGTAAACAGAGTAAAATGTGTATACAAAGCTTTGCAAGAAAAATAAAAAACAAAGCCAGATCAAAAAGATCAGACTTAAGGTCTGAGACTCTAGTAGACCAAATAAGACTGTAACAGCAAGCAAACCAAAGACTGAGCCCTGATTGACACTGAACAACCCAAACTAGGAATAACAAGATTGTTATCCCCAGTGGAGTCGCCAATTCTGTTTCGAGAATAAGTACCCTAGGGCTTTGGGTTAGAACCCCAACAGAGCAGAAGCAAACTACAACAAGAAACACTCATACAACTCAAGCAAAATGCTTATATAATCAAACTACGTAAGAGTGACCGTACCCAGATTTCCTTCGTTTGAGTAGGTCCTGCAGGGTTCAGACCCTCTGCAACTCTGATGTTCTTCAGACCTAAAAATCATTCAATTCGAACATACATAGCAATATAGAAGCATATTCACAAAATTTGACTTTATATCATATAAACAAATGATTGATCATATCAAAACAACATTCATATATGAATTCCAACATAATTTGTTGCATAAACAAAGTTAATTTCAGAAACAAGACAACATTTCTTTTATTGTAGTAAGCTATAAATAACATGGAGAGAATTCACCTGAGTCTTCTTCTTTCGGCTCCAAGCGAAACCGTCCTCTAGATTCGTCCTATCCCAGCCTTCAACAATCTTCTTCCATAACCAACACCATGATATCTCAATCAAGATGGAGAATATCTATAATCAAGGAAACAAGGGTTTCCTGAAGCTTGGGGAAGTGCATGAGGCACAGGGATTCATCAGACTTAGTCAGGGATAATCTCAATATAATAACACTATCGCTTATCTTCCTTTAGGCCTTCCCATAGAAGTCTATTTATACTTCTCCCAATTAGTTTTTTAGTTGGGAAACAATTGAGCCACGAGCAATAGGAGGTAATCAACAGGTAAAACCTGTGAACTCCACCCATAATAAGGAAATTTAATTTTTTAAGTGTTTTAACACATATACATGGGTTGGGTATTGACTAACCCATGTGTACACGCTTTTATCTAAGGGAAAAGTAGCATACAAGGAATAAAACATTGTTTTTAATATATTTGGACCAAGTCTAGAAGGAGGGGTTTCCCCAGGCCATAAACCAAGCATCACAAATACCAAGGTTGGTAAATGGTGCTATAACAAGTGGGGACCAACACCCCCCCATGTCTAAAGGTTGCATGCCCTCATGCAATTATCATCTAGTCACCAATAATAGGGTAGCCAAGCTCTACATTCCTGGTGCTTTGACCAAAACTTCCAAGCCATGATTGTCTTTCACCGAAGATTTTTGAAGATACAAATTTATTTTCTGAGCATTAGGCCTCTTGACAGGCCGCAACTGATCCAACTTCCAATGAACTGAACACTTGTTCCTTAGCACCAGTGCGTAATTCTTAGACACCAGTTTTGGGTTGTGTTATATTCTTTCCACGACTAGCCCACGTAGTTAATCGGGGGGTTAGAAGGGGGATCACATAGGGTTTGAGGCATACCCGTAACCCCACTTTATGGGGTCCGCGGCAGCGCCCCGGAAAATTTTGGTTTTGGAACCTATGTTAGGTTGGGCGAACGCACCTTTGGTTTTGTGCATGATTTTCACACATGTTTTTTGGACGTGATGGTTTTCAATCCATGGTATTGGACGCGATGGTTTTCGGTCCATGGTATTGGATGCTTCGGCATGTATAAATATGTATTGTAACATTGAAAGGAACATAATGAAAAATCAAGTTGGTAGTCCCAGTTTTGGGATCTAAGGGAAAATCTCTATGTATATGTGTTTTATGTGTTATGCTCTCGCATTGTTTATTTTCTATGTTTTAGAATTCGTATGCAGGTAATTTCTATACGGGGTTAAAATATACATTTGGTATCGGAGAAATTTTGGCTTCAAGGGGACACCTTTTTTGCTGAGGGGTTTCGCTCGAACCTGTGGTAGACCCTGTTCAGTGGGAGATCTGCGAGATCGATTCTGGTGGTGAAGGAAGATGGCGAGCAGTGGAAAGATAGAGATCGAGAAATTTAATGGTCAGAGATTTGAGTTGTGGAAACTCAAGATGGAGGATCTGTTGGTGGACAAAGATCAGTGGATTGTGATAGATCCAGGTACTAAACCAACAGGAGTGTCCGATGAAGAATGGAAAAAGTTGGATCAGAAGGCAAAGAGCACAATACGATTGTGTGTCTCAGATTCAGTATTGTTGAATGTATCAGGGGAAGCTACGGCGAAGGCTTTGTGGGACAAGTTAGGGACTTTGTACCAATCTAAGTCTCTGGTGAATAAACTGTTCCTGCGGAAAAAGTTGTATAACTTGAGGATGAAAGATGGAGATTCAGTGGCAGAGCATCTGAACGCATTTGATACTGTGGTAAGTCAGTTAGCATCTGTTGATATTAATTTCAGATGAAGATAAGTGCATCAGTTTGTTGTGTTCTCTACCAGATTCGTGGGATAGTCTGGTTATTGCAATAGGTAGCAATGCAACTGCCTTGCAGTTTGATGAAATAATCTCATCCTTGCTGACAGAGCAGATGAGACAGAAAAATATGGAGACCCAGAATGGTGATGCCTTGTCTGTACGAGGATGGTCCCAGAACAAAAACAAAAATAAGTCATCAAGTGGGAGATCTAAATCTAGAGGGAGATCTAAATCTCCAGGAAAACATGTAAAGGTGGTGTATTGGAAATGCGGAAAGGAAGGGCACTACAAAAGGGACTGTAAATCTAAAGCTCCTGATAAAGGAAAGGGATCTGATGATGCTGCTTCTGTAGAGCCAAAAACCACCTCAGATGAAGGTGGGGATGTGTACTTGGCTTCTTCAAGTACACATATAGATCATGAGGCATGGTTTATTGACTCAGGTGCATCCTTTCACTTCACTCCCCATAGAGAGTGGTCCTGCGAGTATGAGAAATACGATGGTGGTGATGTCTTCTTAGGGGATGATAGGAAGGATAGAATCATTGGTCGCAAAAAAGTAAAGTTGAAGTTGCAAGGTGGAAGGGTTAGAACACTTCTGGGTGTTTTTCATATTCCTGCATTGGCCAGAAATCTAATTTCTATAAGCAAGCTGGATGATGCAGGTGTAAAAATAGTGTTCGAGAAGGATACCTGCAAAATGGTTCGGGGAGCACTGGTATTGATGTGGGGAGTTCGAATTGGAACTCTGTACAAGCTGCAAGGTAGCACTGTTATTAATGGGTGCAACAGTTCTGTGGTTCCTGAAAGTGGAGCAGAAAATCTAGTGGTCTTTGGAGAGAAGACCATGTTGTGGCATCAAAGGCTTGGACATACTGGAGAGAAGGGCCTTCGAATAATTCATGGTAAAGGTATGGTAGAAGGTATGAGTAATAGCTCTCTGGATTTTGACTTCTGTGAAAATTGTGTCTATGGGAAGCAGAATCGAGTGAGTTTCCCCTCTGGTGGTAAGAGGGAGAAACAGATATTAGAGCTTGTGCACATCGATGTGTTTGGACCTGTGAAGGTTCCATCACTGGGTAAGTCTCTGTATTGTGTATCATTTATAGATGACTTCTCAAGGAATACATGGATACATTTCCTTAATAATAAATCTAAAGTCTTTGACAGGTTTAACGAATTTAAGGCTCTGGTGGAAAATCAGACAGAGAAGAAAATAAAGGTGCTAAGGACAGATAATGGTGGAGAGTTTTGCAGCAAGGAATTTGAAGAATTCTGTAAGAAGTGTGGTATAGCACGGCAGAAGACTACTCCATATACACCTTAGAAAAATGGAGTTGCAAAAAGAATGAACAAGACGTTTATGGAAAGGGCAAGAAGCATGCTGAGTGGTGTTGGATTAGGACAAGAATTCTAGGCAGAGGTGGTGGATACTGCATGTTACCTGGTCAACAAGTCACCTTCATCAGCGTTGGAGGATAAAACTCCACAAGAGGTATGGACTGGTAAGAAACCCTCTCTTTCACATTTGAGGGTATTTGGATGTGATGCATATGTACATGTTCCAAAGGAGAAATGAACCAAGTTGGATAGTAAATCTGAAAAGTGAATCTTTATTGGATATAAGGATGGTTTAAAGGGTTATAAGCTTTGGAACCCAGTAACAAGGAAGGTTGTGTATAGCCGAGATGTGGTGTTTAGAGAGGTAAAAGATGTTATTAAACATGAAGTCCAACCAAAGGAACCTAAGAAGATAGAGTTTGAGCTAAAGGAGGAAGAATCAGACTCTACAGCAGAGGAGGAATCAGAAGATGAAGAGCCACAAACTTTGGCTGTGAGAAGATCAGTTCGAGAAAGAAGGCAACCAGAAAGGTATAGTCCATCCGCTTTCTGTTCAAATTTTTCTTTATCTATTACTGATGATGATCCCAGAACTGTGAAAAAAGCAGTAGATTCAGAGGATAGAAAAATCTGGAAAGAGGCCATGGTTGATGAAATGGCACCTTTGCACAAAAATGAGGCTTGGGATCTGGTGGAGTTGCCGGCTGGAAGGAAACTCATTGGCAAAAAATGGGTGTTCAAAAAGAAGACAAATGCAGAAGGAAAAGTGGAGAAATACAAAGCTCGATTGGTAGCAAAAGGTTATTCCCATGTGCCGGGAATTGATTTTGGTGATATTTTTTCTCTTGTTGCCAAGGTAACTTCTATTAGATTACTTTTATCTGTTGTTGCTGCTTTTGATTTTGAGGTAGAACAGATGGATGTGAAGACAACATTTCTTCACAGGGATCTGGAAGAGGAGATCTACATGAAGCAACCTGAAGGCTTTGTGGGGAAGGGTAAGAAAGAACTGGTATGCAAGTTAAGGAAGTCTCTGTATGGGTTAAAACAGTCACCAAGGATGTGGTAACAGAAATTTGATACATTTATACGGGTACTTGGCTTCACCAGAAGCAAAGCAGATCACTGTGTGTATTTTAAATTAATTGGTGACCGTGTTATTTATCTGGTCTTGTATGTGGATGATATGTTGCTGGTTGGAAATGACAAAGAAATTATCCAGGATTTGAAGACCCAATTGTCCTCCAAATTTGACATGAAAGATCTTGGTGTTGCAAACTATATTTTGGGCATGGAAATTAAAAGAGACCGGACAAAGAGGAAGCTCTAGTTAAACCAAAGGAAGTAATTCGAGACAATATTGTAGAGGTTTAATATGCAAGATAGTAAACCGGTGAAGGTTCTTATTCCTATAGGTGTGAGGTTATCTACTGAACAGTGTCCCAAGACACAAGAAGAGGAAGAGTACATGTCCCGTGTTCCATATGCAAGTGCAGTTGGTAGCCTGATGTATGCAATGGTCTGTACTAGACCAGACATTGCACACACAGTGGGAGTATTGAGCAGGTTTATGTCAAAACTAGCGAAGGAGCAATGGACAGCAGTGAAGTGGGTTTTCAGGTATTTGCGTGGCACTAGTGATTATGGTTTGTGCTACCAAGGAAGACCAGGATTGGACAGAGTGTTAGATATTCATGGCTTTGTTGATGTAGACTAGGCTGGAGATCTAGATCAGAGAAGATATACAAGTGGGCATGTGTTAACCTATTTGGAGGTGCAGTCAGTTGGATGAGTAAGAAACAATCTGTAGTGGCACTATCAACTACAAAGGCAGAATACATGGCAGCCACTCATGCAAGCAAGGAATCAATTTGGTTGCAGAGATTGTGTTCAAGTATGGGGTTAGTACAAGAAGCTATAAGGACAGACTGTGATAGCCAAAGTGCAATTTTCTTGGCAAAGAACCCTACATATCATTCAAAGACAAAGCACATTGATGTTCAGTATCACTTTGTGAGGAATATGATAGAAGACAAAAAGGTGTTGCTGGTAAAGGTGAACACTTTGAAGAATATTGCAGATGCATTGAAAAAATCTATGAGCTCTGAGAAGTTCTCTTGGTGTAGAGAGACAATGGGCGTTTTAGGGCTGGAAAAATGACTAAGCTCTCTTGTGGCCCCCTATGGAAAGAAAACAACAAGTGGGAGAATGTTGGGTTCTGTTATATTCTTTGCATGACTAGCCCATGTAGTTAACTGGGGGGTTAGAGGGGGGCTCACATGGGGTTTGAGGTGTACCTGTAACCCCACTTTATGGGGTAACCCCACTTTATGGTTTTGGAACCTATGTTAGGTTGGGCAGACCCACCTATGGTTTTGTGCATGATTTTCACACATGTTTTTTGGACGCGATGGTTTTCGGTCCATGGTATTTGATGCTTGGGCATGTATAAATATGCATTGTAACATTGAAAGGAACATAATGAAAAATCAAGCTGGTAGTCCCGGTTTTGGTATCCAGGGGAAAATCTCTGTGTATATGTGTTTTATGTGTTATGCTCTCACATTGTTTCTGTGTTTTAGAATTCGTATGCAGGTAATTTCTGTACGGGGTTAAAACCTACAACCAAAGAGAGATTTGTGTCTTGGTACTGGTTGTTAACATCCCACACATAATGAAACAAGGTCTTGTACTTGTGTGCTTTATCCTTCAACTTCATGTTTTTCTTTTGTAACTTATTCACGAGAAGTTGCAAATCCTCTTCATCATGAACATAGGGGATTTTGGCTGGTACCATAGGTTGTTGAGAACTACTCCCACCATAAGTTGACCCAGTGTTGCTCCTTCTGGAGTTGGGTAGATGTCCTTGTTTTTTATTTCCTGCACTTCTGCTGGGTAGGTTTAGGGGTGGAGAGCTAGTCAGCAGATCCTGGTCAATATCTTGTGGGTCACTTCCCTCAAATAGTGGGTCTTCTGCTTCTTCATTCATCACAGGGGGATTCTCAGTTTCTTGGCCAGGATAAGACAAAAAATCAACAGGATTTCAATTTTGACTGCTCGAGATACATAAACGTTGTTTCTAAATGCTTTTAGTTCGACGTTGATTCTAAGATTGTTGGCATTTTAGCACAGGTGTGGCGCTACGGTACAGGTGTTGTCCTTGATGGCAACTCTCTTTGAAGACAGATCTTAGTCCAGACTACAAGAATGAAGAGAAATTTCTTATACGCATGTTCATTAAGCCCAAGTTGTGTATACACGCACGGTACGCTATATACTAAGTCATGGATACGCAGGCTCGCTATATAAGAAGTCGCGTATACACGCAGTTTCATGAACAGAAAAGTGTGTACATGTCGAGAAGCTTTCTTTTGGTCCGTGGTAGTTAGTCCTCGGTACTTGAGCCTATGTTTTTGGACCAAGGTATCTCGACAGTCGTGTTGATCCCGAGTTTTGAAGTTGATGGTATTGTGTTACTATGGTTTTGGACCGTGGTATTGTGAAGGGCCTAAGGCTATATAAGGAGAAGAAGATCATTAGGAAATCGATCGAAAAGTCTTGAATATCTAATGAAGAAAGAGATCTAGTATGCAGGTTCTGGGTTGATGATACATTGCTTGATCTGAGCTAAGGAGAGATCACACCGGTTGATGGAAGACTAGATCTAAGGATAGATCGGGATCAAATTGTTTGAAATGAACTATCTTTATATGGTTGATTATGCGTATTTTTAGATCTGCACACTGACGCAATGTTATGTTCTGGGTATGACTGATGTCTGGTACAGCTGCGAAGTTTTAAGAAAATATTTTTAGATCTGTACGCATGTTGGCTTCGGTAAAATCGCGTGTATACGCGGGTTTGTTTCATTGAAGTAGCGTATATCTTTTGAAGCTTAATTTTTGGGGTTGCAGTTGGGTCTGACTGTTATTGCAGAGTTCTGTAGTCTGCTCTGTGTTCTGGTGACTGAGTGTTGACAAGGTTTCAGTGGTTCAGTGATTCAAAGATTGATGATTCTAGTATTGGTTGTTTTGTGCTTCAATGATTTGTGAATGAATCGTGGTCTTCAGATTGTAATGTTGTGCTTCAGGAGTATCCAGTCTGAAAATTGATGAAAAGTGGTACCTGAAGGAAAGAAGATTGTAGGCCAGCACCTACGTACTAGTATCTTAGCTAGTACAAGAGCAAAGGGGGTTGGAGCTCCCTTCCAGGAGAGTCTGGAAAAACGAGAGAAGGTTGTAGCCTTCTGCAGGTTGTAGCCTGCGTACTGGTATAAGGCTGCACCAGTACAAAAGATTGTAAACTGAAGTTTCTGATTAAAGAAAGATAGAGACGACTTGCAGCAGGTGGTTTTCACGCACATTGGGTTTCCACCTTATATCTTGGTGTTCATGTGTGTGGCTTTTGTGTGATGATCTGTTCTGTTATACTGCACCTGTTTACTGTTAAAATGGTTAATAATGTTCTGATGCATTTACTGAAGATAAGCTAACTGAATCATAAGATTTCTGGATATATGCTAGTTGTTTTAGACACAGCAGCGTGTACACGCGGGTTCACTTAACTGAAATAGCGTATATGTTTCTGAGTATGAAATTGAAAAAGTTTTATTGATCTGATAATACTGATTCACCCCCCCTCTCAGTATTATTTTCAACAGAGATACGGTCAGGTTTTCTATTTCTTCCTAAAGGGGCGTAGAAGGCATAGTTGTTGGTCCTGGGTCACCTTGAAAAGGTTTTTGTTTTATTTTAAGGTAACCTTGACCCTTTCGTCTTGTTGTTCGGTTGCTTCAATGGTGGGCTACGAATTCTGTGGAAGATTTATTCTATTGGAGGACACGAGATTTCTTAGCGAACACCTTTTGATGGCGAGGTTTGCATTTCTATACTTTACTCTCCTTACATTTCTTCTTCCCCCCTGATGCTGGAGTCGCTTTTTCAACTGAAACACTAGGGTTTACTGGTGCTTTTAGAGGCTTCCCCTCAGAGTTCTCTTCTACAATAGTCGTAGGTACCTTTGTAGGACTAGGGCCTTGCTGAAAACTTAAACTTAGTGGAATCTCAAGACTTCAGTGTTTTGGTGGGGGGTTCATAAGTCTTTGTCTCCCTTTCACCTGGGTTTCCTCTGCTCAAAATTTCTCAATCAGAAAGTATTCCCAACACTTCTTTCATTTTCTTAGCTCTACGACCACTAACATCTTAATGACACTATGGTGACATATACCAATTTCAGGGTTTTTTCCTGCCGCCTAAACTCCTTTTGCAACTTTATGTAGACTCTTATGCAGAAATAAAGGAAAATTAACCTCTTGGCCTTGCGTAAAATGTAATAACAGTCTGATATGGTAGAGAAATATGGCAGGATACCTACCTTCGCACGTGATGAACCTCTGAAGTATTGTAACAAGTGGATACCATTCCTCATCGAGGCAGCTATGCAAAACTCCCTTCGACCAACTCAGAGTTTGATAGGCAAGTTTAAGGAATTTCGTACAGTCTGACAATTCAAGAGGTCCTTTCTTGAAGAATTTTTCACTGATCAAAGGAAATGTTGTCACGTTACTGATAGACTCCTCAATAACTTTAAATTTGAGATTCCCAATTTCCATGACCTCTTCATTAATGCTCTGAGAAAATACCATGGCCACTTTGTCATTATACCCTTGAAACTTCCGAAGGAATCCCATCCAACCCTTCTCCTCAAACAATTCACTGCAACTCACATATTTCGAACTCCTGGAAAACTGAACAAAAGTGGGCTCATGGTGATCATCCCCCATGCCTAAGCGAAAAAAAATTCTAGAGGCTTTTTCTCACAGCAATGGATACTCACAGTTTCCCTCCTTATCACTCCAAGAGAGAAAATTACTATACTAATTTCCTCGGCCTTGAATCAATTTTTTTTAAAGAAAAACGGTTGCACAACTCGAGTGACTACCTACATGTGTGATGGAAATGATGAATCAGGAAGCTCGTATGAGGCATAATGAACGAGTGAGAGAATGGACAGGGTGGTGGTGCTAATGGAAATAGGGATTGGTTGATATAATGATAAATAAATCACTAGCATGTGACCGCATGATTAGAATGAGAGGAAGGGAAAATAGGGTTTAGACATTAATCAGAATATGGGAGGACGGTTGAATTATGAAAAATAATGGAGACAAATTTCTACTTATCCCATAATACGTATACTTCTAATATAGTCTAAGAAAATAAACATTCACATAACTTGGTTTTGACTTTTAATAATGTTCGGATCTCGAGAGCAAAGATAGCAGTACGATTTCCACTGTTGGAGATGCATGATCCTCATAACTGAACTTGTAATGATGAATTAGCTTAGGGTATAAAAATAGTTCCAAAATGTAAAAAAAAAAAAAAACAAAAAAAACAAAAACAAAAACAAAACGCGGTCTCCAGCTAGGCCGGATCAGGAGTTGATGGTAACGACTGCACTTAACACAGTCTCTGAGGATTGGGACACATTTGTCCAGAGCATACTGGGCAGGACAAGTCTTTCGGATTAGGAAGAATTGTGGGTGGCTCTTCGTCAAGAAGAGATCAGACAGCTGACCAAGGCGGGGAGTAGCGGCAAAGGGGTCTGGATCAAGAAGGAAGAGGAAGAGGATGCGGCTCTAGAATTTGTGGGAAATCAGGAGAAGAGGAAGAAGAAGGACCTCTCCAAGGTCAAGTGCTTCCATTGTGGCGAACTGGGTCACTATGTGAACCAGTGTCTAAGGAATAAGAGTAATGGAGAGGCTTCTGACTTGAAGGGAGCGCTAGCTAGGGCAGAGAAAGAAGTCAAGGAGGATGACGATTGTGCCATTAGTGCTCATGTTCCACTTGAGAAGAAGTGGGGAGACATCGAGTTGTAGTCAGGAGGACTACAAGCGATGAGGGGTAGGACACTTGAGGTACCCAACCTCTTGGATTATACCTAGCTATGGGAGCCTCGAGGAGAGAGTAGCAGGACTGGTGGATGTGGGTAGAGACGGATGTGGATGGAGTGGCAAAGAGTGCTACAGTGCAAGTTTCCCTGGGCAGTGCAAGGCTAGCAGGATGCAACAGTGCGAGAGGCATGGGAATGTTGCACCAGTGCAGGATGGAACAGAGAGGAGTGCAATGGTGCAAGATGCAGGGAGTTGTTGAACCAATGCAGAGGTCAGTAGAGGGAGCACTTGTTAGCGGCAAAGAGAGCTTCAGCATCAGGAGTGTTTATGGCCTGATAGGGATGTCAGAATTTGGGTGTATTAGTTACTTACTTCTCATTAACTGAGTTGCATTGCAATAGAAATTTGTTGCAGCACAATGCAACATGATGAGAGGGGGTTGCAGTGCAAATGCAATGTTGGGAGGACAGACCAGCAGCAGCACAGATGTAGAAGGCGTTTTCATATGGATGCAGTAGTGGCAATGGTAGGGCCATGGGAAGTAGTACAAGATGTAGTAGTGTGAGGATGTTGGTTAGGGAGGCCTAGCATCAACACAAGTACCGGTGCCGGATAATCAGGGTGATGCTCAATGAGGAGCATTACTAGAGCACAATCCTCGCTAAGAGGGAGTGTTTATTTTGGGTAACATCGGATGTGCTCTAGCCATGAAAATTGGTGGAGAGGCTAAAGCACATGAGATATTCAAGACCCAGAAATGGTTTGGACGGATTATACCCGGTTTGGGAGATATTAAAATAATTAATATCTTTAATGGAGTTCATATGTCTAAACTTAGGAAAAATAAAATATTAATGGGTATTAATATAAAACTGGGTTAGAAGGTTTCAAAAGTCATGGATCAAGCCAAATGTAATATTATCCATTGATTATAGATTTAATCTCAGCCGTTGAAGGACCAACAAGAAAAGTATAAGAAGAGGCTTGAGGGTCAGTTGGAAAATACACTAGAGTGATCAGTCATTCATTTTACTAGAACGAGGTTGCTAAGAAAAGTTGAATCAATGATCAGTAGCAAGGGGCAGTGAGTACGAGGTATAGAGCCAGAGACAATACTGGTAGACCAGCGCAGAAGCAGAGAGAGTGAGAGAAGCAGCCAGTCTAGGCTACGCAGATCCCAGCAGAGCCTGTGCAGAGCCCAGAGGGACTGCGTCATCCATGCAGAGGGAAGAGGAAGTGATGCAGAGGGTCCCAGATGCTGTGAAGTGCCTCAAAGGGCTAACGCAGAGGTTCCTGGGGCTGACGTAGGTCAGCAGGAGGCTAATACAGAGGCTAGAAGGGCCAGCGTTGAGCTTCAACTGTGTCGAAGAGGGTTTCATGGGACAGGTTTTTTCAATACCTGTTTCCGAATATAGAGGTATTGATGTCGTGTATTTTTATTTGTCAGGTGAGTTGGTTAGGCACCCAATTGTACTCAGATAGACTGCATAATAATATAACCCTCTAAATAGTTGCACAGGTTTTCCCGCATCGGGTTTTTCCGGGGGCATTTGTCCAAAAATAACGATGTCACTTGTGTGCTTGTTTTCTTTCAGTTGATGATCTATAGATGTTGTGACTTTATTTTGTTTATTTCAGTATTTAAATGTATTAAATAACTTGTTCGAATTTAAACAAGTAGAAGAAATCAACCAGCAAAATACAGATTAATTTTCTAACGGACAGACTTAGAAAATTCAACATAGTATCAAAGTGTGGTTACATATCACAAGAAAACTGAAGGCATCATCTTAGCAGATCATTTGCAATAGATTCAACTAACCCGAGTGACAGAGCTAATACTTGCAGAAGGTGACAAAGGAAGGAGTGACGCAGAGGGACTGCATCATTAATCTGGGCCAAATAGAGGCCAGCGTAGAGGCTAAGGGAGGCAGAATCAAGCTCACGCAAAGCCACACTGAGGCCAGGAGGGCTGACGTAATTGGTTGAGGGATCTGATTTTCTAGTGCTGGGATTGCACAGAGCCAAGTGGCTCAATATTTCAGTTGATGGGGCATAGGAGGTTGTGGGTAATTTGTGGAGCGAAGCTGGTGGGGTACTGTGGTCAGAACAGTACCTAACAAGGCAAGGTTGAGGTGGAGGAAGTTGCTGCCGAGGTGGATTTCTAGCCAAGGAATCTAGATCAGTGTTGTAGTTGCACAGATGATCGGAGTGGGGTAACTTGAAATTGGTAGAAAGATTTCCAGGAGGGAAATTGGGACTCAGAAGGAGTCTATAAGAGAACTTCCAGATGGGAAGTAGAGAGACTCAGCAGGAGTCGAACTAAGAACTTCTAGACAGGAAGTAGAGAGACTCAATAGGAGTCGAACCGAGAACTTCCAGGTGGGAAATAGAGAGACTCAGAGGAGTCGACAGAAGAGCAGCAAGATGATCATGAATGGGCTGAGAGATCAGGACAGGCTGGACAGAGTGTCCAACTTTGTGGTCTGGAAGGCCAGGATCTTGTCCATTCTAGAAAGACATCGTATCAAGGGCTTTGCCTTGAGAGTGATGGCTAACCTAGTTGACCCGATAGCTAATGAAAGGTACGAGGAGGAAATGGCTAAGGCAAAGTGCATCATCCTTGATGGGATCAAGGATCATGTGGTACCACATATTACCGAGAAGGAAATGGCAAAAGATATGTGGGACACTTAGAAGACATTGTACCAGCATACTTCCATGCAGAGGAAGATTCTCCTGGAGAATCAACTAATTCATACCAGATGCAGAAGGGAGAGCAAATAGATGTCTTCCTCGGTCGGTTGAAGGAGATTCGTGACCAGCTAACTTCCATAGGGGCCACGCCGGATCAGGAGTTGATGGTAAGGACCACACTTAACATAGTCTCCGAGGATTGGGAGACATTTGTCGAGAGCATACTAGGCAGGACGATTCTTCCGGATTAGGAAGAACTATGGGTGGCTCTTCGTCAAGAAGAGATTAAACGACTAACCAAAGCGGGGAGTAGCAGAAAAGGGGTCAGGATCAAGAAGGAAGAGGAATAGGATGCGGCTCTAGCATCTGTGGTAAAGCAGGAGAAGAGGAAAAAGAAGGACCTCTCCAAGGTCAAGTGCTTCCATTGTAGGGAACTGGGTCACTATGAAAACCAATGTCCAAGGAAGAAGAGTAAGAGAGAGGCTTTTGACTCGAAGGCAGCGCTAGTGAGGGCAGAGAAAGAAGTCGAGGAGGATGACGATTGTGGCATCAGTGCTAATGTGCCACTTGAGAAGAAGTGGGGAGGCTTCGAGCTATAGTCAGGATGACTACAGGCGATGAGGGGCAGGATCCTTGAGGTACCCAACCTCTTGTATTATACCTTGCTACGGGAGCCCCGAGGAGAGAGTAGCAGGATTAGCATATGTGGGTAGAGACGGATGTGGATGGAGCGATAAAGAGTGCTACAGTGTAGGAGTCCCTAGGCAAAGCGAGGCTAGCAAGTTTTAATAGTGCGAGAGGCATGGGAGTGTTGCACCAGTGAAGGATGGCACAGAGAGGTGTGAAACGGTGCGAGATGCAGGGAGTTGTTGCAACAGCGCAAAGGTTAGGAGAGGGAGCACTTGTTAGCGAAAGAGAGAGCTTCAACATCGGGAGTGTTTATAGCCTGACAGGGATGTCAAAATTTGGGTGGATCAGTTGCTTACTTCTCAATAATCGATTTGCAGTGCAGTAGAAATTTGTTGCAGCATGATGAGAGGGGGTTGTAGTGCAGATGCAGTGTTGGGAGGACGGACCAGCAGCAGCACGGATGTAGAGGGCATTGTCGTATGGATACAGTAGTGGTAGTGGTAGGGCCATGCGAAGTAGTACAGGATGCATTAGTGCAGAGGATGTTGGGTAGGGAGGCCTAGCATCAACACAGGTACCGGTGCCGGATAATCAGGGTGATGCTCAATGAGGAGTATTACTAGAGCACAATCCTCACTAATATGGAATGTTTATTTTGGGTAGCATCGGATGTGCTTTAGCCATGAAAATTGGTGGAGAGGCTAAAGCACATGAGATCTCCAAGACCCAGAAATGGTTTGGATAGATTATACTCAATTTGGGAGATATTAAAATAATTAATATTTTTAATGGAGTTCCTAAGTCTAAACTTAGGAAAAATAAAATATTAATGGGTATTAATATAAAACTGGGTTATAAGGTTTCAAAAGTCATGGATCAAGCTAAATTTAATCTTATCCATTGATTATATATTTAATCTCGATCGTTGAAGGACCAATGAGAAAAGTATAAGAAGAGGCTTGAGGGTCAGTTGGAAAATACACCAGAGTGATCAGTGATTCATTTTGCTAGAGCGGGGTTGCTAAGAAAAGTTGAATCAATGATCAATAGTGGGAGGCAGTCAGTATGAGGTAGAGAGGTAGAGACAATACTAGGAGACCAACACAGAAGCAGAGAGAGCGAGAGTTGCAACCAGTCCAGGCTATGCAGAGCTCAGCAGAGGCAGTGGAGAGCTTAGAGGGACTGTGTCATCCACGCAAAGGGCAGAGGAAGTGACGCAAAGGGTCCCCGATGTTGCGTAGTGCCTCAGAGGGCTGACACGAAGGGTCTTAGGGCTGACATAGGTCAACAGGAGGCTGACACAAAGGCCAGAAGGGCCAGCGCTGAGCTTCAATTGTGTCGGAGAGGGTTTCGTGGGACAGGTTTTTTGAATACCTGTTTCTGAATATAGAGGTATTGCTGTCGTGTATTTTAATCTGTCGGGTGAGTTGGTTAGGCATCCAATTGTACTCAGATAGGCTACATAATAATATAACCCTCTGAATAGCTGCATTGGTTTTCCAGCATTGGGTTTTTCCGGGGACATTTGTCTAAAAATAACGGTGTCACTTGTGTGCTTGTTTTCTTTCCGTTAATGATCTATAGATGTTGTGACTATATTGCGTTTATTTCGGTATTTAAATGTATTAAATAACTTGTTCGAATTTAAACAAGTAGAAGAAATAAGCCAACATAATACAGATTACTTTTCTAATGGATAGACTTAGAAAATTTAACAGCCACCTTGATGTTGGTGCCTCCTCCCTCTCTGATACTTGTATAACGATTAACTAGATTAGTTGGGGGTGTTTTGTGGGACCAAATAGTCCTGAAAATGATTGTGTATTTGAAATAAATCTACCTTTGCTATCCCTATGCCTACTTATACTTCTACTCATAAGAAAAGAGAATACTACAAAGATTCATTAGAAACAACTAGACTTTGGGGCAACCCCACCATAGTGGACGCGTGGCTCTTCACTCGCGTCTTACCATACACCCCCCACCCTCTGCTTGTCCTACAAAATCTTCAATGCTCGTGAACTCAAAAACACAAATTGTTACCTGAACTGTTTGCAACTCCCTGGTAACATCGCCAAAAAAGTTAGGAGTTTTGTTTGTTATTTTAAGTCCCTTAAATTAAATCATCGTTCGAGGATAATAATATTTGAGTCGTACTATGTTCCAATTCAGGTTCCAAAGTTAAGTATATAATTCTTAATTCCTCCTTTTCATAAGTGCAACAAACTGAAGTGAAGAAACCTATTAAATCCAATCTCTATCCTATTTAAAATTTCAATAATAATTGGTCTATCTTGATAACCCAATTACTGTATAAACTGAACCATGATATCAATTATGGCTTTATTAATCATGATGTAAACAAAGGAGAAGCTATTGCTTAAATTAAAAAATTCTAATCACCACCTCAGAGAAACTGATCGCAAATTACCACAGTTCACTACTTAGAAATATTCAATAAGGAAATTCTCAATTAAAATGAGACAAACCACTCGGAAATCTCAACCTTTTTAGAATAATGGGAATCACAATCTAAACACAAAATTAAAATAAGTCAAACCAAATTCACACTAAACTCCTGTATTCAGTACAAAATCGAATTCATACCAAACACAGTTTAGATAAAAGTAATGGTCAACTAAAACATCTTCATGCTAGAGAAAACAAGAGAATTTCGATCGAATGAAATCTAATTATTGAACCTAAATCCCGGGTCATATGAAGTTAATCGATAAAAATTCTACTTTTTAAGCATTCTAAAATATCTAAGCACACAACCCTCATTCAATTTTCCACGTTGATTGTATTACGTATTCAATTCAAAAATTCAATCCTTGTTCTAAACGAAAACTATTATAACCAAACTCTGGAAACCTTTCACAGCAAGAACTGTCTTCGACTTCAATGCAATCTTATTCTAATCATGATAAATTCCAAAACCATCGAACTCAATTGCAATCAATATTTGTTTCACTACTCCTGAGTATTCCTTACACAAGCATAGCGTTGTAGAACGCGGTCTTGAATAGAAAACAACAGAGCATAAAACCAATTTCGTTGTTAATCTTATGATATGGTAATTAACCCCTGTATGTTTCTAGATTAAGGATATTCTCAGACATTCTACGTTATGAAATCATATTAAAGAAACCATTCATGCATTAGAAATCATCACTCAATACAGTCCTTGTTGGTCTGTTGATGATTGAGGAACGAGATCTATCACATTCGGTTCAGATCTATGAAACAGAATAGAGATTTTAAGTACACAATAAAGATAATGATTCTGAGATCTAAGTAGTGACTTTCTTAAGCAACATTTACACTTCTAACTATTGATCAAATGTAATTCCTATCATCTATATTAATTGTAGAACTTGTTTCCAAGTTGTGGTGGGACCTTGCCACTTCTAGAGCAAGTTTAATTTAATTCAATATTGTTAAAAACTAAAGAAAACCATAGTACTCACATAGGCTTATATGTTGGATCGAAATTAAATATTTAAGTTCATAATTCAAATGACATATACATCATCGTTGCCTGAGGAAAATCTTACTTGTACAAAATCAAACTACTTCACAACATTTTCTCTTACCTCCTTCCTAGCCTAGATACAAAACGCAACGAGCCTTAAAAAAGTTCAACTGATGGAATCTATATCTAACTAATTAACCAAAAAAAGAAAATAGATAACATCAAAACAAAACTAGGTTGCATGAAATCTTTGTAAATTATCTTCAGATGGATCCCGGACTAAACTGTGTCAGGTCATGTCGTGATTAATGAAACCGATCTCCTTTTTTAGTATAAGAAGATTCATTTTGGAATGTCCAAGGTATAACTTTGAATATCAATTCCTTAATAACGTACAGAATCACGGTGTAGAATTGAGTATAGAATGGTGGTTTCATAAGAGGTTTCTTAATGAGATGTCCCTCAATGTGTGTTGTCAATCCATGAGTTGGAACCTTTGTTTCCTGTATACATGCTTCAAATTCTACGAGTCCAAATAATGATCAGTCAAGAGTAGTCCAATGGATATGAGCTCGTTAATATCTAATCAAACTTAATCAAAAGTATACGAAAATAGTACTAAGTAAATTCTCTACCTCCATTTTCAAACTAGCATAGTTTGACAGTGATGGTGTAGTATAAAAGGGGAAAAAGGAGGTAAATGTCGATAGAAATAGTAAGGTAGTAGGTTTAAATAGGTACAAAAGTGGGTACCAACATCCCACATACATCAGAATGGATGAGATCTAATATTTCTTTAGATCTAGATTCATTATGATGAAACGGCTTTCTAGTATGCTTTCCCAAAGAGCATCCCTTGCATACACCTTCATGATCCAGCTTCATATCAGGAATACCATTGACCAATTGACTAAGAGTAGGGATGAACCTATAATGAATATAGCCATATCTTCGATGCCATAGTTCAAAGGGACTTATTCCCATATGAACAAGAACTTGAGGAGATGGAGTGATAACCCGGTAAAGACTTGCTTCTCGAACTCCAATAACCCTAGCTTTGTCAATACTAGAGTTCTTTCCCCAGACCAATACTTTTCCATCAACAAAAGAAATTATTTCCCCTTATATTCTAAACAAGAAATAGAAAGTAAATTCTTTTTCAACCTGGAACATAGAGAATGTTGTTGAGATTCAGCTTCGATCCATTGTCCAGCTTTAATGATGTAGATGACAAGCCTCTAACAACATAGATTTTGTTGTCACCCAATTCCACTGCATGGGAGGATGATTCCTTTGATAGTGTGTGGAGTTTCCTACTTTCACATTTCATATGTTTTAATGCTCCACCATCAATGATCCATGCATTATCATTAGTAAGAGATCCTATAAGGGAACCAAGAATCCATGGTTCTTGACTTTGTTAAATAGATAGTAGATGATTGTCTTGATCCATCTTCCAGCAGATATGAAACCCAATCTTATGTAGTTCATCATAGAGGTAGAAACGATGCCAACAAAGTGATCTTCAAATTCTCTTAACCTTAGCTTTGAAACCATGTTGGAAAAATCAAAGATATTATATTAGGGTTTGATTCTCCGATCTTGATAATTACTTGTGAGTGTGTTGGCTTATTTTACTTCTTTATTATCTTATCTTTCATCAATAAATTATACATACATGAAGATCACAAAACAAGAGATGAAAGATACAGCCATATGTCAGGGCAAAACCCCCCTCGAGGGGAAAACCCAATCAAATTAATTCTTCCTTTCAATAGTATTCTTTGAGACTCTTCACCCTATACCAAGACTAGAGTTTCCCTCCACACCATGTCAGCCCTAAGATCTTCGACCTCCCTTTCCAGAAACTTCAATTATGCAATAGATCCAAGCAGCATGCAACTTCCGGTAGCAACAAAACCTTAGGAGACTTCGATCTCCTAAATCGGACCATGAAATACAAAAAGAGAGGCACCAAAACTTCGATTTTACTCTTCTCTAGAGATTCCCCAATCTTGCACTTATTTTCTCCTTTTCGTAGTAGACTTTGCATTCCTGGAACTTCCTAGCACATCCCAGAAGATGTCAAATTTCATGTGAGAGTGAGACTCCCAAATGACTTCGAATTCCTTCTTTATATAGCCTTCTAGTGGGTTGAATAAGGGTCTCTAAGCCGATTTTATCTTCCTTAGGCCGACATGATGTGGAGGACACATAATTCATAATTTTCTTTATACAAAACCTTTTTACGTGATCTGAAAGCCCAAGAAGGGTCTCTTTGAATGTACAATAATTCTATAGACCCAGAATAAATCCTAGAAGTCCTTAATGTGGACTTTGACCTAAAACGTGGTGACCCAAGCATGAAACCCATGCTTTAATAAGTCATAATAATAATAATAATAAATTATTTTATTTATTATTTTGACAAGTGCCCTGATGATGGACTCACCTAGCTAGTCCGAAACGTCGGTTTCCTAAATTGCTCACAGGTTTTCCATTAGCAATAAAAATTCTACTAGCCTGTATGGATTCTCTATTTAACTACATTATTGAAGATCGAACATAGTTACTTTTTCCAACAGAAAGTTGACCTGATGTTCCTTTGAATAATGAGGACCAAAAGGTCAGTGATCTATCTTAAATTTGAAGTTTGTCGTATGAGTCACATAAGTTTGATATGGGACCTGTTATAAAGCATGTACAAAATCATCATATGAAATTACTTGGGGCCAAGTCCTCCTTCAAGTTTTTGAAGGAAAATAAAATTCAAAAAAATGATGAGTTTGTTAAGGCTTAAAGATATATAGTCATGAGACCTTAACGAAATGTGTTGCAAGGAACCAAATTGATATCTCCCTGAAGTAAGAAGCCATATATCTAAATAAAGGTTTGATTAGGACATAATAAAACCTGAAGTTTGAGTGTGAAGGTTAATGTCTCCTAGAACCTTTGAGATGTATTTATGACTAATTTAATATGAGTTATGTTCTACCATTTCTGAATTACTCACATTGAATATTTTATGGCCAATGTTTTGATCCGTAAAGTGTGGCTCATCCTTGGGACAAAGATGAAATATGATCCAACGTTGATAAATAGATGGGTGAGAGATGTGGGGAGAAGAGATGTTAGGTTAGTTGAACGTTAGGAGGTCAAAAATGAAATTATTTTAAAAGGGAATAAACAATATTCAAACGTTCAACTAATTAATGGGAATATGAATGCTAGGATAATAACCTCCACTCTGAGATAATTTCTCTTCTCATAGAAGCCTCGACTCAGAGATTAATATGAGTTGTAAAGTTCTGAAAAATACAAATCCTAGACATTTTAGATTGAAAGGCATAAACATATGTTACCAGGGTCTATGTTACACATCAAGGAAAGAGGATACCTTTGTAGAATGCATGTCTACAATAAGAGTTTGAGCTCCTCTTTGGAATTAAACTAGGTAGTCATCTCAAGGGAGATGCATGTACTTAGACCTCCTAGGTTGAAAGGTTCAAGTTCTGAATTGGAAATGTTGAAGAACTAATGGGACAATAGGAATTAGATTATTGAATATGAGATTCAACTCTAAATGATGAATCCTATTCCTTTCACATTGATGAAACCAGACTACATGGCTCAGAATGATCATTGATTAATCAAATGACAAGTGTGTTAAATAATAGGGTTTGGAAGACTAAAAGTCTTGGCTAGATTCTAAGGTTTTTGATGTTGGGACATGTAGGATTTGTATACCCTAGCAAGTTATTGGAAAATAAAGCCTAGAATTCATGGGAAAAACTAAAACATTTTCATTGAAAGAATAATCCCTAGAAAGGATGACATCACAATGCTAAAAGATGATAAAATTTTAGGTGGATGCAAGGTCAAGAGGGTAATTTATATATCTGTTATTTCATTATTACTATTATTGTTTTTACTAATAGATATATTTTCCTTGAAATCTTTATTGTGATTGTTCTTCTTTGGGATCTTAGTGAGGATTAAAAGTACATAATAAAGACTTCCAAGGCACTAGCAGAAGATGAAAAAGGATGGAAGATTAAAGCTTATGATAAGAGAACTTGTATTAAGAGATATTGTCCTAGTTGGGATCTCGATTCAGGGGGAGCATAATGCCTTATGATTGGATGACATTACCTCAACAAGGGGGAAGAAGGATATGGAGGGACATCTTGTCAAGTACACATCTAAAGAGATCGTATTTCTTGATGAAATAAGTGAACTACCTCAAGCTAGTGAGGTGCATGAAGAAGTCATACACTTGTAAATAAAATGAAGGCATTGTACAAACTCCTCAAAGTTGATACACTTGGGCTAATGGATCAAGTTTGATCCTATGTGAATTATTCTCTGACAAAAATAGAAGGGCTCATGTTTCAAAATAAGTTGCATTGGCCATAAGATTTTTTGTAGAGGGAAAAGTCAATGAATCCTTACTTAGCTTTAGAGAGAGTTAACCTTAGAAGAAGTATCTTGATGAAATGTCTAATAGGACCAAGGACAAAGGGAGAAAATGAAAGGATCTGTTTCAAGAGGAATATCCAGTTAGGATGATGAAACAAGTACAGGAAGCAGATCAATTTATGGTTGAGCCAAAGAATATAGCTCAACATATGTTATAGTACCAACATGGTACAATTGGTCATTGCATAGTCAAATAAATACAACTGTATAAATTCAAATTCAAAAAGGAGTGTTGAAAAAAAAAGAGTTTGTATATCACTTTTGATTGACCTCTGAACTTGTGGATGAGTAGAAAGTAGACATTTGTTGCACTCAGGGGCTGAGTATGTCGCAACTTGAA
This sequence comes from Pinus tabuliformis, assembly GCA_031772625.1. NCBI lineage: Eukaryota > Viridiplantae > Streptophyta > Pinopsida > Pinales > Pinaceae > Pinus > Pinus tabuliformis. Next base: position 1,104,738,696 of record CM062811.1, read on the forward strand.
AGGCAAGCAATATCATTGTAGCTTGTAGAATTAGTTGATCAAGTGTAGGTGACAGTAAGATGACAGGTCAAGGCACCTTGATATAAAGTACCACTACATCTGTAACAAGGTGAAAATGTGAGCGAGAAGGCTCGAGTACATCTCCACCGATGACCATTAACCCGATGTTTTGATGAAGTCATTGCCAAAGAGAAGTTAGTGTACTTCAGAGACAAGATACGACTTGTGGAGATCACCCCTCATTGAAAGGGAGTGCTGATTTGACACTAGCATGGATGTACATTCTTCCGGTAGGGATAATGTGTTGATAGGTGGTTGTCATTGATGTCAACCCAAGTAGCACCAGGGGCTACACCGATCTTCGACAAAAAAATTGGCATGGTAATTTGTGGGTTCTCGCATCCAAACCACACTAATTGGTGTCTCCTCGAAAATCTATTTCCGATGGTATGTGGAATTCCACGTAGTTCCTTAGGTTCTGAGAGATATTTACATATGAAGTTGTGTACCCCCATCTATGGGCTCAAACCCCATGAGGTGGTGCCATGTCGCACATTTATTTGTCTTGGTCATTAAAAATATAGCTTAAATGTTATTTATTAATATTAATGAAACTGTATTATCTTGGTAAAGTATTAAAATGTTTATTCATCCATAGGAAGTGCCCCTTATTATTTTAAATTAGGAAGAAAATTTTAATCATACTCCTCTTGGCCAGCAACCCTCTTTTCTTTGTCCACAAGGCATACACTATGTTGCATTTTTAACTCCTAAAACATCCAATGTCTATCATGAAACCCCTAACTCTTCCAACGTTCATGTTAGATGAGCCCTATCTAGATTTATAAATATGATACTACACTTCCTCCAAAGGTAGCATGAAAAACATATAATCTTAAGATAATTGATTTTGGATTTTTCCAATCACCCTAGAGCTATAATGCAAAAATTACAGATGGGAGGGTTCATATCTTTTGAGACTTAATAGCTCGCTTTCATTAAAATTCCTTTAGATGCAGAATCTGAGTTTAAGAATAACATGGTTCGGTATTAAACCTTAGTATCTTATATCTCAACCTAGGTTTTCAGGTCTATTGCTACAAAAAGAACGAGTCAGTAGAAGAGTGGGTCTCTTATTACAAGAAGAAGCGAGTTTAGGAATGATTCTTTTGGGAATTTTTATAGAATATTACTCTCATTTAAGAACTACAAGTTCAAAAAATCGAACTTGAGTTTTGAGAAATAAATTACTAACCTATAACTCAGCAGGTCTATGTGGGAGACTATGAATCATTGACACTAATTTTGGCCAGTAACTTGTTTTAGTGGCTTGTTTGGGTGTTTGTCTACTTGCAAATTCAAGTACGCAATTACCTAAAGCAGATCTCTTTTCTTGTGATCTAATACTACTACACAATGAAGGATCCAAAATTATAAATATTTGCGATTAGGTTAGAAAATCACATTGACAGTTTGGTTCTTTAATGCATATTTCTCAATCATTTAAGAACTTGGAATAATAATTGCAGTTTGTGAAAGATGATTTCAATACTACAGTGAAAATACCACTAAGGAAGTATTACACACACTGAGAAAGAATACTATATGAAAGCATTTCTTCAAGGCATCAGGGTAGTAACATCTCTACAGCTGGAAACGCACTCAGTAGTTACAGTTTCAATGTAGACACATCAGTTTCATCACCAAGGAGTTTTCAGGTAAGTCTTATTTTTGCAAATGTTTTAGGGTCAAGATTAGTGTAATTTTGAATATTGTTTGTTTTATGGGTATCATTGTTTGTTAGATTTTATCATTATCAAAATTTTGGTCAGTGTTCTGTTGTAACCTTTTGATTCACCTCTAGGATACATTTGCAAATTGGCACTCTTAGTTTACATTGTTTTGAAAGACAACAACTATTGAGAAAAGGTGTCACAATTTATTTATTTTTCAGGTTTGGTTTTTGCACTAACATTTTATCATAGAATCCACTTCATATTCTCTTTTTCACACAAAGGTAAGCATTTTGGTGAAGGGGTTTTACGCTTTATTTTGTCTTCAAAATTGGGGTTTTGCTTGGTTTTTTTGACATTTGCAGGTTTCATCTAGGTTCATACATCCTTCTATAACAATACAACAACATTGAACAATGGTATAATGGCATGAAGTTAAGGTCAACCCATGACATCAAAAGAGTGAAAAGTACAAACAATGAAGTCAAAACAAAAGCATTACAACAACAATCGTATCACACAGTCTTATGTCCTAGAGTCCTTTTGTCAATTGAAGACAAACAATGCATATCATTGTAATTATAAAAGGTCTATGTCATTGCCTAGAGTTGAAGAAGGCAAAAAAAAGTATGGGATAAGGGCTTGTATTGCAGTTGAGTCAAGAGTTATAGGTTTGTTGATCAAGGGTAGTTGAGTCTAGAGTTATTGATTAGTCAAAAAAAAAATCATTGTACCATTGCCCCTGGTACGGGAGTCCAAAATCTCTTTTATTTTATTTTTTTTCTTTATAGGGTGGTAGGGTGGTGCTAGGGTGAGTTATGGATTGCTAGGGTGTTGAGGCATCCTTTCAGTTGACTGTTGATAAAATCAAGGTGTTGGGGCATCCTTCCAGTGGGAGCTGGAGAAGAATTATTTTCTAGAATTCTAGGAAGTTTTAGCTTTCTTTTCAGTTGGGGATGAAGATTAAAGAATTTATTAGAAAAGTGCTAAGTGGTTTTTGGCCCGGAGGGGGTTTTCCAGCTAAAAAAATTATGCCTATTGTCTCTATCTTTCTACATTGTTCTTTACTACTTTATTGAATAATTGTAATATTGTTGAAGATTAACTAATGCTCTAAAAACATTAGTTAATTTCTAATTTCTAAGAAATATTGATTCACCCCCCGCCCCCCCCCCCCCCCCCCCGCACCACAATCAGTGTTTCTAACAATTAGTATCAAATCAGGTTCCTTCACTAGCAATTTAATAACTGGAAGGAGATCATGGAGTACACTAAGAATAGCGTTCCTTTGTTTAACGAATATCACTATGCACTTTGGAGTGGAATTATGTGGGTTCATTTACTTGCACAAGGATATGAAGTTTGGGAAATAGTTGAACAGGGATATACAGCAACACTAGATGAACAGGTAAGAAAAATGTTGTATATGATGCCAAAGCCAAGGATCTTATTATAAGTGGACTTACTCAATCTGTGAAAGGAACTATGGGACAAGATTCAAAACATATATGGAGACTCAAAAGTAACGGAAGCAAAAATTCAAATTTACATAGCTCAATTTGAACAACTAAGGATGAAAGAAGACGAGAACATTGCAACCTACTTTCAACATGTAGATGAAGTAACAAATTCCTTGGAAGGATTAGGAGAACTAGTTGATAAAAAGGTCATTATTTAGAAGGTCCTCAGAACTCTTCCAACAAGATTTAATCCTAAGGTTTTTGTCTTAGAAGATAGATCAGATTTAAGCAACCTTAGTATGGATGAGCTACATGGGATACTTATAGCTTATGAAATGAGGATTGAAGAGGAATATGGTTCATCTAATATAGAAACTACATTCACAACATCCAAGAAGAACATGAAAGGAAAACAGGTATCTAAAACAAGACCTACCAATTACAAAGAAGAGGATGAAGAAGAAGAACTTTCAGATGAATAATTTGCATATTATGAGGAAGATGAAAAGAGGAACAAGAAAGTGCAAAGGAAAACTTTCGAATTTGGTGAGATTGGTCACTTTGCAAATAAGTTTCATCACAAGAATGAAACATTTAAACAAGGAAAGAAGGGTCAAATAAATTTCAACAAGCAAGGTAAGAAGAAAGGGTTTAAGAAAAACGTTTTCTCCATGGAAGATACTATGGTGAGATTGGTCACTTTGAAACTAAGTTCCCTCTCAAGAATGAAGCATTTAAAAAAGGAAAGAAGGGTCAAATAAATTTCAACAAGCAAGGTAAGAAGAAAGGGTTTAAGAAAAAAAAAATCTCCACGGAAGATATTTCCTCATCTGAAGAAGAGAGTGACAGTGATGAAGAAAACAAAGAAAGAGTATTATTTATGGCTAAGCATAACAAGAAGGAAACACCTCAAAAAGAAGAAGAAATGACTGAAATCGAATTTTAAAATGAAGTTATCAGAGTTATAAAAGAACTCAAAACATAAAGGAAAAATGTCAATTCTTTGGAAGCTAAATTGAAGGAAGTAAAAGAACATGCCAAGATCCTCAACAAAAGGAATGAAGAAGAAATCATCAGCCTCAGAGTATAGTTAAAAGAAGCCAAAAGAATTGAAGAATCACTCAGGAATGAGTTAAAAGAAAGCAACGAGGCAAGGGAAGAACTAGAAGCTGAAATAGTCTCTCTATGAAAAGAAGAAAAAAGGGGAAATGTTCTGCAAAACTTTGCAAATAGCTCTAGAACCTTGGATGAGCTCATTAGCAATCAAAGGCCATATAGTGATAAGACTGGTCTAGGCTACAAAGAAACATTCAAAAAGGGTTCAAGCTCCTCTATGATAGAAAAGGCAAATGGAAAGAAAACCTATGCAAAAACTGTTAAAGGATCTATCAAGCAAGGAAGCTTCCCAGCGAAGCCAAAGAATCAAAATATGAAAGAAGGCCCTTGGAGAACGGTTCCACGAAGAAGGCATCCCAGGTATCGACCTATATTTTATGGCTTTTGTTATTCATGTGGAAATTTTTGACATAAAGCTATGAATTATCGTACTTATGGTTGGAATGAAAGCAACTTTAAAATACCCTTGAGGAATGGTTATCCCATAAATTCGCAGGAAAACTTCAAGCAAAGTTACAACATATTTGATTATTTAAGAAATGAAGTAGAATGTTATAAATGAAACAATTTTGGACATTTGGCTAAATATTATAGGTTTGTGGCTCCCTGAAGTGAATCACAATAGAATCAGAATAAACAAGTCTGGAAGAAGAAAATTGAAAGGTGTGCCCTTTCCCTAAAGGCTCAAATCAAAAGGAATGTGTGGTACATCGATAGTGACTTCTCAACACATATGACTAGAGACAAGAATAAATTTATATCTTTAAAAGAAGAAAAATATAGAAAATTAGCTTTTGGAAATGATGGATATGCAAATGTTGTAGGAACGTGCACTGTCAAGATTGGAAGAAAATATGCTATAGCAAAATATGTGCTTCTTGTTGAAAATATGAATCACACTCTACTAAGTGTAGGTCAAATGTGTGATCAAGGACATAGCATATTATTCGACTTAAAGAAATGTGAAAAAGAAGAGAAAAATTTGGCCAACTGGTAGCTAATGAAACTAGAACTCCAAATGACATATACACTTTGGATGAGGTTGTTAAAGGTTGTTTGTTGGAAAAATAAGATGAAAGTTGGCTCTAGAATAGATGGATGGGACATATAAATTTCGATAACCTTGTTAGAATCAGCAAAAAGGAAGCGGTGAGAGAAATACCACTGATTTCAAAACTAACCAGCATTATATGTGAACATTCCAAGCATGGAAAACAAACAAAAGTTGAATTCAAGACAAAAGAACACTCCACATCAAAACCATTGGAATTGATACATATTGATCTATGTGGACCAATGAAGACTAAAGGACTGAATGGTGAATTATATTTCATGTTAATTATTGATGATTATATTGCGATGAAGGAAGTTACCTTTTAAAGAAAAACTATGAAGCATTCAAATGTTTCAATATCCATAAATAAATGGTTGAGAATGAAACTTATTTGAAAATTAAATGCTTAAGATCCGAAAATGGTGGAGAATTTACTTCTAGAGAATTTCTGTGAAAAACATGGAATAAAAATGCAGTTCTCAATAGCCAGGACACTGCAACAAAATGGAGTTATCGAAAGAAAGAATAGAATTGTACAAGAAATGGTTAGAACAATGTTCAATGAATCAAAATTGAATGACAAATTTTGGGTTTAGGAAGTTGATACGATAGTATATATCTTGAACATAGGTTTTCTTAGAAGCAGTTGCGATATGACTCCATATGAACTATGGATATGTAGACTAGAAAATGTCAAACATTTTAGGGTATTTGGAAGCAAATGCTACATTAAAAGGGAATATCATAAAAAATGAAAATTTGATTCTCGATTTGTTGAAGGCATTTTTTTCACTATTAGCACAAAAGAAAAGCTTATGGATGTTACAATCAGAGGCTTAACCGAATAATTGAAAGCATCAACGTAACATTTAATGAGGATTTTGGCCCAAAGATTGAACAAGAAAGGTCTTCTTCAAGTAAATTAGAGATATAAGAGACAAAATCAGAAAGGATCAAGGAAGAAGAAGTTTTTGAGAAAGCACAATCAAATAAGGAAAAAACTACCAACCAAGAAGAGACAAGAGATGAACAACAAGCACCCTCAATGATCCCTAAAGAATGGTATCAAAAGAATCACCCTTTAAGTCAGATCATTGGGGATCTCAATGAATGCATAGGAACTAGGAGAAACCGACAACTTCATGTACCACAACAAGATCATCTTTCTCTCTTAGCTAATTTTGAGTCGAACAACTTTGAAGAAGCCAATTTCAAGATGAACATTGGGTAGCTATTATGAATGAAGAATTGGATCAAATACAAAATAATGACACATGGTAATTGTTCTCACAGGAAAAAGATAAAAATGTCTTGGCACAAAATGGGATTTCAAGAACAAGATGAATAAGAATGGACAGGTTACCATGAACAAGTGTTATGTGGACAAATCCCTCTTGCGGACAAGAGTGATCTCCCTACAATTCAAAGAACCCTAATAATAAACAAATAGGAATATATACCTGTCCCTAGACATAGACTGAATGAAAGCAAAGAGAATGACATAGGCCTCTTACTGATTTGACGAAATGATTAATGAAGTCCCTCAAAGCTTTCGACCATTCACTCCTCGATGCTCTAGATGTCCTCTCATTGCTCCTGACAACTTCTCCATACTATCTTGAAAGAGATCTACAAAGACAGAGACAAATAATATATCAAAGCATACATCATATAGGCAAAGAGATAAATGGACTAATTAACTAATTATATATCATAAATTGATCAATATGCAACCAAACTCCATGTAGGTGATCAAGGAATCCTACCAATTAAATCAATGAAGATGTAATTTAGAAATAACAATTGTTTTTATATTCATAAAATTGGAGAAAATCCTTACAACCATATAGCCTTGATGTTGCAATTCCCTTCTACAATCTCCAACCCTCTCCCTCGCAAGAAAATCCTTCCAACCTAATCTCAATAGCATAAAACCTACTTCCAACAGTCCTCTCCTAATCCTTAGACCTGCAGTAGCTTTATAGGCCAAGAATAGGAAGTCATGGATCCATTCTCCAAGGGATGAGATCCGCTATTAGTGGGATAAAGGTTCCACAAAGGAAGGGGAGTTACTCCATGATGGGAGGGATCATTACTGAATCGGTGCTCATGCAAAGCTTGTTGGTTGGGATAGATGCTACCAAAAAATCTTATAGACTTTAATTTTTATTTTTACATACGTCAAGTCATCTTCGCAAGCCATAGTAGAATATAGTGCGTACTTATGCGCAACTATTAATGGTCTTCTCTGTGTATGCATAGAAATTAGCTAGGAACCTACGAATATAGCCAAAATCAAGGTTTTGTACCACAGGATCTAGAAATTCCACTTTATTTGGGATGATTTAGTTTCAAACTTTGTAGGGGAATGCTCTGGAACACGTGTGTGGATAGCGAGAGATTCAAACCGATGGTCATTTTCCTAATGCGAAAAATTGACATGTAACAGATTACCCCCTAAAGCGCAAAGTCAGAAGAAATATTTTTATGTCTAAAGTGCTTTATCGTGCAAAGGTTTGGGTTAGAGACTATAGTCGAAGACCTGAAACAATCAATCAAATGTTACAATGCAATATATAATATCATCGTTAAGGTAGGCATTCCCATACTCATAACATAAATGTCTCAAAGAATAGTACGAAAATGTAATATCTGAACATCCATGTCAATAGATGGTAGAGTATGGATGCAGCCATCAATGGATCTATTTTTACAATCATGAATATTTAATAACTCCATGCAACCTGGATGGATGAAGGTAGATCTAGGGTCTTGATCTCCATCTCTCGATCCATAGTATGAATCTAGCCATGCGAGTGAATGTCTCAAAGTCGAACATGGTAGAAACCACTTGATTACCGGTCAATGATGTGAACCATTAACAAGCGTGAGATAAACCACCAATAATTACCATGGCTCTCAAGGTACATCCAGTACAATCTATGAAGTTTGAATACGTGATTTGATGTCGAACACTCATAGAATCATCTAATCGAAGGCCAATTATGAGAACATGTCGTTGAAGGTGAGAAACCTGCCATTAAGGCATGCAGGCCTCAAGGTACTGAAGGTTTCTGGATCAAGTACCTAGATAATGAGTTGAAGTCAATAGGAAGCGATCTGTCGCAGGAGGGCCCATGATGTGAAACTCATGTGAAATTTTGAAAAACAATAGTTTAGAGTAACCCAAGACTGACTCAAGGATGGTTGATGCAACTGAAGGCTATAACTAACAAAGTAATTTTACTGAGGTTGAACTTCTCTTGAACATATCAGAGACATGACATGAATTGGCAGCATTTGACTCAAAAATAAACCCAAACCAACTGAAGACTTTCAATGAGGTATGGTCAACTAAGTAGAAAATGGATTTCCCAACCCAGACACGAAAGTGATGGAGTGTCATGTTCAAGAGTGACATACTGCCTTTTACAAATGCAAAACAAAGATTCTTTCTCACTTTTCCCCCACCATTACTGGCAAGTACCTCTTTATTTTTTACAAGCTTGAGGAGGATAACATATGCTTGTCTTGTAAGCTCATCCTTCGAATGAGTCCTTCAAAGTATTTTTAACGAACCCTAGGAAGGATTGGTTTGGTCTTGTCATGCTTAATGAGTCTTGTATGGTTTAATTTTACGAGTCTAGGAAAGGGGTAACTAGATGTCATTTTCATGTTTAAAGAGTCAGAAAAGACACAAAAAGGAAAACTCATACAATTCTTTCAACGTAAATTTTAACGAGACTGGAGAAAGTAAAGCTTGGCGTTTTTCAGTTTTAGGGACTCAGAAGACAAACATAAGTAAACTTTGCAATGTTATTTTTCATAAATTTAGTCCCTCAAGCCCGAAAAAGGATAAAATAATGCAAGAGAGAACTCTATTGACCATGATTAGTCAACATACACATTTTTCATGAATAGTTTAGTTCATTCCGTAAAAGGGGTAAACTTATACTGAATAGAAATTTGTTCATTTACTTTTACGAGTTCAAACAATCAAGTACTCAGAGATCTTTTTGTAGGTTTTAACCCCATACAGAAATTACCTGCATAAGAATTCCAAAACACAAAAAATAAACAATGCGAGAGCATAACACATGAAACACATATACACAAAGATTTTCCCACTAGATCCCAAAACCGGGACTACCAGCTTGATTTTTCATTATGTTCCTTTCAATATTATAATACATATTTATACATGCCGAAGCATCCAATACCATGGACCGAAAACCATCGCATCCAATACCATGGACCGAAAACCATCGCGTCCAATACCATGGACCGAAAAACCATCGCGTCCAAAAAAAACATGTGCGAAAATCATGCACAAAACCATAGGTGGCTCCGCCAACCTAACATGGGGTCCAAAATCAAAAAAAAATTGGGCGTTGCCCCGGACCTCATAAAGTGGGGTTACGGGTGCCCCTCAAACCCCTTGTTAACTACGTGGAAAGATATAACACAACCCAACACTTTTAATTTTTAAGGAGTTCAAAAATGTCGTAAAGAGAACTCTGTGGTTTCGCTTTTTCATAAGTTTTAACAAGTTCAAAAAGTGATAAAAATGTACTCAATACCAAAATTATTTGTTTCCATAATTAACCTATAACCTTCACACTTAAACTCGAAATAATTACCTCTACTCAAAAAATAATGTGAAAACATTTATAAAAATGGATTTTTAAAGCTCCAAGGGTTAGCTTAGTTGGTCGAGTTCTCGTTGCTAAGTACCTTGCCAATTGGTGTTGAAAATGGCAACAAGAAGTGCTATAAATAGTAGTTTGAGTACCAATGTTGGATTGAGCAACATGGTATTAAAAATGGAAGTGCTAAAAATAGCATTCTATTTTTAGCAGTTCAGGATGGATTCCTATTTTAGTGAGTCCCTGGACTAAAATAGGAAGTAAAATTTGAATTTGAACTTAACAGCTATATGAAAATAAATTAATTAATTCTGCATGAGTTAATTAGTTGTGAAAAATCAAACATGAAGTCTATGTGAGGACATGCAACAGTTTCTCTATTAATTGAGGAATTTATCCATCAGTTAAAGAGATATGGATGAGTTCTAATTTGAGTTGTAATTATTTGGCTCAGTTAACTGAGTCAAGTCCAGTTAGATAAATTTAAACAGTTTGTTTAAATTAATGTGAATTCAGTTACTTAATGCATGCTTGCATATAACTGATGCACTTCAGATAACTGAATATTCTCCCATGAATAACTCATGCATGTTAGTTCAAACAGAGACCCAGTTGAGATCAGAGGAGGGACAGTGTACTATTAGTTGGATGGATTTTTCCTATAAAGGAAACTCATCCATGGAGAAGGATTCATCTCCTTCAAGTTTGTGCAGTGATTTCTGATCCAAGTGAGCAGTGTGAGGTGGGAATTCACACTTGTGGAAGCACTGGACCCCAGGAAAAATTGCACAAAGAAATAGGAGGCTTTGAGGGAAGAGGAGAAGGTTTGAGAGAGGCCTTTGACTGTCTATGAGCAACAGAGGGATTGCAGAGAGAGCAGGGCAGCAGAGGGATTGCAGAGAGAGCAGGATAGCTTGAGAGCTAATTCTTTTTGTAATCTGGACTATATTTCCACTTGTAAGATAATACAGAGGTTGGTATTTTAGGCTAAGGCTTTCCTCATGTTATTTCTTCTGTGTTATGTGTGATTGATTTCTCATTCTTAGTTATATGTGTTCTCATTGATCTTGCTCAATTTGATTAAGCTTCCGCAAAGTTCATTGTAGAAGTAGATCTTGTATTTTGCTTTATTCTATTGCATAATCTGTTGATCTACAATGGGAATTTCTACAATTGGGAGGTCACGAGGTCAAATCTCCTCGACACCCTCAGGGTTAGGCCTTGCTTGTTTTGTCGGCAGGAAGATCCCTTCGGGTTGATCTGCCTGGATTTTCCCGTGGATGTAGCAGCCACCTAGTGTCCGTGAACCACCCTAAAAGAAAAAATGGATTTTAAAAGTCAATAGTAGTCAAAAAATATTATTTAACTAGCCCTAAAAACTTATAAAAAGCCCAAATAGTAAAAAAAATTCACCATTTGTGTTTTAATCCTTTTGAGAGTGATAGAAGTTTTACCAGAAACTTCCAAAGCTGATTTTAGGAAAACCGTTGGATGAAATCGCAAGTCATCTCCTCCAGGTAAATGGTCTATCCAAGCTCTTCATTTTCATGCCATTTATTTAGCTTTTCACCGTAGATTTAAGTTTTTTGGGGAAGGGTTTTCAAATTGATTTTTGCCCTCAATGTGCACAGGTCACCCATATCTGGCCTGCATGCATCAACTTATATTTTAACATTATGTGTGCAGTTTCAAGGAAATAAATCGCACACATGTGCATTATTTGTTGAAGTCGGTTGTGCAGAGTGTCGAGGGAAAGAAAAAAATTGAGAAAATGCCCAAACATTTTGCTAAATCTCTCCATAATTCATTCTAATTATTTTTTATGTTTAGTTGTATACTTTTTGAACCACAAACATGGAATGGAGAGAACGTGAGCACGAAGAAAAGGATATAGTTTCTCTAAATGATCCAGCAACCATACAGGTCTTGAAAAATTTTGTTTTGTACAAGTTTTTTACCATTCCAGGCATGAAGGCCCAATTGGACTTGCTAGAATGGATGGTAGGAAAGTGGAATGTTCAGGAGGAATGTGTTATAGTTGGGGACCATAGACTTGTCATCGATGATAATGACTTTTACTTCTTGAGTAAAATTCCACTTTGTGGCGAGGAAATCAACCTATATGGGCATAGGCGAGGTGGCAAAATAAATGCTACCTATTGGGTACAACATTGTACCGATGGAGAAATTCTCAAAGATGGTCGGATTGACATTAAAACCATTGCAAAAATTCCTTTGAAAGCTATCGAGTTCATTGTTGCACAATTGTGTGGTAGTGCAGCTTTGCATTTACTGACAAAGGCTCAGATGAAAACCGTTGTGGATTTCTTTCATGGTACCATTTTTAACTAGAGTGAGATTGTAGTTTCCAATCTGAAGGGGCAACTAACCAAGGTCAAAACAAGAAAACTCAAAAACTTTGGTTATGGTGCCTTTTTTATTTCCTTTTCTTTGGAATAGATTCCTCTTCTGGCTACACAGGTATCTTTAGAGAGAGGAGGACCTCGTGACCCATGCATGTTGAAATGGGTTACACTTATGACACACCATGGAGGTGGAAAAGATCCAACAATTAGATTTACTCATGACTTCTTCGAGTGGTTCGAAAACCAAATAATCATGATCAAATATGTTAAGTATGTAGGGATGGACTACATAGGAGATCCAAACATGCCACTGCCTCCTGGGATGTAGTGGGGTGCTATAGGTAAAACTTCACATTTTGGTTGATTTTTGAAAATTTTCATTTTTTGTTATTTTTGGCATCCAAAGCTAATTATCTGAAATGATCATGCAGATGTGGCCCCAGTGAGACCAATAGGATTACGTAGATATGATCGACGTGGTGAGAAGTCGACAACTCCCATAGTAAACCCTAAGGTGGAAGAGATACTAATAAAGATAGAGCACAACCTTGAGAGGTTGACTATGCACGTTCCAGATGCTGCTATAGATGATTTGCCTCTCTGCTACCAGAGGCATACTGCGGGAGTTCCTAGTCCTATTAGTCATTTTCTATGACGAGTAGTGTTGTACCTTAAGAAACCAATTTCCTAGCTGTGTAGAAATTGTGCTTAAGACATTAATGTTTATAGTTATTGTCACTTGTTTGTCACTTAATTATATGTTATGTTCTTAAATGAAAGACCTGGAAGACTTGGTTTTTCACCCTCAATACTTAAGTGACCAGAAAATATATGAATGCCATTTGATTTTTGAATACAAATGATGAATGAAGAAAACTTGAATTAGTCATAGACAATATGTTGTTTTACACAAGATCTACTATTTGTGACACTTGGAGAAGTTATAGATAATATGTTGTCTCACACAGAAACTACTATATGTATCTTAGAAGAATTGCAGAGGTGTGAACTTCAAGTATAGGAGCACTCTTTTAAGGGATTTTAACTTCATTTACATAAGCAAATAAAGACCTGCAGCTTCATTACCATACTTAAAGGAAGAAAACATAAGATGACACATAACAACAAAGTCACAAAATCATACCCAACAATGTATGGAAAACTTCTGATTCTTTCATTAATCAATCAATTGTATCAGGAATCTAGTGGCCTAGTATCCAGGTTCTCCAAAATTCGAACCCTTTCTTTCTAAATTTTCCTCTTTTTATACATTAGGAAATAGTTGGTGATCTCCAAAACTGTCAAACTACTTAACTATTTCCCTAACTGTCTAAGTAAATACTATTATAGAATATTACACAGAGGGTAAAAGACACCTCATTCTAAAGAACATAAAATAACATGAAGTAACGGAAATTAAAAGATGATGGTCGTTCTCTATTCAAATCTGTATCTTGAGCCTTAACCAAGTAGTGGATGAAGGGTGGAAGGATTTGGGAGCACCGCAGGGGTTAAAGAGTGTGTGAGAGCATCAACGAGGTTGAACCCCACAATGATTTCTGGCCACACATTCTGGTAAGTCGTGCCAACGTCACGGTCAACTGCGGAGGTAGAGCTCTGATTAACCTTCATGCTCATTGCTTCCCCGCAGCGCACCTCAAAGTGCTTATCAAACTATCGCTTGATCATGCTTATTGAATGTATATGACATTTAAATGATGGCGGGCCCACGAAACTTAAGAAGAATTAACACTGGTTCATAGAACCTGTCGCGTTCGTCTTTTCAACGCACCTTAACTCCCTTACGGACCCAACAGAACATAAAACTGTATTTAATGGTTTATCAGGTCCAATATTTAAAGACTGAACCCAACAATTTGTCGACCCGATCTTCAAACCCGATAGGAAATAAAACTGAAATTGATGATTTATCGGGTCCGATTAAAATATGGAACTTGATTACTCTATATTGCAACCCGATATAAGACCCGATATCCATTGGATCCCGTTTCTTTTAATGGATGACTGAGATCGGCCCAGAATTCAGCAAATTTAAACTGTGTTTGATACATCGTCGCGTTCAATCTTTGAAATAAACTCATTCTAGTCAACTTATGCGATTACTGTTGGATCTATGGCTTGTTGATCGGACAACCCAGATCTTCTCGCGGGTTTATCACTTTCAAAACCATTAAGAATATAAAATCAACCATTCTTTTCATATTTTTTGGTTTTCCTTCCATTTTGTAATAAAACTAAAAATAAAACTTAAATAACAATGGACAATGGATGCTACAACATCTGGCACCACCTGGGGATAGTGTTTTTGCCACAGAAGCACTAAGAACTGCAGATCAGTGCCTTCACCTCGGGCATGGAGTCATATATTGTTTACATAAATTTAAATTCTATGGCATTTGTACACTGATTTCACTTTGGTATCTACAAAGATAAGATGCTTATGCTTCAAAACTGGAAGTAATGCTTGAGGTATTGTCCATTGACAGGCAGCTCTAGAGTTTCACCATCAAGATTCTCAAGAAGGAAAGTGTTATGGGACCTTGCTTCAACAATTCTAAAAGGGCCATACCAGAGAGGATCAAACTTCCCATGCTTACCCTTATCTTCTCTTCTGGTATCCCATCTTAATACTAGTTCTACAACTTTAAAGTCAATCTCCTTAGCTTTTCTGTTAAAAATGCTTTTCATCTTTGATTGATACATAATCAAGTTGTCTCTTACCTCATCCATGTTCTCACTTAGCTCCACTACTTTATTCATTCTTCTTATCAAAGCATTGGGTTCTTCTTTGGCCTCCTGAATTATTGCAATCACAGGCTTTACAAGTTGACTTGGAAACAAATCCCAAGTTCCATATACTAATTCAAAAGGTGATTTGCTTGTACACCTTCTTGTAGTCACTCTAGCAGCCCATAGAGAAAACTTTAACTTAGAATCCTAGTCCTTTTGGTTCTCTGCAATAGTTTTCTTAAGGATATTCATCAAAGTTTTGTTAGTGGATTCAGCTAATCCATTTCCCTACGGATGAGAAGTTGTTGAATGGGACAAAATAACATTATGCTTTTGACAAAAAGAAATAAACTGACTTGAATTGAAGACTTGAGCATTGTCTGTTATGATTTTGATGGGGCATCCAAATCTACTGAAAATATTCTCCTCTAAGAACTTCATCACTATCTGATCATTTTCCCTCTTAGTAGGTATAGCTTCTACCCACTTGGTGAAGTAATTAGTAGTTGTGAGAACCCACTTGTGTTGTCCACTTGAAGGTGGGTTAATCTCTCCAGCAAATTCCAATCCCCATTGTCTGAATGGTTCCTCTATGAATATTGGAATAAATGGCAAGGGAGCTAACCTCTTCTTCTCAGCAAAAAGCTGACACTTCTGACAGCTTTTGACAAACTTATATGTATCACCAAATAAAGTAGGCCAATAAAATCTTGTCTGAAGGATTTTATGTGCAGTAACTTTCCAACTGTAATGTCCTCCACATAACCCCTCATGATGATCTTTGATTGCCTCTGTAAACTCATCTTCTGTTAAACATAGCAACAAAATTCCTACAGGATCCTTCCAGTACAATCTGCCTTCCACAATCACATATGGTTGTGCTTTGATCTTTAATGCTTTGTACTTTGTTCTATCCAAGGATTGGGGACAGGAAAGAAAACACAAATAATGGATTATATGCTTGTACCATTCTGAACATAAAAATTTATACCTGATCTTCATACCTGGATCTGGCTTTTCTTCATTTTCTTCAGTTGTTCCTTCATCCACAGGTGTCAGCAAGTTAATTCCCAATGCCTGAAAGTTTGATTCTGTCAACATTTTTTCCAATCCTTGCCCTTTCACCAACTTTGTGGGTTTTATGTCCAAGTCATACTCTTGGATCTTGGCTATCCATTTTCCTCTTTTGCCTTCTACATCTCCCTGTACTAATACATCTTTTACTGCAACATTTGGCACATAAGAAATAATTTGTGACTACAGCACATAAGTTCTAAAGGATTTTAGAGCTTTTACCAAAGCATACACCTACATTTCAAGAATATTATACTTTAGCTCAGCATCCCAGAGAATCTTGCTAAAGAATGCAACAGGATGTTCCTTCTCTTCGTCATTCTTCTGCAGCAAGACAGTGGCTATTGAACTCGGTGATGCAAATGAAAAAACTTGGAAAGGATTTTGATAACCAGGGTTGATTAGGACTGGCACTACCTGCAATGCCTCTTTAATCCTGGAAAATTATTCTCTAGCTTCCCTAGTCCAATGCACTTCATTCTCCTTCTTCAGCGTATGAGTAATTTCTTTTACAATTTTTACATAATTGGACACAAATCTCCTTAAGAAGTTTATCTTTCCCAGAAACTTTTGAATATCCTTTTTACTCCTAGGCAGTGGTATTTTTTGCACAACTTGTACTCTTGCTAGATCTATATTCACTCCATCTCTAGAAACAATGTGCCCCAATAGTTTGCCCTCTTCTAGAGAAAAAATGGATTTCTTGGGATTTAAGGAAAGCTCAAATCTTCTACATTTCTCAAAAAAAAAAAATCAGATGATCCAAATGTTATTCATCAAACTTTGAGAAAACAGTAATATCATCCAAATATATTACTACAAACTTATCTCCCACAAAAGAAATGTCCATAGCCCTCTGAAATGTAGCACCTGTGTTCATCAATCCAAAAGGCATTCTAGCATACATAAAGGTTCCCCAGGGAGTTGTGAATGTTGTCTTCTTCTAATCTTCTCTATCCACAGCTACCTGGTTATACCCAAAGAATCCATCTAGCATTGACATTCTAAAAGATCCTGTTACCTTCTGCAACACATGATCCATTTTAGGCAATGGATAATTATCTTTCAAGGAAGCCCTGTTGAGATTTCTGAAGTCCACACATAACCTTATCTCTCCATTTTTCTTTCTTACAGGCACTAAATTAGCCACCCAATCGAAGTACCTGAGTGGAACTATTATTTTGGCATCAAGAAACTTTTTGACCTCTTTTTCAATTGATGGTAGAAGCAGAGGATTTATCTGTCTAAGCTTTTGTTTAAAGGGTTTAATTCCCTCCTTCAAGGGGATCTTGTGTTGAATAATATTTACATCGTATGTTTTGAGATCCTCATAGGACCATGCAAAGACATCAACATAATCCTTGAAAAGTTTAATATATCTCTCCTAATAATTAGGTGAAACTCCACTGAATAATTTTACTAGCCTGGGTTCCTCCTGAGTTCCAATGTTATTATCCTGAATGTGTTCATCCTGTGAAATTTTCCCTGAGTCAATAGCCACATCATTGGGGTTAAAAGGCCTTTCAATGTGAACAAGTCCCTTTGGCAGAATATTATCTTTCAATTGAAAAACTTTTTGATTAGCTATTGAGTCTTTAAACCACTAACTTCTGTGACTTCTGTTGTTTCACCTTCATCCTGATCAATTTTTGTGCCCTGAAACTCTTCAACCATAGTCAAAAATTCTTTAATCTGTTGATCATCTTCAAAAACTTGCCAATATTTAACATTATCAGGAACAGAAGGTCTGTGCCTCATTTCTACCTCATATCTTAGTCTTGGATTAATAGGAGGCTTGAAAGTACTAGCAGCCACAACCAATGAATCTGCTAATCTGTTCCCATCCCTTGGAATAAATTGAATGTTAAAAGCTTTGAAAAAGTTCTCAACCAAATCCCATACTTCATTTTTGTATGCCCTAAGCCTAGGGTGTTTTGTCTGACAATGATTTTTAATTTGTTTGATAATTAACTCCGAATCTCCAAAAGCAGAAATTGACTTAATTCCCATCTGTTTAGTTGTTTGCAGAGCAATAATCAAGGACTCATATTCTGCTACATTGTTTTTTCTTCGAATTCCAATTTAAAGGAAAAAGGGAACATATTACCTCCAAGTGCAATTAGAAGAAAACTAGCACCTGTTCCTTCCTTGGAATATGCTCCACCAAAGAAGAATTTCCACACTCCTTCAGTTTGCAGCTCTATAATTAGATTAGCTAAAGCAAGCTGCTTCTGATTATCTTCAGCCAACTCTGCATCATCATGCAACATGAAACAAGCAAAGTCATCTTTCTCTTGGCTATATACAGGTGAATTGCTTGCTCCATTTTTTGTAATTGTTTTTACAAATCTAATTTCTTTGTACAATCTCCTCTCTTCACCACCAAAAGTCGGTATAACAGCAATTTAGCCCCCCATGACCTAGATAGTAGCATTCCAAATCTAGCAAGGATATATGCTACTACTACATCAATGATCAAGCTTCTAGCTGGAATTTGGGCTAGTGACACTACCAGATCCTTAATGACCCCCAGACACTTGACTTTGTTTGAATCAAAAGAGTACAGGTCTCTATAGGGTTTGGTAACTTGTAGATTTAGTTGCTTCATCACTGACAATGGCATAAGGTTGTGTGAAGCTCCTGAATCAAACATACAATTATGCAACGGGAAATTGTGGATAAATAAGGAAATATAAAAAGGAGGTGTTGAAGGGTCTACTTCCTCTACATGTGGACCAAAAACCACTATTGGTTTATCCTCCTGCAGATTTACAATCTCATTTATATTCACATTCTCTTTTAAGTTAATAAACTCAGCAATCTCCTTTTGGTAAACTGTTGTTTTTGCTAATTCTGTAAGGGGAACTTGAATTCTTACCTTTTCCAACTCTTTAGTAAGACTAAACAAGTGACCCTGTTTAGCAGTCCTTTCATTTTCATCTTCACCTTTCTTCATGACTAGAATTACTTGGGGAATTGAAACAAGTTTCTCCAAAGGAATTTTTTCACTTTGGTCTTGAGAAGACTCACCTTGAAGTATTTGTGTCTTGCCATTTGCATTCTGTTGTTGCTTTCCTTTATTTACTTGTTTTGCAGGCTGAGATTCTTGTGGAGTCGCCTTTGGTGAGGAAGCTGGAACTTGCTACTCACTTTCATTTTCCTGACTTCTTGATCTTTTCCTTGACCTCAAATCATATTTCTTATGTAGTTCTGCCTGCATAAAATCAGAGAATTGCTTCCAATATTCATCAATTTTATTTTCATTATAAATGGCATCTATTTTGGCATATTCATACTCTTCTCCTTCAATACCAAGTTCATCTTCATCTACTTCATATAACGTAGAAATTTGATCTTCATGATCCCTAGGGTGCTCTGGTAGTTCTCTAGGATTTTCCTCTATATACAATGGTGCTTGAATCTGATCTTGATATTTTCTTTCCTTTTGCAAGATTTGCAAAGGTTGTCTTTTATATTGGGGATTAAAGTTCTTATTATATTGTGTTTGTCTCTGAGAATTCTTATTTTCCAATTCTAACTTAATCAATTTATCTGACAAAGTTTTGATTACTTTACTCATATCCTCTAATGTTTGACTTTGAGAGGATTCTATCTTTTCCTTTCCCTTGTCTTGGATAGGTTGTGTCTCTGGTGCTTTGCCTGCAGCCACCAGATTTGCTTCTATCTCTAATGCATCTGTTTGGATCTGATCAAGGGTTGGGGATCTTCTTTCCCTAAATGTGAATCCAAAATTTGACTCAAAAGCCCCTGCAAAATTTATTTTTGCACCAGCAGGATGGGGCTTAATGTCCACTGGAAGACTATTGTATAATTTATTAAATCTTCTAACAAATTCAACTACAATTTCTTCAGATTTCTTCTTTATAGCATTAAACTCTGTTATTGAATACCCATGGTCTCTTTTTTCTCCCCATCTCTGGGTGAATATGCGTTCCATATCTTCCCAAGAAGGAATAGAGTTATTAGGAAGCCCTTTAAACCATTTCCTTGCTTCTCCATCCAAGGATTGAACAAAAAGTCTTAGAACAACATCTAGATGTTCAACATTTAGGTTTCCTGCAAAAGTACAAAATAATGATACATGATTCTCTGTTGTTTGTTCATCTTCCCCTGTAAAACGAGGAAGAATATTGAGGTATTCTTGTGGCATTTGATTCAACGGTTGTGGCAGTTGAAGAGGTGCATACCTATTCGTCAAGAATGTAGGAGCTGCCATGTTTTCTCCCAAATTTACTGAACCTTGATTACCAACAGATGTGGAAGTTGACTGAGGGGTAAATGGAGTGTGCAGAGGTGGTAATGTAGTTATGGGTTTAGGTTGAAAAATTATAGCATATAATGGAAAAGTAACAGACTCTAAAGACTGCTCTTGACAGTTAGGTTCTTGAAATGAATATGATGAAAAAGGTGACTCTGGATCAGATGAATGTTTGGGTGAGTTGTTGCCTGATGTAGACAGTGTAGGAATAGGTGTAAGTGGGGTTTTAGACCTTCCAACCTTCTTAGAAACTAGCCTTTCGGGGTCTAAAAGGGCTTGAACCTTCTGTTGTGAGGTGTATGATCTTTTATGGGGTCTTCTTGGAGTCAGAGTTATTTCTTTTATTCAAAACAGCCAAAAATTCCTCCTCACTAAACAACCAGAGGAAACTATTGAAAACCTAGGGAAAAGTGGTCTTGTCTTCTCTCCCCGGCAACGACGCCAATTAATGTTGTACCTTAAGAAACCAATTTCCTGGCTGTGTAGAAATTGTGCTTAAGACATTAATGTTATAGTCACTTGTTTGTCACTTAATTGTATGTTATGTTCTTAAATGAAAGACCTGGAAGACTTGCTTTTTCACCCTCAATACTTAAGTGACCAGAAAATATCAGAATGCCATTTGATTGTTGAATATAAATGATGAATGAATAAAACTTGAATTAGTCATATACAATATGTTGTTTTACACAGGATCTACTATTTGTGACACTTGGAGAAGTTATAGATAATATGTTGTCTCACACAGAAACTACTATATGTAACTTAGAAGAATTGCAGAGGTGTGAACTTCAAGTATAGGAATGCTCTTTTAAGGGATTTTAACTTCATTTACATAAGCAAATAAAGACCTGCAGCCTCATTACCATATTTAAAGGAAGAAAACATAAGATGACACATAATAAAGAAGTCACAAAATCATACCCAACAATGTATGGAAAACTTATGATTCTTTCATTAATCAATCAGTTGTATCAGGAATTCAGTGGCCTAGTATCCAGGTTCTCCAAAATTTGAACCCTTTCTTTCTAAATTTTCCTCTTTTTATACATTATGAAATAGTTGGTGGTCTCCAAAACTGTCAAACTACTTAACTATTTCCCTAACTGTCTAAGTAAAAACTATTACAGAATATTACACAGAGGGTAAAAGACACCTCATTCTAAAGAACATAAAATAACAGGAAGTAACAGAAATTAAA
The DNA here is from genome assembly GCA_031772625.1 of Pinus tabuliformis. NCBI lineage: Eukaryota > Viridiplantae > Streptophyta > Pinopsida > Pinales > Pinaceae > Pinus > Pinus tabuliformis. Next base: position 1,104,760,376 of record CM062811.1, read on the forward strand.
AGATGATGGTTGTTCTCTGTTCGAATCTGTATCTTGAGCCTTAACCAAGTAGTGGATGAAGGGCGGAAGGCTTTGGGAGCACCGCGGGGGTTAAAGAGTGTGTGAGAGCATCAACGAGGTTGAACCCCCACAATGATTTCTAGCCACACATTCTGGTCAGTCGTGCTAATGTCACGGTCAACTGCAGAGGTAGAGCTCTAATTAACCTTCGTGCTCATTGCTTCCCCGCAGCGCACCTCAAAGTGCTTATCAAACTATCGCTTGATCATGCTTGTTGAATTTGTATGACATTTAAATGATGGCGGGCCCACAGAACTTAAAAATAATTAACATTGGTTCATAGAACCTGTCGCATCCATCTTTTCAACGCACCTTAACTCCCTTACGGACCTGACAGGACATAAAACTATATTTAATGGTTTATCGGGTCCGATATTTAAAGTTTGAACCTAACGATTTGCCAACCTAATAGGAAATAAAACTGAAATTGATGATTTATCGGGTCAGATTAAAATATGGAACTTGATTACTCTTCGACCTGATATAAGATCTGATATCCATCGGATCATGTTTCTTTCAATGGATGGCTGTGATTGGCTCGGACTACAGCAAATTTAAACTGTGTTTGATACACCGTTGCGTCTGATCTCCGAAATAAACCCATTCTAGTCAACTTATGCGATTACCATTGGATCTATGGCTTGTTGATCAGACGGCCCAGATCTTCTTGCGGGTTTATCACTTTCAAAACCATTTAGAATATAAAATCAACCATTATTTTCATATTTTTTTATTTTCCTTCCATTTTGTAATAAAACTGAAAATAAAACTTAAATAACAATGGACAATGGATGTTACAACAAGTATCACGTGCTATTGTATGCTGCCATGATCATCATCATTCGTAGTGACTAGTATGAGGGCTAGATTTCTATTTTTGATGATGCATCGGCATGTTCGGAAAATAAAGGCCATGGGGCCTTATGTCCTTGGATGACATTTTTTGTAAAAGCCACACTATTTAAAAACTTTTATCTAATGAAAGCTGCTACATTTATTTATGTCTACTTTGTACAATATAAGAATGAATATTTTTTTTACTTTCTTACATGTGTTTACCAATGTCAATGTATCAGTAATCAAATGTAACGCAAGACAAATAGGAAAATTAATAGAAAATTTGAAAAAGATGCTCAAAATTACAATGTACCCATGAAGAGGCACATGCCCCCCGAGCTTTGTTTGATATTATTAAGTAAGCAATATAGGCATATGAAATAAATGTTTTTGATTAAATCACACAAAAGACTCGGATTAAAAAGGGACTTGTTTCATTTTTTAACAAGCTTGAAAGAGAACTATGCTCAAATGGTTTCTTTTTTATGCGAGCTTGAAACAAAATAATTATGCTCACATATTGTTTTATTTTTTAACGAGGTTGATACAGTAAAAGAATCATCCTCATGGGTTGTTTCATGTTTATGTGAGCTTGAAACGAAAATAACTATGCTCATAACAACTGGTTTTATTCTTTTAATGAGAATGACACAGTAGAAGAATTATCGTCTTGGAACACTATTTCATTTTTTAACGAGGTTGACACGGTAGAAGAACCATCCTCATTATGCGTTGTTCATGTCTTCCACTTGGAAGAAACACATGTTAAGGGATGTTTCTCGACCATGGCTTCCAAGAGGTCTTAATCAGAAGGAAGAATATCTCTCTGGAAGGAATACATGTGAAGAGAATTAGAAGGGGTAAGAAAATTCGTTTCAAGTTCCCCCATAAGGTTCCCTATGTCACTTATCGGATCTAAGTCATAGGAATTCAAGCAAACATGGAGAGCCTTGCTTGCATCGGTAACTAGAGACATAGGAATGGTTTCCACATAATCAACCTGTGGCAGGGTAAATACCACTTGCAGATAAAAAACATTTAGGGATGTCGAATGGTTGGTAGTCGAATCAATACCAATGAATGAAAGTTGGTCAATAGTCACAATGTTTCCATTGTGAGGAAAATACATCACGCGAAAGAGTTTCGATACAACAACTTCCATGGCATAGACATATTCTCGCCCAAGAAGAAAATTAAAGTCTAAGGGACCTTAGACTACCATAAGATCAATATAGACAGTTTTACCTTCCAAGGTAATAAGTAACTTAGGAATGATTCCTAAAGGTTCGCTACTGGTTCTATTAAAATCTAACAGATTATGTGTAATAGGCACAAGCTAAGGGGAACCCAAAGCTTGCCAAGAAGAAGAGGATAAAATACTGACGAAAGCACCTTCATCTACATTCATGCAATGCACATTCTTACCATAAGCCTTCACAATAATTTGGAAAGGGGTGGAAGAAGGAAGACGAGGTTCTGTCAGTGTACTCCAATCAAAAGAAATAACATCATTACTTGGACGGGGTCCAAAAAGAACAGTTGAATTGCCCCCATGTGTACAAGAATCTTAGGTAACATGAAAAACCTGAGCGGTATGAATTTCACTCTCTAAAGTGAGAGAGTGATCAACCAAAGATGGAATCGATTCAACCACTTGTTCAAAAAATAGTCCATAAATTTGATTGATACATGTTTCACCCTCCAATGGAAGAGTGGGATTGACTATACTTGGATTTAGATCAATCACTTCATCAACTGATAGTAGATGGGGATAAATTTTAACGTAATTAATTGGAAGTTGTTGCTATGAAACAACAAGTTTTTCAAACAATTTTGAGGCTTCATCCATGTGAGGGCAAAGGTGACTATGATGAGTCTATTTGCATAACCTACAAGGAAACTTGACCTTACTCTTTTTCCCTGGAATCTGATAATCACTGGTTGATGGATCAATAGTAAGTTGATAAGAATTATTTGACGATACTTCCAAGACCTTAGGAATACTAGGACAATTGATAAGGAAGTGGTCACCCTTACAAATCTTGCAAGGGTATTTTGGCTTACAATGCATTGTGGAAGTTTCCTCAACATTACCAATACTTACAGCCATGGTTGGTTGGTTGACTACTTCCTTATATTGCTTCTTCTTCTTTTCTAGTCACGTGGTTACTAGCACCAAGGATTTTACCAAGCAAAGAGGAAGAAAGTGAGGAGGACATGTTGGATGAAGAAGGATAAACACTGGGTTGGTGATGTTGAGACAGTGAAATCGGTTGAAGTGAAAATTTTGGTTGAGCTGGTACAATTGGAGTATTTGGAATTAAAGAAGTTGAGAATATCCATACAGATAAACCTATCATGAATCCGGGAAATGACAATGTAGCCATATAAGGAGGAGTGACACTTGCAAAATCATGCAAAGGATTAGGGTTCACATTAAAAGGGAGGTCTTTATCGATAACTTCCAACATTGTTTCCATTAGATTCAACTTAGATAAATTTACTATCAATATTAATAGTTTAAAAATCATAATGCACACCTAAATTCACTAAAAAGTAAAAACAAACAATTAGCACACGCTAAAAAATCTAAGGATTCAAACCATGCAAACAAGAAACTTTTTGTTAGGCACACATGAATGTGAATGGTAATGAACGATAGAACGTTGAATTTCATTTACTATTAACATAGATTTACATTTATAATGCATTGTTGTGACCGTTGGATTCATATTCCAATGTCTCTTGAACTCTCTTTGACCTTCCAACTCCCACACCTTAACCCTTGGCAGATTAGGTGTCCAACACCCCCTCTTAATCTAATGGGGTATGTATGGGTCCAAAAAGAGAGTTGTAATACAAAATGTGAAAAAATGCATGGAAGCAATAGGCTAAATGTGCTCTCTGAAATGTTGGCATAAGGTGGTGGTTTAAGGATGACCGCCAACACTGGAATGCTTAGTGTAGTTCTGATAACTCTTCCAAATATTGCAAGAAGTTGAGGTCTTCTGCTAGAGTAAGTGTTCCTTAATGCTTTGAAGAGGGATACCTTCAACCTAGAAGAAGGTAGGTCTACAACTTCCATAAAAATGGATAACCTCAACTTGGAAAGGGAGGTCTCAACCTGTTGTGGTTTAAGGATGACCACCAACTTTAGAATTCTTAATGCAATTCCTAGAACTCTTCCAAAACTAGTAAGAAGTTTACGTCTTATGTTAGAGGAAGTTTCCCTAATTATTTGAAGAGGGAGAAGCTCAACCTGAAAAGGAATGTCTCAACCTCGCATAGATGGTTTAAGGTTGACCACCAACCAAAGGCATGCTCAAGGGTATCTTTATCTTTGGCTACAACTCTGAATATGGTATAGCAGGTTGTGGCTCAGTCTTGCTTGATGTGGCTTTGAAGATTTTATATGACCATCACTTCCCCCCTATCAGATACAAGATGAGAATATGAAGAGATCTCAACCGCAAGAATTTTCAATATTCTAGAACAAATCTTGTTGTATGATCGAAATATCTTCTTGGTTGTTGAAGCCCATTGCCAAGAAGCGATCCACCCAAGACAAATCTTTGTTCTTGTAGGAGGCTTGTTTTTTAAACATCTGTTTGAAGAAGGAATGGTTTTATGACAGTGATCACATGGATGAAGATCAAAATAGTGATCTTTCATATGGCCAACTATGTCACAATGTTGGAATTTAACATTTTGTTGCGGTTGTTGTGGAAGAGGAGCAAAATATGGAACAACTGAAGGTGAATTGTCATGAAGAAATCCAACGCTCTAAAAATGAATGGGCTTTGAGTAATTTGGAATATGAAAGGACACATCCTTGTAATATCCAAGACCAATTCTATGCTTGTTGTTAAAAAGCTCTTCCCAAGGTCTGATGATGGGCTTGGGAAGTGCAAGCTGAATTTTTGCATCTAGACGTAACTCTGCTACTTCATTGGGCACTAGATCTGAATCAACTGCAACATTATTGACTTGCTTCTTATGGGAGTCCATCTCAATGTTCTAAATAGAAATAGGTTCAGAATGATGACTATGTTGTTGTAGCTCCTCTTGCTGTAATTGTGACTCATACTTTAAAAAGTCAATCTTTTCATGTGCATTTTGTAGACATATTTGAAAGTCAATAAGGGTGGTTTTCTTGATTTTGATTGTATCACCAGTTGTAGATTGTATCAAGGTTTTTCAAAATTTGTGGAAAGAACCTATAATCATTCTGTAACCAACGTTTTGGACTAACTAAGTGAGTCCATCATCAAGGTTTTTAAACAGTTTTTCAGAAAAATGAGGTTGGATAGGTATTTTGCTCTTGAGATTCCCATCTCAAATTTTAGTGTAATGGTCATTATGTCTCTTCCATGGTGAGACTTAATGGTGTTAAAGAGTGACTCCATACAGGTTGGTTGAATTTCAAAATTTGTGGAAAGAACCTGTTATCATTTTGTAACCAACGTTTCGGACTAACTAAGTGAGTCCATCATCAGGGTTGTAAACAGCGTTTCATAAAAATGAGGTTCGAAGGTATTTTGCTGTTGATATTCTTATCTTCTCAAATTTTAGTGCAATGTTCATTATGTCTCTTCCATGGTGAAACTTAATGGTGTTAAAGAGTGACTCCATACAGGTTGGTTGAATTTCAAAATTTGTGGAAAGAACCTATTATCATTTTGTAACCAATGTTTCAGGCTAACTAAGTGAGTCCATCATCAGGGTTGTAAACAGTGTTTCAGAAAAATGAGGTTGGATAGGTATTTTGTTCTTGAGATTATCATCTTCTCAAATTTTAGCGCAATGGTCATTATGTCTCTTCCATGGTGAGACTTAATGGTGTTAAAGAGTGAATCCATACAGGTTGGTTGAATTTCAAAATTTGTGGAAAGAACTTGTTATCATTTTGTAACCAACATTTCAGACTAACTAAGTGAGTCCATCATCAGGGTTGTAAACAGTGTTTCAGAAAAATGAGGTTGGATAGGTATTTTTCTCTTTAGATTCTCATCTTATCAAATTTTAGTGCAATGGTCATTATGTCTGTTTCATGGTGAGACGTAATGGTGTTAAAGAGTGACTCCATACAAATTGGTTGAATTTCAAAATTTGTGGAAAGGACGTGTTATCATTTTGTAACCAACGTTTCGAACTAACTAAGTGAGTCCATCATCAGGGTTGTAAACAGTTTCAGAAAAATGAGACTTGATAGGTATTTTGCTCTTGAGATTCTCATCTTCTCAAATTTTAGTGCAATGATCATTATGTCTCTTTCATGGTGAGACTTAATGGTGTTAAAGAGTGACTCCATACAGATTGGTTGAATTTAAAAATTTGTGGAAAAAACCTGTGATCATTTTGTAACCAATGTTTCGGACTAACTAAGTGAGTCCATCATTAAACAGTGTTTCAGAAAAATGAGATTGGATAGGTATTTTTCTCTTGACATTCTCATCTTTTCAGAAACTCTAATACTTCATAAACTTTGACCATTTTCTCAGCAAATGATGAGAAAATTATAGACAAAAAAAATCCTTAATGCTAAATCCAAAATTACTACACAAAAATTGTTTATTTCATGCCATAAATGAGCACAAAGAAACTCCAATAAAGAACCTTCGATCCAGGAAAACACTACGGAACAACCCTGAAACTATTTTACCTCCAATATAGAAAAAGACCGCTAGTATATAAGCCAGCTCTCATGTAAATAAAGTGGCATATAAAGGACGCTTGATTGGATTCCAATTCACCACATACCATATGATCGCACTCTCCAACATATAACATTCATATACCATGCAATATTTGGCATACAATATTGTCCTTTCAACACACAATTAAATGGAACACGACCATATCATATAACACAACATTCGGCCATACACCATTTCAGACCAATGCACATAATTAATGTGGGTGAACTTTCCAACCTACATATGGAGAGCACCAACGATAGACCATGCACAATATTCAATGCAAAATTGATTAACGCACACCAGGTTTATTGTGAAATCGATATGCCATGATTCACGTTTTCAGAAACTATTCAACATGGCCCTTAAAAACAAATATTTATACCATACATACCAAATGCATAAATTGTAGGAGCCATGGAATATAATACATGGTATTTTCAACATCCTTTAGCTCAACGCAAAGAGCAACGTATATCACAACAACATTCAACACAATGTGGTCTTCAACTCAGGTTCCATGCTCACCGCACCAGAATAGTTCCAATGCACATGTAAATGGCTCAATGCAGAGAATGGATCACAGACTCCGGATTCTGAATCGATATCAAACCTCATGAAAATATCCTTCATCTCCTCTATTTTCTCATGTGAGAGGATTTTCTCGCAACCTATGGGGATTTGGCCTTCGAAAAAATGCAATTCCTTGACTTTTCTAATGGTTAAACATAAAAATCTAGCCCCATAAACAATATTAGAGATTGTGTTGTATCAGCTCGTGCGTTTCTTTCCGCAATAGTCCATATTGCAATCTGTATTATCTTTGTCGATTAAAAATCAAATAATGCGGTCCTTATCTGTGGGGAATGTAATGAGAGCATTCAAATTAAGCAATGCTTCAAAGGATTTCGTATTCCACCGACTTCAAGCTTAATGCATAGAGAATTCAATAGAGTTCAACCAATGCACCAATAGATTGAAAATTCCCACAAATATTGTTAGGAGATGAGCTAGTGTCTCGGTTACAATGAAAATAGACAATCATTAGACAGGGAGAGGGAAAAAGCTAGTAATATTCATCTCTACAGTCTTAGGATCAAGTCTGGTGGCGTCATAATAATGGAAGAACTACAAGACGTTACCTCTGTTCTGAGAAATGCTCAGAAAGGCATAACAACCGAGTCAACAAAGTTCATGGTGTTCAACAACGACACCAGAGTTTAACACACCTCCAACAACCAACACCACGAACTCGACAGGGGCCGAGGGCACACGCGCTTGATGCCTGGGCATTGGGTAGGCCGACAAAGAGTCAAGACATAGACAATGTTTGAATCATGTCAATGGAAGTGGTTATGCAAAGGTGGACTGTAGTGATGTGAATGGACTCGATGGTAAGACCCTTGTCGCCCTTCCCTTTGAAGTTGGCAGGCCCCAGGCCCCAAAGTATTAACCCCCAAAGTTAACGACGAAGATCAATAAAATGCCTACCAATGAGAATTATCACACCAAAGTAACAAAATAACCACTCAAGTATTTACTGCACGCCTCTCCACAGAGCGATATCATGCATCAGACATGCATTTATGACAATAGAGTGATATTTAGGAGCAAAAGACGGCCTCTGCCGGGTAATGGCCAACTTATTAAAAAGCAATCACATGAGATAAGTTTTGTTTTTTCTCAAATTAGTAGCTAATTTTGTTTGGAAGCTCAGCGGTTGCGTCACCTACAAGAACATGGACAGAGCAACGGGAAAATTGACACTAAGCAATTCCAGCACTCACCAAATTTAATTTACGTCAAAAACATATAGTCTCAGCATGGACCAGTTTTAATTGACGACCAAAATGCTCACGTGATCTTGTGAACAACCGTAGAGCTAAAATTCAGCAAAAACTTGTAAAAATGTAAAACCTTTGGCTTCCAGTCTACTTTTTGTATGAGCATGAAAACTGGAAAAGGCAAAATCTAGGATCGGGGTGGAGTAAAGGCAAAATCTAGGATCGGGGTGGAGTAAAAAGTAATGGATAGTGATGCTTACCTCGTGCCTTCAGAGAAAATACCATCAAAATGTTCCCTTTACTTCGCGCCGAGGGGACCCTACGGAATTGAAGGCAGATTCATTCAAAGATTGAATAAAGATAATATGGCAGAAAACATCAGTAGTTACAAGTTCAATTGAGACATGTGCTCTGATACCATGTTAGGCACACATGAATGTGAACAGTCATGAATGATAAAACAGTGAATTGCATTTATTATTAACATAGATGTACATTTATAATACATTGGTGTGACTATTGGATTCATATTCCAACGTCTCTTGGACTCTCTTTGACCATTCAGCTCCCACACCTTAACCCTTGGCAGATTAAGTCTCCAACACTTTTCAAAATGAAATCACTAGTTGGTAATGAAATCCAACGTCGCAGAAATCAAAGTGAAAATTGGTTGTAGATAGAGTGAGTGGAACCAGTTACACTGACAACCTGCTTAATGAAACAATCTGGTGCAAGTAACTTCACTTATGCCATCTTGAGCGAAGATTACCCTCCAGAAATTCCAAGTGAGTCTAGTCATTGTTTGTTCCAGGTACAATAGGACCTTCCCTCTGTCATCACCTCGGGTAATAACTTTGATTATGGTCACTAAGGTTACCAACTACAACAATTCTACCTGGGGGGCAGTCGCAAATTGCACGTGCATGCAAGGGTAGAGTAACAAAGTTCAATCCCCTTGAAATCTCCTCAACATAGTTAATTGGAGGTTTACTTTCAAGTGACCCCAAGTACCTTTCAACATCGTTGTAATACGTGTAAATCACTCTACCATAGCTAATGAAGTGGGTACAATCACTTCACTAGGTCTGATATAATCTTGTGCTTGACTCCTTTGTAAGGGGGGCTTCCTAGAGTAAAATTGAAATAACTAGATTTATCTCCCTATCGCAAGATTCTAGCGTTTGTCTTTAGCTTTGGAAAGTTTACTCACTTCTCTATTTCAAAGCCCTACAAGTTAATCTACTGTAGGTGGAAAAGATCCCTAAGAATAAAACTTTCTAGATTGATTTTAATATTTGTTGTTATGCAAAGTCAATGTATGTGAAACTGAAACTGATGGTATTATGACTTGACTCAAAACTATAATGCATCAAATATGAAATTTGTAACTCCTTCATTTTGATGAATTCTAGCTAGAGTAAGTAAAGAGGTTTTTCTTTAAAGTATTAACTCCAAAATGTACCACTTCTAATTTTTCAATGCAATTCAAAGCTCTAAGTTGCTAATGACGAAATGGAATCTATGCACAATTTGCTTGAAAACTATGAGAATGTAATCAATGCACAATTTTCATTCATGAAATGAGAATTAAAACCATGCAAATGTAATCTATGCAAGAGGATTCTTCAAAACAAACACAAGATGATTCCAAATCAACGAAAGAACAAGACTATTTTCCTTCACTAATGCAACTAAATAACCAATCAAGTGTAAGTAAAGGAAACCAGGTGAAAATTCCAAAGATAAAAAATAATGAAACTCAAAGTGAGTAACACTAAGACAAATTCAACCCCCCAGTGACTGAGGGGGGATTTTTTTGCAAAAATGAAAGCAAAAATATGCAAAACTTGCTAAGAAATTGAGACAAACCTTTGAGCAATGACCAAAGGAAATCAAATTCAAAACACCCAATGAAATCCTTAAAACAAAAATGCTTGAATGAATGTTATGAAATCAACGCTTAAAGTGTAATTTTGATCAAACTTCAACACTAGAATAAAAATGACTTATTTTTTCAATGCAACACAAGAAGTACATCTCTTCAAAACACCGGTTCTTGAGAAACCCTACCGTTCAATCCTCGAAAACGAAAAACTCTCAAGAAAACTCCTTCACAACCCCTGATCAAACACACAAACGCTGATTGGAGGCATAGACAAGTGCAAAACAATAGGAAAAAACCAAAAGTTTGGGTTTAAAGAAGATATAACTGATCTTTTCAAAAATTCCAAGCATGTGCACAGGCTCTGGAGTAAACTAGTGCGAATACGCTATGTTGCTAAAAGGAAAATGTGTAAAAGTGAGCATAGCAGGGAAATTCAAGAAAAAATAAAAATAAATCAAATCTAACCAAAAATCCAAATTTCTAAAATTTCCAAACACTCTAAGGAAGCTTGTGCAATAGGTTGAAAAGGTTAAACAAGGAAAACTAATGGAGAATGAAATGTTTCCCCAGCGGAGTTGCCCATTTGTTATGTGGACAAATCCCTCTTATAGACAAGAGTAATCTCCCTAGACTTCAAAGAACCCTAGCAACAACAAAAAAAAAAGAATTGATACCTTTCTCTATACTCTGATTGACTTAAAGAAAATAGAATGATAGAGACCTCTTACCTATTTGGAAAAATGAATGATGAAGTCCCTCAATCCTTTCAACCATTCGCTCCTCGATGCTCTAGATGTCCTCTCATCACTCCTGAAAGCTTCTGCATACTATCTTGAAAGAGATCTACAAAGACAGAGACAAACAAGAGATAAAAGCATACAGAATATAATCAAATAGATAAATGGACTAATTAACCAATTATATATCATAAGTTGATCAATATGCAACCAAAATTCATGTAGGTGATTAAGGAATCCTACAAATTAAATCAATGAAGATGTAATTGAGAAAGAACAATTGCTTTTATATTCATAAAACTGGAGAAAATCCTTACAACCATATAACCTTGATGTTGCAAGTCCCTTCTACAATCTCCAATCCTCTCCCTTGCAAGAAAAGCCTTCCAACCTAATCTCAACAGCATAAACCTACTTCCAACAGTCCTCTCCCAATCCTCAGACATGTAGTAGCTTTATAAGCCAAGAATGGGAAGTTATGGATCCATTCTCTAAGGGATGAGATCCATTATTAGTGGGTTAGAGGTTCCACAAAGGAAGGGGAGTTACTCCATGATGGGAGGGATCAATACTAAATAGGCACTCATTCAAAGCTTGTTGGTTGGGATAGATGCTACCAACAATGCTTCTAAACTTTACTTTTTATTTTTACGTACTTTAAGTCATGTTTGTAGGTCATAGTAGAAGACAGTATGTACTTATTTGCAACTATTAATGGTCTTCTTTGCGTATGTGCAAAAATTAGTTAGGAAATTGCATATATAGCCAAAATCAAGGTTTTGTACCATAGGATCCAAAAATTCCACCTTCTTTAGGATGATTTAGTTTCAAACTTTGCAAGGGAATTCTCCAGAACACATGTGTGGATAGTGATAGATCCAAACCGATGTTCATTTTCCTAATGCGACAAAATGACGTGTAACAATAAGGCAAGGTTGGTTTACAAAGGATATGCACAAGTTGAAGGGATCGATTTTGAGGAAACATTTTCTCCTGTCGCCAGAATGGAAGCTATCATGATGTTCTTGGCTTATGCATGTTAAAGAAAGATAAAAGTTTATCAAATGAACATGAAATCAACATTTCTAAATGGAGAATTAGAAGAAGAAGTATACATAGAACAACCTGAGGGATTTTTGCTCATTGACAAGAAGTATTTTGTTTTCAAGTTAAAGAAGGTGTTATATTGTCTCAAACAAGCTCCTAGGGATTCGTATGCCCATCTTGATTGGTATTTGTAAAAACAAGGATTCAAAAAGGGAAGTGTTGATAGTCACACCTTTATGTAAGGGTTGAACACGATAGCCTGACGATTATTGAAGTATATGTGGATGATATAATCTTTGGAAGTGATGATGATAAGTTAAGTAAGAAGTTTGTAGTAGATATGAAAAGTGAGTTCAAGATGTCATTACTTGGTGAGTTGACATACTTTTTGGGACTTTATATATCTCAGCAAGACAAGGGGATATTTATTTGTCAAACTAAATATATTAAGGAAATGTTGAAGAGATTCTAGATGGAATATTGCAAGCCAGCTCTCACTCCAATGACGACAAGTTGCAAGTTAAGCCTCGATGATTCATCCAAAGGTGTGAATCAAAGGATGTATAGATCTATGATTGGTAGTCTTCTATATTTAACAGCTTCCAGACCAGAAGTGATGCAGGCAGTTGGACAGGTAGCACGATTCCAAGTAGCACCAAAAGAGTCCCATGTCGTTGTCATAAAAAGGATCTTCGATATCTCAAGGGAACAACAGAATATGGAATATGGTATCCTAAACGAAATGAATTAACTATTGCAGATTATATTTATGTTGATTGGGAAGAAAGCATTGATGATCGTAAAAGCACCAATGGAGCAGCTTTCTATGTGTGTGGTCATCTTGTTTTGTGGTTAAGTAAGAAGCAATTGTCAATCTCTTTATCTACAACGATAGAAAAATACATAGCAGTAGTAGCTCATTGTACGTAGGTCCTCTAGATGAAACAAGCCTTGTGAGATCTTCAAGTGAAGTTTGATGAGCCCATTCCAATTTTGTGATAACACTAACGCTACCGGTATCTCCAAGAATCCTATGATGCAATCAAAAACAAAACACATTCTCATCAAGTACCATTTTATTAAACAACAAGCTATAGAGAAGAATATCAAAGTTGAATACATTGGGACTAAAGAACAAATCACTAACATCTTCACCAAACCATTGTCGCATGAGACATTAGAAGAAATTTCAGCATAAAAGTGCCCATAAAATTTTCACGTAATTTCCATGTCAAATATGTAAACCAATCACAATCCTTTAAATTTAAAAAGAGATACATGTCCTAAATAATTTTAAATTGTTTAATTGGGTATCCGTGAAATATTTTATTATTAATTTGGTTATCAGTGAAATATTTTAATATTAATTTGGGTATTTATGAACTATTTTATTGATATTACTTACTTACATTACCCATATAAATTAGAATATCGAAAAAGTCATTAATGCAATTTCAATCTTTATATTAGTGAAAAAATATAAACTAAAAATTCCGACCCATTTTACTTTAATAACCATTCCTAAAAAAACACAAAAAAATAGTTAAATATAGAATATATATATAAATATTTAAATATAAAATATAAATATAAACAGCTATAGTTAAATATATATATATAATAAAAAAATAAAAAATAAAAAGAGTTAAAAATCAAATATAATTATAGTTAAATATAAAATAGTTAAAAAGTAGTTAAATATAAAATACAAAGTACAAAATAGTTAAAAATAAAATATAGTTATAATTAAAAATAAAATAGTTAAATGGTAAAAAAATGTATTCTGGAAAGAACAAATTACCGAATGCCGACCAAAAATATAAAATATATCTATGATCCATATTATATTAAGAAGAGTCTTTTCGGTAGAATCACATAGGAGAAATTTTTTGTTGACTCATTTCGAACCAACTAGTGTGGTTCATCATAAGTACCATATGAAGATGCAAATCATAGCGTAGGCTTAAATACAGAGCGATGTAGACATCAAAAGATTATATAACAACTCATTTATGAAAATTAATATTTTAATAATGATTATTAAAATCAAATAATATTCCTATAATGGCTAATATAATGATTAGTTTAAGAATAATAATATTATAATTAATAATATATATATATATATAGAAAGATTGAAAAATGTAAACATTAATAAAAAACAAACAATCCAAGTCAACCAAAGATAGGGAACAGAGTCAATATATATATATATATATATAAAGAGGAGTCAAGACCTGATTAATGAGTCAAGATCCTATAACAAAAATAATAATTAAATGAAACTAAAATTAAAACAAAGCAATAAAAAGGGAGGGAAAAAAAATTTTTAAAGGTGAGAAAAAGGATCAAAAAAATATTAACATTAAATGCAAATACCTATATAGAAACAAAAAAAATCATAAATAGAAACGTCAAAACCTAAAAAACAAAATAATCCGCAAATAGAAACAAACTAGGAGGACAGGACATGGACCCAACTTCTGTTAATATTCCAACCATCGTCTCTATTTAAATTATTGGGCCTTTTTTCAATTTCCAAGGCCTCCCTGAATTTACGATGATGGAAATGACTAACCTTGGCAATGACATGGGCTTCCTCAATGCAGATGTGATGCCTAGATTTTTTTGCATGTTCTGCCAAAGCAGAGGAGTGGGTCCTGCCATGCTTGATGTCAGCTACATGCTCATGAATCCTTTGATTAATCGAGCAACTAGTCTCACCAATGTAGGGAGTCCCACAAGAGCAAGGGATAACATAAACACCTTTCATATTTTTGGGGGCAAAGAACAATGAAAAAAATGGAATGTTTGAGGCTTCTATGATCCATATTACATTAAGAAGAGTCTTTTCGGTATAAATCACATAGGAGAAAATTTGTGCCGACGTGTTTCGAACCAGCTAGGGAGTTCATCATCAGGACCAAATAGATAAAATATATAGTTAAATATAAAATAGATAAAAACATATTCTAAAAAGTAAAAATTACCAACAAAAAGTATAGAATATATAGTTAAATATAAAATAGTTTAACAGTGCCTTCTAGAAAGGAAAAATTATTGAATTCTAACAAAAAAAAATATAGAATGTATAGTTAACTATTTAAATACAATTAAATATAAAATAGTTAAATAGTTTTAAAAAGTTTAAAAAATGTATTCTAGAAATGAAAAATTACTAGATTCTGACCAAAAATATATATTTCAAGCAAAATTGTGGCTTCGGTAGGCAATTCCATTAACAAAACATCAAAAAAAAGGTTTTATATATGTAGACAATTATTTTAATAAAAGTGTCATAGATTGAGGGATAAAAAAATTAGAAATAATATATTAAAAAATATTATTAAACATCTTGCTAATAAATATTATGGAAGGGAGATAAAAGTAGAATAATATTAAGAAAATTTTTACATGGCATTTTTATTAATTTCTTGATTTTTCCTTAGGAGGCATGTTTTAGGTTGAAATTTCCTCTAATGCATTTGAGTATCTGAAAACTTGGGATTCTCCCAAGTCCTCATTATATTGTTCTTTTATATTGCCAAGTAGATAGGGGGAGTTGAGGTAGGTTACAGGTCCGCAAGAGAGGCAGGTTGTCGGGGTGAGTTATCCTTTGTCATTGATGTCAAAAGGGGAGAGAAAGCATTAGGAAGGTTAGAAGCATGATGTCAAGGAGAGTTATGATCATAGTGGGAGTACTTGTGTTGCCATCAATTCCAAAGGGGGAGATTGTTGATAGGTGGTTGTCATAGAGGTCAACCCAAGTAACACCATGGGCAACCCTGATCTTCAATGGAAAAAATTTCATGGAAATTTGTGGTTTCTCACATCCAAACAACTCTAGTTGGTCTCTCCTTGGAAAGATTTTTTCCGGTGGTATGTGGAATTTCATGTAGTTCCTTACAGTTTGATATATATTTACGTATGAAGATGGAGACCCCCATCTGTGGGCTAAAACCCTATGAGGTGGTTCCATGCCACACATTTATTGGTTTTGGTCATTAAAATATATATCTTAAACGTTATTTATTAATATTAATGAAATTGTATTATCGTGGTAGAGTATTAAAATGTTTATTCATCCACAGGGAGTGTCCCTTATTATTTTAAATTATGATGCAAGAGCATTGGCTCTCAAAGATCAAGCTTGAAGTATCTAATCAAACCTAAAGGTCTAGACGTCATCCCAAGAAGGGTCCATTGTAAAATTTCATTTAAAACGATGTTTATTTCTTAGCAAGCGTAGATAGGGAATATATTTAGTTGTTAGGTGTCAATTAATGATATCCCTGAAGAAATGGGTTGACTTGAAAGAGTAGTTGTTGTTTATAGTTAGTAGTTGAATGAGTCATAAGTTAGAGATAAGGGTAGTTTTATTAAAATAGAAGTTGTTGCATTAGTCTAGGAACTAATTACAGGTTTGTAGGAGTTGGTTGTGAGAGTTGGATAAGCTCATATTAACAGTAGAAAAGAAGGAGAGGAGATCAACCAGGGAGAGGTCCAGAGGGGACAATTGATTTTGAGTTTTTGAAGGAGAGAGGAGGAACATTTTTGGGTGCTGGAAATTTTGGTGTGAGGTTGAAGTTAATTGAACAACATTTCTTAGACCAGTGGTTTTTGTAGCAGCAAATTGAATCTGTAAGTGTGTGTGAGACAGTTATTTGCTTATGTGTTTGTGAGGTTTATGAACCATAATATTAATATCAGGAGATTGAAATTGATTTGGTCTTTAAATTGCTATGTTGAATGAGGAATTCTTGCATTGTATTTTCTCTGTTATTTACATTTAAATGAGAACCTGGAGAATCATATTTCAGTTAATATTTTTATCCAGTATTTTTTCATCCAAGATTGTGTATTGGAAAGAGTCATTTTATATTTCAGATTCGAGAATACAAAGCACTATGTATCCAGCAAATAGAAGAAAGAAAATCCATACAAGAAAACTGTCACCAATTTTCCAGGTCAATTTATGATCAAAGGAAGATGAATTTAGAAATTTTGGAATCTGGGTTTTGTTCAGAGCGGGGCCTATTTGGTTATCCATGAGCGATTTCCCAAAAATACCCTTCATTTTGGAGTTATGAAGGGATATTTAAATTGTGTTTTTACAGACATCATGATTGAAAAAACAAAACAATGTGTTCTTCCTGTAACAGCACCGTAGTTTGCTGTGAGAGTTTGTAACAGCATAGTAGTTTGTTGTGAGAGTCCTGTAACAACATCATAGTTTGTTGTGAGAGTCTGTAACAAAATTGTAGTTTGTTGTGAGAGCCTGTAATAGAACTGTAGTTTGTTGTGAGAGAAAATATTTGTTGATTAAAGAAGAATGCAGAGGATGTTGTAGCACACTTCTGAAAGTAGGAAAAGGGTGCAGAAGTAGGATGGATCTATAGAAATATTTACCCTACATCAAATTAGGAAGAAAATTATAATTATTCTTCTCTTGCCCAACTGCCCTATTTTCTTTGTCCACATGGCATACAGTATGTTGCATTTTTAACTCCTAAAACTTCCAACGTCTATCTTGAAACCCCTAACTCTTCAATGTTCATATTATATGATCCATATCTAGATTTATAAATAAGATATTGTGTTTCCTCCAAAGGTAGCATGAAAAAGTTATAATCTTAAGATAACCAATTCTCGAATTTTCCAATCTCCCTAGAGCTATAACCAGGGATTACATTTGGGATGGTTCAAATATTTTGAGACTTAATAGCTCACTTTCATTACAGTTACTTCATATGCAGAATCTTATTTTAAGAAGAACATGGTTCAACATTAAACCTTAGTGTCTTAGATCTCGACCTAGGTTTTCAGGTCTATTGCTACAAGAAGAACGTGTCAGTAGAAGAGTGGGTTTGTTATTACAGGAAGAAGAAAGTTTAAGGCTAATTAATATTTGGAGAAAACATTGTAGAATATTAGTCTCATTCAAGAATTATAGCTCAACAAATCGAACCTGAGTTTTGAGAAATAAATTACAGACCTATAACTTGGCAGGTATCTGTGGAAGACTATGAAGCTTTACGAAGCAAAAAAACTTATGGCTTGTTGAATTTTAATGTAAAAATACACAAAAGTATTTGCAATAATAATTTATTTATATAAATGTACAAGGATGATAAATGTTACAATGAGGACCCGCATATATACGAGGTAGGTGTCCTTTCACGATTGGGAATGTTTCTAGACATGCCTTTTCACTTAACTTAATGACTATTTAACATAATCAATATTTTATTATTTATTATTTACATTATTTATATTCATTTTATTTTAGGCAATTTATATTCGTAACATTGCCCTTTCCTTCAAAATCTTTGTCCTCAAAGCTATATTGCTGACAATTGTCTTCATGTTGCAGTTGTCATCTCGGCATATGGAACCCGACATCACTGGTACCTCAGCTTGTATTAAATTGTTGGTAATATTATTTTGAGCTAGGTTGTTTTTTTTTATTATATATAACTTTTATTTTTTTAATTTTTTTTAAATATATAATTTAGTAGGTTTCTTTTTTTTACTTTTATAAAGTTTATTATAAAATAAATTTAAAAGTTACTTTATAATAATTTGATACTTGGATGATTTTCCAAGATTGTATTAATATATATAGATTACACCATATGGGTTTGTACCATTGTGTCTTTCTATCGAAGATTACAACCCACTTAAACACCATAATGGAGAGGCTTAACCTCAGACCAAAATTCTTCCTCTTTTCTACAAAATCAGGGTTCGCATTCACACTAGGCAAGCCATGTATATCTTCTTCAAGAGAGGTTTGTGTTCTTCGAACAACAATAACACCTAACTCTGTCGAGATCGAATCATACCCACAGGAAGAAATAATGAGAGACCTCGTCTCCTCGGCCTTTTAGTGGTAGTTCACCTCCATTTTTTCCATCAATTCAGGCTCTCCTGAGATGTCCAGATAATCCACATTGCTTTCAACGCAGGCAAAGACCATTGGCTCACCATAGAGGCGGTAGGGACCCACATGGTTGAGCACAAATCTCATTCTCCTGTAGAGGGCCACCAAAGATGGATGGATCTTGACGCCTACCTCGATGTAGTTCGATTGCTCTCCATTGCATGATGCATTCTCATTGGAAAAAACAGAGAAACTAACAACTGAATAACCCTTGTCCACGATCACGGCACCCTGTCCCAATTCCATGAACTGCAAGAAGAATGCCTTAAGGGACTCTGTATTCATATCTCAGTGGAGGCCTTGTATGAAGAGCTTTCTCTGTGTGGGGTTCTCGTCGGTTATTTCTCACACCAGTTAAAGAACGATGATTTGCTTCATTGTCACCTCTTGCACAACCTCCATCAGTTTCTTATGGGTGAAGGCTTCCAAAATCTCGCATGTGTCTTCAAACAAGGGATTTTCAAGATCATTCTTGTAGAAATGCATTCCAATACCAATTTCTAGAAAAATGTCCACAACGTGTTTCTCGAAATCTCCTCATGCTCTCGCTTAATCAATTCCAACACACTATTCTTCAAATAAATTACTATGTGATCATACACAAGCTCATGGAAACACCTGAAGCCAACAACTTTTAGTAGGGGAAACTCGTCATCGCTAATTTTTTTGAAGTAGTGATCCAAGAAAGGGAACATGGTTGACATACATCGGAGCACAACGTTGTGAGTTTCCCAACACTTCTTAAATTCTCTTAAAATGAACTCACCATGTTGTTTTCTTAAAGCTGGTAAAACGTCCAAATGTATGTATTCCTTAAGGGACCTCCTGTACATTTCATAGAGTTGTTTTTGGTAGTCATGAGGGGGTCTTTGGCAACACATTTCAGATATCGTTGAATAAACTTTCATGAAGTCCTCAGAAGAGAATTCAACATCCAAGTATCCTTCTACTATGGTTCTCAAATTTCGAATCCCTTGTGGAGATTAAAGGCCATCCTTCCTCGAGCGTTATAATATTGCCCTGGCTGTTGTTCTTGTTCTTCACCTCGGTATTGTTTTTGCTCTTACTCTTTGCCATGTTTCGCAATGCTACGACCTTGTCTTTGTTATTGTTCTTCTTAGGAACCGCCGCTAACCCCTCTAATGGATTTCTCTCATACTCTGCTAATTTCATTTCTTGAAAAAGATGCAGGCCCTACTGATCATGCCCATTTTGTGCAAATCTTGAATTCATTGTATTCCACGATATCATGTTTTTTCGTGGCATTTGCTTGAAAAGTTTGAGTTCCTCATCAACAAGTCCATTTTTTGTACATCCTGCAATCATTTCATTCCACGAGACCACAATCTTTTGAGGCATTTTCTGAAATAGTTCTAAAGCCTTGTCAACCTGCATATTTTGTGCATATCCTGAAATCAATGTTGTCCATGCAACCACACCTAGTTTAGACATTTTCTTAAACACATCACGTGCCTTATGTATTCTCTCACACTTTTCATACATATCTACAAGGGAATTTTCCACAGAGACTTGGAACTGAAAACCAATGTTTATTATTTTTTCATAAATCTCCATGCCCTTTTCTAAAGATCCTGAGTTGACACATGTTGGAAGGACGCTAGAAAAGGTAAGTTGATTGGGTTGGACACATGTTTGTTGCATTCCCTGAAAGAGTGTCAACGCTTCCTCAGGTGGTCCGAGCCAGGAGTAAGCAACAATCATGATAGTCCATGAACATTCATCTCGTTCACTCATTTGGTTGGAAACTTTATGAGCATCCACCACACTCCCACACTTAACTTACATGTTGATAAGTGTGTTAAGTATCATTGTGTTTGTTGTAATTCCTCTTTGATTTATGTGAGCGTGAATAATCTTTCCCTCTGTGAGGCTTTTGGCTTGAATGCAAGCCTGCAAGAGAGAAACAAATGCATAATATTGTAGAGGGATTTTTGTGATATACAAGATGTGAAGTGCCTCCTTCAGACGTCCATGTTTACAAAGAGATGGGAGATGGTGGGAAGTGCTTAGACTATTATCCCCCTTATCTGAAGATTTCTTCTTGGAATTCATTTCAATTTTAACAGATTGATTTTTTCCAATTATGTCTTTCTTGAACCATCCATTTGGTTTGTTATTTATTGCTACATTATTTACATCACTATCCATAAGGAAACCTTTGTTGGCTTGTTTTAGATTGTCTCCTGTTTATAAAATTTTCTCATCTTCAGAGTTGTCACTATCCATGGAGAAACTTTCACTGGGAGATTTTGGTTTGTGTCTTAATTCTAAGGGCTTCTCAACCTTGGAGTCAGCGTCACACATAGGGAAACCTTCACTGGGTGGCTTTGTCGATTGCTTTACCGAAAACCCCATACGCAAGGGAACATAGTCAT
The DNA here is from genome assembly GCA_031772625.1 of Pinus tabuliformis. Lineage (NCBI taxonomy): Eukaryota > Viridiplantae > Streptophyta > Pinopsida > Pinales > Pinaceae > Pinus > Pinus tabuliformis. The sequence goes on from CM062811.1 coordinate 1,104,781,761, forward strand.
CTGAATCATTCTCAAACTTCACATATTTTGTTCGCATAGATTCTTTAGGTTTAATAAATTTGCTAGTAGAGAGCAAATTGCAACTTTTTTTTGAATCTTTGGCCAAAGTGTTTTCTGTAGCTCCTTTTGGCAATATAGATACCTCATGACTTAAAGTTTTTCCATCTTCAGAACCATCAATGTTTTCTTGTTTCTCAAGCTCATCCAGATCATCTTCATCTGGACCATCATCTTGATCTATATCAGCTTCATCAAAATCATAATATTCTTCTCTTGTTTCACCTTGTTTCATTTCACCATCGCTATCATATTCCTTATTATCGATTTCCTTTAGACATGTTATAACTTCTACATATGATTTTTCGCATTGCTGAAGCTTTTCTTGAATTTTACTAAACTGCTCAATGAATTCGGGACGTAAACGTAATGGCATATTGTGCAGGGAACAACGTTCAAACACTCGCATGGTTATATTTTGTGACAGATAATGTTCAAAGTCTCGCATGGCTCTAATACCACTGAAGCAACAAAACCTATGGCTTGTTGACTTTTAATGTAAAAATACACAAAGGTATTTTTAATAATAATTTATTATATATATAAATATTACAATGAGGACCCATATATATACTAGGCAGGTGTCCTTTAACGATTCGGAATGTCTTTTAGACATGCCTCTTCAGTTAACTTAATGACTATTTAACATAGCCAATATTTCGTTATTTATTATTTACATTATCTATATCCATTTTATTTTAGACAATTTATATTTGTAATACTCTGACACTAATTTTTGCCAGTAGCTTGTTTTGGTGGCTCGTTTAGGTGTTTGTCTACTTGCAAATTCAAATATGAAATTACTTGAGGCATATCTCTTTTCTTGTGATCTAATACTTCTACACAAGGAAGGATCCAAATTTCTAAATCTTTGCTATTAGGTTGGCAAATCACGTTGACATTTTGGTTCTTTAAGGCATATTTCTCAATCATTTAAGAGCCTGAAATAATCATCGCACTTTGTGAAAGACCATTTCAATACTACAATGAAAATACCAGCAAGGAAGTATTACACACACGGAGAAAGAATACTACCTAAAAGGATTTCTTCCAGGCATCAAGGGAGTAACATCTCTACACTTAGAAAGGAACTCGGTAGTTATTGATTAAAGGTAGACATAAATTTTATCACCAAGCAGTGTTCAATTAAGTTTGATTTTTGCAAATGTTTTAGGGTCAAGGTTAGTGTAGTTTTGATTATTGTTTGTTTTAGGGGTATAATTGTTTTGTTAGGTTTTATCATTGTCAAAATTCTGGTTGATGTTGTGTTGTAGCCTTTTGATTCACCTCTAGGATACACTTGCAGATTGACACTCTTAGTTTACATTGTTTTGAAAGACAAGAATTGTTGAGAAAAGTTGTCACAAGTTTTTTTATAAAGGTTTAATCTTTTGCATTAACATTTTATCATAGAATACCCTTGATATTCTCTTTTGCAGACAAAGGTAAGAATTTGGTGAAGGGATATTACACTTTTATTTTCTCTTGGAAAATGGGGTTTCGCTTAGCTTTTTGACATTTGCAGGTTTCATCTGAGTTCAGGCATCCTTATCTATAACAGTACAACAAGACTGAATAGACGTATAATGGCATGAAGTGAGGGTCAACCCATGACATCAAAAGAGTCAAAAGTACAAGCAGTGAAGCAGCGAAGTTAGAACAAAAGAATTTTAGCAATAGCAGTAGCACAGTCTTATGTCCTAGAGTGCTTATATCAATTGAAGTCAAACAATGCATATCATTGTAATTGTAGAAGGTTTGTGTCATTGCCTAGAGTTGAAGAAGGCAAAATTTATTTTTTGGGATAAGGGCTTGTATTGTAGTTGAGTCAAGAGTTCTAGGTTTGTTGAGTCAAGTGTAGTTGAGTCTAGAGTTGTTGGTTAGTCAAAACAAAATCATTGTATATCATTGTAAGTGGACTATTGTCCCTTGTACGGTAGTCCACAATCTCTTTTATTTTATTTTATTATTTATAGGTTGGTAGGGTGGTGTTAGACCATAGGTGAATGAAGTCATCTTCACGTTGGGGCCTATAAACACTCCAGGGTGGTAGGGTGTTGTTAGGGCAAGTTGTGGCTTGCTAGGGTATTGGGGCATCCTTTCAGTTAATTGTTGATAAAACCAAGGTGTTGAGGCATCCTTCTAGCGGGAGCTAGAGAAGAATGCTTTTTTATAAATCGAGGAAGTTGTAGATTTATTTCACTTGGGGTTGAAGATTAAATAATTTATTAGAAAAACGTTTAATTGGTTCTTGAATCGAAGGGGGTTTCCACCTAAAAATCTTGAGCCTATTGGCTCTATCTTTTTGCATTGTTGTTTACTTCTTTGCTAAATAATTGTAATTATGTTGAAGATTAATTAAGTGCTAATGGCTAAGAAATATTGATTCACCCCCCCCCCCCCCCCCCCCAAATTATTTCTAATAGAATGGGTTTGAGAGGCCCATAGTGCTTGACAAGTAGAGTTGAGTGAGTGCCTCTTAGATGAGACCTTATCACACACTAGAAGGGTGTAGTGAGGTCTTGGACCCGATAACACACCAGAGAGGGTGTAGTGAGCTCCTTTAGTATCAAGACTAGAATACTCCCCAAGAGAGGGTTGAATGAGTTCTTTCAGCATCAAGGCCTAGAGTGCTCCCCAAGAGGAGTGAGGAAGTTCTCACCAAGTGGGTGAGTGAGTGCCTGCTAGTACTCCCAGCGAGGGTTGAGTGTCAAATTTTAGGATTGATCACTCTAGAGGAGAAAGTCTCGATATGTTCATGGTGAGCCATGAGTTTGGTACCACCCCGGATATGGCTACTAGCAGATGTTGATGATAGAAAATGATGTTGGTATTGATAATGTTGATGTAGGTCAAGGATGATGACCTAGATAATGATGTTGATAGAGATGATGATGTTGATGCCAAAGATGCCTACTAGTTGTTGATGGCAGCGTGTCAAAGATTCCAACTAGTGGGTGATGATGAGATGATTTTGATAATGTCAGATGCTGACATGGTTGATGATAATTTGTTATAACTTTTTCATATATAATTTTTTTCAACATTAGAACATTTAGATAGCAATTATGAATGCCTCCCTAGTTAAGAGGACGTGTTGATTTTTGTAACTATGGTCAGTATTCATAATGTATATTTGAGTCATTATGAATTTGTAAAGCATATTTTGAATGATAAGAGTTAAAAGAAAATTATTTATGTCGAATATCATTTGGAATTTCAAAGGAAAGAATTTTGAAATTTTGAAATAGGTATTTTTGTCTACAAATGGATGTAAGCCTCCTAGTCAAGTCATCCTTCTTGAATGCTCTAGTCAACTCCATGAAATCAAGTCAGCCTCCTAAAATGCTCAGGTCAGCTCCAACAAGGGACACATCCATTCGGACAAGGGAAAATATATATATAAAGGGCTAATTCATGCCTCCATCTAGCAAAGAAGTAGCTCGCATCTCCTGAGGTATATTCACAAGGTCTAAGGCAGCGAGTTTAGGTTTTCTAAGGCAGAGAAAGGATCGCATCTTCTGAGGTGATTTCATATGTTCTGAGGAAACAAGTTTAGGTATTTTTTATATATCTTCTGAGGAAGCATATGCAACAAATAAAGCTTATTTTGAGGCTAGTGAAGGAATAATCTGAAGTAGCAAAGACATGAGTTCTACGGAAACAAAATTGTCCATGTTCTAAGGCTGTGAAGAAGAAAGAACAAATCATGTTTCCATGGGACATATTGACTTGAATAAGAGTATGGATCTTATACCATATTTGACCTAGTTGATGCCTTAGATGTGTCTATGTTGAACTGAGGAATTCTCTATTGGAAAAGGTTGTTGGGTTATTCCCCATGAGGGCTTTCTCAGGGTAATTCTTTGTGTCCTTTGTGTGGGTTGTCTCTTAATGATTGATGTCTTTCTGTGTAATTATTGAATGATGTGATGTAATAATAATGTGAAAATATCAAAAATAATTATCGATTTGAAATACCATGTAAAAATCAAGATTTCATAATGCACAAAGAGAACACAAGATTTACCCCCAGAAAGCTTACTTGGGGGAGAAACCCAACAAACTTTTCAACAGATAAATTATTCCTTTCAACAAGAGACACCTAGACTTTTAGTCAACAACTAGGTCAAACTTGAGCTTCAACAAATCTATGGTCAAACTTGGTCAACACACTCCAATTCAAGCCTCCAATCTATCCCAGTAATTCAACCTTCTCATTCTTCCCTAATTGAAATTTGACCTCCTTCTAATTGCTCAAAAACCCATAATTTTAGTTTTGTAACTGCCCAGGAAATTTGGCCTTGTAACTGCAATTTGTCCAAAAACTTATGTGAGCTTGATCTGAAATTGATTTCTAGTTAATTCTGTGCTAGTATCATTTCCAGATATAAAATTTTCTTTGCTTTGGTTTGCTTATCCATAAAGAGTTTATCCATGAGCATATGATTGTCAATTCATCTAACTTGGTGAAATTTAGTGTTTTGCATGAACTTAAAAGCATGAATTTAAATGGCTGAACAGAAAGATATAAAAACACAGCAACCACAAATAATAGAGCTCAATACACAAATTTTTGTTGAAGGATTTCACCCCTCCTGGGCTACATCTCCTTGGTCCAACTTCATAGTGTGGGCCTTTGTATTAACTTCAATAGTGCTCAAATTGATGTTACATGCATCCAATTCTCTTGGAACCTATTTCAATGAGTTTAAAACATTCAAATATATCATAAATGACTATTTTTTTACTCAATTTAGTTACCAGCTGCTCTGGGAATGGCCTCCAACGCCTGGGGGGCCCAAGCTTCAAAAATATTCAAGTGACCAAAAAAACCTATAAATGACCTCTTCTACCTCTATAACCTACTCCAATGAGTTCCTAGCATGCCAATTAGCCAAAAATGACTATTTATTTTTTAAATTTGGCTGAGAATTGCCTCATTTATAGCAAAACTAATTTTCCCTAGAAAACCTCCTCTAATTCTGGAATAACTCCAGTTAGCTCTACCATTTTTGGAGCTCCCGCCGAATTGGGAGGTCTACCAAACTAATTTCCACCCTTAATTGTGAAATTAATTACATTAACTGTAGATTAATCTTGTTTTAGCGCACTAAACGATTTTTATGGGCGCGGTTATGTTGCTAACTACCGACGGTCTTCCTAGCATGGTCACATGTGAGGTTAAGGGTTACGGTTACCGTTAACCGTTTACCTCCAAACTCCAATGTAATAGTGTTTAAATATACAACAAGCCCATTGCATGTTATGGATTACATGGTAGCTGAGTTGGTAAGCGGCTTAGTCTACAGACTTGAGGTTCTATGGTCAAACCCTGACTCCTCCACCATAATTTTACCGCTCCAAAGAAATTCAAATTTTCCCGCTGGTTTTGGATTTCCTCCAAACATTTGAAATAATTTGAATTTAAATTAAATGTGTATATATATATATATATATATATATATATACATATATTAAATACAATATATAGTTTTAAAAAAAATTATATAATATAAATAATAATTATATATAATATATAATAATATTTAAATAAAACAATTTCAAATTTCACCTTAGGAGCCAATTAGTCAATTTTCCTTACACACAACGACACTGGCGAATCTGGAGGTGACACTTGTCATAGTGTCACTGGCCAAAACTGGCGAATATTCTCTGCATGCTGACTGGTCAACCCTAGTCAAACTTTGACTTTGACCTTTCTTACCAAACTTTCAGAAGCTCTAACTTTTGCATATGATGTCGATTTTTTAAACCATTTACGGCGTTTGAATCCTGGCAACGAACTCTATCTGTTCATTCAAATCTGAAGCAATTATGAGCACTTACATTTTTTAGCTAAAATATTGATCCCTGATCATTCCTCCCCACCAGAAGCCTTTTGGACCCCAAAAGCTCTCTTGATCACTGATTATGAGGGGACTATTCCCTCATCCTTCCATTCTTTATCCATTGAAATTTTCCTAATTTCATCATTTGGAGCTTTTCATAAAAAGTAAAAAAATTTCTTGATTCTGACAACCATCTATTGATGTCTTTGACACCGTCATGTTGCAATATTTCTGAATTTGCAGGATATAAATCTAATTTTGAAAAAAACATCTTGTTCCTACCTTGGTCAACAATCAAAGTAAACTTGGAATCTTTCTCACCTTGCACTTTGTCTCTATGGTGATTTTTAGCTACTTTTGCCTTGTCCTTGAGTCGACTCTTGCCCAAGTTTCTTCGCCATTGTAATGTGCCTTTTGGAAACCAGCAATGAACATTTGTGAAACCCATGCCTTCTTTGTCGGGCTTCTTTGTCCTCTTCTCTTTGACCTTTGCAACTTCTTGCACCGACACCTTGTTTTCAACACCTCTCAGCACCAATGTTGGCTACTGCAAATGTTTTTCACCTTCTTTCAAAGGAAACATGTTATCATTCTGAAACAACTCATTACAAATATAAGCATCTTTATGAAAAGTATGATTCAAAACATCTCTTTGTTTTATCATCAACAATGTCAAGTTCTGACTTGCATTCACTAGCCTCTTCATTTTCCCTGCATTAATTAAAGAAATGTGCAGTTTCTTGCGATGAGCTCTCACAATATACTTCACCCCATCTTTAAGCAAATGATATTTGTGTTCATAGCGATGAAACACCGCTTTCCTATCATACAAATATGGACTTCCCAAGATAAGTCTAGAAATGTCAAGTGGAACCACGTCTAACTCGACTTCATCAACAAAGTTTGCAATAATAGCAAACTAAAAATGCATTTCCTTGAAACCTGTAAATTGGCATCCTTAACTATCCAACCCTAAGGATATGGTTTATGATGTGGTATGATTTCAAGTTTAATCTCTTTAACTAAGTTTTCTGAAATCAGGTTTTGTTGTGATCCACTATCAAAGAGTGCATCAATCTTGGTATGATTTGAGATTACTCTGACAATGAACAACTCTTCTCTTTTGTCTTCATTTGGAGTGTTGTTGTGACTATTTGAGGAACTAGTACTTTCAACATGCTGACTTTTCAAACCCATAGCTATAATTTTTGTCCCATCTCTTAAATATTACCCTAAGTCTTTTTCAGCTATAGCAACAGTTTTTCCCTTCTCTTTGGCTTTCAATCTATCTAGTTTTAATTCTGGATGAAGTTGCCAACAGTGGTCTTTATCATGGCTAGTCTATGAACAGTTTTTGCAGGTGAGTTTTTCCTTCTCTTTTTTGATACTTGCATTCTTCTTTCCCTTCCATTTTCCTCCCTTCTCTTTTCCCTTACCCTCACTTTCACCTTTCTCCTCTATGTTTTGTTTTCCCCTTGCCTCAAGATGCGTGGCTTGCACACATACTTCATCTAAGTTTCTTGGGTTAAACATAAGGATAGTATGCTACAAATAGGAATGTAAACCTCCAATATATTTCAAGAGTGTGTCTTGTGAATTCAAGTTTACTCCCAACAATAAAGCCCTCTTCCTAAACTCCTGAGTGTAGTCTTGGATAGTTTGGCCTTTTAGTTGCCTAAAGTTTTGCCAACTCATGATGGATTTTTGCATATAGGCTAAAGGATAAAACTATCTTTTAATGGAAGAAACAAATTCAACCCAAGTGATGGATATGTTACCATGGATTCGCATTTCCTCTTGAGTCTTTTCTTCCCATCAAACTAGTGTAGCTCCTTCTAGCTTCATTGAAGCCAATTGGATCTTTATGTTATCTTCTTGAAGGTTCTTAATTCTACAGTATACCTCCAACTGTCGAATCCAATTGTCTAACTTTTCTGCATTCACTTCTCCATTATACATGGGAAGTTCGAATTTTATGTCCAATTTCAATAATGGATTTTTTCCTTTTGGGATTTTTGAATGAGTATGGGCAGTGGTGGTAGTGGAAGATGATGTTGTGTGAGATGGTGAATATGATGAGGATGGTGGAGATGGAGGTGGATTTCCACCATTCCCTTTGGAATCCTTCTTTTCATCATTTTTGTCCTCTGAGCTTCCTTCTCCATGTGGAGGTTTAGAACTCTCTCCAACCATTCTGGTGTTCCTCTCTTCATAGAGGACTTTAACCATCTCAGTCAAAGTATAGAAAGCTTTCTTGAATTCTTCCTCTTCTGAAGAGGGACCTTCATGCTCTCTTTCTCCAGACATAATGGCTATGGATTCAAGCTCAGAAATTTGTACTAATTGTACCTCTTCAATCACTTCAGCCTCTTGTGCAATCTGTGCCTCTTCTATCGCAACTGATGGAGATGGAACTTGAGGTGATTCATGTGTTGCCTTGAGTGGTCCTTTAGGTGAGGATGATTCTTTCTCAGCCTTCTTCCTTCTTGTCCTAATCTCAGGACTAGCTATCTGTAGCTTCCCTTCTCCTCTCTGCAACTTCAACCTTGTAATCATAACAACAATTGCAACTATTAAACCCTTCAAGCAAATCAAGCAAGAAACCTTGTGCTCTGATACCAACTTGATCTAAAATTGATTTCTAGTTAATGTTGTGCTAGTATCATTTCCAAATATAAAATTTTCTTTGCTTTGGTTTGCTTATCCATAAAGAGTTTATCCATGAGCATGTGATTGTCAATTCATCTAACTTGGTGAAATTTAGTGTTTTGCATGAACTTAAAAGCATGAATTTAAATGGTTGAATAGCAGCATATAAAAACACAGCAATCACAAATAACAGAGCTCAATACACAATTTTTTGTTGAAGGAGTTCACCCCTCTTGGGCTACATCTCCTTGGTCTAGCTTCATAGTGTGGGCCTTTGTATTAGATTCAATAGTGCTCAAATTATTGTTACATGCATCCATTTCTCTTGGAACCTATTCCAATGAGTTTAAAACATTAAAATCTATCAGAAATGACTATTTTTTTATTCAATTTGGTTGCCAGCTGCTCTGGGAATGGCCTCCAACACCTAGTTTCCCTAGGCTTCAAAAATATTCAAGTGACCAAAAACACCTATAGAGGACCTCTTCTACCTCTGGAACCTACTCCAATGAGTTTCTAGCATGCCAAATAGCCAAAAATGACTATTCATTTTTGAAATTTGGCTGAGAATTGCCTTAGTTATGGCAAAACCAATTTTTCCTAGAATACCTCCTCTAATTCTGGAATAACTCCAGTTAGCTCCGCCATTTTTGGAGCTCCCGCCGAATTGGGAGGTCCGCCAAACTAACCGCCACCCTTAATTGCGAAATTAATTACATTGACTGTGGATTAATCTTATTTTAGTGCACGAAGATCGTTTTATGGGCGCGGTTAGATCGCTGACTACTAGTGGTCTTCCTAGCATGGTCACATGTGAGGTTAAGGGTTACAATTACCGTTAACTATTTACCTCCAAACTCCAATGTAATAATGTTTAAGTATACAACACGCCCATTACATGTTACTATTACATGGTAGCTGAGTTGGTAAGTGGCTTAGTCTATGGAGGTGAGGTTGCAGGGTCGAACCCTGACACCTCCACCATAATTTTGTCGCTCCAAATAAATTCAAATTTTCCCACCAGTTTTGGATTGCCGCCAAACATTTGAAATAATTTGAATTTAAATTATATATATATATATATATATAGTTTTTTAAAAAAATTATATAATATAAATAATAACTATATATAATATATAATAATATTTAAATAAAAATAATTTCAAATTTCACCTTAGGAGCCAATTAGGCAATTTTCCTTGCACACAACCACACTAGCAAATTTGGAGGTGATACTTGTCACAGTGTCACTAGCTGAAACTAGAGAATAATTTCTGCATGCTGACTGGTCAACCCTAGTCAAACTTTGACTTTGACTTCTTTTTTTACCAAACTTTCAAAAGCTCTAACTTTTGCATATGATGTCGGTTTTTTGAACCGTTTGCGACATTGGAATCTTGGCGACAAACTCTATCCGGTAATTCAGATCTGAAGTAATTCTGAGCACTTTCAATTTTTAGCTAAAATATTGATCCCTGATCAGAGCTAAAGAGAGAGAAGCCTTCCACATGTGTGAGGTATATAGAGAGAGAAAGATATAAATTCTTCCTTCTTGCCTTTCTTTTCCTTCCTTGGATACCCAAAAAAAAATTATTGTGAGGTCAAGTTGTTGTCTTGATGAGAAGTTTGAACTATCTTTGCATAGTGATATGTTGGCTCGAATGGCTATCTCTTCTACCTAGGCTTACTTGAATTGGAGGAATGCCAATTTGACTAGTTTTGGAGCTAAAAAATTAATTTTGAAAATTCAAATATTCTCTTTTAAAATTACATAAGGACATGACTAAGTTCAATTTCTATTCAAATTATTAACAACCATGTTGCAATGCCTTTGCTTCTGTCCAACTGCGATAATACTGTCACAATATTGTTGTCAATACCAATGTTGTCACCAAAAAGATAGTTATCCTCAACATTGCCCTTTTCACAGAAAAAAATTCATGTTACTACTAATTCTTTCCCACAATGTTCCATTGGTCTATTTGGAATATAAGCCCATCTCAACAATTTTTCTCAATATATTTCATCTCAAACCTCAGCAACAACATATCAAACCCCTTTATACATCACTGTCAACTCTAGTAGTAGCAACATATTTTGACAACTAAGCACTCAACCATAGAACAAATACATGCTTTACATGCATACCCTCATAATCTATCAATACATCATCAATGTGTATGCACTCATAGTCACTCATCCATCAAGCAACAACTTATTTTCAATACATTGTTGACAACAACTACTTCACAACTAGGTCTTGTTAACAATCATAAGCATAAAACAAAATTTCAAATCAGCCCTGGTCACAATGCTTCATCAAACCCAACCAATATTGTGTCTCAACTAGCATTCACGTTTAGCATAATATAAACAAGCTCAGTAGAAACTACACATAGTCAACAACTCAATCATGACAATACAAACCTTGTATAGGAAACCCTGTCATCAATATGGAAATATAAATATACTTACGTTATAACGTTGAAAACATAGTCCACTTATTAGTCTGATATTTTGTCCCCACTTCTGATCACATTCACAAAAAAGACGCCACTTGAAAAATAGGATTGAAATTGGTCCTTGGAACTTGATTTTGCCCACAAAAAATTAGTTTTCAAACTACCCTAGAAAACATGGCTAATAGGATTAAATTTGGTCCTTCAACACTGCCTTTGAACGAGCTTAGATTTAATTCTTTCTTTTGCAGCATAGCTAGGCCCCATTTCCGCCCTAACCAAACCTTCTCGGCTGACCTAAATTTCAACCAAAATATGCCTTCTTTTGCGACTCAATAGGCTTAAAATTTGTGCTAATCTCGACCTTTCTTTCTATGATTAAGTTGAAATAAGAAATTACTAAGAGGGGGTTGAATTAGTAATTAACACTTTTTAACAATAAATAAGATGAATATATAAAATTAAAATTGCAAATACTCAAACATTACATGAGATACCATCATTCATACATATTGGAAAACACAGATTTATGTGGAAACCCTTCTAGGAGAAAAACCACCAAAGCTTGTTTTGTGTTATGATGATAATCAAGGCACCAAATTTGATTACATCATTTGTTTGTGACCACCCACTCATAGGAGGCCCCAACCCCCTTCAAAATTAGCAATCCACAACTTGCCTAGAGGCTCCAACCTATTATAAATGCATGCCACTACTTTCTTCATCCAACTGTTCTATTTTTCATACAATTTTCAGACTAAAAACAATGGCCTACTTCTATTACATCAAAGCATAAATAACCTGGTATGTTATCTCTTACAACTCCTTCATCTCTGCCTTACATACACACACTCAGTTTCCCTCTTCATTGCTACTTTAGGTTTGTTAAACTCTCTCCTCTTCTCTTCATTGCCATAGAATGACACACCTCCATTCAACCATAGTTCCATGCTTCACTAAACAAACAACCCTTGCAGAATTGTACTACTACACCTTCTCCCTATACAACACCACATATGCAATCCTCGTTTTTTTTTTCTTCAATTAACACATTGGGATCGATGTTGTAGCTTTTTCAACTACTCTTCCCGAGAGTACTCCTGTATGTAATACCATTTTGTTGATACATCTAGATACTTAGCCACTATAGCATAATTAGATTAGAGAATGGGCACTGGAAGTTTTACCATGTTGAGAATTGACTCTCAGTCCAACTTGCACACTCAAGTACCTATATTCAATCCTTCTTGTTCTCATCATGACTCACCATAGCTACTCTTTAAGACTCATAGAGCTCTAAATGTACTTTAGCATGCCACTTTGTGCTTGGTTTGATCACAGTACCCCTATAGCCATTTTTCTCATTTGTCAATTTGTGACGTGAAGAGCACTTATGTATGGCTTGATCTACTTTAACCAGGCACTTTATTAATTTGTTCTACAAATTGTGGTCCTCTCATACATTAATCTATGTTCTCAACCATCGCCATTAACTCCGACTACCAACCCATTCAAGCCTTGCTAACTCTAATTGTAGCATACAACCACATATGGAACACCTTCCAAATATAGTGGAAATCAATTGTTGACCTGTTCAAGCCCACTAATCCTTAGCCCTTAGGAATTTATATTCATCCTGAATGCATTATGATCAGCCCAATGCCCTTTTGAATTCCCCACAGCACCTATTCATTGTTATAAGCATGAAGACCCTTGGTCACTTAACACACACAAATGTTGCATGACCGAGACCTGGGTGCGCCTTTCAACACTAGATGGAACTTTCAAATACCATGAAATTATCCATCCCTTAGATCCATTACCCTGGTGATTCATAATGGTGTGCCTTCAAAAATCTTCGAGGTAATACCACCGAGGTTACTGTCCTATTAGGCCCCCTTTCTCCAAACTTGTGTCAATCCAGAGCTTCCTGGGGATATGTGGCCTTGCCACCTTGCACAAGTGGGCCCTGCCTTGTTCTCGCCACCAAGTCCCAGTGCCTAGTCACCGCGAGAATTTACATATGCAATGCAAAGAAAAGTCCTAGGGACTAACCTCCAGAGTGATGTAGCCTGATGGGACCTCCACAAAAAATACAAACCAATCAACATCATGTCAGGTTTATGTGTCCTAGCCATTATGTCTGCCATGTCCTCTCAGCTCCCTGTCACCCTAGAAATTTTAACTTGGGCTTCCTCCATGTTGACCTTCTTTCCACCTATACCAACTACCATGTGTCAAGCCATGAGTGGTGCCACGTGTTACTCATTTTTGGCCCATGTTGGTACCTAAAAGTACCAAATACGCATGCCATGTGTCGACCTCTCGTTGTTCCACATCATGTTGACATCACCATGTCATTGTGTCTTGTCACCTAATATGATCATGCCAAGTGTCCGCCTACAATTGGACCATGCTGCCAAAAGCACGAATGAAAGGGGCTCTCGGGCATGTGTTTTGTTTTGTTAACAAATTCCCTTGTACAACCTAGATCCACGAAGACATAAATTATTAAGGGTCGAGACAGAAATTGCTTTTCAGCAATGGTCGAAGAGTTTCCCATCTCCCTGGCTCTGTCTCCCCGGAACTTTGTGCATGAGGCTCCCTTGAGACACATGGGGAAACGCCTATGGGATGAGGTGTCTCGATGGGTTCCCCATCCATGAACCCTATTACCTTTATATTGGTTCTCTACTCTACACCCATGCCAGCTCACCCCGAATCCCATATCCCTGGGACTTTGGTACTTCTCCCCCTTTGAAAACTTTCGAGGAGAAACTCGTCAAGGTTGTGTGTCCCCTGTGGGACCACCACATTAACCCTCCTAATATCCCATTGGTCCATGCCACTAAGCTAGCTTACCTTAGAACCCCGAGACTTTAGAATTATGTCATTCACAAAAACTCTGGGGAAATACCTCTAGGGTCCCTGGTGGACTCGGGAGATTCCTCCTGAGCATAAAACGACCAACCCTATGCTACCACAACTTGCTCCAAAATCCACCAAATCATAAATTTCTTTAACAAAGAAATTTCTCACAAAGCATATGGGAGAGTCGAAACCTTGAGGCCTAGAACCCTACATGTTGACTTTTTGATCTACATACTTTGACCAGCCATACCTTTTGCTCCCAAAGGATAAATTCAAACTTCTGCATATTGTTGGAAATCTCTTTCTGAGTGTTATCCAACTATGCCACTTCTAGGAGCATATGAGCTAATCTCATGAGGTATAAATGTCTTCAAAGCTTGGGTCATCCAACCATTAAAGTTATAATATATGAGCTTCTTTAATTGACCTACTACTATGATGGTTCTCTATTAAATATTGTAGCAACCATAAGACTCCCCTTAGCTTGGCACTATGAAAATTATGGAAACCAGAATCTTATTACAGCAACTGGAAATTATTCTCCTAATTTTTAATTTAATTTAACAATTTATTTATTGTTTTCTACAACAAATACTGAATAAATCACACTTAAACCTACACAAATAAAATTGTGGAAGAATAAACGTTGGAATAAATGCTAGCACACACACATAAAATAACACAGTTATTTTTGGACCAGTGTCCCCAGAAAAACCCCAACTTGGGAAAATTGGTGCAGTAGTGAGGGTTTTATTTATTATGAAGCAGTGAAATCTGAGTACATCTATGGATGCCCAACTAGCAATCCAAACAGCAAGAAAATCTAAGCAAAATACTAAATGGAATTAACCTTTTCCTACAAGACTTCTATGGCTAGACTTTCCCTATCAAAAACTCGGCTCCTGGAGCATTCCGTCAGCCTCTGTGTTGCTCTACGTAGCTGGCTAGACAACTTGCTTCAAACTGGGATCTGATGAATTCGTTCTGCCTCTAGAAGATGAGAAAATCGTATCTTTGACCCTCTAAGACTCCTTTTCGGCCTTGGGAATAGAGAACATTTTTTCTTCTCTCCAATTCGAATTGCATGACTGAAGGCACTACGCTTCCCCTCAGCGATGCCTCTCTCGGATAATTTGGCTCACTTGTTTTTGCCTCCCCAGATCTAGAAAATATTTCCTCCAGATCATTGCCTTTGCCCCTCACCCACTACTTTGATCTCACTGTCTCTCTCTCCGGCAACTGACCGCTACTACTCTAGAAATTGATCTTCTCATGAAATCGAACTGCTCAAGTGTCGTCTCCAAGCCCCATCAACTTCTTCTTATAATCCTCTTTTGAGACTTCAACGCCCAAGATTAAATCTTAATCGATGGCTAGGATTAACTTGAAGTCAATCCATGTTCCTTTCTAGAACATTCACACCTTGACTTAATTAATTCTGATTAATTAGTCATATTCCCTAAGTTTACACTTAGGAAATATTTAAAAATTGACTAATAATCTAATTAAGTCATTTCTAGGCGAAATTTTCATAAACTATTTCTGGGTTTTGGAGATCTCATCTATTCTAACCTCTCCACAAAATTTCAAGTCTAGAACAAATTGAATGCTACAAAAACTAACACTCCCTCTTAGCAAGGAATGTGTTCTAGTGCTTCACTCCACCTTGTCTCTGTATCATCTCCTATCACGTTGTTGATGTTTGGCTGCTACTACCCATCAACCACTACGCAAATCTGATATACGATGCATATGTGTTGTTGTTGACCCTACTGAATTGTTGCCAACACTACATCTTCACTGCAACTCCTTCTTCATTTGTTGTTGCTGCAACTGAAAAGCATCCTAAATATTGAATCAATTGTGATTAGTATGATGCATCTGTCTCCTAAGTCTCTGACTGCTGCTAGTATCTATGTTGTCACTGAGGAATCTGCATTGTTGTTGACTCTACATTGTTCCACCTGCACTACTGCAAACTCTGCATTTCATTCCCCAGCATATGACTTCTACTAGACTCTTAATCTGTCACTCTCGCATCTGACTGCATCTACTGCCATTGATCCATCCTTCTATTGAATATTGTGGGCCCCTGTAGCAAGGTATTGATCCATGAGGTGGACTCCTCAAGGACCCTGCCCATCATAGCATTATGGGGCTACAACACCAAGTCACCACACTTCACTCTTGGGGTATCTCAGCAAACATGGCGAAGTCTTCCTTCATCCTAGAGGACAGCCTATTGATCTCTGGTGATGTTTCTTGTTGGTACTACTTATCCTCCTAGTCCTTCTTCCTGAGAGGACATTGGGTATTGTAGTGACCAACTTCACCACATCTGAAGCACTTGACCTTTGACAAGACCTTTTTCTTCTTTCATTGCTCCCCCTGTCCTTAACTAGGACCCTTCAATGTGAGGGCCACATTCTTCTCCTCCTTCAATTTCTTCGATCCACTATTGCTACCACTAATGGAGATTTTTAGAAGATCTCACCTCAATTCCTCATGTTGCAAGTAAACCCATATCATGTCCCACCCTGGTAACTTGTCTATGCACAATATTCTTTGGATAAAGACTTTCCAATCCTTGAGGACACTGTTGAGTGCCAATCTCACTAGATCTGTAGGTTGAGGTGTTTCCCCAACAGCTGACAACTGGTTATGAACCTCCTAACTCCTGGTGAGGAAGGGGTCTATTCCTTCCCACTTCTGCATCCAAATGAGCCTCAACTTCTCCTCTACGTACATCTTCCACTGCTTAGAAGTTCCCTGGTACACCGTGGAGAGAGTCTCCCGCATCTCTCTGGCAATACCTTTTCCAGCTATGTGTGAAACAATGTGATCCCGGACTCCATCTAGGATCAACCTCATTTCACGCGCCATCTCTTTTATGTACTCCTTCAACTGATATGCATCTTAGGATACTGATACCACTGCATCTCTGTATGTCTTCAAGCCATAATCATCCAGAATGAAGGACATCATTTCCTTCCAGATGACAGTTGGAAGCTCCATCCAACATGTCCTGATCTCGAAGCCCAATAGTGGCCATCTCAAACAATGTCGAAAATATCCTCTTCCCTTCTACTCAGATGTTTCTCATCTATTCGCACTCCCTTCTGGAGTGAGAAACTTTGCACACAATGCCTATTGATCTGCTATGGAAATCAAACTTCTTGAGACTAGAAGTCCCCTGAGGAAAATTTTCCCTCAGTGTGTGCTTTTCTTCCTCCCGACGCTAGTTCTGTTGTAGCAAACTGCTGCAAAATTACTGCATCCAACTAGAGATCTGTTCTGTGAAAAGATTGGCTGCTCTCTCTACCTCTAGAATCCTTCGATCTGGAGAGATCAAATTTTTCTGCCCCACAGTCAGAAAAATTGAATCTCCTCAAGAAATTCGTCCTCTTGGCCAAGGTGATTACATTGCCTCTGTGGTTTCGATATGCTATCCTTACTAAACAGCAAAACTCCTACCTTCGCTACTGAGCTCTTCGGTTGATCATCTGCGCTCTGATACCATGTGAAAATTTTAGAAACTGGAATCCTATTGCAGCAACCGGAAATTATTCTCCTAATTGTTAATTTAATTTAACAATTTATTTACTCTTTTCTACAGCAAATACTGAAAAAATCACACTACAACCTACACAAATAAAATTGCAGAAGAATAAACACTGGAATAAATGCTATCACACACATAAAATAGCACAATTATTTTTAGACCAACGTCCCTGGAAAAACCCAACTTGGTAAAACTAGTGCAACAGTGAGGGTTTTATTTACTATGCAACAGTGAAATCTGAGTACATCTATGGATGCCCAACTGGAAATCCAAACAACAAGAAAATTTTAGAAAATATAGTGAATGGAATTACCCTTCTCCCACAAACAATCTATGGTTGGACTTTCCCTATCAAAAACTCGGCCTCCTGGAGCACTGCGTAAACCTTTGTGTAGATGGTTGGACGGATTGCTTCGGACTAGGCTCTAATGAAGTCATTCTTCTTGTGGAAGCTGCGAAAATCATCTCTCTGGCCCTCTGGGACTCCTTCCCAACCTTCAAAACTAAGAATGATTTTTCTTCTCTCCAAATCGAACTGCCTAACTAAAGCAACTACGCCGCCCCTCAGCGTTGCCTCTCTGGGATAATTTGACTCACTTGTTGTTGCCTTCCTGGATCTGGAAAACATTTCCTCCGGATCACTATCTCTGCCCCTCACTCACTACTATGATCTCAGTGGCTCTCTCTCCAGAAACTGATTGTTGCTACTCTAGAAATCGATCTGCTCATGAAATTGAATTTCTCAAGTGTCTTCTCCAATCCCCATCGACTTATTCTTATAATATTTTGTTGAGACTTCAATGGCCAAGATTAGATCTTAATCAATGGCTAAGATTAACTTGAAGTTGATCCTTGTGAGTTTTTAAAAAATTCACACCTTGACTTAATTCTAATTAATTAGTCATATTCCCTAAGTTTAGACTTAGGAGACGTTTTAAAATTGACTAATAATCTAATTAAATCATTTCCAGATGAACTTTCCAGAAACGATTTATGGGTTTTGGAGATCTCATGTATTCTAGTCTCTCCACAAAATTTCAAGGTTAGAACACAATTGATGCTACAAAAAATAACATACATGCCATGCATACCCATTTGACATCAATGTCAACATTATGTTCAACAGATTATATGGTTAGTCTCCTTGATCCTGAAACTAGCCTCAGACCAGAACTTCACAATCCCTATAAGCCCTTCTCTGATTGCATGCACCACTTGTACAACTTGGATAATTATACAACTATTAGTACACTGCCCTTGAACTCCAATCTCAACTGGGTAAGTCAAATTTCATGCATGCATGAGTTAGTTATGGTTGATTTATCAATTAACTGGTTGAACATTGAAGTTGCACCCCACGGCTAGACCTCCTACTAGTTCCTCCAACAGTTGGAACTAGTTTAACTAACTTTAACTCAATTTAACTGAATTAAATTGTTACAACTAAAATTAACTCAACCTAAGCTCCTAAAATTTAGGAATCATTGTATACAACTCAAGTTAGGCCCACAACTCAAATTAACTGAGCCAACTAAGTGAAATTAACTTAGTTAACGCATTCTTGTTGTCTTGTGATGTGGAATTACAATTTTCTATTGGAAAATACTAAAGGGGGGGGGGGGGGGGGAGGGGTGGGGTGAATCAGTATATCTTTTTCCAACTATTGTTTTACCAGTTAAACAATTTATATTCAGAACACAAGATGAACAACAATAATCAATGCTTTTATTAATATAATCTTTGCAGCAAAATAGATACAATATATAAGTGGTTGCAATCAGTTGCCGAGCTCCAACTCGGACTTTGGTGAGGCTCCAACCTCTAGAGCACCAACTCTATCTCACCAAGACAACATTCTTGGACTTAGGAGCACCAACTCCCAAGGACTTCAATCCTTCCATTTCGTGAGACACCAGTCCCAAGGACAGCTATCCTTCCTACTTCTAAGGCATCAACCCCAAGGACTCCTATCCTTCTTACTTCTGAGGCATCAGCCCCAAGGACTCCAATCCTTCTCACTTCTGAGGCACCAACCCCAAGGGTTCCAACCCAATCTTGTCAAGGCATGTTTTATAGTAATCTTCTACTCTCAGAACTCTTCTCTGCTGAGTTTTGTCTGATTACAAATTCATTGTAGTCTCCAAGCTACAGTAACAATGACAACCAATCTTCTTATGAAGGAGTCTTCCCAATTCTTCATACTGCCCACACAGAGTGTCCAATACCCATCCTGACTTTTGATAATGTCTTCACACATCTTTAGTCAGTCTACTGTTAGTTTCACTAAGCTCTGCATAAAGAACAACTTTATGTTCAAGCTTACGTTCTCTATTGTCTACTTCTCCCCTTTGACTGTCTGTTGTCCTGTTGGCCCATCAGCCCTCTTTCTGTTCTTTTGGATCCTCTCGCTGCCTCTGTCTCCTCCAACTTATTTCCACAAAATGTTCAACAGCGTTCAACAACATTCCTGATCTTTGTTTTACCTGTTTTTATTTGTTCCCCATGCCTCTATCTCTTGGTTTCCTCTCTTCGCAAGCCCTTTAGCTTCCTCAACGCTCGCTTATCCTATCAGCTTCCTCCTCGATCACTATCATTTCCTCTGTGCTCACTTGCTTCTTTAGCTTCCTGGCTTTCTCTTTCCTTTGTCTATTCGTGCTCACAGGACACGTTGATTCAATGGCGAGCACCTAGTCATACGCAGAGGACACATATTCAAAAAACTGTAACAGTGCTCCTGTTTTCATAATAATTACAAGCATACACAGAGACGGCATTGTTTAACGGACAGCCTTGTCCCAATCGCAATTGCAATTGGCTTGATTCAGCCTCCTGAACTATCGGGAGCGTTATTGTATTGCATTTCTACCTCAAAGGCCCACGCACGACAAATATCAGAGAGATTCTTTTTTTTTCTTTTCAAGTTCACGAGTCATGAACTATTATTTCTTCGTAATATAGATGCCCGAGATCAATCCACTAAATGAAGCGTCTCAACTCATATATATATATATATATATATATATATATATATATATATATATATATATATATATATATATATATATGACTTTTGCAAATCACCAAAGGACACGTTCAAGAAGAAGAGCGGCCGAAATACAAAGAGAATGTTGCATATTAAAACAAAACTATACCAGAGAAGGCCTTTTTCAATAATAATATTTATACACTCGACTTTTATATTTTTCGAAGGATTTCATTGGAGCGGTTGTACTGACAGGGAGGTCCCATATGCCATGTCACAATCACAATCACAATCGTGCATTCCTGAAGGTCTTTAATAAGTCATGCCCTATTGCATAGCCGATGGCCGATGGCTGATTCCCCTGCTCCGATGGACCAAATGCAATATGGTATTAAACCATAGTTAATATACCCGTCGGGTCCACAACCTTATCGCAGTCGGCGCTTCCAATGTGGCAAGGCTTTACGGCTTGCGATATGCGATGGATGCGATAATATATTAAGTCATATTACAATGTCGCAGTGGGTCCACATACTTTATCACAATCGGAGGTTTTAATGTGGCAGGGCCTTAACCACTTGCGATACATAATCCCGACGCGGCGGACGCGATATTAAATTGCAACGTATTGCAATGGTCCCATGGGTCCACGCATATATTATCACAATCGGAGGGTTTCGGGGGTGACAACCCTTTTGAACTTTGCGATAGGTGGATGCGATATAACAATAGGGCAGTGTTATAATGTTACATTCAGGTCCGTGTATTATCGCATCAATATACTCCGCTCCTTTAACTTTGTTTATATATATATTGCTCCGTTGTTTTAACTCTGTTTATATGCTCCTCTGCTTATGCACCTTACTCTTGGCATATGCGATAGCTCTACTCCTCCGATAGTTCTTCCTTTGGCATTGTTGCTCCGATAGCTCCCGATGGTTCTGTTTTCATCCTCTGTTTACTATGTTCTTCATTGGCATATATATATGCTCTGTTTGCTCCTGTAGCTCCGCTAACTCTGTTTTGGCATATATATATATATATATGTGTGTGTGTGTGTGTGTGTGTGTGTGTATGTGTGTGTGTGTGTGTGTGGCTCCTCCTGTAGGTCCTCTTGCTTATGGCTTGGCTATCTTGATGGCCTTGCTCCTGTCTCTTCATGGATCTGCTCGGCTTCCCCTTAGCTTCTAGTATCTAGGATATTGCCATATCAGTATCTAGAATATTTCCATATTGACATCAATGACAACCTAGGTCAACATTTTCTCCTAAATTAATCAAGGTATAATTAAATTAGGGATTTCTTGCTATATTTTCAACACTCCTCAACAAGAATTGGATTCTCAACTAACCTGATCTGGCACCCTTGGAATGTAATGCATGCAACACTTCTCATTGTTGTTGTTGCTACTGCAACATCTGCAACTGAAAAGCATCCAAAAAAACAAATTGAATCAACTGTGTCTTCATCTTTCTACTAGGAAAATTGTCTTGTTGTTGACTCTACTACTGAGCCTCCTACTATGTTGTCAACACTCCTCTACACTCCTCAGTAACTGACCGACATTAATCCTCCTGCTACTGAATATTGTAGGTCCCCGTAGAAAAGTAGTGATCCATGAGGAGAACACCTCAATGGACCTTGCCCAAATTTCTACAACTCTTGGACTAAGGATCTACATCGCTCCACCTCACTCCTAGAGGTATAGTTGCATGTGCTCCCTCTACCCACTTGGCTCGAACTCTCCTTTTGCTGGAGGTCTCTGACTGGTCCTCTTCATCATCATCCTTGTGGTCATCCCAACTGCCAACTCGCTGAGGCTTCCTCTTGAGAGCTAAATCACGCTCCCTCTCAACCACAACATCTCTAATCCCTATCTTGCTCCCCAATGTTGTGCATGCATCTTCCTCTAATGTGTAGAGGCTCTTAATCCTAACACCAAATTACTTGATTTGACATTAAGCAAGATGCTTACAATAGGCCTTCCCATCTCTGAAGACTACCTCATACCCTTTGTCTTCAATCCTCAATTTATTCATCAGATCAAGTTTCTTGGCTTCATTGTTATTTCTGAATAGCTCATTGAGAGTCATACACATAGAAAAGGGAGTCTCTTTCCATGTAGTTTCAAGGCTATGTGGTCTTTCACACCCTCTAGGATGATCCTCCTAGCTCTATCTACACACTTCTTCCAATCTGCTAGATTTTGAGCATCAACTATTGTTGGTTTTTGGATATCATTGTCAATGAATTCTTTAAACCCATTATCTTCCAATATTGCCTCCATGTGGTCCTTCCAAGCAACATAATTTGACCATCCCTCAAGCACATACTTAAGTCTTAGTCCATAGTGTTGGAAATCATGATTTTCGTTATACCAAAACCCACAGGTGTTAGTCAACGATCGCATCGCCAGAAACAAGAATCCACAAGAGGCAGTTAGTCCATGTCACGAAATACATGGGAAGCATTGGTTTATTCAATGTCCAACAATCTCCCCCCAACACAAGTTGGTTGTATAGCGAATTCGTGATGTATTCTCTGATACCACTTGTTGGGAATCACAACTGTCATTAGACAAAAACCAACAGGTGTTATTCAACAATCACATCGTCAGAGGCAAGGGTCCATGAGAGGCAGTTAGTCCATGCCACGAAACACACAGGGAGCGTTGCTTTATCCCATGTCCAACACATAGAACACCATCCTGCTAGCTCTGAAGAAATGATCCTGCAAGTTCCATCCTCCTGCAATAACAAGTTTGAAATTTCTTCTCTATTGTGAACCCTTCTCTATAGCTATTCCAACTTTGATACCATGTAGAAATTTCTACAAATATAGCTATGATACCAGGTAGAAATTCCTTGTAGATTCAAACCGCTTATGTAATTTGCTAAGACAAAAGACTTGAATCTACTCAACTCATCAGCAGAAACAATTAATCGATCGAGAAATCACAACATAAACATGAGACAAGATTAATCACATACTCAGAGATTTATCTAAGGGGAAAGAAACTACTCTAAACCCCTTCCTATCTATATTGCAATAGTCAGAAAATAGAGAAGAAATACAATGGTTTTTTAAGCCTGAACAATCCCTGCACAATTATAATCTATCTCACTGCCTCACAAGCTGACTCTGGCCAATACTTAGTCAATTCTACTTCCTGCCAAACTCCTATTTCCTTGCATTATTTCTCAAGGAATTAGCCCCTTATTAAATAGGAAATTCCTCATCCATAATTGTGAAATCCCTATAGGCCCTTCTCTAACTTCATGCACCACCTGTACAACTTGGATAATTATACAACTAATAGTACACTACCCTTGAACTCCAATCTCAACTAGATAACTTGAATTTCATGCATGCATGAGTTAATTATGGATGATTTATCAGTTAACTAGTTGAACACCGAAGTTTCACCCCACTGCTAGACCTCATACTAGTTCCTCTAATAGTTGGAACTAGTTTAACCGACTTTAACTCAATTTAACTAAATTAAATTGTTACAACTGAAATTAACTCAACCTAGGCTCCTACAATTTAGGAACCAGTGTACACTACTCAAGTGAGGCCCACAACTCGAATTAATTGAGCCAACTAAGTGAAATTAACTTAGTTAACTCATTCTTGTTGTCTTGTGATGTGGAATTACAATTTTCTCCTAAATTAATCAAGGGAACATTAAATTAGGAATTTCTTGTTGCATTTTCAACATGCCACCTATCAATAGAAACGGCATGACAATTAAAATCAGATGATGATTGTTTAGCATGTATTCTCACGGTCATATGCCACAACAAGAGTGGGGAGAGCAAGACTTCTTTTGGCTATTGCTTGAGTTGACATCAATGACAACCAATTTTCAACAATATCCCCCTTTGGCATTGATGGAAACACTCATACTTACCCTGTGATTGTTGCTTCCCCCACCTCCATTCTTCTGATATTTATCTCCCCTTTTGACATAAATGGCAAAGGTTGACTCCCCTAACGAAGTATCTTCCTTTATCTGTCTTTCTCCCCCTGTCTTCTTAGCTTGATGGAATGAAAATCAATGTGAACCCGGAAGTACTTCAAGCTTCTACCAAAGATACTCATGTCTCTTATGGAAGAGGCTTGGTGAATGTGTCAGTTATATGTTCCTTTGTCCTATTGTACTCTACCTTGATATTCTTTTTTGCAACTTGTTCTTGAAGAAAGTGGTATTTAATAGGAATATGTTTAGTCTTTGAGTGCATCACAGGATTCTTAGAGAGCCTTATGGCATTGATTTTATCATAGAATATTGGAATGGGCTCATCGTACAGCACTTGTAGATATTGCAAAGTTTGCTTCATCCAGAAAACCTAAGTGCAACATGGTGTTGTTGTTATATATTTTGAATATGTTGTAGACAAGAACAGTGTAAACTTTGAAATGGCAACTATAAACTCAAAACGGGAACTCTGGTAAAAAAACCCAAAAAAA
This sequence comes from Pinus tabuliformis, assembly GCA_031772625.1. Lineage (NCBI taxonomy): Eukaryota > Viridiplantae > Streptophyta > Pinopsida > Pinales > Pinaceae > Pinus > Pinus tabuliformis. The sequence goes on from CM062811.1 coordinate 1,104,806,668, forward strand.
ACATCAAAAACAATGCCAAAAACGAAAAGTGTGTATACTGGAACGATGGTTTTTTTAGGGTCAATTTTGAACATGTTTTAAAAATGGCAGTGAAAACGATTTTTTTGTGCAAAAATTGTGCAAAAAACACCCTGAAAATGAAAAGTGTTGATACTGGAACGATGGTTTTTTTTAGGGTCAATGTTTAACATTTTTTAAAAATGCCAGTAAAACTGAATTTTTATGTGCAAAAAAACAGTGGTTTTTGAGGAAAAAACACACTAATGCTTTTGGTAGAATAACATTTTTCTTCCGTAAGAATAATTTCAGCATGTTTTAGTAACGACGATAGAGATAAAATAATGGGATCTGAAGCACATTAAAATTCTATTAGTTTTCATCCATGTTAAACATATAAAAACATGACTCTAAAGATCACTAAAATTTTAATTTTTTTTAACCATAACATTAAAGATACAAACAAATTTGAAAATTTTTCAACCATTAAATTAAAAAACCATGACATTATGAACAAATTAAATGACTAAATTAATCAAAATGTCATTATTTGTAGATTGAATGAAACAGACATTATATCTCTAAGTTATTGTTGCATTGTAGATATTCTAAACAATAAAAATCATCATAATTAAAACATATAATCCAACAACATAAAAATGACTCGTAACTTCTGATTTAACACCATATGGAAATCAAAAATTTTATTTCAAGAAGCAATGCAAACATCATTTATATAAATTGTCTTAGACAATTATTCAAAATCACTCATATTTTCTTGCACGCCATCAAAATTCACATCTTCAGATGAATGACTGGATGCAGATGAAGATGTTCAATATTCTTCTCTTTCATAACTTAGTTCCCCATATGAGTCCACATGCATGCCCACAATTTCAGGTTTCAAAATTCTTTCAGATATACGACTGGTTTCAACAGACTCCCATCTCAACATTGTTCCTTCTGGTAACAATATTTTTAGAATCTCTATCATCTTAAAGCGAAGAGTTCATCTCTTTGTTAAATTGAAGTCATAAACAAGTATGTCAACATCCTCCAAGTTTAAGAGGTCTGTGCGGCGATGATTTATATTTGTACCCTTTCTTTTTCTCTCCACCAATTTTTTTATCAACTACCATCTTTGGCTTATACACACCATTGAATGGGTGTGTATTTGTGGCATACCAATGTACTTCAACACCTGTAACATCTTCATTTTCTATAATGAGCTTTATAACATTAGCAACCCAGAATGGATAGCCATTGGGATCTCCATCTGCTAGCACTGCGATCATGCAACCCTCCTTAGTATCCTGTACTGAACCCTTGTAAAGGTCTTCCATGGCTTCACGCTATGCACGAGATCTTCTGGAACCAATATACATCTCTATTTCGTCTGCCTATGAAGAATTAATAATACCTTGAGATTGTTGTTGTTCAACAATGTTTCTTTCCTCATGCTCATTTGACACATTTTGTGGCCAGACAAATGGATTTTTCAAGGGTATATCTTCATTTGTTGTTCTTGAAATGATATCACTTTGATTATTGAAAAAGGACTCCCACCAAACTGAATCATCAATATCAAATTACTCATGTATAACTAATACATTTTTTAACTTCTTCTAGGCAATCAGAATAATTTATATCTCTATTATGTTTGTGTGCATTATGAACTTCAACAACTGATTGTAATAACAATATATTTGATGCAAATATTGGATGATCTGGAATGAACTTCAAAAATTCCAAACCTGATGACGGTGCCCATTTTGCAGTAGTTGAATACTTCTTGACCCATATTAGTGTTTACCCATCAATTTTTTTGATACGAAATTGATGTGGAAGCTAATGTCATTAAGTTGTTCAATGCATTTCTCCTCATGATGCAATCTAAGAATAAACCTTCACATGTCAACATTTTCTTCCAACACATCAAAAGTAGGCTCTGGCATGTATGATTTCTTAATACATTAAATTAATGATGGCAAGCTCCCAACTTCCTTCCTCCTCAATGTGACTAAAAAACGACTGAACATCTGATCAATATGGTCATGAGTGTGCCCAACAAGAAGGAAACCAACCTTTACCTTCTGAAAAATTCTCAATTCAACAAGCATGTTTAGATATCCAAAAACAATATGATTTTTTTTTTCACGGCAAGTGTTGTCCAATTGTAGATACAAAACTTCAGGAAGATTACCAGACCAATGAGAAAGCACATCATGAATTATGGTTATTGTCAAATTTGCATCATTATGAATATTTGGAGTTGTGAAGTACACCCTTGGAAACATTTTCCCATTGAAGACCATACAACCGACCAAGTGATACTAAATAAAATTTTCCTCCTATAAATTTTTGGGTGTGCGAACAAAATGTGGTAAAAGTGTTTTCTTTTGGTCCATACCATCAATTATCAAACCCAAATATTTATTCGGATTATCATAACACTTCTTTCGATGCTTGTACAACTTTTTCCTTTCACTTATTTGTTGTTCGCGATGCTCTTGAAGTTCTTTGACAATAAAATCTACACAACATAAAAGAAAGTCATTAAGAAATACGTTTTCGTAATTAATGACTATACAATTTTAAAATTTAAAGTTATGAATGCTTACCTCTTTCTAACCCTTCACATTTATCCCTTTTTTATTTAAGAGAAGCACATGTACTGCAAATCCCCATCCTTGTCTTCTTAGGAATACAGACATTGTTGAATTCTTTCTTCCATACCTTTACAAAATATTGATATGTAATAAATCAACCATGTCCCTCGGCACCTTCTGCATATTCTTTATATAAGTTGTAGATTTCTCGTCTTGAGAAATTATCTGGAATATGTATTGTCTCTCTATTTGGCATATACTCTCCATGGTTTGAAAAGAAATCTTTCATCCATGACCTTGCAGTATTTGATAATGGCCCAAACTATCGTTTATGACGTACTTCTGAATAAAATGTGGGATCTTTTTCCAAATTTTCTTGGATTCTTGAGAGACGAAAATTACCCATTGAATGAAACATTTTGAAAGCCTTTCTATAGATAAATAAATACCCAATATGATAATCATAACCTAACACTAAATATGAATTTTGCATGCTTTTATTCATTGAAAAATATATCTTCCTTTTCTCTAATGCAAACTTGAAATCCATATGTTTCAAGAAATATTTTTGACAAAATTCACTTGAAATGAGAGTGCTGATAGAACGTCTTCTCGTCATATATTCTGCTCTACCCCTTGTATAACTAGAACATTTTATATTGATACGAAAAGGTTTTCTCCTGCTCCTCGATACACTATTTCCTGGAAACATCTCCATCATTGGATCATCATTTGTATAAGCATTTTCATCATCATTCTGAGGAATGTTATCTTCACTATGATCATCTATGCTTTTAAAATACTAACTTGGAGGATATTATTCATCTTCCCCTTCTTCAGTGCTACTGTCATAGTCCTTAGAATTAGGACTAAATGGAAAATTTGACTCGATGTTTATTGGATATTCTTCATCATGTGCATTGTCAGTGCTGCTCTCATAGTCCATAGGATTAGGACTACGTCGAAAATGTGACTGTTTACTTACTGAAAATTCTACATCCTGCCCTTTGTCACTGCTACTCTCATAGTCCTTAGGATTAGGACTAAGTGCTTCATCCTGTCCTTTGTCACTATTGATCTCATAGTCCTTAGGATTAGGACTAAGTGGAAACTATGACTCTTTATTTATTTGAAAATCTTCATCATGGTCTTCATCACTGCTGCTCTCATAGTCCATAGGATTAGGACTAAGTGGACACTGTGACACTCTATTCATTTGAAATTCTTCATCATGTTCTTCATCACTGCTTCTTTCATAGTCCATAGGATTAGGACTAAGTGGACACTGTGACACTCTATTCATTTGAAATTATTCATCATGCTCTTCATCACTACTGCTCTCATAGTCCATAGAATTAGGACTAAGTGGACATCGTGACACTTCATTCTTTTGTAATTATTCATCATGCTCTTCATCACCGCTAATGTCATAGTCCATAGGATTAGGACTAAGTGGACACTGTGACACTCCATTCTTTTGAAATTCTTCATCATGGTCTTCATCACCGCTACTGTCATAGTCCATAGGATTAGGACTAAGTGGACACCGTGACACTCCATTCTTTTGAAATTCTTCATCATACTCTTCATCATTGCTACTCTCATAGTCAATAGGATTAGGACTAAGTGGACACTGTGACACGCCATTCTTTTGACATTCTTTATCATGCTCTTCATCACTGTTGCTCTCATAGTCCATAGGATTAGGACTAAGTGGGCACCGTGACACTCCATTCTTTTGAAATTCTTCATCATGCTCTTCATCACCAGTGCTCTCATAGTCCATAGGATTAGGACTAAGTGGGCACCGTGACACTCCATTCTTTTGAAATTCTTCATCATGCTCTTCATCACCAGTGCTCTCATAATCCATAGGATTAGGACTAAGTGGAAACTGTGACTCTTTATTTATTTGAAATTCTTCATCCCATCTTTCATCAGTGTTGCTCTCATAGTCCTTAGGATTAGGACTAAGTGGAAGATTTGACTCTCTATTCACAGTGGAAGAATTTCCGTTATATTCATTAATATGAATAGAGTTGTTACGCAACGAATATGTTGATGCTTCACAAAGAAAAACTTCCCTATCAGAAGAATCCATGCCTTTCAAACAAAAGAGGTTGCATGATACAAATGCAAACTCTCCTAATGATAATATATAGCTTAAAGAATGAAATTTCCCTCCCAAGTTTCCCTCTAAAAAATTTCGCCAAAATGTTTCCCTCCAAAAATTTTGTTTCATGTATTTCCCTCCATAATTTTCTTCTACAATTTATTGAAAAAATTTAACTAAAATTTTTTTATGAAATAAATCTTTTAAATTAAAATTGTAAACTAGATCTTTTACCTAAATTAATTTATTATTTAAACTATATAATATTTACTAAACATTTGAATTAATTTTTTTTTAATTATACCTTCTAAAACAAATTAATTCCACATTCACTGTGTTGTAAAACAATTCTGTGATGTTCGCTTTATCATAGTAACCTATATCGCCATAACAAAATTTACATGTTAAAATTTTTATAAAACATATTAGTCCCACATTAACCGTATGGTAAAACAATTCTGTAATTTCCGCTATATAATAAATTTCATTATCGCTATTCCTCACATCACATCAAGATTTTTCGATGTTCGTTAAAAGACTTGGAGCGAATTTGTGGAGCAACTACATTGCTATCAACAACATATTCAATGAAGGATTATTGCATTTGAAAGGTTAGTTCCTTTTTTCCTATGTGCAAATTTTAAAATTAAAGAAGTTTAAGTAAATTTAATTTTTTTTAGATATTAGAAATTTCAATGATACAGTTTTACCCACTACGTCCACAGCAGGCGTGGTGGGCCCGATCATTCTCCCGATGGCCCAACAGGCCTGTGGGGGAGGGGTGGGGGGGTTGGCTGCCTAGCCACCCACGTCACCCCAGCCCTCCCTGCCCCACCCTCGCCCCACCTCGGTGGTCCAACCCGCCCCACCCCAAAGCCCCCCCTCCCGCCCCACCCGGGCAGCCCAACGGTCAGTAAGGGCGGCGAGCAGTTGGGCCGCCGGGGTGGGACGGGGGGTCAGCGCCCAACCCCCCACCCCACCCCAGTAGCCCAACGACCCGTCACCCCAACTGGTCGTTGGGCAGCCGGGGTGGGGTGGGGTGGCTGGGGTGGGGTGGGAGGCTATCCATTGGGCCGCCGAGGTGAGGTATGGGAGCTGGCGCTCGACTCTATGCCAACTCTGGTGCGCTGATTTCCAGGGTGGGGCGTCAAGGGACCTTTTTTTTTAATTTCTTATGTTTTTAATTTTTTTAAAATTATTATGTTTTACCAAATTAATTATCATTGATCATTTTGTTTGTTAATTTAAGCTATTATTTTTTTGTAATTAACTGATTTTTATATATGTGTCTTTTTTTGCATGAAAATGGCATCAAAAAATATTTTTGTGAAACTTTCTGGACCAAACACTGTTAAAGGTGGATCATCAAAAAGTCTTGTTGAACGAACCAAACCCGAGCTGATAGCTACAAATATTTCAAGTGCTTCAAACGATAAGAAGACAATTTCATACTGGAAGAAATCAAAAGAAGTGAAACTTCCAGAAAATATATGGTATGTGAAAGAAAGATAAAGCAAAGATGTGCAGATATATCTATATGTTGATATAACTAACGATAGTGGAATTCATGAGGTGTTGGGAAAAGTCATAGACATGTGTTCGGTATTGGACAGTGAAGTTGTTTATATACTTACAAAACCTCCCAAGTCACATGAAAGGATTAAATATCAGTTATTATATTCATTGTATGACACAAAAGAAATATCTACAAAGTTGTGTAAACAAATCGTAAATGAGATTACACAAAATATCGTAAGTATTGTTATTTATATTTGTGTTTTGCGTTATTGTAACTGTCTCATTATATTTTTATAACTTAGTTTTTATTGACATATGATATTTTGTTTGACATATTTTTTTTGAAAGTGTTTCAATTATGTTGGGAGGGATTCATTTCATAGAGAATGATATTATGAATGTTGTCAGCAGTTTCTAATTAATGTTAGAAGAAGATATGGCAAACAAGCAAAAGGTAGTAATTCATGATGCTACAAAACTACATCCAAGGGATCAGAAAAAAATGCCTCTAGTGGATAAATCTAGCAAAGGTAGACAAGTTACTTTTGAAGATGAGGAAGTTGAAACTGACACTGAAGAATATGTTGTCGTTACTGAGGATGACATTGGAACTGATGTTAGAAAGGAGAAGAGTCGTAAAATACCAAAAGTAACAATGCCCAAGAATAAATCTGTTCTAGTTAATGATGAGAATGTTATGAGGAAGAAAAGTAAAGTTGAACATTCTCAAGTAGTCATTACCAACAATGAAGATCATAGTGAAACTTCAAAAGAAAGCAAAGAAATCATTACACTAGGAGCTGATTTAGAGGATGGCATTGTTAATCAATGTTGCCATTGATGTCAATATGGAATTGGCCGAGATGGAAAATATTCTTGATATTCCTAATGAATATCATGAAACCCTAGAATGAGATGATAAGGTTGAAGACAATAGATGGTTGGTTCCATATGATGATGTCAAAACTCTTGTTTGATAAGAATGTCATCAATTAATGTGTCAAGTCACTAATGAAGAAGTCTTAAGAAGTGCCAAGTGCCAAGTATTTAGAAGCCCTTGATGACATATGGAGGACTACGTTTGATGATGTCAAATTCTTGATGAATGACCACAATTGGTGACGGAACTTGATGAGGTCTTGATAACATGGTTGGAGATCATTTGATGGTTGGAAGATTATTTTGGATTTCTCCTAATGATGTTGCACTATGACTACACTAGTATATGATGAAATTGGTTATGCGTCATGCTACATGGATTTTGCACTCCTACATAATGACTCTATGATCCTATGATGACATTGATAACAGTGAAGAAGCCACGTTGTCCCAAACATTCCTCATGCTGTCCCAAACTTTTTATGCATAAAATTTAAGGACAGTCACAAAGAAAAATTATTTTGGAGACCTTGGAGGCATCCTTTCAAAATGGATCCTAGACCATCTTAAAGATGATTTTTCCTCTTTCTAACGATCCTTTATTTTCCCCGAAACTCCCAATAGTTTGTGAGATATTGAATTTTTAAGTTAAGGAAATTATTCCTAGCAGTGAGTTGACCTACACTCAGTAATACAAGTCGGCCTCACTTCAAATAGATGTGTCCCTTCAGTTATAAACGAAATATCTATAAATAGACGTCTAAACGCTTCATTTTAATCAGCAATTCAGGCAAGAATTCAGAGATACAAAGTATAGAAGAAGATAGAAGGCCGAGGAGAACAAGGAGACTATTGTTTAGAAAGAAAAAAATGATAATTCTAGATATCATTTTTTTGGGGATTCAACTGCGTTAAGTAAGTCATTCACGTATGACCATTTCCATGAGAGGTAGTCGTAAGTGACTAATTTCTCATGATTTGAATAGTTCACTTAGCACTCATTGCATCGGGTGATGCTCACAGGGGTGAAGAAGTGGGATTGAAACTGGTCAAATAAATCACATAACGTCAATCATCATTTCTGGGGCTTGCACCCGGTAACCAGGACTTCTCGGGAGGTTACCCATCCCAGATTGCCTTTGGCTCAAGAATGCTTAACTGTGGAGTTTTCCCCACAATCAAGCCCACTTAGCTTGCTACCCCATTTGCAAAATATTAGCAAGTATTGTGCCTCACCAGTTTCAATCCCACTTCTTCACCCCTGTAAGCATCACCTAATGCAATGAGTGCTAAGTGAACTATTCAAATCATGAGAAATTAGTCACTTACGACTACCTCTCATGGAAATGGTCATATGTGAATGACTTAATTAACGCAGTTGAATCCTCCTAAAAATGTGTCTCCCTCAACCACCAAAATTGAAGTCAATCAATTTGTGAAGGCTCTATTGTTCAATGGAAACTTTGATATATGGGAAGCAAGAATGAGGAATTTCTTAAAGACTCAAGGCATTGAAGTCTCTAAATCGGTGATTTCTGATAGCATGATGGATGGAGAATATAAGGAACATAATACAAGAGCGATGAATGCAATCTTGAATGGGCTACCTAATTCTATGAAGGCCAATTTTGAAAAATGTTCGTCAGCAAAAGGCATACGGGATAAACTTCATGATCTTCACTCAAAGGGAGCATTGACATTGATCTCTAGTCAAAAGAATGATGGAAAACAAGAAGGAAATCCAGAGCCCATCAAGGAAGCTGAAGATAAGAGTGATAACATCAAGGCTAAATAAGATCTAGAATATGAAGAAAATGAAGAAGATTTTGAAGAAAATCTCCTCACTAAACTTATGGTTTCCATAGAAGAGATTAACAATTTTAAAAATGAAAATGAGGAACTTAATAAGAAAGCACAAGTTGGTGACCAGGACAAGATAAGGAAGGAAGTTGACCTTTTCAAGCTTCAAGTACAAGAAAGAGATGAAGAGCTTGCCAAGATTAAGGAAGAATTTAATCAAAAAAAGAGAAAGCATCATGAAGAAGTCATATCTATGACAAATCAATTGGATAACGCAAAGAAATGAGAAGATACCTTGTCAAGCCACCTTGAACAAAGGCACGAGAGCTTGAACAAACTTGAAGCAGAGATTTCCCAATACAAGTAAGAGGTCTCATCCCTTAGATCTCAACTAGAAGAAGCAAGGAAACAAGCTTAGAAGGTGATGGAAGCTTTAACATTCATAGAAGGACAAGTTGATGAAGCAGAAAAAGAGAGAAACACCATGATATGTCAACTAGAAGAAAAGGATGATGACATCACCAAGTTAAAATCAGAAATCACTTCACTTAAGGCCTAATCATGTGAAGCAACCAAGATGAAGGAATAAATGGAGATCATTCTATCAAATAAGGATGAAGAATGCAAGAAAATGAAGGAAGAAATTGTCTTTCTTAAAAAGGAAGTTGACTTGGTGAATAAAAACTTGAAAATTTCTCAAACCCTAGATGACATCCTAAGTCATCAAAGGTCTCCCCTTGATAAATCAGGTCTTGGCTATGCAAGTGAATCCTCAACCAAGAATGATAATGCTTCAAACAACAAGGATGTGAGGAAGCCTAGAAGAAATGTTGATGCCCCCAGCAAAGGCAAGAGTCAAATTGACATTGGAAGAAATCCTACTCCAAGAAGAAATGCAGATGGTGCCAAGGATGCAAGAAGCAATGGTTATCATCAAAGGATATCAAGGCAGAAAGACTTCAGAAGTACATCAAGAAAATCTCCATCTCCTAGGTACCAAAGTATATTTCTTGGATATTGTTATGCTTGTACAAACTTTGGACACATGGAAAAAGCTTGTAGGGCATATAATGGTCCTTGTCAATCTCCGAGAAGCAATGTTGCAAGAAGAAGTCATGAATTTGTATTCATGAACAACATAGAGTGCTTCAAGTGTCATAAAATTGGACATATGTCACGTGATTGTAACTTGACTTGGGCCCCTACACAAGGAAGAACCATGCCAGAGAAGAAAGTTATAAAAGTATGGAGAAGGAAGCAAATTGAATCCGGAAGTCCCTTGAACACTATAGCCAACAACACATGTTTTTTACTTAATGAAGTCATCCTTGATATTCCAAGTATTTGATGGGGAGACTCTGCCAAAAGGAAGACCATGCATACAGTTAGCGGGCGCTCATTATGATTAAGCATTCTTGCAGAAACTATTCGTGAATGGGTCTTATGAAATCCTTGATGAGCTATATGGGCAATCATTCTTTAATAGATCATCTCTCAGGAACACTCCTTGAAGAATATAATCCTTATTCATCTGATGGATTATTGTTGAATCTCTTCCACTTGATCACTAGAAGGTAATCTTTCATGAGGGGGAGTTGGTTCATCACATGAAGGAATTTAAGCACATCTATCATGGACCACATTTCCAGAAGAAAGAGCACCATGACAGGGGGAGTAACATACCTATGAAGTGCTACTATTGATAAAGAAAATATGATGAAAAGAAGTAGCTTGACAGGGGGAGTACTTGAGCACCCCCTTTTCCATTGATCTCAAAGGGGGAGAGAATGTTGGAAGGGAAAAAATATTGCCAACAATGACAAAGGGGGAGATTGTTAATCAATTTTGTCATTGATGTTAATATGGCATTGGCCGAGATGGAAAATATTCTTGATATGCCTAATAAATATCATGACACCCTAGAATGAGATGATAAGGTTGAAGACAATAGATCGTTGGTTCCATATGATGATGTCGGAACTCTTGTTTGGTAAGAATGTCATCAATTAATATGTCAAGTCATTAATGAAGAAGTCTTAAGAAGTTCCAAGTGCCAAGTATTTAGAAGCCCTTGATGACATATGGAGGACTACATTTGATGATGTCATATTCTTGATGAATGACCACAATTTCTGATGGCACTTGATGAGGTCTTGATAACATGGTTGGAGATCATTTGATGGTTGGAAGATTATTTTGGAGTTCTCCTAATGATGTTGCACTATGGCTGCACTAGTATATGATGACATTGTTCATGCGTCTTGCTACATGGATGTTGCACTCATACATAATGACTCTATGATCCTATGATGACATTGATAACAATGAAGAAGCTAAAGAATGAAGAAGCCACGTTGTCCCAAACATTCCTCATGTTGTCCCAAACTTTTTATGCATAAAATTTAAGGACATTCACAAAGAAAAATTATTTGGAAACCTTGGAGGCATCCTTTCAAAATGGATCCTAGACCATCTTAAAGAGGATTTATTCCTCTTTCTAACGAGCCTTTATTTTCCCTGAAACTCCCAATAGTTTGTGAGATATTGAATTTTTAAGTTAAGGAAATTATTCCTAGTAGTGAGCCGACCTACACTCAATAATACAAGTCGACCTCACTTCAAACTGACGTACCCCTTCAGTTATAAACGAAATCTCTATAAATAGACGTCTAAACACTTCATTTTAATCAGCAATTTAGGAAAGAATTCAGAGATACGAAGTATAGAAGAAGACAGAAGGTCAAGGAGAACAAGGAGACTATTGTTTAGGACGAAAAAAAAGGGATAATTATGTTTGGGCATAAAATCTTGGTCAAAGTTGCCATTGTTGCCATGTTCAAAGTTGTCATAGTTGTCATGGTCGAAGCTTCCGTAGTTGTTTTAGTCAAATCTATCATAGTTTCCATGGTTGAAGTTGTCGTATTTGTTGTGGTCGAAGCCGTCATAATTTACGTAGTCGAAGTTGTTGTAGTTGTCGTGGTCGAAGTTTTCGTAGTTTCCGTGGTCGAAGTTGTCGTAGTTGTCGTGGTTGAAGCTAACATGGTCGAATTTGTCATAGTTGTCATGGTCAAAGTGTTGATCTATTGGGATTGGACAAATAGAGCTTGTTGAAGTATTATCTTGAGAACATAATAGGGCAGAGTTGGAGAACTTTGTGAAGTAGCGTATTGAATATTCATGGAGATCATTGAAGACCATGATGAATTGAAGACATCATGAGGTGACCTTGAAGAATTTTTTTTGGGTAACATGAAGAGCAGTGGTGACACCTTCATGTGAAGAACAAGGTTGTCATTGATGATGTGACATGGAGACTAAGTGAAGGCATAGTTAAAGATTGATGGGGCTTTTTGAAGAAGACATTGGGAGCTGTGAAGTATAACCAAACATATCTTGATGAAGTAAAGCTAAGGGTTGGAGCCCAAGAGGTCGGAGCCTCAAAGAGACAAGTTTGGTGCCTTGGAAGATAGGGTTGGAGCCCTAGAGGATAGGAGTCCTCAAGAAACCAGGTTGGTGCTTGTACCAGAGATAGGGTTGGTGCCTCAAAGTGACAATGTTCGAGTCTTGGGAAGTCCAAGTTTGTGCTTGGAAAAATATAGGTTGGAGCCTGGGAGATTGAATATTGGTGTCTTCATCTAGGGTTCAATCCATACACAAATATTGTACTTGATTTATTGATATTAATAAAAGTATTTATTTTTATTGTTCATTTTGTGCTCTAATTATAAGTGATCTAACTAGTAAAAATAACAATTGAAAATCAATATTGATTCACCACCACCACCCCTTCTCAGTATTTCCAACAAGCATTATTAAAACAAAACAAAATGTCATTCGACATAACTTGACAAAGAGAAAATTAATTGAGGGTGGTTGTACATTTCAGCTTAATGTGAGACAAATCTATAAGGCAAGTGAAAGACAATGTAAATATCAAATCAGAAATCCACACCACCTACATGTTCACAACTAGAAGACATTGATGAGGTACACTCCATATGCTCATGTGGTTAATTATGTGAGTCTTGTTGATCCAGTTTAATTTCCCAACAAAGAAGCATTTGATAAGTCAAAATGTTTTGAACACAATTATTATGTGCTTGGGGGGGACCATTTTGTAGAAGCTCAAAGACAATTGATGGAGGAATATCCCAATAACCCACATTTTGAAACAATGAAATGTATCATTTATGATGGTTTATCAGGTAACAGAAGCAAAGTTAGTGGCATGGGATCATAATTCAAATAATGAATATAGGATGTCTATGACTTTCATCCAAAGGGTTAGATTTATTCATAGTGAATTTGAAGAAAAATGTGGTGGAGATAAGATAAATGTTGCTCTAGATTTCCGAAAGGAATGTTGTATGGAAATAGGCATTTCTGAAAGGAATGTTGTATGGAAATAGGCTATCAAATTGAGGAGAAAATAAATTCAAAAGGCGGCAAAGTAAATATTGATTTATTCAGAGGTATTGATAACATTTTCCAGTTTGCATTTAGAACTGGAGAGATATGGGAATTGAATAATGAGATTTTTAGCATGTGGGAGAACATTGGCATTAAAAACTAGAAGGCCAAAAGATCTAAACCATTGATATGTAGCAACAGTAAAACAGGTCCTGAAACGAAGCAACTTCCAGAAGATGTGACTATCACACCTTGGAGAGCATTGCAAGGAGTGAAGGATGAAAAACTTGTCAAATAAATATTATCCCGTGTGAGGTCAGGGGAATTATCATTGGGGGAAATGTCTAAGGAATTTCAAAAGTAAGTTTGTTGATTTATTTTTACTTATTTCATGATTATAATTTTCTTTTAAATATAACATATTTTTCTTGGTAGTATTTGTTATAAATATCATTATATTAACTTTTTTTAATTTATCAATGCAGTCACAAAGTTTACATGAAAATACAAGAACAAAAGGTTAAATTGTTGAATGAAGATAATTGGGATGATTTTGTACGCAACTACCTAGATTCAAGTTCTACATCAACACTTATACATATATTTTTTTATTTTATTAAAGATGAGGAAGGATGCAAATGGAGCACCACATAGTTTCAGAACCTTTATTGAAAAAATTAATATCAAAAGACTGAAGAAACAACGTCTTAAGAATGTTGAACTTGATCCAACTCTTATTCATTTCATTTGGAATGAGCTTGACACTATTCAATATCAAGTAATACAAGGCAACTGTGAAGACATTGCTAAACTCATACCTAAAAGGGATTATGGCCTAGTTATTGCAGATATTCCCCATGGTTTCAATATCCCAAACATTGACTATGATAGTTACCCTTATACTTATCAAGATCTTAGTAGAGTGGTTGTGGGATTTCTAGAAGTCACGTCATCACCATTATGGAGATTTGTGACATTTCATTCAGACACAAAATTGGCAATGTTATTGTCAAGCTTCAAGGGGAAAACAAACTCAAAGATGCAGCTTACATGATAAGATATTGAAAATGTATATTTGATTAATGTTAAAAAATTCATTTATGTACAAGTTAATTGAACTTTTACTATTTCATGTTACAGGAAAAAGTCAAATCTTCTTAACCGTGAAGGTAAACCATTTATAAATGATTGTGAGTTCATCCATATTGGTAGTTGGGCAAAAGATGATAGTTATATGCCTATGGTTTTTGATCGGGTAGATGGAAAGAGTCATAGCCAAGTATTGGCTTATGATGTTGTTGTGAGAAAACTAGCATATGAAGACAAAGAAGCAAAAAGAGACATAGTTAACATTTATCAAAATCCACAGTTACTGATTAACTATCTTATAGACATATGTTCAAATGAAGGAGATTGAGTTCTGGATTTATTTTCTAGCTCAGGTAAGTTTTATTATATGGAATTGAATTTCAATATCTTCTTTCTTAATTTATAAATCATTATACTAATTTACTTAATTATTTCTTTTGTGCTTGATAATTAGGTACAACACTAGCATGTTGCCTTCAAAAAGGAAGAAATCGCATTGCCATTGAAAAAGATCCAGTACAGTGCAATTTTATTCAACAAAGAATTAATGCTCTTCAATTTCTTCCAGATGCAATGCAGAAATTGGGTATAAGAAAGGGGATTTTAGTGAATCACGTGTGGGAAAAAAGGCAAAGGAACCTCAACCACCATTACATGGAATGATTGGAAAGGCACACATTGGGAGATTCGCAGACATCAAAGGTCCATTAGAAGAGGAAAATGAGCAAAATGAAATTACAGAAAATATTGTGGAAGAAGACAATGATGAAACTCTAGAGGACGAAGAGTTTGGATTATGTGATATTGTTGATTAAATTTAAGTTATGTTTGGAAATCAATCTCATTTTTTGTAACTATTAGTTAGTTATACTTGTAATGTATTGACTTTGACATTTTATGAGAAGAATAAGCATTCAATTAATGTTGTTATGTGTTCAATATTTGTATTATGTGATTTTAGTATTAATTTTTATGTTAATCATTATTTTTTGAAAAAAACGGGGATTATTATTATTTTTTGACATGAAATTGATTTAAAAAAAAAAACAAACAAACAAACAAACTATTATTTAACCATTTTTTGTTAAATTGTTCCTATAACAATTGTGATTTTGACATGTCATTTCTAGGAAAAAATTATCAAAATGAGTAATTTTTTAGTTATATTCATGTTGAAAATGAGTATTTTTATGTCAATTGTTAAAAATTATTATCTTTTAGAGACAATTATTTGATGTGCATTGAAAAATTAATTAACGATGTATAAATATGTAGAATATCGAAACTTTAAAATATCGACTTTCTTCTTTAAATATGCAAAACAATAAAAAAACTCGCTAATAACAATTTTTGAAGCGGTCTTCTTCTTTATATATATATATATATAAAGAAGAAGACCGCTTCAAAAATTGTTAAATTTAGAAAATAATTATTTACATTTCATACATTAGAAAATTTAAAATCGATACATCATACAGAAAGAGCTGGACAAGGAACTACGATATCAGAAAAATCGAAGGGAAAAGCCACGAGAGAATCGAAAAAGAGCCGAGGGTTTCTGAAGATGGCCTCCGCAGCGATTTCCTCCTGCAATGGAAATGGTTCCAATGGAAATAGGGGCGCCGGAGGAGGCGAGGCAGGGCCGGCCGTAGCCAGAGATCTCAGCAGGAGCGGCCTCAAGAAAGAGACGCTGGAACTTACTGAATCCTTTCAAGCAGCCGGTATGGCTATGATCTCATGGCCCGACGCCAGGAAAATACTCGACGCCCACGGCAAAGAAATTTTACTGGAAGGGCCAAACACAGTAAAGAAGGATCAGAAGGCGAAGTCCGAGAAGTTGCATGAAATCAGAGATCCGCGGTCTACTTGCGTTTCAGGGTTTAGATCCCATCTCGGCGGCGGAAAATCGATAGGTTTTGGCTCGATTTACGCAGGATTAGACAGCCTGCCGTCCATTCGGCTTACCTCCCTGCTGACGCCTCTTGTATGTATGGATATGGGTCGGCATGCAGCAGATCTGCTCCAACACAAAACTGCACGGCCCAAACTCTGCAGCTGCAGGCCGGATCTGCCAGATCTGAGCAAGCCTCAAGTCCATCCAGAACCTAGGCAGCGGAATGAAGGGAAAATGCATAGAACAAGCAAACCCAGGCAGCAGATAGGGGTCCAGATACCTAGATCGAGCAGAGTTCTTACAGACATCGACATGCAAATGGTAAAACAACCCACAAAGAGGCCAGATCTGGAAGACTACTCACAAGCAGAGCACCGGCGGATCAGTAGCGACAATGGCTCAGGCGGATCTGGCAGAGCTCAGCCAGAGCGCATACATCAGGTAACCAAAAATAGTTTTCAGATTTTTATCAAAACCCCTGAGAAGAAATCTTTCTTAGTATGGGTAAGTGGAGATAGTTCTGTTTCGCTGCTAAAGCAGCAAATTTGTGCTCTGACTGGCTATCCAGGCCAGATCCAACACCTAGTCAGTGGTAGGTGGTCTCTCCAGGACCACAGAACTCTGGAAAGCTACGAGATCAGCCCAGGAGAAACCATTGTCTTGAATCTCAGGCTGAGAGGAGGGGCACCATCTCAGGGACAGCCAAGCAGTTTAGGACGGGAAAAGGGGAAATCAGTACCCCAGCAAAAACCCAAGGGAGCTTCATCATATAAAAACATTCTCCAAGGAAACAGAGAATCAGGCTCCTCCCCAGATCAAGGCGGATACACACCTCGGCCATACATAGTTGAACAGCTAGGGCAAACTCCAGCCCTTAATTTTGACTCCACAGGGCTGGATGACTATGTTAAGACATATGAATCGCAGGCCCTCATATGCCGATTCAACAGCTTTTGGCCAACACCAACGAATCTATTCCACTGGATCTTCAAAAATTGGACCATGGAATGCGAAATACACTTATGTTCTAAAGGGTTTTTCATAGTCATATTTGCATCCAAGGAAGTCAGAGATATAATTATCAATGCTGGGCCTTGGTTCTGGGGAACGGCAGGGCTGTTTATAACCCCATGGTTTACAGATTTCGACCCAAACAAAATGACAGTTTCCAAAATGCCGGTATGGGTTCGTCTTCACAACCTCCCCCTACATTTCTGGAGTGAACGAGTCCTGGAAGGAATCGGGAACAGCATCGGGAAATACATCAAAACAGATATGGAAAGGATTGATGAGAGGATTTTCACTTTCGCACGAATCTGTGTGGAAGTGGATTTAAGTAAAGGGCTGCCTGACAACATAAGGCTGATCTATAAACAACAAAACTGGTTGCAAGCACTAGACTATGAAAATACTGCCTTTAGGTGTAGGCTATGCAGACAAACAGGACACCTGCAAAGCACATGTCCAGAAGCCAAAAAAGTAAACACCAAAAGAAAGTAGAAAGGGAAGCAGAAGAAAGGATGGTTCTTTTCCCCCCCGGTCTCAGAAGATGAAGAATCAGAAGCCGAAGAGGAAGATACTACCGCAGAGACAGCTGAGGTTCCCCAAGAAATGGGGAAACAGAAGGAAACCACAACAGATACCGAGGTTCCACAGCACCACCCAAATCAGGCAGAGAAGACAAATGATGAACAGAACATGGGAGGGATAAAGCGGCACCACCATTCAGACACATCAGATTCAGACAAGGACTTAGGCACGCAGAAAGCAGAAACACAGATAGTCATAGCCTCGATCGAGCCCACTCAAGGAGGATGGCGCAAGGTCGAAAAGAAAAAAGGAAGGAAAACCTGAAGCGTGAGTTTCACTCACATATGTAATTCAGTTTTGCCTTCACCTCTCTTCCCTCCCTCCCTCTCTCTTTTTTCTCCTTTTCTCTCTCTTATTTTCTCATCATTTTTTGCACGTTACTCCAGTAACGTTGCGTAGGGTGCCATGGCACTCGAGCCCACTGGGCAGCTTACGGAAATGCATCATGCATCTGCAATTGTAACTTTTCATTTCTTTTAATAAAAAGTTACAGATTTTTTCCTCGGAAAAAAATTAGAAAATTTAAAATCAAAAAATAGGTTTTTTTTTAAAGGGCTTGATGCAGAATCACCACTTTTTTAAATCAGCATGAAAATCACTAACATTCTAAAACGTAATGTACATAAAAAAATCTAAAGTGCCAAAAACTATGCTTAAAAAAATATGTGTATTCTGCATCTCCCCTTTTCAAAATCGGGTCACTTTTTTGCTACCTCTACGAAACGAGTAATCGTATCAGCTCTCGTTTCAAAGTTTACATTGTTCAAGGATACCAAAGATTATTTCTTGCTCAACCATGATATTAAATAATCACCTAACTAGAAAGTTGCTACACTTGTGTTTTTTCAATCATCAACACTACTTGCCCAATCTACATCTGTATATGTTTTCATACTTAATTTATTCCCTTTCAAATATCACAACCCAAATTTTGTTATTCCTTTGAGATATCTAAAGATCCTTTTCACTGCTACAACATGGAATTCTTTTGGTGTTGCTTGGAATCTAGCCACCTGTCTAAGTTCCTGCATCACATCTGGTCTTGGTGTTGTCACATACAGTAGGTTTCCAATCATCGATCTATAGAGTCACCAATATGTTTCCTTGGATTCATCATTCTTGTTTAACTTGCAACTGGTCACCATGGGAGTGCTTATAGTTTACAATCATCCATTCATAATCTTTTCAAAATTTAATTGATGTACATGGTTTGGGAATATATAAACTCTGAAGAAGAAGGACAACTCTCCAAGTAGAGACATCTCAAACTCATTCTGCATACCATTAGCAAACTTCTAACTCAACATGTCATCTTTGCTTCCAAAGATGATGTCATCCACATATACTTCAATAATAGTTAGGTTATCTCGATCAACCTTTATATATAAATTCTTATCTACACTTCCTCTTCTGAATCCTTGTTGTAAATATTTGTCCAATGTCATGTATCGAGCTCTAGGTGCTTGCTTGAAACCATACAGGGCTTTCTTCAATCTGCAGACATAATATTCCTTTCCAGTTAGCAAAAGCCCTTCTAGTTGTTTTATGTAGAATTCTTCTTCTAACTCTCCATTTAGAAAGGTGGATTTTGTGTACATCTTGTACACTTTGATCCTCCTTGAGAAAGCATAAGCCAAGAACATCCTAGTTGCTTCCATTCTAGAAACGGGTGCAATTTTTTCTTCGAAATGTATCTATTTAACTCGTACATATCCTTTACATACCAATATTTCCTTGTTCCTCATTACCTATCCATCTTTGTTTAGTTTATTTCTGAAAACCCATTTTGTGACAATGGTGTTCTTGTCTTTTAGTCTTGGAACCAATTCACATGTCTTAGTCTATAGAAATATTTTCGGAAAGAATCACATCATAAAATCTTTGTCGATGCATTTCGAACCAACGAGTGTGGTTCATCGTCAAGACAAGTTGAAAAAATCAGATCATGGCTCCATGTTAAATAGGGATGGCAGATCTTCCAACGGTTAGGTTTGACTGGAAAAACGGCTATATAGGACTTAATTGGACCAAGGTCATAATTGATAAAGAAACGGTTAGATTGGTCAAAATTATTAGTTATAATATTATTATCAAAAAACATTAATATTTTATAATTCCATTTAATAATTTTTCGGTTTAAAAAACTTTTTTGAGTTAAAAGTTATAAATTAAAAGTGTGGATATAATACTATCATTAAAATTAATAATACTAAATATTATTAAATTGTTATCATTATATAATAGTGGTAATATTTTTATCATTATAAATTTAAATAATAATCTTATAATGGGTAATATTAACCCATTTAGTTAGTTATAACAAAGGCAATTTGAATTATAATAATATTATTAAGGTATATCATTAATGTTTTATAGTATTCTGTAATACGAAATAATATTAATATTATCTTAATCTTAAATATTATTGAAATATCATGATATTATAGTAGTAATAAACTTACTATTTAAATCATAATCTTATAATATGTAATATTAATTCTTTTAGTTAGTTAAGCCAATGGTAATCTTAATGGTATTACCAATGTATAATACTAATATATTTATTAATCCGAGTCAATATTAATAGTATTACAATAATATTATCCCTAAATCATAACTAAACATTGTTAAATTATTATTATAATATTATAATAGTAATATTTTATTAATAATGGTTTTGGGAAACATTTTAATGTAATGTATTCAATAAGTTATCTAAAGAGAACCAAAACTTATTATTTAAAATGGGGTGGGGGAGAGGAAATATTCATCAGTGGAGTTAGTTAAGACAAGGGTAATCTTAAAGAAAAGGAAAGGGGGAAAAAGATTTTAGTTCAAGTCATTAATAGAGGGGGGAGGAGTTGAAGAGAGGAGATATGACTAGGAAGAAAGGGTAGGGATCCAACAACTACTGATCAAAAACTTCAACTACTGATCCTTAAAGCCTTCAAGAACTCGGTGGTCAAAAAAGAACCTAAAAGTCGAGTCTCAGGGATCCATATGCCTTTTATCCAAGGGACCACTGATAAGAGTGCTAGGATTCTTAGGAAGCATAATGTCCCCTCAACCTTCAAACCCCTTAAAACCATTCGAAATTCCCTCCGATCGGTAAAAGATCCCATCAACCCCAAGGACATGAAGGGTGTCTATATGGTTCCTTGTTCCTGCAGAACCCCTACATTGGTGAGACTGGATGCTCTATTAATCAAAGGATTAATGAGCACGCAGCTGACCTAAAACATGGGAGAACCAAGTCCCCCCATGGTTGACATCATCATATTGAATCATATTGGTTCTTATAAAGTTGATTTTTGTTGTACATTTTTTTGTTGAGGCCCATCATTTACCTCAAAATTTCTCTAATGCAACTTTTTCAACCTTTTTATCTTCCCTTTTATATAGCATTTGCTTCCAAAGATTCTAAAGTGCTTGACATTTGTTAGTCTCCCCTTCCATAGTTCATATGGAGTCTCGTCGTTGTTACTTCTCAGCATTCCTCTGTTGATAATATGAAGAATTGTTTCTATTGCTTGAACCCAAAAGATATCACTTAGTTTGGAATCGTTCAACATAGTTCTAGTCATTTCCTCTACAGTTCTATTTTTCCTTTCAAAGACTCAATTTTGCTGAGGTATCCTAGCTACCGAGAATTTTCGCTTTATTCCCTGTTCTTAACAAAAGTGTTGGAATCCTTTTGATGTAAATTATCCTACATTATCTTATCTTAAGCACTGGATTTTAAAATCAATCTCGTTTTTAACCATATCTTTGTAAATCCTAAATCATTCAAATGCTTTTGACTTTTTCTTCAGAATACATATCATTGTCATCCTAGTGTAATCGTCAATAAGCAACATGAAGTATTGTTCACCATCCAACTCTTTAGTTCCCATCATTCCACATAAATTAATGTGTACCAACTCCAATGGTTTTGAAGTAGATCATTCCTTGGTTTTGAACTCAAACCTTGTTTTTTTTCCATACCAACAAAGCCTACACATGGTGCTTGTTGGTTTCGAGAATTTTGGCATATCCCTTGCGGCTTCCTTTTTTTTATTTTATTCAGATTGTCGAAGTGCGTGTGACCCATTCTCCTATGCCAAAGCCAACTTTCATCTTCCTTCGCCAAACAACAACTTTCTTTTTCAATTTCGTCCAAGATGTACATATTATTTGGAGTCCTTGATGTCATTGCGACTAATCTACCTAATTTTTTCTTTCTTATGTCATATTCCTTTGATTCAGATAGAAGTGTGTTCCCTTGATCACACATTTGACTTACACTTAGCAGGTTATGGTTCATATGTTCAATCAGCAAAACATTTTCTGCCATGGCATCCTTGCTTCTAATCTTGACAGTAGCCTTTCCTAAAGTCTTAGTTGAGCCATCATTTCCAAATGAAATCGTTCTATCCCTTTCCTTTTGCAAGGTTAAAAATTTATATCTATCCTCTATCATGTGTGTTGAAAAACCATTGTCAACATACCATTCATTTATCTTGCTTTGGGATAGTAGAGAAATCGCACAATTTTCAACCTTTTTCCATTCTTTTGAAGGTTCTTTTGTAATATTGTTTAAACCATTCTTTGGCTCCTTTGGAGGAATAATCAACCTACAATCTTTTGCTATGTGTACAAAATTGTTGCACTTGTAGCATTATACTTCATTACTTAATGATCAAAAGTTGTTATAGTTCAACTAATATCTTCCAGAGGCTTTCTGAGATAGCCATTCCTAGAGTAGCTTCCGTTATTGTTTTTGTTACTAGCATAAGCTTTGAAATCCATAGTTTTGTGCCGAAAATTGTTGCAAGCGTGCATCTCTCACGAAATCTTGAGTCCTCTCTATTATTGGTTATTGATTCCACACTTCCTTGAATAATTGATCTTAACCTTTCCTTGGTTGAATATTCTCTTATGACTGCTTGCTTTCTTCCTTGATAGAACCCTTGATGACACATGTATAACTCTTTTGTTCCACTTCTTTTATTGTCGTCATGGAGCTTAGGCCCTTCAAAACATAGGTTTTTTTGTATCCTAATCAAGATTCATCATCGCATGGCCTTTGATGGTTGACAATTTCATCCAAAATTATATTTTTGTTTACAAGAATTTGTTGAACATTTTTTCTGGTGCTTCCTTTATTAGTGAGACTATTTCTGCTCCCAAACTTTCCTTTATTTTAGCATTTACTTCCAGATGGTTTTTGAGAGTTTCTTCAATCATTTTGGCTTCCTTTAAATGAACCTTCAGACTGGTGATGATATTCTCTAATTCTTTAGACTTCTTATTGATACTTTTAGAATGTTCCTTTAGTTCACTTAACTCCTTTTCCAATGTCTTGACGTTCTTCCTTTCTACTCTTAGATCATTTAGGTCGATGACTAGTTCCCTCTCAAGATCTACTTCTCCTTCAACTTCATTATCTTTAGGGTTTCCTTTTTATTTTCCATTGCCATGGGTAACATTTTTTTAGTCACCATCGTTGTCGCTTTCCTCATCATATGAAGAATTGTCTTATTTTGAATAGAGACTTTTCTTGTAGATTTTTCTTTTACCTTGTTTCTTGTCTCTTTTCTAATTTTTCTTTACCTTCTTAGGAGCTTCTTCTTCTTCATCACTATCTAAACATTTTGCATAGGTACATTTTGAAGTAAAATGACCAATTTTACCATAGTTAAAAAACTTCAAGGGGAGCTTACCTTTGTTCAAAATTGGTTATTGCTTCATCTGAATCATCGCTACAACTACAACTGGAGCTTGGCTTTGACTGTTGCTTTTTCTTCCTTGTTTTCCTAAATGCCTTGAAAGTTGCTTCTCTTTTGGATGGACTTTCATGTTATATTCTCATTTCATAAGTTGTAAGTAATCCGTGTAGCTCATCCATGCTCAACATAGTTAGATCTTATCTTTCTTCTAGAACTGAGACCTTAAAATCAAACCTCATCGAAAGAGATCTTATTACCTTTCGAAAAATTGTTTTGTTCTCTATTGGTTCTCCTAACCCTTCCATGATGTTCACTATTTCATCTACACAGAGAAAGTAGGCTACAATATTTTCGTCTTCCTTCATTTTCAGCTACTCAAATTTTCCTTTGAAGGTTTGAAGCTTGGCCTCTTTGACTTTCTTATCTCCTTCATATATGCTTTGAATCTTGCCCCAAACTTCTTTTTCAGATTTACAATGCATCACTTTAACATAAACTGAACTTGTTAATCCACTTAAAATAACATTCTTGGCTTTTGCGTTGCTTTCATAAAGTTTCTTACCAGCATCATCTATTGGAGGAGCAGGAGGTTCAATGTATCCACTTTTTATAGAGCGCTTCCACTCCAAAATGCATAGTTGTATCCATCAAACAATGGAGTTCCACTTTTGGTGCAATCCATGATCTACCTTTCAATGATTAGACGAGTGTAAAGGAACCTTCTTTGATTCCAATTATTGGAAATAATGAGAGGGGGTTGAATCAGTGTTTCCAACAATTTCTATAGAACCTCAATGCTTCAGCGTTTTGTGTCACAATAAATCAACACAGGCATAAGGAAATAATTCAGCCTCCTAGCCTAAGCTCCCTTTAGTTGTAGCTACAACACCTTAATTCAACTACCTATCACAATTGATGTTGCCACATACTCACAAAATCCTTCAAAGAAATAACTAGAAAGAAATTCACCAATTGAGTTCGAGTGAGAAATCTGGATGGCTCCTCCTTGTTCATTGGCTAGGGTGTATTGTTGCAACACCGAAACTAATATTAATCACTAGGATTGATATTTCACCACCGAAGATTATCCACACTCAGAGGTACAAACCCTCGTACAAAGATATACGATCCCACAATCAATTTACCAAAAACATCCACTCACCATGAATGAGCTCCTTCTTTTTTTCTTGAGGTGGTCATTAGAGTAACATGGGTTAATACAATGGGTCAACTTTTTATCCATTTAATGAAGCGTTTTTTGAAATTATTTTTCTATATTCACTTTAATTAATTATTCCCTAGTATTTCTCTATTAATTCTAATTTGTAGCCCATGGGAATTAACTAAGCTAATGAGATGTTCTTCATTCCCACATCTAAAAAAAGGGACATTACAATCTTGAATTAGAATGTGACCCAATTATTCTACCACAAGAGCCTCAAAAAGACACTTGGAACACTTCAAGGCTACTCAGTTGTTCATCAAGAGTTGCAATGAATTATCAACATGATCTATGTGTGGTTCCCAAGCTTCATTGTAGATAAAGATATCACCCTAGAATCATCACGCAAACTTGCATATAAAGGGTTTGAAAAAAATTCATGAGGATTTGAAAAGTGGATGGAACATTATAGAGACTGAAAAGCGTCACTAGCAACTCATAATGACCTTTGTGTGTCCTAAAAGTTGTCTTGGAGACATCTGCCTTTTTCAACCTGATTTGGTGGTATCCTAAATGAGGATTAAGGTTAGTGAAAAACTTGACTCCATGAATTTCATATAGGAGATCATCAATCACTCGGATAGGAAATTTTCCTTGATTGTCAACTTATTAAGGGCTCTAAAATTAGGACATGTGCCAAGTTCCTTCCTCCTTTAACACCATGACTACTAGTGATTAGTAAAGATGTATGACCCCTGCCTTCAAAAATTACCAAATGATCTTTTTCTATTTCATTCCACTAACCAAAAAGGTATTGATAAGGATGCACATTTGGTGGTTGACTTCTTGGAATCGTCAAACAAATACGGTGGTCATGCTCTCCATAAGAAAGGGGTAAAAACCTTGGTGTCTCAAATACCTAATGGTGTTTGCTGAGGACTAGCTGCCAATATAGGTGGTCAGACTTTCCATAACTTATATAGCATCAAATTTGAAATAATGCTATAACAACCTTTCTTTAGTAACTACCTCATATGATGAGAGTTGACTACTTCAAGAGGGCCTCCCTGAAGCCCTCGAAGGGTGTGTACATGATCTTCTTTAATGTAACTCATATATGGTTCCTTGAAATCTATGTGACCAGTTCCAAAGTGCATAACCATTCTAACCTTAGCACTACATCACAACCATCCATATCAATGGTATACATATGGGTTTTGGGTTAGTAGTCACCCATCTAGAGTTTGACATTTTCACATTTTCTCCCACATTTCATCAAATCTCCCTTGACTATCATGATTTAAAATTTATGCACTAGGTGGATAAAACAATGGGTTTCTTCCACCACTTGCTTGTGAATGAAATTGTGAGTACTACCATTGTCAACCAAGACTACGATTTTTCTTTGCTTGATGTAGCCCATGAGTTTCAAAATGTGTGGAGCCAAAATGCTCAATAATGCAAGGATATTTATTCCCGAGGGATTTGAGGTTTAATATATTCTTGAGTCAAAGATTTAGTGTCTTCAATCAATAACTAAAATGTATCTTTAGTGGTTATGTCTTTGACTAAGGCCGAAGTAATCATATCAATCTACAATTATTTATGCTCTTTACACCTTGACCTATAACATACTTTTCATCACAATTATAATGGAGTCCACCCCTTTGACAGTTTTCGATTATGTTGGAGACAACCTTTGTACTTTCACGGGATCAGTGGGGGTTATGTTGACAAAATTAACCTAAGAAGGGCAATTGTGGGATATTAAAGAGGGTTTTTTGGTTTGTGCACCAATCATTGTCTCTGCATCTAGAGCCCTTTGAGATGCTTTAAATAAGGCGTTGGGATGCTACATTTGGGCTTGTGTTTGAATATCCTCAAGCCCACTAAACAAACATTCTTTATAGAAAGAACCTATTAAGTTTCATGTACAGTTGACTAATTGCTTAAAGGTTGCCAGAAATTTTGTGATTCTATTTGACGTAACTTGGCGTTATATACCATTTTGTCACATTTGGTGAATAAGCCTACAAACTAGATCCATCAACATCCATGAACACCTTGTCATCATCCCTACACAATGCCCTAAGCATGACTCTCTTAAGTCCCTAAGTTTCTGACCTGTAATGCTTCATTTTAATGCTTTTAAGGCCTAGCACACCTTGGCCCTTTAGGGACCTGCTTTAAGTGGCAGGTTTCTCAGTTCTACACCTTCTCTGATCAAAACAGGTTTGCCTTTGTTGGGGTTGCGTTGATCAAGAAAAATAGGGAAAAATAAAAGGAATCCTGAAGCTTCCTCTTCCAGAAGCTTCCAAGAGTTGTTACAACCATTTACCTTGGATAAGAACTTTGAATCCTATCTTCCTTACCTTGGGTTTTTCACCCTCATATCCCTTGAGCTCATCCTCCCATCAAGAGTGGATCTCAAGCCTAGATTGGTAAATGGATAAGAATTTCTAAACTATCATCATATCCTATATATTTATTGTCATCCACAAGCTAGGGGTTGCATTTTGGAGACTAATCATACCCTTATGTTTCTTCTTTGATCATTAGAGAGTTATCATTCCCATGCATTAGGATAACCTTGAGGTGTACATTGTGGCAAGGAATGACAAGTCAACTTGGGAAGATCTTCACAATATCAACTTCCACTTTTGGTTGTAAAATTTCTCCCTTTCATATTAATACAAAGAGTATATCGTTTTCGTACACGTGTTATGTTATGCGTATGTACATGTGTTTCAATGATATGTTGATCCATTCAATAGAATGATTGGATAATGCTACATAGATGTCATAGGTCTTTAGTTTCTGTTGTTTGTTTGTGCAAGTTTTAATTATAGCGATTGGAGCTACGATTGGAGCTGACAAGCCAAGAGGAGAGAAGAGCTTGTGACGGATCACAAGGATGGATATTTCAATTCTCTAATTCTTCTAAGGAAAACTTTATAGTCTTTGATTTATGTTGTTATAAACTAGGCCACTAGGTCTAGGGAAGATAATTCTTGTAACATCATCATCCCACATCTACCCAAGTATCCGGCCAACTGGAGTAAACATGTGACAAGAAGTTACTATGATATTATTCGACCTCCTAAGTCACCTTAAGGAAGTGGAACCGACGGAAACACACCATACATACCTTCCACATCAGCAACAATACTCCCGGGAACCATGCCAACCTCTCAGGTAACTAGCCCCAAGGTCCCACTAAGTTATTAAACCATTAAACTCCCGGACACTCCCATGATATGGGCATGCATGCATCTAGGAGGCTCTAGACGCTCCCACAAGATGCGTATGCCTATGTCCAGGGACTTTTCTGCCCAACGTTGTACTTGCATCCATGAGATTTGAGCCACTTTTGCAAGCATAGAGCCCAGGTCACTACCCATAACTCAATGACACCTTCAGGAATGAAAGATAACAACCGAATAATGATACACATACAAATACTTGAACAAGGACTTGACTAGACCCCTCCTAGCCATGATAGGAATTTCCTCAAACATATCACAAATATGTAATCTACAGGTTTAAACAACATATATGAGCATAGGGGTCTTATACTTATCTGAGAATCAGTAAGAAGCATTGTTCCCTTATATCATTAGTTGCATTATCATCCATTAGGTCATAGATACATTGTTCATTCATTTACAAATCAAAACATGAGGAGAGCCATACATCATCATTGTCATAATACATGCTTATAACCGACATAATAGCAATAGAAATATCTAGGATGCATCATCCATAGAATCCACATATAAATCAATACATTTAGACATAAGATATCAAGGAAAGAACCTCTTGTTACTAAATGCAAAATCAAACCCACGATGGGACAACCACGTTTCACCTGACCATAGAATGGCTTAGCTAATTCTCTCTTTAACCATTCACCCCCGTGCCATATTCCAAGCATGAATGTGGGACTCAAACCAAAAAACCAATGAGGGCATCCCGAGGCTAAACCACCTCACCCTCATCAATAGAAACCAAGATTTACCGCAATCCATCTTGGATCACTAGGGCAACATAACAAACATGTAGTAATAGGCTTTACCATGATCTCCACCAAATCACTAGGCCAAAACAAGCATGGATGCCACCGAATTTCTCCACCTACACCATGAGGAATTTTCTTGTCTCCTAGTCTCTCAAGCTTTATCACAATCCACAGTCTAATCTAGCGATCACTAGGCCTTAAACCGAGACTCCACCTTCTAGGATTTACTATATATCCTACCCTTCACCGACAATGATTCCTAGGCATTATCAAGGGAAACCACCTCTAGGATTTACCGTATATTCCGCCATTCACCGATCGAGGATTCCTAGGCCCATCGAGGCAACACAAAATCCAGCTTTATCGCAACCCACAGTCTACTTCAGGGGTTACTAGGCCATGTGTTCTATTATTCAGAGATCCACTTCACTCAGCTTGATTCCATCTAGCAATCCATCTCAACCAAAACATGAGAACCACGTCACACCATGGCTATCCGGAAATGGCAAGGCTAGGCTAAAAAACAATTTCACACCTGATAAAAACCCATGTCATAACAGCAATGAACCACATGCAATACCATGCATGCCAAATCTAGAAAGGAAAACACACATGCAAATCAATACCTGTAAATAATCATGCGTTAGCTGCTTGATCCTGCTCTTCCTTGCTTTCTCCTTCCTTCCTCTTGCCTTCTTTGCCTATCTTGATCCAATGCCAAAGTGCTCCAAGAAAACTCTAAGTTTCCAAGAGTTGGAGAGAGAGAGAATAATGAGAGAGCTTCAAAGTTGCAATGACAAAAGTCTTAGCAAAAACTAGCCAACTGATCCTCAGAAGCCTTTTTATCAATGAGGCCTCTATTTTCTTCATTTTTCTATTATTTTCTTTCAATTTCCTCATCACATGCAACATGTGACCTTTCACCTTCCTTTTCTCCTAATTTTCTTTATTTTCATAAATAAATGTCACTTTGTCTTTCCAAATCTTTTGTCATTGCCCTTGCCAATTTCCTTAGCCATAACAAACCAAATGAACCCCCACACTAGGGTGTCGTGTCCAACCTTCAGCTTGGAATACGTGTCCCATCAACCGTGGTCTTATATTTTTATATTTACATGGCTTTTTAACCATGACTGTTACAGAACCCTCCCCCTTGGAGAACACCATCCTCGGTGTTCAATGACAACTATAAACAACCAAACTGTTGAAAAAAAAACATACTGTCCATGGAGCTTTATAACATAGCTCATTGCAATATTTAGAATAATCATCTGCTAAAACATGACAAACATATCGTTTACTGAAGCTTTATAACATAGCTCATTATGGTATTTACAATAACCACATATACACATATGCACAATTGTTAAACCAACAAATAAAAGGGTATGATGCCCGTATCAGCAACAAGGGAATCCAGAGGCTCACACCTCCACCCACAAAGTAATACCAGGATTCACCTCCTTCCCAAAAATTCCATAATCCACTACCAAAGTCAAACTTGCATCCAATGTCCAGCACTACAATCCTACGCCACTTGTCCTCTTTGTGAACAGTTACTAGCTCATTGTTCTAGGGCGCACACCCATTGTACATATTATTCCATCTGAAAATGTTAATGACCAAAAAAATCCATCCCCGATCTTCCCTTCTCTGCTACACAATCCATCTGGAAATCTAGTCCATTTTCCGTGCAGTCACTACCTTCCAAATTCCCTGGCATCCCCTATCATGGGTGATCCATCCCTTGGAAAGGCTCTCTCACATCGGGAGGTCAAACAACCAAGGCATATACATGCCTCAAAACCATCATATTGGTCATAGCATGTTCATGGCAATCAATGGACACTATTGGGTACCAGTGTCCCACAATGGCCCTGCTCCTGAAATGATTTACCAGCATACTACTACCTGTTCCAATTTCTTTCACTATTGTTGTTAATTCTTGCCATCAGCTTTGCCCACCCAACCATATATTTCATGTTTTCTTGTACCAAACACATAATTTCCATTAGATTCAAAATCAATTGAAATAACTTCAAATCATACCTCATTGGTGGCCCGTCAACAAGGTATAATTGCAATTTTGTTTGTTTCTTGTCACAGCAAGTCAAACTAACTATTTGATCAAATAATCATGTATAAACATATCACATCAAGTTAGCTCAAAACACAACCTTCATAAATTAAAATCATGAATCGCATGAAATCATCATAAACCATAATCATGTAACCATTACAAGTCAAAATCATAGATCCCATGTGTTGTAGCTTAATTTGGCTCAGAAAAGCGATGATGACAATGGCATAGAAGTAATGCATTGTATGTTGTTGGCGCTCATATTGGATGAAACAATTTAAAGTGGCCTGGTTTAGCAGATCATGGGCTTTGTTGTGTTGGAAAAGATTGCGAGGGCGATAAAGGGGAATTTTTGAAATTAGCTATCGAACATATTTTGGCATTGGAGATAAAACTGAAAACAAGTTTTAATTCTGCAAATTGCTCAGATTTTGTAAAGCAAAGTGCAAAGCATATAATGAAGAATGTCCATATTAACAATAAGTTTCCCAAGGCATCAATTGGAAACCAATGTTTTGATAAGCATGATTGCATTTTGATAGAAGAGGAAATCAATTATGTGGGGAGAAATTTTAGCAGGGAGAAAATTATTGCATGTACTTTTGAAATAGAAGTTGGTCAACGGATCTATCTCTCTTTAAAATGTTGGAGAATTCACAAATTTAGTACGTCCAGGTCTAGAAAGAAATAAAGGAAAACTAATACATTTTCAAAGTTTTCGTTTACCAATCAAAATGTATTGACCCTCATCAAAAGAAAAGCATGATTATAAAATTATTTCCCAAGGAAAATTATTAATCTGTGGAGCAGCTTAAAGTCATCCTTTCTCTGGGTCGATTATTTGGTTCAATGCAACTTCAGCTACAATGTACATGTGGATCCATTATTTTTCTCCAAAAGGTCGAAGGTTTGAGGAGATTTGAAATAACATAATAGCTCCTAGAGTTTCTACTACTAAGGTTCAAGGCAATGAACTGTGAGAAAATGCAGCATCTCCAAGCAGTAAATTTCAGGATCAATTTCTAGGCAAATGGTATTGAATTCTAAAAATCCGCAACATGGGTTTTTGCAAGATACCCTCAATTGACTTGAGCAGACAATTTCCAAAAATTGAAAGTAATTTTACATATTTCACCAATTCCTTCAACATTAGTTTTTGCAAAAACGTCTTGCAAATTAGGGATGTCTTATTTATATTGGAATTCGATTTGTATAATGAAAATTTATTTCTCAGATAAAACTTGAAGCTCAAGCTTATTTCACCAGAAGAAAAAATTGCATTAGCTACTCAATTGATGAATGAAAACATTGACTGAATTAACTATGAGTGACTGATCATGGAGAATTCTGGGATCGGTTATATCGATCACCAAGAATGAACAGAGTTTATTGTTTGCTTTGCATCCTCCGACACCAAAAAAATGAAAACATTAGGAATGAATGCCATTATGGAGATAATATCAATCTATCTATCAATGGAGCCAAGGACGATGAATTACTTGGGCGGTTTGGTGGTGGCAATATCATCGTGAGTGAGGATAGTGGAAAATTACTAAACAATACTTTCTCTGTATGGCGCTCCCATAGTGGGAGGTAGTTGATAATCAAAGCGCACTTCTGTTGCATTTGTAGTATTGCCACCAATTTTTCGACTCTGCTATAGAATATCAAAGAAACCAAGCCCCGGGAATTAGCAAGGTATATAGAGCAGTTGAAGCTGACCAGAATGATTGAGAAAGTTGGAAGATACAGATTTGTGTTTCCTATGTTGAATAATTTGTACGCAAATTTAATATCCATTGAAACAGTGTTTGTGTAATAAGATATTCGAAGGTTCAATGTGATCATGGATTTGTGCAAGTCCACCTTTAGAAGCACCAAAAGACTGCCCAAGATTTGAATATTAAATTACCTTCAGCTAGACAGAATACTGTGATAAAATTTGTGGTACCCTTTCATTATTACCACTCTACAGCGCAAAGGTTAATGAAAAATTGTATTTTATATCTCTTACAGGAATCAAAAAAATCGATGGTCCATACTTTATCATGCTCAGATCCAACGACAGCCCGATGGCGTAAAATACATGGAGGTTAAAGTAAGGAGTGCTCTCAGAAAGCAGATTGTGCAAACCACCTATCAAACAGATCGACGACTATGAATCATTACGGAATCACTCCTCGATAATTCCTCAAACCACTATGAGTGATTCCGTAAAAAAATATTCAATTTTCAAGAGTTGTATGGGGTTTTTTTGGCGTGTGATTCATTATGAAGCGGGACCTACATCAATGTTTATATTCGACAAGAATTTTGGTCTATGTTAATGTTGTTTTTAATTTTAAAGGCCCAACATGTATTCATTAAGGGAGTTTTTAGGTCTAAAATGGGTCTCCTAAGTAAATTATAAAATAATAGTGGAAATAATAAAATAAGATTTCAATACATCATCAAATTTTAGAAAGAAAAAAGAAAAAACTGATGGGGCCAGCCCACGTGGTCTCGCCGTTCCAAAGCTGATGTGTAATGCACTTACGATCTGGACAGTAATGTAATTGATTTGGTAATAAATGTTGTTTGATTTTCAATCTCCTTGGGTTACGGCATGGGTACCTTGATGGTCTGCTGGGTGGACAACTGTCCCTTCTCGGGATTTTGGAAACCCGCCTCGGTTTGGGTTTTACTCCGTTCGCGCTCCTTTGGTGGTCATTGTTACGCTGGTCTTTAGCTCTGCGAGCTCCTGGCGACTCTTTGTAACTTCTGTGATTTCTATGGTGAAATGTATGAACTCTGCCTGCCCGGTCGACGGTGTGGTGTGCGTTTGGTTGCGGTCGTGGTCTCTGTTGTTCCAAGTCTTGGCCTGTATGCTATCGATTGTTTGGTGAAGCACTGGTAAGGTTTGAACTACGGTTCCGTTTGCATGTGTCTTCGTTGTCGTTGTAGTGTATATCCGGCTTTGATATTCGCCTCTATGTATTCTGGTCACTGTCTGCTCGTATCTCACAAGGGTTTATATCTATTCGAGAGCTGTAAGGTTAATGAGGGCATCTACTTCAGCGTGGGTTCGTCGGCTTCCAATTTCGACAGGTCATGTGGCATGCTCTGCCCGTCCCTCTGCCAACTTAACCGGTAAGCTTCCGTTCCTTGCTAGATTTTATTTCTGCTATTTGTTTTGAGACTAATGGCCCGGCTCCTCTGTGAGCAGGGGCTCGTCCGGGTGCGGAATTTACAGCTACGGCTCGCCTATCAGGTAATGGCCCTTATTAAACTTCCTCAATAGCTTCTTCCCAATTCTCCGTTCTTGTTTTCGTTTGCTGTGGTTGGTGACTGACCCTTCCTCCGTTTGCCCTTATGCAGGTGGAGCTGTTCGTTGGTCCGAACACTTGGACTCCCGGCCACCCTGGACAGTATACGGGTAGATTCGCCTTGTTGTTTTAACTGTGCTTGTTTGGGTTCTTGTATGGTCTGCTTGGTTTTCGTTGGCTCTGTGCCGCTATCTGCTGTTGGTTTCTTAGGTGCTAGGTTTTGTGGTAACCTCAGGAGATGGGCTCGAACTCTTTATTGAGGGCTTTTGTTTACAACCGTGTCAGTTCCCATGTCTGCGAACTCGGTTGGTTTTGTAGTTATTTTGAACAGAGAATGTGAATACTGATACAGACTTTTAATGACTATGTTCTATCCTGTGAATTTTATATGGAAATAAATCTGGAACCACTCGTATGGTTTTGTTTGCATACCTGTTAAATGTGTATACGCCTGAGCGCTATGTCCGCGCGACCTGTGCTGGTCGTGGTGGCTCTTTGTTTGGTTATTGGGCTTCTGTTCTGGTTCAGAGTCTGTAGTGAACCTTGTTGAAATTTGGTACCGGAGAACAGGTGGTTCCCTAAGGCTTTGATCTTTGGACTAGGGAAAAGTGTCCAAGAGAATTTAATTTTTCTCCTAAAGTGACTTTATAATTTTTTATAAAGTTAAATCTAATTTTAAAGTGACTTTAAGTGATAAAGTTACTAAATCTAATTTTAAAGTGACTTTTATAAAGTCAATGAAAAATTAGAAAGTAAAAG
This sequence comes from Pinus tabuliformis, assembly GCA_031772625.1. Taxonomy (NCBI): domain Eukaryota; kingdom Viridiplantae; phylum Streptophyta; class Pinopsida; order Pinales; family Pinaceae; genus Pinus; species Pinus tabuliformis. The sequence continues at coordinate 1,104,841,599 of CM062811.1, forward strand.
TGACTTTGGAAATAAATGACTAAGTGGGTCTTTATTAAAGTGGGGTGAATTAAAAAATAGAAAGTGAGATTTAAATGAGCATTTAATCTCAGCCATTGATCTAAATCTATTTCAGCCATTGGATTTAGGGATCACCCAAAAGTCATTTAGGGTTGGGTTAAGGGAGGAAAAGGAGAAAAAAGATCATTCATTTTTTCATGAGCAGATTGGGAGAAGGAGAGCAAGAAAGCAAGGGAGATTTCTGGACAAGGAGGAGAAAGAGGCAGCAGTTTGGCACACATACCAAGGCAGCACTTCAGCAAATCCGAACAGCATAAAGAACAAGCAGAAAAAGGCAGATTTTTGTGAGCAAAACAGTGAAAATTTGATTTTCAGCACGAATATTGAGGAGGCAATTTTCTGCACAGTTTTCGAGGTCTGTCCATACAAGTTCGTACGTCCGTCCGTACATTCTGTGCGGTCCGTACATCTGTACGTCCGTACAGTCCGTACATATGTACGGTCCGTACAGCTCGTACAGCATTTTCAGATTGTCTGTTGGGCTGAAAACAGATAAGTTTTGCTTGCTGGAAATTTCTGTTTTTGCTGAAATTTATTTGCTGAAAATTTTCTCACTGTAAAAGGCATTTTCCAGAAATAAAGAAGAGCTCTCAAACTGGTTTTCCCCAAGAGTTGTAGGGGGTTTTTCCAGAGTCAAGTTGACCAAAAATCTCAGTGTTTAAATGTGTTTTAATGGTTGTTTATGATTGCTGATTTTTATTTCTGCAATTTCCAGAATTCTGTAAAATTTCCAGAATTTGTGTTTTCAGCAATATTTATTTTTTCAGCTTGTTAAATGTATGGTTATGGGAATGGGCATTTAACTACATGGAAGAAATAAGGTGAAACTGAAAACCGGGGTGGAAAAAACAGAAATTTTTACATGGTATCAGAGCTTGAGTGCTCGAAGGGCAGTTTGGGACAGCAAAAAGGAAAAATTACAGCTGCTGATTTTTCACTCAGAAAATTCCAGCAAGCTGATTTTTCATAAACAACAGTTTTATCTTTACCACAGCAGTGCTATTTTTCAATTTTAGGACAGCAGGATGTCATTGGGATTGAGGGTGGAGGATAGGTTGGATGGGCATACAAATTACAGCGTTTGGAAGGAGAGAATGCAGAGTATCTTTGAGGAGCCAGAAGTCTGGGATATCATGGTGCATACAGCACAACACCCTGTTGTTGTGCCTACTGATGCTACTCAGTTGACAGCTTATAATAGAAAGAACAACAAGGGTAAGAGGCTGATTCTAGACGGAATCAAAGACCATTGCATTCCTCATGTGAGAGGAAAGAGCAATGCCCATGAGATGTGAACAGCATTGTCCAATCTCTACCAGAGTACCAATGAGAATCGGAAGATGGTCCTGAAGGAGAAGCTGAAGAACATTAAAATGGGTAATGATAGTGCAGCTGGATATCTCACAAAGATTACCAATGTGAGAGATGAGTTGGCATCGATTGGAGAAGCCATTCCACCCACTGAGTTGGTGCGGATTGCAGTGAATGGCCTCCCCCGTTCATGGTTGAACTTTGCTGATGGGGTTTGTGCACGTGAGACCCTTCCCACATGGGAGAGGTTTTGGGATGATTGCATTCAGACAGAGATCGGGAAATGACAGCTTGGGGCAGCCAAGCCAGTTGAGCAGGATGAGGACGTAGCACTGGTGGCAGGAGGCAAGAAAGGGAAAGGGAAGAAGCAGGCTTCCACAAGCGGTGGTGGGGGCAAAGGCAAAGGTAAACGTAAACAGGGGAACACACAGAAGGACTATTCCAAGGTGAAGCGTTGGAATTGTCAGAAGAGGGGACACTATGCAGTTGTGTGTCCGGAGAAGAAGAAGAAGAAGGGGAAGAACCAGGACGTGGCAGCTTCAGCAGAGATTGAGGACTTTGCAGGTCGTTTTGACCGGGAGTTTGCGTTCACTACATGTGAGTCCTCTAGTGCAGGATCACCTGCCACACAGGTTCAGAGGGAGCATGTTTTTCCCTCGATTAGCGGAGCATCTTCAGGTATCTGGTATGTGGACAGTGGGGCTTCACGTCACATGACAGAAGTCCGGGAGTACTTCTCAGAGCTTTCAGAGAGTGGCACTGATATTGAGGTAGTACTCGGTGATGACAGAGTTGTTAGAGCAGTCGGGGTGGGGACACTGACATTTCAGAGGGAGTCCAGACCTCCCTTGAAAGTGTCAGATGTTCTTTATGTGCCAGGGATGAGGAAGAACCTCATATCTGTCTTAGCTTTGGAGGACAGAGGATATGAGGTACTATTCAGGGGAGGACAGGTGTTGATGTATCCCAGGGGCACTCCAGCTGATTCAGCTAGAGTGATAGGTGTACGCCATGCAAAGGTGTACAAGTTTGCATTCCAGCCCCTTTTGGCATTGAGCAGTAGTACCGACAGCAGAGCTAGCAGTTCTGAGCCGTATGACATTTGGCACCGCAGGATGGGACATATGTATCATGGAGCCTTGAAGACATTGCGGGAGATCACTACAGGTGTGCCAGATTTCAGTACTGATCACTTTGATACTTGCAGAGGTTGTGCTATGGGCAAGTTTGTCAAATCCCCTTTTCCCAGCAGTGACAGCAGAGCGACGGAGATACTTGATTTGATTCATTCCGATGTGAGCGGTCGGATGTCTCATGTTTTCTTGAGTGGATATGAGTACTATGTTTTATTCATTGATGATCACTCCAGGAGGACCTGGATTTATTTCTTGAAGACCACGAGTGAGGTCTTCAAGCGGTTTCAGGAGTTCAGAGCTCTTGTGGAGACACAGACAGGTCGGAAGATCAAGTCCCTGAGGTCGGACAATGGAGGAGAGTACACCCTTGGAGAGTTTGCTGATTATTGTGCGGAGGCAGGCATTAGGAGGGAGTTCACTGTTCCTTACAACCCCCAGCAAAACGGGGTTGCGGAGAGGAAGAACAGATCCATCATAGGGGCTGCCAAAGCCATGTTACATGATCAGGGGTTGCCATTGTTCTTGTGGGCAGAGGCCTGCAACACAGCTGTTTACTTGCAGAACACGAGTCTGCATCGTGCCTTGGGGCACATGACTCCGGAGGAGGCTTTCTCTGGGAAGAAGCCTGATATTGGTCATCTTCATATCTTTGGATGCATTACATACTCCTATATACCGAAGGAGAAGAGGACCAAACTAGAGCCCACCGCAGAGAAGGGTATCTTTGTGGGCTACAGTGAGACCTCAAAGGCCTTTCGGATTTACATTCCTGCACAGAGGAGAGTTGTTGTCAGACGGGATGTGAAGTTCGAGGAGGACAAGGCCTTTAGGAGGTCACGGGAGTTAGAGTATCTGGATCAGCCAGACCCTCAGCAGCAGTTGAGTCAGTCGCAGGGATCCAGTGGGCAGGGATCAGGAGGATCCGGAGGTACATCTATGAGGATGTCAGGTCCATCAGTGAGCAGTGGCTCGCCGAGCTAGAGGGGTGGTGCTCCGGGCAGCATGCAAAGCAGTTCACAGAGCAGTTCACTAGGGAGTCCACTGATGGACAGTTCACGTGGTACCTCAGCTTCTACAGGTTCAGGTGCAGGCAGGAGGACAGCAGACAGACAGTCAGGAGTTCAGGCTACTGATGGTGATGAGGAGGAGGAGTTTCATTCTCCTATGGGAGAAGCATGCTCAGGGAAGAGGAAGCCAAAGTGGCTTCAGGACACCTTGAGAGATGCCACATCTGTTGCTGAGCCGAAGAGGCCGGTCAAAGAGAGTAGACCACCTGAGAGGTTTTGTAGCTATATGGCGATGGTTACCAGCATCCTTGACTCTGAGCCTTCTAGCTATGGGGAGGCAGCTAGCCAGTAGGTCTGGAGAGAGGCCATGCAGGAGGAGTATTCTTCTATCATGAAGAATGATGTTTGGGAGGTGGTGCCGAGGCCTGAGTGAAAATCCGTGGTTACTTCCAGATGGCTTTACAAGGTAAAGCATGTTGCAGATGGCAGCATAGAGAAATTCAAAGCGAGGTTTGTGGCTATAGGGTTCTCCCAAGTAGAGGGAGTTGATTATGAGGAGACCTTCGCTCCCGTGGCTCGATATACTTCGATCCGCTCCATTATATCGATAGCAGCAGAGATGGGTTGGAAGATCCACCAGATGGATGTGAAGACCGCATTTCTCAATGGCTTCATACAGGAGGAGGTGTACATTGAGCAGCCACAGGGCTTTGAGGTGCATGGGAAGGAGTCCCATGTGTGCAGATTGAAGAAGGCCCTTTATGGCCTGAAGCAAGCTCCCAGAGCTTGGTACTCCAGGATAGATACATACTTGCAGGGGATGGGTTTCACAAAGAGTGAGGCAGATCCAAACCTTTACTTTATTGTGATTGGTGAGGAGCCTCTCATTCTGGTGCTGTATGTGGATGACTTAATCATTACAGGTGCAGAGAGACTCATAGAGCACTGCAAGAGAGATCTTGCGGCGGAGTTTGAGATGAAGGACATCGGCTTGATGCATTACTTTTTGGATTTGGAGGTGTGGCAGGAGGAGGGGTATTTCTTCCTAGGGCAGGGGAAGTATATTGTGGAAATCCTTAGCAGATTCCACATGGAGGATTGTAGACCCATGTCGACACCGATGATCACCAACTGGAAGAAGCTTCATGCTTCGGATTCTGAGTTGGTGGATCCCACATTGTACAGGCAGCTGATTGGTTCCTTGATGTATTTGGTCAACACTAGACCAGATATCTGTATTGCAGTCAACACGATGAGTCAGTTTATGTGTGAGCCTAGGAAGGTTCACTGGGTGGCTGCAAAACACATTTTGCGGTACTTGCAGGGGACAGTGGATTATGGTCTGGACTACAGGGAGGGAGATGGAGTGAGATTGGCAGGATACACTGATTCTGATTGGGCAGGTTGTGCTTCTAATAGGAAGAACACTTCAGGGTGTTGTTTTGGGTTGGGTTCAGCAGTAGTGTCATGGTTCAGCGGGAAGCAGCAGTCAGTAGCACTGAGTTCAGCGGAAGCAGAGTATATGGCAGCCAGTCTAGCTAGTTGTGAGGCCATCTGGCTTCGCAAGATGTTGTTTGGCTTATTTGGTCAGCCGTTGAGACCTTCAGTGATTTACTGTGATAATCAGAGTTGCATTAAACTCACGGAGAATCCAGTATTTCATGACAGGTCAAAGCATATCGGGATCAGATATCATTTCATCAGAGACTATGTTCAGAAGGGAGCTGTGAAGCTTGAGTATATTTCCACTGATGAGCAGGTTGCAGATATTCTTACCAAAGCCTTACCACGGGGCAAGCGTGTCTACTTCAGAGACAAGATGGGTGTGGTGAGGAACACTTTCCTCGGTAAGAGGGAGTGTTGAAATTTGGTACCGGAGGACAGGTGGTTCCCTAAGGCTTTGATCTTTGGCCTAGGGAAAAGTGTCCAAAAGAATTTAATTTTTCTCCTAAAGTGACTTTATAATTTTTTATAAAGTTAAATCTAATTTGAAAGTGATTTTAAGTGATAAAGTTACTAAGTCTAATTTTAAAGTGACTTTTATAAAGTCAATGAAAAATTAAAAAGGAAAAGTGACTTTGGAAATAAATGACTAAGTGGGTCTTTATTAAAGTGAGGTGAATTAAAAAATAGAAAGTGAGATTTAAATGAGCATTTAATCTCAGTCATTGATCTAAATCTATTTCAGCCATTGGATTTAGGGATCACCCAAAAGTCATTTAGGGTTGGGTTAAGGGAGGAAAAGGAGAAAAAAAGATCATTCATTCTTTCATGAGTAGATTGGGAGAAGGAAAGCAAGGGAGATTTCTGGACAAGGAGGAGAAAGAGGCAGCAGTTTGGCACACATACCAAGACAGCACTTCAGCAAATCCGAACAGCATAAAGAACAAGCAGAAAAAGGCAGATTTTTGTGAGCAAAACAGTGAAAAATTGATTTTCAGCACGAATATCGAGGAGGCGATTTTCTGCACAGTTTTCGAGGTCTGTCCGTACAAGTTCGTACGTCCGTTCGTACAGTCCGTACAGTCTGTACGGTCCGTACATTCGTACGTCCGTACATTCGTACGTCCGTACAGTCCGTACATCCGTACGGTCCGTACAGCTCGTACAGCATTTTCAGATTGTCTGTTGGGCTGAAAACAGATAAGTTTTGCTTGCTGGAAATTTCTGTTTTTGCTGAAATTTATTTGCTGAAAATTTTCTCACTGTAAAAGGCATTTTCTAGAAATAAAGAAGAGCTCTCAAATTGGTTTTCCCCAAGAGTTGTAGGGGGTTTTTCCAGGGTCAAGTTGACCAAAAATCTCAGTGTTTAAATGTGTTTTAATGGTTGTTTATGATCGCTGATTTTTATTTCTGCAATTTCCAGCATTCTGTAAAATTTCCAGAATTTGTGTTTTCAGCAATATTTATTTTTTCAGCTTGTTAAATGTATGGTTATGGGAATGGGCATTTAACTACATGGGAGAAATAAGGTGAAACTGAAAACCGGGGTGGGAAAAACAGAATTTTTTACAAACTTGTTAACAATGTTTTTATGCTATAAAGGAAAACAAAAGAACGCACAGCATTGAATTTCTTTTTACAATATTTGAGGACACTCGTGGAATTGTATGTGCACTAAAAAAGATGAATATATTTCTTTCTGTTAATTATCTTCTTCACTGGCCAACCCGTATTGGGCTTATTTTTCCTCCTTTTGTATCACTGTCCTCGAACAGTTGGATAACTGTTGTTAGTTGTTTTGTTGTCAGTTACAATAGTTATTTCGTATTCGAAACTTATTCTTAACTAGCATGTTTTCCTTTGCTTGTATTTACAACAGTAATATAATTGTTCGGAAACGAATGACTCTGACTAATTACTACTGTTCCTAATTAGAGCTCATTACATTATTCTTGGCATTTTTTAACAGAAAAGTAAAATAAAGACAGACACGTTGTCCGTCCAGTGAGTTGTGTTCTCTGTCCTTTTCAGAATCCATATCAACCTTCTTTCCGTCTTCGCCCTGTTAACCAGATGCTCCTGCATCAAAAACTATTTTTTCAATTCGTGTTTTCAAGTTATCTACCTATGGGTTTACTCAAAATTCAAGCGAAAACACTCATTGGATGCATAATTTGATTCCTCATCCAAGGAGTACCCATGTTGCATACTTTCGATGGACCTGCTACACAAAAAATAAAAGATACATGAAAAACATGATTGCAATCACGTTTTTCATGTATTTCTCATTTTTCAGGTAGCAGGGTTCATCGAAAGTATGCAACATGGGTACTCCTTGGATGTGGAATTAAATTTTTCATCCAACGAGTACTCCCACTCAAAATTTTAATAAAATCGTAGTGAGATAAGTTGAAAATAAAAGTGAATCATCTCTCATGGTTTACATCATCATCTTGAATCTTATTGGTTCTTATAAAGTTTATTTTGGTTGTACATTTTTCTTAGGAGGCCCATTTTAGACCTCAAAATTCCCCTAATGTGTATCATAAAATATCAAAAGGGGTATGGTTTTGTTTTCAAAGGTTTTTAGTTAATATTATATATATTATATAATATTAATATTACCATTTTGTAATTTAAATATTTCATAAACTTTAAAAAAAAGGAAGAAATAGTTTTCTTAATTTTCCTCGGGACCAGTTTTGAAACCGATCATGACAGTTAGACAATTAAGAGAGAAGGTGGAAATAAAAGACCAGAAGTGAGACATTAGAAGGGTTCCAGAATTTTGGACATCAGAGGTAAATACAATTTTGTACTTTCACTTTTCATGTGTTTATTCCAGAATTTGTTGGGTCTGATAAGTTTTTCCTGTTCCATCTTGTGTTTATTCTTCTTCTTAGAAAATAATAATGAAGTTGTTGGGCTCTGATTTTACAGTGTTGTGAGTTTGAGTTTCTGTGAATTAAAGTTAAACCCTTAATGATGTGCTCCTCTTTTTTTTAATTTCATTGCATGCTAATCATTTTTCCTCTAAAGCTGAAGATAACAGATTTTGTGTAAAACAGCATGTTATCTAAAACTTTCCACCATCACTTCTTTCTATTCTTTCTTCATTTGTATTTAACAACAAAAGGCCATTTTGGAAACATTAATTCACATATGGAAAGTTAAAGGGTTTTAATCAAATTTCTGGGGTTTTACGAAATAATGAGACAATCAATTAATCCTTTTACAGTTCAGAACAAATGTCTTGGGCACTGATCTCCTTTCAGCTAGAGATTGTCTACCAAGGTACAATAACATGCATAATAAAACTGAAATAAAATATCGATATTTATCCTTCATTGATCTTTACTTCTGCCTTTGTTCTTTTTGTACACACACCAGATTAGTTGGCACACTTGACAAACATTCAGTGCCTTCTCCTCAACCATGTGCACATACACATGGTGTGCATTAACCACACATGACATATAACACCATGCAATATATGCACTACACCTAGTGTACAACATAACACAATACATACTCCTACATCTGGTGTACACCACAACACAATACATACACCTACAATCAACGTACAACACAACACAAATATGTACACATAGTACAACACAATGAATACATATGTCATGATACTACAACTACACAATGCACATACAGAGTACTGCATGCCCACAACACAACATGTACGACATGCGCACAATACCACATGTACACCAATACCATATGTACAATAGGTACACAGCACCACCTGCACAACGTCACATGTACATAATACCACATGTACAACATGTACACAATGCCAGATGTACACAGCACCACATGCACATGTACATGACACCACATGCTCACCGCACCACATATACAACATGTACACGACACCACATGCTCACCGCACCATTTGTACAATTACGCACATAACACCATATGTACATAGCACCACATGCACAACATGCACACAACACCATATGTACATAGCACTGCATATACACCATGTGCATAACACCCTATGTACACAGCATTACATATGCAACATGCGTACAACACCGTATGCACACAACACCGCATATCCATCATGCGCACAATACAATATGTACACAGCACTGCATATCCAACATGTACATAGCATCATCTATACCCATCACTGCATATGCAATATTTGCACAACACTACCCATACCACCATGTACATAACATTGCATAAACAACATGTACACACATTATATATACACAACACCACATGTGCACAACATCACATATCCGACATGTACAACATATACAACATATGCACAAAGTAGTACCACACATCCAAAACCACATTGTTTCTACCAAGTAACCTTTCTTCCAATGCCTTGTATTGAAATTTCTAAGTCTATCTGTTAGAAATTTAATCTATATTCTTTTGGTTTATTTCTCCTACTTGTTAATTACGAACAAGTTATTAAAACATATAAATAATGAAATAAACACAATACAGTCACAATCATTTACAGATCAACAGCTAAAAGAAAACAAACACACAAGTGACATCGTTATTTTTGGACAACTCATCCCTGGAAAAACCCAATGCGGGAAAATCGGTGCAACAATTCTGAGAGATTATTATAATGCAGTATATCCTTGAATACAACTGGGTGCCAAACTGGCTCACCCAATAAAGAAAAACAACCGACAGTAATACCTCTCTATTTGGAAGCAGGTATTTAGAAAGCCTTCCCCATGAAACCCTCTCCAGCAACAATGAAGCACTACGTCAGCCTCAAAACCCTCTATGTCAACCCTCTGAGGCACTGCACAGCCTCTGAGACCCTCTGCATCTCTCCTATTTCCCTCTGCATGGATGACGCAGACCCTCTGGCCTCTGCGTTGTCTCTGTTGGGCTCTGTGTGGTCTGCCCTGGCTTCTGCGCCTGCTTCTCTGCCTCTGCGCTGATCTCTCGACACTATCTCTGCCTCTCTATCTAGTACTCATTATTCCTCATTGCTAATCACTTATTCGACTTTACTTAGCAACCTTGCTCTAGTAATTCGAATGACTGATCACTCTAGTGTATTCTCCAACTAACTCTCAAGCCTCCTCTTATACTTTTCTTGTTGGTCCTTCAATGGACGAGATTAAATCTCTAATCAACAGCTAAGATTAAATTTGGTTTGATCCATGTCTTTTGGAACCTTCCAACCCAATTTTATATTAATACTCATTAATATTTTATTTTTCTTAAGTTTAGACTTAGGAACTCCATTAAAAATATTAATTGTTTTAATATCTCCCAAACCGGTTAGAATCTGCCTAAACCATTTCTGGGTCTTGGAGATCTCATGTGTTTTAGCCTCTCCATTAATTTTCATGGTTAGAGCACATCCGATTCTACCCCAAATCAACAATAGGTACATAGTACCACCAGTACACAACACCACCTTCACATGTACACAACATCACATGTACACAACACCACCTTCACATGTACACAACATCACATGTACACAACACCACCTACACAGCGCCACATGTACATTGTACCACCTGTACAACGTGTACAAAGCGCCGATGTACACAGCACCACATGCAGATGTACACGACATCACATGTACACAACACCATATACACGACATGTACACAACACCACATGTACACATCACCACCTGCACAAAACACCACATGTACAACATGTACACGACACCACATGCTCACAACACCACTTGTACAATTATGCACACAACACCATATGTACATAACACCACATGTACAACATGCACACAACACCATATGTACATAGCACTGCATATACAACATGTGCATAACACCCTATGTACACAGCATTACATATCCAACATGCGCACAACATCGTATGCACACAACACCGCATATCTATCATGCACACAATACAATATGTACAACTGCATATCCAACATGTACATAGCATCATCTATACCCAGCGCTGCATATGCAATATTCTCATAACACTACCCATACTACCATGTACATAACATTACATAAACATGTACACACACTATATATACACAACACCGCATGCGCACAACATCACATATGCGACATGTACAACATATGCACAACATTAATACCACACATCCAAAACCACATTATTTCTACCAAGCAACCTTTTTTCTAGTGTCTTATTCATGTTTGTCCCAACATGAAACAGACCACATTGTTTTCATTTCGTTGATGTATCCCTTGGTCTAACTTGTCCTTAACATAAATATACTATAATAACATAATATCAATTCATATCCACATGATATTAGCCTCATAGATTTGTTAGTAGTACTCTTCCCACTTGATTCCTCATGAACCAATAACCTCTTCATGTCATTCACCTACGTAAGCAATCATTCCTTCACAATAATGATTCATAATGACCATATTGGACAGCAACGTGCAGGCACGCGCACACACACACACATATGTATTATCATTAAACAATCATGATCATGTCAAACAACAGCGTACATACATACATGTATACATATAAACATCAACATAAAACAATCATGATCCCTTATTGTCTTGTCAAATAGCAACGTACATACGTATATATATATATATATATATATATATATATATATAAACATTAGCATAAGTAATCATTATCACAACATAATTACTAGATCACAAGGTCAAGGTTAAGAGAACTTCTTTTATTCATGCATAACATGCACAACATTAAGAACAAGAGTTCCCAAGATAGCCAAGGGATCTGACGCCTCAAATTCATTTACTTCACATTTCTTGTTACATTTCTCATGATTGTCTTATGACTGTCCATTTACACCAATGGACCCAACGAATCCAATGGACCCAACCAATCTAATTGGTTGGCATATTCTTACCTTCAACTTCCCTTACTCATGCACCGAGCTTCATTTGGGTCTTACATTACTTGCTAGGTTTCATTTATCTCTCCTTGAGCACCATTAATTTTCCTCTTTCCCAACCAATTCCCAAGACTCTCAAGACACAAAAGGCAAGAAAACGCAAACAAAACCAATAACAATACGCCACTATGAACAAAGTGGTATAGCCATACACTAGACATAAAAAAAGTTGCAAATCAAGCGCAAACAAAGCACAAAGAATCGAAATCACAAGACTCTCAACAGACACCATGACTCAATCCCCATGGTTCCCAATGCTTCCAAGGAAAAGCTCAACCTGAGCCTTTTTCATAATTTCATGGCAGTTTCTTTGTCATGCAATTCCCTGCGTCATATTACCATAAACACATAATTGGCAGTGCATAAATAAACATAGCAATACACAGTTACATTACCTTGTTGTGCCAAGCACATTGCTTGTAACTGAACACATCCACGCCGTCTCTCAAGGGACTCCAATCCTTTGACGAATCTAGCCATAACTAGAACCAACTGTTATACCTGTGAAATATATATTTATGCGTATAACACATCTTATCATAATGTCAGACAATTTCAAGGTTAAGAAGACTTCTTGTATGCAAATCACTCATCCGTTTGGTTGCAATTTTCAAACATAGCCAAAGGAATTTTCACCCAATTCCTTTCTTTTACTTTTTCCTTGTTGCAGTTGAGTCTTACTATGCATTGTCACATCACTCAACTATTAGTTATATAAACACATCAACTATTACCTTGTCAAGCTAACACCAAGGATGCTTCCCTGCAAATGCTCACACATGTCAGTGTCACGTTCCAAAGATCAAGACATTATGTATATTAATTTGAAACCAACATTTACTAAGTCTAACAACCATGTCATACCCAACAATCAACTCACATTCATCAGTGGTAATACATAATTCTACAACTATCACCTACTTACACTCAAGCACATATAAGTTGTCTCAACACATGTATTAGTACAACCATCTTAAAACAAGATCCTTTCGGCAATAAATCTTATAGACACATACTCGTATCATTCAAGTAATCAAACATTCAGACAACAGATAGACGACATAATAGACACCCAAAACACAAACACCAAATAAGCGACAGTCAAACATTCCAACACCAAATAGATGATATAAGAAAACTCATACCTTAATGTGTCTCATGGGAGGTTATCTTGTCTGCACGACCAATCTATATTAGCATGATATAACTTCACAACACCTCAACTCTAACATAAATTAGGTCATGATATTCATAATAGTCATTATTTAACATGTTCACATCATAAACCCATAAACAATTATTATTCATACATAATAATCACATTTGCACAGTCAGTGTAGATTAGTATAGCATAATATCACAACATATTAACTAATACTTGAATTTCATAACCCTAACCATTTGCATAGGCCAATCCAAATTAGTACGATACATATAACATCAAGATCTTAATGCTATCACCCTAATCATCAAGTTAACTATCATATAACAACAAGAAGTTAACCTATAACATACTCATCAACAACATATAACATAATCATCAAGTTATCTAACCTAAAACAACAATAGCAATGCATACAACCATAGGTTACTATCATTCATGACTATCTGACACATGCATATGACTACACTAATCAACTAGCATCTATCATGTATGTAACCATAACATCAATATAATGAAAGGTATACACATAACCATAATGCATATAACAATCTTTAACCTACATACTTGCATGCCCAACATACAAACCTTTATGACAACATGCTCTTGCCTCAAGGTCCAATGTTGCAACTTCACTTTGACGGTCTGCATCTCCTGCTCTATCTCAGCCAACACATTAACATCATAACATACAAATATCATCATGATGACCTAATTGCATACAATGACTTCACAATGCATGTTTGACTTACCATACATGCATAATCATAACGATGACAATGCATGCATAACAACATATAGACACTGACATGCATAACAAATGCATATACAATCGACATGCATTCATAACAAACGCATCTCGTTAACAACATCATTAACTCCTTCATGGAAACACAACGACATCATTACAATCATGATCAACACCATGCAAATGCAATAAGCACATGGACTACAAGCATAAGGAACACATGTGAAACCGACATAACTGCATAACCAACACACACCACCCATCCAGTCTGAGGGGTGAACCATACTCTAATACCACTCTGTAACACCATCATTCCACATCTCCATAAGTAACCAACCAACTGGGGTAAACATGTGACAAACAGTTATTATGATATGATTCGACCTTCTAAGTCACCTTAAAGAAGTGGACCGATGGAAACACGCCATACAGACCTTCCACATCAGCAACAAGACTCTCAAGAACCATGCAAACCTCTCAGGTAACCAGCCCATGGGTCCCACTGAATTTTTAAACCATTAAATTCTCGGACGCTCACTTGATATGGGCATGCATTCGTCCAGGAGGCTTTGGACACTCCCATAGCATGGGTATGCCTACGTCCAGGGACTTTTCTGCCCAGTGTTGTGCTTGCATCCACGGGATTTGAGCCACTTTTTCAAGCCCAGAGCCTAGATCACTGCCCAGAACTCAATGAGACCTTCAGGAATGAAAGTAACAACAGAACAATGATACACATACAATTACTTGAAGAAGGACTTGATTAGACCCCTACTAGCCATGACATGCATTTCGTCAAACATGTCACAAATATGTAATCACATATCTGAGCAAAAAGGTCTCATACTTATCTGAGAATCGCTAAGAAGCAATGTTCTCTTATATCATTAGATGCATTATTATCCATTATGTCATAGATACATTGTTCTTTCATTTACAAATCAAACATGAAGATAGTCATACATCATCACTGTCATAATACATGCCTATAAACAACATAATAATGACAGAAATATCAAGGATACATCAGCCATAGAATCCACATATAAACAATTACATTTATACATAATATATCAAGGAAAGAACTTCTTATTACTGAATGAAAAATCCAACCCGGGATGGGACTACCACGTTCCATTCGACCATAGAATCGCTGAGCCAAATCTCTCTTCAGCCATTTAACCTCGTGCCATATTCCAAACATGAAAGTGGGACTCAAACCAAAAGAACCAACCAGGGAATCTCGAGGCTAAACCACCTCACCCTCATCAATAGAAACCAATCTTTACCGTAATCCATCATGGATCACTATGCCAACACAATAAACATGTCATAACAGAGTTTACCGTGATCTCCACCAGATCACTAGAGGCCAAAACAAGCATGGATGCCACCGAATTTCTCTACCTACACAGTGAAGAATTTTCATGTCTCGTAGTCTCTCAGGATTTGCGGCAATCCATAGTCTGATCCAGGGATCACTAGGCCCTAAATCGAGACTCCACCCTATAGACTTTATTGTATATCTCGCCATTCACCAACAAGGATTCCTAGGCCTAATCGAGGGAAACCACCTTTAGGCTTTACCGTATATCCCGCCATTCATTGGTCAAGGATTCCTAGGCCCACCGAAGCAACACAAAATTTGGCTTTACCGCAACCCAAAGTCTGGTTCAGGGGTTACTAGGCCATGTGTTCTATTATTCAAAGATCCACCTCACTCAGCTTCGAAACCATCTAACAATCCAGCTCAACCAAAACATGAGAACTGCATCACATCATAGCTATCCAGAAATGGAAAAGCTAGGTTGAAAACATTGTCACACCTGGCAAAACCCATGCCATAACAACAAAGAACCACATGAAATACCATGCATGTCAAATTTAGCAAGGAAAACACACATGAAAATCAATACCTGCAAAGAATCTTGTTGTAGTTGTTTGATCCTGCTCTTCCTTGCTTGCTCCTTCATTCCTCTTTCCTTCTTTGCCTTTCTTGATCCAATGCCAATGTGTTCCAAGAAAACTCTGTGTCCAAGAGTGAGAGAAAGAGAATAGCGAGAGAGCTCCAAAGCTGAACTAACCAAATTCTGAGCAAAAGCTTGTCAATTGATCATCATAAGCCTTTTTATCAATGAGGCCTCTATTTTCTTCGTTTTCCATTATTTTCTTTCTATTTCCTCTTCACATGCAACCTATGACCTTTCACCTTCCTTTTCTCCTAATTTCATTTATTTTCATAATTAAATGCCAAATAAATGTCACTTTGTCTTTCCAAAGCCTTTGTCATTGCCTTTACCAATTTCTTTAGCCATAATAAATCAAATGAACATCCACACTAGGATGTTTTGCCCAACATTTAGCTTGGAATATGTGTCCCATCAACCCTAGTCTATATATTTAAATGGATTTTTAACCAGGGTTGTTACACTTCTATTGTTGAGTTGCATTTGATTTTTTTTTGTTAGAAAATCCATTTTCCTTGATCAGCACACCCCCCGGTCCACTGACAAAACATTGCAGAGCCCCCTGGCCTTCTATGTACTTGTGTTGTAGAGCACTAGTAGGCTCTTTGCCCCTGCACTGACCCTCATTTCATGTAAACAATTTCCTTTTTATGATTTTCTCTCTGACTAACTTTGTTCCAGTGGCTCCTCCTTGTGTCCCTTAGTGTGTCTTGATCTCTATAAAGTCAATCCCTTGTGTGAAATTGTGTGTTTTGGCTTTCATTTTTGCAAAATAAAGTCCCCCTCAATCGTCAAGGGGGACTAAATTGTGTATGAGCGTTAACCGCCTCCGAGTGTCAGCGCCTTTTTTATAAGATATTGTTTCGTTCCTTTTTTCTTCTTGTCAATTCCAGTTATATGCATATATTGATCGTTAAATTTGAAAAGTAAATTTTACATTACAGTTAAAGTCTATGTGGTTTCTTTTCATTAGTGATCATGTTGCATTCATATGTTTCTTTTGTTTCAAAAATAAATAAATAAATAAAAATAAAAATTATTTGCATTGCTATAAGGCTTTGATTTTGGTTGGAATAGTGAGTTTGAGAAGATGTGTTGTTGCATCATTTGTTTGTTGCATTGTTTGTTTATTTCTTCTTCCCCTACTTAGTTAGGCCTTTCATTGTTAAAAGGAAAATGAAAAGAGTTTGTTTTGTCATATTAGTTGCATCATAGGTGTGTGCATGTGACATCGAGTTTTGAGCCTTGAAATCAAAACATAATTCAAGATATACTCTAAAATTCACTCAATTAACCTAAAGAGCATTTGAAACTTAACGACACACATAGAGGTCTAGGCTAGAGACGTGTTCTAGTGACTTTAAATATAGGAGCTGTCATTTGTTTTCCAGTGTTACATTCTGGGGTTGATATCCTGTTCCACGTGTGTAAGTGTATCAGACTATTCTCTACGCACCTTTGAGTATATTGGATGGCGTTCCACGCATGAAAATTATATGGGAACGCTTTCATCGTACGGTTATGCATTAGACATCACTACTACGGATTGCACTTCCGCGTACCATCAAGTATATTTTGGAAGTGCACATAGGTGGTTATCCTCGCCATAGGTAACCGAGTCGACCGCCTTGTACACTATGATACACCGAACACAGCATTCAGGAAGATTGCCTGCACATATGTAAATCCTTGGTTTACCAAGGTGGTATATTGTAGTTCACGGTGGCCTGGTAGTCTTTTTTTCTAGTTTACCCCTTTTTATCTTTATTTTGTGTCTTTAATTTCTAAAATCAATTAATTGACCACGGAACAACATCAAGGAAACCACTCTGATGGGAACCCTGGTCCTTTTCCTCCTTTTGGAAATATTGGTGCTCTTTAGATGGCAACGTTGTCCCTTCCTAGATTTACCATTGGTTTGCCAGTTTGTTTGTTTTCAACCCCGATGGTTCAGAATGTCCAAACTGCTCCTCAACCAAGTTCTCCTCCACCTAAACAACATCAACCTCAAGTTGATTGTAAAGTTGACCCTTTGCCTTCTTAACTTCTTGTTTCTTCATCCCTTTCTTCCTACTCGCCTGGTGAAAGTATTCATTCTAGTAATCAAGAAGCTAAGAATAAGAAGAAGAGAACGAAGAAGAAGAAGCCAAATAAGCAGGGGAAAACCAAACAACCAGTGTTACCCATGCAATTAGTATGGAGAAATCTTCCAATCAGCCTGGAAAAGTTAAATTCCCTAGCAAGTTATGTAAGGGTGACCACCTTTTTTGAGATTGTCCTAGTCTTCCACAAGTATCAGAAATGTGGTCCACAGGCTCACATCAGCCCTGGTCATCAGCCTCTAGAGATCATGCTGGTGATAAACCTTCATGTAGTGATAGTAAGATCCACCATAAGAAGGGTAAAGTTAAGTTTCCCTATAGGTTATGTGAAGGAAATTAGCATATTCACCTTTGTCCTTATATGGATGAAGCCTCAAAAGTGTTGAAAAACCTTACAGCTTCTCAGCCTTGATTTCGGTTAGTTATCAGAAGCTTTCTCCTAATCCTCCACTAGTTGATGAAGTGATTGATCAAAAGACATCTCTAGTCAATCCCACTCTCTCTCAACGTGAATCCCATGAGTTTGTTCCCTACCAACCATTGGTTGAGAAAAAAAATTGACTCGATTCTACCTTCAGTTTATCATACCTTTTTCGTAGAAAGTGAACTTCATATCGCTCAGGTTCTTCTCGTTTCTTCATATTCCAATGAACTAGGGGGCACTCCTCCCGTTCTAAGGATGCGGGGGGACAATCCTCTCGTTCCCATGGCATAGAGGGGAAATCCTACCGCTCTCACAACACAAAGGAGCAGTTCTCTTGTTCCCATAGTGCAAGGAGACAATTCTCTCATTCCCATCACACCCCCTCCGTGTAGTATGGTCACATCCTTTGATTGGAGTAGATTGGCAGGATATCATCTTCCTCCTTACGTGCCCTTCCAGATCATAGTACAGGCTTATAATATGCTCATACCTGGAACAGTCATAGAGGAAGGCGCATCTATTAGCATTTTCCCCTCACCTATGTGGCAAAATTTCGGTTCTTCGAGGCTTGTACTCGTTACCCAAAATCTGTTGTCTTTCAACAGAGGAACCAGTCAACCGTTAGGGATCCTCCTTCAATTTCTTATTACTTTGAGAGGAAAGATTGTCTACAAATATGTGATGGTAGTCCAAAGCCCTTTGGATATTAATTTACTCTTTGGGTGTGACTATGTTTACGACATGAGAGCTCTTATCTCTTCACTCTTTCATGTGATGTGTTTCCCGCATGAAAGAAGAATCATGACCATTGGCCAGCTTTCATTCATTGGTCTTAATTTGACTCTCAATCAACCAACTTCCCTACATGGTCCTTATGTGCAAGTGGTATCTCCCCCGCCATAGATTAATTATGTGGCAACATGTTCCATGCCCAAGTCTATTGATGATCTAGTAGGTGATGTAATGCATCATTTACTAGGGCCATTGGAGTCTGATCTTTCCATTGGATCCTTTAATACTTTCCATAGTGTTGTTCTCCCATCTAATGAGAACGTCTTGGAAGCCATGGCCTCCTGCAAGTCATGATCAAAGCAACAGAGCAAAATTCTTTGTCTTTTGTCAAGCTTGTTAAAAAATGAAATAAGGTTCCTAAAGCAGAGTTCATTTTCTTGTGTCAAGCTCCTTAAAAATTGAAACAAGGTTCCCAGGGCATAGTTATTTTTCTTGTGTCAAGCTCGTTAAAAAATGAAACAAGGTGTCATGAGCAGAGTTCCTTGTCTTGTGTCAAGCTCACTAAAAAATGAAACAAGGTCTCTTAAACATAGTTATTTTCATGTGTCAAGCACGATAAAAAATGAAACAAATCTCCCTTTATTTTGAGTCTTTGATTAGATCTTGTCAATTTCCAGTGGAGTCTTTCACTTGATCTCGTAAATGAACCTTTCACTCCATCCACCCAGTTACCAATAGTCTACTTAGGGGAATGAAATGAAACTTGGGGGGCATGTACCTCAAATTGAGTCAT
Source organism: Pinus tabuliformis (assembly GCA_031772625.1). Classification (NCBI taxonomy): domain Eukaryota; kingdom Viridiplantae; phylum Streptophyta; class Pinopsida; order Pinales; family Pinaceae; genus Pinus; species Pinus tabuliformis. Next base: position 1,104,861,385 of record CM062811.1, read on the forward strand.
TATGTTGGGGGCATGGAAACTTATTCCAAGCATAGTTCTTCTTTGTTTCAAGCTTGTGTAAAAATGAAACCAATTTCAGGCATAGTTTCCCATGTTCAAGTTTGTGTAAAAATGAAACCATTCTCATCCTAACATTTGTGATTGTTATTTTTATCAGCCTACCTCTGCCAGATGAACCTTGGTTTTCTCATTCCATCGTCACCATATGCTTGGCCAATCATACGCTTTCACTTGGTTTTTACCCTTTCATGAGGAACAGTTGCGATGAGTGGTCTTATTAGCCAACCTCATGACCTTTGCATGTTTTCAGTTGTTCCATCATCACCAGAACCAATTGATACCCTTTATACCACTCGTTCCTCCAGGATTAGTCCCCTTTCAACTCTTTTTAGACTCCCTAAACATGAAAATATTGTCGAGCATTTTTTCTTTTCGAACTCGTTAAAGTAAATGAAGAGACGTCTACTCAATATAAGTTTAACCATTTTCCGCACTGAGCTAGACTACTTACGAAAAAAGAATATCTTAGTCAAACATGGCTAAGAGGTTCTCCTAAGTACCATTTTCTTTCTTTTCAGACTCAGAAGACTATCTACGAAAATGAACTTTTCAAGTTTTCTTTTTCCCCTTTTTCTCAAACTCTCTAAACATGAAAAATATGTTGACTTAAACCTTCATTGGATTCGTAAAAACATCAAACAATGAAGGACTCGTCAAACATGTGGGACTCAACCACTCCTTCTCAGGGTTTGTTAAACATACTTGGAGTGATTCATTCGAATGATGAACTTACGGACCAAGTATATGCTATCATCGTCAAGCTTGTTAAAAAATAAAGAGGTACTAACCAACAATGGTTGGCGAAATTGGAAAAATGGGATACTCCACTTATTATGGCAACGAGTCACTCTTGAACACGACACTCTTCCACTTCATCTTCATGGTTGTTGGGTTAGGAAATCTGTGTGTCTTTTAGTTCATCACACTATTCAAAGCCTTCGTTTTCAATTTTGCGTCAATGTTGTCAACTCCATTCAGTGTCGCTAATCTGTTCAAGAGAAGTCATTCAGTTGATATTTGCCACGATACTCTTAAGTCTTCATTCCATGTTTGTCGTTTTTGAACCAGTTCCACATTGACATCATTCTATCTTGAATCATGGTACCTGTTTTGTGTTGTTGATGGGGGATACATCAAGGCCCTCCTGCGATGGGTCGCTTCCTGTCGACATCAGCTCATTATCCAGGAAATTGGCTTAGAAATTATTCTTTCAGTACCTTGGGACTTGTATGCATCAATGGCAAATTTACTCACTCTCGACGACAGGTTTACATCATTGACCTTCGACCAACAGATTTTGTGTGGCATTCGACTTCAACTCATTCATTCACACCATATGGATTGTACTACACTACCATAAGAACCATTAACATCATCGGTGGTTTCTCTCGCGTCTGTTAACGCCTTACATCATTTCCCAATAATCAGATGGTGTCTGCGTTGTTCAAATTCAATGCCTTTGTTCACATGGCTAGACTCGTACATTAAACAATTGATTGAACGAGATAGAAGACCTCATATTTAGTTCCATCCATCTAGGTTGCGATTTCAGGATTAATACAAGATCACAATGTATGATGGCTATGATCATACACACAATCATCTAATCATAAGTCCACCCTTTGTCATCAATGGACATGTCTTCTTGATCATTGTACATGTAATGTTCGCTTATGTGTTGCCTCAGCAGAGATATCATGATGAAAATGTATTGTAACAGATAATGATCTGACCAATTGTTCTTGATCCGAAGTTGTCAAAAGGAAAAGCACTGCAGTCACCAGCCACTATTTCAGAGTTTAGGCTTTAGGAGGCAATCTGTTATAGGCCATTTTGCCACATCTGGTCAATAGGCCTACAAACTGGATCCATCAACATCCATGAACACATAGTCATTATCCCTACACAAAGCCCTAAGCATGACTCTCTTAAATCCCTGAGTTTCTGACCTTTACTGCTTCATTTCAGTGCTTTTAAAGCTCAACACACCTTGGCCCTCTAAGGCCCTGCTTCGAGTGGCAGGTTGCTCAGTTATGCACCTGCTCTGATTAGAGCAGATTTGCCCTTGCCGAGGGTGCGTTGATCAAGAAAATTTTGGGAAAAATAAAAAGAATCTCGAAGCTCCCTCTTCCAGAAGCTTCCAAAAGTTGTTACAACCATTTACCTTGGATAAGAACTTTGAATCCTATCTCCTCTACCTTGGAGTTTTCACTCTCTTATCCCTTGAGCTCATCCTCCCATCAAGAGTGGATCTCAAGCCTAGATTGGTAAATGGATAAGAATTCCTAAACTGCCATCATCTCCTATATATTTACTGTCATCCACAAGCTAGAGATTAGCTTTTGGAGACTAATCATACCCTTATGTTGCTACTTTGATCATTAGAGAGTTATCATTCACACGCATTAGGGTGACCTTGAGGTGTATATTGTGGCAAGGAGGGGCAGATCAACTTGAGGAGATCTTCACAAGATCAGCGTCCACTTCTGGTTGTAAACTTTTTTCCTTTCATATTAATATAAAGAATATATTGTTTTTCTACATGTGTTATGTTACACTTATGTACATTTGTTTCAATGCTATGTTCATCCATTGAATAGAATGATTGGATAATGCTACACAGGTGTCGTAGATCTTTGGCTTGTTTTGTTTGTTTATGTAAGTTCTAATCATAACGATTAGAGCTACAATTGGAGCAGACAAGCCAAGAGGAGAGAAGAGCTTGCGACGGATCACAAGTAAACATCTTTCCATTCTCCAATTATTCTAAAGAAAACTTTAAAATCTTTGGTTTTTGTTGTTCTAGACTAGGCCACTAGGTGTAGGGAAAATACTTTTGTCTGCAGTTGTAGATTTTGTATAACACTTGTTAAGACGCCTCTAATAGTCAGTATCTCTCTCAAAATGTGCATGGATAACTTAACAAACTAACTTATACAATGTACCCTACATAGGTTTTTTTATGCCAACCTACCATTGCAATTACTTTAGATCAAATACAAGATTCCAACCCAAATTTTTGTCATGTAATCAATAATCATGAGGAATTTTTTTTCCTGGTGTGTCTCAATGCATAATGCATCCCATGGTTCTTCCGATATCCCTTGAGTTGGTATAGGCACCAACTCGACCAATTTCTCTTCCAACTTTTTCTCCCAACTGTATATGGTCTATTGAATTTGTTGAAACTAACCATTAGAATTCTTGTATTAAGTGTACATGTTGTCCAACCTATAAAGTATGTTATCATATTGTTTAGGGTGGTGTCAGGTAGCTTACAAGGCTCCAACATGGGTGAGCATACTAAAAAAAAGTTACAAGGTCCTTATGACAAGGGAGTGTCAAGTGTTATCACTCTTTGATATACATATAGGATCCACTCAACAATATCTTAGGGCACTTGCTAAGGAGGCACAACTATACCATTAGCCATACTTACTGGATTACTCAAGTATTAGAAAATGATCTCTTTGAGCATTATTCTCAATGTACTATAGCAACAAAAAGATTGATTAACTTATCTAATGTTGGTTTGAGGTATCCCTAAGGGTCTTCCTATATACCCAAGGGTACATGGAAGTGAAATTTAGTACGCATTCCATCTAATATAGTACTACTCAAAGGTATCAACAAGTGTTACAAGGGCTTCCACCAATGTGATTCCACTCCCATTTCCTGCATTTATTCTTCTTCCACTACAGTTTTACCTGTTGAACAACATATGACTGTTATTCAAAAACATTGTTACATGTTTCTAAAAGCATTGAAAATTGTAGCGAGAATGGGTTCCATATTTTGTGCCTTAATTCAAGGAGCATCAACGAGTTTCTCCTTGAGCATGCACAAGTTCCTATGAGTTACGAGCTAATTCCTAAAAAATAGGACAAGTTACTAAAATTTAGGGCAAATCCCTAAAATTTATAAAGTGTTCATGAAGTAGTTAACTGATGTATCAAAGTGGAAGGCCAAGTTATCAATCTTCTAGTGCAAGTTGATTAAGGGAAAGAACTTGTGGTTGAGTCTCGAGAGATAGGACAAGTTGCATGAGAAGTTAACTCATGTTAACTCAAACAATCACAAAAGCAAACTCCTTAATTAGAAACTCACCAAATTTGGCCATTCAAATTGCTTTAAAAAACGAATGAAGGCACAAGTTTAATCATTGTTTTGGTGAACACAAGTTTGGTGAGACCAAGCAATAGGACGCACGAGTTTGGTGAGACCAAGCAATAGGAAGCACAAGTTTGTGCGTGGAGCTTGTGAGAGAAGAGTGTGCAAGAGAAGTTTGTGCACATGTTGGTAGAGGGCAGCAAAGATCAGCAGTGTTGCAAGGGTTTCAAGCTTAGAATAAGCAAGAAAGACAAGTGTGTCTTTCAAATTGAAACAATTATTTTGCAAGAGACCAATTGCTTAGTTTTTCTATAAATAAAATTTTCATCAAGCAAAGGGTTTTCCCAACTGGGTTCCCTAGTTCAAAAAAAATGTCTTGAATTACATGATTGTATTTTTTTTGGTACCTAATTCCACCGCAAATTCAATAAAGAAATTTTGTGTTTGTAAGAAAAGAAAGTGGTTTTCAAATTGTTCTTATCAGCATATCAAAATTTCGTAGAAATTCTACATGGTATCAGAGCAAAGAACAAAATAAAGACCAGCACAAGTTGAGAGCAACAAATCATAGCAGAAGAACTTTTGAAGCAACCTAAAAACAGTAAGTGTATGGATTGTTAGTGGCTGATTTGCAAGCCCTAGATTAGTGAAAGAGTTGACTGTGTGTGGGCAATTTTGGAGGCCCTAAGGAGAGTGACAATAGGGCTAATGTGTCACAGTGACAAGGCAGATTTGTGTGCCCTTGGAGCAGCATTCTAGAGCAATGAGAATCTTGACCATTGGGTAGTCCTTGAAGTCCTCATATATAGTGATCATTGAAGGACAAATGAGCTATTAGGAGGCAAAGATGTGGAGCCCTAGTTCAATAGGATTGAGATGGCCAAACCACTAATAAGAAGGCAGATCCAAAAGACCCAATGAGCAGACTTCTTAGTGGAGCTAGAGGCCTACTAGTGGGAAGATCAATGAGCCAAAGTTCAGTGACACAAAAGGAGTTGCGATCATTAATAGTGGAAAATTGTGGACTCGCAAAACATGGTGGAAAAAAATAGATCTTCAAAGCAAGTTCTGCAAAAGAAAGCAAGGAAGCCTTTTAATTCAGAGGGAGCAATTGCAGCAGTGAAAAACTTAGTAAAGTTGGAGACAGATCCAGGTGGACAAGGTTCTTCCAAGAACACCTTCCTCACTAAGAGGGAGTGTTGAAAATTGTAGCGAGAATGGGTTCCATGTTTTATGCCTTAATTCAAGGAGCCTCAACAAGTTTCTCTTAGAGCATGCACAAATTCCTATGAGTTAAGAGCTAGATGAGTTCCAAAAATTTAGGCCAAATTCCTAAAATTGAGGAAGTGTTCATGAAGCAATTAATTGATGTGTCAAAGTGGAAGGTCGAGTTATCAGTGTTCTAGTGCGAGTTAATTGAGGAAAAGAACTTGTGGTTTAGTTTCAAGAGATACGGCAAGTTGCATGAGTAGTTAACTCATGCTAACTCAAACAATCACAAAAGCAAACTCATTAATTAGAAACTCACCAAATTTGGCCATTCGAATTGCTTAAAAAAAGGAATGAACGCACAAGTTTAATCATTGTTTTGGCGAGCACGAGTTTGGTGAGACCAAGCAATAAGAAGAACGAGTTTGTGCGTGGAACCTGTGAGAGAAGAGTGTGCAAAGAAGCTCGTGCAGAGGTTGGTAGAGGGCAAGCAGAGATCAGCGATCTTGCAAGGGTTTCAAGCTTGGAACAAGAAGGAAAGACAAGTGTCTTTCAGATTGAAACAATTATTTTGTAAGAGATCAATTGCTCAATTTTTCCATCAATAAAATTCTCATCAAGCATAGGGTTTTCCCACTTGGGTTCCCTAGTAAAAAAAATGTCTTGAATTGTGTGACTGTGCTTTATTTCTGTTCCTAATTCTGCTGCAAATTGACTAGAGAAATTTTGTGTCTGTAAGAAAAGAATGTGTTTTTCAACTTGTTCTTATCAGCGGATCGGAATTTCATGGAAATTCTACAAAAAGATTTTCAAAATTTTAAGCACTCACTAACATAAGAAAACAATCAAAAAATGATGTTTGAACCAAAAAATGTAAATTCAAATTGGTTGTTATGACCTCAAGTGTGAAAGGCCATGATTTCTCTAGATCTATTGGGCAATAGATTGATTGAAACTTGTGCACACTATCAAAAGATATTCCATCTATAAAATTTGTGGCTATTATTGGAAAAACCATTAAAAAAAAGATTTTTTAAATATTTTTTCTTTTTCAAATTGGGTATTTTTTTGAGATGAATTTAGATCTATTGTTGGTTCTTCAAATTTTGCATAGAAAAAAATCAGAAATTGGGGGGGGGGGGGGACTTCATGTTTAGGAAAGAGATATGATGCCATATGTGATTTATTTCCAAAACTTCAAAGCAAACACATAACATGTATTGCAAAACCAAATAACAAGAGAAAATGGATATACCTTCCAAAAAATTCTTTTGATAATATAAAATAGAGCATTGTGCTCACTTGCTTCTACCAAAACTCCAAATACAATAGCAATTCTTGATAAAAGATTACACTCTCCTCAATATATGGCTATCAATGAAAAATCTTAACTACCTACAGGCCCACTTATAAAGATGGTCTACTAACTAACTCGAGTAATATTATTAAAGATGACAATTTTTACGAGTGGCTATTAACAAATTATTTAATGGATCTTATTCAATGAAAGTGGTCTCATATATCAATCAAGTATTCTAAGGAGTTTAGTGTAGGACCCTAACATTGATACTACACAGATTGTCTTTACTTGAAATATTTCAAAGAGCCATTGAGAAGTTGGGCATTTTCCCTACTACACTTATCATGTTATCATCAATATATTCATTAGGGAAATTCAGCACTCAATTCTTGTGTTGACAGGAATTTAGGAAACTTGTATTCTCAATATTAAATTGAGGTCTATAAGTAGAAACTTCCACAAAAAGCCATTGAGAAGTTGAGCCTTTTCTCCAGTAAACTTATCGTGTTATCATCAATATATTCATTAGGTAAATTCACCGCTAAATTCTTGTGTTCACAGTTACTTAGAAAACTTGTATTCTCAATATTAAATTGATGTCTACAAGTAGAAACTTCCACATTTATGGTAATTGAACATCCTGATTAGGTAAATCCACCAGTAAATTTTTCTTGTGTTCACAGTTACTTAGAAAACTTGTATTCTCAATATTAAATTGAGGTCTACAAGTACAAACTTCCACATTTATCGTAATTGAACTTCCTGATTGGTCTAAATTGGTGGTGGTTTGGACATTTCAACTGCCATACTATTTTCATCAGTTTTCATTTTATATATGTATATATATCACAGGTATCTAAGCTCTCTGAATTCTTCTTTATAACACTGGAGTTGAGACCTGACCTATTACCCATATGTCTAATGGAGTCATGGCTTGATCTAAGTTAAAAATGAACGTGATTATTTCACAAGAACCTTTAACCAAGAGAAACATTTCTAAGATATAAAGAATTGTTCAAGTTAAAAAGGAATGTAATTATTCTGAAAGAACTGCTGAACAAGAGAAACACGTCTAACACATGGATAATTGTTATTGTTTCAAGTAATATACAAACAACCAACCATCGTACATCTGTCACTAACAAACCTCAAAGTCACCTTGGCAACTGATATTCCAAATATGTAAGAATAGAAACACTTGCAAGTTGCATTAATACCGGAAAGTTTAGTATTAGCAAATATTCTCTATATAATTCTATCACAAAAGGAAATTGATCGGAATTTGTATAAGTCCATTGATATGAAATTGAATAGCCTTGATACTCACTTTAATACCTTAATTGCACTGGTCCCAACATATTCTCTGACAAAAACACCCATATGTTCATCAGGCTTCAGATTTACTTATGAAATCTAGATCTGATCAGACTTCAATGTTTTATTTATTCCTTGATAGAGCTCACATTTCGCAGTGAAATCTTCAATTATCTCCTTGATTAGGAAATCCGTGCTTGAGTTGAGAATAAGCTTTGTGGTCAAGACAGCGCAATCCTGTAAAACCAACAGATGGGAAAGGCCCGAGGACCTCTTTATACAGACTGATTTTTATTTAACAAGAGTAATTTTACCAATCCGTCTTCGCAGAGACTTCTGTAAATATCTGTCCACGTGTTGAAACCACTGAAAAAATGTGGAAACTTTAACATACAATCTCATTTCTCTCGCAAATTTTATAATACTGTTTTTATGAATAACATGGATCATCCCAGTTTATCAACTGTAATGGATGATCAATCAAATAACGAAATGAAGTTTTTCAACGAGATGGAATGCAAATATTAGATCTATAACCCGTGTGGTATACAGCACAAGTCTGGTGACTAAAAAATATTTTAATGCAATGCCAGGTAAAAGTAGGAGCCAAGTTTCATGCACCTCCATCTCTGAGAAGAATTTCTTTTGTAATAGGGCCAGAATTACATGCACACTGAACACAGATTCACTTTACCTTGTTATGGAAAAATAGAAAAGAAAGAACTGCAAAAAAACGAGTATAAAATCACTTAACCTGACATGATTTGTTTCTTTCGGCCCTATCTACTTTCAGTCTCTTGAATGTGCAACCTTTGAATAGAAACATACGTTTTCTAACTTTCCGCCACCTCCAAGAAACTTGAATATATGAACAAATCTAATAACTAATATCATACTCAAAAGCTAAACTAGCATTGATCCATCTTATCCCCAGATCCATTCAGCACCAAGAGGGATCAAACCCCATGTACAAATCTCCCAACTCTAAAAACATCTGGGGTTAAGATGGATCTATGCTAGTTATTTTATTTTCATTTTTTTAATGTCAGCTCTTTTTTTCCTTTCTTTAAGGTTGCCATTTATTTTATACATGTGACACATCTCTTCCACGCCAGGCCATAGTGTACTCTGAGCTTGACAAAAATAGGTGTCCTGATATATGATAAAATAGTAGCCTTGAAAATTCAAGTTCAATGTAAACAATAAAAATTTGGCAATGGAAGGCATTATTTGCCAGAAAGGACATCTCTGTGCATGTGCAAGCAAGAGGCATTTTTTCATCTTTCTGCCCTTAACTTTCTTCATATTTCTAGAGAGAGATTTCTCATTTTATTTTCATCACTTGGAAGGACAAAGCTATTCTACGTAGAATCATTCTGGCATGAGGTTACCAGGAACAAATGATATTTGCAAAATCAATCATTGTCTCATTATGTATGCACAACTTCTGGCAATTTCAGCAAAACTCGAGAAGAAAAGATTCAATCAAGAATCACTAGGTACGTACAAAAGGAAGACTTGCAGAGAATTTCAAGAAATAAAACTGTTAACAAGCTGTATAAAATACATGGGCTTTCTTAGATCCCAGGTTCTACATGTTGCTGGAGCACATAGTCATCAGGAGTGTAATATTCTGCTATTAATCGGTACATGTATGAAGGGTTGTGTCCTCCACTGCAAAACAAAAGTAGGAGATTGAGAAATATATCATGAAACCCTGACTTTGAAACTAAATCCAAAATCTTACTGATATGAGATTATAAAGAGAAAATGGTAAGAAAGAAGCCATTTTATTCTATTTCTAATGCCATAAACAAGACAAATTTAAGAAAGAAGCCATTTTATTCTATTTCTAATGCCATAAACAAGACAAATTTAAGAAAGAAGCCATTTTATTCTATTTCTAATGCCACAAACAAGACAAATTTGAGATTGCTCATAAAATGAATTCACACAACCATCATTTCCATAGAGAAAAGATGACACTCACGTATCAGTAACGAAAAGGCTCACGAGTTGTGGAGGAACATAGTCAAATGCTGGATTGACAACACGCAGTCTCGTACCTCCAGTTCCACCATCGATACAATCAGAGAAGTCTCCAAGATCCAACAACTCTGATGGTGATTTAAGATCATTCAACAAAACTTCGGGGTTGTGTGGATACAAAGGGCAGAGCTGTAAAATAAAAGGGAAATGGACTTCATGTCAGACACAAAATGAATTTCAATGTGTATTAATCTACCGGCCAATTATTACTCCACATATTCAAAAGCAGGCTACTCTGAACAGTATTAAAGACACAAAAAATAGCCTATAGGATACCAGTACGCTAGGCTTAAATGTGAGTCTCATCTTTTAACAATAAATTAAACAAGATTGTATGTTGAAACTTAAAGGTAACAGGCATAGTTTTGTAACTTGTTCAACAGAAAATTTAAAGAATTCTTAGCTGTAACAAGAGCTATATAGCTCAACAACCCAAACATCAATTAATTACTAACTTTGAAGGTTCAATGCAAGAATTGACGCATAAAACTGGCTTCCATAGGAAGGAAAATTTTAACTTCAGAACTTTGAAGTTAAACAAGACTGGCATCTGGTATCAGTAATGTATTCATATTAGGGAACTAATCAAACTATTCAAAAGAATCAATATCTACATTATCTAAAGTTTTTTATATAATTTTTGAACCATATCATGGTTCCTAATCTTTTCAGATAGATATTATCATAATTAAAAGCAACAACCGTATAGATTAATATGAATTATTTTTGTAACACACACACACACATAGCCCTACACCACATGACAACAACTTTGGCGATCTTCATAAAATATGTACCAAAATGGCTGCTTCACACTGCTTCAGGAACACTCTCTTGCTTTGGAAAGCCAGATCTGTATAAAGTGTAAAATGAATTGTGTCTAATGAAACATTTATCAAGCCCATGATGATGTTAGATCAATATGCACTGACACTGTATCCTGAAAGTCAGTTAGGTATCAAAGTGATATTCCTGAATGCTATGTCACAGAGTTTACCAAATTTGAACCTTCAGGTTCGATATTCAGTGAACCTCAAAAATAATTGTGGGTTTGTTAAAGGTTCACCATGAGTTTTTCTTTCCAGTTTTAGCAGTTTTAATAATTAAAAAGGGGTAATCTTAATCAATCTACTCAGAGGGCTAGCTCATAATTCCTCCTGCTGCACAGTTCAGTGGCTCACTCCACAAGTCTACACATGGTTGAAATGATTAAACCCTCTGCTTCACATTAGAGTAGAGGCTTATCCCTTCAGCAAGCCTGCTGCCATATAGCTGATAGCACTCGTTGCACAGTGCACCACACTGTTGGGTTTACATATGCACAGGTAACAACACTGCACAGTGCACAGCACGTTGTTTGGCATTTAAACTTTATAATATATATATGAAACTTAAAATTAAAATATATCTTATATATAGCCCAACTTCACGGTGAAACTTACCAGAGTTTAAATTTGAATCAAACTTAATCATTGCCGAACTCGAACTCAAACCCACACCATGTGACATAGCGTGAATGACACAAAATTATAGTCAGCAGAATAAATATACTAATTACAATTGATGCTCTTGATAGCTAGTTCTGTTATTTAATTATAATATCCAATGGAACTTTGGAAATATGAACTTTGAACCACTCCCAATCATTCCAGGGGGTATAGAAAGGAAGAAATAGGGAGAAACAATATTAGCATCCACAGATGATGAAATACCAGTCAACGGGATTGTCCACTAGCAGAATATATCAAGGGACTGCCAATTGCCCTCCCCTTGCTAAGTACAACAAGAGGTAAACAGTACAATAAATGCACACTATACTGCCATCTAGGAGACAGTGTCAAGTTGAATACAGCTGTGACAAGTTCCAGCCTTTTCATCTCCCAAAACTTACCTTGGAATGTCGTGTAGAAACGCATCCATGGTTATCAGTCTCCTATGCAATCTGGGGTGGAAGCCAAATATTCCCCACTGACGAAGAGGTTTGATATTTTGGTATCTCGCTCTCTAGGTTGATAAATAATTTTTTTCTCGTCTATCCAACTCTCTTGTGCAAGCAGAAATCAAAGGAGAAAAAAAGGCAAATGCAAAATATACTTTAAACCTAAGTCACCTGACACGAGGATTCGGGACACGTAGGATTCGGGATTCGTGGTGTCGGATTCGGGAAACGCTGACCCCGGAACAAGACACGGTTAGGACACGTTATATATTATTTTATTAAAAAATATATATATATATATATATATATATATATATATATATATATATATTTAAAATATATATATATATATATATATATATCTTAAAAATTAGTTATTAGCATATTTCTTACACAAATTTTAATTAATGATACAAATTTATTGATTTCAAACATAGATCTTCATCTATAGCTATTAGCATGCATAGTACATACAAAATTCAAATAAATGTCAGTGGTACTGGTCACATAAATGAGTTACTAATGAAATTTCCCTGTGCCAAGTGTGCCAAATAATTAGAAAATTTTCAGTACTTTCTGAGCTGTACTGGAGCACTTTGAAACAAACAGTGAAAATTATAATAAGGTTATGCCACTGTCATATTAGATTTATGCACATTGCAGATGTGAGGGGTTTTTATGTTGATTTAAGTTTGATTTTCTCACTGTTATGAAACTAATAGGACAGCTGTAGCAAAATGATGAAGTAGGAAACATTAGGAGATCAAACCCTGGAGGCTCAACCACTAGAAGTCTAGAACCCACTTGCACGAGAACCTAACTTCAATGCTTCTGCAAACCCACCAGGGATCAGCTCAAGAAACAAACATTTGCTGAAGCCTGACAGTGACTGATATGAAAGAAAAGGAAGAAGATAAAGCAAAACAGTCATTGCCAGAGAGCTTTTGCACAACTCCCAGTCTCAGAGTCATTGATGTATATCAGTATTAGCTTCCAATTTGGAAACAGTGGTCTTGTTGGTCTATACAGAAGCAGTGAATGCGAATGAAAACAGCGAACTTAAACCCCTAAAAACGAATCTGAAACCAAAAATCGTTCCAAAAATCGTGACACGTTCCAAATTTTTCTGACACGCTCATGACACGACGTACCCGGATATGACACGACGAGTCATGGAAATATGACACGTGTCAGGACAGAATCGTGTCCGATTCGTCCGATTCGGGATTCGTCCAGGGGTTAGGACGAATCCGGTTTCATAGCTTTAAACTCATGCATCATTTCTATCCACACAGTTTTTGGAAGTTTTTAATACACTAATTTCGTAAACCAGAGCTGGGGTTTTATAGAAAAGAAGTTATCCCTCCTCAACCTCTTATTCAGGTTTTAAGTTTTATATCAATGTTCTGGGGTGCACTTTTAGTTCAAGAATACATTTGTCCAATCCAATGTCTTGACTTTTTGCTAAAAATAATAATCTCTTGATATAGATTCAAAAATTGTTTCGACACCTGTTAAAATTGGCAATTAGGGCCAAACTCCATGTGGGTCATCTTATTAATGGAAGCTGATATTTTTCTTGGATCCCTCTCATCGAGAGGTGTAGGATTAATCTAAAGATCATCCGACTCCGATCAATATTCATGGAGATATGAATTTATTTGTGTTATGGGACAATTTGTCAAGGTCGGCGAGCAACCAAATATACCCCACTTGTGCTCAACGTTTTACTATAAAAGGAGGAGGTCTTCAAGTCATTTAGACACACACTCTTCTTGTGATCTCTTCCTCTCCACATGTCTTTGGGTTTTGGTGGGAGGAGAGATACTAAGAGTATACGCTGGCCTAAGTCTTATGATGCCCTAGCCGCAGTAAGGAGGATGCCCTAGACGCAGTTAAACGAGGAACATCTAGACGCAGTCAAAAGAGATAGCTCTACGCAGATCTAAGGAGCAACTAGAAAAGGCTTCTAGCCACACCATTTAAGGGTGCCCTAGGCCGCAGTCAATGAGGATTTTTATGCAGCAAGAAGAGGCACCTAACGCAGTCATGAACACAGCTAAAGGGAGATCCACAAAAGCCCTAACCACAGTCCTCTATACACAGCTTATCACAAGGCATAACGTAGACCCCATACGCTGTTCTATATGCAGCAAGAAGAGGGACTTCGCTGTCCCTAACACAGTCATGGAAGGAGGTTAAACGCAGGCCTTATCTGCTGGCCTTATTCCTCTCATACGCTGGAAAGAACACAGCTCTAACGCTGCCCTAAATACCGTCATAGAATCACAGCAAGGATTGGATAAAAACGCAGGTCTGTGACTGTCATCTAGACGTTGATTTAGGAGGGTCATATTATGCCCTACCCGCAGAGAACAGGAGGGCTTATGACTATATAATGGAGGCCTAAAAGACAGGCCCTAACGCTGTGTAAGAAGGCTCAATGCAGGCTTGAATAAGGGCACCTATGTGCAGTCCTAAGAAAAGACACACGCTATTACAGTCTCGGTATATACTACAGACTTGGGTATAGAATCACGGTGACTAGGTGCAGTCATAGAAGGAGCTTAGACAGCATGGATTTGACAGTGGCGCAGCCTCAAGGATAAGCTGTTCAAGGGTCAAGATATTTGGGTGCTGTGTGTAAACCTATCTTGCTTCTGAGCTAGGCCACAGGCCATAGCCAGCAGCATAGAACTTTAAGTGTCACACTAATCAGTGGCAGTGCTGGAACCTCTCTTGGATCACTGCAGTCTTTGAGTTGTTGACTGTATCAAGGACTAACATGATGTAGGTGACAACAATAATGTTGAGAACAGCTCAGTGATATTTGGGTGCAGCACTGAGACGATGAAGTACAACATGATGGAGACAGCATGATGATGAATGATGCAGCATGATGGGCATGGTAGTGAGGTGCAGCATGATGATGAGGTGCAGCATGGTGATGGGAGCAGCATAGTGATGGGAGCAGCTCAGTGACTAGGTGCAGCACAGTGACGGGTGCAACATGAGTACGAGATGCAACACTATGATAGGTGAAGCAGTCACCTTGGAGAATCAGTTGAAGCAGCATGTCTTCAACTGATCTCATGTATCATCATTCTAGGAGATGATCTATGCTCTTATCTAGATAAGTCAAAGTGTTGACTTCAGTTGTAAATGTACTATCTGTATCTCTCTCTCACTGCTGAACTATTGAAGATCATATAAGAAGAATTGATCAAGGGTTTCCCCACATTGGGGTTGTCCCTAGCTAACGCCACATCTTGTGTCCTCTTGTCTTGGCTTGTCTTCTGCGATTTATGTTTATGTTCTATCTGCAGTTTACTTTAATGCTGATGTGATTGCTAATCTGGAAAAGATATTGAGCTAACAGTGAAAATTGAAATAAATTGCTCTAAACATAGAACATACCTAAAATTAACAACACCTCCCTCCTTAGATGTAAATTCTATCTTGGATAAGGCCCTTTCATTTTCTATCACAAAACAATTTATTCCTTTCCTAAATTCTGTAATGTTCTCTTCTATTTAAATTGCCCAAGGAAGGACGAAGTAGCCTATCCAACCCCGTAGGCTATAGTCAATTATAAAGGGGTGAACCCATTATTCAATGTTTTTGGAGTAAGATTGGATAAATTGGGATAATTGGAAGAAAAATTGTTAAAGCCAAATTTGGGGTAAAATGGAGGAAAACATGTTAGCCCCTACTATTAAAATTAGGAAAAAAGACCCCAAAGGAAATCTATAAATAAGAGAGAGGAGAAATCATTTTTCTCAACATGGGTTGTCGATCTTTCTTATTTGTGCTTTGTGGCTCTTGAGGGTTTTAAGCAGTGTTCCACAGGGACACGTCCCCAACCTGGGAAACGCGTCCCCCCCGCTTCCTTGCACTCTGGGGACATGGGGGCATCTAGGGGACGTTTCCCCATGTCCCCAACAAACAAAAACGCGAGGAAACTCGAAGGGGGGACATTCCTTCCCAAAATAGGAAACGTTTCCTGCAGTTCCAAAAAAAATTGAGGTCAAATTATTAAAAAAAGTCAAATCCCTAAAAAAATTATAAAATATTATATATATACTATGAATTGATGGGGGGGAAGGGTTTTTTTGGTTATTTCATATTTGACGGGACCAGCAACACGATGGTATGTTGATCTAGAGGATGGTGCACTGGTAGATATGGAGGAGGGACTTTATGAGACACAGATGGAGTTGGTTGGTGTGCCACCTAGCATGTTTGAGAATGCAAGTGATTCTGATTCAGATGGTGACATGGTTGATCCTGATTTATTCATGTAGGAGTTGGATGCAGAGACTAGCAGGGCATTACCTTAAGCAATTATGCTCATTTGTCATTTGATATGTTCTTATGTTATTTGCTTTTTTGTTTCGGACTTCAGTTGTAGACTTTAGTTTGTTTTGAATCTTGACATATGATATATTAGACTTTACTCTATAAAAATTTGAATCTTGAT
This sequence comes from Pinus tabuliformis, assembly GCA_031772625.1. Classification (NCBI taxonomy): domain Eukaryota; kingdom Viridiplantae; phylum Streptophyta; class Pinopsida; order Pinales; family Pinaceae; genus Pinus; species Pinus tabuliformis. The sequence continues at coordinate 1,104,877,846 of CM062811.1, forward strand.
ATATCAGACTTGACTTTTATTTCAATATTCAATATTCACAGTTGGAACTTCAATATGGTTTAAACTTTTATTTTCATTGAACAATGTTACAGTTACATGTATGATTGTATCATGCTTCTCATTTTACAGTTGTTTCAGTTATATGATTGATCGACTTATCATTCATGAAGTAAGTGGTATATAATGATAAATATAGTTAAATTACAAAATTTCGATGATATATTTATATTTCTTTAGTATTTTACTATTTTTGTCGTGGTCCCTTGCGTTAGTGACCCCGACATCCCCCCACATTTCCTAAAAATTGGTGGGGAGCTTTTGCAAAGGCCGCTCCTGCGTTTCCTGTCTCCCCCGTCCCAGAAACTTGGTGGAACTATGGTTTTAAGACCCTTTTTTCTTTGGTTGGTTTCAGTGGTGAAAGATTCCACCCTTGCTATATATATATATGATTAATTAACTAGTAATTAATATCGAAGAGGCATGTCTCCAAGGACATGACCGTTTGTTAAGTCACAAAACAATTTATTCCTTTCCTAAATTTTGTAATGTCCTCTTCTAATTAAATTTCCCAAGGGAGGATAAAGAAACCTATCCAACCCTTAGGCTATAGTCAATTATAAAGGGGTGAACCCATTATTCAAAGTTTCTAGAGTAAGATTGGATAAATTGGGATAATCAAATGAAAATTTGTGAGAGCCAAATGTGGGGTAAAATGGAGGAAAACATGTTAGCCCCTCAAATTAAAATTAGGAAAAGAGAACCGAAAGGAAATCTATAAATAAGAGAGAGGAGAAATCATTTTTCTCAACATGGATTGTCGATCTTTCTTATTTGTGCTCTATGGCTCTTGAGGGTTTTAAGACGCCTTTTTCTTTGATCGGTTTCAATGCTGAAAGATTTCACCCTTGTTATGAATAATATATATATATATATATATATATATATATATATATATTGTAATAGTTATAAATAATGATTAATTAACTAGTAATTAGTATTGAAGAGGCATGTCTCTAAGGACATGACCGTTTGTGAAGAGGAACCTACCTAGGTATATAAGCAAGCCCTCACCCTCATTTGTAATCATCTCATATCAATTCTTTTATATAATATTCAATAAATATTTATTATCCTCGATGGATGTCCTCATGTACCAAGTGCTTTGAAGATTATTGCAGAGTACGAACTTTGTTCGCTACATTGGTATCAGAGTTGTTCGATCCTCTAACCGTTCAACCGCTGCACAGAGCCAGTTTGATCCAGCCTTTGGCCAGCAAACTTGTCGTCAACTTTGTCGTCGTGTGATTCAAGTGTTTCGCTATAGAGCTTCTAGTGTTTCTCCATTTTGCAAGTTCGTGATTCAAGTCTTTCGCCACTTAAAAAAATATTAGAAAAAATAAAAAATTAAAAATTAAAATATATATATATAAAGAATATATATTAAAAAGGGAATTACTAAAAAAAAAAATTATATATATATAAAATATAAAACAAAAAACAAAAATAAAAGAGTTTAAAAAAAAAGTTATAAAAAAATAAAAAAACAAAAAAATTATCTATAATATATATAAACAAATAAAATTATATTAAAAAATTTGAAAAAAATAACATTCCAAAAAATACAAATTTAAATAAAAATATCAAAAAGAAAGATATATAAAAACAAAACAAAAGTTATAAATAGAATTATTAAAAAATATTAAGAATTAAGAAAAAAATATTGGGCCATCAGTCATTATAAGAGTCGAAACCACAACCCAACGGCAACACAAAAACGCTAACAAACCATTGTTCTCGTGAGTCCTACTTGCCACGCCCATTCCTGCTCCACCGTAAGCATTTCACCGCACCGCTAGTCTTGTTTTACGACCCACTCTGTCGTCCACTTGATTCCATATCACTGCCTCTTCCCATTCCTACTAACCATTATGCCATTTGTTCATTATTGACCCTGCAAGACTGAATCCACACCTTTGAAACTGCAATTGCTCGTTGTATGGAACATTGTGAGGGTTGTCAAGTTGTGAGGACACGTCTTTAGAATATCTACAAGGTTTCATGCCCATTGAAGACGCCTACTCATCTTAATCTACGAAGAACAAAACAAAATCCAAGGATTAGAGTTAATCGTTTAATATCGTGGAGAATCTCAAGTCATGGGTTGTTATATCTAAATTTAATGAAGAAGACCATTAAATCAAAAAAAAATTAGATTATTAACTTATTCAGGATTAAAGTTATTAAGGAGTAATTTTAATTGGGTTCTTTATGCTCCCTCAAATTTAAAAAAAAAAAGGCTAATTCGAAGTATACAGGAGGAATTATTATTATACTTATATATTAGAAAAAAATAAGGTGAAGGATTTGATTAGGGCTCATAAAGAATATAAAAGGGCCAACATATAAAAAATAATATTACATATAAGGTAAGTTTTTTAAAAGTAAAGCCGAGGTTATTAAAAAAAAAAAATTATTGAAAAAAAAAATATGTATATATATATATGATTTAGGAAAAAGAAAAGGTTTGTTTATTGTTGACACCAAAGTATTATCAACAAAGCAAAATGGAGTCTAATTCGAAGATGAATGAAGGAGTTATGGACTTCATACATAATTCTACGTTTTGAACCAGATGTTTGTTTTGTCGAACAAAATAAGAGTATTCATCGATTTTTAAAAAGCACACAATATTTTGTCCAACATGTAGGAAATTATTTACTTTGGAAGAATATCAAAGTAATCCACATAAATTAAAAGATTAAAAGAAGAGCTCTAGAACTTCAGCAAAAAAATGAGGCATCAAAAAAAAATATAAAGACCTTTACACTCGGTATTATGAAGCATCAATGGAAAATAACGGAAAACTTCTAAGGAACTGTAAGCACTCCAGGAAGCTCTCCTAGTTTGTAGCTCGGAGATGCCTGGAAACATATAAATCTTCAATATCGTTCTCTGAACTATTGGAATGGATTGGGGTTTGGATCAAGTCAGATGATTGTTTCAACTCTATTTTCACTCAAAACATGCATGAACACCCTCAGCTTGACAAGGCTTTCAACCACTAATGCTCAATAGTTTATAGATTCAATGAATAGATGGAGAATCCTGACTGTACCAACAGATACATACATAACACATATGAATGGCTAGCGACAGAAAGTAAATGAAGCTTACAAATCTAATTTAACAAAGCAGAGATAAGATGGCAGTTATCTAGCATTTGACAGAGAAGAAAACATGAATAACCCATTCAAGTGCAAGCTTAGAACAGAGGGAAAGATGGCGACTGAACATATAACAACAAAAGAAGCTTGTATTACTGGAATGAAGATGAGACACTGAGAGGAGCAGAGTCTCCACAGTCTCCAAAAGTTGAACCCCCGATACTTCAAATTTTCAGCCATTTATAGGCTTTTTACAATGCTCTCGGGCTCTCTGAGGCTCGAGGTGTCTTAATCTATCCCCTCTAGCTTCTAACTGCTTGATGCCATGATTAGACAGACATGAGCCAGAGGTCTCTTTTTCTAACAACACAATAACCAAATTCTGGTAATTTTGTCGCGCTATCAAGTAGCTCGCTCATGCCAGCAATGCTCCATGATCACTTCTGTTGGCTCGACAGCATCGTGCTGTGGTTTTTTCCCCTTCCGGCCATCTGTCTCCCGACCTCTGTCCACTCGAATCCCTCTTCTAGCGTTAGCAATCATTGCTAAACGCATCTAAGGATGGTGGCCACCTATACTGTAACGAAATGGGTCTTCGGGCCTTTGAAATCCTTTCGAATACCAAAAACGATTGTTTTCTGTTTTACACAGAGAAACGCTGCAACACTGTGAAATTCCACCAAAACTCTGTTCATTCCGGACTTCAAAAGTCCTTAAATACGGTCTATTCCTCTATCGGGTCCGTCCTCATCGCTATCGCAAGTCGCTTCGGCCTTGCTCCTTTGTATTTTAAAAATACATTAAAAATCGTGAAAATAACATGAAAATTGGCTCCCTCTGAACTTCAAATATTATATATTTCCCTTCACGAACCCTTTTGGGTCCGGGTCTTATCGCATCGGCGTTGTTTCTTTGTATTTCGTTAAATAACGAAATATGTGAAAATACATTAAAAACGCTTTTCGACGGATCTCAAAATCTATGCAATAATGTTTATATAGCCATCGGGTCCGGCTAATCGCATCGCATACATGTATGGGTATAGGCCCCACTCCATAATGTTTCTCTGATTGCGATATTGCGATGCGATTAGTCGCAATCGCATATCGCGATAGCCCCGGGCCGTTGTAAGCGCTCTATTGTGGTTGCCGATAGCGATGTTGCCGATCAAATCTAGACCGTTGATCGCCCAGATCTGACGGCTATTGTGCCTTCACTTGTTTATGCCTCTGATACTCTGTATTTCACTGTTTTTACGTGTTTTTGGCCTCCCGATAGTGTCTCTGTCATTCTAAGGGCTCTTCTCATGCGATTGTTCTGATCTTTGGCATGATTTTATGAGATTTTGAAGACTTGGAGAGCATATTTGGATCAGGACCCGATGCAATTATAGATGCGAGAGTAATATTTTTGAAGTCCAGCTTATGGCCAAAGCGGAGCAAGAGGAGACGTGGCCGTCGGAGCTAAAACAGGGGACATTTCCGCTAAAAATAGCAGCACTGCACCTCAGGGGCTAACACTGGCTCCTTCTGGGGATGAAAGCCTTCTTGTGAGGTTTCAAGAACTGCAGACTACTGCCTTTCCAGTAACAACCAAAACAAACTTATTTCCTAGTGTTCCATTGGGCATGGAGTTTATTTGCATAGAAAACAAAAACTGAAAAAACCTATTACAATATTAAGGCCTTAAAGCCTCATATGAAGTAAAGTTTCAAAAACCGCCCATTGACTGGGCCATCAAAAACACCTTCACCCTCCAAACTGTGCAGAATGAAAGTATTGTTCATCTAAACTTGAGCAATAACAAACGGTCCCGTCCATAAGGCATCAAATTTACCATGGTTGCCCTTCTTTTCCTTCAATGCATCCCATTTGAGGACCCAGTTACCAACCTGAAAATTGTCCATTTTTGCCTTTCTATCAAAGGTTTCTTTGATCTTCTTCTGATGAATTCTTGACTTCTCAACCAATTGTTCTCTGATCTGTTGTAATTCAACCAAGTTACTCATTCTCCTCGCTATGTCATTCTCTTCATCCTGTTCTTCTGGATGTACAGCAATCTGATTGTAACTTGAAAACCCATCTAGGAAAGACATGACTCTAGCCCCTGAAACTTTTTGTAGCAAGTGTTCCATCGGTCCCGTCCATAAGGCATCAAATTTACCATGGTTGTCCTTCTTTTCCTTCAATGCATCCCATTTGAGGACCCAGTTACCAACCTGAAAATTGTCCATTTTTGCCTTTCTATCAAAGGTTTCTTTGATCTTCTTCTGATGAATTCTTGACTTCTCAACCAATTGTTCTCTGATCTGTTGTAACTCAACCAAGTTACTCATTCTCCTCGCTATGTCATTCTCTTCATCCTGTTCTTCTGGATGTACAGCAATCTGATTGTAACTTGAAAACCCATCTAGGAAAGACATGACTCTAGCCCCTGAAACTTTTTGTAGCAACTGTTCCATCTTAGGCAGGGGGTAGTTGTCTTTTTTAGAGCATTTGTTCAGATTCCTGAAGTCAACACAAAGCCTGATTTCTCCATTCTTCTTTCTTACTACCACAAGGTTAGCTATCCACTTTGAATACCTTAGGGGAACTATGATCTTGGCATCCAGCAGCTTCTTGATTTCCTTTTCAATCGAAGGCAATAAGAGAGGGCTGATAGGTCTTAATTTCTGCTTAAAAGGGATGGTGTTCTTCTCCAGTGAAATCTTACGCTGAATGATGTTGGTGTCATAGGTCTTAAGATCACTATATTCCCAAGCAAAAATATCAGCAAATTGTTTCATCAAGGTGCAATACTCGAAACTTTGGGCAGAAGACAAGTGAGTGGACAGATTTATGTACTTTGGATGGGCTGGACTCCCTACATTATGTTTATGAACAGCAGACTCATTTTCTTTTTTGGCAAGCTTATAAGGCACATCATTATGATCAAACAGCTTCTCTAGGGGCACCAATCCTTTAGGTATATGGTTATTAGGCTGTTGAACAATGTTGTCTTAACCAATCTCGTCCTTTAGCTTGGACTGGTTGCATTCTTCAATGGTTTTGTTTTCTTGGTCGATGTGCATTTCAGAAAATTCATCAACGACTTGTAAAAACCTATTAATTTCATCATTATCTTCAAAAACTTTCCAGTATTTGACATTGTCAGGGAGAGATGGTCTATATTTCACCTGAACTTCATAAGTCAATTTAGGAGGCAAAGGAGGAATAAACGTGCTAACAGACACAGCAAGGGAATCAGCAAGCTGGTTCTTCATTCTCGGGATGTAAGAAATGCTGAAAATATTAAAAGAGTCCTTGAGCTTCCATACCTCATCTCTGTATGCTTTCAGCCTTGGATGCTTTGCTTGGAAAGTTTTGTTGACCTGCTGAATGATAAGGTCTACATCTCCAAACACCTTCAGACCTTTGATGCCCGTTTCTTTAGCAGTGTTTAAGCCCAATATCAAGGCTTCGTACTCTGCTCTGTTATTTGGGACCTGAAAAGTTAACTTGAAAGATAAATGAATGCATTCTTGCGTGGGGGACACAAGGACTACACCTGCCCCTGCAGCTTCCTTAGAGCAAACTCCATCAAAGAACATGTCCCAAATTTGTGGGCCTTCTTTCTCTGTGATCTGGCAAACCGGTTTCTTAAGCTACATGGAGGCCAACTGGGATTCTTCAATCTGAAGAATACGGACTCCAAAACCAGTGTCGACAGCATATATGGGATGATTAGTGGGATTCCTTTCATCACTGATGATATAAGCCAACTGAGCTTCTCTGTATAATCTCCTATTCTCACCTCCAAAAACTGGGACAATAGCATAGGGCAGAACATTTTGCAATGTTCCACCTAATCTCTTGATCTAACCTCTGGAAAGCAACATGTCAAACTTGGGGGGTACATCTGCTACCACAATATCCATCATCATGCTCTTCATGGGCAGCTGAGACAAGGTGATGGCTAGGTCTTTGATTAATCCCAAACATTTCACTTTTCTAGAGTCAAAAGAAAACAGGTCATGATAAGACTTGGTAATGTCAAGACCCAACTCATCCATGACAGCCTTGGGCATTAGATTATGGCTGGCTCCTGTGTCCAGAAGGCAGTTGTGAAGGATTTTGTCATGAATAGTCAAAGAGACATAGAATGATGGGGAGTTGTCATCACAATTTTCAATCATTGGGCTGAGAACAATAGCTGGTTTGTCGTCTTGCAGATTTACATAGTCAGTGGAGGCTTGGATGGCTTTAGGCTCAAGGGCCTCGAGGATAGATCTCTTGAAGGACTCATTCTTCACTAGTTCAATCAGAGGTATAGGTATGCTTAGCTTCTGAATTTCTGATTCAAAACTGAAAGGAGAAGGAGACTTGTCAAGGCCTCTTACCTCGTAAGCTGGAGCTTTGAGGATGATGGGATCAACTGTCGGTCGTTTCTGCTTTTTAGCTTGTTGTATTGCAGGGACAGCTGCTCTCTGAACAGGAGTTTCCTTGGCATTATTTATCTTCGACCTCAGATTATATCTGTATTAATCCTCAGTTTGCAGAACAGCTTCACCATCCCACCTTGGCTGATATAGTCATTGAATAATGACAATTCATAGGCAGCTGAGGTCAAAAAGGAGGTACTACCTTTGTCTTCCAGACAATGGATCTCATCATCTTCTTCAAACTGCTCTTCTTCCATGACTACATTCTGAAAATGGGTCTTCACCCTTTGGTCTTCATTGGCATCTTTGCTTCTTTGCAGAATCTGCAACTGCTCATTAGCTCTTCTATATGGATTTGGATTTCTAGGAGCAAAGGTATTAAGAACTCTTCCTTTCCCAGAGTGCTGCTCAACCTTTAATTTGGAGATTTCCGAGGCTAATGACTCTATCATCTTGGTCATTTTATCTATCTTGGGATCTGAAGATGATGACGATTCACCCCTCTGTCTCCTTCTATCAACATTCCCCTTGAGCTTCTCTGCAACCACAATGTTTGATTCTACTTCCAAGGCTGCGTCCTGCATATCAGCCAAGGTAGCACATCGTCTCTCCCTCAACAGTAGACAAAAGTCAAAATTAAAGGCACTGGCATAGGTGAGTTTAGCAGAGGTAGTGGTGGGTTTTACTTCAGCTGGTATTTTGTTATACATGCAGTTAAACCTCTTATTAAAATCGGACAACAACTCACCATTTTCCGTCTTTAAGTTCCCAAACTCGGTGTGCTAGTAGAATAAATCCTTCTTATCCCCCCAATACTTTAGGAATGCATCATCTAAAGCCTCAATATCTACTATAGACCTTGGGGTCAGTTCTCTGAACCATTTTCTAGCCTCTCCATCTAGACTTTGGACAAAGACTCTCATCTATACATCATCTTCACTAATGTCTAGGTTCTCAACATAGCAATAGAATGATTCAAGATGTTCCTCAGCTGAAACACTTTCAGTTCCAGTGAACTTAGGCCTATACTTCTGATATTCTCCAGTAGGCATGGCATTCAAATGAGTGGGCAGTACTAGAGGTCCATACCTAGTAGCTATGATTCTTTCCATTTTGGTAGGTGCTTGTGGACCTGCCATAGCTGTGGTGGCTACAAGGGTACTAGAAGTCCGAATGACAGAGGGTTGAGGAGTGACTGATAGGACTAAAGGAGTATGATGGATAGGAAGAGAGGCTTCCTTTGGGCTTGCAACAAAAGGAGAACCTAAAGAATAAGGGGCTCTATGAGTCTCTGAGATTTTTTCTTCACTGCTAGTATTAGATGCTATACTCTCAACATGTATTTGTTCTATTACAGGATTTTCTTGAAGAGATATAGAATATTGTTTAGAACTACCTGAACCTGTTGCTCCTTTCTGCAACGCCTTTCTTTCTTTGATGATTCTTTCAGGAATAGGTATTGGGTCAGCTTGTGGCCTCCGAGGATCTCCGAGTATGCCTCACAAACTGAGCCAGAACTATGAAGTGGAGTCGCCAAGAGGTTCGTCCTCCAATAGAGTCGCCAGATAGATGCTTACAACCCAAATAGTGTCCAGACTTTGTCTATCATCAAAGCTCGATCTGTGTTGTCCCCCAGGGAAGCTGAGCTTCAGTCTCCTCTCCCCGACAACGGCGCCAATTATGTTAGCACTCCAAGAAGCTCTCCTAGGTTGTAGCTCGGAGACGCCTGGAAACATATAAATCTTCAATATCGTTCTCTGAACTAATGGAATGGATTGGGGTTTGGATCAAGTCAGATGACTGTTTCAACTCTATTTTCACTCAAAATATGCATGAACACCCTCAGCTTGACAAGGCTTTCAACCACTAATGCTCAATAGTTTATAGATTCAACGAATAGATGAAGAATCCTGACTATACCAGCAGATACATACATAACACATATGAATGGCTAGCTATAGAAAGTAAATGAAGCTTACAAATCTAATTTGTCAAAGCAGAGATAAGATGACAATTATCTGGCATTTGACAGAGAAGAAAACATGAATAACCCATTCAAGTACAAGCTTAGAACAGAGGGAAAGATGGCGATTGAACGTATAACAGTGAAAGAATCTTGTATTACTAGAATGAAGATAAGACGCTGAGAGGAGCAAAGTCTCCACAGTCTCCAAAAGTTGAACCCCTGATACTTCTAACTTTCAGCCATTTATAGGCTTTTTACAATGCTCTTAAGCTCTCTGAGGCTCGAGGTGTCTTAATCTATCCCCTCTAGCTTCTAACTACTTGATGCCATGATTAGATAGACATGAGCCAGAGGTCTCTTTTTCTAACAACACAGTAACCATGTTCTGGTAATTTTGCCGCGCTATCAGGTAGCTCGCTCGTGCCAACGATGCTCCATGATCACTTCTGTTGGCTCGGTTGCATCGTGCTGTGGCTTTTTCCCCTTCCGGCCATCTGTCTCCCGGCCTCTGTCCGCTTGAATCCCTCTTCTAGCATTAGCAATCATTGCTAAACGCTTCTAAGGATGGTGGCCACTTGTACTGTAACGGAATGGGTCTTCGAGCCTTTGAAATCATTTCTAATACCAAAAACAATTGTTTTCTGTTTTACACAGAGAAACGCTGCAACACTGTGAAATTCCGCCAAAACATTGTTCATTCCGGACTTCAAAAGTCCTTAAATACAGTCTATTCCTCTATTGGGTCCATCCTCATCGCTATCGCAAGTCGCTTCGGCCTTGCTCCTTTGTATTTTAAAAATACATTAAAAATCATGAAAATAACGTGAAAATTGGCTCCCTCCGGACTTCAAATATTATATATTTCCCTTCACGAACCCTTTCGGGTCCGGGTCTTATCGCATCGGCGTTGTTTCTTTGTATTTCGTTAAATAACGAAATATGTGAAAATACATTAAAAAACGCCTTTCAGCGGATCTCAAAATCTATGCAATAATGTTTATATAGCCATCGGGTCCGGCTAATCGCATCGCATACATGTATGGGTATAGGCCCCGCTCCATAATGTTTCTCCGATTGCGATATCGCGATGCGATTAGTCGCAATCGCATATCGCGATAGCCCCGGGCTGTTGTAAGCGCTCTATTGTGGTTGCCGATTGCGATGTTGCCGATCAAATCTAGACCGTTGATTGGCCAGATCTGACAGCTATTGTGCCTTCACTTGTTTATGCCTCTGATACTCTGTTTTTCATTGTTTTTACGTGTTTTTGGCCTCCCGATAGTGTTTCTCCGCCATTCTAAGGGCTCTTCTCATGCGATTGTTTTGATCTTTGGCATGATTTTACGAGATTTTGAAGACTTAGAGAGCATATTTGGATCCATTTGGATCAGGACCCGATGCAATTATAGATGCGAGAGTAATATTTTTGAAGTCCGGCTTATGGCCAAAGCGAAGCAAGAGGAGACGTGGCCGTCAGAGCTAAAACAGGGGACATTTCCGCTAAAAATAGCAGCACTGCACCTCAGGGGCTAACAGGGACCATAGTCAAAAATTACTTACAAAGGTCAAGAATGCCAAGGCTACAAAACAAAAATTACAACAAGAAAAGGAATCTCTCGAGAGGAAGTTCAGTGAGTATCTATGAAAGAAGGAAGAAGAAAATTTGCGCTTAAAAGACATTAATCAAAGGTTATTAAAACAAATCAAAGGTTTAAAAGATGAAAAGGTTGAATGTCAAAACACTAAACATAAGGTTGATGAATAAAAAATTGAAGAACTATTACGTCTTAGAAATCACAATCAAAGTCTACTAACTCAAATTAAGAAACTAAAGAACGATAAGAAATCATTGAAAACAAACTAGAAGAACTTATCACGAAGGAAATATCGAAGTCCTCAAATGCGATAGTCCAAATTGAAGAAAAAGGAATGAATATTGATCCAGCAAATACTACAACACAAGATAATGACAAACCAGTGGAAGAAAAAACATATTCAGATGTTGCAGTTCAAAATGAAAGAGATTTCAAGTGAAGATCCAACAATTGACCAAGCAACTTCCATACCTAACGGACATCAGATACTTCAAGTAAATCAAGAAATCGACACAACAAAGTTAAGGGGAAATCAGATCACAAGAACTCCTTATCTACACTCGAATCACAAGAATAGACATCTCAATCAATTTGCGCATTTGTATCACTTGGAACAAAAACAAAAGACTTATGCTTCAAAGAATAATGATATTAGCACAATCTAGTCTGACAATAACAATTTATCCTAGCTACCAAGTAATTACAAAGTTCCACAGAAGATTGATTTAGGATGGTCAAATTCTTTCTCAGTTCGACAATTTTATTTATCACTCAGAGGACCTTATCATCTTGTATCAACGAAGATGACAAATCGAAGAATTCCTAAAGATGTGAATAGATTACAAAGACAAAGAACAGATGATATGCCTTGTCAGTAATAAGCTTTGAGGACAAAGCTTTTTGAAGAGGAAGGCAATGTTATGAATAAAATATATATATAAATAATTAAAATAATATAAATTGTAATAGTCATAAATAATGATTAATTAACTAGTGTTTAGTATTGAAGAGGCACGTCTCCAACGATATGACCGTTTGTGAAGAGGTACCTGCGTAGGTATATAAGTAGGCCCTCACCCTCATTTGTAATCATCTCATATCAATTCTTTTATATAATATTCAATATATACTTATCATCCTCAATGGATGTCTTCATGTACCAAGTGTTCTAAAGATTATTGCAGAGTATAAACTTTGTTTGTTACAACCCTAGCCAATCTCTTCTCTCTAATTCGTAGCATAATCTTTGTGGCCTCATCCATCTATTTTATGGCATCAAAGGCTTTTGTGGCTAAATCTGTGGCAGCGAGGCATTTAAGGAATTTGTTTAGGCGGCGAATTAGTACCTGACCATCATTTGAAACAGCGGACCTTCTTCAACCACTTATCTATGGCAACGCAAGGATTTTGAAGTCGTGTAACAAGCGGATTGTTGATTTTTCAGGGACCTTCTAAACTAATAATTATTTCTTATGGTTTCTTAAGTTAATCTTTTTTTGCATTCACATTCATCATAAAACAATGACAGAAAAGATAACAATAATAGAATCATAAAGAGATACCCAAACAAGAAGCACAATATTTGCCGTTGGAAAACCCATTTGCAGGAAAAAGCCAACAACCTTTTTCTTAGAGAAATTCTTCAGTTCAACAAGAGATACATCTAGTTCTTCTAGTCAAATTCAAAAAGAAATTCTTCAGTTCAACAAGAGATACATCTAGTTCTTCTAGTCAAATTCAAAATCAAACTAACCAACAATACAACCCTTGTCAGACTTGGTCAAATTGCCCTCTTGTCAAGTCATAAGGTTGCCCAACAAACTCTCCATGATTTTATCTACTATGGTCGAATTTTGACCTTTTTTTGCACGCAAAAAACTCGGACTTGTTGCGAGAAGCGCCCAGAAACTTCACATGTGCGAAATTGCAAAAGGATGTCACACGTGCAAGGACAAACAATAGAGAGAAACATGGTCAACTACTAGAGGACTTCAACCTTTTTCTTTTTCCTCTTCTTCACTTGATGAACAGAGAGATGCTAGTCCGTGATCTAAAATTGTGCTTGGAGGAGAAGGTTGAATACCTTGTATATAGAACTCTGGCTGGTCGAATGTGTGTTGTTACCCACTAAAAGTGGGTGACCCCATTGGAGAATTTTTTCTCCTAGATTTGTCTTCAGTAACAGCCCCTAACAGCTGCCAATTTGCTGATGTATTGTGCCATTTGATCTCTGCTCCCTGAGCCAATCATATGTTGTTAATTTTGGTATGTTTTATGCTTAAGAGCAATTTACTTCAATTTCTTATTTGCCCAATATCAATTTCCAGTTTAGCAATCACATCAGCATGATAGTAAAATGCAGATAGAACATAAACATAACCAGTGGAAGAAAAGCCAAGACAAGAGGACACAAGTGTGGCACCAGCCAAGGATAAACCCCAATGTGGGGAAACCCTTGATCAATTCTCTTCTTATAATCTTCAATAGTTCAGCAAAGAGAGAGAGATAGTACAAATATACAAATCTGATATTTTATGACAGCAACAGCAAACCCCAACCAACAAAGTCAAAGCTGGTCAAACAAGTCATATTTGACCTTAATTCAGCTTGGTCAAAGCCCAATCAACTCGGCTCCAACAGCAAGAAGAAGCAGCCAAAAACAATCTGAAAATCCCAATCAAATGATGGTCAACTGCAATCAAACCTGTGGCCAACCCTAGCACAGTCAACACTAGTCAACGCAGGGTCAAAGTGGGGTCAAAGAGGTTGTCCAGAACTGCGGCCTGCCAAGGAGAGGCAGTGTAACCCAATCTGCAATCAAGAAGAGTCAACGCCAGTCAAACCCTGTCCAAATAGCCTTCCTGCAGCTTCGGTCAACACAGCCCTAAACAGAAAACAGTCTCCTTCCGTTCACACATGTGAGAGAAGTTGCTCTAGAAATGCGTACCCAAACAAGGGAGGAAAGAGAAGGATGTAAGGATGAGATGGTGAAATAATGCCATGAGGTCTCCTCCTTTTATATGCAACGTTGAGGTTAAGTTGGGGGTGAAAATCATTGTTTTGCATGTTGGCCGACATGGATGAATTGTCAACAATATAAATAAATTCATATCTCCATATATACATGTCGGAATCGAATGATCCTTAGATCAATCCTACACCTCTCGGAGAGAGGAATTCAAGAAAAATATCAGCTGCCATAAATAAGGTGACCCATATGGAGTTTGGCCCTAGTTGCCAATTTTAACATATGTCCCCTCGCCTATCTGTCTATAGCATATGTTTGAAGGTGGGCAATCCATTCTTAAACATATGTTTTACATTATGCAATCAAGTGTTTATGCTTGTTTTTCCTTGGGCATATTGGGCATGGATTATTGGATGAATTGGAAGAAGGGTGGGTTTTTTACTATAATTTTGTTCCCTCACCTTAAATGGGGGGTTAATCCTCAACCCTAGTCCTATCTCCCCTATTGGCCTATGGCTTTAGGAAGACCACAAATCTAGGAGAATTTTTTCTCTTAGATTTGTCTTCAGCCAGCAACCCCTAATAGCCACCAGTGTAGCTGATGTATTGCCATTTGATCTCCGCTCCCTGAGCCAGTCACATGTCCCCTCGCCCATCTGTCGAGAGCATATCTTTGAAGGTGGGCAATCCAATCTTAAAGGTATGTTTTTCATTATGCAATCGGGTGTTTATGCTTGTTTTTCCTTAAGGCATATTGGACATGGATTATTGGGTGACTTGGAAGAAGGAAGGGTTTTGACTATAATTTTGTTCCCTCACCTTAAATGGGGGGTTAATCCTCAACCCTAGTCTTGTGGGATCTCCCCTATTGGCCTATGGCTTCGGGAAGGGCACTACCTGGAAAACCTTGATTTTGGTAGCGTGGTCCTATTTTCCTAATCCACATTTTTCACTCCCCTCCACACATTACAAGCTTTATTCATCATTTTCCCCCTCTAGGTCCACATGACCATTGGGCCCACAACGCACTGGTATACCCCCTCCCCTTGTCCACATGTTTGGGTCAGGCCTGTAAATGTTGCCTCGAAGGCTAATGCAACTAAGAGAATGCTAAAAGCATATCATGGCCACAAGCAAGAAACATAAGAAAAGAATATTATAAAATGCAAAATATGGTCAATACATTAAAATAGCACGTGGGAAGAAGCCAAACATGAGCTCTACCCCTTATCATTATGGCCATCACCAATCCTTGGTGGTAAATGAACTGCCCCACCTTAAGGTGGGTAATAATTACTTATATCATACACATCATGCTCTCATCTCCTGGAGTCCCAAATAGTAATACAAAGAAAAAATCAAGAAAAGGCAAAAGGCAAATGAAGAAGGGTGGAAAATAAATTCTAGGGTAACTCATGTATCCATGATTGCTCCCTCTTGCATCTATACACCCAAATATGTGGACATCCTTCATCATTACCATCCTTGAACCCATGGCATCTGACTTTGAGAGCCTTGTGTCCCTATTCATCTCATCATTATTCACATCACCCCTATCAATTGAAGGATGTACCTTGGACTTGTCTTTCCCCTTAGGCACTGGGAACACCTAATAAGGTTGTTTATTAGCCACTCCTACCTAAGGCGGGGTAGCACTATTACAAGCCTAAAGCTCCAAATTTGAAATGGAAACTCATTATGAAGTCTCTATGTGCCCTTGATTAACAAGTTTGGTTCACTTAGATACACTAATGAATTATTGTACCTGATGGTGAGGAAGAGCATTGGATCTTATATGTAATTGGTAGGCAGTTTCATCATGGACTGAGCAACTTAAATGGGGCCCATGCCCACCATAGGCTCATATTGACACCCCTAGGGGATCGATTGAGAGTCGTGGGACTCCATCATGTGTCAGAGCATCATTTCATGCCATGGGCACCTTTAGCACCTTCAACAGTTTGTTCATTGCCCCCCATTATTCGCGAGATGATGCACTTGGACTAGCGTGCCCCGGCCAGCGTAGCATGATGATGGTTGTTGATCCAAGGCCCAGAGGAGGTTTGTCTCACCTTTGAGACATGGGAGGGCAGGCACCATTGTCAAAGCCCTCATTTGGAGCATTGTACAGGATTTTCTTTTATCTGGAGACCAAGCTTATTTTTAGCACATGATTATATAATTTTGGGGGCTCATTCGGCTAATTTGATTTAGAGAGATTCATATAAATGGAAATGAGCCTCATTTGTGAGAACTCATCATCATCACTTGAATTTTTCTCTTGTAAAGGAACTCGCACTATTTCTTTGGAAGCTACTGAAGTTTCTTGGATGCACTCTCATATTTGGAGCTGATTTTTTATCTTGTCTTGGAGCTACTTCTTGAATATGGATGGATATATTGCATGATTATCTTGTAAGTTCTTTTGTTGATGAAATCTCTTGAAAATGTCGAATGTATGTAATTGTTGCAACTAATGTAAATGTTATTGTGCCCTAATTTTGTTGAAGAAATTTTTGGAAGTTATTTGGTTGGCTCTTTCATATGTTACTCATGATATAACATGCAACGAATGTTTCTAGCGACGAAATCTTATTTTTCTTCACAAAACTCTATAATCTAATAGTGGGTAATTGTTGAAGATTGGTAGCTAAGGCATCAACGTTTAACCTCCTTGACGACAAATTTTGCCAATCTAACACATCTAGGGCTCCATAACCCAAAGGACTAGGCACTAGTCCAAGGATTTCAGTGATCAAGCTCCTCTTTCTCCATATTTTCTCACCCTAAATTTCGATCCCCTAAAGGTAGGGTGGAAATCTAGGGCTTGCAACAAAATTTTAGGGAGGTGATTTTTCAGGAATCCAAGGGTGCAAACATCAAGCTCAGGGTCTAGTCTACCTATGCTCCAAGTTTGGTGGGCATTCGCCCGAGTTTCATCCATAAAATATCTTGCCCTAGGTGCTACTCTAAGAGGGAAAACCTAGGTCTTTCTCTCTCACCTTGGGGACATCTTTGCGAGTTGTATGAGTTTAGTATTCATTGGAATAAATCATAAAAAGCCCTTTCTTTTCTCGGGTCTTGACCTTGTGAATACATATTACCATCGAGATACCTCAAAACCCTAGGTCTTGCGCCTTCTTTTCTAGGTTTTTCCTAGAGAGCAGTTTGCTTCTTTAAAGCCTCGTACCTTCATTGAGCCTCTCTTCCAATGAGCTCTAGCTCCATCACCTTGAACCTTCAAACCTAGAACATCTATCATAGGTGATCACAATCATATCGGGAGTCCTCCCATCCATGAAATTTTGAAAAAAGCAAGGAACTTTGGTTGTGGTGACAGTGGGCCATTGTCCCATTGTTGTCACTTAGTCTAGTAGTTGTCCTGTAGGTTTTCTTCACATAGGGCCCTGCTAGATTTTGTGGTAACAGGTGCCTCTCTAACTAGGGCCTACTTGACTAGGAGGGTCGACTTGAAAACTTTTGGAGCCAAAAATTAAATTTGAAAATTCGAAGTTTCTCTTTTGAAAATGACATGAAGAACATATCTTCCATTTTTCATTATGTACATTTCAAGGGCTAAAATTCTAATTATGAAGACCAACCATAGCTACAAAAGTCAACACTCCCTCTTAGCTAAGGAGGTATTCATAATGACTATCTAGATGTTCCCTTGTTGACAAATTTCTCTAAGAAAAGGTTATAAGAATTCATCATCAACGTCAACATCACTTAATTACATGGTCAACAACTTTGACTCATGGTAAATCAACAGCGTCAACTAGTTGCCATAATTCTGATCGGTACCTCTAACCTATGGTGCACCATAATCCTGGTTAGCACTCCTAACACATGGTACATCATTAGCATCAACTAGTCACCATAATTCTAGTCCCTCTGACACATGGTATGCAGACTAGTCTCAATTCACCATCATCCTGCTCAATATCTTTGACTCGTGGTGAATCTCCAAAGGCCTCACTCTTCATGAGTAATTACGAGCCTAATGCCAAATGTGCTCACTCAACCTATCTAGAAAGTTTGATCCTGATGTTGAAAGGCACCCACTCAACTGAGTGATTTTGGGCCACTATGACCATTCTTCCTAATTTTGGTCATCATACATGACATAGGAAGAATGATTGTCCTATGTTGGACCATTCTCCCTAATTCCGGTCAACACACTTGACATAGGGAGAATGTTTTTCCCTAATGTTATCACATCAACGCTCCAGACTATTCTCTTGGCCAATCTGACCTAGAGAGAATGATTGTCCTTGATGTTACAATTTCATCACTCCCTCTTGCTGAGAGATACATGCTCAATCATTCAAGCTTGTCCTCGAAGTATACAGACTTCATTTTGGGATAGAGGCTTTGTCAACAATCTGCTTGACTGTAGAATAGTACTAGAACCATACTGCTCCCTTTTGTACCATGTCTTGGTACTAGATCTCATTGTGCTTTGACCTATCATCATGGTCATCACCTACACTTGATCAAACAATCTTGCAAGTAGTTTCTAAAGCCATATTGCTTCACAACTTGCCAACCAAGCTGCAATATACTCGGCTTCTACAATACTGAGTGCAACAGATGTATGCTTCCTGCTCATCCAAGAAATCATAACGGATCCCAAACTGAAGCAATATCCTGATGAACTCTTTTTGTCTTCTGCACTCTCTGCCCAATATGAATCTGTGAATCCCTATAGTTGTACTTTACTTTAGAGACATATCTCAACCTAATCACCTTCCTTTACTAATCCATCACCATGGCTATTTTCTGGTACTGGAATTAGGAAATTTACAACTTTTAGCCATGTAAAAATATTGAGTAACCAAGAATACCAGGCAAGGGATCTAGCTTTTGGTATAAATTTTAGATATTGTAAGTTTAAATTCATTAAGTGCATTCGCCATGCCCTTCTACTTCGGAAAAGGTTTGTGGCCTGTTGCAAATTTATTTGATCCCGCCACACATTTATACAATTATAAATAAATGTGGGGAGCAGGAAGAGTGATCTGGACTTACGCAGGAATGCAACAGAATACAGACATAAACATAAACACAGAGATGCAGCAAGAATAAAACTTCATTTCATTAATATCAAAGAATTGAAAGATGCTTACATACAGAATGGAAGTAAACTAGCTCGGGCGATGGTAGCTTATCTCTAAGAAGAGATGTGGCAGCTACATGCCTCTAAACTGTATTACAATGAAGCTCAAGGGACTTTTTATTATTGAGCAACAAGGGGAAACCCTAAACAACCAAAACCCTAACCCTAGGAGATGGAACGGCAAGAGTTTGTGGGCCCCATTAGGGTTAGTTGGGCAACCAACTTCCTGGGGTCATAACTTGGTCATATGATCTCCATTTGGCACGTATGATACCTCTTAGAAAAATCTCTCCGAGTACTATAGGATTTGCAGCAGAGCTCTACCTATGGCTACGCCCTTGTTGCAAACCTCAAAAAACCGTCGTTTAGGGGGTCAAAACAACTCTGGAAGTTCATGACCCGAAAAAACTGCTAAAAATAGTAAATGCTGCTATAATCAAGTAAACTAATGAAACCGATTGGCGATATAGGTGGAATAGGCGGGTGGCCACCAATATTCACCTAGATCAAAGAGTTATGCATAACAGTTTAAGTTTAATAGTATATCCCCATTCAGTTCTTGATGAATGTCTATGGCAAGGAATGATGACAAATTAACAATTATTCCTACAAATGTGAAAAGCACCACTTACATAGTAATTAAAGGATATGTAAAGCAGGGAGGGTAATAAACATCTGAGCGAACTACTCATTCCTATATTGTCATGCTTCCTGTCCATAAAGACAGCTGTGAAGGCACTGAAATCAAACAGCACCTCTAACGAAATTACTAGAGGATGTGTGGGTCATCATAGGACAATAAATACCAAATACATCTGTATGTCCAAAAAGGCATGTCCCTATAATGTGACATATCTTCCCTGCAGAGATAACTGCCAATGTGGTAAATGCAAACAGCACATGCTATACATTTATGAACGATACAAACACTTCTGCACGTCCAATAATGCATCTCTATGCTGTCATGCATCCAGTCCATAAAGACAGCACTTGTTATGTTGTTAGCATCAATAGATGTTTTTATTGTTCATTAGTGGATATTAAATATTTCCTCTTCTTTATTCCCATATGACAAAGCCATAATGTCCAAAGGTAGCAGTTTAGCAAATGCCCTATCATCAAAAAACAGATCCAGACAAGTCGTTGACAAAGGAATCAGATTATCAAGCTTCAAACAAATATGCAAGCTACCTTGTGTGAGGCAGCCAGTACAACAAATGGAACTGCATGTCGATGAGCTGCAAGTGCAACCATATGAAGTCCTACTGGTGCTATGACTCCACCATTGGCCATGACAGCATGAGCACCTACCATGACCTTCACATCAAAGTAAATATTGTAAATAGTATCAGTAATATATCATTTCATTAACAGAAGTCATAAATGTAATCACTCACCATGTTCACACGTGATATCATAGCAAAGACAGCTGAATCAGTAATCACTGTTGTTCGCAAATCTTTTGCAACGAGCTCTTTAGCAAGGGCATGTCCTTGATATCTGCAATGTGTAACCTTCACATTGATTATTTATTGGAGTAGAAATTCATTTTTGCATTTGGACTTCGTAAAAAGACACAGTTTATACCTAGGAGCACCCTCTGCAATGAAAACTTGAAAAGATCTCTTTTTCTTGGCCTCGCAGAGAAATTGCATCACTGTCCTTGAGTGTCCTAAAGTTAATATCACCTCGCTAAAATCGCAGAACATAATTTATTAATCAGTAGTAGGCAATCTGTAAGACACATTCTTCGAAAAAATAATATACACTTATCTAAATGAAATCCATTTTACAAATGGCTATAAATTTAGCAACTATCCAGAACTAATAAAGAAAACCCACACATCACAAATACTCGTTGCTCAACATCCAGTAAACTATAATATCCAAGGATCTAGTAGCATTTTTTATGCGTGTGTGGTAGGTTAGGACTTTTCAAATTACTTTACAGAATTCAAAGGACAAAATCCTCCTCCAAATGAAACACGACAATAAAGTAATCAATACAAAACATCTTCAATAGGTAACATAAGAGGAATGACAACTTTCCGTATTTTTAGTAGCATACACACCTTAATACTCCATAACTTAAAAGAATACAAACATACAGATACACATTTAGGTATGACCAGAAAAATTGTTTTACTTGAAAATATGTTATAAAAAATGAATTGCATTCAAAGAAACCTCTAAACTAGGCTTAGGTGTTCATAAACCGTGCCTGCCAATTATGATTTAGGAATGTTCATGTACTCTGCATGTCTACAGTGTTCTCGTTGTTCCTCATCTTCACTGGAAAGGGGTCATTTTAGGGGACAAATAGATGATACTACGCAGAGGCAGGAGTGTGTTAAACATGATCAGACTGAAAAACAAGGAGCTTTCAACAGGAAACTACTCTGTTCAACTTGAAAGACGATTAAGCTTTGAGAACAGATCTGGCTATATAGATCTCAGCCAGAATCGAAATTTTTAAGAAACATGTAAATATTTTTCAGCTCAGGGCCAAAGAGACATGATAGCTCTCCGTGCTTACGTAGGGAGACAACCTGTCTGACCATCCTTTGGCTCCATGATGTATCATTCTTGATATACATTTATCTTGATTGATAATGAAATATATGACGCATCTCTTCCCTCCCAAAGAAAAAAAAAACACCTTGAAACTGAAATTTCAATCATAATTGTGTTACTGAAATTGAAATTGCTATTGT
This sequence comes from Pinus tabuliformis, assembly GCA_031772625.1. NCBI lineage: Eukaryota > Viridiplantae > Streptophyta > Pinopsida > Pinales > Pinaceae > Pinus > Pinus tabuliformis. Next base: position 1,104,899,792 of record CM062811.1, read on the forward strand.
GCCAATGCCATGAAGAGACCAAAAATCTATCAACAGTCGCTGTAAGACAAATCAGCATGAATAGTAGTGCTTGAAACATCATCCCCCAAAAAATTATGTAAGTATAATCATAAAACAATTAAAGAGAAGAAAAGAGTAGAATTTAATTGAATTGAATTTTCATTAAGCGTCCATAAAGTCAATGGACCTATGGGATAGAAAAGTTTCCATCTGGTTTAACATTCAGAGAGGGAGAGAGAGAAGAAAATTTAATATATCATTACAGCAAAAGGAAATAAAGATATGGGCCTGGTACTCAAGGCCATGGTTGCTCCACATAACATGAGCCTATAGCTCTTATATACACAATTTTATGGGGGGCCTAGTAGTTGAGGCCTAGTTGCTCCACATAACAAAATCCTAGAGCTCCTAAACCATTGACAAACCCATGAACTATACTGCAGATTTGAGTTACTGCGATAGAAATGCCATTATCATTTCTTAGTTTACCACTATTGATTCTTCCAATTCACAGTAGAGCTCTTAAACCATTGACAAACCCATGAACTATACTACTGATTTGAGTTAATGCAATAGAAATGTCATTATCGTTTCTTAGTTTACCAGTACTGATTCTTCCAATTCACAGTTCTTGCTTATGAACCTAATAATCATCGATAGACACAATTCACATAAAGATGGATTAAAGCAATGCCTCTATCATTCACTTAAGAATAAATACTGGTACTTTGGTAAGGATATCATTTGAAAACAATTTGGCACTTTCTGGTGGGAAGCGATGTGGATGACATTTCTCAACTCTGGTTATTGTTCTCATTAACACAGCTTGCTGTGAAATCATACGGTCATCCATTTAAATGTAAATGAATATCGAAAATGGCATACATCCACTTTGAGGAATGCAATGATGATTTTTTGGACCACTTTGAATTAGCGGTTACGGAAAAAAATTGTCCATGGAGACACTAAAACGTTGCTATAAGATCAGCTGTTCAGATCATCGAATACAGATGTAAATATTGAACATAAGTAATAATAATAATATGAACATCAAAATGCAAATTACACAAACTTGAAAATGAGTTGCTAAATTTTTATAAGATACAGAAGTCTGTCTGATCTGACCATTAAAAATGTAAACACTAATGGAGTAATAACCATACTTCTGATGAATATGTTCCAATGCTTGCTCTGCAATCTGAGAGTGACTGTTATCAATATCTTCAATCAGTTCATTAATAGCCTCAATTACTCCATGCTTCAATTTCCAGCTCCTTGAGTTTTTGTCAGCAGCTGTGATAGAAGGAATTATGGCAACATAAACAAAGACATTAACAAGATACAATATGTTATGCAAAACTCTAGGAAAGGAAAGCCATGTGTCTAATCATCAAGAATTATATAAAGAAGTTCCTCAGTTTTTTTAGAAAAACATTCCTTGTAATAAATGCTTCATATTAACAGTAATCACACTGAAACTCAAGAAATAAACCCACATTTGCTTTTTCCTTCAGACTCGCCTCCTGAAGAACCAGTGAGAGGAGCAGCTGCTGGGCTAGGTATAGATTCTAAAAGATTATGTAATGAGGGAGCTCGCAAAGCACTTCTAGATGCAGCAGCAAGAGCAGCTGCAGATAATGCCGAAGAGTTATCATGCTGGGTATCATCCTCATCATCACTGCCAGCAGAGACACTTAAACCTCCAACACCCGTTGTTGCCAAAGACACATCCTCCTCGCGAATTATATGTAATATATGTCTCACAATGTTCCCAACAGATAGCTCTGTATTCAGATTTCCAAATCCAAATATATTATAAGAATCTCATATACAGACAAATTCACATAGATATGAACATGTAGTTAAATTTCGCTTTAAAGTAAAGATACAATATATAGTGGACTGTGAATCTATCTTTGTACACTTAACCTTGGAGAGGAATTGTTTATTAACAATGGAATTTAAAAATACAGAAATATGGGGCTAACAGAAAATGGAAACAAACCAACTGGATTGGCAGCTATAAGTTGCACGCCCACTGACTTTACAGCTTCAATAAGTGAAGCTGCCTGATGTGAGTGTGGTACTCTTTGTTGAGAGATAACAGACCGTAAAAGAACTGCAGTTTCTCTAGCAGTGGCCTGTGAACCCTCAACCTGCCTGATTGATTTATCAGCCCCCAGCACAAAAGCAATGCCACGATCAGATTCAGATAACTATTTGTTTTTTTTAACAATTTTTACTCTTATGGCAAACTTGTTAGACTCCTATTTTGTTAACAAATAATAAGCACAACAATAGGCCATTATTAATGAGAAATAGGCACACAATCACCGTCGCTTGAGCTTGACAACAAAATCATTAACTGCCGCCTGTAGGTCAGGCATTTTTGTCGCTGTATCTCAATCTGCAAAAAAATACCCCAACTCCTGTATATCAATATATTTGACAAAGATTTTCCAAGAATAGGTTCCAACTCTCAAACATACCCATTCATGTGATCTTCATTCTTCATCATATTTCAGGATATAAGCTATGAATGTCCATCCATGTACTTAAAATGATTGCTCATTTCTACTCTCATAACCATGTTATTAGCTTTAAGAATCAACCCCAAGGTTTGTAATTTTTCCATATTTTGTTTTGCCTAATAATTTGTAGGATTGACATTTAAGCATTTTTTTACTTCCAAAAACTCAAGTTCGACCAAAATTATGGAAGGGGTGTAGAAGAGACAAACATTGAAGAGTTTAGACTTCATGTTAAAGAATGTATTGAATCTAACGCCAGGTTTGTAACTTTATACCATTTTGTTGTAATTAATTAAAATTGTAAGCCGGACATTTAAGCTTGTTGTTTCTTCAATAACCTTACATTTGATCAAGGCTGTGGAATAGGTGTTTATCCAGCCAAGTCAATCAAAAGTTTGTTGATGCAAAGAAGATGTAATGGGAAAGCATCAATATAATACATGGTACTTGTTTATATGGAATACTAATTTCCTTCTGGCAATGTTACTGCAAAATCTAACAACCTAGTGCAAAGCCTCACTAGGCATTCTAAGTCTAGGGCAACAATGAGATCAGCCACCACTACCACCTTAGTGGCTACTCTACTGTCTTATGGTTGGTGTTATCCCCACAAGAAAAGATTCCGCAACAGACCTCAAAGATTCAAGTAACTCAAGAGATCCTAGGCTAAATCCTAGAAACCCGTTAAATGTATAGCCTAGAATGATGTTCAATAAAGAAAGGATTCAGGTGAAAAAGAAATGATGAGTTCAAAGAATCGATGGCTAAGTCTAAAGGGCTAAAATAATATTTGGAAATGCTCAAATAAATTCCAAACACATGCCAACAATTTAAAGATTGTTGTTATAAATTAGGGTTTCAGATGAAGACAATTTTACAGCATGCAAATTTATGACAACAGTATAAAAACAGCCCATAAAATATGATATGCAATAAATTTTCAAAGGCTATTTAAAAAGTAAACAAGGGATGAGATTCTAGCAACTTTCAATGCCTGAAAAGGCAAAAAATGACATCACCCCTAAAATTGTGGCTAAAAATGCATACAAATGACATATTTTCTTTCCAATTTATGATATGCAAACCTTAACCCTAGGACAATAATGTATAGCTAGATTTTAGCTCTTAAGTGCAGATTTTTCCAAACCCTAACCCTAGTTTACCATGCAAAAGAGAAAAAGATTAAATTTTATTTTTTAAAGGATTGGCACACAAAAGGCTAGTGCCTTACCCACCTTGGATATATGTAGTCAAGGAGGGTGAGGTCAAAGATGAAGGACCTTGGTTGGAACAAGCTATAGAGTAAATTCTCAGTCAAACCTTAGCGATTTTCAAATTCAAAGGAGATTTAAAATCAAGGAATGCAACTCTAGTTTCCTTGATGGATACCATGTGAGAGATTTTACGAAGGAGATTTTATTACAAAATAATCAACAAAACATGGAAATTTCATAGACATCCTAATTCTACAACTTTGCAAAAAAGAAGAAGATACTCAATAAACTTGCACAATTCACCATAACATCACTTCATTTATCCAAGGAAATAATTCCAAGTCAATTTTATCCTCCCCAAGACAAGTCACTATCCTTTAGTGATCCAATGCATCCAAGAAGACAAGACTACTAGTGCCTACTCTTTCACAAAAGGGAATAAGAGTGTTTGTAACAATGATTCTCTCCAAATAGACTCCCCTCTATATATATCAAGGTAACCAAGTCAATTTGGGATTAATTTAGACTAAAAAGACCTAAATTATATTTAAAATATATTTCAAGTGTTTATAAGTTTAGTACAACACAAGCAAACCTAAAAGATAGCTCTCATAATGACAAAACATAAGAAATAACCTCGTTTTACCCTACATGTGAGTAAAAGGCTCTCCAAGCATGACATCATCTTCCAGAGGTGAAGATCTCCCTCAAGCAAGGTGCTAGCAATGGTCAAAGAGTCACTCCAAGCCATCTCCTCAACATCAAAGGTACCTCTTCAAGCCATATCTCTCCTCGACCATACGTCATCATTAATAAGCCCCAAGTCATCACTCTAGGCCATGAAAGGGTGATGCCACAAGCCCAAGGCATAACATAATCATCAAGAAGTGTATCATCACTCCAAAGGGATCACAAGTCATCATCATAATCAACATGGTCCAAGAACAATGTAATGTCCATCAAAAATATACAAGGCCAGCGTAGAAGCATCCTAGGGTCACTAGGGTACATCATCATTCATGGTAATATGTTGGCTTCATTGGGAATCATTTCAGCTTCTAAAGAGGAAGAAGGTGACAAACATCAGTGTTGAATCCATCCCAAAGTCAATGCTCATCTCAAGGTGGTCAACATTATGGCTTCATGGTCTAAAGTGCCATTACACAGGGTCAGACTTGCTCATCAAAGTTCTAGAGAAGTGTCAAGCCATCCGTCAAGGGACATCAAATGTACTTAAGTTGAAACATCTAAAACATACCCTCAAAATCAAGTGAGAACATTATCAAAGGTCTAAAAACCATACAAATATCATAGTGGACCATATCTAATGGAAAAGGCATAAGAGTACTTCACACAAACATTGTCTTCAAATGTCTATTCTCGCTGATGATTTGTAAATACTAAACAACTTACTACACTTAGATATGGGAGGGTCATCCAAAGGCCCTATTAGGTGCTTCCAACCCTAAGGGGAGGAGAAGTTCCTAGGATGACTCATCAATCAATACGTACATGTGAGAGTGGACATGAAAGGGGTTAACTTTATTAAAGATGCCACAGTCTTGGTATCAACTTTTGGAGTTCCAACATCTTGAGTGTAATGATCTGAAGAGAGACCAATTATGGGATCTAAGTGACCACTTTCTTTGGCCTATTTTTACCACCACTCTTGCACACCTTTTTCTTCAATGATTTTCTTTTTCTTTTTATGCATAACATGGGTTACAAGCTCATTTGATGCATTCAAATACCTGCTAAAGATCTAGAAGTTTATTGCTCACTAAGGTTGGGACATTAAAAGTTTCTTTTATTTAGATAGATCATGATATGCCAAGATTTGTGTTAGGGCTAATGAGGGGGGTAGAGCTTACGTTAAGCTCTTATCCACACACACTAGAAGTTTGTCTCTGCCATCTTTTGCATTTTAGACATTTTCTTTCTTGTGTGGCCATATATACTTTTAACTTTCTTTAAGTTGCAAAACCTCTTAAGGGCAAATTTTTAGGCCCTCACTCAAAGACAAGGATAAAGGAGGCCAGTAACGATGACAAGTAGCTACCAACTTGAACAATGGAGGTTATATTATTTTAGGCCCCTTTTATATTATTTTGTAACCATAATGGTTAAGAGCCTAATGGTTGCTACTTAACACATGCTCTTAACCATTAGGCTCTTAACCATGCTCTTAACTCTATCCCCTTTTATATTATTTTGTAATCCTCCCAAACTTTTCCCCAAAATTTCCTCGGAAATAATTTTTCCGTTAAATTGAATTAAATTCAATAGGAAAAATTTCGAGAACCCACATTTATATTTAAATCCACACGAGAAAAATAAAGAACCAATAACTGTAATTTCCAAATAAAATTCCACAACAAAACAAAATTTTAGCTAGCCAATTTTTATTAATAAATTTTAAGGAAATTTAAACAAAAATTATTTATGGAACTTGTTAGCAAAATTTGGTTGGTTTCCCCTTAAATCAACTCGGCCTCCAACAAAGAAATTGGTCCTACTTGAAGATATGTGTACTTGTTGCAATTGCACCCTTCTTTCGGACTTTGATCTTTGATCCTCCCTCTCTAATGTGCGCCAATGAAGAAATCGAAGTGGTTCTCCCTCTTGACTAGCTAGGGTTGATGTTTCACCACCAAAACTAATCGCCACCAGCTAAGGTGTACGGTTCCAACACAAAAATTGGAATCTCCACAAGGGTTTCTCCATACACAATGAGCTACTAGAACTCCAATATCAATTCATCAAATATCTGATCATAACCCCAAAGTGAGCTCCAATTTTCTTTTATAACTTTATCTAAGAATACCATGGGTCATCAGAATACCATCGATTTTCTCTTTATAACCTTTTCTTTTAATCTAATTATTCATTCCACTTTCTGATGTTGCTTTTTCTCTCCAAGTGAAAATGAACAATTAAATTAATCTTCTTGTGTTAAATTTGGCAACTAGGGCCAAACATCACTTTGGACAGCTCTTATGAGGCAGCTGATATTTTTTTGGATTCCTCTTTCCGAGAGGTGTAGGATTGATATAAAGATCATCCCATTCTGACATGTACAAATGAAGTTATGAATTTATTTTGATTATGGACAAATTGTCAAGGTCGGCCAGCCATCAAATTACCCTCCTCCAGCCTTCAACGTTGCATATAAATACAAGGTGCCTCCTCATTTTGGCATCTCATCTCATTCATCTTTCAGTCTCTCATCTTGATTGTGTACAGATTTCTAGGCCTCTCTCTCTCCACACATGCAAAAGGAAAATTGTCTTTTCTAGCTGCTGCGTTGACCAGATTTGACCGAAATTTCAAGAGGTCGAAATTTCAAGAGATCAAAATTTTAGGATGCTGACTTTGACCAGCGTTGACCCGTTTGACTTCGGTTTTGTGAGGGAGACTTCTGTTTGGGCAGACCACTATTTTGGGCACAAAAACCGAGGTAGTTTGACCCCTACATTGACTGCCCTAATTCAGGTTGTTGCAACGACTTTTGTTGACCAGATTTGACGAGTTATTTTTGGATTGTTTTGGGTTGCATTATCTTACTGTTGGAGGCCGAGTTGACCAAGGTTGACCGAGTTGTTTTGGAGGTCAATTTCAGCCCTGTTGACCAGGATTGACTTTCTGGTTAGGGCTTTTTGTTTCTACTGTTTTGACTGATCAATTCGGGCAAGTGAATATTGTAAATTGTACTCTCCCTGTGCTGAAATTTTGAAGAATTATAAGAAGAATTGATCTAAGGGTTTCCCCACATTGAGGTTTGTCCCTCACTGGTGCCATATCTTGTGTCCTCTTGTGTTGGCTTGTCTTCTACTGATATTGTTTATGTTCTATCTGCATTTTACTATCATGTTGATGTGATTGCTATACTAGATATGATATTGGGATAATAAAGAAAATTGAAGTAAAATTGCTCTAAGCATAGAACATAACATCGTTATCCTAAGAATATGATCAACGAAAAATTTCAATTTGATCACTTGAATATGATCTTTTCTAAATGTGCCCACTTCAAGGTCGGGATGGTCAAACCACCACCACCACCCCTATACCTTTTAATGAGATCTTAGAGAAGACATTAATGTATGGAGGCAATCGAGATCATGATCTCCAACTCTACATTTGAATAGGTGCAATTTCTCATATGAACTATTTCATGAATTCTTTTGAAAAATGTCTCTTGGAGGGGTGTTGGCCTTGACATCACAACATAGGTTCTTAAACCAAAGGTCATTTAAAAAATGTCCTTTATAAACATCAATAAAGTCTTCGGTCATGGATTTTAACAATTGATGACATGTGCTTCTTTCTCTGCTTCTTCCAGTATTTATCCATTTTAAAATTTGCTCCACAAAATAGCGTCTAGCTATCTTCTCCTTCACCACTTCCTCAGAGACTTCACTTTGGTGTTTCTTCAGTTGCAAAATACAATCAACAAAGGTTGGTCTTGCCAAGTTGAGTGTGTTAAAATATTCTTCAAAATTGTTCTAAAACAAAGTTCCAGATAGCCTTATATTCACTCTCATTAATAAATTCCAAATCTATGGCTTACGACTCTGAGGAATGTGGCCTTCATCAAGAATTAAAAGACCTAAACTCCTTGCAAGGTACCTTCCTGTCTGCTTGGTCTCTTTAGACATTTTGGCATTATTTTCATTAGTGAAAGTGAGAAACAAGGGGTAGCTTAGTGTCAACACACTTTCCTTCTTATGCCACTCATGTAGCATTTTTATGTTGTAAATATTATAGGCATGTTTGATGGGTGCTTTACATGACATCGGCATTATGGATCCTCTAAAAGGTGACCCCCTAATTGTGAAGTCCCTTGATGGGCTCAAAATATAAAAGGGAATGTTAACATTCCACTTGTTAAACTCCCTTTGCCATGTATGGAGCATGCTTTTAGGGGTAATGATTAATGGTTTGCATGTTGGCAACAAAGTCAGTTAACTTTGTAGGAAACTTATAATCATGAGATATTTTCCTCTCCCAAGCGCATGAGCAATAATGCAACCTCCAATACAATCACTACATGATGATGTCTCCATTTCAACTGGGATTAATGAACCAACAATGCTTCTCCTCATTTTCTTCTCCCTTCGTTGTTGAAACCTGTGATCGTCACCTTTGAATATAGACCGCAAATCACGGTCCTTCTCAAATAGTCCATGAGGATGTTGATGAGGCCAAATCTACCAATTCACAGCCTTGCAATATTCTAAGAAAAGAGCAATCATTGTACACCACGCTTGGCGCAAATAGATTTCAAATAGTGTATGCATGATTCGACCAGGGCTTTGACTTCTATAATTGGCATTTGCAACTAATGAACCTTGTGGTATATATGCATGAATAGAAATTTTCCACTCACATATGAGGCTCCAGAAAGCATAGTTGGGCGTGAAAAAGAGTTCAAAAGCATTTTCCCTATGGTTGGGCATCTGTTGTGTCCAAATTCCAACCACTGTTGGATGGAGCCATGCTCATATGTCATCCTCGTCTCTACAATCATTGGATCCCAAATCATATCCAATGAGATTGGGCACTTGAAATCCTCGAGCATCAAAGGACTGGAGGATGACGATTCCCTGGAATGCCTTTTGTTGCTACCTTGCTTCCCTACAGCTTCTTGGAATGTAGCAGAGCATGAGGTCGTCAATTTGCACGCCTCTTCATCCTTCACGCCAAACAACATGCATTTCGTGTACATCACCAAGACAATCAATACATTAATCACATATACCACCAAAGGTTCCTCGCTTACACCGACCTGTGTTGTGATCTCTTCCTGCAACTTCCTTATCTCATCATGGTAATCAACCGTCGGGTAGAGTGCAAGGCGAAGCTTTTTTGGATATGACATTTTCTTGATCTCGAAGCAGCACATTGCTTCATCCAACTCTCATTTTAGTCTTCGTTCCTTTGCCTCCACTACCACCTCCCATCTCATCTTGTCAGAGGTCTTCTTAGTCTGCTTTCTTACCAGTTTTGCATGCTCTCGCACCTCCTTTGACACCTACATAAGCCCTAGTGGCAACATGTCTAGTGCCCTCACCATGTCACGATTGATATCTTCCATTTTTTGTGATATCGACTCTATCTACATCAAAATCCAGATTTGACTTCTATCGATGCTCAAGTCCTACAACAAGGCCTTGGTTTTACCCAGGAGTTTTATTGTTACATGTCATCTTTTAAACAACACATCAAACCGTTTAGGTGAGACAACATTCTTTTTTGCATTATCAGAGGCAAACATGAATCCCAGAGTAAATAACTCTTTGTGTAATGGCTTCTCGATTAATAGAAAAGCGCGGTATTTTTTCCTTGGAAAAAAAACTCTTTGTGTAATGGCTTGAAATTAAAACATGCAAACTATTTACATCAACTAATGTCATTAATAATCAATATAAATAATATTATTTCATTTGGTTACCCTATAATCTAGGAAACCACAAGAGATGAGGTCCATGAGGACTTACCTATAAAATGAATATTTAGCTTACTGGAAATTTCGGAGACGTTAAGTTATTCGGATCTCTAATGTCCCTAACCACTTAGGAGGCATCAGCCAGGGTTGCGCTAGCCTAATTAAGTTCCCATAGGCTAAGGCGATCAAAATTTTAACAAGGGAGCATAATTCGCTTAAGGAAAACATTATAAATGCTTAAGGAGTAAAAATGGAGACACATCCTAAGTTAATAAAAAGTCACTTTCATTTCATGAAAGTGAAAAGTCCCTGAAGTGACTTTATAAAATGAAAGAGGTAAAATGGCGGCAAAAGTGGTCACTAAATTATAAAAGGTGAAATGTGAAGAGTCTCTCCTCATTCTATCACTTGCATTTTGAGAAAAAGAGTTTTCACTGGGTTTTTGGACAGAAACTTGGGGTTTAAAAAACCCTAGCCGTCATTGCTAGCTTCGGTGTTGAAACTATACATCCTAGTTGGCTCAGAGAGTGGAACCACTCAAATTTCTCCATTGCGCTATCAAGGAGAAGAAGATTTGCAGAAGATAAAGAGGTAAAAGGTGTTATCAGTTTATTTTATCTTCTAATATTGAACTTGTCATTTTCTATTCAGGTTGAGAACACATTCCTGGGAGATTCGAAGATTGCCAAGGGTCCAAGGATCAATTTCTAGTGCAAAGTGGGTTGAGTTCCTTACTCTTGAGCTGGACAAGTTCAGTGTATCATTGGGCTTAGTTTTTGACTTTATTTTCAGCTCAGCCTAACTCCCATTGTTGGTTGTGGGAACCTTCCTTCAAGTTGGAAAAGTTCTGTAAGTGTATTTACTTGCATAGACCAAGCTCATGAAGAGTACGTAGGGGAGCCAAGACATCAAAGGCAGTGTTTCAATGAGTTATAGTTGATTTAAGAGGGGCAACATTATTTCCTCATTTGCTACACGAGTTACCTTTATTTAAGGACAAGTTCTATTCTCTGCTTCGCTAAGCATTCATCCTCTTGTTGATTGAGTTTACTAATGGGAAGGGGTCATGCTATACTTTGTTAACTGAAGTATAGATTTGAGGCTGCGTTGGAAAAGAGGAGGGGTCGAGTTTCCGGCAATAGCTTGCTTGGGCCACTAAAATTCAATGTTGGAGCAGATTTTGCTTTGAATGCTCATTTGGTTGTATATACACCAAGTTCTTATGATCATTGTGTTCTTATTTCTACATTGTTTAAGTCTGTGAAATGGCTATGGGATTTTAAAACATTGTTGTGTATTTTCTAAAGCATGTTTCAATGAGAAAAGATAATTTTGTGGATGCCATTATGGTTGTTAATGTTATTGGTGCTTGTTGAGCTTAATATAAATGTCAAGTTAATGTTTTGAAGCATTCTTATAAGCATGTGTCTCAACATTACATTGTTGTTGTAATAAGAACCAAATGAATTACACCTACAACGGTTACACGGTACCTCATCAAACTATTTGACGAAATACTTGGAAAAACCATACAAACTTAGAGAAATACAGTAGGCATTTTAGGAGATTTGTAAGAGGGAATCTTACAGTGGTGTCAAAGTATGTTCTTGGGCAGTTGTGGAGTGTAAGGTAGATTATCAATGATTTCGTAACTTCAGAAGACAATCATTTCAGTGAGGTAACCTATAGAAGGAGCTTTCAAGTCAGAGAGCCTACACCCATTTGCGAACAAGAAGAATCTCCAGAGAAGAGGAGAGGAAGAAGAAGCCCCTAGAAAGGGAAAATGGGTAAAAGGCACACCTAAAAGGGAAGAGTCACACATGGGGGACAAGGAACAACAGCCTTCTTAGTGCACTGAATGATTTGGCTAAGGGCCAAAAGGAGATGGTGGCTCTTATGGGCAGGATAGCAAACAAAGGGAATTCCACCGAGAAGGATCTTGTTAATGGAGAAGGGTCTAACCGTAATGAGAACAGCCATGCCCGTAATACCATGCAGAACCATTCACACTTATACAACAGAGCACCCAGACCAAACATGTCTCAGTTCATACATGAGACAGCAAAAGCCCAAATAGAGCAAACTAGTCAGGGGATTTCTTATGCAAATTATCTGGAGTATATAGCATTGGGACGTGAGTTCTAGGCTATTATGAGTTTCAATAACTTCAACCACCTCCAATTAAAAAGCAATCCTAAGGCAGTTCAGAAGGCTTTAAGGTAGAGCCACGAGCTACAGAAGACATTGGGGAAGATATAACTTCAACCACCTCCAATTAAAAAGCAATCCTAAGGCAGTTCAGAAGGCTTTAAGGTGGAGCAACGAGCTACAGAAGACATTGGGGAAGGTGACCATTCCTTGCTATAATGGGTCATCTAAATGCTCAGCTCGGTCATGGATACAAAAGATGAATACATATTCCTTATTACATCAGATGACAAAGGAAGAGGCCATTAAGTTGGCCACATTGCACTTGGATGGCGAAACCCATGAGTGTTGGTACCATGGGTTGGTGACAATGGATCATGCCATCGTCACCTCGTACACTAAGCTCACTCGGAGACTCATAGAGTGATTTGACAAGAAGAATCTAGAGCTTCATTTCAAGGAGTTGACCCAACTCAAGCAAACAGGCAATTTGAAGGCTTACATTTCAAAGTTGCAGAGGCTAGCAATCATGGTCACAAACATTTTGGAGGCTAGACTAGTGATATTATTTGTGGAGGGGCTATTTGAGCCTCTATGTGGTCAGGTCAAAGGCTATCAACCCACCACTCTTCGTAATACAATTAACAAAGCAAGGGACATGTAAGATGTTCTTGTTGTCGCTCAGATTGTACAGGCACCACGACAACAACTCAGGGCGGGGGTTGTCACTCTAATCCCCACCCACTCTGTTCTAGTTGTCTCCCAACAGCATGCTATGGGGGTAGTCCCTATGGAAATGAGATGATGGAAAGCAAGTTGGAAACCAACTTGCCCGAGAGACACAGTCAAGTGGCCTAGCTACTTGGTAAAAATTTAGCAAGATTTAAGGATCTAATTAGATTTGGAATTGAGACGAGTGCCTTATGGAGTCAAAATTCTTGCTTATTATAAATTATGGCCAGGTAATCGAATGGACAATTGTTGCTTAGATGAATAACTAACCTATATTAAGTATAAATTCTAAAATCTAAGTGTAATGCAAGGATCTTGGTTAGTTTTAGTTATATGCCTATTATAAATGAAACCAGTGTTGTTAAAAGTGCGATTAAATCGCGCTTTTTTCCCTAAGCCGATTTAATCGCGCTTTTTATGGGAAAAAAGCGCCTAAAAAAAATTTTGCCGCTTTTTCCGAAAAAAGCACGTTTTTTTCGTAAAAAAGCTCGGGGGTCCGTGGCAGCACGATTTATAAAGAAAATTTGGATTTATTAATTATTATTTCATGATCTTTGTACAGGTTGGAGTCCCAGCGACTTAATGACATGGTCTACATCTACTACAATCTTCGATTGTGGGTGAGGCAACTTGAGAGGACACCTGATGTGGATACCATCTCATTGAATGGGATTGACACCACTGCTGCATGGAGGGTTGAGGCCGAGAGGCCTCTCATGGATTCTACTGATGATTGGTTAGTGCAGGATGAGGGGGAGGAGGAGGAGCAGGAGGAGCAGGAGCAGGAGCAGGAGGAGCAGGAGGAGGAGGTGACACCGCCTACCCGGGCTACCACTAGGACCAGTAGAGGACGTGGTCTACCTCCTGTAGCTCATACTTCTAGTTCTTCAGCTTCTAGAGCACATCAGACTCCATTGCCATTTCCACCAGCACAGGCACCAGCATCTACATCTAGAGGGAAAGAGAAAGCTGTGACATTTTCTCGCAAGAGGGGCAGAGGAAATCAATAGGATTAGACTTTCATTTTATTGTATATGAGTCTATGACATTATGACATGATGAGATACATTATCATATTTTTTGTTGATATTTTGAGGCTGAGCTGGGACTCAAGAGTCAGGACTTACTATTCAGGACATGATTCAATGTTATGTGTGATTTTAGCGCTAGAAATGATATTAAACATCTTATATATTAGTTTTCTTATCATATTTATGTGTCAATGTATTTATTTTATGTTGTAGATGGTTTAGATATTAAAAAATTGAAAAAAAATGAATATTTTTGTACCAAACGCTTTTTTCCCGCTTTTTCCGCTTTTTTCCCGCTTTTTCCGATTTTTTCCGCTTCATTCCCGGCGCCGATTTAATACTGCTCGCGCTTTTAACAACATTGAATGAAACCTTTCCCTTAATTGTTTTGAGAACAATCTTCAGAGTAGGTTGTGGGATGGAAGCCAACAAAACGCAAGCAAAGGCTTGATTAACGATACCTCCCCCTTTGTTCCAACCACCAAGTGCCTCCAGCGCTACAGAGAATGTAGCTCTGACAACTGCAAGGTCAATATGTTAACCACTAAGCAGGGTTGAATCCCTCAAGCTAGATGAGAAGGTTTGTCCTAGGATTTTAATGCACACTAAGCCTAGAATTCTTATGCAATAATAATGACTAAAATTCTTAGTTTTGAGATTAACTTAATGTTTCAAGTACTTTAAGTTATGATGAATCCCTAATGACAAGAATACTTACCAATGAGTTATGTGCAATCTCACAACCAAGAAAGTGCCAATTTACTTTGTGCCAACAATAGATCAATCCACAAGATATTTAACCAATGACAAAAATGAAAGGAGCTTAGAACACTTATCCACTTATCAATTAGCCAATGGTTATCAACACAAGATGCCAATCACAATTACTCAAGATATTCCAATGATGATTCTATAACAAGATTACCAATGATCTTATGTCAATGTTATAATGCCAATTGGATGTCCAAAACACATATAAGAGAGAGATACTTCAATTTAGATTTCAAATGCCCAAAGTAACTCAAACCATTAACAAGATTAGAACTTAAATGTGTGAGTGATTTTAGTGCCAAGTTAACAAATTCTCAAAATCAATCACAAGACAAGCAATTGTTAGAGCCTAACACATAAATCACTATAAACCAAGTAAATGATGAAGAGCTACTTATGATGCAATATGGGACAACAGTAAATATCTCACTTCAAATCAAGGAAATTGCCAAACATATGAATCATAAGATGACCAATGAGTAATCTAATGACTTGCCAATGTAAATTAGTGAATTTTAGCCCACTTATGATGAATTAATAATTGTTATATCAAATTTGAAACACTTATTACAGCAGTAAGTAAATGTGCAAACAGCGAGTTATTAGTGCTTTAACAAGTGCCAAAATATGTCCAAAACTTAGAGTAAGTTTGTCAAACTAAAGAATTAGATTTTTAGGGTTTTTAGGATGTTATATTCAGAAAATATCAAATCTAATTTCACAGTTATGCAGAGATATTCCAACAACCTAATAGGTAGATCTAGGCTAGATATGCAACGCCCAAGAGGCCAAAATTTATAAAAAATTTACTATGCAAATTTTGAAGCATTTTGACCAATTAGATGTGTTTTTTGGGCTCTTATATCACTGTTATGAAGAATATATTACAGTTGTAGCAAAATAGAGATAAGATAAGGGTTTAGAGAGCAAACCCTACGCCCAAGGCCTTGTAGATAAACTTGCCCAAGTTTGCCAAAATTTTGCAATGAAGTTGCCACCTGAAAACACAAACTTTTGAGCCAAATTTCTACAAAACCCACCAAGTATTCAATCCCAAAAAATTCAAAAATTGACAGAGATCAAATTAAGGCTAGAAGAGAGCTAAAGGCAAGAGAAAAGAGCTGAAAAAGTCAACGTCTAGGGAAAAAAGGCCAAACAGGGCAACATTGGGGCTGAAGAGAGGAGAAAAGGGCTCAAAAGGGAGGCCGAAAGGCAAAGGAGAGGAGGAAAGGCAGAAAAAAAAACCCTAAAAGGGCTACTATAGCCAGGTCTTAAGGGGCTTAGAAACCCACGGCAAGCCCTCTAGGGTTGTTGTCTAAAAAGGCATAAAACCTTTGATGCAACGCCCAAAAGAGGAGACTGAGGCC
Organism: Pinus tabuliformis; assembly: GCA_031772625.1. Taxonomy (NCBI): domain Eukaryota; kingdom Viridiplantae; phylum Streptophyta; class Pinopsida; order Pinales; family Pinaceae; genus Pinus; species Pinus tabuliformis. Next base: position 1,104,916,034 of record CM062811.1, read on the forward strand.
TCAAAAGGCTAATGTTCGCCTTTGGGAGGCCTAAAAAGATGACGCAGGGAACTTTTAGGCTGACGTAGGTGCTAGGGAGGGCGAAACTGGCCCAAGAGGAGCTAGATCTGGGCCCGAGAGCGCTGAAACTTGAAATCCCAGTTGCAAAAAGAATTAATTTGCTCTAGATCTGAAATTTACTGCAAAACTTTCAATGGTTGGCCCTGATAATAAAAAAATAAATAATAATAATAATAAAATATATATATATATATAATAAAGTAATAAAAAAAATGGAGACTGGATCTTACCTCAAGGGCCTAGATCTAGCTCTTATTCCAGCTTTCTCCACTTGATATCACCTACAAAAATAGATTCACAAATACCCAAATACCCAAAAAGATGATGCAGGGGCCTTTTAGGCTGACACAGGTGCTAGGGAGGGCGACACTGGCCCAAGAGGGGCTAGATCTCGACCCGAGAGTGCTGAAACTTGAAACCCCAGCGACAAAAAAATTAATTTGCTTTAGATATGAAATTTACTGCAAAACTTCCAATGGTTGGCCCTAATAAAACAACCAAAAAAAATAAAATAAAATAAAATATTAATAAAAAATTAATGAAAAAATGGAGACCAAATCTTACCTCAAGGACCTAGATCTAGCTCTTATTCCAGCTTTCTCCACTTGATATCACCTACAAAAATAGATTCACAAATACCCAAAACCCCAATATGTACAAAAATCTTAAAACCCCAACTAGAAAAAATAATTTGCAAATTTATTTACAAAATTTATAAATATACAAGGGTTTTCAAATAAACTTTGAGAAATAATTTTTTTAATAAAATTTTCTTTGATAAATGGTTAATAAAACTTTTGAAATTAGATGCAAGCTACAACCTTAACAAAGTTGGATAAACCAAAACAAATATCTAAAGTCCAAACAAGGTTAATTCATGCCCACAGTTTGTGAACTTGGAGCCCAAGGACTGGGGAACCTACAAACACTATATATTTTCTCAAGCAAGCTTGTTAGACATATGGTGAATCAAATCACCTAAAATAGACCCAAAATCTATTAATAGAATGTTCTTATCCCCATCTAATGAAAAACAAACTTTTAAAAATAATTAAGCACAATATAGGAAAACCCGTACTCAGCACATACCACAAATCAACGAATACTGAGCACCATTAACTGCACCCGAAAGTCTTTAATATGATTCAAAAAACGTTCCCAACAGGACAGTAGCGTTACATCAGCGTTTCTACAGAAATTTTTTAGCCAAAAATTAGATGGCTTCAGGCTCAAATGACTCTCTATTTATAGATAAATCCTCTAGTGGAAAAATAACGGCAAGTTGGCTTGATCCTCGTCAAAACAATCTTGGTCGTTGATAAATCCTTTATGATCTTTCTAATCTTAGTCGTTGAAAATATTTATTTTGGGGAATTTTCGAATGTCTCAGTAAATCCCTTTTTTATTAGCTCAAAATTAATTATTTTGAGCTAATTTCCTCAAAAATTTGACTCTGACTTAACCACCAAGGTCCAAAGATCCAATTTTTCTTGAAATTTCCAATATTCCCTTGGTGGAGGACCTCCAAAAATTAATTCTTTTGAGACCACGAATTTTTCCACTTGGAGAATTTAGTTTCTCTAGACATTTAATTTTCACTCTAATTAATTAAATTTTTGGCTTAGGATTTTTATATATTTTTGCTAGAAAATTTAATTAATTGACACTTTAGAGGATTAAATATTTTTTCCACCCTCTAATATTTTGGCCATGGTGTCTAAGTATGAGGGACCATGCACTAAAATATTTTTTACATAAAGTTTTTACAAATTCAACCCTTAAAGGGGGAATACCCATTAAGCGTAGACCCTCAAATTACATATCCAATTCTGCGACACAATATAATCCAATAGAACAAGCAATTTGTAATAAAATAATTTAGCCAATTAGCTTAAATTATTCTCAACTCACTTTTACATAAGACTCGACTAAATCACTAGGACTCACTTAAGACATTGACGAAGAATTTCACCCTAGATTTTGAAGCAAAAAAAGTTCCTTCTACAAATTAATTACTCCAAAAGATTTGGAATATAACGATATCCATGAGGATACAAATATTATATAAAAAATGAATGAATAAGAATGAGAATGAAAGGCTTGCTTATATATTATACAAGTGTCTCTTCATGGAGAGTCATGTCCTAGACATGCCTCTTCAACCTAACTACTAATTATTATTAACTAATCATTATTAAAATTATCCTCGTTATTTATATTTATATTATTTATATATTTTATTCGTAACATTGCCTTCTTCCTCAAAAAGCTTTGTCCTCAAAGCTTGTCGATGAAAAATGTTTGATCTCTTTTTCAGCTTCAAATTACTCTCTCTGAACAATCATCTTCGTCGATACAAGCTGATATGATCTTCTAAGTGACAAACAAAATTGTCACACTGAGAAGGGATCAGACCATCCTAGATTAATCTTCTGTGTAGTATTCTGATCACTGGAATTTTGTAACGACTTGTCAGTATAAGACGGAATTGATGTTACGTCATTATTCTCTGGAACATCAGTTTGTTGTTTTTGGTTTAAATGGTCCTGATATGTAACATGGTTGAGTTGTCTACTCTCGTGATTCGGACCCCGATAGGGTACTTTTTTGGTTTAACTTTCCCTTATTGGGCATGTGGCAATTTTTATATTTTCTTCTGGCAAAGACGTTGTTGAGTTGGTTATGGAACATTCACTTGGGATGTTCATTGTCTGAACTGCAACATCTAAGTGTGTCGTTTCTTCAACTGACTTGTCTTCTTCTTGAGTTGTGATATTCACTAGATCAGTATTTGTTGTTTTGTCATCAACTTGAATTCCTACAGTTGATGCTTCCTTCTCGATAAGTTGTTGTACCTTGTTTTCTAATGACTTCTTATCCGTCTTAAGTTTCTTAATTTGCGTCAGTGATTTTTCACTATGGTTTTTAAGTCGAGAAACTTCTTCATTTTTGTCAAAAGTGATTTTGTCAATTTCATTTTGCATAATTTGTAATGCTTTTTTACCTTCTTGAGAAATTACTTTTGAAATATCTGATATATCTTCTGTCGTTACTGAATTTGGTTTCAGTGTAACATCTTGGAGTGTTATTTTCTTCTTCTTTTTTAAATACCTTCAAAGTTCAAAACTTTGATACCAATGAAGCAAACAAAGTTCCTTCTACAAATTAATTACTCCAAAAGATTTGGAATATAACGATATCCATGAGGATACAAATATTATATAAAAAATGAATGAATAAGAATGAGAATGAGAGGCTTGCTTATATATTAGGCAAGTGTCTCTTCATGGAGAGTCATGTCCTATTTAGACATGCCTCTTCAATCTAACTACTGATTATTATTAACTAATCATTATTAAAATTATCCTCATTATTTATATTTATATTATTTATATATTTTATTCGTAAGAGATTTGAGATGAGGTTCGAGGGAAAAACTTTGTCGACCATCCATGTTTAGAAACACAAATGAGTCAGTGAGAGGAAAAACTTCTTAGGATGAAATTTTTGCCAAAATAATAGGCTTAAATAGGTTGTTACACACAAACACAGTCTTACTAGATCATTTATAAAAAACTTGCATAATGGGTTTACAATGATTCAATAAATTGATGCCAAATGATCCAATCCTTTGAAAAAAAATTAGGTATATTTGCTTCCTTGGAACTTTGACAAAAAGTGTTCAATGTTTTTGAAGGCGGTGGATTTTGAGGGTCAACGAAAAGATTCCCAATTCATTGTTGACATCTTGATTGAAGCAATTGAAATGGTGGGGCTAGAAAATGTTGTCTAGGTAATCACTGACAATGCAACGGTGTGTAGAGAAGTAGACTTAATTATTAAAGGCAAATATCAACACATCTTTTGGACCCCTTGTATTGTACATTCATTGAACCTCATGTTGAGCAAGATGGGGAAGCAAATTGAGTGGGTTCAAGTTAATTTTGAAGAGGCAAAAGAAATTCAAGCCTTCATCACAAACCACCACATGTCCCAAGCCATCTACAAGGAATTTGCAAAGTTGGAGCTCCTTAAGGTACCTAAACTTTAAAGTTTATTTCATAAATTCTAATTTCTATGACTCTAAATTCAAATATGCAAATTGGATTCTCAAACGTCATGATTTTTTAATCATAATAGGTATTCAATCAATTATGATTTTTAAGTTATTGAAACATTGGCACTTGCAGGTTGTCGAGATTCATTTTGCTTCTCATATCATAGTCTTAACAAGGCTTGTGCATATGAAAGAAGCATTACAATCAATGGTATGCAGTTCTCTTTGGAATCAATGAAAGCAATCCCAATCTCAAAGAGCACAAGCAGTGAAAAGATTGGTTGTTGATGATAAATGGTGGGATAGGGTGGAATACCTCTTGACATTCACTAAGCCAATTGTGGATTTGCTCCACATATTTAACACAGATATGCCTAATTTGGGAGAGTTGTATGAGGGCATCGATTCCATGATAGAGAAGATAAGGGTGGTTATATATGCCAAGGAGAAGGACTCAGATGAAGTCGTTTACAAAGAAGTAAAAAATATATTGACTAAAAGATGGAACAAAATGATCACCCCATTGCACCTTTTGGCCTATGCAATAAATCCAAAATATTATTCTGCAAAGTTGCTAAGTGATCCAGAAAGAACAACACCAAACAAAGACCCAGAAGTCTCATAAGGATTTAAACAAGCTTTTAAAAAGCTTTTTGTAAATCCTGAAATTCGGATTCAAATTCGTTCAGAGTTTGTTCATTTTGTGGGAGCAGAGGGTTTCGGTGTTGATATTGATTGTACGAGACAAGACTAGATTAAGTCAAATTGAATGGTGGAACTACTATGGTAGGGAACTTCCACATATCCAGAAATTGGCCATTAGGGTCTTGTCATAGGTTGCTAGTTCCTCTTCAGCAAAAAGGAACTAGAGTACATATGGCTTCATCCACTCGGTGAAGCGAAACAAATTGGGCTCCAAGAAGGCTGAGGAACTAGTGTACATTCATTCAAACCTTTGCCTTTTGTCACACAAGAGTGGCGAATACAAATTTGGGCCCACCAAACTATGGGAGGTGGAACCAAAGTTGTCTGACTTGGATATGGCATTCAATGTCAGGTCTCATATGACTTTGTTTGATAAGGAGGCACCAATAGTTGGATCTTCAAGTGGACATGGCAACAATGCTCCCAATCCTGGAGAGGATTTGGTTCTTAGTGACATGAATGTCAATGATGACATATTTGATGATATGTAAATGTAATTTATGATGGTGTTATAAACATTTGAACAATGACAATGTTTATGTTGAACTGATGACGATGATTTGTTTTTGCATATTCTGAATTGACGATGATGATAATAGATTATGTATTTTTTAAATATAGAATCTAGATTCTAAAAGATGAATGGTATTATGAAATTCTTATTTTGTTATAAATATATATATCTGTGTGTGCGTGTGTTGTTTCCTTGCTGTACCATATCCAGATTTTTTTAAAATTTCCCATATCCGTTTCAAACCCTGTATATGTATTTGTTCCTATATCCGTTTCAAACCCTGTATATGTATTTGTCCTGTATCTGTTTCAGTGCAAATTAGGTGTGCAGGAAAGGACAAAGTGGGCAAGGGCCATTATATTGAGGTGTATTCAAAGAGTGACAGCGATGATGATGAGGAGGAGCCAACACAAGAGCAGGCTCGAAAACAGGGACACCAAACAGTTGGGCTTGAGATTTCACAAGTTGGGGGAAAAACCTCTATTATTGCATCCATTTCAAGGTTTCTCAAGTATCACACCTTCACAATTAAGGGGTTCTGGCAAGGCACAAGGTGATGGTGTTAATCGATGGTGGGGCATCCCACAACTTCAGAGATGCAACCATGGTTGATCAAAGAGAGATTTCTATAGAGGATTTCGATGGCTTCACAGTATCCATACCAAGTGGCCATCAGATGGATTGCACTAGATATATTCCCAAATTGAAGATAACCATGAGGAATTACACAGTGACAAATTACTTCTTCGTGGTGAACATACCGAACACCAATGTGGTGCTTGGAGTTCAGTGGCTCTATTACATCAAGAGGTATACTACTGATCAACAAAGCATAGAGACGGAGTTTAAAGACGCAGGAAGGTAGTTTTGAGTGCCATGCATTAGTATCCACCGAAGATAGTGTCACCTAACAGCATGGGAGTAGTGTTGAGGCAGGTGACATTGAGTGGGCAATCAAGTGCTTCATTACAAACAGTGAACAGTCAGAACGGCCGCAATAGCCCTAACAACACCCGGACGATATTCAGGTGTTTCACCGTAAACATTAAAAGGTTTTTTCTGACATTCCTCCAAGTAGACCACCAAACAAAGGCTATGAACATGTTATAGAGTTGGAGGAAGGAGTACAGGTTGTCATTACCAGCCTCTACCAACATCCCAAGGTTTACAAAGATGAAATTGAGGAGACCATTAAGGAGTTGTTGAGGTTGGATCACATTCGACCTAGTTCCAGTCCTTTCGCTTCTTCAGTGGTGATGGTTAGGAAGAAGGATGATACCTTGCGAATGTGTATTGACTACCAGGCTCTTAACAAGAGGGCAATAGAAAACCAACATCATATCCCCTAGATAAACAAGTTGATGGATGTGTTGAGGGGAGCCAAATATTTTTTGAAGATAGATCTTCGTTCAAGCAAACTTTAGGTTCGAGTTCGGGAGTAGGACATTCCGAAGACAGCTTTCAGGTGCCATTATGGGCATTATGGGTACCTGGTTATGTCATTTGGGCTAGCAAATGCCCCAACAACTATCCAATCATGCATGAACCATGTGTTCACTAAACAGTTGTGGAAGTACAAGCTACTTTTCTTTCATGATATAATAGTCTACAACAAGACTTGGGAGGACCATCTGGTGCACTTGGACAAGGCACTGGATATTCTGGAAGTATGGGAACTATATGCAAAGGAGTCCAAGTGTGAGTTTGACATGACAGCGATGCTCTACTTAGGGCATGTGATCGGAAATGATGGGGTTCAGATCCATCAAGAGAAGATCTGGACAATCATCAAATGGCCTACCCTGAAAAATGCAACTGAACTAAAAATCTTCCTTGGCCTCTACACCTATTATAGAAAGTTTATTAAGTGGTTCCCGTAGTTGATAGCACCTCTTACAGACCTCACCAAAATGGGGGCTTGCAGTTGCACTGATAAAGCACAGGAAACCTTTGAAAAGATGAAGCAGGTGAAGAGTTCACACCGTGTGCTTGCACTAACAAATTTCACTCGGCTATTCATGCTGGAATGTGATGCTTTGAGGACAGGAATAGGAGTCGTTTCAATGTAGGATCACCACCCCATAGCGTTTGAGCGCCACAAACTCAGAGATTATGAGCAACATTACTCAATTTATGACTCAATTTATGACAAAGATGTTGGCTATTATGCATGCAACACATACTTATGCATGGCATCATTAATATCTCATCATTAACATTTTTTTCATCACAACATTCTAAATAAATAAGCACCACATACTTATGCATGACATCATTAAAATCTCATCAAAAACTATGTCCAATTACCACATATCATCACAACATTATAGCTTCAATATTTCTATGTTGACATAAACAAATAACTGAAACACTACTTTAAAGTTGCAAAGTTCAACCCATAAAGCTAATATTGTTGAAAATGTAACGATGGAAGGTTTTTTGGCTTGTGCCTTAGCTAGTGAAGACCACAAATTAGTCTTTCTCTCACATGAGTGTGAATTCATGAGATAGACTTCAGTTACGATGAGTTGATTTCCAATTTACTGGAACGGTCATCAAGTTTGCATTCATAATGTTGGAGCTACAATTCGTTGGAGTCTGCTTCAATTAGACTATAGGATGAGGTGATAGTGACAAGTTCAATTAGAACGAGTTAAGACTTCAGTGTTGATTGGAGAGAGAACGAGTTAAGAATTCAGTGTTGATTGGAGAGAGAACGAGTTGAGTTCTCAGTTAACTCGCAATCACAACTAAAGGAAACTCGTGACACTAGTGTGAACTACTAATCGAACTTGGCCTCCTAGCATGCATTGAATTCTACTATGCATGCTAGGAGGCCAAGTTCGAATTCTACTAGGCAAAGAAGGACAAAGGCACAAGATAAATAATCATTCTTTGTGTGGAATGTGCATCATTGAGGAGCAAGAGTGCACATAGATTTAGGAGCAGAAGTGTGCAAGGATTGTGGAGCAAGGGGATCAAGATTCATAGAGCAGGTTGAGACTATCTCGAGCAAAGAACAATTGCGTGCAAGGCCAAGATCAAGAGCAGGGCCAAGAGCTTCTTCTCAGGGGCCGAGAGCAGTGATCAAGACAGGTCGAGATCAATTGTAGAGTTGAGATTAGTGAGGAGAAGCCTAGCGCTTTCTCAGTGACAAATTGTTGGTTGCAGTAGCAGCGTGAATTGTAATAGATCCATTTGCTCAAAGAACAATCAATAAAAGACCACAACAAAGAAAACAAGTTTTCCCGTTTGGGTTTGTTAGGTAAAACAAGCGTGTCAATTTTGATTTTTACGTGCATGTGTTTTTTCATCTCGACTTATTTTCATTGCATGTTGAATGTTAAGAAACTATATATCTTGGTGAAAGTTAAGCTTGGTTTCAGTTTTCAGTGGCCTTCTTTTCAGTAATTCATCTAAGTAGTGCGCAGAGTTTCAAGAAAATTAACAAATACACACACAAATTAAAATCCAAACCAGTGGACACCAAATATTGAAAGTTTGATCGTGTATATAGCATGTAAGGGTGAATATAGAAAAATGGCACTAAACACCATATATATCTTAAACAAATACATAAACACCAGGCTCTAGATGTTCTCTAGAGTCCAAAAAACATCATGTTACAAGCTACAGGAAATAGCAAAATATCATCCCTTATACTAGGATCCCTGTCATCACTCTCTGTCTCATTCTTTGGTCTCTGCCTCATTTCTCTAAGGACATCAATTGAATTTCCACAATTCTTGTTAGTTGACTTTCCACAACCCATTGCAAGGAGGGATAAATATCCTCCAAGATCTTTTAACTTGAAAAGGTAAATATTGTGGAAGAAATGGAATATACATTAGGTGTTTGTTCAACAACTGGTTAATCAAAGGTTGTACTACACAAGTTTATTCAACCATTCTTGTTCCAAACAGTTTCCCTTCACTCCCATCTTTTCTTGTTTTTTCCATTTTTGGAGGGAGGAACATTATTTTCCCCTTTTCTCCTCTTTTCGCTTTTTGGCCTACATGGCCCAATCAGATGAGTCCCAATCAAGATCATAACCAAAGCGCATGGGCCAATTTAGAATGGAGCTGACATCTCAGTCTGGTTCAATTGATCCTAATGCACTCCAGACAGTTCCAATAGCCTTGATTCATGTAGATGAGCAATTAATGCACCTTTGTTTCTAATTTCTTACAATTTTTCTATGAACTAGTAAAACGCCATTATCAGTTTCAACTTTCAAGTAAGTTGGTCACACCCATATAGTAAAAATATTTCCATCGCTAATGAATCAGTTTTATTGCATTCCCAGGAATGTTTCCAGTGATATCCTTCAAGGACATTCTCATTTTTTTGGCTTAAGAGGAAAGCATTAAGACCATGTTAGAAAGATACTAAACAAAACTAATTCAGAAGAGTGTAAAAATAAATGGGAATGACAATTTCTAGCAAATTTGCATTGAGTAACATTGGTGCTTTAATTTTGTAAATCAGGAGGGAGCCAATGAAGAAGGAAAGACTTAAACCCTTACCTCTTTCACTCAGACCAGGATCAATCTAGCCTCTAAGTCAATTCAAGCCACTCACCAAACAACATTACTCAAAAAAACACTAGTTCAAATGATGTGAGACTCACTCCCCCCCACCCTAGAGGTTGTTGCACCTTATTTCTTGACGGTATATCTCTTTGTTGGCTCTTCGCCTTCTTGGTTTACCCTGTTTGTATGCTTTTGGTCATGTTGTGTCAACATATTTTAAACATTTTTATTTTATAGGGGATATTTAATGCACCCCTCTTTTTCCAGCGATAAATATTTACTTTATGTTTAGTCCCTTAAAACAAATCATGTCGGGTGTTTTCATGCCAACAATTCTAGAACTACTTTGATCTTTTGTGGACATAATACAAATTTTGTTTCATTTTCATTTCTAAATCTCTCAAGGTATAGAAGACTTTTACAAGAACTTCATGGAGAGAAATTTTAAAAGGAGCAACACTTCTCACTATCACAAAGGCAACATTTAATATTAATTATTTTACAACACCAAAAGCTATACTCACTTCAACTCAAATATATCACACTCCTACTGCCAACAAACACTTCATGTTAGTTGTGTATGCATCTTACATAAGCTTAGAAGCAGATTTGACTCAAATAGAGCAAATTAGAATTTCTAACAACCATAGATGAGATGATATACAATAAATTCCACTTCATATATGCAATTGAAATGCAAAATACATGTAGAAAATCCACGAGATTATGATCTGCCAATATGAGCAATATGAAATATAATTTCTTCTCATAAAATTTCGCAGTGGAATAGGAACATAAATAAATACACAATTAGACAATTCAACAACACAATTTTCTAGGGAACCCAACTCGGAAAACCCTCTGCTTGTTAAGAATATTATTGATAGAAATTGAGGAATGATCTCCTACAATAAAACTTTGTTTTCAATAGAGAATACACCTTTCTTCCTGCCTTGCCTAGGCTTGAAAAAAAAAAATTGTTGTAAACTGATATGCTCCCAATCTATTGCCTTGTCTCACCAACTCGTGCTCACAAAACAATGATCAAATTGTGCCTTCATTCCTCCTAAAAGCACTTCGATTAGGCTATTGCTGGAAAGTTCTATTTGAGGAAAGTCGAAATGTTGATTGACTATTCAACAAAAGCTCATTGGTTGTGTTAACTTGTCCTTTACCCAAAATAACTCGCACTAGAAGACAATAAACTCGCCCTTCCACTAATTAGCACTAGTCAACTACTTCTTGCACTCCTAAATTTTAGGAACTCGTGCATGCTCAAGGAGAAACTCATTGCAGTTATTTTCAACATTGCCTCTTAGCAAGGAAGGTGTTCCTGGAAGAACACATTTATTGTAAACTGATCTGCTCCCAATCAAACTCACACCAGCACCAACCTATGCTCTCTATTGCCTTGTCTCAACAACTCGTGCTCACAAGACAATGATCAAATTGTGCCTTCATTCCTCCTAAAAGCACTTCGATTAGGCTATTGCTGGAAAGTTCTATTTGAGGAAAGTCGAACAGTTGATTGACTATTCAACAAAAGCTCATTAGTTGTGTTAACTTGTCCTTTACCCAAAATAACTCGCACTAGAAGACAATAAACTCACCCTTCCACTAATTAGCACTAGTCAACTACTTCTTGCACTCCTAAATTTTAGGAACTTGTCCTACTTTATAGGAATTAGCTCCTAGCACATAGGAACTCGTGCATGCTCAAGGAGAAACTCATTGCGGTTATTTTCAACATTGCCTCTTAGCAAGGAAGGTGTTCCTTGAAGAAACTCGTCCACCTGGATCTATCTCCGACATTACCATGTTTTCCGCTGCTACAGTTGCTCCCTCTGAACTAGAAGGCTTGCTTGCTTTCTTCTGCGAAACCTGCTTTGAAGACCTGTTCTTTCCCACCATGCTCTGCAAGTCCACCACTTTAGTCATAAGTGCCATGTACCCTATGTACCTTTGTGTCTGCTTCTTGATGATGTGAGACTCAAGCCTCTTTTGATCTCCCTTAACCAAGTCCTCTACCCATTTGGCTCATACTCTCCCTATACTGGGAGTCTTTGATTCAGTGGTTGCCTCCACTTGCCCTAGGTTATGATCCTCATCATCATCTTGTTGGTCAACCCAACTGCCAACTAGCTTTGACCCAAACTGAGATACTCGTTGAGGTTCCATCTTGAGAGCTCTATCTTGTTCTCGCTCAACCATCACTTCTCTACTCTGAGAACTCCCTGCCTTGTTGCTCAAGGTTGCCCATGTCTCAAACAAATATGCCCACTAGTTTCTCTCCTACTCCTCCAAGATCGTCAGCTCTTAGGGTCTTCAACAAACTGCCCACTAGCACTGATATGGCTGCTCCATCATCACTGCCCTTAGGGAATTTTGTAACTGCCCTCTTATCAACCATATGAATCCTTTCATCAGCTGAACTAGGGCTGCCATTTGAATCTACCTCCTAACAACCCATGACTCCTTCCATGAACACTGTACTTGAGGTCTTCAACAAGGTTGGCTTCTCACAGCAGATAAGTACATCTACCCACTTCATACTCACCCATGAGAAACACTGTTCACAACTTCATTTGTGAACAATACTCTGCTACCTAAAAAACTTTAGGACGGTCTTCTTCCAACTGCATTCTCCATGTGCTGGTCTAGATTATGTTCACTGATCAGATACCATGTAGAGAATCCACAAAATTTTGACATGCTAATATGAGCAATCTGAAATATAATTTATTCTCATATAAACAAAGAATTTCTCTACTAAACTTTGCAGCGGAATAGGAACATAAATAAATACACAAGTCAACAACACAATTTTCTAGGGAACCTAACTGGGAAACCCCTCTACTTGTTAAGAATATTATTGTTAGAAACTGAGGAATGATCTCTTACAATACAACTTTGTTTTTCAATAGAGAATACACGCTTCTCCCTGCCTTGCCTAAGCTTGAAAAACACGTTTGTGTAGCCTGCTCTGCCCATCAAACTCACACAAGCCTCAACACACAAGCACCAACCTGTGCTCTCTACTCCCTTGTCTCACCAACTCGTGCTCACAAGACAATGATCAAATTATGCCTTCGTTCCTCCTTATAAGCACTTTGATTAGGCTATTATTGGCAAGTTCTATATGAGGAAAGTTGAATTGTTGATTGACTAGTTAACAAAAACTCACTTGTTGTGTTAACTCGTCCTTTACCCAAAATAAATCGCACTAGAAGACAATAAACTCAGTCTTCCACTAATTAGCACTAGTCAACTGCTTATTGCACTCTTGACTTTTAGGAATTCGCCCTAAATTTTAGGAACTCATCCTACTTTTTAGGAATTAGCTCCTAACTCATAGGAACTCATGCATGCTCAAAGAGAAACTCATTGTGGTTCCTTTGATTAAGGCACAAATCAAGGAACCCTTTCTCGCTATTATTTTCAACAATACATACAACAGAAAAACAAAGCATTACCAAGCTTTCACAAGTGGTGTTGCAGTTCATAAATATAAGTAACAGCCACATAGCCACATACAACTGCTCAGAAGATTCACTAGCACTTCCAGAAAACACTTGTATTAACATATAGCATTGAGTATGAAAACATGAAGTCAAGGGAACAGTTTTCTATTGAATAACGGCCATGACCAATCAATACACAATAGATCTGAAATCACATCAGCTGTATGGAGATGAAAATCTCCCTCTTAAAAGCTTATGTAAGAAAAGTGACCCTATAACCGCGAACAATATTATCCAACATAAAAAATGAATATGCACATGAAATGGCAGCCCTACATAAAAAAACATCCCTTAAGACACCTGTAGGTGAAGTTCCATATCTGTCCCGAAGAACTGTAACAGCCATACCATATTCTAAGGTATTTACTTCCACCTGAAAAATACCCTTTGCAAATGAGATAAGGCTTCCCTTTTATAGGCTTCATTCCTAACTGCCTCATTAATAAAATATTCATGGAATGCACTAGAAACCATTCAAAGTAGGGAGCTGGTCTGTTTTGATTGGATGCAAGGTTTGAAGTGGCAACATTGTCACTTGCCACATTCATAGCTAGGACACCCCCCAACTTAACCACTTTTGATCACACAAAATATTAATAAACATTTTAAAGAGGTGGTGTGCCCTTGGTGCATGTGCATGAGTGGGGTATGGTCTATGTTACATCCCTTGAAACTATGATGCCCTTATAGGCTCCTTCCTCAACAAATATGGTAATAAATATAATCAACTCCCTTTGGATGTGGAGTGCTCCTAAATATGTAAAAAATATATTAAACTGTATTCTGGTAAGCTCTTCTCCTTGGGTAGTTATTTTCTCCTTAATACAAGGTTTGACCATGTCAATTGTCTCACTTGGCACTTCTTTCAACAATATGCTCCTTAATTAGTGTAGAGTTCGAAGCCCTTTTCCATTTTAAATGTCATATAATGCTGAAAAGGTGGGGCACTTCCAACATGTATATCTTATATCCTCTTTGATATTGCAAGTTAAGCAAACTTCTTCCCAAAGTAATATATCCTCTTTGATATTGCAAAGTTTAAGTTGTGCAAACTAGTTTCGAAAATGATTACAAACCAAGACAAGATTAATATCCTGTGGTTTTGCGCCTTATAATTCTCATGTACAATCGATGTTTATACCATGTTTAAATAACAAGTAAGAAAAGTGATTTACTTTCAACTTAAACAAAAACAGAGGCACAAATGCCAAGCAGAGCAACAAGAGAACCTTCATGAACCGAGTAAAGCATCGTTTCCAGTGGGAATGCGTGGATCTTTATGGTTGTATATCATATAGTGCAGACATAGATGTGGGGTATTTAACAATCCATAATTCTTTAATAGAAAAGTAAACTAGATCAACTGAATATGCTCAAGCACTTCAGGTATTCAATATCCGAAGTTGTTTAGAGCTACACCTGCTTGACCTGGTTGCCCTGCTCATTGTTACTTGGGAGCGGGAGCGAAAGCGGGGAGCGAGAGCGAAAACGGGAGCGAGAGCGACATTTTCAGAAGCTCCCGGTTTGGGAGAGAATCCCGGAGCATTTTTTATATAATATATATATTTTTTATATTTTGATACATATATGTCAACAAAAACATGTAGAATAATGAATTAGATATAAGAAACATAAAAAAACATAGATTGAACCATACAACAACAATCATCTAGAAGTTATAATCTTCATCAACCACGTCCACAAGTTAGTAACATAGTAACATACAACATATTGAGTCTCATGATTCATCAATATTAAAGTTTCAAGCTTTCAAAATTCAATATATAACATTTATCATCACTGATCACCAAAGTTGTACTTGTAAGCTAAGTGTAACCATTACAACAAATAATATCTAACATGAAATGAAATGTTATAAAATGAAATGTTATAAAATGAAATGAAATGAAACAACTTTCAACTTTCATGAAGCATCATATTCATAATTCATTACTAATGAGTTATAATTGCCAACTTCAAACTTAAATTGCCATATACTGTTTAAAAAATATCATAATAAATATGAAAGAGACAATAGTTATAAAAGCTACTTGAAACTATAAAAGAGAAGTAAATCTATTGTCTATTTCTTATGCTTGGGCCTCTTGCCACCATGAGAAATGTCTAATTTTTTAGTCTTGTTGGAAAATCAGGATCTTTGTCATTAATATCACCCTCTAAGCATTAATATCCAGAGGTATCTTTGTCATTACCTTTGTATCTGTATAGGGATCTTTGTCATTAATATCACCCTCTAAGCATTAACATAAGATAGAACAAGCATAGCATGTCAAGTCAAGATTTTGTTTGAGTGATGCGTACATTTTTAGGAGGGTCATGATAGAGGAGTTCGACAACCAATGTCACTAACATCAAGGTACATAGAGGGATTGGTGCTCTTGATTAAATACGAGTTCCATACCCTAATACATGACAAAATTCAATGGAAACATTGCAATCCCCCAATCATGAAATCCTGAAATCCTGAAAAACTGATAAGTCTGTTGGATTTTGAATGAAATCTAAAATTCTACTTTCTCCATATGAAATCCAATGAGGCCGGAACCACTCTCAAACATAATGAGTCATTTCATGGTAATGTTAAAAATTTAAGTAAAAGGATGAAAATGAATATTAAGGAGAAGGTCACTTTTACTTTAAAAATTTAACATTACCATGAATAGCATATCAATACTAGGGCCTAGACTTGATCATTAAGTTGCCCCACTCAAAAATGATTTGTTTCTTTCAAAAAAAATTGCATTTCAAACATTACTACAAAAAAAAATTGCAAAAAAGGCAAAACGCTCCCGAATAGGCAGGGAGCGAAATTTTTTTTAGGGAGCACGCTCCCGAGTCGCTCCCGCCCGGAGCGCGGATTGGGAGCGGGATCGGGGGGGGGGGGCGCTCCCCCGCAACATAGGACCTGCTACAAGGATTATATTTTAAAAAAATTGCATCATATGTCAAGCAGTGCACTCTTGTGTTTTTATAAAACGAGAAGTCGCATTCCTCTCATGCAAGAAATCAGTAGAAGCCTTCTACCCTTTTAACCAATGAATGGGCAGGGAAACTAATTCCTTTCTTTGTTGAACAGGCTTAATCTCCAACAGTACGAGTGACATGTCCAATTTCCTTTCTATTCTGAAAAGGCTTATCTCCAAGAGTGTTATTGGCATCCTAATATGAGATCGGATAATTCAATGAAGTGTCAAAAAAAAATGTGAGGCAGTATACTCTATAGCATCCGAATATAATCTTATAATAGCATAATGAACTATAGTAGCCATCGTGGGGAATCAAATCCATTCCATCTTGGTATGATATACAATTTGCCAAAATGTTTTAAACAAAGTTTAGAGGGCTGTTGGTTTGTTAGGTGGATCAAGTTTTGAACTTTTCCACTGTTACTAAAACTTAGGTTGCCTTGAGAATTGATGTCTTGTTTAATGCTAAGTTTTTGGTATATGGTCTAATGCCCTCAGTCCTATATGTTATAAACTGTATATTGTTGTTCATTGGAATCTACTGAATTGAACTTTCGTGTTCCAAAACTTGAACTTCTCTAATACTAATCTCTCCAACTCTCGAATAACTTTGTGCTAAATGTGGGTGGATCTCTCTGGGAATTGGATTGATGCCCTAAAGGAAATCAAGGTGCTGGAAACCAAATTAACTGTGAGTACCTTGCAGTTGGAGCACATCCACCTGGCTGTTCATATCACAGACTTGGTTTACCTGTAGCTGGGAAAGGTATTGTTCAAATATGGTCCATTTTCAACGCTAATGTGAATGTAAAGGATCCACCTTCAAAAAGAAAGAAGGTAATAGCAAAAAAAAAGCAAATAGATAAAAGTGAACCTGATTATGAAGAAGGAAATGTATCAACAGTGCCTGTCCGGTTTAAGGAGCCTGTGGTAGGGAAATGCTCTGTTCTAGAACTAGTAGAAGTTCCAGAGAAAAAAACAAAAACAAAAAAAGTTTTCATGAGGGATCCAGTCGGATAAAATTGGTTGAAAAGATAGGGGAGAAGGGATGAGGAAAAAGGGAATCTAAAAAATATACCCACCATAATATCAGTTGATTGTCATTATCAAGAGATGACTGTTAATGATGCTGAATGGACTGCTCAAAGCACTAGGAAGAAAATGAAAATTAAAGCTCGGTCCTTTCAAAGCAGAGTACTCTTCCCCGAGTGCTAGTGATTCCCAATGTGGGTAAGAGGCCGAGCTGAGCATTGGAAAGAGGAATATCATCGATGATCTCCACGGCTTCTTGTGTTAATGCTGTTATTGTCCTTGGAAGCAGGGCATTGTTTGAGTCTACCCATTAAGATGCAATTGATAGCAGAGGTATTATGCTTTAAGGCAAACAATACAAGTTTCACATAGGTAGTATGACGTATCTCATATTTGGACTGCCCCATTCTGCCTTGTCGAGTTCATATTCAAAGGGGATCTCAATATGGTACGGTGGAAGATTAAGAACACTGCACGTGCACAAACTAGAAAGTTTTCCAATAATTCTCTAACTGTGTTTGCTGGAAGATCATGGAGATGATAGACGATGCATTCCTTTCCACATGCCAAATGTACACCATATTCTCCAGAGCTTTCTCTGCACTTGGGTTAAATCTATTCCTAAATGAAGACAATTGCATTTTTTGCCATATGAAGAGATGCCGACCGACACAACAGAAAACCCTAAACACGATTCGATATAGGGTAGGATTCGAAACTCTAAATCGAAAATGGCCCAGTTAAGACCTCAACTATGCAGACAGGTTACCCTAACAATATCGAACCTTCAACTTTACGAAAACCTTTCATGTTCACCCATCTGATAACTGTAAATACTAAAAACAATATTAAAGAAAAATTGTGTGCACATCTTGAATGAAGAATAAACTTTACCTGTAAGAAGCCCGACCAACCTAAGGAATACGTTAAATCAGAGGGAGACAGACCTACTGTGAAAAGCCCAACTCCTGACAGTAGTATTCCGATTATTGATATGAAAAATATGTTGCGTAACAATTATGTGGGAGAAGAGATGCTCAAACTTCACATGGCTAGCCAAGAATGGGGATATTTTTCAGCTGATAAATCCACGCGTTTTTCGAGTTTCCATTAAAGAAAAAACGGAAGTATGCTCTACAACCCAACAACATTCAAGATTACGGCCAGCAGCATGCAGTAGGTGACCACAAATTGAAGTGGGGAGAGGAAGCACCATAATTCAAAACCCAAATCAGATGACCTTTACAATACGCTAGCCGCCTGTAAATACGAATGGTGGCTCTCGTGGGCCGTGGCTCCATCCGCCCTCCAAAAATGGCGGCACTACATGCCTTACCTACTTATGCAATCTGCCTTTAATGTTACTCGCAATCGCGACGTGGGTCCACCTAGATAACTCCAGCTTCCTTGGCAGTGTTGGTTCGATGATTATTCCCTTGCTTTGAGATAGTACGATATCGGCCTATAAAAGCCATTAACATTTTCTCAGACGTTCAAAAGTGGATGCCTATATATCATACATAAAGCAGAAACCAAAATCGTGCATATATAAATATTCACTTTATTTATTATTAAATATTCACTTTAATGGTTAAACTCAAAAAAAATATATATATATATATATATATCACTTTATATTCTTTTTAGCATTAAAAGAATATCACTTTATGTTAATTAATACTCTTAGGAATTAGAACTATAATAACATTGAATCCTGAATTTAAAATTTAATATTCAAGGTTTGCCCACTAAAGAATTCCCCGCTATATAATAATCTCTACCCTTATGTTAAAATTTTAAACTAAATATCTAAATATTTAATTACTAAGGATTTCACAATCATCTAACTAACAAAGAGTTCTATATTTAGAATTTAAAGTTGGGGCGTTTGATTATTAAAAAAAAATCACTATCATATAACCATGATTAAGTTGGAATTTGAAATGCAATGTTTTATTATTCCAAGAATTCAGATTCATATTATTTAACATTCAGTCTTGTAATTAGAATTTAAAACATTGTTGACATACTGCAATCATTCTTAGCGTCTGTAAGTGTGTTTATAAAATTTAACATTGCTGACATAGTGCAATCATTCTCAGCCTCTATAAGAGACTCAGAGAGTGTTTATAAAATTTTCACTCTAAACAAATGATGGCTCAAAACGCAATCTCTTTATAATCATATATTTTCAAATAAAAAATTAATTCAAATAGAAAAATTGTTTTTGTGTGCATATATATATATTCGTAATAGAAAAATTGTTTTTGTGTGTATATATATATATTCAAATAAAGAATTAATTCAAACACTCATGAAAAAGAAAATTTGTTTTTGTGTGTGTATATATATAAAATGAAAAGAAAAAATATTTTTAAAAGCTCAAAACACAATCTCTTTATAATCATATCTTTTCAAATAAAAAATTAATTCAAACACATTATGAAAAGAAAAATTGTTTTTGTGTATATATAAAAAAAATGAAAAAAAATGTTTTTAAATGTATATATATTACTTCTAATGAACCCGAACATAAAAGCCCAAAGGTCCAATAGAATTTAAGCCTTGTTCTCATACCATATATAGTGGCTCAAAATTATAACATGCAAACCATTTACATCAATTAATTTTTAAAAGAAATATATATATATATATATATTTCAGTTGGTTAGTGTATAACTTGCGACACTACAAGAGATGAGGACTTAACTGTAACACGAGGATTTAGCTTAGAGTCGTTGCGCTATTCAGATCTTGTTAATTGCAACCGATTTTTTGGGGACAACTCTCCGCCTAACCGTAGGCTCAACTGCAATAAGTTTATCTATAGGTAGCTACCATAGAGTCCTCAATCGACTCCATTAGCCATTGGATCATTCCCTCCTAGAATTCTCATATGGAAAAAATAATGTCTCAAATCCTCCTTTTCATCCATTAAATAGAATAATTTGTTCCAAAAATAGAACAATTTGTTCCAAAAATAGAAAGAGATTCTTTATACACACAATCTCTGTCATCATGTCAATTTCTATTTTTTTTTAAGCTTTATTTAGCTCATTGTTTTCTTTAATTTGACTCTTGGTTTTTTTTTTACTTTTTATCAATTTTACTTATTCTTAATATTTTTATGGTTTATTTTTATTTATTTATTTGGAACTTCCCTTTATTATTCATTTTTTTATTTATTTCCTATTAGTATGTTCTCACTTTTATTGTTTATTATATTATTTATTTTTTTATTATTATTATTATTATCATCATCATTATTTATTGATTTATTAATACGGGGCACTACATGTTGGCAACAAGACTTTTAAAGTATGTTGTCAAGGAATATATCTCTAAGGACATAAGTTGATCAACAGTCAAAGCATCTGCTTGCATAGCTCCACAATCAAGCAAGACCTTGTGAAGGACCAAGTTAGATGAACTTATTTCACTCAATAAGACAAAGTCAGGTGCCACGATGACCACGTGAACTTCATGTCCCACTACAGCAAGATGCCTTACCACAATATCATACAAAGATATTACTAGTGCTAGAGGAGGAATAGTTGTCCATGTTTGGACAATGAGATATTTGGCTTGAAGATTTATTGTAACAACAGCTACAATTGAGAGATTTGTCAGCTTAAGAAGCATTGGCAGCTTCAAAATGCCTTTCTGCTTGTGGCAGCTTCAAAATGCCTTTCTGCTTGTGTTGCTTGTGCAGACTAGACATAAACTATGTTACAATGCACAAACCTGATAACCTTGTGCAGGTGCCAATAAGATGGACCACTCTTATGCCGGACATTCCTCGAATTGGGATAGCATCTCAACCCCAATAAGAACCGGGTTCCACTTTATAATCAGACTTGCTATCAATTTCCCCAAGTTGAATTAGTGGCTAAGGGCACAAATATTCTATCTGCATCTTGCTTATCTTCCACAAATGCAACTTCTCTCACTTCATCCTTGATACTTTGATCATATGCTTCACCTTCAACCCTTGTCTCGCCTACATCTGCAACATGGCCTAATACTTCGCTGCTTAGAGTGTTAGATATTGTTGGTATGTCATTTGTTTCGCACGAAGGAACTTCTTTATTGCTAGGATTTTGTTCAACAGTTGTGTTGATTTCTTGGTCCTCCACCGCTGCTCTATATTCTTCAAATTTGCAATTTATTTTTCCCTTCGTTGCCTCTGATAATGCACATGCTCCAACCTACTCTATCACCTTTGTGAGGTTTATGTTATAGTTTTCAAAAATGCACAAGAGTTTCCATTCACCCTTTCCACTGAGAGAAATAATTCCTGCAGCGACATTTCTAAAATAAAACCCATCAAGCTGGCAGGAAAAAATCTGGCTTTGATACCATTGTTATATAATATCACTCTCTTGACAACAAATAAAGGAACTCAATATGTCAGTAAGACAATCCTAGAAGGCAACACAAGATAGATTCATCCAACTAGAAAGGAATCAATAGCCACAATCTTAACATAATAGATTTCCACCGAGTTGTATAGAGGTCCAATTCAAAGTCAAAAAGCCCTTAATATCTTGGAACAACAAATGCTATAGACCAACTATTTCACTATTACTGCAGGGCTTGCAATATTCTTCACACCAGAAGTACCTGTGCCATTTATGTAAAAATGGTCAGAACTGGATGTGCTCCAGATGCAGAGTTTCTAGATACTTGTACCCTATCTTCAGGAGTTGAGATCAACTATCTATTTGAGGAACAGCAACTCGACAAGGATGTAACAGAAGAAGATTTAGTCATTCAACTGTTTGGAGAGATACATTCCCCAAGCAGATTCGTCAAATGTACATCAATAGGTTTAAGGGGAATACTTACCACAGGAAAGGCAAAGAGGCCTCCACTTCGAAACAGAAGGAAACACCTATGCCCAACCTAAAGCAAACTCCCACTTCCTCAAGTCAGGCAATATTTCCACAAGTTCAGAGTCAATTGGATGTCCCAATTCTTGAGGATGTTGACATAGATATTATAGGATGGGCTAGTAATGTCAAGGTTTTGATCCCATTAACAGAAGTAGTTAAATTTCCAGCACTCAGGAACAAAATTGGCAAATTGTTGTGCTTTGAAGTAACTAAGGCTCCACAGTAAGGCACAAGAATGATAAAAGACCCTCCAGTCATCTTGACTTTATCTATATTTAACCAACCCAATAAGAACTCACAAAACGGTCCATTCTTTGTGTCATTGGAGGTCACAGACTAGATACTTCACAATTGTATATTAGATTCTGGAGTTGCCATGAACATAATGAGCATGGAAGTAGCAAAGAAGATGGAACTAAAAACTCAAAGACCACACAGAAATGTGTGCCTTTGATTCCTATGAGATTCCATCAATAGAGTTGACTAAGGATTTACAGGTTCCCCTTGCAGCACATTCAAATGTGTTTCTTAATATGGACATAATGGATCTTGATGTGCCTGCAGCATGGGGGATGTTGCTATCTCATAAGTGGATGGTTGATATAGGTGGAGCCATTCAGATGGATTTATCATATGCTAGTGTTTCCACTTCTTACAGTGAAACAGTGAGGTTACATAGAGAATAATTCCAGAAGCACCATATCAAGGATTGTAGAAAACTGAAAAATGAGATTAGCTATTTCGATGGAAGTTTGGGGTCATGCACAGTATTTGCAACAGAAGTCTCCACTCGAACTGACACAGACCGAATTTGGAAGATGAACTTCAATGAAGCGTCCTCGAAGCAAGGTAATGGTGCAGGTGTAATATTGACTTCCCTTGACCATGAATTGATTCATCTTTATTATAGAGGAGTTTGAAGCAACTAACAATGTGGTTGAGTATGAGACACTTTTACTAGGTCTAAATGCAACTTAAGGACTTAGGAATTAAATGTTTAAAGATCACTGATGATTCTGATCTAACCATGTTTCAAGTTAAAGGTCTGCATGCGTGTAAGAATGAGAAACTTCAGAGGCATAGGCAAGCAGTCATATATGCCATAGATGTATTCAATGCATTTGGTTTAGAGGTAGTGCCTAGATTGCAGAATATCATTGCAAACTCACTAGCAGTTGCAGCCTCTGTGTTACAGCTTTGCCCTGAGTTAGAGAGAGGTGGAAGGATAGAGATCATCTATAGACCCTCCATACCAGACAATGTGGAAAACTGGCAGGTATTCAAAGATGATGCTCAGATTGCCAGATTCCTCAATAACACCGTGAGTTTGAAGGAAATGAATCCAACTGGAGGGGAGAGGATTCAATTGAGCAGTTGCCTTCTAATAAGATTCCTTCAAGTCTGGTACCACTAGAGGCTTAGTTCAATCAAGATGATCCATTTAAGGGCTGAACAGATATCATTAAACCTGAGGATTCTGAAGAAACCAATATAGGAACAGAGGCTGACCTAAAAATCATAAAAATTGGAATGGGGTTATTTCAAAAGAGAATTAGAAATGAGGATTTTAGTCGCATAGTACAGGGATGTTTCGCACAGTCATATGATGACCTTAAAGCTTACAAAAATGATGTAATCCAACATACCATCCCCTTAACCGAACACAACATACGGACTGGAGCCAATGGCTATAGGTGACAATGTCAACAATGCATATCAATGTGTTTCTTGGCTGTTGCATACTAAGCAAGAGGTAAATTGGGCATTCAAAATGCATAGGTGCAATGTTGCATGGACAATCCCGAGAGTTGGGGATATCAAACCAATGATTTAATTCTGGCTTTAGCAACTCCTGTATCTACAAATCAATGATTCCAGCAATTTATTAACACATCCCACATTCAATCTTATTGCTAATTGGCTGAGGAATGTGGTTTCTATAGTAGGTAAACACACGAAGGCTCATTATTATATTAAATTGCACATGTAAGTCAGCTACACAAACTATTTTTGAGCATTCAAATCCAATCTGTGGATGATAAGCAGAACAGCAAGTAAAATCCATAGCGGAATACTCAATCACAGCCCATAACACTGAAATTTAGCTTAGAAACCCAAATGGAAACCAGCGAAGATGGGTTCTCTTTATGCTTGGGAAACTTTTGCAAACAGTTAGCTATACACTCGCAACAGAGATTTTGTGTATTCCTACTCACTGGAAGCATTTTGCAGATTGCTATGGCTGAAAGACAATATTAACTCTTCGTGGACAGGTTCAAAATCCTCTTTGCTCTCCGATCTTTGAGCAGACTGCTTCACTTCAACTCCTCATTGCCCTTCTTTCCCAGTATTTTTTTTCATCTCTCGTGAGGTTGTCTTTGCATTAAGCAACCTTAGAATGCCAACCATCAAGTGATTTATTTCACCTTATTGTGGCATTTGCTCTTATCTTCAAGTTGATTTCTGACTTCATAGTTTGTCAAGGATTCGTCTTTTACAACATTTGGAAGAGAGATTAATTCGGATCCAATTTGGATCAGAAAGAGTATTGCTATTTTGGTCATGACAGGCATATTAAATTGTACATGGAAGAACTCTGAGCTTTTCTTTGGATGATGTGGGCAAACTTGGCTTGTTTTGGACATACGGAACATATGTGTATGTCTACATCAACATATTTAGTTCTGCATTAATGGATTTTCCTTGATATGGTTTCTGAGCATTTGGCGGCAATGGGATGACAATGTTGTTTCAGTTATATATGGCAGCTATGTATGGTTTGGTTATTATGATAAACATGGAATAATTTTAATGTTTTGTTGTTTTAGTCATTTCCCTTCTATTTAACTCATGTTTATAAAGAAGGTAGTCACAAGGAGGAAATAGGAGAGATGGGTTTTACCTAGGAAGTTATAAGGTGATGCTAGCTTTGGGAGTTGACAACCAGTGGTAGCATCAGTACTATAAGTTGTGTTTGGTGGTGGATTTCACTCATTTCAGTTTTCCCTTGGTCAAAAACCTTGAATATTATTATATTTTTTATTTGACCTTTCACATTTCAGGAATCACATATGTTTTATTTATTTATTATTTCCTCAAAACTAAGTTGCACGAAATGGGGAAACGGGTACGAGTTTCCGAAACGGACACGGGTACGAAACGTGACCCCCCCCCCCAAATTTTAGAAACGGGGAAACGCTATATATATATATATATATATATATATATATATATATTAGGACATTTAAGAAATATGTGCAGTCATAAAGCATATATGATACATTCTAATTTATCACATTATGATTAAATTGTCAATTGTCAATGCATAAACTATAAGTCACTAAATTCACATCACATTTACTCATGAATGATCACATAATGAAAATAGCAATATCCAAAATCAGCCACGAGAAATTTCTAATTTCTTGTCTCGTGCTTGATTGGGAGTCTCCTCCTACATAATCGAACGACCTTAGTGCTCTTGATTAAATACAACTTCCATACCCTAGTACCCTACTTGCTCTTGATTATTGGGAGTCTCCCCTGCATAGAGGGCTTGGTTCTCTTGATTAAATACAAGTTCCATAGCCTAGTACATGACAAAATCCAATGGAAACATTGCAATCCCCCCAATCCTGAAATCCTGAAAAACAAATAAGTCCTCTGGATTTTGAGTGAGATCTAAAATTCTACTTTCTCCATATGAAATCCAATGAGGGCGAAACCACTCTCAAACATCCTCAGTCATTTCATGGTAATGTTAAGAATTTAACATTACCATGAACTACATATCAACACTAGGGCCATAGGCTTGAACATTAGGCTGCCCAACTCAAAAAAATCCTCTTTTTTATAACTTGAGAGGCATCTAGAAGTATCCAGAAGATATTTTAGTCACCCAATAAAAAATTAGAAGCGAAAAAATAAAAATAAAGTACAAGAAAAAGTCAAGTTAGAAGAGAAAACTCCACCGTACGACCTGGAAACGCGTTTCCGGCCGTACTGGCCACGTTTCCTCCTCAAGAAACGGGCCAGTATGGTCGGAAACGAATTTTCAGGCCGTACGGTACGAGTTTCCTCATTTCTGTTTCGTTTCCGTGTTGAAATTTGGTACCGGAGGACAAGTGGTTCCCTTAGGCTTTGATCTTTGGCCTAGGGAAAAGTGTCCAAAAGAATTTAATTTTTCTCCTAAAGTGACTTTATAATTTTATAAAGTTAAATCTAATTTAAAAGTGACTTTAAGTGATAAAGTTACTAAGTCTAAATTAAAGTGACTTTTATAAAGTCAATGAAAAATTAGAAAGGAAAAGTGACTTTGGAAATAAATGACTAAGTGGGTCTTTATTAAAGTGGGGTGAATTAAAAAATAAAAAGTGAGATTTAAATGAGCATTTAATCTCAGTCTTAGATCTCAATCTATTTCAGCCATTGGATTTAGGGATCACCCAAAAGTCACTTGGATCACCCAAAAGTCACTTAGAGTTAGATTAAAGGAGAAAAAGGTCATTCATTCTTTCATGAGCAGATTGAGAGAAGGAGAGCAAGAGAGCAAGGGAGATTTCTGGACAGTGAGCTGCGGAGTTTCAGCAGCGAAATTTCAGCAGCGGAGTTTCAACAGAGCGGAGTTTCAGCAGCGGAGTTTCAGCAGGGCAGAGTTTCAGCAAGTCTGTACAGCGGAGTTTCAACAGGGCGGAGTTTTAGCAAGGCTGAATTTCAGGAAGGCTGAGTTTCAACATGGTTGAGATAAGTTGTAAAAGTTTGCTTGTTGATTTTTGCTGAATATTTCTCTTACTGTAAAAAGGCATTTTCCAAAAATAAAGAAGAGCTCTCAAACTGGTTTTCCCCAAGAGTTGTAGGGGGTTTTTCCAGGGTCACATTGACCAAAAATCTCGGTGTTTAAATGTGTTTTAATGGCTGTTTATTACTGCTGATTTTTATTTCTGCAATTTCCAGCATTCTGTAAAATTTCCAGAATTTGTGTTTTCAGCAAATTTATTTTTTCCAGCTTGTTAAATGTATGGTTATGGGAAAGGGCATTTAACTATATGGGAGAAATAAGGAGAAATTGAAAACCGGGGTGGGAAATGAAAAATTTCTACATGGTATCAGAGCTTGAGTGCTGAAGGACAGTTTGGGACAGCAAAAGGAAAAATTACAGCTGCTGATTTTTCACTCAGAAAATTCCAGCAAGCTGATTTTTTCATAAACAGCAGTGTTATCTTTACTACAGCAGTGCTATTTTTCAGTTTTAGGACAGCAGGATGTCATTAGGATTGAGGGTGGAGAATAGACTGGATGGGCATACAAATTACAGCGTTTGGAAGAAGAGAATGCAAAGTATCTTTGAGGAGGCAGAAGTCTGGGATATCATGGTGCATACCACACAGAACCTGTTGTTGTGCCTATTGATGCTACTCAGTTGACAGCTTATAATAAAGAGAACAATAAGGGTAAGAGATTGATTCTAGACGGAATCAAAGACCATTGCATTCCTCATGTGAGAGGAAAGAGCAATGCCCATGAGATGTGGACAGCATTGTCCAATCTCTACCAGAGTACCAATGAGAACCGGAAGATGGTCCTGAAAGAGAAGCTGAAGAACATTAAGATGGGTAATGATAGTGCAGCTGGATATCTCACAAAGATTACCAATGTGAGAGATGAGTTGGCAGCGATTGGAGAGGCCATTCCACCCACTGAGTTGGTGCGGATTGCAATGAATGGCCTCCCCCGTTCATGGTTGAACTTTGCTGATGGGGTTTGTGCACGTGAGACCCTTCCCACATGGGAGAGGTTTTGGGATGATTGCATTCAGACAGAGATCAGGAAAGGTCAGCTTGGGGCAGCCAAGCTAGTTGAGCAGGATGAGGATGTAGCACTGATGGCAGGAGGCAAGAAAGGCAAAGGGAAGAAGCAGGCTTCCACAAGCAGTGGTGGGGGCAAAGGCAAAGGTAAAGGTAAACAGGGGAACACACAGAAGGACTATTCCAAGGTGAAGTGTTGGAATTGTCAAAAGATGGGACACTATGCAGTTGTGTGTCCGGAGAAGAAGAAGAAGAAGGGGAAGAACCAGGACGTGGCAGCTTCAGCAGAGATTGAGGACTTTGCAGGTCGTTTTGACCGGGAGTTTGCGTTCACTATGTGTGATTCCTCTAGTGCAGGATCACCTGCCACACAGATTCAAAGGGAGCATGCTTTTCCCTCGATTAGCGGAGCATCTTCAGGTATCTGGTATGTGGACAGTGGGGCTTCACGTCACATGACAGGAGTCCGTGAGTACTTCTCAGAGCTGTCAGAGAGTGGCACTGATATAGAGGTAGTACTCGGTGATGACAGAGTTGTTAGAGCAGTCGAGGTGGGGACACTGACATTTCAGAGGGAGTCCAAACCTCCCTTGAAAGTGTCAGATGTTCTTTATGTGCCAGGGATGAGGAAGAACCTCATATTCGTCTCAACTTTGGAGGACAGAGGATATGAGGTACTGTTCAGGGGAGGACAAGTGTTGATGTATCCCACGGGCACTCCAGCTGATTCAGCTAAAGTGATAGGTGTACGCCATGCAAAGGTGTACAAGTTTGCATTCCAGCCCCTTTTGGCATTGAGCAGTAGTACCGACAGCAGAGCTATCAGTTCTGAGCTGTGTGAGATTTGGCACCGCAGGATGGGACATATGTATCATGGAGCCTTGAGGACATTGCAGGAGATCACTACAGGTGTGTCAGATTTCAGTACTGATCACTTTGATACTTGCAGAGGTTGTGCGATGGGCAAGTTTGCCAAATCCCCTTTTCCCAGCAGTGACAGCAGAGCGACTGGGATACTTGATTTGATTCATTCCGATGTGAGTGGTCGGATGTCTCATGTTTCCTTGAGTGGATATGAGTACTAGGTTTTATTCATTGATGATCACTCCAGGAGGACCTGGATTTATTTTTTGAAGACCAAGAGTGAGGTCTTCAAGCGGTTTCAGGAGTTCAGAGCTCTTGTGGAGACAAACAGGTCGAAAGATCAAGTCCCTGAGGTCGGACAATGGAGGAGAGTACACCCTTGGAGAGTTTGTTGACTATTGTGCGGAGGCAGGCATTAGGAGGGAGTTCACTGTTCCTTACAACCCTCAGCAGAACGGGGTTGCAGAGAGGAAGAACAGATCCATCATAGGGGCTGCCAAAGCCATGTTACATGATCAGGGGTTGCCATTGTTCTTGTGGGCAGAGGCCTGCAACACACCTGTTTACTTGCAGAACAGGAGTCTGCATCGTGCCTTGGGGCACATGACTCCGGAGGAGGCTTTCTCTGGGAAGAAGCCTGATATTGGTCATCTTCATATCTTTGGATGCATTACATACTCCTATATACCCAAGGAGAAGAGGACCAAAATAGAGCCCACCGCAGAGAAGGGTATCTTTGTGGGCTACAGTGAGACCTCAAAGGCCTTTCGGATTTACATTCCTGCACAGAGGAGAGTTGTTGTCAGACGGGATGTGAAGTTCGAGGAGGACAGGGCCTTTAGGAGGTCACAGGAGTTAGAGTATCTGGATCAGCCAGACCCTCAGCAGCAGTTGAGTTAGTCGCAGGGATCCAGTGGGCAGGGATCAGGAGGATCAGGAGGTACATCTATGAGGATGTCAGGTCCGTCAGTGAGCAGTGGCTCACCGAGCCAGAGGGGTGGTGCTTCGGGCAGCATGCGGAGCAGTTCACAGAGCAGTTCACTAGGGAGTCCACTGATGGACAATTCACACGGTACCTCAGCTTCTACAGGTTCAGGTGCAGGCAGGAGGACAGCAGACAGACAGTCAGGAGTTCAGGCTCCTGATGATGAGGAGGAGGAGTTTCATTCTCTGGTGGGAGAAGTGCGCTCAGGGAAGAGGAAGCCCAAGTGGCTTCAGGACACCTTGAGAGATGCCTCATCTGTTGCTGAGCCGAAGAGGCCGGTCAGAGAGAGTAGACCACCTGAGAGGTTTTGTAGCTATATGGCGATGGTTACCAGCATCCTTGACTCTGAGCCTTCTAGCTATGAGGAGGCAGCTAGCCAGCAGGTCTGGAGAGAGGCCATGCAGGAGGAGTATTCTTCTATCATGAAGAATGATGTTTGGGAGGTGGTGCCGAGGCCTGAGGGCAAATCCGTGGTTACTTCCAGATGGCTTTACAAGGTAAAGCATGCTGCAGATGGCAGCATTGAGAAATTCAAAGCAAGGTTTGTGGCTAGAGGGTTCTCCCAGGTAGAGGGGGAGTTGATTATGAGGAGACCTTCGCTCCCGTGGCTCGATATACTTCGATCCGCTACATTATATCAATAGCAGCAGAGATGGGTTGGAAGATCCACCAGATGGATGTGAAGACTGCATTTCTCAATGGCTTCATACAGGACGAGGTGTACATTGAGCAACCACAGGGCTTTGAGGTGCATGGGAAGGAGTCCCATGTGTGCAGACTGAAGAAGGCCCTTTATGGCCTGAAGCAAGCTCCCAGAGCTTGGTACTCCAGGATAGATACATATTTGCAAGGGATGGGTTTCACAAAGAGTGAGGCAGATCCGAACCTTTACTTTATTGTGATTGGTGAGGAGCCTCTCATTCTGGGGCTGTATGTGGATGACTTGGTCATTACAGGTGCAGAGAGACTCATAGAGCACTGCAAGAGAGATCTTGCGACGGAGTTTGAGATGAAGGACATCGGCTTGATGCATTACTTTTTGGGCTTGGAGGTGTGGCAGGAGGAGGGGCATTTCTTCCTGGGGCAGGGGAAGTATATTGTGGACATCCTCAGCAGATTCCACATGGAGGATTGTAGACCCATGTCGACACCGATGATCACCAACTAGAAGAAGCTTCATGCTTCGGATGCCGAGTTGGTGGATCCCACATTGTACAGGCAGCTGATTGGTTCCTTGATGTATTTGGTCAACACTAGACCAGATATCTGTTTTGCAGTCAACACGATGAGTCAGTTTATGTGTGAGCCTAGGAAGGTTCACTGGGTGGCTGCAAAACACATTTTGTGGTACTTGCAGGGGACAGTGGATTATGGTCTGGACTACAGGCAGGGAGATGGAGTGAGATTGGCAGGATACACTGATTCTGATTGGGCAGGTTGTGCTTCTAATAGGAAGAGCACTTCAGGGTGCTGTTTTGGGTTGGGTTTAGCAGTAGTGTCATGGTTCAGCCGGAAGCAGCAGTCAGTAGCACTGAGTTCAGCGGAAGCAGAGTATATGTCAGCCAGTCTAGCTAGTTGTGAAGCTATCTGGCTTCGCAAGATGTTCTTTGGCTTATTTGGTCAGCCATTGAGACCTTCAATGATTTACTGTGATAATCAGAGTTGCATTAAACTCACGGAGAATCCAGTATTTCATGACAAGTCAAAGCATATCGGGATCAGATATCATTTCATCAGAGACTATGTTCAGAAGGGAGCTATGAAGCTTAAGTATATTTCCACTGATGAGCAGGTTGCAGATATTCTTACCAAAGCCTTACCACGGGGCAAGCATGTCTACTTCAGAGACAAGATGGGTGTGGTGAGGAACACCTTCCTCGGCAAGAGGGTGTGTTGCAATTTGGTACCGGAGGACAGGTGGTTCCCTTAGGCTTTGATCTTTGGCCTAGGGAAAAGTGTCCAAAAGAATTTAATTTTTCTCCTAAAATGACTTTATAATTTTATAAAGTTAAATCTAATTTAAAAGTGACTTTAAGTGATAAAGTTACTAAGTCTAATTTTAAAGTGACTTTTATAAAGTCAATGAAAAATTAAAAAGGAAAAGTGACTTTGGAAATAAACGACTAAGTGGGTCTTTATTAAAGTGGGGTGAATTAAAAAATAAAAAGTGAGATTTAAATGAGCATTTAATCTCAGCCTTAGATCTCAATCTATTTCAGCCATTGGATTTAGGGATCACCCAAAAGTCACTTGGGGTTAGATTAAAGGAGGAAAAAGTCATTCATTATTTCATGAGCAGATTGAGAGAAGGAGAGCAAGAGAGCAAGGGATATTTTTGGACAGTGAGCTGCGGAGTTTCAGCAATGGAGTTTCAGCGGAGCGGAGTTTCAGCAGCGGAGTTTCAGCAGGGCAGAGTTTCAGCAAGTCTGTACAGCGGAGTTTCAGCAGGGCGGAGTTTCAGCAAGGCGGAGTTTCAGCAAGGCTAAGATAAGTTGTAAAAGTTTGTTTGCTGATTTTTGCTGAATATTTCTCTTACTGTAAAAAGGCATTTTCCAGAAATAAAGAAGAGCTCTCAAACTGGTTTTCCCCAAGAGTTGTAGGGGGTTTTTTCAGGGTCACATTGACCAAAAATCTCAGTGTTTAAATGTGTTTTAATCACTGTTTATTACTGCTGATTTTTATTTCTGCAATTTCCAGCATTCTGTAAAATTTCCAGAATTTGTGTTTTCAGCAAATTTATTTTTTCCAGCGTGTTAAATGTATGGTTATGGGAAAGGGCATTTAACTATATGGGAGAAATAAGGAGAAACTGAAAACCGGGGTGGGAAATGAGAAATTTCTACATTCCGGCCGGAAACGGACCCTTCTCCAATGTTTCCTGCAACTTAGCCTCAAAAGCAATTTATACCTGTCGTTTATAGTCCAAGTCCTTATAAAGTGAATTAAAAGAGACACAAGATAAAAGCACAAGGTATGTTCAGACTCTGTTGAATTTGTGATCAGCTCTCTGGTATGCGTATCCATTCTTTGCATTCTTGAAGGTCTAATGGTGTTGGATGAAAACAGGGTTACAGGAATACTTTCCAAAGGTTCAGACACTGTGTCAGTGAAACCTTTTCCCTTCTGACAACAAGGTATACTGATTTCTGGTTGTTGCGATCTGTTGTTTTATTCCATATTGTCCATATTTAATTGCTTAAATGACTTGAAGAGATTATATATCGAGCCCAAGGGTTTTTTAATACACCTTTCAAATCAGGAATTGCCTCCCTTTTCATCCACTGGTTTGAGAATCCTAAGTATTATAGCCTCATCTCTCGCATATGTTGCTAGCATTATCATAATCTCTTAATGTAACTTGAAAATCACTTTCATGAAATTTGTTAGAAAAAAAAAAAGAAGTCTAAAGTTTGAGTCATACTGCTATTTATTTATTTATTTTGTGTGCTTTTGATTTCTACAGATTTGCGTTTCTTCTTTCATGGTTTAGTCATGAATTTCCTTTCTTGACTTATCAGCTTTCAAGTCCTTGGGATCTTGAAACCAGTTTACTTTATTTATGTTCTTATTTTTCCATTCACTTCCATTTTCAGCTTTCTATTAGCATTCTTCATTATCATAAAAGCACAAAAAATACCCGGAACACTGACAACATTTTAGTACTTTTGGTTTGTCTTTAAATTTGGTATGTGGGGTCTACTATTTGTTTAAGTTTTGTTTGCATTTTTGTTCTTCTGAAAAATGAAAACACAAGAATAGTATAAATGGAAAGGAAAATTTTAATTGCAAGAAGGAAGCCTCTAAATATTTAGTTTCTGCAAGAACCTTTTTTCTATTATCTCTTACACAAATACTTTTTGTGAGTTTAGTTTCTGCAAGAACCTTTTTGCTATTGTCTCTTACACAAATACTTTTTGTAAGGAAATCAAAAAGGGAAGTAGAGAACCCCAAGAGCTTTTATCACTGAGAAATAGTCCCACTAATCCTCTTGCCTAGCCCGTGAGAGTATTTGAGCGTCGTTCACTGAATAACATTTTGGGCAACGACACAAAAAAGAATAGAGAATTTCGTGAGAGGGAATGTACTATGGACATCAACTCATATCCAAAGGATCATCCAAGAACAGTCTTGTCGCTGTTATGGCCAAATCACAGTGACAGACCTATTCACAGAAAGTACTTTACCAGAAAAGCACCCCTATTCTAGCATCTAGAAGTCTATTTATTGCTAATTTCCATTTTAGCTCTTTTGTCCTTTGCAGGCGAGATAACTCTTATTCCATTAACTAATGTAAAAGTACAATTGATGGACATAGCCTCCGTTAACTAACAGAAAGAGCATATACTGACATAAAACTTTGTTAACTAATAAAAGACCATCAAAATTCCAAACAACCCATACAAAATTGGTTCTAATAGACCTATGAAGTACCATTTATTAGTACTGAAGCTGATTATCCTCGTCATCTTGACAATTCATCTTGGCCTACAGGCGTTTTACATGAACATGTTTTTAGATTACCAAGTCCACAGACCTCAATTTTTATTGAGTTCTGATGCCACCATCGCCTGGTTAGCCTGGGTGGGTGTACCGTGTTTTACTTGATGTGAGGGAAGAAGATTACTCAAAGGTCCTTTTGTTTGTGTTGCTTTTGCATTTTTAGTCAGGTACACTAGTATTGGTAAGGGCTGATCCCGAAGTTAGACTTATTCTTCGTAACCGGGTTAAGCTCTTGGCCAATCCTGGCTCTTTCCACAATATTCTCCAAGATTTCATACTTTCTACTTGCAATCAAACAATGATTCATTAGCGCTTCTTAGTTTGAGATTATTATTGCTTTGCTTTCAGCATGCTGCAAGTTGTAGATCTTTCTAACCTTTGTCTCGGTTACTACTTTTTCCTTTGGTGAGCTCTGACCTTTGTTGGTTACCAGTATTTTCTTTAGGTAGCTTCCTCTTATCACAATGCAACTCGCACCAGGCCCCATCCACAAGTGCAAACACAAACACAAGAACCAGAACAAACGGCCCAAGAGGAGACTTGAAGCTTGTCGTGGAAAATAACAGAGCACTTCTTTCACCGATCTGGGAAGCGCCCCCACCCCCCGGTGGGCCATGATTACCACATTTGGATATTGTCACAATTAATTTAACTGAGATACCTAGATATCTATATGACCAGAAATGCAATGTCAGGGTACTGTTTCTCTAAGAAGTGGCTAAGAAACATAACCATATATTTTTTAAAGCATATAAGAAATAACCACACAAAAAAAAAAATGAACACAAACCTCTTGCGCACATAATATACACAGTGCAGGCAGATAAACTATGTGCTAAAAAACCCTAATTTAAAGTAAAAAAAAAAAACAGGGAGAGATTCACATTTAATTTGAATTTCGCTAATCTTAAAAACATGTTTCGCTCAATTAAAACAAAGCACGGCACTGGTCAGAACTCTTCTGACCTGATATCCTACGCGTGCACACCGAGATTAGAATGAAAACGCCCCGAACCACAAAAGCTAATCTTTCTCTTGGAATTTTTTTTAAATTGTGAAAATATTAAAATACTCTAATTCACAATCGGCGGAAGGGAACAACAAAGAAAATTACTGAAAATGAAAATGAAGAAAACTACAGTGCTCATAAAGAAACTTACAAGTGCTTTGAAGATATGAACGGGAATCCTTCTCCCGATCAATTCGTCATGGAATGGATACGCACACATCCAGAGTCTTTATTTCTTAGTCATTCTCATTGCATCGCTTTCGTGATTGATTCAAGGAATAAATATTATTGTTAGTATATTTAACCTTTTGTCAGAAGTGTTTCTGCTCTCGGATATCCGAAGCGGGTCTGCTATATTTAAAACAGGAGGTTCAAAGTTTTACAACTTCGACTTTGCGAATTTATTATTAATGAAATGCGGGTAGGCAATCTTCATTAAAAAATTTACATTTTTTTTATTTTAATAGAAATTCTATTTTTTTTACTACCTCAATATGGATGGTGTATTAATAATATTGGGTAGTTAACGCAAGAGAGATGTACTCATATACATTAGTAATATTTACCGAGTAACTTTAATAAGATTAGTTTTGATTTCTTTTCTTGTTTGGTTAAGAAATCGAAGGTATTTACACCTTAGTCAAGAATTCTAGCTCTACAATTCGCGAGGTGCAGCTTAGTTGGCAGTTTACAGGGATCTAGTCCTCCTCGCGTTCTGTGAGGTTATGGATGGAAAAAATCGGAAACTTATGATTCAAGGTCTTATCTCTTCGGCCTTTTGCGGAAAAGGGTTTTTCACTTTCTTCTTCGAAAATAAGGTAGATTGAAACTTAATCTTTAGAAGTAGATCTTATTTCATAAGGGCTTAAGGGTTATATCTAGATCAGTGGAGTCCATATTTTAACCCAAAAAGTGATGTTCCATCTACATAAGTTCTTGAATTCATTCAACACATATTATCCACCATTATTACTCCCAAGAGATTTAGCTTTCCTGCCAGTGTCTTTCTCAACAAGTGCTTTAAATTCACAAAATTTAGCGAACCCCTGATCTTTCTTCTGCGTGAAGAAAATCCAACACTTACGAGAAAAATCATCTACAAATATTGCATAATACCCATGCTTAGCCATAGGGGCTATCGACAACAATCCACACACATTTGAGTGAGTTCTTTCAAGGATCGCTTGCGCTCGACTTTCCTTATCATGAAGGGTAGCTTTGGTGTACTTCCCCAATGTACACCCTTTGCATGTGTCTCTCTGCTCTAGTGGAATGATACTAGTTTCAAAAGTATTGGCAATGCCCTTGGCAAGTATATTGATCGTGTCAAGCCACAAATGGGGTTTTTCTCTTGCACCAGGATCTATGTGAAAGTGGATCTGGATAAAGGAGTCCTGGTAGCCATAAATCTCAATCTGGATAGTTGGTCCCATATCCAAGAAGTAGGCTAAGACCAACATCCATTCAAATGCAAAGTATGTCATGAATATGGCCACTTTTCAAGAAGCTACAAAAAGAAATAGGAGGAGCAACAAAAAAAAGGGGAGAAAGGAGAACAATGGCAACAAAAAAAAAGGAGAAGAGGCTCATTAAAACAACAAAACAATCAGTCAAGGCAACAAGATCAAACTAAGAATAAAGGAAAAGAACCAGTGTCCCCCAAAAATTCAATATTGGAAGCGAAGAAGGAACCAACAAGGGGAAGAAAGAGAAGAGTAAAAGTTTTAAGGCATTAAATATGGTGAATGAAGAAGGAGAAATTTCACAAAAGAACCCCTTCTCGCAAGAAAAAGATCAAAAATTGGTATCAAATCTAGAAAGAATTAATGAAATATGTCGAAGTTAGAAGAAGAACATGCGCCAACGCAGTAGATCATGGAGTCTATTACGGAGAAGGAAGAATTCCTCTCCTCTAAAAACACCTATATGGGATCATCTTTTTTGATTTCAGCAAACAAGAAATCAGAGGCTGAGAAGGAAAAAGAACTACACAGGCTACAACAAAACGCAAGTCGAGAGGTAGGTTGAAACACTAACAGAGAGGTGAGAGTAGAGAAATCATAAAAATATAAGGAAATGGCACTCAATCAATTCTAGATCCAAAACTCAAAGGATATGGAAATTCCGAAAAAGGAGGAAACTCTGCCCCTTAGTAAGTGGCAACTCATACAAGCAATAAGTAATGAAGGTTATTTCCTAAAATTGCAAGGGATTATGGTTGGAAAAAATAATGGAGTGAAGTCATTAATCAATAAAGAATGGCCCTTAAATCAATAAAGAATGGCCCTTAGTTCTCCTGCTCGAGGAGACAAAAATGGGGGATCAAGAGATCCTTCAAAAACAGCATAAGTTTTGGAATGGCAATGGGATTCTTTTTGTTAGTTCAAGAGGAGCCTCAGGTGGTGTGTCCACCCTATGGGCTCAGTCGTTGTTTAGGTTGCTTAAGCATCAATCATCCACCCACTAGTTGGCTACCATATTTCTTCATATCCCCTTAAATCAACAAGCTCTTTTGTTAATATCTATATGCTAGTATGGTTTTGAGATAAAAAAGAATGTTGGGATTCTTTGTTGGCTCTTAGGGATTCTATTTTTTACTCCGATTGCATCTTTAGAGGAGATTTTAATCAAACTTTGCATCAGTGGGAAAAGAAAAGGGGGTCATGGGTTAGAGATAGGTTTCAAGAAAACTTGGAATATCTCATCCAAAAAAATAAATTTGCTAGACATAAACCTTCCTTCAAAAAATTTACTTGCAGCAACAAATGATCTGGACCGGCCATATTGATGTTTGTTTAGATAGATTCTTAATAGAAAACACATTTTTGTCTCAAAATATATTGGTATGTTCTTGAATCCTTCCTTGGAATAGTTTGTATCACAAACCAACTGTTTTTTAAATCATCAAAAATATTGATTTTGGGCCCCATCCCTTTTGTTACTGTCTAATATGGGCAAGAAAAATGGGTTTTGGTGATCTGGTAAAGGAATTAATGGGCCATGGATAGCTCGATGATGATATGAGAACAATAGATTAAGCTATTAAAAAGTGCATTAAAAAGTGGGCTTAAGAACAACATACAAAGAGACAATTAGTGATA
This sequence comes from Pinus tabuliformis, assembly GCA_031772625.1. Classification (NCBI taxonomy): domain Eukaryota; kingdom Viridiplantae; phylum Streptophyta; class Pinopsida; order Pinales; family Pinaceae; genus Pinus; species Pinus tabuliformis. The sequence goes on from CM062811.1 coordinate 1,104,954,600, forward strand.
TATGCACATGAAAAAAGAATGGAAATTATACAATCCAGAATAGAGGATGGTCTTGTGACAAATGACCTACTTAAGGAAGAAAGGGAACAACTTATCATAAAGCATTAAAAGAGGAACAAGAAATTTGGCGTTTAAAGTCCTAGAGTATTTGGTTGAAGGAAAAATATATGAATACAAAAAAAATTCATTAACAGGCAATGAACAGAGTATGGAAAAGTAACATCAAAGAGATAACAACAAGAGGTACTAAAATCTCAAACTTCGCACAACTCAAGGAGGCGGTCCATCACTATAGTGATTTGTACGGTGCCACACCCTAGGCAGCTTCGAAGCAAAATTTTTAATGTTGGAATAAATTCTGAAAAATCTATCCTAAGAGGATGACATTGCTTTGATAAAAGAGCCCACAAAAGAGGAAATCCATCAAGCAATATTCTCCTTCAAGCTGGACAAAGCTCCAGGGTCAAATGCATTTTCTACCCATTTTTATCATCAATTTTGGGAAGTAACAAAATTTTATTTTTGCAAAATGGTGGGCAACACTTTTAAGAATAATTACATGGGGGGTGGAAATAACTCTTCCTTTTTAACATTGATTTTAAAAGGATCAAGCCCTACATCTTTTTCAAGATTCATGCTCATTTCTTGTTGTAATGTTTCATATAAGGTGATTTTGAAGGTTTTGGTCAGAAGACTTAAGTCCCTTCTTCCAAAAATAATATCGGAAAAGGAGGTTTTGTGCATCAAAGGAAAGTATTTAATAACATCATTCTTGCTCAATAGGTTATCATTTCTAGTCAAATTCGAGGAGACAAAGGCATGATTGTCAACTTGACATGGCAAATGTCTTTGAAAGAGTAACTCATGAATTCATTTTTAAGGTGATGACATAATTTGGCTTTGATGCTAAATTCATTCATTGGGTTTCTCTTTGCATAAAATCGTCTTGGATTGCCCCCTTCGTTAATGGGAGAGCAGTTGGATTTTTCTATACCTCACCAAGCCTTTGCTAAGGTTGCCCCTTATCCCCCTTCTTGTATATCATTATGGTGGATTCACTTAGCCACATATTGGAATTTGAAAGAAGGTGTAAGAATCTCCTAAGAATCAAGTTTGCCAGATGTATTGAAAGCATCAATCACTCTCAAATTGTTGATGATACACTTTTAATGGGTGGAGTACCCTCGGTAGGAGCAAGAATTTTCAAAAATGTTGTGGATACTTTTCTTGAAGCTTTGGGAGGTCAAAAAAAAAATATGAGAAATCTTAGATTTATACATGGAATATTTCATTTAGAAAGCAAAGACAAATTGGAAGAATAATGGACTTTCAATCGATGGAAACATGGAAAGAATTTAAGTATTTAGGCATTCCTATTTGCTTGAAATCACACTCAACCCAAGCTTGGGAAGGTGTTCTTTCAAAATTCAAAGGAAAATTCATTGCCTGGGGGGCTAGATGGCTCAATCTTGTAGGGTGTGTTGTTTTTATCAAAGCAATCCTCTCTACTTTACCACTTTATCAATTCTTGATGCTTCTTGCTCCACAAAGCATTCTCTTTGTTTTGGCAAAAGAATTTTGCAAGTTTATATGGGAAGGAGGAAAAACAAGTACAAATAAATTCCATTTGATTAAATGGGCTACTGTGAAGCATCCTAAAAATCATGGAGGGCTTGGCATTAGGGATTCTATGATAACAAATAAAGCAATAGCAGAAATTGGTTTGGAGATTCATCACCTAAGAAGAATATTGGCTGAAGGCAGTCCTCAAGGCAAAATACCTTCAAGAAGAAAGAATAAGAAGTTTGGATTAAATTCAAGTCTCGAGAAGGTGCTCCCCGATCTCGAAATTATTTGTACCAAAGACCCCTCTCATTCATTTAGGTTTATATTGGAAGCCATGAAATGGAGAAAACATAAACTTGTGGATTGATAAAATAATTGGTCAACAACCACTAGAACGTTTCCAAGTGTTTCTTCCTCTAAGAGAATTCGTATATGCTGAAAGGAAATTCACCCTAGCTAATATTTCCAGTTGGGATGAGGAAGGTAATTGGACTCGATGGAACCTTAGAAATATTCCACATAACCTTCAACACTTGGACTTCAAGCTTCGTGATCGATTGGTGGGATGTGCACCATGGAGATCAAAGGAAGAAGATTAGGTAGGATTGAATGCCTTAATTTATTCAATGAAGGAGGGATACATCACTTTTCTCTTCCAATCACAAGTTCCCCTAAATTTCAACACTGGGGAAAAAAATATAGAAAGTTAATGCCAATCCAAAGGTAAACTCTTTTTGTTGGCTTCTTGCTCATAGAAAAAGTTTGACAGTTAAGAATTTAAGAATGGGAGGCATTCATGGACCCCCTTGGTGTTCTCTTTGCTTGCATAAAGTGGAAGACGTCTCCTATATCTTTATGGACTGTCGTTATTCCATAGTAGTTTGGATGGAAGCAATTGCCCCACTCTCCAATAAAGTGAAATGGCCCTCTAATTTTCAATAATTCTTCTCTTCATGGAAAAAAAATTATACTGGAAGATTTTCAAGGAAACCTCTCTTAATAAACCATTGGGAAGCTCTTCCAAAGTTTATACATTGGAAAGTATGGTTAGCAAGGAATAATGCAACCTTTCATAACATGAATACTCCTCCCCATAGCACAACGATGAAAGCAATCTCATTGTGTGCCAAGTTTGGAGCTCAAAAGATAGGCCTGAATTCTTCTCAGCAAACACTAGACCAAATAGAATAGGTTTGACTCAAAAAGTTTATAATTTTAAACAACCTCTCCCAAAACATGGGATGGAACAAGCCTCAAACAAATGAAAGTTGGAAGCTAAGACTAACAAAGGTAGAATCGTAGCATGGAATAACTCACAACAAGGTTGGATTCTCTATTTTGATGTGGCATCCAAATGAAACCTAGGGGTGGTAGTAGGGGGAGGAGTACTCTATATCCTCAAATAGGACGAAGTGTTCAAGTACTTATGGGGTCTCAGTCACATGACAAATAATCAAGCAGAGTTATGTGGTCTCTACTAGGGATTTTGGTTAGCCAAAGAACATCAAGTGGACACACTTATGGTTATGGGAGATTATCTTCCAATCCTACATCGTTCAGTAAAAGGCTCCCTTGCAAAGGAGACATCCATGGAAAACATCATGAAAATAATGAAGAAAATTACAAAAGATATCCCATCTAAAGCATTTTTCCATGTCCTAAGAGACTTCAACAAATAAGCAAACAACTATGCTAACGAAAGGTGTAAATTAAAGATAGGTGGATTAAATATTAATGGCCAAATCAGGCTTGCTATAATTCCCTAACGGTGGATGAAGTATTTTAAAAACAAAAAGTCAAATTGGTTGATACAATAAAATATAAAAATATAAAATTGTGAGGGCTAAGAAGGGTGGTTGAGGAGCTCAAAGACCAGATAAAAAACTTGATTCTCAACTTAATTGATTCAGTGAGCTCAAGCACTATGACAATTTTTAATTTCCTAGACTTAAACTAGCCTCTCCATGACAACAACAGGTTCATAGTCATGAAAGTTTTCATAATCAATTTGTAGTGTTATGTATTGTAAATTTTGTGTTTTGTTAGGGCAGTTTTGTAAGGCATTCACCTACAAAATCCCTCTTTTTGTTGCCCAAATATATTCTCCTAAGGAAAATATTGTATTCCTATTAGAAAGAAAAAAACAATTGGAAAAAAATTAATGGATTAGCTTTATAATGTTTGATGTATTTGTTGCGAACCAGGCATGGAATTATACAATACAAATGCTCTTTTTGGTTAATAATAATAATTGGTCATTAAAATTGTATCAATTAAAAATTGTTTTTATTAAATTTTAGTTTTAAAATATGTTGATATTTTTCCAAACTATTGCTATAGTATGAAGGTGTTACAATAATGCTAACAGGGTGTTACAACAATGTAATAGCAACACAATATACGTGTGTTGCAACAACGTTGTATGCGTGTTATAATAACATCATAGTACAAGGGTGTTGTAGCAACACTACAAGCGTGTTACAACAACATAACAATATCATTGCATAAGGGTGTTGCAACAACATATCAACAACACATTTTTATACACAACTTGCACACAGGAATTAAAAACAAAGAAATTGCCAAAAAATAAATAAAGCACAATACTCATAGAAATTCACTACAAGGCAAGGATATTTGATCTTATTGCTCAAGAGAGTCATGTGTATATGTTTGTCCAAAAGCTCACCAAACAAGGTTCACAACCACATGCGTTTATACAATTTATTTTAGCTTGCACTTGAGGAATGTGAAAAGCTAAACATTTTGAAACTCCCCAGTTATTCAGAAGGTGAACAATCAAACATTTTGAACCTCCCTTGGTAGTTGTTTAGAATAGTCATATGTTCCTATGTTGTTGTCACAACCTCAACAATCTGCACCTCGATAATAGTTTACTTGATATCATGCCCAAAGCCATTTCATCACCTCTTCTACAAGCCAAGAGAAGCCCAAGTCCAATGCATCTTCTTTAAGAGTACAAGTTTATGAACATTTCTACACAATTTTCCTAAGTATGAACCTTCTTGAGATCTACTCCACCTCCATGAATAACTTATCTTACAAAATGGTATTTAATATCAATGTGCTTAGTCTTGCTATGATGAGTTGGATTAGAAACCAAATGTATGGTACTTTGACTATCACATGATACTTTCATCCAACTAATAGGTACTCCTAAATAGTAAAGACAACTTAAAGATCTTATTATGTCCAAATCACCTACAAAATCTAACTCAACATAGCCATGGACTAAATCACTATATCCATCAAAGTTGATGTAATACTTACATGTATCTCCAATTTATCGAAGCACCCATTTCATTGTTGCCCAATGATCCTTTCCTAGATTTTTCATGTATCAAATAACAACACAATTTGCGTGTGAAATATCTAACCTAGTACATGTCATTGTGATGTCATTGCATACATCAAGCATCCTATTGGACTAGCATATGGGACATAAGACATATAATCCTTGTCTTGTTTATTACTATAACATAATATTGGAGAAAGCTTAAAATGGGAAGAAAAAGGGATATTCATTGGTTTCACTTTGCTCATACTAAACTTCATGAATATTTTCTCCACATACTTTCATCATGATAATGAAATATTACCATTTGTCATATCTTTGTGTATTTTCTATGCCCAAAATTTGTTTTGTTGCTTCTAGATCATTCATATCAAAATTCCTAGCCAAATGAGCCTTTTACATGTTGATCTCAACCATGCTTTTGTTTACAACAAGCATATCGTCAAAATATAACACCAAGATAATGAATATGTCATTTAAACTTTGAAGTAAACACAATGATCATGTTCACTTCTAGCAAAGTTTTGGATCACAATGAAAGAATCAAACTTCTTGTACCATTGCCCGAAAGACTGCTTTAGGCCATATAATGACTTCTTGAGCTTGCAAACATATATGGTTGTTCCATGTGTGTGTGTGTGTGCCTTCATCCAAATCTCCATGTAGAAATGTTGTTTTAACATTTAACTACTCAAACTCAAGGCCAAATAAAGCAACTAGTGCTAATACAATATGAATAGAAACAAACTTAACAACAAGTGAAATAATTTCATGGAAATCAATACCTTGCAATTGAGAATATCCTTTTGCAACGAGTCTTGCTTTGTATCTCTAAAATTTTCTATCAACACCATTCTTCAATTTGTAAACCCACCCGCACCCAATAACTCTTCTATCCTTTGGGAGTTCCACCAAGTCTCATGTTGTGTTCCTCTTTGATGCACTCATTTCGTCTTTCATTGCCATTTTCCATTTGGCACTATTAGTATCATTTATTGCTTCTTGATAACATGAAGGCTCCCCACAATTAGTAATGAAAGAAATAGATTATACATGATCTTCATACATCTTAGGAGGATTTCTATCCCATGTGGATCTCCTCGGTGTTTGTTGTGGTGTTTCCACATCTCCATATACAATTTCTATATCTTGATTTTCTTATTATTCAAAAGCTTCTTCTTACTTCCTCATTTTCGTGGATATTCAAGTCTAATTGAGTTTCTTATTGTTGTGGTACGTGTTCCTCTTTCACCTCAAGTTCTACAATGTCTAATTTTATGAAAGTGGATTCCTCAAATACTACATCCATGCTAATGATGATTTTGTGGGTAGTAGGATCCTGCAATCTATATCCCTTAAATACATCATCATAACCAACAAAGAAATACTTCTTTAATCTAGGGTCTCACTTAGAACATTGATTTTTAGGAGTAAGAGTATAAGCTTCACAACCAAGAAATTTTTAGTAATCACAAGGATGACCTCTCCATACCTCATTAATAATTTTACAAGTTGTTGCAACTAATGGTGAATGATTCACCAAATAGCAAGCAATGGTGATTGCATCTACCCACAACTCTTGCAACAAATTAACATTACTCAACATGATCTTTTCTTTCTCTAAAAGAGTCATGTTCATGCATTCTGGCACACTATTTTGCTAAAGAGTATAGACAACAATTTTACGCCTTTCAATCCCAACTTCCTTAAGATATTTTTGAAGTTCCAAACATGTGAACTTGCCTCCATTATCTGTTCTCAAACATTTGATTATCTTGCCAGCTTTCCTTTCAATTGGAACTCTCAATTGTTTAAATACATTAAACGCGTCAAGTTTCATTTTTAGAACATAAAACAACACCTTCCCAAATTAATCAGTAATAAAAATTACAAAATAAGAGGCTCCACCAAAAGATACGATAAGAGATGTCCCACACACATTTGAATGGATATAATCAAGAATACCTTTACTTGTATGACTCCATAATTTAAAGGTTTGTCTACATTACTTCCCAAATACACAATGTTTATAGATATTCAAACTCAAAGATTTAAAGTCTAGAAGAAGCTTGCAGTTTATCAATATCTTTAGTCCTCTCTTGCTCATATGACCTAGTCATTGATGCCATAAACACGTATATTCATTAGCTTCTTTGGATACCACCATTGCCTCATTTGTTTGAATGCTTCCTTCCAATCTGTAAAGGTTCCCAATCTTTCTAGCCTTCATAATAACAAGGATTCCCTTGGGAACTTTCAATCCTCTACCTTGACCTACAACCTTGTAACCTAGAAAATCTAAAACTCTTCAAAAATTTAAATTATTTTTAAGTTTAGGTACTTATTTTACTTCTATAAATGCCCTGACAATACCATTAAACATTTTAATCTCAATGCTCCCAACCCCAACAATCTTGCAAGACACATTGTTCCCCATAAGAACAATACCACCATCAACAATTTAATAAGAAGATAACCAACTCCTATGTGGACACATGTGATGAGAAGCACCTGAATCTTATAACCATTCTTCATGACACCATGATACATTGTAGATAGATAAAATCTCATTAACCATACATAAACTTGATTAAGCCGAATTTGCTTCCTTGTTGGGGTCTTCTTGTGATTCCTTCCACTTTCTTTGGATGCCTTATTTTACCATAGTACCAACACTTTAGCTTACCCTTCTTCCATTTTAACTTAGATATAGATGTACCTCTTGATTTTTTCCCATTTTCTTTGGATCAACCTCTATCCATCATTGCTTCAAGTGTGGGAGTTTCTATACTTGGTTTCCTCTGCACCTCCTTAAACAACAATACTCCCACAATAGAGTCACAATCAAGAGAATCAATTCTACTAAAACTAATGTAAGTGATTAGATGGTCCTATGATTCAGACAACAAACATAATAATGGCATTGCCTTATGTTCCTCGTCGATTTTTACATCCATACTAGCTAACTAGGATGTAAGAGTATTAAATACTTTCAAATGATCATCAATTTTGGTACCTTCTTTCATGTACAAACTTTACAACTGCCTATTCACGTAGAATCAGTTTATCAGAGATTTCATCATATAAAGACTCTCTATTTTGCTCCAAGTTTTTATGTTATTTCCTCTCCAATAATATTGAAAAGAACATCACCTATCAATCACAATCAAGTAGAGTTGAGAGCTCTCATATTCAAATCTCCCTAATCTTCATTAGACATACCCAAATGTTTCTTTCTCTTACGATCTAAAGCCTTTTCCAATCCTTATTGCACTAACAACTCCTGCATCTTGAGCTTCCATAGTTCAAATTATTTCTTCCTATTGAAATCCTCCACCTTGAACTTTGCACATGAAATATTTTTCATTATTTACACAAAGAACTACATTGATCTCTGATCATTGACTCTAGCTCTAATACCACTTGCTAATAAATTTCCAAACAATTACTTCTCTATAATAACAATGTTATACAGGTGAGTTACAATAATGTAATAGTAGCACAATATAGTGGTGTTATAGCAACATTACATGTGTGTTATAGCAATGTAACAATAATACAATACATGGGTGTTACAAAAACGTGAACACACCATAATACATTAGTGTTACAAAAAAGTTATAGGGTTGTTACAACAACGTAACAACAACATTCATTGTACAAGGGTGTCACAATGCTACACGTGTGTTACAACAACATAACAACATCATAGTGTTAGACACATCCTACACACAAGAATTAAAAACATAGAAATTGCAGAAAATGAATGAAGCACAATACTTAGAGAAATTCACCATAAGACAAATATATATAATCTTATTGCTAAAGAGATTTGTGGGGATCTTTTTTTCCAAAATATTTTCAAACATAATTAACAAGTACATGTATTTTTATAATTTGTTTTGGCTTGCCCATGAGGAATGTGAAAAGCCAAACATTTTGAACCCCTCCTATTCAAAAGACGAATAGTCAAACATTTTGAAACCCTTATTATTCAAAAGACGAATAGTCAAACATTTTGAAACCCCCTAGTTGTTTAAAACAATCCTATGTTGTTGTATTATTGTTTTAGGCTTAACAAAATTAATTGGTTTTTCTTTTGATTATTTTAAGTGGTTGTGCCATTTTAAAGATGAAACATATCCACATGACCGAGCATTTATAGTTTGTAGGGTGCAACTCAACTTGGCGAGATTTTGGGCAAGAAATTCGAGTTTTGTGGAGTGCGCAGTAGAAAATATGTCGTGGAGTACGAAGTGGACTACGCAATAGAGTAGGGGAGCACAACGAAGACCGCACAACACATGGGCTTCATTGCATAGGAGGATTTCTATCCCATGTGGATCTCCTTGTGGATATTCAAGTCTAATTGAGTTTCTTATTGTTGTGGTACGTGTTCCTCTTTCACCTCAAGTTCTACACTGTCTAATTTTATGAAAGCGGATTCGTGAAATACTACATCCATGCTAATGTTGATTTTGTGGGCAGTAGGATCCCACAATCTATATCCCTTAAATACATCATCATAACCAACAAAGAAATACTTCTTTAATCTAGGGTCTCACTTAGAACATTGATTTTTAGGAGTAAGAGTATAAGCTTCACAACCAATAAATTTTTAGTAATCACAAGGATGACCTCTCCATACCTCATCAATAATTTTACAAGTTGTTGCAACTAATGGTGAATGATTCACCAAATAGCAAGCAATGGTGATTGCATCTACCCACAACTTGTGCAACAAATTAACATTACTCAACACGATCTTTTCTTTCTCTAAAAGAGTTATGTTCATGCATTCTAGCACACTATTTTGCTAAAGAGTATAGACAACAATTTTATGCCTTTCAATCCCAACTTCCTTGAGATATTTTTGAAATTCCAAATATGTGAACTTGCCTCCATTATCTGTTCTCAAACATTTGATTATCTTGCTAGTTTTCCTTTCAATCGGAACTCTCAATTGTTTAAATACATTAAACGCGTCAAGTTTCATTTTTAGAACATAAAACAACACCCTCCCAAAGTAATCATTAATAAAAATTACAAAATAAGAGGCTCCACGAAAAGATACGATAAGAGATGTCCCCCACACATTTGAATGGATATAATCAAGAATACCTTTACTTGTATGACTCCCTAATTTAAAGGATTGTCTCCATTACTTCCCAAATACACATTGTTTACAGAAATTCAAACTCAAAGATTTAAGTCTAGAAGAAGCTTGCAGTTTATCAATATCTTTAGTCCTCTCTAGCTCATATGACCTAGCCATTGATGCCATAAACAAGTATATTCATTAGCTTCTTTGGATACCACCATTGCCTCATTTGTTTGAATGCTTCCTTCCAATCTGTAAAGGTTCCTAATCTTTCTAGCCTTCATAATAACAAGGATTCCCTTGGGAACTTTCAATCCTCTACCTTGACCTACAACCATGTAACTTAGAAAATCTAAAACTCTTTAAAAATTTAAACTATTTTTAGGTTCAGGTACTTATTTTACTTCGATAAATGTCCTGACAATACCATTAAACATTTTAATCTCAATGCTCCCAACCCCAACAATCTTACAAGACATATTTGTTCCCCATAAGAACAATACCACCATCAACAATTTAATAAGAAGATAACCAACTCCTATGTGGACACATGTGATGAGGACCACTTGAATCTTATAACCATTCTTCATGACACCATGAGACATTATAGATAGATAAAAGTTCATTAACATACATAATCTTGATTCAGCCGAATTTGCTTCCTTGTTGGGGTCTTCTTGTGATTCCTTCCACTTTCTTTGGATGTCTTGTTTTACTGTAGTACCAACACTTTAGCTTAACCTTCTTCCATTTTAACTTAGATATAGATGTACCTCTTGATTTTTTCCCATTTTATTTGGATCAACCTCTAGCCACCATTGCTTCAAGTGTGGGAGTTTCTATACTTGGTTTCCTCTGCACCTCCTTAAACAACAATAATCCCACAATAGATTCACAATCAAGAGAATAAAATCTACTAAAACTAATGTAAGTGATTAGATGGTCCTAAGATTCAGACAACGAACATAATAATGGCATTGCCTTATCTTCCTCGTTGATTTTTACATCCATACTAGCTAACTAGGATGTAAGAATATTAAATACTTTCAAATGATCATCAATTTTGGTACCTTCTTTCATGTATAAACTTTACAACTGCCTATTCACGTAGAATCAGTTTATCAGAGATTTCATCATATAAAGACTCTCTATTTTGCTCCAAGTTTTGATGTTATTTCCTCTCCAAAAATGAAAAGAACATCACCTATCAAAAACAATCAAGTAGAGTTGAGAGCTCTCATATTCAAATCTCCCGAATCTTCATTAGACATACCCACATGTTTCTTTCACTTACCATCTAAAGCCTTTTCCAATCCTTATTGCACTAACAAATCTTGCATCTTGAGCTTCCATAGTTCAAATTATTTTTTCCTATTGAAATCCTCCACCTTGAACTTTGCACATGAAATATTTGCCATTCTTTACACAAAGAACTCCAACTGATCTTTGATCATTAACTCTAACTCTAATACCAATTGCTAATAAACTTCCAAACCATTACTTCTCTATAATAACAGTGCTATACACGGGAGTTACAACAACGTAATAGTATCACAATATAGTGGTGTTATAGCAACATTACATGTGTGTTATAGCAACGTAACAATAATACAATACATGGTTGTTACAAAAACATGAACACACCATAATGCATTAGTGTTGCAACAAAGTTATAGGGTTGTTACAACAACATAACAACAACATTCATTGTACAAGGGTGTCACAATGCTACATGTGTGTTACAACAACAAAACAACATCATAGTGTTCGACACATCCTACACACAAGAATTAAAAACATAGAAATTGCAGAAAATGAATGAAGCACAATACGACAAAGATATATAATCTTATTGCTAAAGAGATTTGTGGGGATCTTTTTGTCCAAAATATTTTCAAACATAATTAACAAGTACATGTATTTTTACAATTTGTTTTGGCTTGCACATGAGGAATGTGAAAAGCCAAACATTTTGAAACCCCCGCTATTCAAAAGACAAATAGTCAAACGTTTTGAAACCCCCTAGTTGTTTAAAACAACCCTATGTTGTTGTATTATTGTTGTAGCCTTAACAAAATTAATTGGTTTTTCTTTTTAAAGATGAAACATATCCACATGACTAAGCATTTATAGTTTGTAGGGTGCAACCCAACTTGGCAAGATTTTGGGCAAGAAATCTAAGTTTTAGGGAGTGTGCAGTAGAAAAGATGTTGCGAAGTATGAAGTGGACTGCGCGGTAGAGTAGCGGAGCACAACGAAGACCGCACAACATAGGGGCTTCGCTGTGTAGGAGGATTTCTATCCCATTTGGATCTCCTTAGTGTTTGTTGTGGGGTTTCCATATCTCCATATACAATTTCTATATCCTGATTTTCTTATTATTTAAAATCTTCTTCTTACTTCCTCATTTTTGTAGATATTCAAGTCTAATTGAGTTTCTTATTGTTGTGGTACGTGTTCCTCTTTCAACTCAAGTTCTACACTGTCTAATTTTATGAAAGCGGATTCATCAAATACTACATCCATGCTAATGATGATTTTGTGGGTAGTAGGATCCCACAATCTGTATCCCTTAAATACGTTATCATAACCAACAAAGAAATACTTATTTAATCTAGAGTCTCAATTAGAACATTGATTTTTAGGAGTAATCACAAGGATGACCTCTCCATACCTCATCAATAATTTTACAAGTTGTTGCAAGTAATGGTGAATGATTCACCAAATAGCAAGCAATGGTGATTGCATCTACCCAAAAATATTGCAACAAATTAACATTACTGAACATGATCTTTTCTTTCTCTAAAAGAGTCATGTTCATGCATTTTGGCACACTATTTTGCTAAAGAGTATAGACAAAAATTTTACGCCTTTCAATCCCAATTTCCTTGCGATATTTTTGAAATTCCAAATATGTGAACTTGCCTCCATTATCTATTCTCAAACATTTGATTATCTTGCCAGTTTTCCTTTCAATCGGAACTCTCAATTGTTTAAATACATCAAACGCGTCAAGTTTCATTTTTAGAACATAAAACAACACCTTCCCAAAGTAATCATTAATAAAAGTTACAAAATAAGAGGCTCCACCAAAAGATACGATAAGAGATGTCCCCCACGCATTTGAAAGGATATAATCAAGAATACCTTTACTTGTATGAATCCCTAATTAGGTTTGTCTACATTACTTCCCAAATACACAATGTTTACAGAAATTAAAACTCAAAGATTTAAAGTCCAGAAGAAGCTTGCAGTTTATCAATATCTTTAGTCCTCTCTCACTTATATGACCTAGTCATTGATGCCATAAAAAAGTATATTCATTAGCTTCGTTGGATACCAACATTGCCTCATTTGTTTGAATGCTTCCTTCCAATCTGTAAAGGTTCCCAATCTTTCTAGCCTTCACAATAACAAGGATTCACTTGGGAACTTTCAATCCTCTACCTTGACCTACAACCTTGTAACCTAGAAAATCTATAACTCTTAAAAAATTTACATTATTTTTAAGTTTAGGTACTTATTTTACTTCTATAAATGTCATGACAATACCATTAAACATTTTAATCTCAATGCTCATAACCCCAACAATCTTACAAGACACATTGTTCCCCATAAGAACAATACCACCGTCAATAATTTAATAAGAAGATAACCAACTCCTATGTGGACACATGTGATGAGAAGCACCTGAATCTTATAACCATTCTTCATGACACCATGAGACATTATAGATAGATAAAAGCTCATTAACCATACATAAACTTGATTCAGTCGATTTTTCTTCCTTGTTGGGGTCTTCTTGTGATTCTTTCCACTTTCTTTGGATGCCTTGTTTTACCGTAGTACCAACACTTTAGCTTACCCTTCTTCCATTTTAACTTAGATATAGATGTACCTCTTAATTTTTTCCCATTTTCTTTGGATCAACCTCTAGCCACCATTGCTTCGAGTGTGGGAGTTTGTATACTTGGTTTCCTCTGCACCTCCTTAAACAACAATACTCCCACAATAGAGTCACAATCAAGAGAATCAATTGTATTAAAACTAATGTAAGTGATTCGATGGTCCTAAGATTCAGACAACGAACATAATAATGGCATTGCCTTATCTTCATCGTTGATTTTTACATCCATACTAGCTAACTAGGATGTAAGAGTATTAAATACTTTCAAATGATCATCAATTTTGGTACATTCTTTCATGTACAAACTTTACAACTGCCTATTCACGTAGAATCAATTTATCAGAGATTTCATCATATAAAGACTCTCTATTTTGCTCCAAGTTTTGATGTTATTTCCTCTCTAGTAATATTGAAAAGAACATCACCTATCAAACACAATCAAGTAGAGTTGAGAGCTCTCATATTCAAATCTCCCGATCTTCATTAGACATATCCACATGTTTCTTTCCCTTACCATATAAAGCCTTTTCCAATCCTTATTGCACTAACAAATCCTGCATCATGAGCTTCCATAGTTCAAATTATTTCTTCCTATTGAAATCATCCACCTTGAACTTTGCACATGAAATATTTGTCATTCTTTACATAAATAACTCCAACTGATCCCTGATCATTGACTCTAACTCTAATACCACTTGCTAATAAATTTCCAAACCATTACTTCTATATAATAACAGTGCTATATAGGGGAGTTACAACAACGTAATAGTAGCACAATATATTGGTGTTATAACAACATTACATGTGTGTTATAGCAACATAACAATAATACAATATATGGGTGTCACAACAATGTGAACACAACATAATACATTAGTGTTGCAACAACGTTATAGGGTTGTTACAACAATGTAACAACAACATTCATTGTACAAGGGTATCACAATGCTACATGTGTGTTACAACAACATAACAACATCATAGTGTTAGACACATCCTACACACAAGAATTAAAAACATAGAAATTGCAGATAATGAATGAAGCACAATACTTAGAGAAATTCACCATAAGGAAAATATATATAATCTTATTGCTCAAGAGATTTGTTTGGTCAATTTAGTGCCCTAAATTGATCTACATAAATTATCAATCCAGGTATCGTAAACTACTGAAGTGTAGTGCACTATATGTGCTAGATGACCCTTCTTACCTCACTGTTTTTTATTTTTATGTTGTTTTGGGGGTTTGATCCTTTAATTCCTAATGTTTTGCAATGTACTTAACAAAATCTTAAATCTATTGTTGCTAAGAATCTAGAGAAATGAAATGAGGACTAAAAGTGCTTTAATCTAGATTTGGAAGTAAAGTTTTAACTGAGAAAATGAAAACAATGTTTCTATTCCTACTCTTATTATTGTTCCAAATCATGAACTAAAAGGACTTAAAAGTGAAATTGCAACTATCTATTATGAAAACAGAACTGAAATGAAATACTGAAAGTGAGATTACAACTATTGATTAGTCTATGGCAGAATCAAAACTTAATGAAAAACTAAAAATGAAATTGCAACAAAGCTAAATGAAATGCTAAGACTGAAAATGAAATTGCAACTAATCTAATATGGAAAACTAGATGAAGTGCTTTGTTACTCTGCTACACAATTTCGGGAGAACAACCTCCTTGTGATAACATTTTGAGGAATTTCGTACTTCATCATTCTAATATAAAATAAATATAAAAATGCAGGAGAAGACTCATTACATAAATGAAATATCCAACCACTTGGTTTAAGATGAACCATCAACCATAAGGGCTTTTTTAGAAACATTCACTTACAATATGAGTCACTAAACTAGTAATAAAATGACAAAACAGTAATGGCACTGATCAGTTTTAATTGAAGATTTAAAGACTAAAGAACAACAAATGAAATAATTACTCTCCACTACTGAACTCAACTTAAAACTACTGATAAGAAACTAAAAAGAAATGAACAAAAGAACTATGTTGTACTGAAATAAAACTATTTTGCGTTAGTAAGAAGATGACAAAAACTGCATTATGAACAAAGTTAGAAAATGGTTATAAACATCATGGAAAAAACACAGTGAATTTACAGTTCAACTATGAAAGACAAAACAAAAATGAAATGTAACCTTAGCCAGCGCAAGGGCCCTCTGCAACTGCTGAGGTTAAATGTACTTAATCAACACTCCAATAAATGCTTTCAAGTATCCATGAAACACACAGTCTTCATATTAAAAATAGAGAATGAGTTCTCAAAATTACAAAGCGGTAATCTAAACTTAACACATGAGAAAAATTGAACTGGTTCTGCGTTCTTCACACAGGTATTTATAGAGAAATTATACAACTGTTTTAAGGAGAAAAATAAGCTATAGAGAAACACGTAGGCAGACAGGTACACAGAATCCTCTTCCTTACTTGTTGGAGACATAAATCTAAGGTAATGGTTGTTGGATTCAGTTTTCATAAGTGGCTGATGAACTCTGTGGCCTCAGGAAACTGCTTCGGATCCCATCACTGAAAAACATGTACAAAACAAAGTCCTATTTGCCTTATGATTCTATGTTTGGCTTCCCTTTGACCAGAGTCTTCCTTGTTGACCCGAGCCAGGTGAATAGGACACGATCCATGCCCTGATGTTGTCCAAGCTGCCCATGTAGTCATTTTTCCCTCTTGACACCTGGAACCTGTAAAAGCGTGGAAGTAGCTGTGGAACAGCCGATTAGCTGCAGAATGTGGCTGCGTTCCGTAGCTAAAAGAAAAAAACTTATTCAAACAACAAAAATAAAAGTATAACATGTAAATCATTAAAATGTTCTCCTTAAGGCAATGTATAATGGTGATTGATGATAAGGATGCATTTTTCATGGAAAAGCAAAGAAGAATGGATGATAAAAGTTGCTAAGGAAAGGGCAGTTTTGGAACTCAACATACCCCCACTGCAAGACTATTGCATGTCCCCATGCAATGAAAATTGTGAACTTCCTCCTTCTACTGCATTTGTTCTAATACTTCAGCCAAAACATCCAACTTCCTCTTCTTTCCTTTCTTTGCACCAACTGCCATCCTTGGCTTCCTCATGAGAAATCTGTACTTGAGATTAATAAGCGCCCTGTTTAACTTCTTATTCTTCCATTTTAGTTTTTTGTTCTTCTTATGCCATAAACCCAAGTGAAGCATAGCGTTATCATGGATAATCTTATCCAACTTGTCTGCTCTTTTAAGGCTTCATTTTCTCTTTGGATGTGCCTATTTAGAACTTCTAGCTCATAGATCTCCTGTTTAAGGGAGCTAGTTAAAGTTTCTTGTGGGGTGGCAGGCTGCTCTGGATTAGCTGAAGTCCCTGGGTCTACTAATGTACTCTTTTTCTCCAATGACTCTATGTAGTCATAAATTTGTTGTTGGATTGGATCAATACCAGGAGAGGCTCTTCTTGGGTTGCTCTCAAAGTTTTGTGGAAGAGAGTTTTGTGGGCTTTGCTCATATGGAATATTGTTAGAGGACTAAGTTGGAGTTCCTCCCTCTAAATCTACAAACTAGGTCTCTTTTGATTTTGCTTTCTTCACGTTGCCCCTGAGTCTAAAACTCCTCCTCAAACTTTAGGAGCCTATGATGTCTTCCTCTGTATCCTTTTTCCTCTTTCCCTTCTCCTTATCTTTCTTGATATGTTCCCTGATTTTGATTAATCTCTCAGAAAGTAGTTGTTCATCCTCCTTAGGTGATGAAGGTTCAAGAATATCCTTGTGGATTTCTTCAACTTTTTCTTTCATTTTTCTCCTTTGCCTAGTCTGCTTTCTGATCTCTGTTAATTTCTCAGAGATTGGCTCTTCTTCATCATTTTTTTGTTCTGAAGTTTCAGGGTTGTTTTGAATGGTGAGATTGGTCTTCCTTCTCCTACTTCTTTTTACATGACTTCCCTCAGGCAATTCTGGAGCATCTTGGAAGAAGTTCCTTACCAAAAAGTCCTCCCATGTGTCCTCTACGCTTCTGAAATGAAATTCAACTAAAATCTTCACTAGTCCATGGTGATATAGAGTGGTTTCTATTGACTCAACTTTCTTTTGAACATTAGTTGCCATTCTTATCAGACTATTCAACAGGAAAAAGGGTAGATTGAGGGTTCCATCTTCTAGGAAATTCATTAACAGTCGTATATGATATACATACATAGAACCAAACCTCCCTTCGCATGTAATAAACTTTTGCAAAATTAACAACATGCTACTCCATTTGTTTTTAAGTGCAGAGATTGGAATCCCTTTTCTAAAAATTGAAGTGTCCATACCTAGATTTTTAAGAATGACCTTCTAGGAATCATTATGAAACTCTTTATTCTTAAACCACCTTTCTCCTAGCCTTGGGAGTTCTATTGATTTAGCTATAAAGGAATCGGTAACTGCAAATTTGATGTCACCTATTTCCACATCCATTCCATCAAATGACCTGGCAAAGGATTTGGTGATTTCTTTATGGTAACTGTTGATTTTTTCAATAAAACTCAACCAACCAGCCTTCTGTAACATTCCTTTCAGCTACGGATAACCCTCCATGTATTTCACTCCTATGGGTTCAGTTCTAACAATGAGCCCCATCACCTTTGTTCTCGGCTACTCTTCAAAATTCCCTTCACTGTCTGAGAAATGGAGTGACTGCAAAAAGAGGACTATGCATATGAAAATGGAGCAACTGTGTGGATAGAAATAGAACAATTATGGATATGGAAACAGAATGACAATGTATATGGAAGCAGGATGACAGTGAATAAAAAGACTGTATGTACAGAATATATGGAAACAGAGTAGCTATACACGTAAACTATGTGAAAAACAGAGTGACTGTCATACATAAAGAATATGAAAACAGAGTGACTATATGCACAAAGAGGTTGCGGAAGTATGAGAGAAAAACTTAGTGTAATAAATGGAAAATAAGGGTTTTGAAGAGTCGTATACGGATAGGTCATATCATTAATCTAACCGTTAATAGGTGTGGCTGTAGAAGTCTGGTTAAGTACGAGTCATGGAGTTTAAAACAGAGTTTAGTTATGAAGGCATCATTGGAACATTTGGCATCAAAGATGGAAGGTATGGCGGAGTAATCATGGCAGTCAAATCACATAATGATTAATCAACGAGACATATGATCATACAAGTTATACAAACTTATGTTTTTATATTGCTTTTGAAATAAGTTTTTGTTTTTACCTTTGGAACCTTACCTTCTGCTTACTAATATCTTGATGTTTGCTTCCACAACTCCTTTAGGCATGATAGGTCTTCAAAGTTGTTTTCTGTTCAATTACCTGCATACAAGATTTTATTATGAATTGGCCTCTTTGTGCTTGGACTGATAATCAAACTGTTGCTGTAGAATCAGATTAACTACAAAACATGATCAGCTACAGAACGGAGTCAGCTACAGAACGTGGAAACAACTACAAAATGTAAAACGCAGAGTAAAATATGACTTATGAATGAATGAAATGGAAATGGTTGTGTGAGTGAAAAGATGAGAAGATGATAAATGAAAATGGAGATGAAAGAAATGATGGAAAAGGAAAAATTTATTGGTGAAATATGGCAGTGAAGTGAAGTGAAATTGTAAAAGTAAAACAAAGTGAAATGAGATGAAACAATGAATTTTTACAGAATGCAGAGTAAGTCACCATTTTTCAGAAAAGGAAATGGAAAATATAGGGTGTCAGAAGCTTCTGATTTTCACCCTGTATTTTCTGCATAAGCATGCCAATCAGTGATTGGTTTTCAACCTTATACAATTTTTTTTTTTTTAGATAGGAAAAATAAAGACTAAGTTGGTGGAGAAGAAGGATTCTTCTTCACCAACTTCATTTCAGAATTGTTCTGAAAGATCTTGATGAACTCCTCCTTTGAGATTGGTTTTTGATAAATTTTCAATCCATGACCATTCACAAAGAGAGGAGTTTGACTTTCATCTATTTTTCTGATCCTTACTGCTCCATTACTGAAAACTTTTTCAATCTCATATGGCCCAAGCCAATGAGTTTGAAACTTACCTTGAAAATCTTTAAACTTTGAATCAAATAACATTGCCCAATCTCCCTCTTGAAACCTCTTGTACTTGATGTATTTGTCATGCCATTTAACCCTCTGTTGTTGGACTAGACTAGTCCTTTGAACAACCTCTTGTTTGATTTCATCAATTTCATTTAATTGCTCCATTCTATGCTTTTGAGCTTCTGATAAATCCATCCCAACTAGACTACCTTCTTGAAAGTTTTGACTTGGAACTCTATGGGGAACAGGACTTGCTTCCCATAAACAAGTTCATAGGGTGTATGTCCCGTTGTGTTCCTCCATATAGTTCTATAGGCCCATAAGGCTTCAGGAAGCCTTTCTGCCCAATCTCTTCAATGTAGATGCACAGTCTTGGTGAGGATTCCTTCAATCACTTTATTTGTAGACTCCACTTGACCATTTGCTTGTGGATGATAAGGAGTAGATTTCCTATGCTTGATTTTGTACTCCTCCATAAGCCTCTCCATCATGTTGGATGTGAATTGAGATCCCTGATCTGTCACAATTTCTCTTGGAACACCAAAGCGAGTAAAAATATCCTCGAAAAGAAAACTAACTATAGATTTTTCGTTAGCAAAAAGTAATTCTTTGGCTTCTACCCATTTGGTGACATAATCAGTGCATACCAATATATACTTTTTCTGCTTAGATGGAAGATTAATTGATCCAATAAAGTCTAAAGCCCACTTTTCAAAGGGTTCAATAAGTACTTAAGTTTGTAATGGCATTTCATTTGAGGGAGCAGGTTTCCCTACCCTTTGGCAGCTGTCGCACCTCCTGACATATTCCTTAGCATCTTTGAAGATGGATGGCCAATAATATCCTAAAGAAAGGATTTTATAGGCTGTCCTCTTGTCAGCAAAGTGTCCACCACACGGCTCATCATGACATGCTTTGAGAATATCAGGCATTTCATCTTCCCTGACACACCTTCTAATTATAAGATCTGGCCCTGTTTTATACAATTTGTTAATGATCCATGAATATCTTGCACTTTCTTGAATAATCTTTCTTTTCTCTCTAGGAAACAAATGTGAAGGTAACTTCCCTGTAACCAAGTAATTAGCAACATCTGCAAACCAAGGAGTTTGAGTAGTTACTACAAAGAGATATTCATCAGGAAACTTATCTTCAACTGGAGAATCTTCTTTGATATTCTGAATCCTGGACAAGAAATCAACAACTGTGTTTTGTTTTCCAGGTCTATCTAGCACAGTAATGTTGAATTATTGCAAAAGTAAAATCCATCTTGTAACTCTGCCATTAGTAATAGGTTTATTCATCAAATATCTAATTGCAGAGTGATCTATATGAACAAAGGTTTCATAGCCTGTTATATAGTGTTTGAACTTGTTAATTGCATGAACAACAGCTAAGAATTCTTTTTTAGTCACAGTATAATTCAACTCAGTGGGAGTCAAATTTTTACTTGTATAGTAAATGGCATAAGGAATCAAATATTTTTGTTCCAACACAACTCCCAGAGCTATATCTGAAGCATCTGTAGAAATATGGAAAGGAAGTTTCCAATTTGGTCCTCTTAAGATAGGTGCTTCAGATATTTTTGCTTTCAAGGTTTCAAATGCTAGTTGGCAATCATGATTCCACTTGAATTCACAATCTTTTGTAAGCAACTTGAAGAGTGGAGATGCTATTTTAGTGAAGTTTTCTATAAATCTTCTATAATATCCTACAAATCCTAGAAAACTTCTAACATCCTTTTGGAAATTTGGAATTGACAATTTAGAGATAACTTCAACTTTAGACTTGTCAACTTTAATCCCTTCTCCCGAAATGTGATGTCCTAAAACAATACCTTCTGTAAACATCATAAAGTATTTTTCATGGCCTAGTGAAAGGTTTATTTCTTTACATGTTTTAAGAAATTTTTCCAAATTTTCCAAAGCTTCTTCAAATGAGTTTCCATAGACTGTAAAATCATCCATATATACCTCTACACAATCATGTATTAGATCAAAAAAAATTCCTAGTATTGCTCTTTGGAATGTTGTAGGTGCATTACATAACCCAAAAGGAAGCACTCAGTAGGCAAAACTTCCCCATGGACAAGTAAATGTGGTTTTATCCTAATCCTCAAGTGCTACTTGAATTTGATTATATCCACTAAAACCATCCAAGAATGAGAAATACTTTTTATCTGCTAATGTATCTAACAATTGATCTATAAAGGGCAAAGGAAAGTGATCTTTCAAGGTTGCTTTATTCAATTCTCTATAATCAATGCACACCCTCCATTTACCATTCTTTTTAAGCACAATTACCAAAGGAGAAACCCATTGGCTATCTGAAATTGGTTAAATGAAGTTTACATTGAGTAATTTTTGGAGCTCTTCTTTCACAATTTCCCTAAGATTTGGATTCATTCTTCTTTGAGGTTGTCTGGTTGGTCTACTGTTTTCCTCAATATAGATATGATGGATACAGTCTTAGGATCAATACCTTTCATGTCGTTGACTCCCATGCAAATGCAGTAGAATGTTTTTGTAATATTTTGGTTAGCTCTTCTTGTTGTATTTTCTCCAAGTTTCTGTTTATGTTCAATGTCCTACCTGGAAAAATTTCAATTGTAGAGCTACCAAACTCTTCCATAGAATAGAGAGACATCTGCCTAGATGACAAGTATTCAATATTAGATTTTTCTTGAAATTGTGCATGATCATATTCTGAAGATGTTTCAAAATTTTCTAATGTGTTCAAAATTTGACTATCTTCACTAATTTCTGATATAGTAAAGAGAGGCTGAATATCATCTTCATCATCAATCCATTCCTTGTCATCTATTTCTATTATTGCTTTTGCTGGGGGATACAACTCAATATTCTTTATCAGCCAAGACCCTTATCTGAAAGGGTCATCTCAAGTAGTCAAAGTTGCTCTCTAAAGACCAAGAACATCCCTTTTGGCAAAGCCTTGGTGAGGATATCAACTATCTGCTCATCTCTCAAAATGTGAAGGAGTCTCACGACTCCTCTCTGCACCATGTCTCAGATGTAATTATATTTGATCACAATATGCTTGGACTTGTCATGGAACACACGATTCTCTAACAAACAAATCGCACTCTTATTGTTGCAATAGATAACTGTCATGTCTAGGACTTGCTCAAATAGCTCTCCAAAGAGCTTCATCAACCAAACTGCTTCACAACTTTCCAAGTTGGCTACAATATACTCGACCTCAACCATGATAAGTGTTACATACTTTTTCTTCCTGCTCATCCAAGATATCAAGGCATATCCCAGACTAAAATAGCATCCATAAGTACTTTTTTTGTCGATAAGACAACCGACCCAATCTGCATTTGTATATCCATGTAGTCTAACATCCCCAACAACATATCTCAGTCCAAGGTTAATAGTCCCATATAGATATCTAAGTACATTCTTAGCAATGAACCAATGCACACGATGAGGCTCACTCATAAACTGAATCAAAGTGTTAACTACGAAACATATGTCAGGACAAGCGTTGATGAGGAACATCAGAGCACCAACCAGTTGTCTATACTTAGAAGGGTTTGCTAGATCTAGTTCGACAACCTCTCCACACAGCTTCTTTAAATCCATCTCCATAGGTGTAGGCAATGAATTGCATTCAACCATGCTAAATCACTCTAATAGTTTCACAACATATTTTCCTTGTGAAAGGAAAATCTCGCCCAGTCTTTTCCATACCTCTAGTCCCAGGAAATAGTGCATTAAACCAAGGTATTTCATCTCGAATTCAAAATCCAACTCCCTCTTACATTCAAGAATGAGAGGGTCTGCACCTATAAAGAATAAGTCATCAACATATAATACCAAAATTAAAGGCATACCTTGGACTAATTTGAAGTATAAGTTTGGATTGACACTGCTCCTTGTGAATCCCAACTTCATTAAGTAACTGTCAATGTAGGCATACCAAGAATGGGGGGCTTGCTTCAATCCATAGAGATATTTACTCAATCAGCATACATGGGTCTTCCTATCATGAACTTTAGATCCTGGAGGATGTTCAACATATACCTCTTCTTGAAGCAAAGTATGTAAGAAATAAATCTTCACATCCATTTGGTGAAGATTCCATCCCTGATTAGCTGTAAGTGCAATAATGGATCAAATGGTGGTGTAGGAGCAAGAAGAGATAATATATCATCATAATCCTCTCCCTCTTTTTGGGAGATCCCTCAGGCTACAAAGCTTTCCTTGTATTTTTTGATGCTTCCATCAGACCCATGCTTGATTTTGTAGAGCCATTTTGAAGTCACCACAAATTTTCCCTTTAGTTTCACAACAACATCCCATACGTTGTTCTTTATTATATATTCATATTCTTTGGCCATAAAATCCTTCCAAACTTGTTCTTTGACAACCTCTTCAAAGGTGGGAGGCTCAAATTGAATCATATTGCTCATTGCTACAACATATCCCTAGTACACACATGACTTCTTATTTTCTCTGAAGGTTCCTCTGTTGGGAATTTGTCTCTCAACATCTTGTAATGTGTTACGAAGCCAAAGTGGCCTCTTCCTAGCAGGAGGATCACATGGAGGAGGATCCAAGTGGTATATAGGCTCCATGGGATCATCAATAATGTCCTTCTCAGATTCAGGCACAGAAGGACCTTCTAGAGTATCCTTATCATCACTCTTCTTCTTAGGAGGAAGAGGTGAAGGAAGGTCCCTTTCTTTTCCAAGGGAAACATCTTCATCAAACGTTACACCCCTGCTAATTTCAACCTTCCTTTGAATAGGAATATATATTCTTAATGCTTTAGAATCTTCACAATATCCAACAAACATACCTTTAGTGGCTTCTATCTTATTTATTTTGTCCCTTGGCACATGGAGATATATAAGGCAACCAAACATCTTGAGATGACTAATGTTGAGATTAACACCTGTGTATACTTTCTCGAGAGTCTTTTTGTTCAATCCTTGATGTGGCACCATGTTTTGAACATATACCACTGTGTTTGTTGCTTCATCCCAATGGAACTTTGGCAACTTTTGATCATGGAGCATGGCTCGGGCAACTTCCACAATAGACATGTTCTTTCTTTCAGCAACTCCATTTTTTTTGGGATTTGTTGTAGCGGCTACAACCACCCTCAAATTTTTTTCCTTAGCTTCATTTTAGAGCCTCCCTACCAACCTTTCACAACACCTTGTCTTGCTTCATCAAGTACACAAGCTTCAATGTTTTTCTTGCAGAAAGACAACCTGTCAATCAAAGCTTGATGCATTCCCCTCACAGGATATTACTATTGACTTGGTCTAGCTACAAGTTGAGTAGCTCCCTCAAGAAACTATGCAATTCTGGAGGGAAACCAACCTTCCCTCCAAAAATTGCGCAATTCTATCTGACAGCTCGTTGGGCTCTAGAATTGTGCAATTCTGCCAGCCAGGCTTCATCTAGAAAATTGTGCAATTCTTCCCAGCAGGGTTGCTCAGCCTAGGAATTGCGCAATCCTGGGTAGCAGTTAGATGCTCTGCCCAAAAATTACGCAAATCTCCTGGGCAACTAGCCCATCTCCCATCTAGAAATGCGCATTTTCTCCCAGTAGTTGAGCAGCCTCTTGCATGTGCAGTTGGGTTGACCAGTTCCACCTGGGACCAAGGAAACTTGACTTGCATGCATGGCTTGCTTTTTCCCGGAATAGCAAAAGGCAACATGCAAAAAGCATCCCTTGATTCAGGGAGCTATTTTTAGTAGCTGGAGGTTGCATGCAAAGTTCATTTTAGAATCTTCCCTCCAAGTGTTATTTTTTCCTAGATTTGTGGCATGTGCGTCATGAGCCCAAACTTATTTATTTGACACATCAGAGCTCATTCTTTCACATCGATCTTAGAGATTTGACATCCCACATCACATCTAGGACTCTTTGACACATCCGGCTCAACTATTCACGGGTAAGTGGTCTCAACTTGTCTTTTTCAACATTTCTGTCGCTTTTTGTGTTTTCGCTTGTGTGAGTGTTGTTTTCTTGATTTCTTTGAATGCTTGCTGTTGTTTACATGCATACTAGCTTTTACTAGCACCGTTTCAGTTTTTGTTGCTATCTCAATGCTGTCGCATGCATGAAACTGTTTTGCACGAACGGTCGCTGATTTGGCGACTCGCTTCACCCACATGCATGTTGTTCTGTTTTCTGAATCTTTCATTCAATGTTTGCATGCATGATCAATCACTTCTGCTTTCACTCAGTATCGCCATGCATTCACTTTCACATTTGCTTTTAGTTTCCCGTCGGTGAGTCTGGCCAGCCTTGGCCCGGACTTTGCCTCACCAAGACAACATTGTGCAATCCAGGGAAGGAAGGCTCTGTCTTCCTCTCCAGAAATGCGCATTTCTACCCAGGAACTGTCCTCTAGGATTGCTTTGTGCATTTTTGAGGGACAGTGACTGCTGGCCCAGAAAATTGCGCAATGCAGTCACTGAGCCTGTAGTCATTGCCAACTGGAATTGCGCATTGTGCAATTCCAGCAGTCAGCAATCAACCTAGATTGTGCATTGCGCAAATCCAGTAGCCAGTCAACCTCCCTAGATAGTCCAGATTGCTTTTTGCGCAAGTCTGGTAGCCTGTCTCCCAGCCTCCTGTTATCACTCTAGGAAACTCTCCTAGGTTGTAAATCGGAGATGCCTGGTAACATGTAATCTTCAATATTTTTCTCTGAACTATTGGAATAAATGATGGTTTGGATCAAGTTAGATAACCATTTCAGATCTATTCTCACTTAAGACATGCATGAATACTCCCAATAACACAAGGCTTTAGACCACAAATGCTCAATAGTTTGTAGATTTAATGGATAGATGGAGAATACCGATAGTACCAGTAGATTGCATACATGAACATATATGAATGGCTGGCTACAGGCAACAAATGAGCTTACTGACTATACTGGCAGATGCATATATGATAAAAACATATATATGGCTAGCTACAGGCAGCAAAGAAGTTTGCAAATCTAATATATCAAAGCAGAGATAAGATGATAGTTATCTAGCCTTAAACACAAAGAAAACCTGAACAAATTTTTCAAGTGCAAGCATAGAACAGAAGAGAAATGGACATTGAACATATAACAACAAAAGAAGCTTGTATTACTAAAGAATGCAGATGAGAAGCTTGAAGGAACAGAGGAGGAATAATCTCCAAAAGTTGAACCCTTGTTACATCTAGTTTTCTGCCTTTTATAGGCCCTTTACAATGCTCCTGAGCTCTCTAGAAGGCTTGGAGTCTTAACCTTGTCTGATCTATCCCTTAACCGTTTGATTCCCTCAATAGGCAGGCATGGCTTGGAGTTTTTTCTCTTTCTAACAAAGGAATAACCGCATTCAGATATTTTGGGTGCGCTGGCAGGGAGCTCTCTCTTGACAGAGATGCCCACAATCTCTTCTGTTGATTTCGGCTGTGTCGCGCTGTGCTGCTCCATGATGTATCTAATTCGGGCTGTGTTGTGCTGTAGATGCCCATGATATTTCTATTTCGGGTTAGTTGGGCATGCTCTGTTGCACTGTCGATGCCTCTTGGCCTCGGTTTCTCTTCAAACTGTTTAATAATGAGTGTTTCCTATTTTACAAAGAAACCATTGTAATGTTGTACATTCCCGCCAATGTTTGTTCCTTTCGGACTTCAAAAGTCCTCAAAAATGATTTATTTACCCATCGGGTCGCTGTCGCCTATCGCAGATGGCTCCATCCCTTTGTTCCCTTCGTATTTTTGCAATATGGTGAAAACCTTAAAAAACATGAAAAATCAGCCTTTGTGGACCTGAAAACATATATATATTTCACCTCTAAAACACATCGGGTCTAGACTCCATTGCTATCGACGCTGCCAAGGTTCCTATGTATTTCGTTACATAGCGAAATACACGGAAAATACATTAAAATGGCCTTCCGCGGATTTGAAAATATATCCATTTATCACATATAATTACATTGGGTCCGGCCCATCGGGTCGCACATATGCCCGTGACTAGGCCTCGTCCCTAGGTTGCCGCCGATAGCGATATTGCGATGCGATAAATCGCAATCACGAGTCGCTCGTTCCTTGGTCCTTTATACAACAGAACATGTGCTTCCCTTCGATGCGACCCGCCGATCCGATCATCGACGATCATTGATCGACGGTGTCATGCGCCCGCCTTTTGACTGTCCCCTCTATCCTGCCGATATGTGATTCACCGCTTAGATCTGGGCCGTTGATCAGCTAGATCTAACGGCTGTTGTGCGATGCCCAGTTTAAGCCTGCGGTAATGGTTTTTCCATGGTTTTTAGAGTGTTTTGAGCCTCCCGATAGTGTATTTCTGCCCTTCTAAGGGCTTTCCTCCCGCGACCATTTTGACTTTGAACGATCCTTGAGAGGATTTTCAAGACTTTTGGGGCATACTTGGACCCTTTTTTGGACCATTTGCACACAAGGCTAACACCTCCCATAAGAAATTACACAATCCCTGTCTATAATTCCCCAGGTATGTGTTATGTCATTCCTCAAATTTGCTTTGGTTTTCGGTGACAAATTTCTTGCCATACATGTTTCTTTGTCTCCAGATATTTCATGTGTTCATCCACCTCTCAACAACACATGATCATTGGCCTCCAAGAGAGCAGGATCAAAGGACACTAACGGAAGTGCAACTGGAGCAGCAGTTGAGCGAATGTCCTCAAGTCTACCAATCTATGAAGATACCAAGCTGTTTCTAGATAAGGACATCCAGCTGAAATGGCAAGAGGTCAATGAAGCATTTGCATGCACTTTTGGGGAAGACCTTGAAGACCGCCAATTTTATGTGAACATTCACAAGTCCGGCTTGTACCGGATTACATGCAGATACCCCACGTTCCCATGCGCAGACATGATACACTGGATCATCTCACACACTGATCCCAAGACGATGACTTTGAGCAGTGTCAGTGGGATGAATATTGCAACCTTCTGGGCACAGGATTATGATGAGATGTATCAAATGTCGGAGCCTGTGACTATCATGGAGACTCCCTTCAGCTTACCCAACAACAATGCTAACTCCAGAGACATTTTGAAGAACTAGGTAAAGGAGCCAACTAGATTTAGGATGACACCCAACCAGATCTACAAGACGAAGATACTGCGGAAGGCGTATCAATACTTGGTCATATTTGCATGTCGACTGTATGGCCAAGAAAGCATGGAAACCTTCCCACAGAGTTGGGTGATCACGCTGGACCAACTGGCCAGAGAAGGAAAGCCATGTAATTGGTCCGACATGTTGGCTCATTAGCTAAAGGAACAGGTAACAAAGGCTCGACAGTCACCCGAAGGTATGCAAGCAGAGATCTACATGTCCGCCTACATCTTAGATGCGATCTGTGCCCGATAGGAGTTCCCAGGCTTGAAGTGGGCATGGTCATCGACGAATACTGCCGTGAACGCATATTGTAAGTTGTTGTTCGAATGCAGCTTCAGAGGAGTTATCACACGACTGTCCGATCATTTTGTCACCCTAGTTTACAAGATGATATTCGAACATGATCCACCCTGCATGTCGAAGGCAGAAATGGAGGCACTAATAGATATTTCTGATTGGTATGCCTCACCGTCTGGCACCTTCATACGAATGTTCAGCACGGAGAAGCCTCCGCATTTTCTATCGAAGTTTGCCTTGGACATACTCGTCATGCATGAATTAGCATATCACATCTTGGTAGGATTGGGTTATACGAGATTCGGAGTTGCAAGCAAGCAAATGTCGAAGCAGAGCAGATGAAGAAGTATCCATTCGACCTCTGAAGTTACAATTTGTATGACCCACATTGTCTTGTGAAAGATCATTGCACGAGAGTACAATTCAACTAGATCCACAGGGAATTTCATTGGGCAACGGAGGAGCCATGGAGATATTTCTACAGTTTCTCCAGACCCAATGAACAGGTTCACTTCGCTGTGGAGTGGTTAGCAAAGCAACATGAATCAACATCCCGGAGAGCACCAGCACTAGAAGCAACAACAGTAGCAGAAGTAAGCATATTAGTGCATGGCAAGGGTAAGAGGAAGATTGTTGATGGCATGAAGGAAGAGCAAAGCTGCAAGTTCCAAGCAGATCCACTTGTGGAGAAAGTAGCTTTGGCTATAGAGGCAAAGAGGCAACAACACGACAAGCGAATCACGCAAAGGCAAAAGGAGAAGAGAAGAATGGAGGAAATAGAGAAGGAGTTGCATGAGCTAAAGGAGCAACTCCGGAAGGAACAAGAGCTGTGAAAACAGGAGAGGGAAGGGCAGTAGAAACAAGTACAACAGGGGGTACAACATGTGCAAACAAATGAAACATCGCCTGTACAGGTAGTGGACTCATCAGAAAAGCTGGCGTTAAGCAGATAGGGTGAACCATCGCAGAAGCAGGACTTCACTCGTGAGATATAACAAACACTTCGATAGTTGGATACAGATATGGAGCAACAGGGATTGGAACAAGACACCGAACTCATGCCTCACCACCAAGAGGTCGACTTTCTCGCTTCACTGCATCCAGAAGATGAGCAAGTCTCAAGCGACCAAGGAGGCACTAAAATCCTTGGAGATCAGCCGGAAGGAAAGATGCACAACGTCTCATTCGACGAGTCTCAACATAGAGTTGTGCAATCTCGTAGAGTGTCGACTCTGGATGATCTCACATCTCCTATGCAAGTTAAGGAACAAGTGATCGTGTCTGACGTGCACAAACATCAAACAACCTTGGCCGATGCTACCAGAGTGTATGTCGATGCCACTAGCTCAAGTGTTCGCTTTCTAATAGCTGAAAATGAGCAAATGGCTAAGGAACTATAGAAGGCCAAGCAAGGAGGAGAGTTGGTGACAACGTCTGCCAGAGCGAAATTGAAGAAGGCAATACTTGATGAAGTACTCCAAGTTTGGTACCGTGCATAAGGTAATCGTCCATCTCAACGGATGGCAACAACAATGTGCTAGAAGAGCACATATCTTAGCGAACTTGCATGCCGCTGTTGACTACGTGCAAAAATGGTCGATGAGATACAAGGGAACCTCGCTTCACTTGCCTAAGATGATGAAGGCCAGTGTGGTCGAGTTGAAGGCACATATCTGGAGTCAGATACAGAACTATGAAGAGCTCCTATAACTCATCACTAGTATACATGCTTCCCATGCACGTATATTCAAGAGTATGGATGTTGTGGTGTGCACACATGCAACCCATCTATTGGGACTCCCACCCAGGCGAAGACAAAGGCACATGTCTGACTAGAGCTTGACTCGTACTTTGATGAGTTGATGCGCATTGCCACCTGCCCAAACTTGCCCATCAGTGCAGACATCATGCACAAGTATGTTGCTGGTTTGATCGCATTGAAGACAATGATGCACATGCTTTCAGATGAGTTGGACAAAGGAGCCCGAGCAATGTACCTGGAT
This sequence comes from Pinus tabuliformis, assembly GCA_031772625.1. Taxonomy (NCBI): domain Eukaryota; kingdom Viridiplantae; phylum Streptophyta; class Pinopsida; order Pinales; family Pinaceae; genus Pinus; species Pinus tabuliformis. Next base: position 1,104,985,993 of record CM062811.1, read on the forward strand.
GCTATGGAGGCAAGAGTCAGGTTCCAGAAAGATGTCACCTTGGAGCACACGGACACCATTGTGGACTACTGATCTTGGCATCAGTACGTTACTGTTGATCATCGTGAGGATGTTGAGGAGTTAGACTTCCATGGTTGTTTAAGTCATAATGATGTCTAGCATGGCTTGCTCAAGCCATTTTGTCTCACATGGGTACATGTGCATTGTAATGTAATGTCTTGTCAAGTGTCGATAGTTGGATGTAACAGTCATAGAGTAGATGAAGAGTCATGAGGGTAGATGAACTGTCACAAAGGGGAATGTCAAGGGTCACCCCACCCTTTGCTATAAATAGTCCCTCATAACTCATTGTAAAGGATTTTGGTCAACCAAGCTTCTGATAAGACTATCTTGGAGAGAGCTTGGACAATATTGTAACGAGCCTTGGCTTCTCCACTGCGCAGAGCTAGTACATCTCTTTGGAGGAGTAGACAGTTGTGGTTGTAACATTCCGCTGTCGAAACTAGTGGTTGGACATGGATGTATTGTATGACCGAAACTTACACCTCTTAATATAACAAGAGCTAACATGTTTCATGCATATGTTGTATTGTATTGTATTCTATCTGGTTTACTCTAAATGATATATGTATCTGTTTACTTACACATGCATGTATAACTATTTGTGTATGTATGTATGAATCTTTCTGAAAAGTGTTGTTGGTTTAATCATCACTTTGGATTGCTAGCTAACTTGCCTTCCATGTTGTGTTTCATCTTTGCTCGTGTGTTCCCTTCTTAACTACGTGCTATCACTGGTTTCCAAGGGGCGCACTCATCTCAACCCCCGTGTGTTAGAACCTCTCATGCACCTTCCTTGGCTCACTGCAGATGCCACACCCTTGCTACCAACAGAGATATCTTACTTGCCTCTATGCGAAATCGCGGTCAAAGCATTACCATATGGACTCCTACACCAAATGGTCTGAGGTCTAATTGGGACTTCTTACCGGGGAGATCCACTGACATGTTGGTGGGTCCAACATCGTCAACAGGATTGTAGGGCACAATAGTCTCCTTCTTGATACCTTCCTTCTTGAAAAAGTCTATGAATTCATTTGAGGTATATTACCTACCATTTTCGGACTTGAAGATCTTAATTTTCTTCCTCGTTTGATTTTTGACCAAAGACTTGAACTTCTTGATCATTTGAAGGCCTCATCCTCGTGCTTCAAGTAATATATCCATGTATTTCTTGAGAAATAGTCGATGAAGGTAATGTAATAAAGATGGCCACCAAGTGAATGTACGAGCATCAAACCACATATATCTAAATGAATGGGATGAATGATGTATTTTGTCTTGTTCTTGCCAGAGGGGAATGGTCCCCTTGTCTTCTTTCCATTGGCACCCCTATACAGACTCCATCATGTTGAGCTTGAACATCGGGAATTCCAGAGACTAACTTCTTCAATTTTGGAAGTGCTTCGTAGTAAAGTTGGGCTAGCCTTCAGTGTCACAACTTGCTTTGATGATTTGTGTCATGGACCATTGCTAGAAGAGGTCTTCCAGTGACTCTATAGAGTCCTTCAAATCTAGATCCCAATGTGAAAGCATCTCTCATAGAGGATCCAACAGGACAAGTAAGTACTTTTCCTTTGATGAAAGAAACCCTCATTCCTTTGTCTTCCAAAGAAGATATGGATACCAAATTCTTCTTCAATCCTAACACATACATCACATCATGAAGCAAAACAGATTCCCTAGAGTCCAAGTGAAATTTAACAGACCCAAAGCCTTTAACGGGATGAGTGGAGTTATCTCCAAGAATAATATTCAAACTTGACTCCCTCTCTACTAAATTAGAGAGAACTTCCTTATACCTAAAGAAATGATGAGAGGCCCCACTATCAACCAACCATCTATCCCAAGTATCCAGAGGAAAGGAATTAGAAAGAGCAGAAATAAGGATTTGTTCAAATTGATTAGAAGCATTGCTTTCATACCTGGAATTACTTGACCTCTTTTGCGAACGATAGCCTTATCGGGAGAGTCTCTTCTTCTTCTATCATTCCTTCTTCCAACTCTTCTATCATATGACCTATTATTGTTGTAGCCACTTTTATTGTTGTAGGGCCTCAAAGTGTTTCTTCTTGGAGTATCTCTCTTCTTGGGGAAATATCGAGCATAATGACCTTTTCAATGACAATTGTAGCATTCATTATCTCTATCTCATCTTCCTGAGTCCTTGGAGTCTCGGTTGGCTTGAGGAGGCCTTCTTGAATTAGATGGATTTCCCTTTCCTTTCTTTTTATTATTCTTCTTTCCTTGAGCAACGAAGGCTATAGGCTCTCCTTCATTTGGCCTTTGAATTATCCCCCTTGATATTATCATCCTTTCCTCTTGATTGCATAGAGAAAGTAGCTCATCAAAAGAAATGATCCTTTCCCTATTGTTGATAGAAGTAATGAACATGTCCCATGATGAAGGAATACCACTATGGAAGTCATAACTAATTCCCTCTCAAGTACAATTTCTTGAGCAATCTCGAGTTGATCCCTGATTTTAGTCCATGAGTAATGAATGTATAGTCTCTCCCTTGCACGTTTTAGATTCCTTGAGTTTATTTTTCAAATCCATAATGTGGCTCAAATTGTTCACTTCATACATGCCCACAATATTATCATACATTTACTTAGATGACTTCAAAGAAGAAGCATAAACAATTAGATGATCTCTTAACGAGTCAATAGTGATCTTCTTAGCTTTAATCTCACCTTTCTTGTCCTTGGATTTGGCAGCATGGGGAGAATTCTCTTTTGGCAGTGAAATGTTTCCTTCCACATATTCCAAGACATCGTACTCATCTAAGGTGACATTGATCCTAGTCTTCCAAGTTGCATAGTTTAGATGTATCAACTAGATTTTCATTATCCTTGAAGTATGAGGTAGACATTTTTTACCAGACCAAAAATCAGCTGCTAGAAGATGGATGATCTTTCTCTATGTCTCTTGGGCTTGTCTTCACCTTGGCTCTGAAATCATGTTAATTTTTTTCTTCAAGAATTGTTTTATGCTTCAACTATTACTTCAACAATTTCCAATAACATCCAAATTACAATTTTCACTTCTTCAATTAACCAAAGACAGTAGAGAATTAATAGATAGAGAAATTATACAAATGCACAATGAAAGATAGCCAAGAGACAAGAGACACAATATTTGGTCAATGACTAGGGGAAAACCCCACAAGGGGGAAACCCTTTGCAATTCTTCTTTTTTAGATTGTCTTCAAATGTTCAACATAGAGAGTACATCTTCCAAGAGTCAAAGTCAAGATTTGACTAGACAATATCCAAAACCAATATCCAATATCCAATCAAGTGAATATTCCAAGCAACTATCCAAATTAGAGACAAGAGAGAGAGAGAGATGAAGTAAAAAAAAAGTCAAATATTGTGAAAATCTGTCCAAGTCAACAACAATCAACAACAACAAAGTGTGCCTTAACTAATCAATAATCAAAGGTAAAAAAATGTCCTCTAAGAGATAGGTCAAAGGTCTTCCAACTCGACCTCCCTAGTTGGTTAACTAGAATTCAAAATAATCCAAATTTGAGTGGTAAAACTTGGTCAATGCATAGAAGAAGCCTATAGTGAAACTCTGTGGTCAAAGTGCCCAAACTTCCTTGATTTTTGTGCCCTCCAATGTGGCCTAGTCAAATAGAGAGATCCCAAGAAAAATCACAGTCAAAATTAGTCAAACAACCCTTGGTCATCACTGGTCAAAGCCTTGTGACAAATATGAAATTCTGCCCAATCAAAAAGAGACACTTGTCGTTTTCACGTGTGATAGATTCCTACAGTCGTTGAGCTTGTATAAACCAATAAGATGAGAAGAGAGAAGAAACATGTTGTTATTGTGATACCAAATGAGGAGGACTTAACTTGAATTTATATGTGTTGGAGGGTTTCTCATTTTTGCTTTAGGTCGACCTAAAAAAATGTGCCAATGTGGGTTTTCCATCAAAAATATATTTTTCCTTGTCCAAATTAAGAGCGTCAAAAGTCAATTTTGGTCCTCTAGAAAAGAGGAATTTAATGCAATGGTTAGAATTTGTCATAGAGCTGCCAAATTAACAATTAAGAGGGAGTGTTAGAAAATGTAACTAGGTTCGATCTTCATAATTGTATTTGTACTTGTATCAATGTAAATTTTATGAAAAATAAAAGAAAAGAGAAAAGTAAATTTATTATTATCATTATTTTTCTAGATAAACACATTATTCATGATTCTAGGGTTTCTTGAGTCAATACTAAGTTTTTTCATGAGTCAAAGTCCTTTTCGAGCAATTTGTAATCAAAAGAAAATGTTATTTTTTAGTTTAGAAGAGTCTATTTGACCCCAGGACCAAGTCGGACCTAACAAAGAGAAGTCGGCCTAAAGGAAGCCTAATTTGACCACATGAAAGGCTATATAAGGAAGAGAATTCAACCTCATTTGGACAAATTCACTCACAAGTTTGATCTCTAAGCAAAATAAGTAGAATCAAGTGCAAAGGTTAAGAAGAAGAAGAGCAAGGCAAGCAAGAAGAAGAATTTCTGTTTTTGACATATTTAGCTCACACGTGTGAATATTCTGGGGCATATATTCTAGTTGTAGTGCCAAAAATCTTTGAAGTTGTGAGGCCTAAATTCTATGAAGTTGCAGGGCCGAAGTTGCAGTGAAGTTGGGCAAGTTTTGATGCAATTGACCTTGTGAACTTTGACTTGTTTGAGGAAGGTTTCGTTGAAGGGCTGACTTGGTGCTTGAGGAGGTATTGATCTTGGTATTTGGGTCTTGAATGTCTCACTTTGAACTGATTCTATAAGAAGAGAATATATCTATATATATATATATATATATATCTATATCTATATATATATATATATCTATCTATCTATATATATATATATATATATATATATATATATATATATATATATATATATATATGTTTATTTCTTTTGGGTTTTCCCCTTGGAGGGGAGCATATATCTTGTGTTCCTTTTGTTAATGTGATCTTCACGTACTTATGATTTTGGTAATTTCTTCATGAAGAAGATATAACAAAAATAATTAAACGCCAAAAAATCTCACAAGTAATTATCAAGTAACAGGAATCAAACCCTAATTTATAATACCCTTGATTTCTCAACAAATGTTTCACAACTTTGATTATGGAGGATGGATTGTACCCTTAGCTATATCACCCACTTCCCAAGCCTGCAAGAGTAATATTTGCAAGAACTATTGCAAAGTGTACTATAGATACAAATTATCGAAAGGCTATCTACATATAGTCTTACATATACCTATGGGGATTTTGAGATACCCTAAGGTACATGGAATATTAAACATGTAAACATATTTAGTCTATTATGCTACTACTCATAGCGTACCAACAAAGTGTACAAGGGTGTCCTATGATGACCCCACTTGTATTTTTTATGTGTATGCTTCATAGCAACAAGATTTGTCAACTAAATTGTAGAGACGTGTTTATATGTGTCAATAAATGTCTCTAGCTGTAAAAGTCGACTTGCTTCAAAATAGAAAGAAAATTCTAAAATTGGGGTCTCATAAACTTTGTAAACCCCTAAATTAGGGCCCACTCTGTGAGCTAATGTTGCATTTGATTTCATTACACTTATGAGTCTACAAATTCATTTTGTAACAACCTAATATGTCTACTTTAGACTCCCATATCATTCAATTTCAAATCTTCAAGAGGAATTTAGGTCCAATCTACCAAAATTTGCTACTTTCAATGTCTTTTAAGGGAGTGAAATTATATGCACTTCCACTTTGCCAATATTTCCCTAACATGCCTCAAATTTGGGCTTGACACACTTGGGTTCATCTTTTGTCCAATACCACAAGTGGCACTTGAATTGAACCTCAACATCTTTAGATATCATTGTTTTATTGAAGCTACATGTTCAAGCGTAGTTTGAGGACTAGGAAAAAAACATAACTTGTACACGATGTGGCTCGTTTTTTTTTTCCTTTTTTAACCTAGGAATTTCCACACAAATCCAATGATCCAATTTTTTTTAGAGAAGAAATGGTAAGTTGATACATTTGAAGAAGTCAAACCAAGGATCATCCCCTTTGATACCAAGTGTTATAAACCATATAATCAAATAAGCATAAAAAACCAAATTATTTAATGCTACATGTAAAATAAAATGAAAGAGTAAATGATTAAGAAACTTTTCAAAGGGAAAACCTCCGTTTACAACATACCAAATACACAAAATATAAAGGAAACTCGTTTGAAACTCATTTGAAGGATCATCATATTTTGTGCATTTGGGAGCTTGTAATAGGAGATTGTCCCATTGATAGGCTCCCTAATTATTTACTCTTTCATTTGATTTTACTTGTGGCATAGAAGGTTATCGTTACAAGAGATAGAGGGTAGAAAAAAATAATAAGTTGACATAACTATAATTATTGTTATGATAATGATTAAGATTATAGTTAAATGTTTAACAAACGGAGGGGGTGCACTTATGGGAAGAGGAAACACCAACTTATCAAAAATATAGATAAACCCTAACCTAAAACACAAATTACCATCGAGAACTTGTGTCATGCAAAAGTGACTTTTTACAATTTTATGAATATAACACTATATAAGACTATGACTAAAATATATTACAAACTTATGGGTTTTCATACAAAACAAAATAACTTGTGTACACCCGTTATTTTTTGGTATGGGAATGCAAAGTAGCTTATTTATGCCAAAGATTTCATTCATACTTGCATATGAATATGTGTTTGTATTCAAGTAGATAATTTAATATTTTGGAGAAACCTAAACCCATTAAACATCATTTATTGAACCATTCAACCTAAAGGCTAATTATTCTAATTATTGTTGATAGACCATTTAGAAAGGAGTCTATTCGAACAAGGAACTTTACACGAGATAACTTGCCTCACTTCCCTTTTGCTTTACTAGTTTAACTTTCGTAGCGTGTGGAAGTGAGAATTTATTGAGATTCTAGAATCTCGCTTTTGAAATTATCATATTTCATTAGCATCCTTGGTGAACATTTTAAGACATGGAATTAGGTGAAGTTAGCTTTCTATTCTAGATCAGAAGAAACATTCATCAGAAGCAACATTAATAAGGTCTCAGTGGTTGGTTTACATTATATGTATATGTATATGTATATGTTTGGTAGTATTTCGAGGTGGCCTTACATTGATTTTTATTGTGATGTATTTATAAGTTAATTTTAATTCATCTCTTATATTTGAGCGTGGCTTTGTGTAAAATAATTATTATGTAGTTTAAAAAAAATTTAAGTGATTAGTAAACTTTTGAGTGTGGCTTTGTGTAAAATAATTATTATGTAGTTTAAAAAACATTTAAGTGATTAGTAAATTTTGTTATAGTGAGAGATACATTACAATTCAATATGGGGAGATATTGTAGTTTAGCTTTATATCAATAATGTGTTAGATGTAAAATTAAATTAGAAAAAAATAATGTTAGCTTCATTTATATTACATATTATGGCAAAGATGTTGTAATGAAGTATAAGATTAGATGTTGTAGGGAAGTGTTAAATCAAATAATAATAATAAAACATAATCTTGGATCAATTAAAAATAATAAAAAGTAAAAAGTAATAAAAGTAGTAATTAAATATTATAAATAATAAGTCTACTCAATTCAATTTGTTATATTGTAATTTTATTTTTATTAATAAAAATATATTTTTTTTTTCTTGGAAAAATATCTTAATATACATATCATAAAATTTAAATAATGATTCATATTCATAATCATGATATTTCAAAATTTCATGTTTAGATTAGTTGATAACCATATAAAGACTTTTTTCTTCTTCAAAGAATAGGCAGATGATTTTCTATTAAAAAATGTAAAATCTAGAGTCTGGGCCAAAACCCTTACAAAATTCTTCAGGCTCCATCAAAGCTATGGATTCTGAAATTCAACATACATGTAATATGAACTTACGACATATTTTCCCTATAATTCGAAAGAGATGCTCACTATATATCTTGACAAAAGTACTTAAAAGTAATCTATATCTGCATTTCATATAAAATAAAATTTAACAGAATGATCGAACACTAGAACTAATCAACTTGGATGGTCAGGGGATTGAGTTGACCTCCCTCGATTTTTCGTTGACGCCTCCTCTGACTTGGGGTCTTCTGGTGTAAGTTGCAAATTGATAGTGTACAATTCCTCCACCTCCTCCACCTTACAATGTAATGTTGTTAACTCCATCATGAATTCGCATTGAAGTTGATCAATATCAACTTGCATTAGCTCAAGTTGCGAGTTAACAATCATATGCAGTGAATTGCATGCCTTTTCCTCCACCTCTTGCCTTGTTTTCTACTCCAATTACATAATTTCCATCACCGCAAGTACCTTATCCAGGATGAGATTCATGTCCGCCGAATCATACTCCCAGAAGAAGTACCCCCTATATCCATGACATATGAATTAGATGATCACAAAGCCTAAAGATACAAACTTTGAAATTACTAAGACCATAATTTTGAGCATAATATGATAGGTTTTCTCATATATAACAAACCATTAATCATATGAGTACTAAAGCCTCCTACATTGAATGAAAACCTAAAAGATTTTGAGTGAAATTGCCAGTTGATCTTTGTTGGAAAACCCAATTTCTACGACAATGTTTGGATGAGATGCTAACTAAATGTTAATTAAATGATTTAACCTTGATTTTATAATTAACCTCAACCCAACATCAGACTGGAGATGAGCCATGCATCATAGGTTGAAGATAACCATTAAAGTGGTGATGAGGATATGACATGGGTACACCTTGAGAAAAAATTGATATCTCTCCTCAAGAGACGACAATCAAATCACTCTTTTCCTCAAGTCCCAAGAACTTGAGTGTTGTCTAATCTCGTACTTCTTAATAACTCTAACGTTCCTCTTTGTTGTTTGTTTATCACTTATAAACATTGATTCTATTATGCGCCTGTGATTTTCATGGCAGAGGAGAATTGATTTTTTGAGTTTGATTAACTTCCAATATTACTTGTTGCATCTTTGCTCTGCTATTTGCTAATACATATATTGAGGAGCTTAAATTCCTTATCACATGCAAAATTTGAACCTTTACAAATTGTTGAATCTGAAGGAGAATCCTTGCCTCTAGAGGAGAAGAGGGCTCTTTAGAGTGACAATATATCTCCCAAATTCACAGGATAATAGTCATTGAGTCACTGAAAATAATAATTTCCAGGATTTTCTAATCAATTGCTAGATTTAGACCTTGCTTGAGCGTGAGGAACTCAACTTGATTATTTTTTGCCACTTCTAGTCCCCATGAAAATTGTATCTCCATTTGTCCTTTGGGGCCAAAAATCACCTCTTCTGCTTATGCCACCCCTAATAACCATATAAAGGCTTAAAACTTATATTAAAATGTTTTTGATATACATATACATATACATAAAGGCTTAATACTTATATTAATTTTTTTTGTAATATATATATATATATAACTTATTACATTAAAAATAAAAAATAAATATTATAAAACATGTCAAAGAACAATGTCATATGTATATGTACATAGATATATGTATTATGATAATTTTAATATAATTAGAAATAAGATTATTTTGAAGGATATTATATAAATTGAGGTGAAATCTCAATGAACATCTAGTTCAAATTTCAAATCTTGGTTCACTATAATTTTGGATATATGCTCTAAGCAATTATGCGTTCTTGAATGCTTTTGTAATCAATTTTAAACAAGTTAGTTTGACATTTTTCCAATAACTATTTTCTAGGAAGTTTTAGATAGTGAAATTTGGACCATATTAAGGAGAAATCCTAGTGAAAATTTGGTTCTAATTTCAGAATTTGGTTCATTATATTTTTGGTGTTATACCGTGTGGAAGTTAGGGTTTGTGAAGTCTTGAATTAAATTTTAAATAAGTCAACTTGGTATTTTTTCTCAAGATTCTTTTATGGGATTTTATACACTGTGAAATCATTAGATATTTTAGGATACATATAGAAGTACCCTAAGTACACATTTCAAAATTATATTTGAAAATTGGGAAAGTGGTGTTGAAGTTTGTATCTATGGTTAGTCTTCATATTAATCTTTTTTTTATCATTGTTGTACTTGTTTATGTAAATCATGTTCTTGAGGCTCAAAATAAAACTATATTATTTATGTATTTATCAAAAGAAAAATTGAATTTATTGTTGATGATTTATGGCTCTACAAGTTGTCCAAGTCGACCCTTCTATGAACATGTCATCTTACCCAGGGAGACTCCCCTTTCATCCTTTAAGAAGGCTATAAGTAGCTAATTCATCCTCCATCCAATAGGCACTTTAGATCACACACATTACAAGCAATATTGTTCTCTAGCAAAGTAAGACAAGAAAATAAGGAGGCTAGAAAGAAAGAACAAATCATCTATCTGTCCTCGCTCAAGTGACTACAGAAGGCTGAGATCAATCCAAGTTTTTGTTTTGATTTTCTAAGGTGGAATCCAAAGTTTTTAAGGTGCAGTGCAAGCTTTATGTGGTAGAGAAAGAGGTTGAAATTCAACCCTGGTACAAACCTGTAGCATACCTTGATAAAGAGAATTTTTGGATAGTTTGTGGACGTTTTGACTTGGAATTTTGTGGAGGGTTGAATTGGTATTTGTTGGAATATCATCTTGCTATTATGCTGGTCAACTTGTCTATGATTTTGATATCTCTTGTTGAATTGATTCTCCAAGGAAAGAATTGCTATATTTTTATCCCAAGTGGGTTTTCCCAAGGTAAACATTGTGTTGATTATGTGCACTGTGGTCTCTACTTTTCAATTCTTGTATGGTTGAGTTTTTGAAGTATAATTGCTTGATGAAGAAGTTGGAAATGCCAAAAGGAAATAGATAATCATTACAAGTAATTATGAGTGTTCAAAAATATGTGTTAGTCTACATTGCACTTGATTTTTCGACATGGTTTTAGATCTTTGGTGAAGAAAGAAAGTTGAAGATCACACCTTACTGAATATCTCTCTCTCTCTAGGAAGAATTCTTTTATCTCTATGTCTAAGATTTATGAGCAAATGGCTCCCACTTTCAACGAAGGCAACAAACCTGAAGGAGCATCTAATTTCAAAGCATGGAAATAGAGGATTGATCTTGTCCTAGAAGAACATGCCATTTTGCAATATGTCCAAGGCAAAGTACCTCAACCAGATAAAGATGATGATGCAGAGAAAGCGAAGTTTAGGAAAGGTGAGATCAAGGCTCAAAGAATTCTATTTGAATCTCTCAAGGACCACTTAATCCAATTTGTTTTAGAATTGGCTACATCAAAGGAAGTCTATGATGCTCTTGTTAATTTGTATTAAATCAAAAATACTGGTAAAAATATATCTTCAAGGAATCAGCTCTATGATACTAAGATGTCAAAATATGAACCTTTGGCCTCATACTTCATGAATAGAGCACACATAACAAATCAGATCTAAAGCATTGGTGAAATCATTTCTGAATCTGAATTAATCACTACTGTAATCAATGGACTACTTGAATTATGGGATGTATTTGCTATTGGCATATGTGATAGAAAGGATACACCAAGTTTTGAAGAATTATGGACCTCTTCTTCTCAAGAGTAATATAGGCTTATATCTATAGGAAAGATCCAAAGTCTTGATGAAGAACAATCTTAAGCTTTTGCTACAAGATATAGAAGGAACAATAAAAGGAAGAAGTTTGGCTCTCAAAATAAAAATACAGATGGAAGATCCAATTCACAAGGAAAGAGAGACTTGTTAAAATTCCAATGTTTGGATGTCACAAATTTGGACATTATAGAAATAATTATCTTGAAGCATCGAATGATAAGAAGAGAAAGGGAAATGATGATGATGAGCATCCTCATAAGAAGAAATCCAAGAATAACACTATAAAATAATTAGTAGCTAATGATACAAACTTATTTTACTAGAATTACCGCAAGTATGTTAGGAACAAGAGGGAGGTAAAGGTGTATCTCACATAAAAAGAGAAGTCACACCACTTATGCTATGAGCCCTTCTTAGAATTGATTTATAAACCCTAAAAATCTAGAGATATTGATAAGAAAGCGCTAGGGTTTGTGGATAAAACCCTATAAGTAGACCCAGATCAATGCTTATGTTGAAAGAAGTAACCCTAGCTTGTGAAAGGAAGGAATGACATCATAAGGACCTAGTTGCAAGAAGGATTAGATCAAGAGGGAGCTAGCATTTTTTCTCAATAGATAAGTATTTTGTTGGGTTGTGTTATATTCTTTCCACGACTAGCCCACGTAGTTAATCAGGGCGTTAGAGGGGGGGCGGATCCCCCCCTTTGTTGTGCCGATTGTGCAGCGGGGGGGGGGGTCACAGGGGATTTGGGAGGGAGGGTAGCCTCCCTCTACAGGGTCCGGGAGAGTGGCCAGGGAATTTTTTTTTTTGGACCTTATGTTAGGTTGGGCGGACCTACCTATGGTTTTGTGTATGGTTTTTCGGTCCATGGTTTTGGACGCGATGGTTTTTGGTCCATGGTATTGGATGCTTCGGCATGTATAAATATGTATTGTAACATTGAAAAGAATATAATGAACAATCAAGCTGGTAGACCTGATTTTGGGATCCAGGGGAAAATCTCTGTGTATATGTGTTTTATGTGTTATGCTCTCGCATTATTTATTTTCTGTTCTTAGAATTCGTATGTAGGTAATTTCTGTACGGTGTTAAAACCTACATTTGGTATCAGAGTTGTTTTGGCTTCATGGGGATGCTTTTGTTGTTGAGGGGTTTCGCTCAGGCCTGCGGTAGACCCTGTTCAGTGGGAGATCTGGGATCGATTTTGGTGGTGAAAGAAGATGGCGAGCAGTGGAAAGATAGATATCGAGAAATTTAATGGTCAGAGTTTTGAGTTATGGAAACTCAAGATGGAGGATCTGTTGGTGGATAAAGATCAGTGGATTGATGTAGATCCGGGTACTAAACCAACAAGAGTGTTTGATGAAGAAGGGAAGAATTTGGATCGGAAGGCAAAGAGCACAATACGATTGTGTGTCTCAGATTCAGTATTGCTGAATGTATCAGGGGAAGCTACGACTAAGGCTTTGTGGGACAAATTAGAGACTTTGTACCAATCTAAGTCTCTAGTGAATAAACTCTTCCTACGGAAAAAGCTGTATACCCTGAGGATGAAAGACGAAGACTCGGTGACAGAGCATTTGAACGCATTTAATACTGTGGTAAGTCAGTTATTATCTGTTGATAATAAAATTTTAGATGAAGATAAGTGCATCAGTTTGTTGTGTTCTCTACTAGATTCGTGGGATAGTCTGGTTATTGCAATAGGTAGCAATGCATCTGCCTTGCAGTTTGATGAAATAGTATCATCCTTAATGAAGGAGGAGATGAGACAGAAAGATATGGAGAGCCAGAATGGTGATGCCTTGTCTATACGAGGACAGTCCCATAATAGAAACAAAAATAAGTCATCGAGTGGGAGATCTAAATCTATAGGGAGATCTAAATCTCTAGGAAAACCTGTAAAGGTGGTGTCTTGGAAATGCGGAAAGGAAGGGCACTACAAAAGGGACTGTAAATCTAAATCTCTTGACAAAGGAAAGGGATATGATGATTCTCCTTCTACAGAGGCGAAAACCACCTCAAATGAAGGTGGGGATGTGTACTTGGCTTCTTCAAGTACACATGTAGATCATGAGGCATGGTTGATTGACTCAGGTGCATCCTTTCACTTCACTCCCCATAGAGAGTGGTTCTGCGAGTATGAGAAATATGATGGTGGTGATGTCTTCTTGGAGGATGACAGGAAGGCTAGAATCATTGGTCGCGGAAAAGTAAAGTTGAAGTTGCAAGGTGGAAGGGTTAGAACACTTCCAGGTGTTCTGCATATTCCTGCATTAGCCAGAAATTTTATTTCTGTAAGCAAGCTGGATGATGCAGGTGTAAAAATAGTGTTCGAGAAGGATACCTTCAAGATGGTGCAGGCAGCACTGGTATTGATGCGGGGAGTTCGAATTGGAACTCTGTACAAGCTGCAAGGTAGCACTGTTGTTGATGGGTGCAACAGTTCTGTGGTTCCTGAAAGTGGAGCACAAAATCTAGTGGTCTCTGGAGAGAAGACCACGCTGTGGCATCAAAGGCTTGGACATATTGGAGAGAAGGGCCTTCGAATACTTCATGGTAAAGGTATGGTAGAAGGTATTAGTAATAGCTCTTCGTATTTTGATTTCTGTGAAAATTGTGTACATGGGAAGCCGAATTGGGTGAGGTTTCCCTCTGGTGGTAAGAGGGCGAAATAGATATTAGAAATTGTGCAGAGTGATGTATTTGGACCTGTGAAGGTTCCATCACTGGGTAAGTCTGTGTACTATGTATCATTTATAGATGACTTCTCAAGGAATACATGGATATATTTCCTTAAGAAGAAATCTGAAGTCTTTGATAGGTTTAAAGAATTTAAGGCTCTAGTGGAAAACCAGACAAAGAAGAAGATAAAGGTGTTGAGGACAGATAACGGTGGAGAGTTTTGCAGTAAGGAATTTGAAGAATTCTGTAAGAAGTGTGGTATAGCATGACAGAAGACTACTCCATACACACTTGAGCAAAATGGAGTTGCAGAAAGAATGAACAAGACATTGATGGAAAGGGCAAAAAGCATGCTCAGTGGTGCTGAGTTAGGACACGAATTCTAGGCAGAGGCGGTGGAGACAACACGTTACCTGGTCAACAGATCACCTTCATTAGCGTTGGAGGATAAGACTCCACAAGAAGTATGGACTGGTAAGAAAGCCTATCTTTTACATCTGAGGGTATTTGGATGTGATGTATATGTACATGTTTCAAAGGAGAAAAGAACCAAATTGGATAGTAAATATGAAAAATGAATCTTTATTGGGTATAAGGATGGTTTAAAGGGTTATAAGCTGTAGAACCCAATAACAAGGAAGGTTGTGTACAACCGAGATGTGGTGTTCAGAGAGGTGAAAGATGTTATTAAATATGAAGTCTGACCAAAGGAACTTGAGAAGATAAAGTTTGAGCTTAAGGAGGAAGAATCATACTCTACAACAGAGGAGGAATCAGAAGATGAAAAGCCACAAACTCCGGGTGTGAGAAGATTAGTTCGAGAAAGAAGGAAACCATAAAGGTATATTCCATCTGCTTTCTGTTCAAATTTTGCTTTATCTATTATTGATGATGATCCTAGAACTGTGAAGGAAGCAATAGATTTAGAGGATGGAAAACTCTGGAAAGAGGCCATGGTTGATGAAATGGCATCTTTGAATAAAAATGAGGCATGGGATTTTGTGAAGTTTCCAGCTGGAAGGAAACCCATTGGTAGCAAATGGGTGTTCAAGAAGAAGATAAATACAGAAGGAAAGGTGGAGAATACAAAGCTCGGTTGGTAGCAAAAGGTTATTCCTAGGTGCCGGGAATTGATTTTGGTGATATTTTTTCTCGTATTGCCAAGGTAGCTTCTATTAGATTACTTTTATCTGTTGTTGCTGCTTTTGATTTTGTTGGACATCTAATCCTCTATGGGTTGGTGTAGAATGTGAACAACCATGAGAGTCAAAGTGACCTTGGGATGTGGAACCCAATGGTCACATGAATGTACTATAAATGTATATCATTGTCAAATAATAGATGTACTCTCCTGCTTATCTTTAATATTCTGTTGCTGCCATGTGTGTGTTTAACATGGTATCAGAGCGGGCAATCTCCTACCCTGCTCATATTTGAGGCCTTTCTCTGCCTATAAGTTGCCATCCAATAAACCTGCCCACTCAGCTTTACCCATGAATTAGAAGAATTATTAATGCTAATGTGGTACCATCATGTCACCCATCAAACCAATGAACACTCCTCTCTCTCAGCGAAATCACAGTAAATCGCAGTAAACGCTCCCTTGTCAGTCATGAAATCCCAGTAACTGCTCTCCTCCTTGTGGGTTCTGACAGAGGTAACGTCCCTCAGTTCTGCCATTCCTCTGTACTGCGCAGACCTATTCTTATGACTGTAGAGAGGAATATTTCTTGCTCTGTCCTTGATGAATAATGGAGCGTCCTTATCATTTCTATGATAGATTCCCAAAATCCAGTATCCGTTTCACTATGCACATGTCCGTTTCAGAATTAACGCTTTGCTTGTAGTTGGACTGTTCATTTGGAATAGGTTGTGAGTGTACAATCCTAAGAAGTTACGCCTTCCCAAGGTATCACTCATTTTTCTGTGTTTTGTGGAATTGAAGGATTGCGTTCCCTTCAATAACGCCTCAACATTTCCCTTCACCATAAGTTTGATTATGGAACATAGTGGCTACGAAGATTTCCATGGGCGAACCAGGGATGGAAGAATTAACGAACGCCAATTAGTTCTTTGAAAATGGAGGTCAGTGACTCGTTTTCCTTCGTCAACAGGGACAAGCTTTAGCTGGTGCAAAGACCACTAAAATTATTCAAGCTCTGGCTGGCCATTCAACATATGTGTCAGCTGAGAATATTATTCCAGTTCCAGATCCCTGAGATATAGCTGCAGTTGTTGTTTGTGATCAGCAGCCGAATCGACAAAGGAATACCAAAGAGTCCCTACTTCTAGCCGAGCAGCCTGCTTCAAGCCACTCTACCTCTGCCTTCTAATCGACGCAATACCACCACTCACTGTAATTTGAACACTCTCTCTGCATACACGCTATTACATTTTCATTGTTCGTTGTGGTATCACTGCAACCATTGCTCATACAACATACAGAACTTGAATTCACTCCCATACACAGTCCCGCTCCCATAGCATTGCTCCACAGTCGGCCTCCTGGTCACTTGCTATGATACGTCTATCGATCATTATCTGAATTTGTTGATAGATTAGATTGGAATTCGCAGGAGCATGTGATCAGCATCTGCGTTTGTTGATAGATTGGATTGGAAGTCCCAGCAGCACGGTGCTCAGGAGGGAGTGTTGACCATCACCATTCCCAAGTGTTCCGTTGCCAGACCTCCTCCTCTCCAATACGTAGACCTCCATCCTCTCCAATACACAGACCTTCGATTGCTCATTCCACGCTGTAGCTGCTCCAATAAACGTTGTGGCTTTCGGAGAGCCCGCGACGCCAACATAGTAATGGGAAACTTCAAGTGTTTTAATAATCGGCTCTAAAGTAACAGAAGACATATTCGAGTAAACCCATTCTATCAGAAATTTAGATTTGATGATGCCGTCTGTATCCATACCACTCCCCCCTGATTCAACTACACAATGCGCTCCCTCAAACCACCAGTTCAACGTTGAATGCCATCCGCTCCCATAGTTTTGCTCTCCCATTACGCTGTCATATACGCTGGCCCATTACGTGGGGCCCGAACCCCCTATACGTTGTCTACGTTGTTTACCTCTGACATTGTTCATCATATTCTCTATCTTGGTATTCCAAACATAATTCTTCTTCTGATATTGCTTCCCCTCTGTAAATATATAATCATCGCTACATTCCAATGCATTTCACAAGCCCAGTCCATGGTCATAAAGTTGTAAAGCTGTAGTTAGATCATGGGGAAACCAGCTCCTGTCGGTTGTCGATCCTAATTTATGGGATATCATAGAAAAGAAAAAAATAGAGGTAATGGAAGGGCATCGAGCCAAGCAATCATTAAAGATCTAGGAAGTCATTTGATTAAAAAGTATTTGGAGGGGATGCCGAGCACGCTACTTTGGAGGTAACGAGCACATTGATCAAATCAAGTCATTTTGTTGTGGGAGAGCCTTGGTTGCATTGAAGGCTATTGTGCAGGGGTGTTAGTGTTATATGGTGTATGGTCGATGAAATATAGAAGCTAATCTCATTTCTGTTGGAGTCTCGTTATTGCTGGAAAAGAAGAGCCCATGGGTTGCAAACCTGTCAAGCTGGACATTCTGTTAAGGCAACAATATCGGGCTTGCTGTGTAGAAATTGAGGCACAAGACATTGTGAAGTGAGAACATGAGCAGACATCAGTGCAAATTAATTCGTGTTGAAAAGTTGGCAAATTAATTTTCTAAAACGATTATTGTTTCTAGAAGTGCATTTTTGGTCATTTATTGATTTGATTTTTTGAATAATGGAGAAAATTCATGGATTATTAGAGTTATTAAGAACTCTAATATTATCTACTGGTGGAAGCACAATTAAAGTCAGCAAAGACACTCTCAGAGATATTCAAACATCTTTACAACATGCACAAGAAAACATTGCTTTTTTGCAGCTTGAATCTCAACTATGGCAGGAAGAATTACAACAGTGGAGTCATCATTCTGAACCTGTTTCTGTTCAGAAGATTGAAACAGAATCCCATAAGCAACAAGACAATAATGTTACAATTGATTCAGATCCAGTGCCCAATAAAGTAGCAGAGTTACATGTAGATGCAGAAGTGCAGTTGCACTTTCCAATCCCATCATCAGACCTTGGGAAGAGCTTGTCCACAACAAGCATAGAACAGGTCTTAGATATGATAAGGAGATGTCCTTTCATATTCCAAACTACTCAAAGCCCATCCAGTTTTAGAGTGCTGGATTCCTTCATGACAGTTCACCTCCAGTTGTTCCAGATTCTGCCCCTCTTCCACAACAACAGATTGTGAAATGCCAACACTGTGACCGAGTTGGCCATTTGAAAGATAACTATTTTGATCTTCATCCATGTAAGCACTGTCATAAAACCAATCATTCTTCAAACAGGTGCTTCAGAAACAAACCTCTTGCAAGAAAAAAGATTCATCTTGGATGGATCGCTTCTTGGAAATGGGCATAAAAAACCAAGAAGATATTCCAGTCATATGTCAGAACTTGTTCTAGAGTATTGAACAGTCTCGTGGTTGAGATTTCTTCATATTCTCATTTTGTATCTGACAAGGGGGAAAATGATGGTCATCTACAATCTTCAAAGCCACATCAAGCGAGCCTGAGCCATAACCTGCCACACCAGATTCAGAGTTGTAGCCAGAGACAAAGATGCCCCTGAGCATGCCTTCAGTTTGTGACACCTCTTCAAAGAATTGGGGACACTTCCTCTAGCAGAAGACTTCAGCTTCTTGCTAGTTTTGGAAGAGTTCCGGGAATTTCATTAAGCATTCCAGAGTTGTTGGTCATCCTTAAACCATCACAGTTTGAGACTTCCCTTTTCAGGTTGACGTTCTCCCTTTTATGCGGGGTGAGAACTCCCTTTCATGGTTGAAGGTTTCCCTCTTCAAAACATCAGGAGCACTTCCTCTAGCAGAAGACCCGAGTTTCATGCCAGACTTGGAAGAGTTCTGGAAACTGCACTAAGCATTCCAGTGTTGGTGGTCATCCTTAAACCACCGCCCTTTATACCAACATTTTAGAGAGCACATTCAACCTAGTCCTGCCATGCATTTTTTCACATTTTGTATTACAGCTCTCTTCTTGGACTCATACATAGCCCTTCGGATTAAGGGGGGGAATGTTGGACACCTAATCCTCTATGGGTTGGTGTAGAATGTGAACACCCATGAGAGTCCAAGAGACCTTGGGATATGGAACCCAACGGTCACACGAATGTACTATAAATGTATATCATTGTCAAATAATAGATGTACTCTCCTACTTATCTTTATTATTCTGTTGCTGCCATGTGTGTGTTTAACAGATTTTGAGGTAGAACAAATGGATGTGAAGACAACATTTCTTCATGGGGATCTGGAAGAGGAGATCTAGATGAAGCAACCTGAAGGTTTTGTAGTGAAGGGTAAGAAGGAACTAGTATGCAAGTTAAAGAAGTCTCTATATGGGTTAAAACAATCACCAAGGATATGGTATCAGAAATTTGATACATTTATACGGGGACTTGGCTTCACCAGAAGCAAAGCAGATCACTGTCTGTATTTTAAATTAATTGGTGACTGTGTTATTTATCTGGTCTTGTATGTGGACGATATGTTTCTGGTTGGAAATGACAAAGAAATTATCCAGGATTTGAAGACCCAATTGTCCTCCAAATTTGACATGAAAGATCTTGGTGCTGCAAACTATGTTTTGGGCATGGAAATTAAAAGAGATCAGGCAAAGAGGAAGCTATGGTTAAACCAGAGGAAGTATTTCAATACAATACTACAAAGGTTTAATATGTAGGATAGTAAACCGGTGAAGGTTCCTATTCTTGTAGGTGTAAAGTTATTTGCCGAACAGTGCCCCAAGACACAAGAAAAGGAAGAGGACATGTCCCGTGTTCCATATGCAAGTGCAGTCAGTAGTCTGATGTATGTGATGGTCTGTACTAGACC
Organism: Pinus tabuliformis; assembly: GCA_031772625.1. Taxonomy (NCBI): domain Eukaryota; kingdom Viridiplantae; phylum Streptophyta; class Pinopsida; order Pinales; family Pinaceae; genus Pinus; species Pinus tabuliformis. The sequence goes on from CM062811.1 coordinate 1,105,006,358, forward strand.
AGACATTGCACATGCAGTGGGAGTATTGAGCAGGTTTATGTCAAAACCAGGGAAGGAGCATTGGACGACAGTGAAACGGATTTTCAGGTATTTGCGTGGCACTAGTGATTATGGTTTGTGCTACCAAGGAAGACCATGATTGGATAGAGTTTTGGATATTCATGGCTTTGTTGATGCAAACTGGGCTGGAGATCTGGATTAGAGAAGATCTACAAGTGGGTATGCGTTTAACCTATTTGGAGGTGCAGTCAGTTGGATGAGTAAGAAACAATCTGTAGTGGCACTATCAACTACAGAGGCAGAATACATGACAACCACTCATGCAAGCAAGGAAGCAATTTGGTTGCAAAGATTGTGTTCAAGTATGGGGTTAGTAAAGGGAGCTATAAGGATAGACTGTGACAGCCAAAGTGCAATTTTCTTGGCAACGAACCCTGCTTACCATTCAAAGACAAAGCACATTGATGTTTAGTATCACTTTGTGAGGGATATTATAGAAGACAAAAAGGTGTTGCTGGTAAAGGTGGACACTTTGAAGAAGAATATTGCAGATGCATTGACAAAATCTGTGAGCTCTGAGAAGTTCTCTTGATGTAGAGAAACAATGGGTGTTGCAGGGCTAGATAAATGATTAAGCTCTCCTGTGGCCCCTTGTGGAAAGAAAACAACAAGTGGGAGAATGTTGGGCTGTGTTATATTCTTTCCATGACTATCCCACGTAGTTAACCGGGGGGGCGAGCCCCCCCTTAGGCCCCCTCTACGGGGTCCGGGGCAGTGTCCCGGGAATTTTTTTTTTGGACCCTATATTAGGTTGGGCAGACCTACCTATGGTTTTGTGCATGGTTTTTCGGTCCATGGTTTTGGACGCGATGGTTTTCAGTCCATGGTATTGGATACTTCGACATGTATAAATATGCATTGTAACATTGAAAGGAATATAATGAAAATCAAGATGGTTGTCCCGGTTTTGGGATTCAAGGGAGAATCTTTGTATATATGTGTTTCATGTGTTATGCTCTCACATTGTTTATTTTCTGTTCTTAGAATTCGTATGCAGGTAATATCTGTATGGGATTAAAACCTACATATTTTATATCTTTCTTCCTTGGTTATTACTATCGTTGTTTTTACTAGCAGTTTGTCTTTATATATTTTTCCTAGTTATAATATTTCTTCCATGGCCTCCTAGTGAGGATTGCAGGTACATATTGTAGGTTGCCGATGCTCTGGCAAGAGATGGAAGAAATGGAAGAATTAAGAAAAGCATGTGACAAGAGGACTTTCCCAAAATCATGGTTTATGTTCAGAGATATTGTATTTGATGAAATACGAGCTCAGAAGGAGTATATAGATCAACAAAGATTGAAGTATACCCCTGATCTATGTTGAAAAGAATTCAGTGATGATTTCCAAGTCAAGCATGAATAGGTGACAAGAAGCACAAAGCAAAGGATTATCTCAGTAAGAGGGAGAATATTATGAAGTTAGGTACACTTAGGTTAAAATTTATCTATATAATTTCTATTAGATGCAAAGATCATCTTCCTCGATGAAAGAAGAAGTGTACATATGAGTTACCTCAAGCTTGTGAGATACATGAAGAAGTCTTATACTTGCAAGCAAAAATAAGGGTTTGTACAAGCTCCTTATATTTGATACACTTTGATTGATGAATCAAGGTTGATTCTATATGACTTTGATGAAAATAAAAGAACTCGTGTGTTAGAAGGAGTAACATTAACCAACAAAATTTCTTTAGAGGGAGCAGTCAAGACTTCCTCAAGAACCTTTTTTTTTTTAACTTCAGAGGGAGTTGAACTCTAAGTTCAAGATGATGGATTTCTATTGATAGCTGATATACTAAAAGACAAATATGTCAAAGGGAGCAACCTAAGGATATGTCTCAATCTGAGATGGAGCACCCAGTTAGACATTAGAGAAAATTTGAAGTAAAAACTGGGCCTCAAAACAAAAAAGTACAACGAAAATCAACTTTATAAGAACCAATAGGATTCAATGTGATGATATCAACCATGGGGATGGTTCACCATTTTTGGAGTAAAAAGGTATTAAAAAAAAAAAACAAATTTTCAACTTGTATTTTCAAATTATCTCCCTATGATTTTACTCAAATTTTGATGGGGAGAATTGTTGGATGAAAAACTTAATTTTGCGTCCAAGGAGTATCCATGTTGCATACTTTCGATGGGCCCTACTACATGAAAAATATGAAATACATGAAAAAACGTGATTGCAATCATGGTTTTTATTTGTTTTTGTTTGTTTCTTTATTTATTATTATTATTATGTATTTCACATTTCTCTTGTAGTAGGGTCCATCGAAAGTATGTGACACAGGTACTCCTTGGATGAAAAATTAAATATCACATCGAATGAGTGCTCCCACTTGAAATTTGAGTAAAACTATAGGGAGACAAGTTAAAAATATGAGTTGAAAAATTAGTTTTTTTTTTTTGTTCCTCCAAAACTTGATGAGGTAATCTAATCTTATTTTATTATTTCCACTATTATTTTATAATATTCCATAGGAGGCCCATTTTAGACCTCAAAATTTCTCTAATGGGTGTTCAGAAAGCATCTGTGATCCTATGAAGGGAGCATATCAGTTTATGATTGAGCCAAGATATGTTACTCAATATGTGTTGGAGTACCAACATGGTACAGTTGGTTAAAAGTCGATCATGGTTTGAGATTTGTCTCAAACAATGAATGACAACTACAGATTTAGATTAGGTTAGGAGTGCTAAAGACAAAAGGAGTTTATGAGGATATCATTTCAATTTGGGCTATGTTATGATTTCATTCGATGAACTAGAAACGAACATCTGTTACACTCAATGATCGAGTATATTGCAACTGGTTTAGCAAGTTGAGAAACAACATGGCTTCTGAGACTACTTGTAGGATTATCTTGATCAGGTGCATGCAACGACCATGATGAAATTTTGAAGCACATTGGGATCAAGTACCACTTAATTCGAGACATGGTGCAGAAGGGAGCAATGAATCTCTGTTATATATTCATTGATGAGCATATAGATAATATTCTTACAAAGCCTCTATCCAGAGTGAAGTTTATGTACTTTAGGGATAAGCTTATACTTGTGGAGTATGCTCCTCTCATTGAGAGGGAGTGCTGATGAGACATCGTCTTGGACAAACATTCTCCATGTGTCCTTGTGACCTTGGTTGGTGAATCTTCCAACATTCTCCTTGTGTCAATATGACCTTGATTGGAGAATGGTTTGAAAAATTAGGTAGCATCATGGACTGACATTATTCCCGTGTCTTTATGACCTTAGTTGAATAATGGTATGACAAACTAACATTCTTCTAGTGTCACTTTGACCTTCATTTGAAGAATGGTATGGTAGAGGATATTTTGTGTCATTGTGACCTTGGTTTGAAGAATGGTATGGTAGAGGATATTTTCCTTGTGTCAGTGTGACCTTGGTTGGAGAATAGTCCTAGAGACCGCTAAGATGAGCATGAGCCTCCCAACATCATTATCATATCTCTTTCTAGAGTGAGCTTGTTTATCATTGATGAGGCCTCTGCTGTTTCACCTAGACTATGTCTACAGTTGTTTGATGGTGAATTGCGATTATGTATGGTTGATGCCAGTGATTTTGATATTGATGATTATGCTTATCTTAATCTTGATATTTCCTTAGAGAATTTGTCAATTTGAGATCATCTTGATAGTCATTATGAATACCTCCCTAGTTAAGAGAGTGTTGAAGTTTGTAGCTAAGGTCGATCTTCGTATTAAAATATTTTTATCATTGTTGTACCTGTTTATGTAAGGCATGTTCTTCATGCTCAAAAGAAAATTATACTATTCATGTATTTATCCTAAGAAAAAATGAATTTATTGTTGATGATGTATGGCTCCACAATTTGTCCAAATCAACCCTCCTATGATCATATCAGCTTGCTCAAATAGACACCCATTTGTCCTTCAAGAAGCCTATAAGTAGCTCATTCATATGCCATCCAAGAGGCACTTCATATCACAAACATTACAAAACAAAGTTATCGACCAAATGAGGACTGTAACCTCAAATCGAGAACTCTAGCAAAAAAAACCCCTAAAAAACATGAAAAATAACTAAAAATGAAAAGTGTTGATGTTGGAACAACATTTTTTTTGGGTAAATTTTCACAATTTTTTAAAAATGGCAGTAAAAACCATTTTTTTGTGTGTGTAAAAAACATGAAAAACACCTTGAAAACAAAAATTGTTGATGCTGGAACAACATTATGTACATATTTTTTAATTTGACTTAATACTTATTTCGGGGTAAATTTTCAACATGTTTTGACATTAAAGATAAAATATTATGACTCTGAAAAACCTTAAAATTCCAACAATTTTAGGCATGGCATTAAAAAATATCACATCTCAAAAAAAACCTTGAAATTCTAATAGTTTTTGGCAATAGTATTAAAGATAAAATACCACTTCAAAAATGGTGTTAAAGATAAATATCATGACTTTGAAAAACCTTAAAATTTTGACATTTTTCAACTATGACATTAAAGATAAATATCATGACTCCAAAAACCTTAAACTGTTGACATTTTTCAACAATGGCATTAAAGATAATTATCACGACTCTGAAAAACCTTAAAATTTCAACATTGTTCAACCATGTGTTAAGGATAATATATCACGACTTTGAAAAACCTTAAAATTTCGACATTGTTTAGCCATGGAATTAAATCCAAATATAATGATTTTAAAATACCTTAAATTTCAACATATTTCGAGACCAAGTATTATAACTAAAAAAACCTTAAAAATGAATACCTAAATCAACTGTCAGTATACCAAATGCTAAAAATATTTCTTTTAAAATCTTGACCTAGGACAACTTAACACATCTCAACAAAAATTTAAAAATCAACTATCGAATTCACAGAGTGGGGACAATACTTTACCCATCGCAACAAAAATTTAAAAATCAACCATCAAATTGACAAACAATGGACCCAAATTTGATCCATTGTAACTAAAACTTAAAAATCAACTATCAAATTGACATATAGTGGGATTGGATCAACACAACCCTTACAACAAAAAAAAAGTAAAAAAAGTAGAAATAAGTAAAAATTAGATAACAAAACAAAACAAAATCACATTTGTGACTCAAACGTCAACTAAAATATTTCAATATTATGAATCTCGAAATGACAAACCAAAATTGCTCTATTCATTGAAGCATTAACTCTGGAAAAAAGAATGAAAAAAAAAATATAAAATAAATTTAAAACATTAACGAAAAAAAGACCAAAATTATTATAAATTAAATAAAAAAATTTCATTTATAAAAAATTATTTAAAAAAACACAAAATAAAGAATCAAACATAGTTTTTCTTAAAAAAAGCAACGATGAAATATACAAATGGAAACATAAAAGAATTAAGAAAAACAATAAATAAATGATATTTAAATATATATATATATATATATATATATATAAATAAATAAATATAATCCACACAAGTTTTAAAATGTATTTAAGTTAGAAAAAAATAATAAGTTCAAGAAAAAAACATTGAAAAAATATTAAAAAATTGAAAAGAGTGATTAAAAAATAAAAAAAAAATTTATTAAAAATTCAAAAAACTCAAAAAATATTAACTTTATGAGTAGGATCTCAAGGTTGACTCTCTCCCCTTGGTCAACACTGAGACTGAACTCTTCATAGTGCAAGAGGTAGAGATGGGTATCAAGAAGTTGGGTGTTGGAAAAGTAAAAGACTTAGCTGAACTCCAAGCAAAATATCTAAAGTGGGACTCAAAGATCCTTGCACCTCACATTATAAAAATTTTCAACAACATCATACAAAAAAGGCTCCCCACAGATTGGACAACTAGTCTAGCAATACCTCTTTTCAAGAGCGACGACGTCAATAATCCCGCCAATTATAGGACCATCATGATAAACCCTTTGTTTGCAAAGCTATTTGGAAGCATGCTAGAAAATAAAATTAGCAAGTGGGCAGAAGAAAGAGATAAGCGGGCTAAAGGGCAAGCAAGTTTTAGACCTAAACATTCCACAGTTGATCATTGTATAACTTTAAGGCACATCATTGAAAAAGTTTGGGAGAAAAAGGAAGAAGTCTTTTGTTGCTTTGTTGATTTCAAAATAACGTTTTACACTGTTGCCAGGGAAAAGATTTGGCATAGAATGGAGGAACTTGCAGTTCCTAAACACTTGAGAGAAACTGTGCATAGGCTATATGAAGAGGTGAAAGTCAATATTAGAACTTTAACAGGCGTTTTTGAAAGTTTTAGAAGTGATATCGGGGTCAAGCAAGGTTTCCCACTGTTTCCTACCCTTTTTGGTTTATATATCAACAAGCTTGAGGAATGGTTAAACTCGCAAGGGGGTGATGGTATCTATTTGGGAAAGTTTGTTATAAGACTTCTTTTGTATGCAGATGACCTTATTTTGATTGCTAAATTGACTCTTGGTTTGCAAGAGCACTTACTATCCCTTAAGATTTTTTGTAGAAGTGTGGTGATGCAAGTCAATATCATCAAAACAAAAGTAGTGGTTTTATCTAAAAAAAAACATAACCAACAGAAGTTCTACTTTGAAGGAAACATTATGGAAGAAGTTGTAGATTACAAATACCTTGAAATTGACTTCAACAAAAATCTAAGCTGGGATGGTTGTAGAAAGAAAAGAGCTTTGGGGGGTTGGAAAGCATTTTATGCTTTTCAAAATAGGTGTAGAGAGGAAGAGTTATGAGATTGGAAAACCACTCAAACTATTTTTAGGCTTCTAGTGATTATGGCGATTATCTATGGTTATGAACTGTGGGACAGTGGTACATCCGACATGTAGTGGAGACCAATTGAGAAAATTCAAAAGCGTGTGATTACAAACAAATTCAAGATTAAAAGTGCAGTTCCTTATGCTATTTTGTTAAGTGAAACATGCGCTGCTCCTATTGAAGCAATTGCTATGGTGCGAGTCATAAGGTATTTAAAAAAATTTGAGCAAATGGAAGAGGGTAGATGGCCTAAGGTTGTCTTTAATGACAGATTGTGCAACATAAAAAAAGCTTGGATGCAACAAAATAACAAATCGTTTAGTAAATGTGGTATTTGCTTTAACACGTGTCCCATAAATAGGAAAGAGATAAATGCTTTTGTTATGGATAAGTTCCACAAGCGTACTTGGGATAAGGAGCTAGGAAGAAAGAAAAAGTACTATATTGAAGTGTTTAATCCCACTCATAGTCATCAACCAAAAGCATACATAGAGGCCAATATCTCTTGGAGAGCCAAAATTATTATTGCTCAGTTAAGGACTAATTCTCATCAACTCCGTTGTGAAACAGGGTGCTAGAAAATGCCAAAATAAGTGTGGGAGGAAAGAGTATGCATTTTTTGTTCTTCCGGAAAAGTGGAAACATAAAAGAATTTCATTTTAGAATGTGAGGGCCCTTCAAAGACAACAGGGAAAGTCATGCAGATATGCTGGTAGCTAGCTCTTGGGACTATTTAGAGAGGGGTTTGTCGAGAAGCTATGAGCATTTATTGTGAAGCTTCACAGAAAAAGGGTCGAATACATCAAGAATATGAAAAAACAATCTGTCCCATAGGCTATCTTTAGCCTCATAGATGTCAAAATAATTTCTTTCTTTCTTTCCTTCTATCATAAAAGCTAGCAGCCCTCAATGCTCCACCCAACACCGTTTATCATTTTTTTTGGTTGGTTTTTTTGTTTTTTTTGTATTGTTTTTTTTTTGCGATTTTTTTTTTTCATATATATGGTTTACTTTTCAATAAATTTTTAAATTTATATTTTAATATTTTGTCTATTATTTATAAAAATATAAATAATTGTAATAGTTGTTTTTTAAATATTTTTAATTTTTTCCCTTCAAATTTGGTTTTTGTTTGCTATTTTTTTTTTTTACTAATTTTCATTTTTTATTTTTATTTTTTGTTTTAAATTATTTTTTTGATTGTCTTATTTTATTTTAAACAAATTACTTTTATTTTATTTTCTTAAAAACTATTTTTACATTTTTTTAGCAAAATTTTAAGGCTATTTTTAATTAAATTTTTATGCAAATTATTATTTTTGGAAAAAACTTCGTATATTATTTTTTTCCACATAAAATTTATAAAAAGTTCATAAAATTTGTTATTTTTTCATATTTTTTTTCTTTTTTTTCATAAAAATATTTTATTTGATGTCATTTTTTTAGCAAAAAAAATACATAAACATATTTTTTTTTGATTATATCAATATGAAAAATGTATATATTTTTGTCAATGGTTTATGTTGGGACAAGGTCCCCTAAGGTCAATTTTGGGGCAAAAGCTCAAGTTTTGGGGCGAAAAGCCCAAATTTTGTTGTATAAAGTGTAAAGTCTCCACAAGTTGTGGTCGTGGGGCACGTAGATAGTAAAGTGTCATAAAGGGTTTTACCCTTCTTTTATGTAAGTTGTGTCGGCTTTATAGATATATCCATGGTCCGCGGACCATGGGATTGTATAAGTAGGAGAGTCTTAGAGAGTCTAAGGAAGTAACGAAGATGATGAAGACGAACGTAATGGGTTAGTAGAAGAAAGAGCGAAGAAGTCTTAGAGTAGAGGAGAGACTCTGCAGGTGTGTGCGCAGAGTCTTAGATTAGAGTCTGCAGTTGAATACGCGGACCCCTGCAACTGAGTGCGCAAGGAAGTCTTGAGTCTATAAGCAAAATTGAAGTATTAATAGAGAGATTATTCAAGCAATTCCTATGTTTTGCCTATTTACTTTTGTTATGAATGAATGCACTTTTATACTGTGATGAATGATGGGTTTATGAAATGACGCTGTATTGATGCGCGACTTTACATGATTTATATTGTTATATGAACACAAGTAATAATAGCTGTTTACGTGAGGAATATCTTGTTGCATGTCAAAGTTATTGAACACTTAAACCGATTTGGGTAAATACAGGATTAAAGGTAATCACAAAGGTGCGTAAGTGATTGATTCACCTGTTTAGGGTCCACGAAAGACAGTCGTAGACCTTTGCGAAGGTCTAGAGGGTGGGTACAAGAAGTTACATTGATAAGCGTTAAAGGCTTATCGATCTGCGAGAAGGCAGGTTTAGGGCATAAAATGACATCACACTCATCTCTGGGTGCAGAAAATTGGTTCCAGCGTCCCCCCATACTTCTTCGGGTGAGACTTTAGTTTGCGCTTCGTGGGTTGATGTAGAAAGGGCTAGTAGTGTGGGGATTTGTTTGGCAAACTTAACTTTGAACCTGGGTCAGGACCCACTAACCCAACAAATGGTTCCGCTGTCGGGACTAGGATCTACATAAAGAAATGTGTGTTATCGCATCACTGGAATTCAAGAAAGAAAGAAATTGAGGAGTGGTTGGATAGAAAGATCCACGAATTCGCAGCGAAAGAAAACAAAAATCCGTGCCTGACGAAATAATAGTGGTTGGATAGGTATCTGTACATGGAGATACACGAAATTTTCTTATGTTCCTTCCTGATCGAACTATATGAGTGGATCGCTAAATTGATAGATGGCCAAGGAAGGTGGAGGCTTGACGGTCCAATAGTATGGACCTCGGAGCTAGTGCAGAGATTAGAAGCCTCTGAAGATAAGATCATGCGCGCTGTCAATCACTGGCTTGATCGTGTCATCGGAGGATTTGTGACAGAATTCACAGTCAATACCTCGGTCAACTACGATGAAGTAGAATGACGCTTCTTCAAGGGACTGCGAGGTAAGTATTTGAGATCTTTGAATACGTGGATTAAGATGCTCTTGTGTGAAAAACGGGTTATGCCATTACCTTGATGTTTGGAGCTTCGTGTAGTGGAAAGATCTTTAGGGATAGAGGAAGAACATGTCCTGAATAGAGCCCATTAATTGAGCCTCCTATGAGTGACGGCAAAGGAGTAGCACAGGCTTGACCATAGAGTGCTGTCCAGTTAATAAGGCAAGGGTTCCCGCGAATACCCCATCCGCCCACACCACCTCCATCTTCACCTCCACAACATACACCTTCGCCCACACCGCCACCACCTCCGCCACCGTTCAATATGTCGAATACAATGAAGTTGCCCATTTTCAAGGGCTTGGGAAATGAGGACCTAGACCAGTTTTGGTTCGTTGCGAAGGCCGTGTGGATAGCCTAGAATATTACAGATGATCAGATGAAGAAAGCAACATTGGTTACTGCTTTATAGGATCACGCGCTAACGTGGTACATTAAGTACTGCACCGATAACCCGACGGCTTCGTTGTCAGACATTCAGACTGCGTTGAATAAGGAATTTAGTAGGCCCAAGTCTGAATCACAATTAGTCTTTGGATTCAAAGAAATCATGATGAGGCTAGGCGAAACACCCTAGGAGATGGATCCGATATTGAAATGCCATATCCGTGAAGCTAACATGAATCTTACGGATGGACAACACCGCAAATGGTTTGTAGCTTCACTCTTGCCTCACCTAAGGATTTCCTTATAATAGCAAAATATTAGAACCCAAGTGGAAGCCCTGGAAATTGCGACAAGACTGCATGAAACGCCGATTCAAGACGCTGCTTTGAGAGTGCAGCAGATTCGTGCAGAGTTGCAGAATATTTACCTAGAATTTCAAAGTCTGAAGAAGGATAGAGCGGCTCAGCCAGAGGTGCGCGAAGAAGTTTAGTGCCTAAAGTGTAAAAGCCAGGGGCATGATAAACATCACTGCCTTGTCTTCGCGAATTATGTTGCAGGAGGAAGGTCAATGCCTCTGAGGCTGGAAGCTCAAGTAGGGCTAAGTACAGGGCCCACACTTTGGTGCGCTATTCGTCAAGTAGCTAGAAAACATGTAATAGACAATTGTCACTTGCTGTAGAAATTTGTGGAGACATCGCAACAACTCTTCTACAACTTCTATAAATCGGTGGGTGTGGACGACGCTGCGTCGAAAGAGGACCTACGAGAGGTCGGGGACAAGTCATTTGTTACAATTGTGGAGTGCCAGGACACTATGCACGAGAGTGTATGAGCCCGACGCACCTATCGTACTAATACTGTACTCAGTTTGACCATGCAATAGAAGACTGCCCTGTATTGATCGCTAAAATGTAGGAGAAAAGGGCGCATCATCAACATCCTACCCAGAACCTGCAGATGATGAGGGCTGAACCCTGCGAAGAAGATCCTAATGTGAATATTGTGCTGGGAAGTGGAATGACCATTGGCGAAGATAAAGGAAAGAAACATGAAGAAGGTGAGTGGGTCTGCAAGGCTCCAGAAAAAGAGGTTGGGTTTGATTTGCAGAGTGCGAAAGAAATGTTCATGGAAATGAAGAGAAGCTTTGTTGAGGCCTCTACCTCAGGAAGTCAGGATCAACTATCTGAAGAAATGGACCCCTCCATGCTTACTACCTTTTTGGAGACCGGTATGAAGCTTCTACGTGATAGCAAGGTCGTGAAAGGATTACAGGAGTTGATAAATAAATGTGCCAGTAAAGAAAATGCTCCTGAAGGACCTCACGTAGTCAAGAAAATTGGTAAGCATAAGGCAAGAACAGGGCGTGAGATGAGGCTCACTACGCAAATAGGATAGTATGAAATGGATCAAGTTATTTTGGATTTGGGGTCGGATGTGAATGTATTGCTTGAACAGACTTGGGAAAGCATGGGGAGACCTGCGCTGCAATGGTCTCCGATTCAATTGAGGGTGGCAAATCAACAGAAGATTATGCCCATGGGAAGACTGCAGGGAGTGACAGTAGATATTGAAGGCACAAGCGCGTTGGTTGATTTCGAAGTGATAGAGATTGTCGATGAAAACAATCCCTACCCCGCGCTCCTTGGGCTTGATTGGGCTATTGACATGAATGGGATAATCAATTTAAAGAAACTGACAATGTCATTTGAGAGGAAATCGCTCCGCGTAGTAGTACCTTTGGACCCTGCAGAAGGACCACGTTATACCGAACTTGTCCGCGATTATGAAAATGACGACGATTTGGACAAGATCTACAAAATAACAATGCGAGACCAAGATTGGGTGAATTCGACAACAGATGGATGCGTTACATGGGATCGCGAAAGTCCCAATACATCAGATTCAGATGAGGAGTTGGAACACTGACAGAATAGGTTGCTTGAAGTATCTATGTTGCACTGTAACATGATGACTAAATAGTTGCACTATGTATCATCGGAGGTAAGGAGTTTTCCTTATTATGATGGTATGACTAACATAGATAAATTTTTGGATGCATTTGAAAGGGAAGTGTCTGAGAAGAATCGCTTCCAAGCACTAGATTTGGCGTTGCGCACTATGCTCGCAAGATGGTGGGGTATGCACATAGAAAGTTTTGATGGATGGCGTGAATAACGAAGAATGATGACGGGAGGAGTATCCATGCAATCACTTAGCAAAATAGATTGACGCTTATGGAGCAAAGCCACAACCGGAGTGGGTGCATTTGTTCTGTCACACTTTGGATGTAATACCAATGAATTGGTACCTAGAAACAGAGCTCCACCATGGCACTGATGAGTGGGATATTTTAAGACAGGGATTTCTGCTGACATTCAACTTTGAGGATGGATTCGAGTGCATCGATGAAGCATTGCAGGAGGTCAAGGCAATGATCTTTAGAATACGTAAGACCCCTTGGATCTGATTCATCCAGATTGGACCACTTAGCTACGCCATGCGCTGGAGTGCTATAATGTGACTTCTAAAGAAGAAAACGAGGATCCAAGGAACATTAATATCCCAGAGGCAGAAGGCCACCGTGAAGTTGAGGGACCATAGATAGAGAATCCAGATATCACCGTGCCACTGAAAACCAGACAAGTGAACATTGGCATAGAGGCGGAGACGAAGTTTGCGAAGATAGGGGACTACTGGGATGATGCTACGGTGGATAAGGTCACTGAGTTTCTCCGCGAATACCAGGATTTGTTTCCCACAAAATTTTCAGACTTGAAAAGCATCATAGGTGATATGGGAGTGATGAAAATAACCTTGAAACCAGATGCAAAGCCAGTTAAGCAGAGGCCATATCGCCTTAATCCCAAGTACAAGGAAAAGGTCTGCTTGGAGTTGGACAAGATGCTTGCAGCAGGTATTATCAAATCAGTGGAGGAATCTGATTGGGTGAGTCCAATGGTAGTTCAGGAAAAGAAGCAGAAGGATGAAATAAGGATTTGCGTAGATCTCAGGAAGCTGAATGATGCTTGCGCTAATGATCCTTTTCCAACTTCGTTCATAGATGATGTATTGAATAATGTTGGTGAGTAGGAGGCCTACTCATTCATTGATGGGTTCTCTGGATACCATCAGATAAAGATCACGCCAGAAGGCAGGAGAAAGAATACCTTCGCGACTGAATGGGGATGCTTTCAGTATACAATAATTCCTTTTGGACTTAAGAATGCGCTGATAATCTCCTCGTGTGTAGTCATTGCGGCGTTCAAAGAGTTCATTCACAAGTTTTTGGAGCTATATTTTGATGATTGGACAGTGTTTGGACTAGTAAAACACCATGTAGCTAGTTTGCACTTGATGTTGGATACGTGCCAGAGGTATTAGATCGCGCTAAACTTGAAGAAGTGCTTATTTTGCATCCCGTTCAAAATATTTCTGGGTCATGTAGTGTGCAGACAAGGATTAATAGTGGACCCTACTAAGATTGCGATTATCATTATTCTGGAGGCGCCAAGGAGTGTTAAACAGCTGCGCGCAACATTGGGTCATACTGGATACTATCGAAAGTTCATAAAGAGTTATGCTCAAATTAACGCACCGATGGAAAATCTACTAAATAAGGATGCTACATTTTGTTGGGATGAAGAATGTCATCGAAGTCTGGATGTATTAAAGGAGAATATGGTCACTGTGCCGATCCTAGTCTTCCCGGATTGGAAGAAGGAATTTCATGTGCATGTGGATGCATCATGTATCACGCTGGGAGCAGTACTGACACATGCCGGTGAAGGAGAATTGGATCACCCTATAGCATTTGTGAGTAGGAAGCTTTCTAAGGCTGAAAATAATTACTCGATGACAGAGTGCGAAGGGTTGGCTATGGTGTACGCGCTCTAGAAATTCAGACATTACCTACTAGGTAGACACTTTCAGATGTATACATACCATTCTGCATTAAATTACCTAGTCAACAAGTATGTGTTGGGGGGGAAATATGCAGATGGTTGCTGTTGTTTCAGGAGTATGATTTCGAAGTAATTGTGAAACCAAGGTGATTGAATGCAGGGCAGATCATCTGTCGCGCATTGAAACAGGAGAGGAATCTACCAATTTAGAGGAGGGGCTGCCTGACGCGTAGCTCTTTATGGTGCGCATAATAGATAATCATTTTGCAGACATTATCCACTTCCTGACTACAGAAATGGCTCTAGAGGGATACACTAGTTAACAAAAGAAGGAATTAGTAGTGTGCACGACATATTTTTCTATAATTGCAGGCCATTTGTATAAGATGGGCTCGGACGAGATATTGCGACGATATGTTCCTGATTTTGAACGAAACAGTATCCTAGCTGAAGCTCATGGAGGGGCTGTTGGAGGCCATTATGTAGGAAAGGCAACAACGCAAAGATTTTACGCGCTGAATTGTGGTGGCCAACATTGCATAAGGATTCCAAAGCATATTGTAGGGCGTGCGATGCATGTCAGTGAACGGGCAAGCCATTGTGAAGGGATGAGCTACCTTTAAATCAACATGTATCATTGTAGCCATTTGAGAAATGGGCAATTGATTTTGTAGGGCCAATTCAGCCTCCAGGCAAGAAGACAGTGCGTGGTATACCATCACTGCGACTGAGTATTTGACCAAATGGGAAAAGGAACAACCTGTAAAGGACTGTACAGGGGAAACAACAACAAAATTTCTATTTGAGTATGTGTTGACCAGGTTTGGTTGCTCGAATATTTTAATGAGTGATCGTGGTATGCATTTCCTTAATGAAACGATCAACGCGTTAACATAATAATTCCAAGTTTATCATCAGAAGAGTACACCATATCATCCTTAGGCCAATGGGACGGTTGAGGCGTTTAATAAGATATTGGAGAACGCACTAAAAAAGGTTTGCAATGCGCAGAGGAATGATTGGGACATGTGCGTACCAACTGTGTTATGGGCTTATAGAACCACCTGTAAAAAGCTTACTAGTTAGACATCATTTAGGTTGGTTTATGGCGTAGAGGTTGTGATGCCTATGGAGTATATTGTGCCTAGTCTATGCATAGTGGAATTCATAGGGATGGTGGAAAGTGGAGCCTTAGAAGAGCAGCTCGCGGAGCTGACAGAGCTCGAGGAAGATAGATTTTTGGCTGGATTCCATCAACAGGTTCAGAAGGAACGCGAATAAGCTTGGCACGATCGACACATCAAACTGCGCACCTTCAAGGTAAACGATTTAGTTTTATTATATGACAGTAAGTTTGATAAGTTTTTAGGAAAATTTCAGATGCATTGGCTGGGGCCATACGTTATCAAATAAATTATCAAAGAAATTACACCGGGCAGTGCAGCTTATGAAATTGAATGGAGATACATTTCTGAGAAAGGTAAATGGCAGTCGATTGAAGCCATACACTGGGGATCCGGCTCAATGACTACATGATGGTAGCACAATCTTAATGCTCCAGGCAGCTGTAAGGAGGCGCGAGACTATAAACTACATTGCCCGGTGTATAGAGCTGCGCGACGGGGGCTCTACACGACACATGAGGGTGCCACAGTACCAGAAGAAGCATGAAGGGAGCTGCTCTATAGGGGTGGAGACCACGCAACGCAACAAGAAAGTGACCATTATTGTCACTGTTCATGGTTTGACTGCTAGCAGACGGTTAAAAGGAGCGGGGGGGGGGGGGGGACATTTAAGGCATTTAAGGCTGAATTTAAGAGTGAATATTTGGAAATATGCTGCCAATCTTGCATTTATGGATGGATTTTGGGGGGAATGTTCGAATTTGAATTCAAGTTCACCTATAAATTACGCGTGACCGTCCAACGAAAAACACTTTGCATTCTAAGAATTTCTGTGTTATGCTGTCTATTGCGCATGAATCATGAGTTCTTTGAGGATGAGCCGATCCCCATCACCAATATGCTGATCCATCAAATCAAATTATTACCACATTCTGGACTAAATCCGGCCAAGGCATTTGGCGTAAAGATGAGCGAGTGAGACCTAACTGAGAAGATGAAGGACAAGTTTAAGCTTGTCAATTTGCCGCGCGGGTATTTGATTACTAGCATTACTGACCCCACGGTGAAGGTTGCCACGCAAATTTTGGCTGGCAAAGTGATGAGAAAGTGCGGTGTGGACGAGGTGCCGGCACCAGTGGTTTCGTTAATAGCTCAGTGCGTGGAGGGCATACAGTTCAACAGGGCACACTACTTGTGTAGCAAGTTCCTCGCGAACTGTAGAGAGGCACATGACAATAGTAATACTTTTCAGTATTCATGGTTGTTTCTCTCAATTATGTTCGTCATGTGGGAGTTACCGGGGGACAGCCAGTTTCCTCCTGTGGAGAAGGATTTACCAGAAGTGGAAAAGTTTGCATCTCTTTGGGCCACAAAAGATGCTGCGCGGGTCACAGAGAGAAATCTTTTGGGTACTAATGGAGGCAAGCATTTGCATGGCCATCAACCAAAAGCCGCGGTTGTCACTAACTGTGTTTGAGCAACTTTCGGGGTATGCGGAGTTCAAAGTGGACTTACACCATGTCTACATCCGAGCATGAAAGGACCCCGAGCAGAAATGGTTCGAATTACCCTAACTGGCTATAGATGAAGCTATTGCAGAGGTCATCAAGCGTTGCCCAACAGAGTGGCATTTTGCATTTGATGTGGCCGTCAGGACTAACAAGTCCACTGAGAAAAAGAAAAAGGAAGTGACCAGACAAAAGGTTCAGCACTTGGCTGAGAAGAGGCAAAAAAAGGCAGAGGAGAAGGCCCGGGTAAAAGCAGAGCGTGCCGCAAAGGAACAGGCAGAGCAGGAAGAGCGTGGCTCTAAAAGAAGTCAAAAGTCTCCTTCGCCGCAAACGGAGGAAGAAGAGTGGTCAGAGCAGGGCAGTGGAGACCAACAGGAAAGCACTCCCTTCTGAGTGAAGCAGTACAGGGAGCAGGAAAAGGAAGGACAATGAAAGAAGTCGAAAGCCACCAAGTCATCGCTAGATCTGATTACCTTGACGAATGGTGACTTGGATGAAATCAGAGACAAGGTGTGGGATAGAACATCATAATTGCTGCATATCCAGACATCCAAAATCTAAGAAGGTGCAGGACAGAGCAACGTTGATTCAACCAGTTTGGCACCAGGGACCACTCAAGCAACATGTTGGGTTGTGTTATGTTCTTTCCATGACTAGCCCACGTAGTTAACTGGGGCTTAGAGGAGGGGCAGAGCCCCCCCCCTTTGTTGCGTCGATTGCGTAGTCGGGGGGTCACAGGGGGTTTGAGGGGTGCAGGTAGCCCCCCTTTATGGGGTCCAGGGCAACGCCTTGGAAAATTTTGTTTTTGGACCCTATATTAGGTTGGGCGGACCTACCTATGGTTTTGTGCATGATTTTCACACATGGTTTTGGGCGCGATGGTTTTCGGTCCATGGTTTTGGACGCGATGGTTTTTCGGTCCATGGTATTGGATGCTTCGGCATGTATAAATATGTATTGTAACATTGAAAGGAATATAATGGAAAATCAAGTTGGTAGTCCCAGTTTTGTGATCCAGGGGAAAATCTCTATGTATATGTGTTTTATGTGTTATTCTCTCACATTGTTTATTTTTTGTGTTTTAGAATTTGTATGGAACTAATTCCTGTACGGGGTTAAAACCTACACAACAGAGATGGTTCGGTCAATGGATCTCGGGTAGTCGCTTTTCCTGATGGAGCTTTGAGCATGGAGGCGGTTGTTGACAAGGCTATTGTCATCTCCTTGAAGAATATTGGCCTCAACCTGGCCGTGCTCCCTAGCAAGTTTCTTCACACACTGCAAGTAGGTGTGATAGCAGAAGTTAAGGCCCGGGAGTAGTGCGCGTTGAGCATGATCAGTGAGTACAAAGTCAACAACGAACAAATGTTCGTGGAGAAATCAATAGCGTTGGAAGCATGGAAGAAATTTCAGGCGCAAAACGAACAAACTGCAGCCGTGGTGGCCGAGGCATGTAGAACAGTCCCTGAACTGCATATCCTGGAGGAAGCGCCGCTGGAGGCAAAGATCAAGAAGTTGGCTGCAGGTGTTCGCAAAGCAAAGACGGAAGTGGCCAAGGTTTAGTTTGAACTGACCCTTAAAATTACAAAGCTAGAGTTGAAGTCACAACCTTCAACTCCGCTAGAGTTTAGAGAATAGCATGAAGTAAATGTAAATGATGGAGTTTCAACAATGGATGCCGTGGTGGTGGATTGCACTACGCTCTTTGAGTAGTCCATGGAGGTAGTCACGGCGCTGCAGGAAGATCCTAACTTGCAGAGGTTAAACAAAGAAGCCCATGAATTGAAGCAGTGGTATGATGAAGCGAGAGCGACGATGCGCACCATCGCTATAGCACAACGATTGGCCAAGCTGCATGAGGTGAAACAATTGCTCAAACAGGTGGAAGAAGCATAGAGGAAAGAGGCGGTCCTCAAGGCCAAATTGGGGCCTTAGCTGGATGAGGTCTATTTTATCTCTTCCAACATTGAGGAGAATTTGGCAAGCCTATAGAGAACACAACAGAAGATCAAGGAAGACAGTGTAGGACCAACAACAAAGAAGTTGGTGGAGCAGATCAAATAGGCAACCACGCAGAGCGCAACTGAGGTAGCAGTAGCCCAAGTAGAGTTGGGATGTCTCCGTAGTAAGATATCCGCGCCAGTAGAGTGATTGGGGGGTGAGTCACGATATTTGTGTTGGGGGCCTATTGGGACAGGGTCCCCTAGGGTCAATTTTGGGGCAAAAGCCCAAGTTTTGGGGAAAAAAGCCCAAGTTTTGTTGTATAAAGTATAAAGTCTCTGTAAGTTGTGGTCGCGGAACGTGTAGATAGTAAAGTTTCATAAAGGGTTTTACGCTTATTTTATGTAAGTTGTGTTGGCTTTATAGGTCTACCCATGGTCCGCGGACCATGGGATTGTATAAGTAGGAGAGTCTTAGAGAGTCTAATGAAGTAACAAAGATGATGAATACAAATGTAATGGGTCAGTAGAAGAAAGAGCGAAGAAGTCTTAGAGAAAAGGAGAGGCTCTGTAGTTGTGTGCGCAGAAGCCTAGAGTAGAGTCTGCAGCTGAGTGCGTGGACCTCTGCAGCTGAGTGCACAAGGAAGTCTTGAGCCTGTAAGCAGAATTGAAGTATTAATAAAGAGATTATTCCAGCAATTCTCGTGCTTTGCCTATTTACTTCTATTATGAATGAATGCGCTTTTATACTGTGATGAATGATGGGTTTATGAAATGACGTTGTATTGATGCGTGACTTTACATGATTTATATTGTTATATGAACGCAAATAATAATCACTATTTACGCAAATAATATCTTGTTTCATGTTAACGTTATCGAACACTTAAACCAATCTGGGTAAATACGAGATTAAAGGTAATCATAGAGGCACGTAAATGATTGATTCACATGTTTAGGGTCCACGAAAGACAGTCGTGGACCTCTGCGAACGTTTAGAAGTTACATCGATAAGCCTCGATTTGTGTGAAGGCAAGTTTAGGGCATAAAACGACATCACACTCATCTCTGGGTGCAGAAACTTGGTTCGAGCATCCCCCCATACTGCTTCGGGTGAGACTTCAGTCTACGCTCTACGGGTTGATGCCAAAAGGGCCAATAGTGTAGGGATTTGTTTGGCAAAGTTAACTCTGAACTTGGGTCAAGACCCACTAAGCCAATAGTTTAAGATTATTATTTTTGGTGACAATTATTTTATGTGTATTGAAGTATTAATTAACATTATATAAATATATAAAAAATCATAATTTTAAAATATTTATTTTATTATTATTATTATTTTAACTTTGTAAAAAAATCGAAAATTTCATTAAAAAAAATATTGCAAAAAAAAAGAAAATACAAACTTGAAAAACACTTCAATAACAAACATCACAAGAAAAAAAAAAAGGAGAAGAAAAATTAAAAATGAGCTAAATAACTAACATTTAAAAAAAATGTGCATACATAAGACATAAGAAAATTTAAAGTGTCAAAAATATGCCGCCCAAAAAAGGTTGATGCTACATCAACACTTTCAAAAATCGAAAAGAACAAGCTAATGCTATATCAACACTTTTCAAAATCAGTATGAAAATCACCAACATTTTAAGATACCCATACTTACTACATAATAAAATTTAAAGTGTGAGAAATAAGCTCCTTAAAAAAAGGGTTGATACTACTTCAACACTTTTCAAAATCGGCTTGAAAATCACTAACATTTAAAAAAAATGTCCATACTTAATACATAAAAAAATTTAAAGTGTCAAAAATATGCTCCAAAATAAAAAAGATGTATTGTGAATCAACACTTTTCAAAATTGGATGATTTTTTGCAACCTCTAAAGAAGTGAGAACTTGGTTCAATTTCGGTTTGATTGGTAACTATGTTAGAAACATATCTTTGTTCTCTAGCGAAGGAAGTATACAGGAGGATAAGGACGCCAAAAAGAAGAATAACAAGTCATCTATTTGCCTCATTCAAGTGACTATAGAAAGGCGAGATCAGTCTGAGTTTCTATGTTGATTTTCTGAGGTGGAATCTAAAGTATTTGAGGTGAAGTGCGAGCCTTTTGTGGCAAAGGAAAAGGCCGAAATTCAGTCCTAGTACAAACCTGTAGCAGACCTTGACTAAGAGCATTTGTAGACAATTTGTGGGCATTTTGACTTGGAATTTTGTGGAGGGTTGACTTGACACTTTTGGACTATCATTTTATTATCATGATGGTCAGTTTGTATATGACTTTGATATATCTTGTTGAATTGATTCTTTAAGGAAATAATTGTTGGGAATTTACCCCAAGTGGGTTTTCCTAGGGTAAACATTGTGTTGATTTTGTGCATTGTGATCTCTACTTTTCTTATTCATGTATGGTTGAATTTATGAAGTATAATTACTTGATGAAGAAGTTGTAAATTCTAAAAGAAGATATATAATCATCACAATTAATTATTAGTATCCAGAAATGAGTGCTAGTCTACATTGTGCTTGATTTTTCTACAAGTGGCGAGCCATACAAGTTTGTTTGTGGGAAGAGGCCAAAAATCAACAAGTTTTGGGAAAGTGATCATAAATTTCACTTGATACATCAAATTCTGTTCACACTTATGGAATTGTAGAAAAGACATATCAATGTATTACATACCAAAGTTTTAGATCCAGAAGGTCTCAAATCTTAGAGGTATATCAACGATAACTTCAGCCATTCATATATTCTCCAATTTAAGGTACATAACTTACAAGTGACCTAACTATTGATTAGAAGAAAACATTTTTTTTGGTGACTAATAGTTGTGATAAAAAGGAGTATCTCATTAAATGGAAGAACCTATTCATGGTGTTGAAAAATGGCAACAAGAAATGCTAAAAATAGAAGTGCTAAAAATAGCACTGCTAAAAATAGTAGTTTGGGTATCAGTGCTGGATTGGGCAACAGGGAATGAAAAATGTAAGTGCTAAAAATAGAAGTTCTATTTTTAGCAGTTATGGTTGGATTCCTATTTTTAGGCAGTCCCTAGTCTAAAATAGGAAGTAAAATTCGAATTTGGTCTTACCAACAATTTGAATATTAATTAATTAATTCAGTTTGAGTTAATTAGTTAAGGAATTATGAACTTGAAGTCTTTGTGAGAACATGCAATATTTTCTCCACTGATTAGGGAATGTGTTCTTGATTTGCTCCACTGATTGAGGAATTAAGGATGAGTTCTATATTGAGAAGATCAGTTGACTTAGTTTAACTTAGTCAAGTCTAGTTAGATTAATTTAACAATTTGTTAAATTAATGAGATTCAGTTTCTTGATGCTTGCATGCATGTGACAACTGGTATTTTCAGATAACTGAGTATTCACTCATGTATGACTGATGCATGGCAGTTCAAACAGAGACCCAGTTGAGATTAGATGAGGGATAGTGTACTATCAGTTGCTAGGATATTCCTAGTGAATATTCCTTGCATGAAGAAGGAATATTATTCCTTCTAGTACTGCGTAGTTGGACCTGAGGTGACAACAGGTATGATTTGGCCAATTCACACATGTTATGTAATTGGACCCCAATAAAAAATACGCAAGGAAATAGGGGCTTGGAGGACTTGTGGAGCCTATATATATAGGCCTAGATAGTCCATGAGCTACATCATCAGAGTACAGAGAGAGCAGGATAGCTTTTGAGCTGATTCTTTTTGTATGTTGTTGAGGATTTCCACTTGATTGATAATACAGAGATGGGGTTTTAGGCTGGTTCTTTTCCTGGATAAATTCTTCTGTGTTATGTGTGATTGATTCCTTCTTATCAGTTATATGTGTTCATGCTTGATGTTGCTCATGTTCAATTAAGCTTCCACTAAGTTTATGGTAGATGTATATATAGTATTATGCTTTAGTACATTGCATATATTAGTAGGATCTATAGGTGAAATTTCTACACGATATCAGTGGGCTATCTGATTTGTAGAGAAAATTTTACATGGTATCAGAGCACAGGTGATCAGGAAAGAAAAATATACAAGAAGGAAGAAGTTTGTGGTTTTTAGATATAGATATCGAGTTCTTATCACATTTCAGATTTCACCAATGGCGTTCTATGGTTTGAGGCTTGAGTATGCACTGGATGGCAACTCAAACTATATAGCCTGGAAGGATCGCATGGAGGCAATATTAGAGGATAACAGGGTGAAGGACTTCATTGATCAAGAAATCCCCAAGTCCTCAGGATCTAATGCTCAAGAGTTG
Organism: Pinus tabuliformis; assembly: GCA_031772625.1. Classification (NCBI taxonomy): domain Eukaryota; kingdom Viridiplantae; phylum Streptophyta; class Pinopsida; order Pinales; family Pinaceae; genus Pinus; species Pinus tabuliformis. The sequence continues at coordinate 1,105,029,332 of CM062811.1, forward strand.
GCGGAATGGAAGAAGTGTGTGGCTAGAGCTAGGAGAATCCTCCTGGAGGGAGTTCGAGATCACATTGTCTCAAGCCTCCATGGGAAGGAGACTCCATTTTCGATGTGGAAAAAATTGAAAGATCTTTATCAGAATAACAGTGATCAGAGGAAGCTGGCACAGAAGGACAAACTTCGAAAGATCAAGTGTGAAATGGGCGACACAATCTCTATGTATCTAACCAATCTCACCACATGCAGGGATGAGCTTGCAAGTGTAGGGGTCGTGACAACTGATGATGACATGGTGAGTCTTGCACTCCTTGGACTTCTTTAGAGCTGGCATAGCTACCAGGACTCAGTTAATGGAAGAGAGAAACTGCCAGATTGGGAACGACTATGGTCGGATTTGATGCAGGAGGAGATCAGACGGAGCACCAGAGACGGTTCTTCATCCATGGAGGATGAAGAGAACTATGCATTAGCGAGTAAGGCGAAGAAGGGGAAGGAGAATGCTTCTCTTTCTGAATCCAGTTCTTCCCATGGTTGAAAGAAGTTTGACAAATTAAAAGTGCGATGATTTCGTTGTCATGAGGTGGGCCATTCTGTTACAAATTGTCCATTGAGGAAATCCAAGAAGGGATTTGGGGAAGGATCTGAAGGTGAGGCACTTGCTTCATAGTTCGAGTTGGATTCCACACTCTTCGCATGCATGGTTTCATCCATGGTGGGAAGTGGTTGGTTTCTGGATAGTGGAGCTTCTTTCCACATGACCAACGACAAGAGTTTGTTCAGTACTTTGGAGGAGAAAGATCTCCAGATACTCATAGTGATGGGTAATGATGAAAAGTATAGTGTCTCAGGTGTAGGCACGGTTATTTTTCAGAGGGAGCTTGGAGCTCGCCTTACCTTGACCGATGTCAAGTATGTACCAGGACTGAAGAGAAACTTGGTGTCAATCGCGATGCTGGAAGGCAGAGGCTATGATGTAGTCTTCAGTAAGGGAAAGGTTTTCCTTAGACACATCATCACTAGACAGGTGAAGCAGATCGGTTTACGGGTCAAGAACTTGTATGCTTGTAGTGGTTCCAACTAGGGTACTAGACTAGACTCTATATTTAATATCGACCGAGGTGCGTAAGCTTAGAGGCGTGGTCTAAAATATATAGACATAAAGAATCTCTGGCCAAGTGATTATGATGTAGGTTACAAGGCTTCTTTAAGGAAGACCGGCATATGTAGCCTATCATTCACACACCTAGATTACCCTATTGATATGCTTGATTACAGTGCTTGTTATGAGATGCATCTATCAAATCAAACCATGAACCTAAGTACTGTGTATGACTGTAACAATGATTTTAACCTCCTTACAGAGATATCACCCAGAAAACCCTTGTTTGGTAAACACACACAGCATGCAAAGATATTTACACTATCAAACTATATAAAGAGAACATAAATGAACTGTGAAACAAAACAGAGTTTATGATAATGTCTCTATAAGTCACACAGGGATCGAATCCCTTACAAGACTCCCTTCCAGATCCTAGTGCTGACCATTCAACATAACCATAAACCATTCACAAGCGCACACCATATACATGCAATGAAAATCAAAGGCTATGGAAATCGAAAGCTATGTAACTGCTATGCAAACCATAGGCTGTGTAAATCGAAAGCTATGTAATCGTAACTGTGATGCAAACCATATGCTATATAAATCGAATCCAATATAAATACTGTGCGAACATGTGATAACCGAAATGTAACAAAACAAATGAACAGTATACCAATCGAAGAACGCAGGGCCCGTCCGCGTCCTAAGGGTACACTGGCTATAACCGATCAGCTATCAAATCAATGCAAGAGGTATACACACATCGTGACTGTGAATAGGTCTTTGTATTAACTTAAAACTCTGTTCTGAGAAAACGATTCAACGATTAACCCTTCAAACATTAACCTGACTGTATTTACGTATGCGTACGCACAGCCATGTCATCGATACAATGAATGTACATTCGGCCGTTGCCGCTTTTATTACATAAGCCATTTCAAAATGTTTCCATGCTAAGTGTTTCAAAAAGAACAAAAACTAAAATGAAAATGGAACGATGCTGTTGCTGCTTTTATCTGCCAGAGTGCCCTGCTTTGACTTGAGTTGACCGCATACATAGGAGGTTCGATTTGGCTGGGAGATAGGTGTTTGTCCATGCTTGGACATTCTGCTTTTCGCCCATGCCTTTCGTTCTAGCTCATCTGCTGCGCCACATGTCAAACAATAAGCTCATTACAGGATGTGGGTACTTCCTGTAACCATGTCATCAAAAACTTCCAATTCTTGAACATAAAACCCCTAAATTAATTTCTATGCAATTTAATAACTATAAAACGATTAATAATCAATATTCAAGGATTTTGAGGGATATATGATGAAAATGTATGGATAAATGATATGTTTTTGGGAAGGAAAAAGGGTCTTGGGATGATACCAACATCTCTCCCCGACTTAAGGACTTAGCATGTCCTCATGCTACCCCAGAAGTACTCCCCTTGAACTCTGTCCCTGCATGGATCTCTGCTGCCTTGAGCAAGGTATCTACATTCTTCTTCACCTGGTGATATTTCTGTCCCTTGAGCTCCTGCTTTAACTTTTTATATTTTTCTTTAAGAGCCTTCTTCTGATTGTACCACTTAGTGGCCCAGTTGGAAATCTCAGTTTGCTCAGTCTCCAACTCACTGATTCTTTCCTTTAGCTTTTCATTTGTTTTCTGTGTTTCTTTGCTTTGCGCCCTGAGCATTTCATTTTCCCTTTTAATAACTTTTTCCAACATGTTAGCTTCCATGAGCTCTTCCTTCAATTCTTCAATTTGTTTTTCTAATTTCTTCTGTCTTTTGGTGGGAGGTGGTGAACATTTTTCCTGTTTGTTACGGCTCTCTACCTCCATGTCAACTTCTGGTGCTGGTAGTGAATGGTCACCACTCTCAACATCCATTTGTGCAGGTGCATGAGATTCAAACTGGTCTTCTTGCAACTGAGTTTTTGGTGTCCTCCTTGTTCTTCGTGAGTAGGTGGTAAAATTTTTGTCTTTCTCAGCCCTCTTGGCATCCTCTTTTTGCATGTTCCTGGTCCTTATGCTGCCCACAGGTAGAGGTGCTCTGCTGGCTTTGGACACTGGAATTTCCTCATCAATGTCCTTCATAAACCCCGAATCTTCTTGCACTTCCTCTTTTTCCTCCTCATCTCTGATTTGATTGACAACTAAGAATTCTTTCCATGGCTTCCCTCGCTTCTGCAACTCATGTTCAATGAGGATTTTAATTAGGCCAAAATGGTACAGGCTTTTGTCTTCATTCCCCTTTTGCTTCTGGATAGTTTTGGCCATCTTTGTTAAACTTTGCAGCAGAAAATATGGCACACTGATTACACATTGTTTCTTTAAATGGAGGAGTAGCTTGATGTGGTATAGATAAACAATACTATACCTACCTTCACAGGTTATGAACTTTTGAAGAATGTAAACCATTTCATCCCAAGGATGAACTAACCAGCTTCTTGGAACACCCTTCTTCCAGTTTACTGAGGAAACTCTAGATCTGGACATGAACTGTGTCCATGATTTCTCCTTAAATTGTTTGGTTTTAAAGTACTTCTCTCCTTCAGGACTAATTCCAATTGCCTGAGCTATAGTATCCTCTGAGATTCTGAAGGAGAAGTTGCCTATTAGGGCCTTTTCTCCATTAAAGGTGAAGGCAAATTGCTTGGTGATTTCCTCATTACTCCCATGGAATTTTTCCAGAAAAGGTAACCACTGTGTTTCTCTAAGAATCTCAATGCAATCCTCATGGTATTGTGAGCTGTCGAATATACTGGGTTCGACCCTATTAGTCATGGTGATGGCAGAGGGTTGTGCCTCTAACCCTTCTCTGTCTATACTCTTTAAAATTTAAACACAGAAATGTCGAGTTGGTTACCTGGTATATATCGCTTCCTTCAGTCTTCAATATGGTGCTTGGCCGGTCGATATGACTGTGATGGGAGTTAGAAATAGAATGGTGATGCTTTCCCTTTTCGGCATTCACTGGTTTCACTGTGTAAACCGACCCCAAACGGTGATACTCTCCTCGGCGCTCCTTGCTTCAGATTTTCACTTTGTAACTCCACCCAAATGATAATAATCTCCTCGCACTCCTTGCTTCTGATTCTCACCTTGGGAGTTATGGGAATCGAGGGTGGAAAGGATGGTGAAATAACCCTGTACTCACTTCACAATGTAATCATTCATTTAAAAAACAGAGTGCTGTACGCTTGCATGCATGTTACCACAAGAACGCTGAGAGCGTACCCATAGTGCTGGGCTATAATGCTGGGTGGCGAAGTTATGATTCAGCTGTGTGTGGAGTAAAATATATATATAGGCCGCTTATTATGATTTGACTGTATGGAGTGAAATATATATATAGGCCGCTTCCACATCTATCTCATCCTTTGCATTTAAAAATACACAGCTCACCACGTGCCCTTTTCAATTAGTATTCGGTCGTATAGAGAATGTTGGTATGCCTGTAGGGTATATGACAAGGTGGATGTGTTGGTAATGGGTTTTAGGGATATGAATAGGTTAATGTAGGGGAATGATGAGAATTGGTGGGATAAGGGTGATAGATTGATGTATATAGGTGTCCTTGAAATCAATTACAACAGCTTATAGTCACCAAAGTTACATTAAAAACCAATCTAGGAAATTAAATGTTTAAGAACATAAATACATTACTCCTTTGTTGATCATTTGACATGCTGAGTTGCTAATCCTTTTTGACTGTTCTTTTTGACAGGTCCTCTGAGGGAGATTGAATGCACAGGTCTTTTGAGAAATTTTTTTGAAGATGTAACAGGTCCCTTTGAAAAATTTGAATGTACAGGTCCCTTAGAGAACTGAAGATGTAATAGGTCCCTTTGAAAAATTTGAATGTACAGGTCCCTTAGAGAACTGAAGATGTAATAGGTCCCTTAAGAAAATTTGAATGTACAGGTCCCTTGAGAAAACTGAATGTAACAGGTCCTTTGAGAAAACTGAAGATGTTCATGCAGCTTTTTGTATTGTTACAGGTTCACTGAGCTTGCCATTTGCTGAAGTGTTTGTGCCCAAATCCTTGTAAAAGCTTGGTGGAAGTCTGTTGAAGTAGCCTTTGGTGTCAAAAACTTTTTTTAACAGGTCCCAACTGAATGTTTTAAACAGGTCCCATTACTGCTGGTTGGAATGTCTTAACAGGTGTCAATTGCTTTAACAGGTCCCTTCTGAAAATCTTAAACAGGTCCCATGACTGCTGGTGTTGGACTACTGGTGTTGGTAGCATAGATGTCTGAACAGAACAGGTCCCCCTGCAAAATATTTATAACTAGGTCCCTCTGAAATAAAATCATGACAGAACAGCTTATTTGTTAAAGTCTGGAATTACTGCTGGTAACAAGCTGCTGTTGGAAATTTACAGTGAAATATAGAATAAGAAATCTGAAGAATTTACAAGGGAGAGATAAAAGTAATAGAACAGATGCCTCTCTCCCCGACTTAAAGTTTGACTTGTCCTCAAGTCATGATTCAACTGAGAAATGAAACAATGAACAAAAGAAAGAGAATTCATACCCGCCAATAAATTGGTTTTCAGGTAGGAATTCGGGGTTAGATTGTGCCAGATACTGGTTTTCACATCTAACCCATTATTATTTTTTTAGTTTTTGTGTTATTTATTTTTTTTATTTTTTTATTTTTGTTTTATTTTTCTTTTTGATTTTGAAATTGAAAGGAAATGAAACTAAGGCAGTGATACTGCAGCTGAGGGCTGCAGCATCTCAACCTCTTCTTGCTGAGATAGTGTATGGAGAAAATCTTGCTTGCTGATGGGCTTGTTGTACAGCTTCAGGCGATGACCGTTGACTGTGAAGGAATGACCTTCACCATCAATAGTTTGGAGCTTTACTGAACCATTGTCATAAGCCTGACCAATTTCATAGGGGCCCATCCAATGGGTGGTGAACTTAGCTTTATGATCCTTGAATTTTGAATCAAAAAGCAGAGCCGAGTCACCTTCCTTGAAGTGCTTCTTCTTAATGTGTGAATCATGCCATTGCTTCCTGTGCTTTTGCATGAGGATGGTGGTTTGTTCTGCTTGTTGCCTCATCTCATCCAGCTGGTTCAACTGCTGGATTCTCTCTTTTTGTGCTTGATCCAAATCAATTAGTAAATCTGCAGCTAATTTAAAATTGTGAATTTGGAATTCAATAGGAAGCATGACATCCTTACCGTACACCAATTGGTATGGTGTAAATCCGGTGGTATCTTTCCAAGTAATCTGGTAAGCCCAGAGTGCCTCTTTGAGCTTTTCTTCCCAGTTTTTCCGGTTCATTGCAACAGTTTTGGTAATGATCCCCTCCAAAGTCTTGTTGGTTGATTCCACCTGCCCATTGGCCTGTGGATGGTAGGGGGTACTTTTCCTATGCTTTATTTGGTACTTGTCTGTGATGTCCTTCATGAGCTTTGAGGTGAATTGAGTACCTTGATCAGTGACAATTTCTCTTGGCACTCCATACCTCACAAAGATCTCCTCAAAAAGGAAATTGACTACTGTGTGTTCGGTTGCTCTTACCAGTGCTTTTGCTTCTGCCCACTTTGTGACGTAATCAGTACATACTAGGATGTACTTCTTACCATTAGAGGCTGGGTTGATAGGTCCTATGAAGTCTAGAGCCCACTTATCAAATGGTTCTAAGTGAACTTGGGGCTGAAGGGGCATCTGATCGGTAGTTGTTGGTCTGCCCATTCTTTGGCAGCTGTCACAACTCTTTACATACTTCTTGGCATCCTTGAAAATGGATGGCCAGTAGTATCCAAGAGTAAGAACTTTGAAGGCTGTCCGCTTCGCTGCAAAATGCCCACCACATGGTTCATCATGGCAAGATTTTAAAATGTCAATTACCTCATCATTTCATACACATCTCCTAATGATCATATCAAAACCAGTGTAAAAGAGATCGCCATTAAGCCATGAATATCTAGCACTTTGTTTGATTAGTCTTTTCCTTTCCTTTGCAGTGAAATGTGGAGGTGTTCTACCAGTAGACAAGTAATTAGCTAAATCAACAAACCAAGGAGTTACTATGGAAATTGCAAATAAGTGCTCATCCGGAAAAGAATCCTCAACAGGAACAATCTCACCTGGATTTTGCAGTCTAGACAGAAAATCTGCCACCTGGTTTTCTTTGCCTGGTCTATCTAACACTGTGATGTTAAATTCCTGTAACAATAGTAACCATCTGGTAACTCTGCCACTAGTTATTGGTTTATTCATGAGATGTCGAATGGCAGAATGATCAGTATGTACAAAGACTTCATAACCAGTTATGTAATGGCGGAATTTATTCACAGCATAAATGATGGCAAGTGTTTCCTTTTTCTGTAACTGTATAGTTTAGCTCGGCAGGTGTGAGATTTTTACTAATGAAATAAATTGCATATGTACAAGATTCTTCTTTTTGGCCTAAGGATGCACCTATTGCAGTGTCAGATGCATCGGTAAAAATATGAAATGGTAAACTCCAATTAGGCCCTCTCAGGACTGGTGCGGTAGATAGTTTCTTTTTGAGTTGTTCAAATGCATGTTGGCAGTTCTCAGTCCAATTGAAAAGTACATCTTTGGCTAGAAGTTTAAACAAAGGTAAGGCTATCTTGCTAAAATGTTCAATGAATCTGCGGTAATAACTAGCATACCCAAGAAAACTTCTTACCTCTCTTTGATTCTGCGGAATAGGCAAATCGACAATAATCTGGATCTTGGCTGGGTCAACCTGGATGCCTTGAAAAGAGATATAATGGCCCAACACTATCCCTTCATTTAACATCATGAAGCACTTTTCGTTGCTGAGGGACAGGTTAGCTTCAATACACCTTTTCAAAACTCTCTCTAGATTTTCTAATGCATGTTCAAAAGAATTGCCATATACTGAAAAATCATCCATATACACTTCAACACAATCATGAATCAAATCAGCAAAAATAGCTAACACAGCTCGCTGAAATGTAGCTGGAGCGTTACAAAGTCCAAATGGCAAAACATTGTAGGCATAGGTGCCCCAAGGACAGGTGAAGGTGGTTTTGTCCTGGTCTTCAGAGGCAATCCGGATCTGGTTGTAGCCACTGAAACCGTCAAGAAAGGAAAATGATGATTTGCCGGCTAGGGTGTCTAACACTTGATCAATGAATGGCAGTGGGAAGTAGTCTTTGAGCGTTGCTTTGTTCAGCTGTCTGTAATCAACACAGATGCACCACTTGCCATTTTTCTTGGGCACAATAACCAATGGGGATACCCACTGACTGTCAGAAATAGGATATATAAAGTTGACTCTCAAAAGTTTTTGCAACTCCTCTCTGACAATGTCTTGGAGCATGGGGTTCATTCTTCTTTGTGGTTGCCTCACCGGTTTAATGGTGCTATCTGTGTAGATGTGGTGAGTACATGTGTCGGGGTGAATCCCATGCATGTCAGTGTAATCCCAAGCGAAGGCTTTTTGGTACTTCGTCAAGAGTCTAATCAATTTCTCTTGTTGAGATGAGTCTAGGTGGTTGCCTATGTTCAAAGTTTTCCCTGGACTGATCTCTATGACTTGACTCTGTGTATTGGTGATGGATTGAACTGGAAAGATGTCATGAAATGTAGATTGCAAGGAGTGGATAGTGCATGTTTCTTGAAAGTTTTGAGCCAGAAGTACATCTGCAGCATTATATTGTTCATTTCTCAAAGTTTCAGATACATCAAGTTGAGAAAGAAATAGTTCTACCAAATCATTATTGTCTTCGTGGAAATCATAGATCTGGTCAATGCTAAAAACAGATTGTACTTCCTCTTTGTCATTAAATTTATCATCAAGCCACAAGTTATGTGTTACTGCAGGTGATTGTGCCAATGGATAGAGGGTGAGTTGTTTCCTTTCGGTCCCTCTAGAGATAATCATGTTACCTGATCGGCATCCAATAAATGAATCATCAGTCGCTAACCATGGTCTACCTAGAATGATAGGATGTCCTCCTAGATTGGATTTGGGTTGAAGGACTAGGAAATCCACTGGATACTCCCAAGAGTCCAGTGAGACAATGATATCTTCCAAAATCTCCTCAGGAATGACTTTGGACCTATCAGCTAGTTCAAGAACAATCGTGGTATGTTGCAAATTCATAAGCTGGAGTGTTCTCATGGTTTCAAGGGTCATGACATTGATTGCGGCTCCTAGATCTATCAAAGTGTTTGGAATCCGTATGTTGTTAATGATGGTGGTCACTTTTGGAATGCCCGGATCAACATACTTCTCCATGGAGATGGTATTGGTCATAAGGCCTGCTAAATTTCCTAAAACATGAATGGTCTGAGGATCAATCCTCTTTCTAGCAGGTTTCTTGAGACACATGTCTTTGATGGCTTTGGTGTAGATATGAATGTCCTTTATAGCTTGCAGCAAAGGGATTTTTATGTAGACATTTTTAAGTTCATCCAAGACATCAAATTGTGGTGGAGGCAGTGGTGGTTTTACTTGGACCAAACGGTCTGGAAAAGGTGGGTGCAGTGATTGCATCTGTTTGTCCTTGGTTTCACTGCTTGGTTTTGTTTGAGTTGTCATTTCATTTTCTTTTTCTAAGTTTTCTTCTTGCTGATCTGTTATTGGAGAATCCTTTTGAAGCACCCTACCAGACCTCAGATTAATGTTTTGCAAAGGCAGTGTGGAGTAGGAGGTTCCTTCCTCTACATTATAGGCTGGCCTCTCTGCTCTATTGTTCGGATTTGGGACAGTTTGAGCAGGTATTTGTGTGGGTCTGGGAGGTTGTGGGTTAGTTGGAAATTGAAGTTGTGGTACATTTATTTGTGGAGGAGCAGGCAGTGTTTGTTGAGCAGGTTGGGGCTGATAAACAACTTGCTGAGGGTGCTGCTGATATGGCTGTGAATGTGATGGATATGGCTGTTGGTACTGCTGATATGACTGTGAGTAAGGTGGGTATGATTGAGGATATGGATGGTAGGATTGGGAATACTGTTGAGACGGTCTCCATTGATTTTGTTGTTGGTTTCCATGCTGCCATGGCATAGGTATATTCCATGAGTTTTGTGCATACATCTGATCATTCATAGGAAATTGCATATTTTGATTAGGAAACATACCTTGGGGTGCTTGCCTTGGCTGCCATGATCGCTTTGCACCCATGTAGTACACGTTCTCCATCTCTGTGCTGGCTGCCATGTTACAGTTCTGCAAAATTTTAACTTTAGGACAGTTAAACATATCATGATGCTCAGTACAGAAATCACATACTTGGATATTCTCTAGAGGGCAGTCTTTTAATGCATGTTTCTTGCGACACTTGGGGCAGAAAATAGCCATGATATTGTCTTCTTCCTCCTGTTTCTTTTTGGCTTTTAAGGTATCAATTTGGTTTCCTAGAGTGCTCAACAAATCTGTTTTGAACTCTTCTAAAAGATTACCAATTTCAGCCCGGGTGACACTAGCAGAGGCAGTTTTTGTGACCCTAGATGACAAGGTTCTCTTTCCCATTTTGGCTTTACTTCTTGAATATTTTTCACACAGTTCAGCTATTTCTTCAAAGGGTAAGGCAGAGATGTCACCTTTGCCCATTAAGTTGAGATCATCCATGTATTCTTCCCGGATACCTTTCAAGAATATTGTGCGGACTAGATCATGAGGCATTGTTCGGTGTTTAGATTTTTGCAAGTTATAGACAAACCGTTCTAGATATTCTTCTAAGGTTTCATCCTCCTGCTGACTCATTCTAAAGATGTCATCTTTAGAGTCTTTGGATCTGCAATAAGGCTGATATTTCCTCAGAAATATTCTCCTCATGCCATCCCAATCTACTATGGCATGCTCACCTAGCCCCATAAACCATTTCAAGGCTGCTGCCTTTAATGTGGCTGGAAACAATCTGAGTCTATGAGCATCATCCGTATAGCCATAAGTTCGACATACAATGTCAAACTCGAATAAGAATGAGTCCGGATCCTCTGAAGCCATACCATAGAAATTGGGTAGCACGGATGGGGGTATATTTTTCATTTTGATCTCCTCATCCTCCTGTGGTTCTTGTATAGGGAATTTAAAAGTTGATTCCTCCTCCTCTTGATGGGGAACTGATCCAGATCCCTCCTCAGCCATTCTAATTGGTCTCTTGGTGTCTCTTGGTGGAAAAGAGAGAAAGGAAGATTGCTTGGTAATGGTACTACTTTTCCCTTGTGTAGAAGATTTAGGAAAGGGTTGCTGCTGTGATTTATGTGCAAATAGAGTTTCCCTCTCAGCAAGAGTAATGTGCTGTCCTGAATAAAATCTTTCTGCCAATGTTTGAATATCCTCCTCAGATGGTGTTGTATTCCCTGGAGAGTCTGCTCCTGATGATGATGGGTTAGTTTTGAGATGGTGGGGGGTTCTTACAAATCTCCCTTGATTGTCCCTAAGTCTAGGCATAAATGAACACGATTTCTAACTGTGTTTTTGTTTGTTTTTGTGTATTGAATTTTTTTTCTTTTTGTTTGAATCCTTTACGTACGCCTCCACGGCAACAGCGCCAAAATGTAGTGGTTCCAGCTAGGGTACTAGACTAGACTCTATATTTAATATCGACCGAGGTGCGTAAGCTTAGAGGCGTGGTCTAAAATATATAGACATAAAGAATCTCTGGCCAAGTGATTATGATGTAGGTTACAAGGCTTCTTTACGGAAGATCGGAATATGTAGCCTATCATTCACACACCTAGATTACCCTATTGATATGCTTGATTACAGTGCTTGTTATGAGATGCATCTATCAAATCAAACCATGAACCTAAGTACTGTGTATGACTGTAACAATGATTTGAACCTCCTTACAGAGATATCACCCAGAAAACCCTTGTTTGGTAAACACACACAGCATGCAAAGATATTTACACTATCAAACTATATAAAGAGAACATAAATGAACTGTGAAACAAAACAGAGTTTATGATAATGTCTCTATAAGTCACACAGGGATCGAATCCCTTACAAGACTCCCTTCCAGATCCTAGTGCTGACCATTCAACATAACCATAAACCATTCATAAGCGCACACCATATACATGCAATGAAAATCAAAGGCTATGGAAATCGAAAGCTATGTAACTGCTATGCAAACCATAGGCTGTGTAAATCGAAAGCTATGTAATCATAACTGTGATGCAAACCATATGCTATATAAATCGAATCCAATATAAATACTGTGCGAACATGTGATAACCGAAATGTAACAAAACAAATGAACAGTATACCAATCGAAGAACGCAGGGTCCGTCCGCGTCCTAAGGGTACACTGGCTATAACCGATCAGCTATCAAATCAATGCAAGAGGTATACACACGTCGTGACTGTGAATAGGTCTTTGTATTAACTTAAAACTCTGTTATGAGAAAACGATTCAACGATTAACCCTTCAAACATTAACCTGACTGTATTTACATATGCGTACGCACAGCCATGTCATCGATACAATGAATGTACATTCGGCTGTTGCCGCTTTTATTACATAAGCCTTTTCAAAATGTTTCCATGCTAAGTGTTTCAAAAAGAACAAAAACTAAAATGAAAATGGAACGATGCTGTTGCTGCTTTTATCTGCCAGAGTGCCCTGCTTTGACTTGAGTTGACCGCATACATAGGAGGTTCGATTTGGCTGGGAGATAGGTGTTTGTCCATCCTTGGACATTTTGCTTTTCGCCCATGCCTTTCGTTCTAGCTCATCTGCTGCGCCACATGTCAAACGATAAGCTCATTACAGGATGTGGGTACTTCCTGTAACCATGTCATCAAAAACTTCCAATTCTTGAACATAAAACCCCTAAATTAATTTCTATGCAATTTAATAACTATAAAACGATTAATAATCAATATTCAAGGATTTTGAGGGATATATGATGAAAATGTATGGATAAATGATATGTTTTTGGGAAGGAAAAAGGGTCTTGGGATGATACCAACAATGCTCTTGAGGTTCAAGATGCATGCAAAGCCTTGAGCAGCAAGGAAACTGATGGAGACTTGGTGGTTGAGAGGGAGAGTATATTACCTCTCAACATGCAGCTCCAGAAGAAGTCTCAGACAATTGTGGAGGAGCCACGATTGGTGCAACAACTTCAGGAGGTTGTGGAGTAGCCACAACTAGAGAAGCTGAGAGGAGATCGAGTAGAGACATCTACTCATGCAGAGACCTCCAGTAGGGGGAAACTTCAAGCCAGGTGGGCTGAGGGATCACATGCAGCCATATCTCTAGGTAGGAGGTGGGGCGATGTAGAGTGATCATCCCAAGGATGAGGGGCAGGATTCTTGAGGTACCCAACCTCTTGGATGAGACCTTGCTACGAGATCCCCGATGTGGAGTGGTAGGAACTGAATGATTGGGTAGAGACAGATGCGGATGGAGTGACAGAGAAAGCTACAGTGTAGGGAATCCCAGGACAATGCAGAGCATGCAGGCTGCAACGATGTGAGAGGCACAAGTGTGTTGCACAGTGCAGGGTAGCACAGAGAAGGGTGCAACGGTGCGAGATGCATGGAGATGTTACAGTAGCGTAGAGGTTAGAGAGGGAGAACTTGTCAGTAGCAGGTAGAGCTTCAGCATCAGAGTATGTTTCTAGCCCAACAAAGAGGTCAGTTGGTAGTTTTTTTGTTCTAAGAGTTGCTGGAGCAACCACACTTGGTAGATATGTTGCATGTAGAACATTCCAGAGGTACAAGATCGGGTTCAAGAGGAAGCCTTTCTTGTTGAGAGGGAGCATTGAAAAACGACAACAAGAAATGCTAAAAATAAAAATTTGGGTATCAGTGCTGGATTGGGCAACAGGGAATGAAAAATGCAAGTGCTAAAAATAGAAGTTCTATTTTAAGCAGTTTTGGTTGGATTCCTATTTTTAGGTAGTCCCTGGTCTAAATAGGAATTAAAATTTGAATTTGGTCTTACCAGCAGTTTGAATATTAATTAATTAATTCAGTTTGAGTTAATTAGTTAAGGAATTATGAACTTGAAGTCTTTGTGAGAACATGCAATTTTCTCCACTGATTGGGGAATGTGTCCTTGATTTTCTCCACTGATTGAGGAATTAAGGATAAGTTCTATATTGAGAGGATCATTTGGCTTAGTTTAACTTAGTCAAGTCTAGTTAGATTAATTTATCAGTCTGTTAAATTAATGAGATTCAGTTTGTTGATGCTTGCATGCATGTGACAACTGGTATTTTCAGATAACTAAGTATTCACTCATGGATAATTGATGCATGGCAGTTCAGACAGAGACCCAGTTGAGATCAGATTAGGGACAATGTATTATCAGTTTCTAGGATATTCCTAGTGAATATTCTTTGCATGAGGAAGGAATATTATTCCTTCTAGTACTACGTAGTTGGACCTGAGGTGACAACAAGTATGATTTGGCCAATTCACACATGTTATGTAATTGGACCCCAATAAAAAATGCGCAAGGAAATAGGGGCTTGGAGGACTTGTGGAGCCTATATATACAGGCCTAAATAGTCCATGAGCTACATCATCAGAGTACAGAGTGAGCAGGATAGCTTTTGAGCTGATTCTTTTTGTATGTTGTTGAAGATTTCCACTTGATTGATAATAAAGAGATGGGTTTTAGGCTGGTGCTTTTCCCGGATAAATTCTTCTGTGTTATGTGTGATTGATTCCTTCTTATCAGTTATACGTGTTCATGCTTGATGTTGCTCATGTTCAATTAAGTTTCCGCTAAGTTTATGGTATATGTAGATATAGTATTATGCTTTAGTACATTGTATATATCAGTCGGATTTGCAGGTGAAATTTCTACGTGATATCAGTGAGATAGCTGATTTGTAGAGAAAATTCTACAAATGGAAGAAGTGACATGGGAAGATGAATTGTTTATGCGGAAACACCCACAAATCATCAAGTGTTGAGGACAACACTTCTTTGAAAGACAGAGGCATGTTAAGCTTTATACAAATTCCATGCTATCCATAAAACCCCTTATTAAGCCCTAAATATTGAGTGATTACATTTCTATTGTTATATTTTTATGTAGGCTAGAACCTCTCATGGCCCCATTTTATTAGAACTGAACCTTTTGTCTCCTATATATATATATACTAAGGTGACATAGGCTTACACTCATCGAATATTGTCTTGTACATTGTATCCATTATAAAAGGAGGTTCACCCCTCAAAGATGACTATAATTATTGGTTTTATCACTTTTAAGGTGTAAGGTTCATAAAAAGTTCTCCAATATACTTATTTTGGGAGAAGAATATGTACTTTGGATGTTGAGTCACCTCAATGTCTATGTAGCGGTGAAGATGTCCCAAAATTTCATCTCAAATCCTTTATTCAACACTTTCTTTATGGATGCAATACAATTTTCATTATTCCTGGTTATGAATAGATCATCTACATATACCACAATATAGACAACAATTTTATCAATCTTCTTTAAAAACAAAGTTGCATCATCAATATTAAAGTGTTTGAAATTTAAATTCATAAGATTTTCAATTAAATTTTCATATGACGCTCATGATGCTTGTTCTAGGCCATATATGGATTTGATGAGTTTGCATATTTTATGTTCTTGTCCCTTCATAACAAAACCTTATTGTTGAGACAGGAAGGCATTTTGTTTCAAGTTCCCATTCAAGAAAATAGTCTTCACATCCATTATAAGTTGCTAAGGCAAAGAGCGTCCCAATGGTGGCCCTTTTTGTTGTGGGGTCAAAAATCTCCTCATAATCAAACATCTTTTTGTACAAATCCTTTTGCCATGGGCCTTGATTTGTGTTTGTCAAATGAATAGTTTGATTTGTACTTGTTCTTGTAGACCCACTTGCAACCAATCGGTGTGGTTCCAAATGAAGGGCCCACCAACTTCCATGTTCTATTATTTATGGGAGAATCATACTCCCTCTGCATTACTTCTTTCCATTCATCATGAGAAGAAAATTGTTTAAATGAAGTTGGTTCAAAACTAATAAATAAATTCAATTCATAATCATATGAAACATCCCTGTCATCTACATCAACTGAATCAAAATTATCTACATCACCTCCATGTTGTATGGCGAAACCTCTGGTTCTTGTCTTCTAACGTCATTAGGATGAACAAGTTCAAGTGTTTTGGTTAACCATTTTGGGGGACCATTCTAAGATGGTCTAGGTGGCTCCACTAATTATGACAGTGTTGCGTCAAGATTTAGCCTTTTAATCCTCTCAAACACATCACGAGTCTTCCTAATCTAGAAAAGTGGCTGAAACTTAGTGAGGGGGAGACAATGTTTTAGGAGAGTCCATAGATTAATCCCAGATAGGGATCCCCCCTTCAAGATATGGAATCTCATTATCAAATTCATAATAAGTTTTTGCATGATTGGATATGTCCAAGCTATCAAGTTACTGCTCAACAATGTTGTCAATCTTGGAAGATTAAAGAAAAATAACAATGCTAAACAAAGGAAACTTCTTATTTACATGATTATAAAGATGATATGCCTTGGTGGTATCTGAATACCCCATGAAAATGCATTTCCAACTCCTTGCATCATACTTTTTTTTGTTGTTCCTTAGGAATCAAGGAATAGCAAGAGGAACCAAAGACCTTGAGATTCTTTATCGAAGGAATGTGGCCACACCACATTTCATAAGGAGTCTTATTTATGAGAGCATGAGATGATATCTATTTTTGACATATATTGCACATAGAATTGCCTCAACCCAAAACAACAACTTTACATTTTTGAAAAAAATCATTGAGAAAACCATATTTCAACTACACCATTTTGTTGAGGATTGTATGGAACAATAACTTGATGTTGAATCCCATGTTGGTGAAGATAGTTTTCAAATTCATTAGAAGTATATTATTTTCCATTATCAGTACAAAGGAATCCAATATGTGATTGTGCATCATTTCAATCCATACATGAAATCTTTTGAAAGTTTCAAAAACTTCTGACTTGCTTTTCAACAAATATAATAAGCATATCTTAGTGTAAGCATCAATAAAAGTCATCATATATCTATTTCCCTTTACAAAAGGATTAGACATAGGGCCACACAAATTATAATGAATAAGTACAAGTTTTCTATTTTCTCTCAAAGTAGAATCATGAAATAAATGTTTGCTATTTTTTGTTAAGATACAAGCATCACATTGCTTTAACTTCCCAAGAATAGTTGGAAAATAAAAAAACACCACACTTTTTCAAAAAACAACGATTTTCATAATTTAGATGTCCAAATCTTGCATGCCATAGAAGACTTGATGAAAATGTACCTTCATTGTACTAATAACGGTATGTAGAGTTCTATGCACAAGTAGATGTTCCTTCTAGATTCAATAGTCTTTCCTTGTCTACTTTAGTGATGACAACTATGTTGTTAGATGCTTTACTTACCTCTACTTTGCCACTAAACATATGAATAGAGTGGCCTTGTTGACAAAAAAGGGAACACATAATTGTTCGCATCTCTGGGAGGTAGAGTACATCATGCAAAAGAAAATCAAAAAGTCCAAGCAATTTAAGCTTTATGTTACCAAGTTTTGAGGGCTTGAGACTTGATTTGTCTACAAAATACACTACTCCATCTACATTGTCACTAAGGTCTTCAAAAAAGTCTTTCTGAAAGGTCATATAGCAGGTTGCACCTGTATCAAGCAACCATGCATCTCTCCAAGAAGAAATTGAAGTATGAAACAAATCTTCAGTTACTCCAATATTGCAATGAGCAACAATGTAATGAGCAGATTTAGGTGCTTTACCTCTGTCTTCTTTGCAATTTTGTTTGATCTCGTCCCAAGGGATTCTACAAGTGGATACATCATGTCCATCTATGTTGCAACGAATGTAGTGAAGATCGAATATTTCTCCTTGATGGTGTTTAATCCCCCCCTCTAAAATTGTTCCTTCCGCGTCCTCTTCTACTACCTCTTCCTTTAAGAGAATCATGTGACATATTATTCCCTTTTTGAGAAAGGAACACTACTTATTTAGGGGATTGAGTTGTTGTTTTATTTTTTCCCAAAATCTTTCTCTCATTTTGCAAACTTCTCCATAAGAGATTCAAATGTAATGGACTTGAGTTGTGTACTAGCTTGCAGGGATTCAATATAATTAGAGAATGTAGGATAGAGGGCCTTAAAAAATGTTATGACAAGAATGTCCATATTAACTCTAATGGCATCTACACCAGGCATGATGGCTCCAATCTTTGACGTTAGGGCTATGGGGTCATCATCTTTCAACTCAAGGTTGAAGAGTTTGACCATCAATTGAAGAACCTCAAATTTTGAGTGTGACTCATAAAGATCTTTCAACTTCTTTAGTGCACTATGATAATTTGTAATTGAAACTATATGACAACTCACCTCTTCACTTATAGAAGCAACAATCAAGTCATAGGTTTTGTTTTCCTTTTTCTTCCAAATGGCTAGCTCCTTATCTAACGTGGGGATGGTGGGTGCATTGTCATCCTCTCCTTCACATATACTTTTCCATAAGTCATTAAGGATGAGGGTATGCCTGATCTTTCTTGACCACTCTTGGTAGTTCTCCTTGCTAGTCAACACCAGATCTTAGAGAATGCATCTTCAACAAAGCCCTAAGCTAAGGCACAAATAATCAAAATCTCTACAACAATACCCTTAGGTGGAAACATATATCTCTACAAACAACAACCTACACTTTCAAGCTAATATCAACCTCATATAATATGTTAAATCCTAAAAAAGCAAATTTAAATTCCATCAAGAAAAGGACTACGAATAAGTTGACCTCCTTAGCTCCTTTTCCATTGTTTCACTAGGATGAACTACAAATGGATCTTGGTTATTGGAAAATCATTTTAGCCTAGTGCAGCCATCTTAATGAAGGTCCACTGGTATGAATGACCAACAAAATTATGGAAATTAATGGTTACCAAGTCCCAAATGTCATCATCAATAAACATAAGAATAAGACAATGATTCTTTTCTATTAATGCTGCAAGGTGGAAAAGGCACGAACAAGATAATAATATAAAATGTATTTTCAATCTCATTCGAGTAGGAGCTTTTGTTGCAGTGTTCAAATGAACCGAGGAGGAGGATATACACAAAAGTTATGAATATGGACGCTATTGCAACCCTACCACATAGTTTTCTTAGGAAAAAATTAGTGCACTTGAACAAGTTGAGACAACCTTATTATTGGCCTCATGTATGTGTGCTACCATAACTTCAATTTATTCAAACAATATTGCCACAAATGGGAATCAAGACCATATAAATTGACCTTGCTAACATTGATTATAATGAAATGGCTTTGGAGAAAAAAGAGGAGGGATTGCTAATGATTTTGAGTCAGTTGATACTTAACAATTTACTTGAAATTTAAAATACCACGTAGCATGTCATGAGTTCTATCAACTATAACAGTCAAAAGTAGTCAAAATGAAATACTCTAGAATAATGGAGGGCATTGATTACAATTGTATTGGCATGAGCACACTCCCACATATTCCACAAAATTGTTCACTAAAATTCAAGGAATTGAGGGAGTCAAGGGATGTAGAGAGTTGGGCTTGTATCCTAGCAGCCACACCATTGGGAGATCAAACATTTAGCACTAAAAACAGACATGGATTTGGCCAGAATAAGCGAAGTAAATGTTTATGAAATGCCTTTTCAAAACTATACGTGACAAGGGTGTAGATTAGTATTTCTACTTCGCAAGGATGATAGTAGATCAACAAAGATGATAGATTGAGGAGTTACAATGAGCAACGCAGAGGCGCCTAAAATTGGCTCTCATACCATGTTAAGGAATAACTCCCGAAATTGGATTGGTTTTGTATTGCTGTGAATAAACTTACACAATATTACAAAAAATGACCCTTGGTTTGATCTTCCAAGGAAGGGTTTTATTCTAATTGTTCATATTTCCTTATTTGAATATTCACCAAATTCCCAAGGATTAAGTGCCTAATAAATAGGTGCTTCCTAATTCAAGGTATGAGGGAGCACATTTAATAAAAAATTTCAACATCATCTCTTTCTCAATATATATATATATATGATTTGTAGCATGGGAGGTACTCCAAACCATATGTTTGAGGGTCGTGGAGGAGTTGGCACACAAGTGTGGCTTGTGGGCTTGAAATCTAAGATTGGGTTTTATACCCATCAATGTTGGGGCCAAAACCATGAGAAGATTTCTACATGTGATGGATGGAGATGATAGAGGACGTTGAGACAAACCAAACGTAACAAAAATCCTCAAAATATCAGTTGTAGAAAGGAAGTTATGATTTTTTAAAGTTAAAGAGTGGGCATGAACAACAAGTGTCAAGGTCGACTTGATGTTAATAAGCCTTGTGACAAGTTGTCAAGCCCACACATGTGATTTGATGCAGCCCTTGTATTATGTATAAATATAAGGTGGAGGAGATTCATTTAACACATCCAATAAGCATCTTTCTTAGTCTACACATCAAGAAAGAAAGCACGAGTGTAGGCAATTCCTGTGTGGGTAGCACAAGTGCAGCAGCGCGAGTGCAGGAACACACGAGTGCAAGAAAAAGCGAGGTCAGGAATGCACGAGTGCAGTAATGCGCGAGTGCAGGAACGTGCGAGTGCAGGAATGCGCGAGTGCAGGAACACGAGTGCAGGTACGCGAGTGCTGAGCATGTAGCAGATTGCACCAAGGTGACGTAGAAGTTGAGCAATGCTCGATATGTATTGTATTCATGTGTTAAGGTTGAATTGATGCTAGTGGATGGTGTCCTAGGAGAGGACAATTTGGAAGTCTGTTAGTAGCCATGTGGAGGAATTTCCTAGGTGTTGTATGCCCTAACTAGGAGCAAATGCTACAACAAGGATTGGTCACTCATGGACTGTTGGAGGGCAATGTGAGAGTGGAACAAGTGCGGATAGTGATTGGGAATTTATGGTCTGCTAGAGGACAATGTGATAGTGCCCAAGTTGGAGCCCGATGTGCAACACTTTGATGGGAAAAAGTAGTTGCTAGAGTGGCAGTTATTGAGATCAAGGGTTGACGAACTAGAGGAGCAGTTGAGTAGCCCTAGACTTGTATGTGGAGATGGACTTCTACAACAGATGATGGGCAGTCCTCCTAGCCTGTGTTAATTATGGGAGATGGACATCTTGCAGTGATAGGTGGCAACCCTCCGTGTCCTAGGTTGGTCCTCAATGAGGTAGTGCAGGAAGACCATAGTGCAATGAAGTCCCCGAGTAGATGAGGAGCAACAGTGGGAAAATTGAGAGTTGTTCACAAGTGGAGCTGTGAACAACTCAACAGGAGTCTCGATGTGTTGATGCATTGATGAAAGAACGATCAACTAGTGAGTAGATTAATAACAGAGGTATAGTAGTCAGATGAACTTGGTGCATTGATAGAGGCAGGCGTTGCAGATCGGGAGTTGAAGGACCTAGCAAGTACATGGTACGAGTGAGAGGAGCTGAGAGAGTCGATTGCATAAGCTAGATGGTTAGAGTATCTTGTTGAGGGTATATTGGTTGTCGATGGACCAACACTAAGCCCCTGTTTTGTATTCGTGTACTAGTGGATGTATGAAGGCCATTATCCCTAGTACAAGAGCCCTAGACTATTGTATTATATGTTGATTAAAATAACGAAGTTGGGTTAAAAAATGTAAAAAGTTGTCCCTGTTTTGTGCACTAGTATATTTGCTGTTGTTTATATTCCACTATGCAAAGTATTATTGTTCTGATTCTCGGTTTGGTAGCGTCAACGATTTAAGAATCTATCCCAGACACCAAGGTCATGGAAAAGCAACATGGTATCAGAGGGTATCTGAGCTACTTTGAGGGACAATGGATTAGAGTGTGCACAATGAAGCAACTCAGAGGGAGTTGTGGGTGTCTAGATCATTGGGTAGAGGGTTCAGTTGAAGACATGGAGACGTGGTCTTGACTGGCTTGGAAATAAAATTGGCTGGGAGTTCTAGTGGATTGGTGGTGAGCCTGATGAACAACAATTTGTTGTAAGGCAGATTTTTAATCATGGACTTCCGTTGATTTGTCATGGATGGTTGGGACAACTAGAGGGTTTCTTTGGCTTGGACGAGATCATGTTGATAGATATGGCTTCATGTGATGGAATTTAGATTGATAGGCTAGAGTCTTCATCGGATCGTGATATTGCATATCCAAGATTGGAGGGAATTGCATGAGTGGTATTTGATCCAAGAGGATGAGTGCTTGCAGGATTGAACTAGTGGAGATCGTGCAGGCTCAGAGGGAGAAATCCTATGGAGGATTGGGATCTTTAGGTTCAGATGTGATGAGGCAGAGGAACTACCGAGGTTGCCGAGTTCATTCTACAGGGTATGCTGCAGTGATGGACTCTAGATGGGCTAGTGTTGCCGACAATGGTGGTTACTTCCTAGTCTTGGAAGTACCTCCCTCACTTAGAGAGAGTGTTGAGATTTGCAGCTTGGGAACTATTCCAAACCATAGGCTTGAGGGTTGTGGAGGAGTTTGCATACAAGTGTGGCTTGTGGGCTTGAAACCCAAGCTTGAGGTTTTGTACCCATCGATGTTGGGACCAAAACCATGAGGATATTTCTACATGTGATGGATGGAGATGATAGAGGATGTTGAGATGAACCAGACATAATGAAAATCGTCAAAATCTGAGTTATAGAAATGAAGTTATGAATTTTGGAAGTTAAAGAGTGGGCATGAACAACAAGTGTCAAGGTCGATTTGATGTTAATAAGCCTTGGGCTAAGTTGTCAAGCCCACACATGTGATTTGATGGAGCCCTTGTATTGTTTATAAATATAAGGTGGAGGAGAGTTATTTAACACATCCAAGAAGCATCTTTCATAGTCTACACATCAAGAAAGGCAACACAAGTGCAGGCAGCTCGAGTGCAGGCAACTTGAGTGCGGGTAGTGCGAGTGTAGGCAACTCGAGTGTGGGTAGTGCGAGTGCAGGCAACTCGAGTGCGGGTAGTGCAAGTGTAGGAACGTGTGAGTGCAGAAACACGCGAGTGCAGGAATGTGAGTGCATGAACATATGAGTGCAGGAACACATGAGTGTAGGAACGTGTGACTGCAGTAACGTGCGAGTGCAGGAACATGAGTGTAGGCAACACGAGTGAGGGATGATCATGTAGCAGACTGCACTAAGGTGATGCAGAAGCTGAGCAAGGCTCGATATGTATTGTATTGATGTGTTAAGGTTGAATCAATGCTAGTGGATGGTGTCCTAAGAGAGGACAATTTGGAAGTCTATTAGCAGCCATGTGGAGGGGTTTCTTAGGTGTTGGATGCCCTAACTAGGAGCAGATGCTACAACAAGGATTGGTCACTCGTGGACTATTGGAGGGCAGTGTGAGAGTGGACCAAGTGTGAATAGTGGTTGGGCATTTATGGTATGCTGGAGGACAACGTGATACTTCCCAAGTTGGAGCCTCGTGTGCAACACATTGATGGAGAAAAGTAGTTTCTAGAGTGGCGGTTGTTGAGCTCAAGGGTTGACGAACCAGAGAAGTAGTTGAGCAGCCCTAAACTTGCATGTGGAGAAGGACTTCTACAACAGATGATGGGCAGTCCTCCTAGACCATGTTCTTTGTGGGAGATGGAGATATTGTAGTGATAGGTGGCATCCCTTTGTGCCCTATGTTGGTATTCATTGAAGCAACACAGTAAGACCATAGTGGGCTGAAGTCCTTGAGTAGCTGAGGAGCAGCAGTGGGCAGATTGAGAGTTGTTCACAAGTGGAGGTGTGAACAACTCGGCAGGATTTTTGATGTGTTGATGGACGAATGATCAACTAGTGATTAGATTGAAAACAAAGGTTCAGAGGTTAGATGGACTTGGAGCATTGATAAAGGCAGGAGCCGCAGACTGGGAGCCGAAGGATTGAGAAGGTACAAGGTACGACTAAGAGGAGGTGAGAGAGTCCACTGCATTAGCCAGATGGTCAGATTATATTGTTGAGGGTAGATTGGTTGTTGATGGACCGACACCAAGCCCTAGTTTCATATTCTTGTACTAGTAGATGTATGAGGGCCATTATCCCTAATACGGGAGCCCTAGAATGTTGTATTATATGTTGATTAATATAACAAAGTTGGGTTGAAAAATGTAAAAAGTTGTCCCTATTTGTGCAATAGTAGATTAACTACTATTTATATTCTGCTGCGCAAAGTAGTATCATTGTGATTCTTGGTTTGGTAGCATCAGAGATTTAAGATTCTATCCCATACGCCAAGGTCGTGGAAAAACAACTATATATATATATATATATATATATATATATATATATATATATATATATATATCGAGAGAGAGAGAGAGAGAGAGAGAGAGAGAGATTTGTAATTCCTTAATGGTTAATATGGAGTTACATTTAAAAAAATATTAATAACAAACTAATTCAATGTGTTATATATATAGTTGCAAAAAAACATTTTAATTAAAGAAAAACATTTTAATGTAAACAAAGTGGAGCGTAAATAAAATATTTTAATGAACTTGTTGAGTAAAATATTAATTATGTATATATTATATAAAGCAAATGAAAATAAATTTTTTTGATGGTTAAAGCATTTTATTAAGGTGTTTCTCAAATTGAAGATGTGGAACTCTTTCCATACTCAACATGGAGTTTGTCAGAAAATCAGAAAGGCAAAAATATTTTCTTATGTTGATAATTACTTGTGTTATTTTTGTATTTTTATTATCTTCTTTTATCTTCTTTTCATCAAGCAATCATCGAATAAAAAACATGAAGATCAGCGACACTAGATGTAGGAACTCAACCAGGGTTAAAACCCTTATCTAGGGGAAAACTCAGTCAAACTCTTCCACTAATCAAATTGAGATATATCAAGACCTTAAACTTGACAAAAAGACCTTCCTCCACCAAGTCAACCTTGCAATATGATTCAACAACCGTCAATAGTATCTTCTTGTCCAACATCTCTAGCCCAACAACAACCCAAAATTTAGGTCCCCAACAACTCTAGAATTTCGGCCCAACTACTCCAAAATTTAGACCCAACTACAGTACTGCAATTTTGGCCCTTTCAATTACCCAACAACTTTGCATGTGTGAGACAAGGAGAGAGAAAATTCAACTTCTTATGCTTGACAAAGACTTCATTTTCCTTTGCTTGGGTTTCCTTTCTGGTCCTTGGATTTCACACCTTTTTCTACCTCCATCAACTGCATATCAAACTTGTTGTGCATATGCTCCAAATGAGGTCGAGTTGTTGCCTTCATATAGTGAATTTGTGAGATTGAATTCCCTTGATGAGACCGACTTGGTGGAGGAGACCTAAGAGACCTATTTTACATTAAAATAAATTTCTTTCTTGATTGACAAAGCCCAAGAAGGGTCTTTTACATTATGATATGGGCAAGAACACTTGACATAAACCCTAGAAGCCTTTGACCTAGGAACCATTGACCGAAACATGAAACCCATGCTTTAATAAGTAAAATTCTTTTATAATAAAATTTCTTTTTCTTTTGACAAATAAATACAATTATGAAGACTGACACTAGTTACATTTTTCAATAGAGTTGATACAAGATATATATATCCATGTTAACCCCATATCTATCAAGAGCCAAGAGAGATCAAATCTCTTTTGCACCTAAAGAGATTTGATCCTTTCAAGCACTTGATAGATCTAGGATTAACACAAATATTACTAATTGTGAATCAACCACTACAAGTCCACTGAAATAACACACTTTTTTTCTATTCAATCTTGAATCTTGATTTTTGTGAGATGTGTCTATCCTTTGTTGCTAATTGAATATCATCTATATGTGTCCCCCGAAATGACAATGTTTCATATTCAATCTTGATTCTTGATGTGTATGTTAGATATTAAAGCAATCTCATCATCGACCAAAGTGGTTCGTTGGTTCCAGCACTTGAGGCCCCCCATTCGAGGACCACCCTCGCCCAGCCAACAATTAGGTTTCTGTGGAGGGAATTTCTTCCATAACATATTTGGTGGTTGTAATATCTCATCTTTTATCAACCAGAGAAGGAGGTGGTCTTTTACTAATCGAACATCATCGCTCCATACAAAATAAAATGCCATTTTTTAATAATTTGATCACGATTCTTTATTAGCGAAGGTCTTTTACTAATTGAACATCATTACTGGGTACAAACCAAAATGACATTTTTATCATTTGATATTGATTCTTGATTAGTGTTTAATGTGTTTATTATATATTACTAATTGAACATCTTCATCGTGTCACTGTGTCCCCCACCAAAATTACTCCTTTTTTTAATAGTGCAATCTTGATTCTTGATTTGTGTGTATAATCTCATTGGCAACACAATTTTTCATTGAATCTTGTGTTTTTGGCTGGAATGCTTTCATAGTTGCCTGCATAGAATGCACAATGTATTCCTATCTTGACCTCATTAAGTAGCAGGTGTAGACCTCTAAAACTAGTGTGGAATCAAAATTGCCTAATAAGAATGGAGTTGAATTTTAGCCTTGAGATTTGTCAAATCAAAATAAAAATCAAATCTTCACATTAATAGTGTTAAGAAATCTAGGTCATAGATATTAAGTGATTTCTCTTCTATTAGTAACTTCTTTTGAGTGCTTTTTGCTTCTTTAGATTAGGATCTTCTATTGATTAGGTTATTAGTATTTTTCATCAATCAACTACTAATGCATAAACCATAAAGAGACAAGAGACACATAATATAGGCTATCAGCTAGGGCCAAAACCTCTCCCACCTGAGAGGAAAACATGAACAAATTCTTCTTCGTATAGAGATTCCAATTGATAAATACCAACATTGTCACATAGCAATGTAGAAATTTTGAATAATATGACACATATTCACAGAGATTATCCTGATTATACACTTATAAGCGGAACCTGCATAATACATAACCTCCTCTACGTTGATCATCAATTTACAGAAGCAGAAACATTCACAGGCACACATAGATGCTTCAATCAAACTCATTAACACAGTATGTATCCCGAGGAAAGCATCTCGCTAAAAACCCCACACTATCTGTATATTATATTGATTGAATCATGTAACATTACAAAGTACAATGCTTATCACAAGCAATCCAGTGCCAGCTCCACTTGTTACACACAATACAGCTCAGATCTGATCTCCAAATCTCTTCCACTGCTTGCCTGCCTCTCCAACTCAATACCTGCTCAAGAACTGATGAGAATGGCTTACCAAACTCGTATTTGACCTGCAAATAATCACTCACACTCTGTTGGACGTGAGCACAGGCTACAATTCTTGGTATTGGCCAATTCATTGGCATACTCAATCCCTCTGATTGTGCAAATCATCATGCACAGCTATAGTCACAACTGATAGCAATCTGATCCTCTAACACCTATCCCTGCTGAACTGAACATGCACTGACATGCAACTAAGTTAACTGATGTATTCTATAGTTGCATTATGAGTTAATAACTTGTGAATTAATTAATAACTAATTCACCCAACTCATTTCTAGTCTATTGATCAGTTAGACTAAATACAACTAGTTTAACAAGGCTAAACTGAACACAACTCCATCAACTGCACCTCCAGTCCACTAAACTCAACTCACTTGAGTTCTAACTGAAGTCCTGCATGCAAATATTAGTCATCCCATAGGTAACCACGTATTTCCCTCTGGGATCTGCATGTACCACATCTGTAGCTCATCTTGAAGTGCTCTAAGAGAATAAGATCAAGTTTATAGTCCAAATATTATTATGAGACAATAATATTTGACTTTTCTATTTTTGACAGCCAGTCTAAAAATAGACTTTGATCACTTACACTGTGATCACTCACACTTTGGTCACCCACACTGTGATCACCCACACTGTGATCATCCCTGCTGGGATAAAAAATAGAACTTGCGCCATAATTTGCTTGCGGGCCCACTTAGTGAAGGCGACTCTTTTCACTAAGTTCCATCATCTTGTTGCATTCTCAACAAACATTTCTTGTTGCACACTTTTCAACACTCCCTCTCAACAAGAAAGACTTCCTCTCAAACCCGATCCTGTAACTCTGGAATGTTCTCCATGCAACACATCTGGCCGGTCCACTTGCTCTGTCATCAAAGTCTTTGACTGCTATTGCCTCTGTCGACTGAAGACCCTGCATCTCTGTGCTCTTCAGTATCTGACTGCTCTAGCCTCTGTCACTTTGATCTCTGACTGCATCTGTGCTGCTGCTGGTTCTATCTCCCAGCATTGCAGCCGCACTGCACCTCCCAACTGACCTCCCTGTGGGGATAGAAACACCCTCTGATGCTGAAGCTCTACCTGCTACTGACAAGTGCTCCCTCTCTGACATCTGCGCTACTACAACATCTCCATGCATCTCGCACCATTGCACACCTCTCTGTGCCACCTAGCACTGTGCAAAACACTTGTGCCTCTCGCATTGCTGCAGCCTGCTAGCTATGCACTGTCCTGGGATTCCCTGCACTGTCGCTCTCCCTGTCGCTCCATCTGCATCTGTCTCTACCCAATCAGTCAGTTCCTGCTACTACACATCTGGGGCTCCCATAGCAAGGTCTCATCCAAGAGGTTGGGTACCTCAAGGATCTTGCCCCTCCTCCTTGGGACGATCAATCCACATCACCCCACCTCCTACCTGGAGGTATGGCTGCATGCGATCCCTCAGCCCACCTGGCTCGAAGTTTCCCCCTATTGGAGGTCTTTGGATGAGTAGATGTCTCTACTTGATCTCCTCTCAGCTTCCCCTGTTGTGGTTCCTCCACAACCTCCTGAAGCTGCTGCACCAATCGTGGCTCCTCCACAATCGTCTGAGACTTCTTCTCGCTCTGCATGTCGAGAGGTAATATACGCTCCTTTTCAACCACCAAGTCTCCATCAGTTGCCTCGCTGCTCAAGGCTTTGCATGCATCTTGAACCTCAAGAGCATACAGGTTCTTGACCCGTGAACCCTCCTCATGACAACGAAAGCATCTCACCTTCGACTTGTCAACCTTCTTCCCATCACTGGAAGAACTGGATTCGGAAAGAGAAACCTTCCCCTTCCCCTTCTTCGCCTTACTCGCTAAGGCACAATTCTCCTCATCATGCATAGATGAAGAACTGTCTCTCTTGCTCCGTCTGATCTCCTCCTGCATCAAATCCGACCATGGTCGTTCCCAATTTGGCAGTTTCTCCCTTCCATTCACCGAGTCCTGGTAGCTATGCCAACTCTTAGGAAGGTCAAGGAGTGCTAGACTCACCATATTCTCATCTGATAGTCACCCCCACACTTCCCAGCTCATCCCGACATTGGGTGAACTTCGTGAGATACTGGGGCATACTGTCTCCATTCTCACACTGAATGTTTCTGAGTTTTATCTCTTGCTTTGGAATTAAATTCGAATTCCACCAGCTCAAAACTCAACCACTTCCGATCTAGAATTCGTGAGAACAAAGTATTTCTTGTACAGAGATTGACTGTCTGGGCATTCACCGGATATCTCACCTTCCAAAAGAAGGATGAATCCAGAGGCTACCTGGCCCGATTACAGACTATGCCTGAAGAAATAAAATGTAAACACTTTCTGAATAATAGATCCGATGATCAATCCTCGCTTGATATCCTGTAAAAATCTCTTCTACAAATCAAGCAGCTCCGATACCATGTAGAAATTTTGAATAATATGACACATATTCACAGAGATTATCCTGATTATACACTTATAAGCGGAACATGCATAATACATAACCTCCTCTACGTTGATCATCAATTTACAGAAGCAGAAACATTCACAGGCACACATAGAAGCATCAATCAAACTCATTAACACAGTATGTATCCCGGGGAAAGCATCTCGCTAAAAACCCCACACTATCTGTATATTATATTGATTGAATCATGTAACATTACAAAGTACAATGCTTATCACAAGCAATCCAGTACCAGCTCCACCTGTTACACACAATACAGCTCAGATCTGATCTCCAAATCTCTTCCACTGCTTGCCTGCCTCTCCAGCTCAATACCAGCTCAAGAACTGATGAGAATGGCTTACCAAACTCGTATTTGACCTGCACATAATCACTCACACTCTGTTGGACGTGAGCACATGCTACAATTCTTGGTATTGGCAAATTCATTGGCATACTCAATCCCTCTGATTGTGCAAATCATCATGCACAACTATAGTCACAACTGATAGCAATCTGATCCTCTAACACCTGTCCCTGCTGAACTGAACATGCACTGACATGAAACTAAGTTAACTGATGTATTCTATAGTTGCATTATGAGTTAATAACTTGTGAATTAATTAATAACTAATTCACCCAACTCATCTCTAGTCTATTGATCAGTTAGACTAAATACAACTAGTTTAACAAGGCTAAATTGAACACAACTCCATCAACTGCACCTCCAGTCCACTAAACTCAACTCACTTGAGTTCTAACTGAAGTCCTGCATGCAAATATTAGTCATCCCATAGGTAACCACATATTTCCCTTTGGTATCTGCATGTACCACATCCGTAGCTCATCCTGAAGTGCTCCAAGAGAATAAGATCAAGTTTATAGTCCAAATATTATTATGAGACAATAATATTTGACTTTTCTATTTTTGACAGCCAGTCTAAAAATAGACTTTGATCACTCACACTGTGGTCACTCACACTGTGGTCACCCACACTGTGGTCACCCACACTATGATCACCCACACTATGATCATCCCTGCTGGGATAAAAAATAGAACTTGCGCCATAATTTGCTTGCGGGCCCACTTAGTGAAGGCGACTCTTTACACTAAGCTCCATCATCTTGTTGCATTCTCAACAAGAATTTCTTGTTGCACACTTTTCAACAAGCAAGGCCTTGACTAACATCTCTATCTCTCCACAAGATTTGAGCACAATACTAGCGAGACCAATGATGTATGAACACCCTCATCATTGTCTCTCTTGGAACATATCCCACCTGGGTTCTCAGGGTGTGTTGCACCAAGACTATTCTTATTTTGGATTTCTAGTCCTCAAAGAATGTTGGTCCTCAACGACTACTATTATCTTGGATGCCCTAATACATCCTCAAATAACATTGGATGCCAGATGTTTACCCAATCCTCCATTCTGTCTTCCCAAGTGAAGACAATAATGATGTGTCTATCTCTCCCTCTTAATTAGGGACGACATATCTATTCCAATAAAGGAATGTACTCATTCCTATGGAAGGAATGTACCTAAGATCCCTCTTGGCGTAGGAATTTCCAAGAGTCTTCCAAGTTAAAAACCTGTTTCTAGGCTCCCTGTTAATTAGGGACCTACAATAGCTCCTCAGGTGGAGATGATGGGACAACCAATTGCTTGAAGAACTCCTCCTCATGATGTCATGACCTTCTTTTTGTTATCTAGGAGTCTTCATGTTTGGGACTTCTACATAGGGCACCGACCATCCATCACTTTCATCCATGAGTTAGCCATGTCATCATTGGAAAGCGATCCATTAGTCCATATCTAGCCTTCCTTCATGCCATGTTTACTAAAGGATCTTTCATCCTACTACATGTGCATTGGTGGTGGAAGACAACCATAGATCTTCCCTTGGCAGTGTTGCATAAACCCATCCAGATATTTGTTCAAAAATAAAGGAATGAACATTAACATTACCTTTGTGATGGTCTTTCATCATGACATCTTCTAGTTTGCATCAACAACCTGCATTCATATTGACACATCTCCCAAAGATATATATTGTTAAGGGTCTCTTTTCTTTTTCAGACTCCATCAAAGTCTTTATATCTTTCATGGAGACATCCTAGTCAAATCTTCTTGGTCTTTCAGATGTTGATTTCCTTTACCATGATTGCATATTCCATGATCTCTCCCTTCCTTTCTTCAGACATTTCATTTCCAGGAGATTTCAATCAAAGTTCCTCAATTGTAGTCAACCACTTCATACTTCATATGAGGACATATTATGTTGATTTCATCTAGTGAATCTGTGACCCATTCATTCCTGCATCCCTTCGAGGGAGGAGATCCTTTCTTTTGATCATGCTCTTAAGATAGAGCATCGGTCCATGTTACTTGCAACCATATGACATGACTTCCACAATATCAAAAGTAAGCACACATACCTCATTTTTCCTTTGGGTCATCCAGACTTTCTGCAACAATTTCCTTGATTGAAAGAGCTTCAATCCCTTTATCTAATTCACCTTTATGTCATCATACCATCATCCCATGAATTCCACAAGTTTGGAATTCTTGATGAAACACTTGCTTCCCCTCATGATTGGTGAACCTTTCAATGAAGATTCCATCAGAGAATCTTGAGGATCTAAACTATCCCCATTAGCAAATGTTTCCTTTTGACAAATGTATGATGAACCTTGAACTAGATGACCTTGCCACTTATGTTTCCAATGAGATTCCCAAGAGCTATATCCTTGACTTCCATAGATTCTAACCATCTTTCATGCTTCTCTATGATGATGTCCCGAGCTCTTGCTTCCAATGCTTCTATGATGCCTTGATGCATCCCATTTAGTGAATCATGATAGCCATATCTTACAACAGAAGACTTAGGAACTTGAAAAGAACTTAGGCGAGGAAGACTATCTTAGTCATAATAGAGATATCTTACTTCCTCTAGCTTGGACTTCTTCTTTTTAGTTTCCTCCACTTCTTTGGTGATATGAGCTTCTTCTCCTCCTCTTTTGTTATTGTTCTTCTTGAGCTTAGGACAATCTCTCCTATAGTACCCATATTCTTGACACCCATAGCATTGTATTTTAGCCATGTTCTTCTTCTTTTTCCGAGGACCAAACCTTCCAAATTGTCCCTTTCTTTTTGTTATTGCAGCATAAGCTCGATTTTGCTCACCTGCTCCCACATCAGATTTGGCTTTTAGTTTAGACTCTTTAATCTTGCACAATGACCATAGATCGTGGAATGGAGTAGCTTTTATCTTCCCATAAATACTTGAAGTAAAGTTACCCCACGCCTTTGGTAGTGCATTTAATACAACTGTAGTCATTTTTCTATCAGACATGACTTCTCCTAGATCTTGTAGTTGATCCCGAATCTTAGATATCATCATAAAGTATGAGGCTATTCCATCTTCCCTCAACATATTCAACTTGTAGAGTTTGTGCCTTAATGAGATGACTTCTCTAGCAAGTGAAAATTCCATAGCCAGAATCTCTATTGCAACAACTGATGATATTACTCCTATTTGTTAAATTCCTTTAAACAAATTACTTGTTGTTTCCTATGAAAAATATCGTAATACATAAACTGCAACCTTAACTTAATTAAATATTATGCGAAAAAAGAGACTGAGCAAGAAAGAAAATACAACACAATTGACACTGTTATTTTTGGACAAATGTCCCCAGAAAAACCCAATGCGGGAAAACCGGTGTAGTAGTTATGAGGGTTTATTATTATTAAGCAGTAGCAATTTCTGAACACATATCTGAATACCTCTCAGGTTATTCAGTTACAGAGAGAGAAATACTAGTAGAAAATTTTGTGAGATTACCTCACACAATCATTGAGAAAATCCCAATTAATTCAGATACTGAATGAAGTGCCTCTGACAGGCCCTACACTTCTCTGCGCAATCCTCATGCAGTCTCTGTGTCAACCTCTCTAGGCTCTGCATCACTCAGTCTACTGATCGATTTGCTACTTGGATTCTCTGCTCTCAGCCTCCCGGTCTCAAACCCCAGCTCCTGGCTTCTGAAACTAACTTTCCCCAGAAAAATCTTAGACTCTCTCTCAGCCTCTGTGCTGCCTCTGTGTGGCCCTTCATGCCCTTGCATCAGCCTCTGCATCTGGGCTACTGGATAAGTCTCTACCTCTCTCTGCTGATGATTCTTTGAATGAAAAAATCTCTCTCTCTAGATGCTATCCCTACCCCTCAACTGTAAGTAATCTCCTCGATCAGAACTTCCTCCCGAGAATTTCTCATTTCAAAAATTTGATCTCTTGATCTCTTGGTGTGTTTTCCAAATGACCCTCAAGCCTCTTCTTATATCTTTCTGTTGGACAACCAACGACCTAGATTAAATCCTAATCAAAGGCTCAGATCATTTTGGCTTGATCTCTGTCTTCTTCTAGAAGTTACACCCACAATTAGATCAATACCCATTAATATTTTTAATTTCCTAAGTTTAGACTTAGGGTCCCATTAAAAAATATTAATTATTTTAATAAAATTGCCTCTGGGTGGAATTTCCCAAAACGATTTCTGGGTTCTTTGGAACACATGTGCCCAAGCCTCCCTACTAAATTTGAGGCCTAGAGCACATCTGATGCTACCCCAAATCAACACTCCCTCTTAGAGAGGAATGTGCTTTATCAATATACTCTGCTGCATACTACTCTGACTCTGAAGCATCGTCCTCTGCGCTGCTGATGTATGACATGCTATCCACCAACTATTGCATTGCTGCTGCAATTGTACTACTGCTGATACTGCCACTGTTAACATTGCATCCATACTACAACTCCCTCTCAAGTGCTGCATCTGTGCTGCTGTTAACACTGCCATTGCCAACTGTCACTGCACCGCAAACTGTTGCTGCTACTCTATTAGCAATGGAAAAACATCCAAAATTACTGAACTAACTGTGTTTAGTATGATACCACGTGAATGTTGGAGCCTGACTGCAACTAGTCCCTCCACTGACCCTTTGAATCTATTGTGCTATTGCTGACCTCTGCTTTGTGCCATCTGCACAACTGCCAACTCTGCTCTGCGTTGTTCAGTTTCTGGCGCTCCTAGCAACTGCAACTGTCTCCTCAACACTCCTCAACACCATCCGACACTAGTTCTTTCTGCTACTTCTGATATGGGCTCCCGTAGCAAGGTATTGATCCAAGAGGTGGACTCCTCAAGGATCCTTCCCATATGTAGCTCTTTCAAACTACAACTCCAAATCAGCCCACCTCCCTCCTGGAGGTATCTTGGCTGTCATTGTGAACTCCTCCTCTTCGATCTTCGCGTGTGTAGCCTTCAGATCATGTTTCTCATTTTTTTCCTTCTTCTTGAGAGGACAGTGAGTAGCATAGTGACCCATCTCACCACACCTAAAACACTTGATCTTCGAGACGTCCTTCTCACGTCTCTGCTGCTCCTACTATCCCTTCGATGCGAGGGCTGCATTATGCTCCTCCTTGGGCTTCGAAGCACTGTCACTGCTTTCGTTAAGTTTGACTTTGACTAAGTCTCTCCTCAGCTTCTCTTATTTTAGAGCTGCGCACATCTCATCCAAATTTGGAAATGTTGATTTGCCCATGATACTTTAGACAAAGACATGCCACTCATCTAAGACAGAATTGAGGGCTAGTCTAACCAACTTTGAATCCAGAGGTGTTTGCCCCACAGTAGACAACTCATCACGAGTTTCCTTCAGCTTCGTGAGGAATGGATCCACATGCTCTCCCTTCTGCATCTGAGCAGATCTCAGCTTTTGCTCCAAGTACATCTTCTGCTGCTCGGAAGATCCCTGATATAATGTTGCCAAGGCATCCCACATCTCCTTAATATTTCCTCTTCTAGCAACATGGCACATCGCGTGATCCTTGACTCCATCTAGGATCATCCTCTTGGCCTTCACCATTTCTAATATGTACTTCTTCAGTGGATCTGCATCTATAGGGACAACCACCACACTATCGACATAAGTGATCCAAAATGGATCCTAAAATCCTCTAAGTCTTTAAATGCTTAAACACTACCGCAAAGGAAAAACCTTCACAAATGGCGGAAAACACTATCGCACGGGAAAAACATGGAGAAATGGCAAAAACAGAGTTAATCGGAGGCTTAAGACACATTGCGCAGAAGCTGTTGGATCTGGCCTATCAATGGTCCAGATCTAATCGACATATCGCAATCGGAGGCAGCAGGCGGAGTTTATCGGAGGTGGCCTTATGGAAATTGCGATAGTGATCAGTGCAATTAAATGAGGGTCGTTGATCAAGCGCGCAGATCAATGGTCCAGATCTACTCATACTATTGCATCGCTAATATACACACAGGGAAGGAATTAACCCGCAGCCCGAAGGTTCAACGATGTGCAATTGCGATATATCACATCGCAATATCACATTGCAACTGTGTAAGGGGTGATGCCAAGAGACCAGTGACCATGCGATAGCGATGCGCTGATAGCCTATAAGGCCGATTGGCGCAATCGGTGATCGGAGAACAGGGAGGATATATGCAATATGCGATATAGCCGGACCCGATGGGGTTTATGGATAAAAATACATATATTTTGAAGTCCAATATGAAGCCATTTGTCGGAATTTCCTGTGTATTTGGGGTTTTCTGTTATAAACCCAAATAAAAAGGAAAACTGCGGCCTGTGACTTGCGACTTGCAATAACGATATAAAGGTAGACTCGATGGAGTTTTAGGGTGGACCCGATGGAGTTTTAGGGCGGATTCAATATTATTTGAAGTTTGATAAGAGGCATTTAGGCGAATTTTTCAGCGTTTTCTGTGTAAACAGAGAAATGATATTTTTGGGATTTCAACGCGCCAGTGGTCCTTTCCGTTACAAAATAGGTGGCCACCATACCTGAAGGCGTTTCACAATGATTGTTTAATGCTCAGAGGGGATTTGAACGGATAGAGGCTAGGAGCCAGAGAGCCGAAAGGGAAAATGAACAGACAAGTGCCGATAGGCTTAAAAGCCACTCAGTGTCAGAGACAGGGCGGGCAGTGCTGAGACGGAGAGAAAACAAAAGACAAAGAACGAGAGGGAGAGTTTGTGTACTCAGAAGACTTGAGGGATTCAAGTAAAACCTTGTTGTTTATTCCTGTTGTGTTGAGACTGGATTTGAGCTCACACTTGTAAAAAAAACTTTGCTCTTGAAGACATAATAGAGAGGTCACCACTGAAAGCTGGACCAAGAGACGTAGCCCAAGAGTTTTGGGTGAACTCCTTGATTATTTTCTGTGTTGATGTGTGTTTGTCTATTATGTTTCTCTAACTGCTCATTGTCTATATTATTCGCAATCTTTTTGATCCATTGCACTAAGTAATATAGGCATTCCTGCACATGAGTCTGTAATACCTTAATATTAATCTAAGATCTCATTTTCAGATCAAGTGGTATCAGAGCTTTTGGTTTTGGTTTTGTTAAGGTTAGACAAGCTTGTGCTGGCTTTTTGAATGCTAACTAGGTCAAAGCTCAAACTAGGATAAGGAGAACTTGTTGAGGCTAATCTAGAGATTGGAAGAGTCTATCCTCGGAGGAGAATGGCAGAAGAGATCCCATTGGAATCAAATCTCAATTCATGGACAGTTTTATGGCCATGCGAGCCATGGTGGAAGAGATGTATCACAATTTAAGAAGGGTCGAGGTGAAAGCACTTCAACACCTAGACCAGACAAAGGAGTAGAGGAACCTTCTCTAGATACCCCTCCAAAGGGCAAAGGGAAAGGGGAAAAGCCTCCTCCCTCATCTCCTCCACCATCACCTTCATCCTCCTCATCTCCTAGCCCTGATAAGAATTTAAAGAAGAAAACTTCTTTGATTAAATTAGATGTGAAATTTGATTTTCCAATTTATGATGAAGAACTAAATGCAGAAAAGCTAGATAACTGGATAAGACAGATTAATGTATATTGCAGGGTGCAGAACATTGATTTAGAAAGGAGAAAGATTCAGGTGGCTAGCCTTCAACTTGGAGGAACTGCACTAGTGTGGTGGGAAGGCAAGACATAAGCTGATCTGAAGAGACATGGTAAAATCCTTTCTACCTGAAATGAATTTTTTCTACCAAAACAATTCTATCCTCTAGTTTATATGCAGCACGCAATGATGAGTTGGCAAACTCTTCGCCAATTAAAGGGTCAAAGTGTACAAAGTTATACCTAGGAATTTAGAAAAAGAGCTTTAACTCTAGGCATATCTCTAGACTCACCTGAAACTTTGTTGAAGTATATAGGTGGTTTGCATAGCTATTTGAAGCACACCATTCTCATGTTTAATCCCACTAGCCTAGATGATGTATCAGTTCAGGCTACACATCTAGAAGCTAGAGGCAAGAATGTGAACCCAGAGGTTGGGGGATCATCTAAACACTCTACAAGCAAGAACAAGGAAAAGAAGAAGCTGAAATGGAAGGAGAGGAAGACAAACGCTGTACAGAAGGACAAACCTTCATGCACTCATTGCAAGAAGGATGGACACGATGATGCACACTGCTGGTCTTTGCATCCAGAGCTGAAACCTAAGAAGTTCGGTGGTAAGAAGAAGAAGACTGCTATTGCTATTCAAAAAGACTTGGGGTTAGACTCAGGTGATGAAACAACAACCACAACCACAGGTATAAAAGGTAAAAATTTTGAAGCATCCACAAGTAATTCTGCACAATCTATTGATAATGAAGATAATGAGAGGAAAAGACATGAGCTTTTTCATATTAGAGTCATTTCCAAGCACCAAAAGATAAATACTTTATTTGATAGTGGATCACAAGTAAACTTGATTTCTGAAACAATTGTAAAGAAGTTGGGATTGCTAACAATACCTCACAAGAAGCCATATCCATTAGGTTGGGTATGTGATAAGGCAAAGCTATAGGTAACAAGGCAATGTAAACTTAGGTTTGCTATTGGGTCAACATTTGTAGATGAGGTTGAGTTAGATATAGTTCCCTTTGGATATATGTGGTATTGTTTTGGGAAGTCCTTGTATTATAGGAAAGCCATTTTCTATAGAGCTGAAAATAAGTATCAAATCAATAAAGATAGAATAGAATATATTGTAAGAGCTCATAAACTCAAAAATAACTATTATCTCATAAATTCAGGGCAGATGAAA
Organism: Pinus tabuliformis; assembly: GCA_031772625.1. NCBI lineage: Eukaryota > Viridiplantae > Streptophyta > Pinopsida > Pinales > Pinaceae > Pinus > Pinus tabuliformis. The sequence continues at coordinate 1,105,068,244 of CM062811.1, forward strand.
AGAATTGTGAATTCATGCAAGAAATTTTTACTAATGGTTGTAAAGGAAAAGAACCTTGATAAAACCAATTTATTTGAAGGCTGTGACGCTAAACAGAGAGCTGATTTAGTTAAATTTGTTTCAGAATATGATATCCTATTTCAAGAACCTAAAGGTCTGCCACCCAAAAGGGAAATAGTACATGATATTCATTTGCAGCAAGATGCTCCATTACCTAACATCAGAATGTACAAGTTATCCGCTTTAGAGAATGCAGAGTTAAAAAAAACAGGTACAGGAGCTGCTCGATAAAGGGTTCATAAGGCCAAGCACATCACCATGTGGATCTCCAATCATACTGGTGAGAAAAAAAGATGGTTTGTAGAGGATGTGCATTGATTATAGAGCACTAAATAAAATAACGATCAATAATTGTTATCCTCTTCCTCGTATTGATGATTTATTAGATCAATTGAAAGAAGTAGTTTACTTTTCCAAGTTAGACGCGTAGTGGCTATCATCAGGTTAGAGTTGCAGAACAAGATGCATGGAAGACTGCTTTCAAGACAAAGCAAGGGTTGTATGAATGGCTGGTTATGCCTTTTGGTTTAACTAATGCTCCTGCCACTTTCATGAGAGTTATGAATGATGTAGTAAGATCTTTTATTGATGATTTTGTAATAATATATTTAGATGACTTTCTTGTTTTCGGTAAAACATGGGAAGACCATTTCAAGCATGTAAAACAAACTTTAGATGTTTTAAAAAGAGAAAATCTCTATGTGAAGTTGTCAAAATGTGAATTTGGCAAAACATCTTTAAATTATTTGGGTCATATGGTAGGGGGTGGGAATTGAAGATAGATCCCTCTAAGGTCGAAGTCATTGTGAACTAGCCTAAACCCAAATCTGCTACAGAAGTTAGGAGTTTCCTAGGAGAAACACAATATTGGAGAAAGTTTATTGCTAACTTTTCTTTTATTGCAGCTCCCTTACATGCTTTAACAGAGTTGAAAAAGGTGTTTCAGTGGGGAGGCAAACAACAGAAAGCCTTTGACAGCTTAAAATAAAAAATTAGTACAACACCAGTACTAGCACTGCCTGATCTTCAATGTCCATTTGAGATTGAAACAGATGCCAGTGACTATGCCATGGGAGCAGTGTTAATGCAACACGGTAAACCCATATGCTATCACTCTGAGACATTTAATTTTGCAGTAGTTAATTATCCCACATATGATAAAGAATTGTATGCATTAGTACAGAGTGTGAAAAAGTGGAAACATTAACTAATGGGCAAAGAAACAATCATACATATAGATCATTAACCACTTCAATATTTGCACTCACAAAATAAATTGCAGCAATCAAGACATTATAGGTAGATGGGTTTTCTACAGTAATTTCATCTCGTCATTAGATATAAGAAGGGCATACACAATAAGGTTGCAGATATGCTATCAAGACCAATCACTAATGCATCTACTATACTTAAGCATAACTCAGTAATGCATGAAAGTTACATTGAACAATATGCTCAAGATGTAGATTTTAAAGATGTATATGCAACTTTAAGTCATGGAAAGCAGGTAGAAGAATTAGATTATTATGTTAAGGACCAACTCTTATATCATTTGGGAAAGTTATGCATTCCACAAACTGAAAGAGTTAAGATAATCCAAGAAGCACATACTTCTCTCATATCAGGTCATTTTGGTGTAAGTAAAATAGCTGCACAGTTGCAAAGGTTCTGTTATTGGTCAAGAATGCATGAAATAGTTTTTAGATATATTAAAGGATGTACTATGTGTGCTACAAGCAAGCCCAGTAATAGAAAATTAGGCTTGTACACTCCACTTCCAGTTCCTTCTCATCCTAAGGAAAGTGTTTCCATGGACTTTGTTGGGGGATTGCCAAAATCTAGAAAAGGTCATGATTATTTGTATGTTGTTGTGGATAGGTTCAGCAAAATGTGTATTTTGATACCTTGTAACAAGCAGGTTACAGCTGAACAAACATCGAAGTTGTTCTTTCAGCATGTATGGGTTCATTTTGGTTACCCACTTCTATTGTATTTGATCGAGATTCCTGATTTGTTGGGAAGTTTTGGTCAAGTCTATGGGAGTTGATGGACACCAGATTGAAGAAGAGAACAACATTTCATCCACAAATAGATGGTCAAACAGAGGTGGTCAACATGACAATGATCCAATTGCTTAGAGGCTATTGCAGCAAGCATCCCAAACTTTGGGTTGAGCATTTGTGTTATGCTTACAGCCGGGCCAAGCACTCTTCTACTCAGAGATCTCCTTTTGAGACTTGTTTTGGTTTTATACCATAGTCTCCCTTGGATTTTGTCTTTGGTAAAGACATAGCAATTGATGGACACAGTGATGTGGACAAAGCAACCAAGTTCATTGAACATTTCCAAGAAATTCACCAGGCAGTGCAGGAATAACTGGAAAGAAGCCAGGCCAAGTATAAGGCAAGGCATGAAAAAGCATTGAATTGAACATAGTTTCCAAGTTGGTGATCAAGTCTGGCTGTACATCAGCAAAGACAGAATGCAAGGTGAAGGTAAGAAGCTGAAACCAATAAGGTATGGGCCTTTCAAGATACTTGAGAAAATTGGTGAAAATGCTTTTTTCGACTTGATTTGCCAACTTATATGCATATCTATTCAGTCGTTAATGCATAAAACTTGAGACTGTATGAACCTTCATTGATTGAAGATCTTGAAGATCAAAGTCAGTTGCCTTTTATTGATGATCTGTTGCTTGAATATCTCAATGAGTTGCAGGAAGACATAGTTCTGGACACGAAGGTGAGAACTACGCACAAAGGGGATGTTGAGTACCTGAGAATCGAACTCAAAGGTTCAAAACCAAGCAGTGCATGATGGATAGAAATCGGGCAAGTGAGGAAGTTGTATCCTCACTTGATTGATGCCTAAAAACCAACTTTTGGTGGTCCAAAAGCTTTTCAGTGGGAAGGCGTGATCCAAAATGGATCCTAAAACCCTCTAAGTCTTTATATACTTAAACACTATCGCAAAGGAAAAACCTTCACAAATGGCGGAAAACACTATCGCACGGGAAAAACATGGAGAAATGGCGAAAACAGAGTTAATCGGAGGCTTAAGCAACATTGCACAGGAGCCGTCAGATTTGACTGATCAACGGTCTAGATCTAATTGGCATATCACAATCGAAGGCAGTAGGCAGAGTCTATTGGAGGCGGCCTTATGGAAATCGCGATAGCGATCAGCGCAATTAAATGAGGGCCATTGATTAAGCGTGCAGATCAACGGTCCATATCTACTCGTGCTATCGTATCGCTAATATACACACAGGGAAGGACTTAACCCACGACCCAAAGGTTTGGCGATATGCGATTGCGATATATCACATCACCATATCGCATCATAACTATGTAAGGGGTGATGCCAAGAGACCAGCAACCATGCGATAGCGATGCGCTGATAGCTGATAAGGCCGATCGGCGCGATCGACGATCGAAGAACAGGGAGGATATGCGATATGTGATATAGCTGGACCCGATGGGGTTTATGGATAAAAATACATATATTTTGAAGTCCGATATGAAACCATTTGTTGGGTTTTCCTATGTATTTAGAGTTTTCTGTTATAAACCCAAATACAAAGGAAAACCACGACCTGCGACTTGCGACTTGCGATAAAGATATAAAGGCAGACTCGATGGAGTTTTAGGGCAGATTCGATATTATTTGAAGTCTGATAAGAGGTGTTTAGGCGGATTTTTCAGTGTTTTCTGTGTATTTCTCTATGTAAACAGAGAAACAATATTTTTGGGATTTCAACGTGCTAGTGGTCCTTTTCGTTGCAAAATAGGTGGCCACCATACCTTAAGGCATTTCAAAATGATTGTTTAATGCTTAGAGGGATTTGAATGGACAAAGGCCGGGAGCCAGAGAGCCAAAAGGGAAAATGAACAACAAGCGCCGATAGGCTTAAAAGCCACTCAGTGTGAGAGACAGGGAAAGCAACGCTGAGACAGAGAGAAAACAAAAGACAAAGAGTGAGAGAGAGAGTCTGTGTACTCAGAAAGACTTGAGGGATTCAAGTAAAACCCTGTTGTGTTGGGACTCGATTTGAGCTCACATTTGTAAAAAAACTCTGCTCTTGAAGACATAAGAGAGAGGTCACCATTGAAAGCTAGACCAGGAGACGTAGCCCAAGAGTTTTGGGTGAAATCCTTGATTATTTGCTGTGTTGATGTGTGTTTGTCTATTATGTTTCTCTAACTGCTCATTGTCTATATTATTCGCAAGCTTTTTGATCCGTTGCACTAAGTAATATAGTCATTCCTGCACATGAGTATGTAATACCTTAATATTAATCTAAGATCTCATTTTCAGATCAATAAGTCTTGAGGGCATGCTCATCTAGAAGGAATGACATTCCAGCCTTCCAGTTGATGTAGTTGGATTCTCTGTCCAACCTGTCCTGATCTCTCAAGCCACTAGTTACCATATCTGTCAAAAATGTCGAAAGTCTCCTCTCTGATTCTCATTGTTGTTGCTCAACCAATAAGAAAAGAGACTTCTCGGCGGGAAGTCTGTTGAGGAAAAGTTCCCTCAAAGAGCTTCTCTTCTCTCTTCTGACATTTTTCGGCCAACAATTTGCCTACTGAAAATCTACGTCCAACCAGCTCTCTCACGCTGAGGCTTCAGTGCTGCTCCCTCTGCCCCGAAAAAAATTCAAACTGGAAGTCCTTCTCTCCTCGACTCACTCGGAGAGAAACTGCCTCGAAAATATGCCCTCTCAGCTTGGACTGCACAAACCCTCTGGTGTTTTGAACTGTTGCCTCGTGCACCTTTTCGAATTCCTTCTTCTGCTCAACACTAAATCTACCGACTCTGCTCTTCTTGCTTCACCTGCAACTTTGATACCATGTGAAAATTCCACAACCGTATCCCTACTGCATCAATTGATGATATTACACCTATTTGTTAAATTCCATTAAACAAATTACTTGTTGTTTCCTACGAAAAGTATCATAATACATACACTGCAACCTTCACTTAATTAAATATTATGCGAAAACAAGAGACTGAGCAAGACATAAAATACAACACAATTGACACCGTTATTTTTGGACAAATGTCCCTGAAAAAACCTAATGCGGGAAAATCGGTGCAACAGATCTTAGGATTTATTATTATTAAGCAGTAGCAAATTCTGAATACGTCTTTGAATACCTCTCAGGTTATTCAGTTAAAGAAAGAGAAATATTGGCAGAAAGATTTGTGAGATTACCTCACACAATCACTGAGAAAATCCCGTTTGATCTAGATACTGAATGAAGTGCCTTTGGCAGGCCATACATTGCTCTACGCAGTACTCATGTACTCTTTGCATCAACCTCTCTAGGCTCTGCGTCACCCAATCTCCTGATTGATTTGCTACCTGGAGCCTCTCCTCTCAGCCTCCTGGTCTCACACCCTGGCTCCCGGCTTCTGAAACTGACTTTCCCCAGCAAAATCTTATACTCTCTCTCAGCCTCTATGCTGCCTCTGTGTGGCCCCTCGTGGCCTTGTGTCAACCTCTGTGTCTGGGCTACTGGATCACTCTCAGACTCTCTCTGCTAATGATTCTCCGACTGAGAAAATCTCTCTCTCCAAATGCTATCCCTGCCCCTCAACTGCAAGAAATCTCCTCGATCAAAACTTTCTCCTGAGAACTTCTCACTTCAAAAATTTGATCTCTTGATCTCTTGGTGTGTTTTCCAAATGACCCTTAAGCCTCTTATTATATGTTTTTGTTGGACAACCAACGACTTAGATTAACTCCTAATAAAAGGCTCAGATCATTTTGGCTTGATCTCTGTCTTCTTGTAGAAGTTACACCCACAATTAGATTAATATCCATTAATATTTTTAATTTCCTAGGTTTAGACTTAGGGTCCTGTTGTCGCACAGAATGTTTAGGCATCGCGACAACGGCTCAGATCGGGCGTTGTCGCCCCGATCCCCAATCTCTTCGTTTAAGCTGTCTCCCTACAACAGGCTAAGGGGGGTAGACCCTATGGAAAAATGGAATGAAGAAGAATTAGTTGGGAACCAACCAGTTCGGGAGACACAGTGAAGCGATCAAGTACTTGATTAAAATTTAGCAAGACTTGTAGGATTTGATTAGATTTTAAATGATTGATACCAATGCCTTATGGAGTTAACTATCTTGCTACGAAATTTAGGACCAAGTAATTGATTTGCAACTGCTGCTTGGATGAATGACTATATTATATGAAGTGAAGATCCTAAAACTAATGTGAGATGCAAGAATCTTGGTTAATTTTAGCTAAATGCCTACTTAAATGTGAACCCTTCAATCCTTTCTGTGTTGAGCCTGATTTCGTAGTAATTGACAAAGAGAAGATCAGGAGAAGCACACTAAGGTGTGATTAACGATATCTCTCCTGAAATTCTAACATACCCGGTGCCTCCGGCGTCGCAGTGAACTGTGGCTCTAACGACTGCAAGGTCACCGTTTTAAGTACTATTAAAACATGTTTCTCAAGAAAAGATAGATGGAGATCTATCTGTCTATCGACCAAGCTTACGCTTGGAAGTAAATTTTATCTATGAAAAGTTAACTTATATACAAATGCACCGGAAGATGAGATGAAGTTAGACTCGAGAATGTGAATTCACTTGTGTCACAAAAACCTTCAATTACCCAAATGAAATGTTCGCTTTATGGATGAAGACTTAAAAAATAAACTTCTGAAAATATCAAAATTAATCACAAGCTTATTTCAAATATTTTTTTGATACAATTATAGCTCAAAGAGAACAAAAACTTATTTGCAATCAATATCAACAAATGCTCAAAAAACACTCAGTTTATGAAACAAAAGATATGCATTTGATCACAATTCCATGATAAAGTACTTAATTTTCAGAATTTAGTTTTTAGGACAGCAATAAGAAAAACTTTATGACAATGAAAACAATAAGCTATAAATGATATTTTTATGCCAAAAATTTACTGAAATTTTTCCAAACTTGCCCACATGAATTATAAAAAAATTTCAGCGTGTTATGATGTGATTTCCAGAATTATATCAGATCTGATATACTTATTACAACCAACAATTAAAACATGAAATAAGCCTAATGATGAATGCCCAACTCAAGAAATTAATTCCTTAATGTATTAGACAACTTAGGAACTGATTTTACACTAACCCACATGAAATTTTTCCACTGCTATATTTCAGACTTCAGAAACATAATTGTTCAGAGATAACAATGACCCAAAATGTAGATGTAAGCCAAATTCTTGATACACATCAAACATAAATGACTTATTAATGTATTTAACAATTTTTTAGTTAATTTTAAACCAGTTAGATGTGTTTTTCACCACTATTAGAAAGGTATATGACTGCTGTAGCAAATAGTGAGGAAAAATATGGTTTAAAGATCAAACCCATAGGCCCTAGGCCTTGAAGATCACTTGCCCAAGTTGCCAAAAAAATTTCAATATCTGGAACAAAATTTTTTACCAAATTTTCTGCAAAAACCCACCAATGATTAGCTTCAGAAAATCAAATATTCAAATCAGAATTGGAGCAAGGGAATCTAGGGCTAATGAGAGCTAACACTAGGCCCAATAGTACTAGCGTTGGGCTAGGAGAAGGTAGATCTGGACTTAGGAGCCCCAAAACTTGAAACCCTTGTTCTGAAAAAATTATTTTGCTTCAGATCTTCAGATTAATTGCAAAATATTTAATGGCTGGCCTTGTAGAAGATATGGGATAAGATATTGTCCTCCAGGGCCTAGATCTGTCTCAAAACCCCAGATCTGCTTGAAAAATCTCATATCTGAAGATTTACTTGGCTGATTTCCCAGATCTATTATTGAAAACAATCTATGAGCCTATATCTTGCCCTCCAAGGTCTAGAATTAGCTTAGATCTGAATATTTTTTTGGTTGATTTCTCAGATCTATTCCTGCACAAGTGAAAAAGAAAAACCCAATACCCAATATGTACAAAATAGAGAAAATCCCCAAAACCAAATGTTAAAATTCAAAATTATGTTACAAAATTTCAGATGTACACAAGTAAATCACAGATCTATACAAATAATTTACAGATCTATCAGATCTGAGGAGTATGAGTCAAACACCGCTCTCAGATCTGATTATCTAAGGCTTTTAATAGTTAGATCTATCAAAATTTCCACAAAATATTTAAAAGATTTTGAAATTTTAGAGAGGTACTAGCCCAAAAACACTATGCAGAAAAAAATATTATCGTTAGATAAATCCCGAGGCTTGTATGAAGTAGGCTTTTCATAAAATATGTGTTGAGAGTTGGTTGGTCCAACTGAAGACTATCCTTAAACGCTCAATGAGAACCTGAGAGATCTTCTGCAAACACTAGATCAACCATCAAATCAAGTAGAGAAATAGAACAACAATAAAATTCTGAAGAAATAGAGATACCTGCTACGTCAATCAAAATTAAAAATATTACCCTAGATCCAACAAACTGAATAAGCTACCTATATTCAGATTATTTTAAGAGAGCTATTGATTGATAGTTTTCACATAATATTAAGCAGAAATTAAAACAATGTTACCATAAATTCATGAAGAGGAAAACTACAACATGTGGAAACCTCAAAGACTTTTGCATTAATTTAAAAAGTATACAAGAGAGCTTGAGAGCTTAGTACAAGATCCAGAGATCGGATGATTTGATTGAAAAACGACCTCCTATTTAAAGATAAATCCTCCAACAGCTAGTTCGAGTGATCCTCGTCAAAGCAATCTCGATCGTTGATGAGGATCAAAATTTCTTTTAATCCCATCCGTCGAAATTTTAAATTATTAAAGAAATTCAAAATTTTCAATTAAATGCATTTTAATTAATTCAAAAATTAAAATTTTGAGTTAATTTCTTCAAAATTTTGACTTTGACTTAACCCCAGGGACCAAAGGCTTAAAATTTAGCAAAATAATCAATTTACCTTAGTCTGTGGACCTCTTAAAAGTTAATTTTTAAGGACCAACGGATTTTGCCTTCGGAGAATTTAAATTTACCTAAGACCTAGAATTAATTAAATTTCTAGTTTAGGATTTTAATTAATTTTGTCTAGAAAATTTAATTAATTAATGTATAAGGGGATAAATTATTTTTCTGACCCTCAAGACATTTTACGTCATGATTTTTACATTTTTTACATCTCAAGGGGGAAAACCCATTTGCAAAAGACCTTCATAGACTACCCAGTTCTGCGCACAAAATATAATCTAGCAGATCAAGCAATTTGTAATAAAATAACCTAACCAAATAGTTAAGATTATTTCCAGATCGCTTTTACATAGACTCGATCTACAACAATAGGACTCCCCTAAGATCCCAGTGACAAAATCCATTCCGGCTTTGGGGTAAGGCTGAAGGAAAACTCTGCCGATTATTCGAAAATGGATCGGTGAGACAAAAAACCTCCCGGAATGTAAATCGTCACTAGAAAAATATGTTTACCTAGGTAATTACATACACGATACAGACCTGCTGAGATTATTTACATTATACACATGAAAACTGGGTTTACATTATAAGATGATGATCAAGCTGACGATGATAGCTGGATGGCACGAATACATCGATCAGGCACTATTTTTTTTGCGAAAAAATGGGGTATACTGCTATGGGTCGTTGACATGTAGTGGTTAACATTTGACTCTACTTGGGGACACGTTGCTGCATTGGAGGAATGTGAGAATCCAGAATCTGCATCCACACAACACACAACATAACATAAGCAACGTTCATCCAAAAATCATTATATAACGTTAAGCACATGAAATATATAAGTTCTTCATTTATTAACTAGTTTAACAACATGAAAAACACAAGTCTAACTACAAAATGAAATACTGAAATAACAGAGCACAAGGTTAGAAATACAATACAAAGATGCCCCATGGCATCAGATGCATTCAATATAGTGCATATTGAGTATTTGCTTGTTTTCACGCAAATCTATCAACTGTTTATCGGATGTGCCATGTCTAATCCTGCATATGGTAGGACTTTTTCCTATCTGAAAATCAAGTTGCTCGCGGCCATCTGATGCATCAGATCGCTTTCTTATTCTCTCTCTTGCGCTTTTTCTTTGTGGCAGGTTGTATCACTGATGATGTGGAACATTCTGTTTCAAAACTTCCAGATGAAGTATGTAAGATATGCATGACAGGTCTCTCTTCATTCTGCATCTGCTCTGTCAAGAATGATGGATCAGTCTCACAGGGGTCATGAGTTATAACTTGATCTTCTATGATTGGTGGATTAACCATGTGAGCGGCAACTTGATTCTTATCCACTTCAATTTTATCTGGGTCACCTTCAATTAACCACTTTTCAATGGAAAAAATGACCTCCTCATAATAAAATGGAGCCTGCTGCAGCAGATAAGGAGGTTTCTGATCTGTTGAAGTCTTCTTGTTTCTTTCATCTTCTGACTGATGTTGAAGTTTCTGTACCTGTATTGTTATGTCATCCATCTGGCTAGAGTGTTCAGCCTTCATGGCACTAACTTCCTTGGCATGGTTTTCCTCCCTGGTCAATAACTTATTTTGAAGACATATCTGACCAACGTTCACATCTTTTATTACTTTTTCATTCTTTGCTTTCATTCCCATGAAACAATTTTGCATATAGTTTATCTCTTTCTTATGATTTGCTTGCATGGTAGCTAACTAATTATTATAATTGAATCTCATGATGGTCATTTCTTCATCCATAATTAATAATTTGCTTTGCATAGAATTAATTTCTTTGCCATGATTAGCTTTCATGGTTTCCATTTCCTTCTGCATGTCGGTCCTCACATCCTCCATATTTTGAGCACACTTTTCTACTACGATGGTTATGTGATCGGAGTGTTTAATTTTCATGATTTCCATCTCCTCATCACGTTTTTCTAGTTGTGTATAAAGTTCTCATATCCTTGACGTAATAAGTCACAAATTTCTTTTGATTAAGCTCCATATTTTTTACTAGCTGCGTTTGACTGAACTGCATGTCTTTAACCAACTGCGTTAGTTCTTCTATAATTTGATTATCATTTTGCCTTTCATTGTCGACACTGATTTGACAACTTGTCCTTGTTTTTCCACTGTCATGGATTTGACTTGCAACAATACAAGTGGATGTCACATTTGATATGAAGAATTGTCTTGAAATCTTTCATTGACAGCTGGATCCTTCATAAGATCACTTTCATTATGTTGCATGATTTTAGGGGCACAAGGCGAGCTACTTTGATAACCATATCTATCTGTAAAAGCATTGATGATGTCTTGTAAAGAAGTGAAAGAATCTTTAGGACAATATTAAGCCAATTCAAAGCATCACCCTCTAAAGAAAAGGAAAATAGACACGTTTTTACATCTTCATGATCATACTGGGGAGACCTACAATGTTTGAGTATTGTATGAGTAAACATGCATAGATGCTTTCTAACAACGACTGAATCACCACCCGAGAAAAAAGACAATTTATGAATGGCCACTTCCGGAATATCATGGAGAACATCAGTAAAATGACACAGGGTAAATGAATCATCCATGATGACTTGCCTAAAGGAATAATGAGGGACCAAATGGATGCTAGAGAGAGACCTCTGCTCAAGAAAATCAAGAGCTTCTAGTAGAAATTCTTGTAAGAAATGAAAGAAGTGGAGTCGCCACTTGAACATGAATCTAACTCTAAATCTAAAAGGCAACAAACAACTAGATATAAGGAAGGGCTTTTTCTCTGAGAAATAATAAATGGAAAGTGGAGTCGCCACCCAAACAAGAAACGAACCGAAATGTCCAAGTGCTAAAGGTGTAGATTAAATGATTAATGAGATGACGAAAGATAGGGCGATGAAAAGATCAAATGACGCCATAAAATGTTGTGCCGCTTGACAGGTAATGAATGGCGGAAAAGATGAGATGATTAAAACGATGTCAAAGAAACCAAGGACATAAAAAACTCTGTCCCCGGTGGCAATGCCAAGGAGTGTTAACTTTGCCGGCTCGAATGAGAGATGAGAAAGATAAAAGATGAATGTCGAAGAGCGAAGGCCCAATAAATCGGTCCCCAGCAATGGCGCCAAAAAATGTTGTCATTGCCCGCCGAAATGAAAAGTCGTTGAAATGCCGAGAATAAAATATCCCGATCAACAGCGCCAAAAAATGTTTTCGTACAGAATGTCTAAGCACTGCGACAACAACTTAGATCGTGGGCTGTCGCCCTGATCCCCAATCTCTCTGTTTAGGTTGTCTCCTTACAATACGCTAAGGGGGGTAGACCCTACGGAAAAATGAAATGAAAAAGAACTAGTTGGGAACCAACCAGTTCGGGAGACACAGTGAAGTGATCAAGTACTTGATTAAGATTTAGCAAGACTTATAAGATTTGATTACATTTTAAATGGTTGATCCCAGTGCCTTATGGTGTCAACTATCTTGTTAGGAAAGTTAGGACCAAGTAACTGATTTTCAACTGCTGCTGGGATGAATGACTATCTTATATGAAGTGAAAATCTTAAAACTAATGTGAGATGCAAGAATCTTGGTTAATTTTAGTTAAATGCTTATTTAAATGTGAACCCTTCAATCTTTTCTGTGTTGAGCCTGGTTTCGTAGTAATTGGCAGAGAGAATATCAAGAGAAGCACACTAAGGTGTGATTAATGATACCTCTCCTGAAATTCTAACATACCTGGTGCCTTCGGCGCCGTAGAGAACTGTGGCTCTGATGGCTGTAAGGTCATCGTTTTAAATACTATTAAAAAAGGCTTCTCAAGAAAAAATGGATGGAGATCTATCTGTTTATCGACCAAGCTTATGCTTCGAAGTAAATTTTATCTATGAAAAATTAACTTATATGCAAATGCACCAGAAGATGAGATGAAGTTAAACTCGAGAATGAGAAAACACTTGTATCGCAAAAACCTTCAATTACTTAAATGAAATGCTCGCTTTATGGATGAAGACTTAAAAAATAAACTTATGAAAATATCACAATTAAATCACAAGTTTATTTCAAATCTTTTTTTGATACAATTATAACTCAAAGAGAACAAAAACTTATTTGCAATCAGTGTCAACAAATACTAAAAAAATACTTAATTTATGAAACAAAAGATACGCATTTTATCACAATTCTATGACAAAGTACTTAATTTTCAGAAATTAGTTTTTAAGACAGCAGTAAGAAAAACTTTATGACAATGAAAACATTAAGCTATCAATGATATCTTTATGCCAAAAATTTATCGAAAATTTTTAAACTTGCCCACATGAATTATAAAAAATTTTCAGCTTGTTATGATGTGATTTCCAGAATTATATCAGATCTGATATACTTTATTACAGCCAACAATTAAAACATGAAATAAGTTTAATGATGAATGCCAACTCAAGAAATTAATTCCTTAATGTATTAGACAACTTAGGAACTGATTTTACACTAACCCACATGAAACTTTTCCACTGTTATATTTCAAACTTCAAAAATAGAATTGTTCAGAGATGACAATGACCCAAAATGTAGATCTAGGCCAAATTCTTGATACACATCAAACATAAATGACTTATTAATGTATTTAACAATTTTTTAGTTAATTTCAAACCATTTAGATGTGTTTTTCACTACTATTAGAAAGGTATATGACTGTTGTAGCAAACAGTGAGGAAAAACATGGTTTAGAGATCAAACCCATAGGCCCTAGACTTTGAAGATCACTTGCCCAAGTTGCCAAAAAAAAATTCAATATCTGAAACACAAATTTTTACCGAATTTTCTACAAAACCCACCAATGATTAGCTTCACAAAATCAAATATTCAAATCAGAAATGGAGCAAGGTAATCTAGGGCCAATGAGAGCTAGCACTAAGCCCAATAGAACTAGCATTGGGCTAGGAGAAAGAAGATATGGGCTTAAGAGCCCCAAAACTTAAAACCCTTGTTCTGGAAACACTGTTTTGCTTCAGATCTTCAGATTAATTGAAAAATCTTTAATGGTTGGCCTTGTAAAAAGATATGGGATAATATATTGCTCTCCAAGGCCTAGATCTGTCTTAAAAACCCCAAATCTGCTTGAAAAATCTCATATCTGAAGATTTACTTGACTGATTTCCCAGATCTATTCCTGCAAACAATCTTTGAGCCCAGATCTTGCCTTCCAAGGTCTAGAATTAGTTTAGATCTGAATATTTTCTTGGTTGATTTCTCATATCTATTTCTACACAAGTGAAAAGAGAAAAACTCAATACCCAATATGTACAAAATAGAGAAAATCCCAAAAACCAAGTGTTAAAATTCAAAATTATGTTACAAAATTTCAGATCTACACAAGTAAATAACAGATCTATACAAATAATTTGCAGATCTATACAAATAATTTACATATCTATCAGATCTGAGGAGTATGAGTCGAACTCTGCTCCCAGATATGATTATCTAAGGCTCTTAATAGCTAGATCTACCAAAATTTTCACAAAATATTTAAAATTTTTTGAAATTTTAGAGAGGTACTAGCCAAAAAACACCATGCAGAAAAAAGATTATCGTTAGATAAATCTTGAGGCTTATATGAAGTAGGCTCTTCATAAAATATGTGTTGAGAGTTGGCTGATCCAACCAAAGACTATTCCAAAGATACTTGCTACTTCAATCAAAATTAAAAATATTACCCTAGATCCAACAAACTGAATAAGATATCTGTATTCAAATTATTTTAAGAGCGCTATTGATTGATAGTTTTCACATAATATTAAGCATAAATTAAAAAAATGTTACCATAAATTCATGAAGAGGAACACTACAACACGTTGAAACCCCAAAGACTTTTGCATTAATTCAAAAAAGTATACAAAAAAGTTTGAGAGCTTAGTACACGATCCAGAGATCAAATGATTTGATTGACAAACGACCTCCTATTTAAAGATAAATTCTCCAATGATTAGTTTGAGTGATCCTCGTCAAAACAATCTCGACCGTTGATAAGGATCAAAATTTCTTTTAATCTCATCCGTCAAAATTTTAAATTATTGAGGAAATTCGAATTTTTCAATTAAATGCATTTTAATTAATTCAAAAATTAAATTTTTGAATGAATTTCCTCAAAATTTTGACTTTGATTTAACCCTAGGGACCAAAGGCTTAAAATTTAGCAAAATAATCAATTTACCTTAGTCTCTAGACCTCTTAATTTAATTTTTAAGGACCAAAGAATTTTGCCTTCTGAAAATTTAAATTTACTTGAGACCTAGAATTAATTAAATTTCTGGTTTAAGATTTTAATTAATTATTTTTTTAACTCTCAAGACACTTTACATCATGATTTTCACATTTTCTACATCTCAAGGGGGAAGACCCATTTGCAAAAAGTCCTCACAAACTACCCAGTTCTGCGACACAAAATATAATCTAGCAGATCAAATAATTTGTAATAAAATAACCTAACCAAATAGTTAGGATTATTCCCAAATCACTTTTACATAGACTCTATCTAGAACACTAGGACTCTCCTAAGATTCTATTGACAAAATCTATTCTGACTTTGGGATAAGGCTGAAGGAAAATTCTGCCGACCATCCGAAAATGGATCGGTGAGACAAAAAGCCTCTCGGAATGTAGATCGTTACTAGAAAAGTGGGTTTACCTAAGCAATTACATACATGACATGGATCTGTTGAGATTATTTACATTATACACATGCAGATTGGGTTTACATTATACGATGATGATCAAGCCGATGATGATAGCTGGACGGCACAAACACATCAATCAGGTACTATCCCTTTTGCGAAAAAAGGGGGTGTACTGCTATGGGTCATTGACATGTAGTGGTTAACAGGTCCCATTAAAAAATATTAATTATTTTAATAAAATTGTCTCTAGGTGGAATTGTTGAAAACACTTTTTGGGTTCTTTAAAATACATGTGTCCACGCCTCCTTGCAAAATTTGAGGCCTAGAACACATCCGATGCTAGCCCAAATCAACATAGCAGTGCTTACAGGATACAACTCCACCAATTTGTCATAGATTTCTTTTGGAGTTTCGAGTTTAGATATATATGGGATGAGGGGATCCTTGATGGATTCTATGAGAATCCTTTGAGCACTAACTTCCCCTTTCATATACTTGGCAAGAGCTTGAGGATCTTCCTTTCTTGGTTTAGTGATAAAACCTTTGCCATGTTCCATAACCTCATTTTCAATGAGATTCAGATCTGTCCTTTTCTTCCATGCAAGATAGTTTGAAGCTCCAACCAATATGCTGCTTTCCTTGCAAAAATACATTTTGACAGATTTATATGTGGATATAAATATACTTACTTGATAGGATGCTCCTTCTTGCTACTTCCTTGATGATGATATAGAGGATAGAAAACTTCTCCTTGATAAAGGTAGTTTTCTTAAAAAATGATCCTTGATCCCACATAAAGTGAGATGACATCGCCTTTTGATCTAGCTTCCTTTGGATGAATAGTCTTCAAAACACTTTAACTTGAGTAGATGTAGGGTTTTGGCCTTCCCCTGGATGATGATCCCAATACTTCTTTGATTTAAGGTTATGCCGCTTCCTTGAGTGTCCCTTGATAAGATGCCCTTTCTTGACTTAGTCACCTTAGCTTTAATACCATGTTGAGAAATTTAGGGCATAGAGGTTAAGTGATTTCTCTTCTACTCGTAACTGCTTGTGAGTGTTTTTTATTTCTTTAGATTATGATTTTCTATTAATTAAGTTATTAGTGTTCTTCTTCATCAATCAACTACTCATGCATAAACCATAAAGAGATAAGAGAGACAAAATATAGGCTATCAGCCATGGCCAAAACCTCTCCCACTTGAGAAGAAAACCTGAACAAATTATTCTTCTTATAGAGATTCCAATTGACGAATACTAAGACTAAGACCCTTGACCTATCTGCCACTCCAAGACCAAGACACAAGATCCTTAATCAACGATAGTCAGCTTTCTACTTCTTCAACCTTGGCTTTCTTCTAATTTAGACCTTCATCCTTCTTCCACTTCGGCTCCCTAGGAGGACTGCACTTCTCTTTGGCTTCCATTGCTGTAACATAGTTCTCCTCTCCTCGACATTCACTGCTGCAATAGACTTCTTCTCTTCCTTTGCTGATGTAACAAACTTCTAGCATGTATAAGGGTTTTTTGTCCTCAAGATAGTCCCATAAAGTACCCTAAGAACCTCGCTCTTCTTCTTCTTTACTTTGCAAGTTGGGAGGCTTCTCTTGTCACCCTTTTCGCACTTCTATTTCAGATCACTGTTCCACCAAAATTCTATCTCAGAAATGATGCCGAGCAACCCTATTTATAGTTGTTTCCTCCTTAAATAAGCCGACATGAAGAGGGTGAGCCGACATGTCTGTTTGGAGGAGATAATTAATTCCACTTTGAAGCTGACTTGAGGTTAATGCTCGTGCTTGGTCTTGGAGGGCTACTTGACATATTCATTGACTCATATACAAATATAATATGCTCAAAAAAAGTCCTTCATACATGACATAGACTCAAATTGACTTGTATGATTAAATGACAAATCCTAAGGGCTCACAATGAGAGCCGTTACTAAAAATAAATTTCCTTGCTCATGAAACCCACGAGACAAGCATTGATAATAATTTTTATTTTGTCATAGATTTCTGGAAAGGCACCGAGTAATAATTTTAATTTTCTTCTTTTCATCAATTACATAAAATCATATGTCCACATGTCATTATGAAAACCGAACCTAGTTATGTTTTTCAACAAACAAGAATCTTACAAAATAAATAATGCAATAATTAATTTATCACTTCACTTCAATGTGTGGCAAAGTATGTGCATCTTGAGCACATTTGATAAATCCAAAACCAGTTTAGCTTCATGTCCATTTCTTCAAGTAAAAGGAGAAATAAGTGAAGTGAATTTCAATGACCGCTGATACTGCAAAACCACCATAACTACTTCGACGTCAAAATTTCAAAATATAAGCCACAGGCAGATTTACAATCATCTCTAAGCTTGACAAATTTCTTAATTGAAGGGAACAAACCTTAAACACAGAAGTGATTGCTCCCTTAAAAATCTAGAAAGATTTGAAAACCTTGTGTTCATGGAAATCATGCTTCTGCTTTGCTAAAAACAGTAAACAATAGAAATACCAAAGAAATCTTTCAAAAGATATCCAAGTAGTTCAAGAAAGTTAAAAAGACTTTCCAGTCACCAAATTTCCCTTTTAGATTCAAGTTCTGCCTTCGCAAAGCTGCAAGTGAAAAATTTCATGAAAACTACTAGCTCATTTACAAGGCTTTTGAATAACTAGATTGAAATTTGTAAGACACTACGTTTTAAGAGCTTACCATGCAAACTTGATAAAGTGCCTTTCGCTGTTTATTAATTCCACTTAAAACACTGGAAATTTTCAAAACAACAATGAACTGGTAATTTAGATCAGGCAACAACAATCCAATAAAGGGCTGTACAATTTTTTTTCCATGAAATGTTTGTCTCAGGTACAACAGGTTACACCGTTTGTGCAGTATCCATCTTTTACCAGTGCACCATGTCCAAACAAACACTTGTCAACACCGCATGTACCCGTCGGGGTTAAACAGAGTTGTGAACATAATATTCACAAACCATTCCAAGGATCCTTTAGAGCATTACATATTTTCTACTCAAACTCATCTGAAACACTTTTTGGATTAGATCTCTGGGACAAATGAAGGGCACAATTGTATACAAAAATTTGTAGTACCTGTCCATCTTGACATACTAGACCATTGTTACAATAGGTCTTGAAGACCTTGATTCCTTGTATACATTCTGATTGTTTCAAATTTCAATGCGCAGACCTAGTATATGGTACAGAAACCTCAAGTTTTCTCTCATACAGAGAACTTTCTCCTATCAAACCAATTTCACTTCATCATAAAAACAGCAACACACTTTATTAGCCAGTCTGTACAGAATTGTTGGAATACAATCTCAAATCTGCCCACTCCTTAAGAACGAGACACCATATAGCTCTGAATGCCAAGCCACACGTTACATATGAAGTTTCATACATATGTGTCATAGGAAGCCCCATTGACATCTTTTCCACAATGCAAGGATTGACGTCATTTTGGAATTTGGCACAAACACATACCGAATAGAATTAATGCAGAACAAACATCTGCTTTTATTATAAAGGTTTGAGAAATACTTCAGATATTATCCCAGTCATAATCATTCCGCCTAAATCTATCACTGGAGCTTTTTGAATCTCGACGAGTACACGTGTCTTTCTCAGAAACATCTGAACCATATTGCCAGCAACGATACTGATTTTCATAGTCTTTCCATGCATCCCATCCTTCCCGGCGTTGTCTACCGCCTTTCTCATGCAGGTAACCAGAGGACTCTGACTCAGTTTCAGATTTAGAACTAGATATTCGTAACTTCCGTAACTCTTCTTCAGCATCATAGCGAAGACGCTGGTCATCACAATGAAAATGTAAGGTAATGCATTTTAAGAATTACAATTAGAGACAGAAAATTTATCAGCAAAACACAAATTACATGTCATCCCAATGAACAGGAAAATGTAAAGCAGCTGATGAGCAGAAAGATTGAAAGTAATTTTTTATAGGTGACCCAAGTGGACAGAATTCCATGAAATGGAGAAAAACAGTAAAATTAATGTTAGTTATGGGAATATGCTAACATCGGTTTCTTGACATTGTCTTTTAAGCGAGGGGATTGTTGGAAAGTAAGGTGATCTTATTATCAATTTGAACAAGAAAATGATTGAATTGCAAAAGACGAAAAACAGAGAACTAAGAGTTCCATAGACTATTTTTAGTCTCGTGGACATTAAAATATCATTTGATTTGATTTGTTTTTAATTACCCAAAACAGGAAAATGTAAAGCAGCTGATGAGCAGAAAGATTGAAAGTAATTTTCTATAGGTGATCCAAGTGGACAGAATTCCATGAAATGGAGAAAAACAGTAAAATTAATGTTAGTTATGGGAATATGCTAGCATCGGTTTCTTGGCATTGTCTTTTAAGTGAGGGGATTGTTGGAAAGTTAGGTGATCTTATTATCAATTTGAACAAGAAAATGATTGAATTGCAAAAGACGAAAAACAGGGAACTAAGAGTTTCATAGACTAATTTTAGTCTCGTGGACGTTAAAATATCATTTGATTTGATTTGTTTTTATTTACGCAAAATACGAAAGAAAAATTCCAACAAAAAATACAGGAAGTATGTGTTCTAAATACCATCACCAGCCAAGTAAAATGTTCATCGTTGAAAATTTATAATCATAGAGAAGGAATGTAAAAAATTGAAAGTTGTGAATTTCAAAAATACTGCAGCTAAACTTAAAAGAAACTTGACAATTATGTACAGCTTCATTAAAAAAATAATAAAATTAAATGTAATATAGATGTTCTGCATATGCTTGGTGTGATTGTTTTTTTAAGTGTTTGCTTGGAATAAGTGATATATTTTTTTTTTTTTTTTTTAACATTAACTTAATAAAATTACAATAATTAATCTAATTAATTATTGTGCACTATTATTCGAAATTTTACCGATAAATAATAAAATTATTAAAGTGACTTAGATACCAGTGTAGATCCATCTTAACCCTGGATGTATCAAGTGCCGAGAGGGATCAAATCTCTCGAGGTGCAAACCTTTTTTTAAGTGCAAAACTTGAGAAAAGGTTTGTACCTCGAGAGATTTGATCCCTATCGGCACTTGATAGATCCGAGGTTAAGATGAATCTAGGTTGGTTTCATTGGTGTGCGGTCATACAAAATTTGTTGAATATCTAATTATTTTGATAATTTTAAATATGCTAACTATGTCTAAAGATTAATTTGGTCGATTTGATTTTAAATTTGCTTAGTTACTTTCGTTGTTGAAAGAGAGAGACTATTAGTAACTTGATTGATGAAATAAAATTTTTGAATGCAAAGTGACAATGTAACAATGTTAAATAATAGAAAATGTGAATAATAAGAATATAGTCAATAACAATATTCATTGCAATCAATATGAAATATTTTCTTCCACTGTTTTTATTGTCACCCCTTCATACAAAATTTGTTGAACATCTAATTATTTTGATCACTTTAAATATGCTAACTATGTCTAAAGATTAATTTGGTCGATTTGATTTTAAATTTGCTTAGTTACCTTCGCTTGTTGAAAAGAGAGAGACTATTAGTGACTTGATTGATGAAATAAAATTTTTGAATGCAAAGTAACAATGTTAAATAATAGAAAATGCGAATAATAAGAATGTAGCCAATTACAAATAGTTTATAGTTTCAGGAAGCAAACATTTCAGGTAAGTGAACATTTTATTTAGGATGAAAATTCAAATATTGTATTTATGGTCGAATCACTGTTACACATAAGTCAATGTACGTCATGAATAATTTTTATGTGCTTACACTGAGAGAGTGTGTGTATGTTTTGGGGGTAAGAAGGAGATACAAGGGGAGATAGAGATATAGATGGAGGGAGGGGGAGAGAAGGAAGAAGAGAGAGGCAAAGACAGGGAGGGAGGAAGAGATATAGATATGGAGAGAGGTGTTAGAGAGAGGGGGACGGGAACAGAGTGTGTATTTTTGGGGGTTGAGATAGAGAGATAAAGAAAGAGAGATAATGGGAGATAAAGATAGATGGAGGGGGCAAAGATGTGCTTACACTGAAATCAATGCACTCTATTAATCTAATTACTTTGAAATTAATGTACATCATACATCTAGTTGCATCAAATAAAAAATCAACATTTACATTGAAATCAATGCATCTAGTGCAAACAATCAAATAGAATTAGAAATCAACATCTACACTGAAATCAATGCATCTAGTGCAAGCAATCAAATAGGATTATAAATCAATATTTACACTGAAACCAATGCATCCATTGCAAGCAATCAAATAGGAGTAAAAATCAACATCTACACTGAAATCAATGTATCTAGTGTAAGATATTAAATAGGATTAGAAATTGACATCTACACTAAAATCAATGCATCTAGTGCAAGCGATCAAATAGGATTATAAATCAATATCTACATTGAAACTAATGCATCCAATGCAAGCAATCAAATAGGAGAAAAATCAACATCTACACCCAAATCAATGCATCTAGTGCAAGCGATCATATAGGATTAGAAATCAATATCTACACTGAAACCAATGCATCTAATGCAAGCAATCAAATAGGAGTAGAAATCAACATCTACACTCAAATCAATGCATCTAGTGTAAAGTATTAAATAGGATTAGAAATCAACATCTACACTAAAATCAATGCATCTATTGCAAGCGATCAAATAGGATTAGAAATCAACAACACTAAAATCAATACATCTATCTTCGTTGAAAACAAAAATATTCATGACTTTCTAGATCTAACTTCTATACCTGTATTTGTCTCTGTGTTTCTTTCTTCTTCCCTCTCCCTCCACCTTCCATTCTGTGTCTGTCTCCCTCCTCCTCTCATTCTCTCTCTCTCTCTCTCTCGCCTCTCCCTTCCTTTCTCTATCTTTCTCTTCTTCCCTCTCTCTCCCTCTGCCATCTATATCTATACCTCCCTCCATCTCTCCTTAGTTGTCTCTCTATCTCAGCGCCCTAAACACATGTCATGCTCTCTCTCTCTTTGTATCTCTCTTCTTCCCTCTTGCCCCCTCCATCTATATCTATATCTCCCTCTGTCTTTCCTTCTTTATCTCTCTATATCAACTCGCAAACGTACACTCTCTCTATATATCTCTCCCTCTTCCTCTCCCTTTCTATCTCTTCGTCTTCTCTCTCTCTTCCTCCCTCCCTCTCTTTGCCTCTCTCTTCTGCCCTCTCCCTCCCTCCATCTATATCTCTATCTCCCCTTGTCTCTCCTTTTCACCCCAAAACATACACACTCTCTCTTCCCTCTCACTCTCCTCTCTCCCTCACTGTCTCTCCATCTCTCCCTTGTCACTCCCTCTCCCTCTCCCTCTCCCTCTCCACCTCTCTCTCTATGTCTTTCTTCCCCTTTCAACTCCATCTCTCTCTCTCCACCCTCCAACTCTGTCACTATCTGCCTCCCTCTCTCCCCCCCTCCATATTTGTCTCCCTGACTCTCTCTTCCCCTTCTTTCCCTATCTCTATCCTCTCCTTTTCTCTCTCTTCCCTCGTCTTCTCTCTCCCTCATTCCATCTTTATCTCTCCCTTGTCACTCCCTCTCTCTCTCTCCACCTCTCTCTCTCAATGTCTTTGTTCTTCCTTCCCTCTCTTTCCCTCTCCAAATCCATCTCTCTTCCTTCATCTCTCTCCCACCTTTATCTCTGTCTCCCCCACTCTATTCCCCCTCCATCTCACTCTCTCTCTTAAATATGATCCCATTGTATTGTATGTAAGAAAGTACCTAAATTAAAAAAACATAATTGGTTGTAAAATATTAAACCTATATTTTGGATCAATCATGTAAAAAAAAACACAATAATAAAAAACTTTAAAAAATCATGCATTGTCTTTCCTTTACCATTGTTAGTCACTTTGCTTTTTTTCTTTGCTTGGATCCTTGGTTAAGATGCATCTATCCTGGGTTTTTATAATAATATTTATATTATATAGATTTCACATATGTATATAAAGAAGTATTCTCATTTTTAATTTAATAAAACCTCGATTTAATGTCTATGGAATATTTTTAGTAGTATGGATGGTTTAGATATACCTTAAAAGTAATTATAATTTTTTTCTTTTAGATTTAATTAAAAATGGGTATAAAATTAAATTAAAATAAAATATTTGTAAAATATTTTGATTTTGAAATAAGTTATGGTTTTTGTGCATGTGGTATTGATAAGCCATGGCATTGGTTCATAATATTGTAACAGAATAATTAAAAACCTAGATCCATAACATAATAATCAAAAGCCTAGATGATCCATGGTATTGATAAACCATGGTATTAGCCCATG
Organism: Pinus tabuliformis; assembly: GCA_031772625.1. NCBI lineage: Eukaryota > Viridiplantae > Streptophyta > Pinopsida > Pinales > Pinaceae > Pinus > Pinus tabuliformis. The sequence goes on from CM062811.1 coordinate 1,105,092,261, forward strand.
GTATAATGATTTTCTTCCCTCCTCTCCCTCTCCCTCTATCTTTTTCTTTTAGGTATTGGCCCATGACATTGTATTGTATTTAAGAAAGTAACTAAATTAAAAAAGCATAATTGGTTGTAAAACATTAAACCTATATTTTGGATCAATTAGGTCACAGAAAATACAATAATAAAAATCTCAAAAAAATCATGCACTATCTTTCCTCTACCATTGTTAGTCACTTTGATTTCTCTCTTTGCTTGGATCTTTGGTTAAGCTGCATCTATCCTGGGTCTTTATAATATTATTTATATTATATAAATTTCACATATGTATATATAAAAGTATTCTCATTTTTAATTTAATAAAACCTTGATTTAATCTCTATGGAATATTTTTAGTAGTATGGAGGGTTTAGATATACCTCAAAAGTAATTATAACATTTTTCTTTTAAATTTAATTAAAAATGGTTATAAAATTAAATTAAAATAAAGTATTTGTAAAATATTTTGGTTTTTGAGCATGTGGTATTGATAAGCCATGGTATTGTAGCAAAAGTTGTATTGTTGTTGTGGGATTGTTCATCCGGGGTTTTAGCCAGAATATTTGTCTCTGACTGAGAGGTACTACTGCCGAGGGCATTTTCTGTTGGGTGAGCCATTTCTGGCACCCAGGTTGTATTCTGAAAATTGCATAATAATAAAACCCTCTGAATAGCTACACCGGTTTTCCCGCATTGGGTTTTTTCGGGGACATTAGTCCAAAAACAACAGTGTCACTTGTGTGCTTGTTTTCCTTCAGTTGATGATATGTATGTGTTGATACTGTACTTGTATTTATTTTCAGTGTTTACATGGTAAATAACTTGTTAAGTAAATGGACAAGTAGGAAGAAATAAATCAAATAGTACAAGAAGAATTTCTAACGGGTTAAACTTAGAAATTCCAACATGGTATCGGAGTGTGGATGCAGATCACAGGATAACTAAAGGCATCAGCCGAGCAGAGCAGTAGCAGCAGAAACAGTAGTCCCGAGTGATAGAAGTTGTTCCTAGCAGAAAGCAGCAAGGAAGGGGTGACGCAGAGGGCCTGCATCATCAGTTCGAGCTAGGAGGAAGATCAACACAGAGGCAAAGAGGAGTAGACCTGACCAACACAGTGCCCGGTCATCTTTCTCAGTCAAGAAGGATCGACGCTGGGGCCAGGAGGTGCAGATTTTGTCGGTGCTGAGATTGTGCAGAGCCTAGAGGCTCAAACCTTCAGATTGTTGGGGCATAGGAGGTTGTGGGTAAGTTGCGGAGCGAAGCTGGTGAGGTACTGTGGTCAGAACAATACCTAACAGGGCAAGACTAAGGAGGAGGGAGTTGCTTCTAAGGATTTCTAGCCAAGGAATCTGGATCAGTGGTGCAGTGCACAAACGATCAGAGTGGGGCATATCGACATTGGCAGAGGGGTTTCTAGAAGGGAAATCGAGGCTCAGAGGGAGTCAAACTGAGAACTTCCAGATGAGAAGTTGAGAGACTCAACAGGAGTCGACCAGAGGACTTCCAAGAGGGAAGTAGAGAGACTCGAAAAAGTCGAAAGAGAAGGAGCGAAATGGCAGTGAATGGGCTGAGAGATGATGATAGATTGGACGAAGTTTCAAACTTCGTAGTTTGGAAGGCCAAGATCTTGTCCATTCTAGACAGGTATCGTATCAAGCACTTCACCTTGAAAACGACATCGATCCCAGTTGACCGAACTGAAAATGAGAAGTACGAGGAGGCAATGGCCAGGGCTAAGTGCATCATTCTTGACGGGGTCAAGGATCATGTGGTATCACATATTGTCGAGAAGAATACAACAAATGAGATGTGGGATGCCCTGAAGAAGTTGTATCAGCACACTTCCGTGCAGAGGAAGATGCTTCGAGAAAATCAGCTGTAGTCATACTAGATGTAGAGGGCCGAGCAGATAGATATCTTCCTTGGGCGATTGACAGTGATTCAGGACTAGCTGACTTCCATAGAGGCCACCTCGGATGAGGAGATGTTGGTGAGGACGGCACTGAACGCAGTTTCAGAGGATTGGGAGGTATTTGTCCAGAGCTTGTTGGGCAAGTCGAACCTTTTAGATTGGGAGGAACTGTGGGCAGTTCTTCGTCAAGAAGAGATCAGACGATTGACCAAGGGGGGGAGTAGCAGTAAGAGGGTCAGAATCAAGGAGGAAGAGGAGGATGCTACTCTAGCATCTGCGGGAAAGCAGGAGAAACGGAAGAAGAAGGACCTCTCCAAGGTCAAATGCTTCCACTAAAGGGAACTAGGTCACTATGTGAACAAGTGTCCGAGGAAGAAGAGCAAAGGAGAGACTTTTGAGACCAAGGCAGCGCTAGCGAGGACGGAGAACGAAGTGGAGACAAATAATGACTGTGCCATGAGTGCTCATGCGCCACTTGAGAGGAAGTGGAGAGACATCAAGTTGTAATCAAATGGACTACAGACGATGAGGGGCAAGATCCTCGAGGTACCTAACCTCCTGGATTATACCTTGCTACGGGAGCCCCGAAGAGGAGTAGCAGGGCTGGCAGATGTCGATAGAGACAGATGCAAATGGAGCGACAAAGAGTGCTACAGTGCAAAAGCCTCGTGATAGTGTGAGGCAGCGGTGCGAGATGCATGGAGTTGTTGCAGCAGCGCAGAGGTCAGTAGGGGCAACGCTTGTCACCGACAGGGGGAGTTTCAACATCGAGAGTGTTTCTAGCCTGACAAAGATGTTAGAGTTGGGAGGATCAGTTACTTACTGCTCAGTAACTGAGTTGCAGTGCAGCAGTTAGCAGTGGCAGTGCTATGGGTAGCATGACGCAACATGATGAGAGGGGTTGCAGTGAAATGCAGCAGTGGTAGTGGTAGAGCCATGGGCAACAACGCTGATGCAAAGGGAGCTGCCGTACAGATGCAGCAGTGGCAGTGGCAGGGCCATGGGCAGCAGTACAGAATGCAACATTGCAGAGGATGTTGGGTGGGGAGGCCTAGCATCAGCACAGATATCGATACTGGATGATCAGGGTGATACTCAGTGAGAAGTATTGCTATAATACAATCCTCGCTAAGAGGGAGTGTTGATTTGGGGTAGCACCAGATGTGCTCTAGCCACGAAAATTGGTGGAGAGCCTAAAGCACATGAGATCTCTAAGACGTAGAAATGGTTTGAGCAGAATCTAATTGGTTTGGGAGATATTAAAATAATTAATATTTTTAATGTTGTTCCTATGTCTAAACTTTGGAAAAACAAAATATTAATGTGAATTAATATAAAACTGGGTTAGAATGGTCCAAAAGTCATGGATCAAACCAAATCTAATCTTAGCCGTTGATTAGAGATTTAGTCTCAGCCGTTGATGGACCAACGAGAAAAGTATAAGAGGAGGCTTGAGGGTCAGTTGGAGAACACACTGAGAGAGATCAAGAACTCAATTTTCTAGGGCAGGGTTTGTTGAGGAAATTAAGTGAGTGATCAGAGTTGTAGCTGAGGGGGAGTGAATACATAACAGAGAGCCAGAGTTAATACCGGGAGGATCAATGTAAAAGCTGGAAGAGGTTGCTGCAGAGCCAGCCAGAGGCCACACAAAGGCAGCGAGGAGTTGCGCCGAGCCAGAGAGGGCCAGTGCTGGGAGACGCAGAGGCTCTAGATGCTGACGCAGAGCCCAGATGACGTTGGGCCAGAGAGGTTGACGCTAAGCCAGAGAGGCTGACGCAGAGACTAGAAGCAGCGTTGGGAGAATTTCATGGGACAGACTAGAGCGGGAGAAGCCGTATAGGGTGACGCAGTCCCTATCAAAGTGACGCAGAGCAGCAAAAGCTGTATTGTTGTTGTGGGATCGTTATCGGTGATTTAGTCGGAATATCTGTCTCCAATTGAAAGGTACTACTGCCAAGGGCATTCTCTGTTGGGTGAGCCATTTCTGGCACCCAGGTTGTATTCTGAAAACTGCATAATAATAAAACCCTCTGAATAGCTGCATTGGTTTTCCCGCCTTGGGTTTTTCCAGGGACATTAGTCCAAAAATAATGGTGTCACTTGTGTGCTTGCTTTCCTTCAGTTGATGATCTGTATGTGTTGATATTGTACTTGTATTTATTTTCAGTGTTTACATGGTAAATAACTTGTTAAGTAAATGAACAAGTAAGAAGAAATAAATCAGATAGTACAAGAAGAATTTCTAACGGGTTAAACTTAGAAATTCCAACAATTCGAGTGTCGGATTCAGACACGTTGACCCCCCGGAACAAGACACGATCGAATACGTTATATATTATTTTATTAACGAGGCCCTCTAAGAGCGAATCTGGTTTCAGAGAGATCTTAAAATAATTAATATTTTTAATGGGTTCCCGAGTCTAAACTTGGGAAAATTAAAATATTAATGTGTATTAATATAAAATGGACGAGAAAGTTTTAAATGACGAGGATCAAACCAGATCTAATCTTAGTCATTGATTAGGGACTTGGCCATTGAATCGTCAACAAGAAAAGTATAAGAGGAGGCTTGAGGGTCAGTTGGAGACACAACTGATCAAGAATTCGATTTTCTGGGGCAGGGTTTGCTGAGAAACCGAGTTAGTGATCTGTTGCAACAAGGGGCAATTCAGCAGAAGGCCTAGAATACATATTAGAGAGGTAGAGATAGTGCCAAAGAGACAATGCAGAGTCTTGGAAGGCTAACACAGAGGCTAAGGAGGCAAGGGTAGGTGACGCAGAGGGCCAAAAGGCTGATGCAAAAGCAACAAAGGTTGCACAAAGGCTAGTAGAGATGACGCAGGGCTGAAGAGGCAGCGTTGAGGTAATTTCATGGGGCAGATTGAGAGTTGAGAGGCAGATGCAGAGCAAAAGAGGGTGAAGCAGTCCCTGGAGGGTGACGCAGTTCCAGAGAGAAGCTTTCGCTGTCTAGCTAAGGAACTGTCGAAGTCGCTGTGGGATCAATCATCCGGTTGTTGATTAGTCAAAATATCTATCTCCGAGGAGAGATACTTCTACCAAGGAAATTCTCTAAAGGGTGAGCCATTTCTGGCACCCTAGTTGTATTAAAAAAACTGCATAATAATAAAATCCTCATATCTGTGGTGGGCTCCAGTATTGCAGCAATAACGCTGCAACTCCTAGGGCTCTCTTATTTACTTTTATCAACTCGATAGTTCGTAGCAAACTTGGAAGCGACGGTGCTATATGCACAAATATTAGCTCTTATCGTGGCTGTCACTTGATCAGCTGACACAAGTCCACTAGGAGCTTAAGCCAACTTCTATGGGCTCTTAGAAGAAGCTTTTAAATATGATGGACGAAAGCTAACTCAAAGGAGGCTAATCTACTTGCAAAAAGAAGCGGAACGCTGAAAGGAAATGCAAACCCTAGCAAACCCTAGTTTTACCGACTAACCCTACTGGTGCAAGTAAAAGGATGAAAGCTATAGAAATGGATGCCATTGACTTCTAGAAAGGTAAAATGCATGTGACTAAGCTATTTCTGAAGAGAAATATGAAGAAAACATCTTTTTTCATTTTCGAGTAATTTCGCAGAGTTATTATGCATGTGCTTTGACTATTTTTTCTTTGCAGAGGTTGATTGGCGAAAGGAAATGCTTGCAGGAGGTTGGGAAGGTGAGAAGAGGACCTAAGGGGTCCCTAGCACCCTTCTAGAGAGTTTCACAGTGATCGGATCTCAAGAAACCGCTTTCGTGAGCTTCTACAGGAAGTCTGCAGGGGTTCTACAGGATGTACTGTAGCTTCTACATGATGTTTCTACAGGATGTTCCAAAAGGGAATTTTGAAGGGCTGATGGTGGAAAAAAGGTGAAGAAGTGGGTATGGAGGTGAGATAAGGGTGTGAGGAGGTCTAGGACTTGGTGAATGAGGATGAGGAGTGGTTAAGGCGATCGGATTTGGTTCAAGGATGGAGGGAGCAAGGTTGCACAAAGATATGGGAATTAGGTCAAATTGGAAAAGGGGTGGCAAATGAAAGGGAGGAATCTGAGTTAGGGGGTTGGAGCAGGTTGTCTGATGGGGGGAAGGTAGGCAGGAAGGCATCACAGGTGTTCTGCACATTATTTTCCAAAACTGACCAAACAAAGGCTATGCAAACCAAAGATCTAGCTATTTTGACCTATTTTGACCTAGAAACCAGAAATATGATGAACATAAGTTTATTGGCAGCAAATCATGCAAGATAACTATGGAAACTAAGCAAGAACAGATTCTAAACATGCAAGTACAACTGGTATCAACTTTCCTAACTAAAATCTAACACTAGCAATTGCATGAAGAAGCAAGAACAGTGTTTTTGTGGCAGCAAGGACACCTTGGTCTCAGCTCATGGTCCCAAGGAGGGAGAGGTGAGATCAAGGGTTGCTTGATGGCCTTTTTCGAAGATCTTTTCTGTTACCAACCTATCAAATCAACCTGAAACATGAAAAGCTATTTCAATCATCAAAAAATGACCTAAGTAACAAAGCAAATTTTAATCTAAATAGCAGAAATTACTCTATGAATGCAGCAAAGACACATCAAAGTACACAAAGGAGGTACTGGGCACTTGGGTTGGGCCCAACCCCAAGAGCTACAGCCTCCTAAGAGAGATTAGAGCTGGTGAAAAGCTGGATTCATCTTTATTGAGCAAGAAATAATAGTTACATCTCAAAAACTGTCCACAAGAAAAAGCTTGAAAATGTGCTGAAATGTAAAGCTAACCTACGGACTAAAATCTAACTAACATCTGACTAACTCCTAAAATTGAACTACAAACTGGCTAACTGAAATGAGGCCTAAGCCTTCTTATTTATACAAATTGAGGACCCCAACAGTTCTCCTAAACTTTAGGGACTCGGCTGCCAAAACTTGCATTTAACAACAACTTTACTAGCCCTTGCTTGGCTGCTCTTGTGATAATCGATGTGGTGGCCCTTGAACTCCGAGTTGGTGGTGGAGAATTCGAGGTAAGGGCTCATAAATGAAGGGGACACCTTCCTACAAATCCTCTCCCTTGTTCGTCCACAAATTTGGCTGCCAAGTGCTCATTAAAACCTTTGATTTTGTCTCAAAATTGACCAAAAATCTGCATAAAACACACATTAGACTTGTTGGCATAATGACTAACCCAATTCACTCTATTAGCATAAATATAATAAAAAACATGCAATAAACTAATGAGAATGGTGGATTAAGTTGAATTAGGAGGCTGAATGAGCCCATATAATTACCCATTTCTGGGGCTCATCATCACCCCCTACTGAAAGTGTTGCTCATCCTCTGAGCAACTAATCTATCTTTTCATATTTGATGGCCTTAGTGGCCTCCTTATCATCCCAAGCGTCTGATGTAGTCTACTCATGTGTGCCATAAAATTCTGCCTTCTTATCCATGTCCTTCCACTGCTTGTGCTCCTCTTCTTCTGTAGCTGTTTTGTTAGTGCCTCAACCTCAACCTGCAACTTGTCCTCTTCCTGCTGTCCATCAGATGCTTCCTTGCCTGGGGGAGGTCCCTCTTGCTGCTGCTGTTCATCCAAAATGGAGGGCTTGTCTTCCTTATAGTGCCCCTGTAGTTGTAACTGCTGTTTCAACAACTCGTTCTCTTCTTGTAGTTTGGCACTTTGACTGCTTTCCACATGCCTTACCATGGCCAATTCCTTTCTTGATTCCTTGAGTTGTTTTTCTAGGTGACCTATGTTTGCCACACCCTTGGACTTGGCAATCCTCATCCAAGTGTGAGTCCTCACCCTTTCTTGTTCTAGTGCAAAAAAGAATGGTACCGCAAATGTCCGAGGAATTATCTTCCCGGCTTCTAACAGGTTGTAGTATGAGCCCAAGCTAGGCTGAGGGCTTGGTTCCAATATTTCCTCAGCCTTTTCTTCTTCCTGTGATGGTTTGGATGCCTTTTCCTCCAATTTCTCGGTCTCTTTTAACTTAGCCAGAGTTTCCTGTAGAATTGTCTCAGCTTCCTGTAGAACTGTCTTTGAGTTCATCATCTTAATTTTCTCTCTCTAGGTGGAGGTTTTTGGGCTTCCTCATTCATACTTGATGGATATCTTTGAAGGAGACTTCTCCTTTTATTTAGTTGTGGTGTCCTCAATGATAATTGGCTCCTTTGACTGTGGCTGGGGTCTGCCCACTTTGATCCTTGTGCCTCTCCTTGCTTTAAAGTACATGGAGGTTTGCCTCTTTCTCTTCCCTTTTTGTTTTGGAGGTGTGCTTAAGGCAGCAAGCACAGCTGCTGCCTCCCTTTCCAATATCTCAGGTGATTTCTCCTCTTGTTCTTTTTCTTTGCTTCTTGTAGAAATCACTGTGTCAACCGTTTCTGTCTTTGGTGCTGCTATTTTAGGTTGTTTCTTTCCCTTTTGTTTCTGTGTGTCTGCTTTGGTTGTGACAGCTTTCATTTGGGCTTTCTTGGCCTTTTTCTTCCCAACCTTTTTCCTTTTTCGCTTTCTCTGTTTTTGCTGTTGTCTCCTTTCTGTCTCATGCTCAGCGGTCATGTCAAATTCCTCTTTTTCCTTCTGTTCTTCCTCTGTTTTGCCCCTGCTTGAATGTCCTGTGCTCCCTCAACAATGTTCTTCTTACTTTATTCAATTGGAATGGTGTTGAGTTTGTGTTGTAACTAGAAAAAAAATGCTCAAGTGGGAAAAAAACACAGTCAATCACTGAAGCAGAGGATGATTGAATTCGGTTTTTTCTGAACCCAAGAAGGAATTTTTCATGTGTCCAATATCAACTAGCAACAATTCCCTTGTTTCAAGACTGTTGTCACTCAAACTCGACTGTTTGCTTATGAAAGGAAGAATTTTGTTTTTATAGGCAGAGCACAAAGATCACGTTTTCTTCTCAGCACATAGACAAATATGCAAATTCAAAATTTTGTCACACACAGGCTGGCCTCCACAGCTGCATATATCTTCCCTATGGAAGGAAATGTGGAGGAGAATTTTGATGCAAAAAAACTGGGACACTCAGTGCAATACACAGGCAAACATTTTACTTCCAATACAAAGGCAGATTTCTCACTGATTTTCCAATCCGATGCCATGTTTAATTCACCACCTTGCACAAACAAATCATGCACAAAGAAGTTTTCCTGAGCCTACCTCGTTTTGAGCTTGAAATTCGCTAAAAATCCCGAGTTTTCTTTCTGCATCGTTGTTTTCTGCCTTTCCTGTAGAAGGCTCTCGTTTCCTGTAGAACGAAACTGTGTTTCCTATAGAGCCCGATAGGCGGGAGATTTTTTTAAAAAACGGCAAAAATCTCGAAAAATCAGGCAGGAATCTTGCAGAGGACCATTGGTTAGCTGATCTGGAAGTGGTGGACGCGTGCTTCAATTGTGAATGTCGTGAAGATGCAGTGAACAAAGAGTGGTGAGAGTTTCAGCCGAGCATCGTTTAACTGCAATGTGATTCGTGTGAGAAGATGAGGTGGCAGAAATGTGTGTTGCCATTATTCGGACCGTTGGTCCCTACTGCAGTGTCATCATGGGACTGGATGTTTTCTGCCTGTAATCCCTTACCATCAGTTGCGCTTCAACATCTGCCACCACCTTCTTCTTCTTTTTTTCGTGAATGACTATACACGTGCTGGGTGACCTCCGGATGAGTGCAATCGGACTGGCTGAGGGTGTCGGGTTAACTTGCTAGCTTCCTGGCTTAATCCCACCATTTCATTCGTTTATGCACTTTCGAATCATACAGATGCAAATAGAGGAATTGGTTTAGACACTTACCTGTAAGTCGACGTGCTGCTTGGTCCTTTTTGCTGCTGCATGCTCATATTCTGTGGATGCATGCTGGTTTGTTTGCTGATACATGGCTTATTTTCTGGTGCAGGTATCCTCTGGCTGGATCTACGCTGCAGGAGCCTGCTTCAACGTTCAGATTTGCACCCTCATGCTGTTGATGTTGAATTTTTACAAGACAACAACTTGTTTTCTCCATAGCTCCCAAACGATAGATCGGATTGACCTGAAACTTTTTGAGCATGCTTCTATCATCGTTATGCACCTCCCATAGCAAAATTGTGGTCAATGGATGTACAGATTTCGAGAAAAACTGAAAATGGCTGAAGATTACAGAGGTCAATTTCTCGGAAACCGTGCATCGGAATTGGCTGAAACTGCTTGGGTAGGTTACTATCACCTATATGCATCTCCCCATGAAACAAGTTTTGAAATGGATGCACGGATATGGAGAAAATGCAAAAATGGTTGAAGGTGATGGAGGCTAATTTCTTGGAAACCGTGCACTGGAATTGGCTGAAATTGCTCGGGCATGTTGCCATCATCCTTATACAACTCCCCGTAAAACGATTTTGTAAATGGATGCATGGTTTCCACGTGAGGGAAAAACAAATTCCAGCGCTGTATTTTTGTTTCAAAGCATTCTGCAGTTTTTTTGCATAGTAAGAAAAAACAAGCTTGAGCTATAATGCAGACTTGGAATTGATGGGAGAGAGGTTTGAAGACTGTAGGAGGATTTATTAACCATTTAGGAAGCTATCATGTTCGCCAAACTGCCTTTTAAAATCCATTCCTAGCTTCCTGTAATTTCTATAGAAACTTCCAGTAGAACACCCAATTTTTAGGAAAGAAGCACAATGAGATGGAAAAAATAATAGAGAAGGGTGAGGGATGGAAACATGAATGTTTGCAGGCCTCATGGACATATTCCCAGCCTTCGAGTCCTCTTTGGAGATCAATTTTGGCTTGTTTGTAGGCTCCCTGTAGAAGACACAGAACTTCTTCTGTCTTTGTTTTGAGCGATCCGCCTAACCTGCAATGTCCTTGCTGCAACCGACAATTATTCAATGGAAATTAGGCTTATTTTTCTTTTTCTTTTTCTCTTTTTTTTGAAAACAACTAGGGCGCCTCATGGAGGTTTTCACCCTAATTGCCTGCCCTGGGCGCCTCCAAGGGAGGATTTCACCTAGGGATCTTATTCTCTTTTTATTTTTTCTTCTTTCCAACCCATTGACCACCTCATGGAGGTTTTCAATCAATGAGCCAATCTAAGGCGCCTCCGAGGAGGTTTTCACCTTGGATTTTTATTTTCCTCTCATCCTACCCTACTTAAAAAACAAAATCATTTTCAAGTATAAGAATACTTCCAATGGAGCCATGTGCACATCAAGATTAGAGACAAAATGATGTGGAGGCTTGAAATGCATGCTTTGACAGGTATCAGGATTTCAGAGACCAAATGATTTGACTTTGAAGGGATCAAACATAGCTGAGGAAGAGAGTACTGTTGCAACTTAGTGACCGTCTGGAACCATATCTCAATATAGCTCTGATATCCTTGGTCATTTTGCTGATTTGGATCATTCTTCTTGTCACCTTCTACCATGACCTTCTCATCTTCCTCTTTTTGCTGATTTTTCTCTTGAGTACATGGAGGATTTGATAGTAAGAATGAGGGAACTCTCTCGATCTCGGATTTTGATGCCTTCTCTTCATCAAGTGTAGCCCATGGTTCTTTGATCTTTTCTTTTGAATCTTCTTTTGCTGGATGTGGTCCTTTAATGCTTTCAATATAGTCTCTTTTTTGCAATACTCTTCTTGAGCTGTGGTGAATATCATTGAGCTCAAGAGGAGTGAATATCATCTCAGCTTTGCAACTGAGTTGAGCTACTCCAATGTGCGGGTTTGGAAATGGTGGTATGGGTAGTTGAGTGGGGGTGTATATTTGAGATGGTTGTGGTTGGGTAGGTGATGGAGGCAAAGGAGCGGGAGGAGAGTTGTACTGGGGCCTCCACCCCTGATGAGGTGCATTCCATTGAGGTTGTGGCTGAGCATAAGAGTGAAATGAATGAGCAGCTGGTTGAGCGTAATATGGATTTGTGAATGACCGAGGAGGAAGTGTGGACCAGAAAGGATGAGCAGGGAGATCCCAAGAAGGCATGGAAGTAGCTTGATAGGGGTCGTAATAGGTCTGGGATGTCCCTTGCATTCCCTGCTGGTAAGGTATGGGTCCATGTGGCCTCCTTTGATTCATATAATAGAGTGGTTCAATGACTCCTTTAGCCCTATGATATGCGGCTTTAATTCCGGGAAAAAAGGGCACTGGTTCGTAGGATGGTCTCTTTCACAGACAAAACACACTTCTATGGAGTGCGATAAACATTCGTTCCTAGGATGCTTTCTAGTGCACCTGGGACAAAGGATGGCCAAAGCCCTTTCGGCTTCCTCTTGCTTCCTTTGGATCCGCAAGGTATTTAGTTGCATGGCAAGAAACTGCCTTACCTCACTCTTGAAATCTTCCATCTGATTTGCAAATTCATTTTTGGATAAGGCACTGCTCCCAACATTTCTGCTTGTAGCCATTTGCTCAAGAGGAATGTTTTCTTCTTCTTCTCCCCTAGAGGTTATTCAAATATGTCTTGCTGTCCACCTAGGGGTTTTTCTTAATCACAACCATCGAAGAAGAGAGAAGGTTGGCTGTGTGAAGTAGTGGGGGTGTTCTGCAAACATTTTTTTTGACTTATCTCTACTCCTACAAGGCATGAAATGAAATATTTTTGGTTGATTTTTTTTTTTTTTTTTGCTTGTACCTGCAAAACTGAAATAGATTGAACTGCAACTAACTAAAATCTATCTTGTTGAAATGAAAATGCGGAATTGAAATGAAAGTAGGAAATGACTAATCTATTTTGCTGAAATGAAATTGCAGGAATGAAATGCTAGGTTACGCTTGCAAAAATGAAATTGCAGAATTGAAATCCTAATTTATGAAAGCAAGAAATGTCTAATCTACTTTTGCGGAAATGAAATTGCAGAATGGAAATGAAACAATCTACTCTACGTTTGCTGAAATAAACTACTTAGCAGAAGGTTGTAGCAGAAAATAGAAGAAAAACATCAATCACCAATACTCTGACGCTTCCCCGGCAACGACGCCAAAAAGAATGGTGGGCTCCAGTAATGCAACAATAATGCTGCAACTCCTAGGGCTCCCTTCTTTACTTTTATCAACCCGATAGTTCGTAACAAACTTGGAAGCGACGATGCTATATGCACAAGTACTAGCTCTTGCTGCGGCTGTCACTTGATCAGCTGGCACAAGTATGCTAGGAGCTTAAGCCAACTTCTATGGGCTCTTAGAAGAAGCTTTTAAATATGATGGACGAAAGCTAACTCAAAGGAGGTTAATCTACTTGCAAAAAGAAGCAGAAAGCTAAAAGGAAATGCAAACCCTAGCAAACCTTAGTTTTACTGACTAACCCTACTGGTGCAAGTAAAATGATGAAAGCTACAGAGATGGATGCCATTCACTTCTAGAAAGGTAAAATGCATGTGACTAAGCTACTTCTGAAGAGAAATATGAAGAAAACATCTTTTTTCATTTTCGAGTAATTTCGCAAAGTTATTATGCATGTGTTTTGACTATTTTTTCTATGCAGAGATTGATTGGCGAAAGGAAATGCTTGCAGAAGGTTGGGAAGGTGAGGAGAGGGCATAAGGGGTCCCTAGCACCCTTCCAAAGAGTTTCACAGTGATCGGATCTCAAGAAACCGCTTTCGTGAGTTTCTACAGGAAGTCTGCAGGGGTTTTACAAGATGTACTGTAGCTTCTACAGGATGTTTCTACAGGATGTTCCGAAAGGGAATTTGGAAGGGTTGATGGTGGAAAAAAGGTGAAGAAGTGGGTATGGAGATGAGATAAGGGTGTGAGGAGGTCTAGGACTTGGTGAATGAGGATGAGGAGTGGTTAAGGTGATCGGATTTGGTTCGAGAATGGAGAGAGCAAGGTTGCACAAAGATATGGGAATTAGGTCAAATTGGAAAAGGGGTGGCAAATGAAAGGGAGGAATCTAAGTTAGGGGGTTGGAGTAGGTTGTCTGATGGGGGGAAGGTAGGCAGGAAGGCATCACAGGTGTTTTGCACATTATTTTCCAAAACTGACCAAACACAGGCTATGCAAACCAAAGATCTAGCTATTTTGACCTAGAAACCAGAAATATGATGAACAGAAGTTTATTGGCAGCAAATCATGCAAGATAACTATGGAAACTAAGCAAAAACATATTCTAAACATGAAAGTACAACTGGTATCAACTTTCCTAACTAAAAATCTAACACTAGCAATTGCATGAAGAAACAAGAACAATGTTTTTGTGGTAGCAAGGACACCTTGGTCTCAGCTCATGGTACCAAGGAGGGAGAGGTGAGATCAAGGGTTGCTTGATGGCCTTTTTCGAAGATCTTTTCTATTACCAACCTATCAAATCAACTCGAGACATGAAAAGCTATTTCAATCATCAAAAAATGACCTAAGTAACAAAGCAAGATTTTAATCTAAATAGCAAAAATTATTCTATGAATGCAGCAAAGACACATCAAAGTACGCAAAGGAGGTACTGGGCACTTGGGTTGGGCCCAACCCCAAGAGCTACAACCTCCTAAGAGAGATTAGAGTTGGTGCAAAGCTGGATTCATATTTATTAAGCAAGAAATAATAGTTACATCCCAAAAACTGTCCACAAGAAAAAACTTGAAAATGTGCTGAAATGCAGAGCTAACCTACTGACTAAAATCTAACTAACATCTGACTAACTCCTGAAATCGAACTGCAAACTAGCTAACTAAAATGAGGCCCTAAGCCTTCTAAACTTTCGGGACTCGGCTGCCAAAACTTGCAATTAATAGCAACTTTACTAGCCCTTGCTCGGCTGCCCTTGTGATTATCGATGTGGTGGCTCTTGAACTCTGAGCTGGTGGTGGAGAATTCGAGGTAAGGGCTCATAAATGAAGGGGACATCTTCCTACAAATCCTCTCCCTTGTTCTTCCATGAATTTGGCTGCCAAGTGCTCATTAAAACCTTTGATTTTGTCTCAAAATTGACCAAAAATCTGCATAAAGCACACATTAGACTTGTTTGCATAATGACTAACCCAGTTCAGTCTATTAGCATAAATATAATAAAATACATGCAATAAACTAATGAGAATGGTGGATTAAGTTGAATTAGGAGGCTGAATGAGCCCATATAATTACCCATTTTTGGGGCTCATCAATCTACTGCACCGGTTTTCCGACATTAGGTTTTTCCGGGAACAATTGTCCAAAAATAACGGTGTCCCTTGTGTGATTGTCTCAATTATTTCAGTTGCTGATTTGTATATGTGTTAAGGCTGCATTTGTGTTTATTTCGGTATTTATATTTATAAATAACTTGCTAATGGAAAGAACAAGTAGGAGATAATAAACAAGATAATGCAGTAGGGATTTCTGATGTATCAGACTTAGAAATTTTAACACACATATAATAGATGAAAAACACAAGGCAACATTCTTTAACGGCATCTCATAATCGCACATACTAAAAGTTAGGCCATAAATCAACAGAAAAGTAAAATATGCAAATTTTAATTTAGATGCATCTAATCTACCATGAGAAATATCATATGTTAGTTCTAATGAGAAAATGAGCATGCAATGCATCGTATCCTAACATGCATATAGTAAGGATAATACTAAGTGCAATCATAAAGTCAGTGCCACCAACATATCAACACATCAATATACATATGCTTGCTAGTATGATTACTCATGTAGAAACTCCCAAATCGAATGTGGACATAGTCACATGGCAAATGAAGTGGGTGGGAGGCGGGAAAACATGATCTCCATCTGAGGTAAAGGGAAGTCATAGGAGAAAGAAAACAAGTCAATCTAGAGGCCTCGGGCTTTCCTTCTAGATACACAATGGTAGAATGATTGATCACTCTCAAGATCTCCTTATGACAATCATTGTCTATAATATTATGTTTTGTGGATGCCACAAGGTTGTGATGAGAGGGGAAAGAAAGAGTGCTACAAATGGGTTTCTCAAGGTGATGGTCACATTGGAGAGAGGAGGTCATGGAGTGATTAAAACCTCAAGGGTGTGTCTGAGGAGGTAAGTATAATCAATGAGGGGATTTTCCTTGACATTATACTTGGGCTCACGGTTACTTGAGATCATATGACAAGGGGTGAGGGGATGACTTGATGAAGACTCAAGATGATGAACAATAGAAAAGGGCAAAGTGGACGGTGAAGTCTCAACGAAATCCTTTTCCTGAAAATCCAATTCCATAGGCTCAAGTGATTTGAATATACTCCTAGAATCATAAGGAAGTAGGCATGAGCAAGGGCCTTCTCAATCCTATCATTGTCGGTACCAAAGATAGGGTTTTCCCATAAAGGAGAATCAATCATCCCCAATTGCTCCTTTTTATGTAAGTGAAAATGATAATTCTCCTTCCCAAAGGTATCGATGGATATGTCCTCATAAAAAATTCCCGGGAGAAAGGGAGGACATCTCTCAACCTCATCCTCCTTGTCGGTGTCATAAATGGGAGCACAGTGAAAATGAGGACCAACAAATTTCCAATTCTCTTTTTCATTATGGAAATAGTCTTCAATGTCATCCTCTAGGGGGCTAATGGGACCACCTTCCTCAAGGTTCTCAAAAGAATCATCGGGAGTACTATCCTTGAGAAAGGTAAGGTTAGTCTCAACTACACTTTCCATAGACTCATTTTTCTCAATACAAAGGTTCTCAAAGTGATTCGATTGTTCATGTGGACCTAACAAAGATTGATCATCACCTAGATTACCAAAGCGTTCACCAACCTCCCTTTCCAAGGTCTTGTCACATGTAACAGGAGGAGGGTTCTCTTCAGACACTAAAGGGGATCTTGAGGCGTCTTCCACAACTTTACCAAGACTCTTTTCAAGATTATTCCTTTCATCACGTAGCTTTGCCTCAGAGGGATATCTACGAGCCACCCATTCTTCATGAGGGTTGCCACCCTATCTTTCTAAGAAGACATCTTCAAAATATTCATAATCAGCGGCAATCTCATGGGGGAGGCTATCATACTAATCTTTAGCTTGGCCTACAAATTATAAAGCCAACAATCTCATGATTGTGTCCTCATTTTCAATCCCTGTTAGGACTAAAGGCCAAGAGAATTCGTCAAGATGGACATTGGGATCCTAATTAGGACTTCCTTCGAATTTAAGCAGCCAACCTCTCATCCATTTCTTGATTTCTAGGTGCTCTAGAGCTTCTTCAGGACTAAGGTCATCATAGGGAGAAGGGGGGAGCTCAAAATGGCCCATTTCTCAAGAATTTTACACATTAGAATTGAAAATGGAGTCACCAGGGTGAATGTAAGTGCCCTGATAGATGCATGCTTCACCCTACTGTTGAAGTTTCTAAGTTTACTTAGTTAGAAACCCTCCATGCACTTTACCTTATTTATTCCTACCTACTTGTTATCTTCCTTAACAAGTTATTTACAATGTAAATACTGAAAATAAACACTAGTGCATGCTCAACATATTACAGATAAACAACTAAAATAAACAAAAACAAACACACCACATGACACCATTATTTTTGGACTAATGTCCCTGGAAAAAACCAATGCAGGAAAACCAGTGCAACAATCTGAGGGTTTTCTTATTAAGCAATATCAAAGTACAATCTAGGTGTCAGAACTGGCCTACCTAATAGAGAATTTCCTTAGCAGCTATACCTCATAGTTTGAGAGAAATCTCCTGGCTGAAACCCTGGAAAATCCTTCTGGCAGCTCCTCAGCACAAAACTACTCTGCAACCCCAGCATTTGCCCAAACTGGACTGCGTCAACCCCTCTGTCTCACGCTGGACCTGCGTCAGCCCTAGGAGGCCCTGCGTCAGCTCTTGGAGCCTCTGCGTCAACTATGCTAGCCCCTCTGGTGCTCTGCGCAACACTTGGCTGCCTCTGCATGGCCCTGCATGAGCCCTTGCTGGCTCTGCGTCACCCTCCTTGGCTGCTGCGCTACTCTCCAGGCACAATCTCTGCCTTCTCTGTTTCTTTGTACTCAATGTCCCTCAGCTGCTCTTCCAATCACTGATTCTATCTCTCTTAGCGAACCCTGCTCTAGAGAATAGAATGATTGATCATCTCTGGTGTACTCTCCAAGTGACCCTCAAGCCTCCTCTTATACTTTTCCTGACATTTCAAAGGCTGAGATTAAGTCCCTAATCAACGACTAAGATTAGATCTGGCTTGATCCATGTCTTTTGGACCACTCTAACACAGATTCATAATAATACACATTTATATTTTATTTTCCCTAAGTTTAGACTTAGGGACTCCATTAAAAATATTAATTATTTTAATATCTCCTGATCTATTTAGAATTTGCCCAAACCCTTTCTGGGTATTGGAGATCTCATGTGCCCCAACCTCTCCACCAAATTTCATGGTTAGAGCACATCCGATGCTACCCCAAATCAACACTCCTTCTTAGCGAGGACTGTGCTCTAGCAATACTCTTCACTGAGTATTACTCTGATCGTCCAGCATCGATACCTGTGCTGATGCTAGGCCCTCTTGCCCAGCATCCTCTGCACTGTTGCATCTTGTACTGTTGCCCATGGTTCTACCACTGCGACTGCTACATCTGTACGACAACTCCCTCTGCATCTGTGCTGTTATTGGTCCTTCCTCCCTGCACTGCATCTGCATTGCACCTCCTCTCATCATGTTGCATCGTGCTGCCCACTGCTGCACTGCAACTCAGTTATTGAGAAGTAACTAATCTCCCAACTTACCTCCCTGTTGGGCTAGAGACACCCATTGATGCTGAAGCTCCCTCTGTTGCTGACAAGTGCTCCCTCTCTGACCTCTGCACTGTTGCAACAACTCTGCACCATTGCACACCTCTTTGTGCCATCCTGCACTGGTGCAACACTCCTGTGCCTCTCACACTACTGCAACTTGCTAGCCTCGCACTGTCTCAGGACTCCTGCACTGGAGCTCCCTTTGCCATGCCATCCGCATCCGTCTCTACCTACTCAGCTAGTCCTGCTACTCCTCAACGTGGCTCTCGTAGCAAGGTCTAATCCACGAGGCTAAGTACCTCAAAGATCCTGCCCCTCATTGCTTGTAGTCCCCCGACTATAGCTCAATGTCTCCCCACTTCCGCTCAAGTGGTGCGTCTGCACTCATGGCACAATCATCATCTGTGAAAATTTCCTTCTCTGCTCGTGTTGCCGCTGCCTTAGTCTCGGAAGACTCTCCCTTACTCTTCTTCCTTGGACACTGGGTGGCATAATGACCCAGCTCCCCACAGTGGAAGCACTTGATCTTGGAGAGATCTTTCTTCTTCCGCTTTTCCTGCTTTCCCTTAGATTCTAGGGCCGCATCCTCTTCCTCATGCTTGACCTTGATCCCTTTGTTGCTACTACATGTCTTCGACTGTTGTCTGATCTCTTCCTGGGCAAAGAGCTGCCCACATCTCGTCCCAATGTGGGAGAGTCCCTCTGCCCAAGATGCTCTGGAAAAATACTTCCCAATCTTCTGAGACAACATTCAAGGCTGTCCTCTCCATAAGCTCCTGATCCGCTGTCGCTCTTATAGCAGTCAACTGGTTTCGGATCTCATTCAGTCCTCCGAGGAAGGTGTCAATTGATTGACCCTTCTTCATCTGATACAACCTTATCTGGTTCTCGAGCAACATTCTCCTCTGCACATAAGTATGCTGGTATAGCTTCTTGAGAGCCTCCCACATCTCAAATGCCGTTTCCTTCTCGGCTAGATGTGGTACCACATGATCCTTGACGCCATCAAGGATAATGCACTTGGCCCTCGCCATCACCTCTTTGTACCTGTCATTATCATTGGGGTTGACTGGGACAGCTATTACCTTCAAGGCGAAGTTCTCGACACAATTCTTGTCAAGCATTGATAAGATTCTGGCCTTCCAGACTGCGAAGTTCGATGCTTCGTCCAGTCTATCTTGGTCTCTTACCTCGTGTAGTGCCATGATGCTCCTCTACTTCCCTCCTGGAAGTTCTCTGTTCGACTCCTCTGAGTCTCTACTTCCCGTCTGGAAGTTCTCTTCTGGACTCCATCTGAGTCCTGATTTCCCTCCTGGAAATCCTTCGGCCGCTCGTCGAGATGCCCCCTACTCTGTTTGACTTGTGTAGATGCACTTCTGATTCGGGTTCCTCGACTAGAAACCCTCAGTAACAACTCCTCTGCCCCTGCTCTATCAGGTACTGTTCTGACTACAATACCTCACCAGCTCCACTCTGCAATATTCTTGCAGCCTTCTAGACCCCAGCAACTGCCTCTCTGTGAACTGCGTCAACCCCTTTGCCTCATGTTGGCTCTACATCACCCCAGATGGGTCTGCGTCAGCCCTGGGATGCCCCACGTCAACCCTCTGGCCCTCTGCGTCAACAATGCTAGCCTTTTTGGGGCTCTGCGCAGCTCCCGGCTTCCTCTGCATGGCCCTGGCTAGCTCTGTGTCACACTCCTTGGCTTCTGCGTTGCTCGAAACAGCTTTTGTCACCTCGAGACAACTATTTTCTGCTGCTATTGCTCCGCTCGGCTGATGTCTTTTAGTCCTCCTGTGATCTGAAACCATGTTGAAGTTTCTAAGTTTACTTAGTTAGAAACCCTCCATGCACTTTATCTAATGTATTCCTAACTACTTGTTATCTTCCTTAACAAGTTATTTATAATGTAAATACTGAAAATAAACACTAGTGTATGCTCAACATATTACAGAACAACAATTAAAAGAAACAAGAACAAACACATCACATGACACCATTATTTTTGGACTAATGTCCCCGGAAAAAACTAATGGGGGAAAACCGGTGCAGCTATCTGAAGGTTTTCTTATTATTCAATATCAGAGTACAATCTGGGTGCCGAAACTAGCCTACCCAACAGAGAATTTCCTTGGCAGCTATACCTCACAATTTGAGAGAAATCTCCTGGCCGAAACCCCGAAAAATCCTTCCGGCAGCTCTTCAGCACAAAACTACTTTGCAACCCCAGCGTCTGCCCAAATTGGACTGCGTCAGCCCCTCTCTGTCTCACGCTGGCCCTGCGTCAGCCTTTCTAGGCCTGCGTCAGCTCTTGGAGCCTCTGCGTCAGCTACGCTGGCCCCTCTGGTGCTCTGCGCAACGCTTGGCTACCTCTGCATGGCCCTGCGTGAGCCCTTGTTGGCTCTGCGTCACCCTCCTTGGCTACTGCACTGCTCTCTCGACACAATCTCTGCCTTCTCTGTTTCTCTGTACTCAATGCCCCTCAGCAACTCTCCTAATCACTGATTCTATCTCTCTTAGCAAACCTCGCTCTAGAGAATAGAATCACTGATCATCTCTGGTGTACTCTCCAAGTGACCCTCAAGCCTCCTCTTATACTTTTCCTGTTGACATCTCAATGGCTGAGATTAAGTCCCTAATCAATGACTAAGATTCGATCTGGCTTGATCCATGTCTTTTGGACCACTCTAACACAAATTCATATTAATACACATTAATATTTTATTTTCCCTAAGTTTAGACATAGGGACTCCATTTAAAATATTAATTATTTTAATATCTCCTTATCTGTTTAGAATCTGCCCAAACCCTTTCTGGGTATTGGAGATCTCATGTGCCCCAGCCTCTCCACCAAATTTCGTGGCTAGAGCACATCCGATGCTATACCCCAAATCAACACCTACAAGCATTAACTTTGAAGTTGAATGAAGAACCAAGGCTTCGTTCCTCCATTTGAGTCGCCAATAATGGTATGTCAATATGTCTTATGGGGATAAAAACACATGTTTCGTGTCCCCAACAACAGTACCAAAAATGTTACTGCGCAAACTAGCAGGTGACCTAAAGGGGATTCCTAAAGGGTCAAATGCCAGACCAAGGCAACAAATGGAGACATAGTTCATTGTCACCTCAGCTAAGGCTCCCTACTATTTATGGACTTTCACTGATGGGAGGAGACCTGATATATATGGAGTCACAAATGAAGGATAAATCAACAAGTGGATATAAAGTGACCCAAATAATCCCATTCCAGAAGAGGGTCAAGAATGGAGCTTTCTTGCTTTCTAAGCAAGGTACAATGTCTAGAGAAGGATGTGGGGATTTAAGGGTATGGTTTACGGAATATGACTTGTGAAAGAGTTTTCCAATCCCTAAAATCTTTATTGAAATTAGCATCCCAGATGGTTCTTGAGGAAATGTCTTTCCAAAAGAATGGGACCACACCGGACCAAGGGGACCCAATCTAGGTTACGAGGAAGAATTTAGCAACTAATGATATTCTTAACCCAAACAAGGAGGGGGAAAGGATCAAAGAAAGGATTTTCATTTAAAAGTGTTATATTGATCCTATGAGGCACTAGCCTTAGGGATACTAGGGCAAAGTTTGATCTCAGAGCTAGGGCTTGGCTTTTCTCACAACTCCTTTGTCAGAACGTCTTCAAAATTTGAGTAGGCCTTGTGGAGACACCAACGCAAGCGAAGCTATGAGATCGAACTTTTTGGAGGGCTATTTTGTTGGGAAAATGATGCCCTAGGCGACCCTACTTGGCTAGACCTAGGAAAAGTAGAAAAAGAATTGATTTTGGGTGACCACCTCTTAGTAGATCGATCAGTGCCTTAGTCTTGGGAGAATGAAGTCTATGATAAATATGAATGAAGACCTTGTTTCTTAGTCAAGGAGGCCTTAAGACTATCTCGCTACCGTTCTAGTTCAAAGGGAAGCAACCTTACAACTTTTATACTTCAACTTACAAAAGGTGATAGCTTATCAAGATGAATTCGTTGACAGAATTATCCCTAGGAAATTTCATTCAAATTACATGGCCCATACATTGAGAGATGCTATATGGAGACAGCATTCCACAACATAAGCAGTAAAGGAATGCATCAAATAGCCCTAAAAATAGTGAAAATCCCAATCCAATGTATATGACAAAGTAAAACAAGAATAACATTAAAAGCTTGTACTTACATGTAATAGAACATATCCAACCATCCACAATTTGACAATAGAGAAGCTCCAAGATAAGATAAACCAAATCAAAACATCAAAATTCATCCATAAAGCTCCAATTCATCCTCCAAGAAAAAGTGCAAAATTCTCAACAGAGAGAAGAGATCTGATCCAAAGTCCTTATGAGCAAATGAACTCATCTCACTTGTATTTATACACTAATGAGGAGTTTGAATTAGTCTCCTAGGCCTACCTAAGCCCCAAAAATAAAGTAGTGTGCTAATAATCTTACTTTTGGTGTCAAGCCTCTTAGGAGCTGAGATGATGAATAATAAATGTCGTAGGGCCCTCCAAGTTGCTTGATGAGGTCCATAGGTGCCATAATGAGGAATAAGACCCTCAAAAGTGATGGACAAGGGGTTGGCCCCTTGTTCTTCAAACAATAAACGTGTGGTGCTAATGGGTGTGGGGGCACAATAATAACCTCATGGGTCTCCAAATGAGTCGAAGATGCTTGTAGATCATCTGCAAGGGCTCTGATGATGGTGTAGGTGATGCCACATCATCGTACAAGTCATGGATCAACTGCTAAGTGTATGGTACATCTGTGGGGCTGGCTGGGCAAAGGTGAGCCAAGTGCATCTTCCTCGTCCAATGGGTGAATCTCGAGGATCTCTGAACATCCTTGGGTATCCATGGAGTATCGTCGTCTACTGCTTTGGAGGCCCATGGCTCTCAACAAACACCCTATTTGTGCCAATGTAGCCCTTTGGAGGATAAGCACCTCGTATAGGGAGACCAAACCCAAGATGGAGACCATCTGCAATCTTGTATAAAATCCAATGCGTCCCCTAGCCTTCCATTACCACAAGTCATTAGAGAAATAGAGTAAATGAGCTTACCAACCATGGACCATAGGTGGGGACTTCATAATGGCATGCCCTTCCATAATGGGCTTCGAGATGTGCCAATGTCTCCTAAACTCCAACTGGGGTTAACCAAGTATCCTATTAAGTGGTTTCTACTTCTAAAGGGTATAATATGTTCAAGGTACATCCTTTAAAAAGTGATTGCATGTGATAGATAGGTGAATGAAGTAAGGGATGAGAAGGGGCAACCCTGGGCCACATGGTGGGGTACAAGGGTGGCTAATAAAAGGGAAGCCCACACTTGGGTTTATAATGTATAGGAGGGAGCAATCACGGTACATGAGGTGCCCCGACCTTTATTTATATGCCTTTTGCCTTTTTATGGTTTTCTTTGATTAACTGCTCGGGGTTCAAGGACTAAGAACATGATGCATAAGATATAGAAGTGAATACCCCCTTTTAAAGTAGGGTGGTTCATTGCCCACAAGTGGTTGGGACAATCATGGGTTCCTATATGATGAAAGAGGCTCATAGAACCTATAGGAACTAGGGTGATGGCCATGATGATGGGGTAGAGCTCATGTATTGGCTTTTGCCCACGTGCTAAATGTGTTTGTCTCGGCCATCTTTTGCATTTTGTGGTACATTTTCCTATTGAATGTCACCAAATATGCTTTTATCTTTCTTTTTCGCTGCATCAACCTCCAGGGCATCATTCTAGGCCTGACCCAAGGTGTGGGCAAGGAGAAGGGTGAGCCAGTGCTATGTGGACCCAATGTAGGAACGTGGACGTAGGTGGGAGAAATGATGAACGGGTAATAATGAGTGGAAAGGGGGTAATGTATGCGGATAAGGGAGCGGGACCACGCAACCAAAATCAGGGTTTCCAGTTCAATGCCATCCCTAAAGCCAAACAGTGAGTAAAAGAGATCCCATTGGACTAGAATCCAAGGTTATTATCCAAATGGGACTAGGGGGCAAGAGCACAAATCTAGCCCATTCTTTCCGCCGAATCCCCCCATTAATCCATGCCCAAAAGTGTCCATGATAAGCAAACTACAATACTCAATTACCAAATGAAAAGGCATAACTTTAGTTTCGAGAGGCGCACCTTTAAACATACGATCATGGAAAATGGGTGAAGGACCACATGGTTGGCTCAGGGGGTGGAGAAATGGCATAATGAGCTAGTCGGTGGCTACAAGGGGCTGCTGGCTGCCGACTGCGGACCATCTTGGAGAAAAAAATTATCCTAGGGATATCACCCACAAAATGGTTGGTAACAGATCCAAAGTTATGTTCGATTTGGTGCATTCCGACATTTGTGGTCCTATGTCAGTATAGTCTATCTCGGGGAGCAAATATTTTGTGACATTTATGATGACTATTCCAGGAGAACATGGATTTACTTCCTAAAGACCAGGGATGAGGTCTTCGATTGTTTTCAAGAGTTCAAAGCTCTTGTGGAGAACCAGACCAGGAAGAAGATCAAAGTCTTGGGATTAGACAATGGGGGCGAGTATACCTCCAACGAGTTTAAGGATTTCTATAGGGAAGTAGGAACCAAGAAAGAGTTGATAGTGCCCTACAATCAACAACAAAATGGAATGGCAAAGAGGAAGAATAGGAGTATAGACGGAGTAGCCAAGACCATGATCCATGATCAAGATCTACCTATGTTCTTATGGTTGGAGGCATGTAATACACTATATACTTGCAAATTAGGAGTCCTCATAGGGTAGTGGAGGACATGACTCTTGAGGAGGCTTTTACAAGATTGAGATCGGAGGTGAGTCACCTCCATATATTTTGCAGTCAAATGTATGTCCACATAACTTCAAAGAAGAGGATTAAACTGGGGCCCTCATTAGAGAGGGGCATTTTTGTTGGATATAGTGAGACTTCAAAGGCCTATAGAGTCTACATTCTAGGACAACAGAAGATAGTTGTCAGAAGGGATGTCAACAATGTGTGGGAGATAGTTCTAAGGCCTGAGGGAAGTCAATGGTCACTTCTTGAAGGATCTATAAGATCAAGCATGCAACTAATGGTAGTGTTGATAAGTACAAGGCGAGGTTTGTGGTGAGAGGTTTCTCCCAAAAGGAGGGAGTGGACTAAGAGGAGACATTTGCACCACTCACTAGATATGCATCTATCAAGGTAGTCATTTCTATTGCTTTAGAGATGGGATGGAAGATATATCAGATGGATGTGAAGACTACCTTCCTCAATGGGATAACTGAGGAAGAGGTGCATGGGAGGGAGTTCCATATATGTAGATTGAAAAAGGCCTTACTACAGATTTAAGTAGGAACCTCACACATCGTACTCCACGATTTATGGGTACCTACTTGGATTGGGCTTCACGAAGAGTGAGGCAGACTCCAACTCATACTTGTACTTGTTGATGATGAGCAACTCATCTCGGTATTGTATGTTGACAATCTCTTTCTAAAAAGATCAAAGAAGCTTATAGGAATGCGTAAGGACCTTGTTTCAAAGTTCGAGATGAAGGAAAATGGCTTGAAGCAACACTTTTTGGGATTGGAGGTGTGGAAACAACCATGAGAGATTTTCTTAGGGCAGGGCTAGTATGCAGTTGAGATTATGAGGAGATTTAGGATGGAGGATTGCAGGTCAATGTCTACACCTACGATCACCAACTTGAGGAAGCTAAGTGCTTCTGAGGGTGAGTTGGTGGATCCCATCTTGTATAGGTGTTTGATCAGGTCCTTCATGTATCTGTCCAACACTAGTTTGGATATTTACTTTGTAGTGAACACACTTAACCAGTTAATGGTGGAGATAAGACAGATTCCAACAAAGCATGTGTCAAGGTACCTTCAAGGTATAACGAACTTTGGATTGAGATATGTCAGAGTTGGTGGGGTGCAATTGCAGGGCTACACATATTCTGATCGGGCAAGGAGTGCAATGGATAGGAAGAGTACTTTAGGTTGTTGTTTTAGCTTGGGATCAACTATGATCTCGTGGCATAGTAGAAATCAACACTCTATAGTACTTAGCTCAGTGAAGGCAGAGTACATGGCAGCGAGTCTGGTGAGTTGTGAGGCTATATGGATTCCTAAGATGCTCTTAGTATTATTTCACCTTGAGATGGGGGATACTATGATTCATTGCGATAATCAGAGTTGCATTAAGCTCTCGAAAATCTGGTGTTTCATGATAGGTCAAAGCATATAAAGATTAGATACCACTTCATCAGAGACAGGGTCCAAAATGGTAATGTGAGATTGCATTACATCTCCATAGAGGGGTAGGTCGCAGATATTCTCACCAAGCCTCTAGTGAAGAGGAAGTTTGTGTTTTACAAGGACAAACTAGTGGTGGTGAAAAACCCCTTCCTTGCTAGGAGGGAGTGTTGAAGTTTTTGCAGCTTCAGAAGGTCTTCTACATAGGCCTGGTGTCTTAGCATGTAGAAGATATTTGATTGCCTCTTTAGGTGCTTGCTTGGTGGAGTAAGTGATATTACGATTTCTTCCTTTAAAGTTAACTTAGGAAAAGTAAGATAATTAATCTGATTAATTATTGTGGACTATTAGGCCAAATTTCTAAGGATAACTAATAAAATTATTTAAGTAACTTAGATATAATTTGAACCATTGAACTAAGATGAGGCTCAAGATTTAATCCTAGCCATCGATCACTTAAGAGATAAGGGTTAGGGATTTTGTCTTAATGAAATTATAAAATAAGCCTAAGGGAGAGGTGAAGACAATTGTGGAGGAAGCGATTTTCTCTAGAGCGAGAGGCTCAACTAGACTGAAGAAAAGTGAGGAGAAGTGCAACAAGGAATTTTGGGAGAAATTCAAGGAGGCCAAGTTTTAGAAAGAGAGAGGCCAAGTTGCTAAAAGAAGAGGGATGACTTGTGGAGAGGTGGAATTATCCAGGGGGATGATTTCTCTAGTGTTCAGCGGCCATACGAGATAGGGAGAAAAGGAGGTTGATGTGCTAATGAGACATGTTAATTCTCTAGGGTCGATTTGCTTCAAGTGGTTCGATTTCTAGAGGCTGATTTTTCCAATGGGGTTGAGTTTCCAAGTGCCTAACAACTATATTTTTTCTATGTGTTCTTTGTAAGTCTAACCCAGAATTTTCCTAAGAAAATTTAATGAAGGCAGATTATGTTGGGTGTAAGTTCATTATTGTGGTGTGATTGATCACTTATTTTATTTTCACTGCATTTTTAAGTTAATATACCAATGTATTTATTTTTCGGTAAATTTAGAAATATTTGAGATAAATACTTTCTGGGGTTTTAATAAATTGTCGAAGTAAAATAAATCAGATTTGGTATGAGAAAAAATTAATAGCGCTTGCAAAATATTGCTAATAGTCGACGCCTTAAGTGGAGTAGTTGAAGAAAGTTTGGATGTTGAAGAAGTAGATACATTTGGTAACCTTAGACAAACCTTACTATTATTGACGCTGTGAAAACTGATGTTAATCCAATGGGTGTAGATGTTAGTTTTTGTAGCATTAGATGGTGTTCTGGTCTTGAAACTTTGTCGACAGGCTAAAACACAAGGATTCTCCAAAACCCATAAATCGTTTATGGAAATTCCACCTAGAGATGTCTCAATTAAATTAATTGACCATAATTAAAAATCTCCCAAGTCTAACTTAGGAAAAGTGGTTAATTAATAGGAATTAATTGAAAAAGGTGTGAATTATCTAGAAACTCATACGAATCGGCTTAGAGATAATCTCAACCATTGATTAAGATTTAATCTTGGCCATTGGAGTCCCAAATGGAGATTATAAGAAGAGGTCGATGGGTATATGGAGGACACACATTGCAAATACTTAGTGATCAAGATAGTTTCATACTCTAGTGCAGGTGATAGGTAGGAGAGATTGAGTCAGAGATTGAGTAGCAAGTGTCAGAGGGGTAGAGATAGTGATCCAGAGGAAGATTTCCAGTTTTAGAGAGGCAACAATAAGTGACATAAATATTCCACGATGAAGCTAGCCCAGAACAACTGCAATGGTCACGCAGATTTTCCCAGTACAACCACGAGGATCACACAGGTTTCCCTAGCACAATCGCGCAGATCGCCAAAAGCAAAAACAACTTGCATAGGGGTTGGGCGGCTAGTTTTTAGAGGGAGACAGAGGCTGAGGCTTGTTTGTGGAGGGAGAGAATTTTCTCTCCAAGTATTTTAGTTGGATTCTTGCTAATTGTGTTGGGAAATCTAGGGCATCAATGATTAGGATATTTTTCTTCTTGATAATTGCTTGTGATATACTTTTACTTCTTGAGTAATGATCTTCTCTTCGTTATATTATTAATGTGTTCTTTTCATCAAGACAATTACCAAATAAACAATAGAAGACAAGAGACACAGTATGTAGGCTTGTCAGCCAAGGCCAAAACCTCTCACTCTTTGAGAGGAAAACCAAATCAGAAATTCATCTTATAGATCTTCAATTGATGAATACCAAGACCATGACAAAGACCCTTGACTTCAGTGTCCTCCCAAGACCCTTGTCACTAGCCTCCTGGATGCTTTACCTCTTCCCTTTCTCGGCTTCCTTCTAGAGTCTCAAACTGCTCTTCTTCTAGCTCCCGGCCTCCTTTCCTACTCAGTTTCCTTGATCTTCTGGTCCTCGACTTCTTCTTCTTCCTCTTAATCACAACTACCCTGGTCCTTTGCCTACTCTTGTAGGCTAGTAGCCCTACCACCGAAACCCTAATATATTCTTCTTCGGCTCCTTCTAGAGAGGCTTTATACCCATACAATAGACAATAGTTACTTCAACTTCTTCTGGATACCTTCAACTCTACTTTCTTCGCATGTGGGAGGACAAACTGACCCAAAACCACCACTGAAATATCTTCATTCTTCTTCCTTCTTGCTTTATTGATATGTAGACTTCTTCTAGAGGTTATCTCGCACTTCTTGCTCTACCTGCTTGACCGAATTCATGCCTTTCAAATGAGACCGAGTATGTGTTGAAATTTCTAAGTTTAACCCGTTAGAAATTCTTCTTGCATTATCTGGTTTATTTCACCGATTTTTTTATTCCTTAACAAGTTGTTTAACCATATAAAAATTGAAATAAACACAAATGCAGTCTCAACTCATCTACAGATCATCAACTGAAATCACTGAAAAACACACAAGGGACACTATTATTTTTGGACAATCGTCCCCGGAAAAACCCAACTTGGGAAGACCGGTGCAGCAGTTCTGAGGGTTTTATTATTAAGCAACTTTCTTGAGTACAACTAAGGTGCCAAACTGGCTCACCCAACAAAGATATCTATCTAGCAGTAATGCCTCTCTTCAGAAGCAGATATTCAGCAAGTCTGCTCCACGAAAATCTTTCCAATGCTTCTCTAAGGCTCTGCGTCAGCCCTCCTGGACTATTCATAGCTCTAGAACCCCTTGCGTCGGCCCTCTCCTCCTCTGCGCTGACTCTCTAGCCTTCTGCGTCACCCATGCAGGCCCTGCTAGCCTCTGCGCAATCTCTCTGGCCCTCTATGTGGCTCCTGCTAGCTCTGCGCAACCTCCTCAATCACTGCGCTGGTCCTTCGAAACTATCTTTGCCTCTTTGCTATGCACTCACTGCCCATCGCTGCAACTCAGATCACTTGTTCGAATTTTCTCAGCAAACCCTGCTCCAGAAAATCGAACTGACTGATCAATCTTGGGGTGTCTCCAACTGACCCTCAAGCCTCCTCTCATACTCTTCCTGTTGAGTCTTCAACAAACAAGATTAAATCTCTAATCAACAGCTAAGATGAGATTTGGCTTGATCCATGTCTTTTAGAACATTCTCACCCAGTTTTATATTAATACCCATTAATATTTTAATTTTCCTAAGTTTAGACTTAGGAACTACATTAAAAATATTAATTATTTTAATCTCTCTAACTGGATGGAATTTCCCCAAACCATTTTTGGGTCTTGGAGATCTCATGTGCTTTAGCCTCTCCACCAATTGTCATGGCTAGAACACATTCGATGCTACCCCAAATCAACACTCCCAATTAGCGAGGAGTGTGTTCTAGTAATGCTCCACTACTGAACATCACCCTAATCATCCAGCACCGATACCTGTGCTGATGCTTGGCCTGCTACCCAACATCCTCTGCACTACTGCATCCTATACTTTTGCCCATGGCTCTGCCACTGCCACTGCTACATCTGTACTGCAGCTCCCTCTGCATCTGTGTTGTTGTTGGTCCTTCCACCCAACACTGCATCTGCACTACCGCTCTCTCTCATCATGCTGCATTGTGCTGCCCATAACACTACCACTACTACTGTTGCACTGCAACTCAGTTACTGAGATGTAAGTAACCGATCTACCCAACTACTGACATCCTTGTAAGGCTAGACGACCCTGATGTTGAAGCTACCTCTACTGTTATCTTGTGCTCCCTCTACGCTGCTGCAAACCCCTTTGTGCCTCTCGCAATGCTACAACCATCTTTGTGCCTTCCTGCACTGCTGCAACCATCTCTGTGCCTCTCGCATTGCTGCAACCTCTACTGCGCTACTACAAACATTTGCACCCTAGCACTGCCTTGTCACTCCATCCACATATTGCTTCTACCGACATCCGTGTTGGAATTTCTAATTCTGACACGTTAGAAACCCTTCATGCACTTTACTGATTTATTCCTACCTACTTGTTCAGTTAATTAACAAGTTATTTTCTTGTAAATACTAGAAATAAATACAAGTACATGCTCAACACATTACAGATCATCAACTGAAGGAAATAGAAACAAACACACAAGTGACATCGTTGTTTTTGGACTAATGTCCCCGGAAAAACCGGTGCAACTATCTAAGGGTTTGATTTATTAAGCAGTTTCAGAATACAATCTGGGTGCCAAATCCGACTCACCCAACAGAGAAAAATCTCAGTAGTAGTACCTCTCTACTCAGAAGCAGATATTCCGGCTTAAACCCTGGATAAACACTTTGGCAACTCCACAGCTCCAATCGGCCCCACAAAACCCCAGCGCCAGCCTCTCTTTGGCCCAGCGTTAGCCCAACGTCACTCTGGTTTGGCCTACGTCAACTGTGGAGGCACTGCGTCACCCACGCTGGCCCTCTGAGGCACTGCGCAACTCCTGGCTGCCACTACGTGAGCCCTAACTGGCTCTGCGTGAACCCGTGGTTGCTTCTGTGTCCCTCTCTCCGACTACTGCGGTCATCCTCTCGGTGCTATCTCTGCCTCTCAACTTCTGTATTCACTACCCCTCAGCTGCAACTCTGATCACTCTCTCAACTTTCTCAGCACACCCAGCCCCAGAAGGTCGAAATCTTGATCTCTTGGTGTATTCTCCAAGTGACCCTCAAGCCTCTTATACTTTTCTCGTTGACAAATCAACGACCGAGATTAAGTCCCTAATAAACGACTAAGATTAGATCTGACTTGATCCATAACTTTTGGACTATTCTAACTAAGTTTTATATTGATTCACATTAATATTTTATTTTCCCTAAGTTTAGACTTAGGGACTCCATTAAAAATATTAATTATTTTAATATCTCTCAAACTGTTTAGAATCTGCCCAAACCCTTTCTGGGTATTGGAGATCTCATGTGCCTTAGCCTCTCTACCAATTTTTGTCGCTAGAGCACATCCGATGCTACCCCAAATCAACACTCCTTCTTAGCGAGGACTGTGCTCTAGTAATACTCTTCACTGAGTATAACGCTGATCATCTAGCATTGGCCCCTGTGCTGATGCTAGGCCTGTTTCCCAACATCCTCTGCACTGTTGCATCCTGTACTGCTACCCATGGCCTTGCCACTGCCACTGTTGCATTTGTACTGCAACTACTCCTACATCTGTGTTGCTGCCCATGGCCCTGCCACTGCCACTACTACGTCTTCACTGCAACCCCTCTCATCATGCTGCATCGTGTTGCCCATAGCACTACCACTGTGAACCGTTGCACTGCAACTCAGTCACTGAGAAGTAAGTAACTGATCTCCCAACTCTGACATCTCCGTCAGGGTAGAAACACTCTTGATGCTGAAGCTCCCTCTATCACTGACAAGTGCTCCCTCTCTGACCTCTGCGCTGCTGCAACAACTCCATGCATCTTGCACCGTTGCACACCTCTCTGTGCCATCTTGCATTGGTGCAACACTCCCATGCCTCTCGCACTGTTGCAGCCTGCTAGCCTCGCACTGTCCTGGGAATCCTGCACTGTAGCTCCCTCTGTCGCTCCATCTGCATCCGTCTCTACTGACATCGCTAGTACTGCTACTCCTCTTCGGGGCTCCCGTAGCAAGGTCTAATCCAAGAGGTTGGGTACCTCGAGGATCCTGCCCCTCATCGCCTGTAGTCTGCCTGACTACAGCTCGATGTCTCCCCACTTCTGCTCAAGTGGTGTGTGTGCACTCATGGCACAACCATCATCAGTCTCCACTTCCTTCTCTGCCCTTGCTGGCATTGCCTTGGTCTCAGAGGCCTCTCCCTTACTCTTCTTCCTTGGACACTGGGTCACATAATGACCCAGCTCCCCATGGTGGAAGCATTTGACCTTGGAGAGGTCCTTCTTCTTTCGTTTCTCCTGCTTTCCCTCAGATGCTAGGGTAGCATCCTCCTCCTCCTCCTTCTTGATTCTGATTCCCTTGCCGCTGCTTCCCGCCTTGCTCAGCCTTTTGATCTCTTCTTCGCAAAGAGCAGCCCACATTTCCTTCCAATCTAGAAGGGTCGCCCTGCCCAGTATGCTCTGGACAAACACCTCCCATTCTTCTAAGACTGCATTCAGTATTGTTCTCACCATCAATTCTAGATCCAGTGTTGCCCCTATGGAAGTCAGCTGATCCCGGATCTCCTTCAATCGATCGAGGAATGGGTCGATTTGTTCTCCCTTCTGCATCTGGTATGATCGCAGCTGATTTTCTAGTAGCATCTTCCTTTGCACGGAAGTATGCTGATACAACTTGGTCAAGGCCTCCCACATCTCCTCTGTCGTGTTCTTCTCGGCAGTATGTGGTACTATATGATCCTTGACCCCGTCAAGGATGATACTCAGCCCTCACCATTGCATCCTCGTACCTGTCGTTATCAGCCGGGTCAATTGGGATAGTTATCGTCCTCAAGGCGAAGTGCTTGACACGATTCATGTCTAGTATGGATAAGATTTTGGCCTTCCAAACTACGAAATTTGAGGCTCCGTCCAGTTTGTCCTGGCCTCTTACTCCGTGTAGTGCCATTTAGCTACTCCTCTACTTCCCTCCTGAAAGTTCTCGGTGTGACTCCCTCTGAGCCTCAATTTCCTTCCTGGAAACCCTTCTGCCAATGTCGAGATGCCCCCACTTTGATCATTTGTGCAGCTGCACCACTGATCCAGCTTTCTCAGCTAGAAACCCTCGGTAGCAACTTCCTCCTCCTTGGCCTTGCCCTGTTAGGTACTAATCTGACTATAGTACCCCACCAACTCCACTCTGCAACTTACCCACAGTCTCCTAAACCCCAGCAAACTAAAGGTTAAAGCTCCTAGGTTCTGCGCAATCCAACACCAGCAAATTAGCTGCCTCAGTCAACTACGTCAACCCACTTGGCCTCTGCATGGCTTTGCGTGAGTCTGTCTTTGCCTCCCTCAGCCTCTTCTTTGCTCAATCTTGATGGCGCAAGCACTACGTCACCCCTTCCTTGCTGCTACTCTGCTAGGAATAACTTCTGTCACTCAGGACAATTGTTTTCTGTTGTTGCTGCTCTACTCGGCTGATGCCCTCAGATATACTGTGATCTGCAACCACGCTTTGATACCATGTTGGAATTTCTAATTCTGACACATTAGAAACTCTTCATGCACTTTGTTGATTTATTCCTCCCTACTTGTTTTGTTAATTAACAAGTTATTTACCATGTAAATACTGGAAATAAATACAAGTACATGCTTAACACATTACAGATCATCAACTAAAGGAAATAGAAACAAGCACACAAGTGACACCATTGTTTTTAAACAAATGTCCCTCGAAAAACCCAACGCGGGAAAACCAATGCAGCTATCTGGGGGTTTGATTTATTAAGCAGTTTCACAATACAATTTGGGTGCCAAATCTGGCTCACCCAATAGAGAAAAATCTCCGCAGTAGTACCTCTCTACTTGGAAGCAGTGGCCTTCTGCATCACCCATGCAGGCCCCGCTAGCCTCTGTGCAGTCTCTCTGGCCCTCTGCGTGGCTCCTGCTAGCTTTGCGTAGCCTCCTCAATCACTGCACTAGTCCTTCGGCACTATCTCTGCCTCTCTGCTATGCACTCACTGCCCTTCGCTGCAACTCAAATCACTTGTTCGAATTTTCTCAGCAAACCCGCTCAAGAAAATCGAACTCACTGATCAAACATGGTGTGTCTCCAACTGACCCTCAAGCCTCCTCTTCTACTTTTCCTGTTGAGTCTTCAACGACCGAGATTAATCTCTAATCAACAAATAAGATTAGATTTGACTTGATCCATGTCTTTTAAAATAGTCTCACCCAGTTTTATATTAATACCCATTAATATTTTAATTTTCCTAAGTTTTTAAGAACTCCGTTAAAAATATTAATTATTTTAATATCTCTCTAACCGTGTGGAATTTCCCCAAACCATTTCTGGGTCTTGGAGATCTCATGTGCTTTAGCCTCTCAACCAATTTTCATGGCTAGATCACATCTAATGCTACCCAAAATCAACAAGGTTGTTCATGACCCTTAGGCCGACATGATCTCTCAGAGGGAAGCCAACTTCATCTTCTAGATTCTTCATTCATTGTAGGACGACATGGAGAGGGCTAGGGACAAGGACTTGGAGGATTACTTTACATAGACAGGTGTGACTCTTTACAATGTGTAACATGACTTCTTTACATGACAATGACTCTTTTATGACTAGATGACAAAATTCCTAAAGGCTCTCAATTGGAGCCTTGAATCAAAAATAAAATCTCTTGCTCATGAAACCCATGATGCAAACATTACAATATTTTATCTTTCTTCTTTACATCTCTACATAAAATCACAATTACATGTCATTATGAAGACTGAGCCTAGTTACACTTTTCAACACTCCCTCTTAATTAGGGAGGTATTCACAGTGGTACTTGGTCATTCTCAATCTGAAAGAATTTCTCATAAGAAGAATCGGATTGGTAACCCATATGTTTAGCATCATATTAACCAACATTGTTACATAGCAAGGCCTGAACTAACAACTATATCTCTCCACAAGATCTGAGCTCAATGTTAGAGAGACCAATGATTTATAGACACTCTCATCATTCTCTCTTGGAACATACGCTACCCGGGTACTCAGGATATGTCTCATGAGGACTATTCTTATCGTGGTACATGATGTGCCCCAACCTTGATTGTTCCACCCTTCTTCATATACCTTTTGCCTTTTATGAATTTTCTTTAATTAACTGCTCGAGGCTCAAAGGAGAAGAGTAGGATGTGTAATATATAGCAGTGATTACCCCCTTTTAGGTAGGGTGGTTCATTGCCCTCCAGGGGTCGGGACAATCATCGGTTCCTGAATGATAAAGGAGGCTCATCTAGGGCCTATGAAACCAAGGTGATGGCCAATGATTGGGGTAGAGCTCATGTAATGGCTTTTGCTCACGTGCTAATTATTTTGTCCCGCCCATCTTTTGCATTTTGTGGTACAATTTCCTTTTAAATGTGGCCTGACCCAAGGTGGGGACAAGGGGATAAGGACGCTAGCCCTATGTGGACCCAGGATGGGAGAAAAGATGAATGGGGGTATAGTGAGTGGAAAGGGAGTAATATGTGCAAGTAAAGGAGCGAGACCACACACCCAAAGTTGGGGTTTCCCAAGTAGTACCACCCTAGAACCAAATGGTCAATAAAGAAGATCCCACGGGACTAGATCCAAGGGTAACAACCAAAAGAGATCAAGGGGACAAGAGCACAAACTAAGCCCACTCTTTCTGCCAAATCCCCCCATCAATCCATAACCAAAAGTATCCATGATAAGTAAATCCAATCCTCAATTACCAAATGACAAGACATACCTTTAGATTCAGGAGGCACACCTTCAAACATACAATCAATACAAGTGGGTGAGGGACCACATGGCTAGCTCAGGTGGTAGAGAAATGGCACAACGAGCTAGTAGGAGGCTACAAGGGGCTGGAAGCTGCCAGTTGAGGCTCATCATGGAGAAAAATTTCTCCTGGGTATATCACCCACGAAGTGGTGGGTAACATCTAGCTCCAATTGGGACGTGATCTCTCGAAGAAGTGGACGTTGTTTCTCGAACAGGAGGTCACGAGAACTCCAACAATCTCATGGTCATCGTAGACCTGTTACTTGCACATGTCAAAGATCAAAGCCACAGGGCAACATTTTTTTCACGGTGTCTTATGATCACCCATGTTTAATGTTAGCCCATAAACCGACAAGAAATAAAATATGCAATTTTTTTTTTACCTGAATGCAATCTAATCTATCATGAGAAACATCATATGCAGTTAGTGCTAATGCAAAAATCATCATGCAATGCATCCTACCCTAACATGCATATGGTGAAGCTATTATTAAGTGTAATCATAAGGCCAGTGCAACCAACATATCATCAAGTCAATATAAATATGCTTGCCTATATGATTACTCATGCAGCCAATCCCAAAGCAAATGCAAATCCAAACACATGGAGGATGTTGTGGGCGAGAGGTGGGAAAATATGATGCCCACACATGGATGATTATGTGAGAAGCGGTGAGAAAATGATGTAATCTAGTCCATCAGATCTTCTCTTGCAACCAAAATATAGAGATGTCAACAACCAAGCTCATAAACTTTTGATGGATGGAAACCTCAGGCATATCACTTCCACCATCGTCGTTATTATTTACGTCATGGCTTATGGCCTTCATTGGGTTATGATTAGTAGGAAAGGGAGGTCGATGAGATGGAGAAACACAAGTAGGTTGCACATGATGATTACATTGGAGAAGGGGGGTTATGGAATGATTAGAACCCTGAGGGTGCGTCCAAGGAGAAAAAGTGTAATCCATGAAGGGCTTCTCTTCTCCTTGACACTATTCTCGGGAGGGGAAAAGGGCTCACAGTTACTTGGGATTATATGACCAAGGGCGAGGGAATTACTTGATGAAGACTAATAGGAAAAAGGGAGAATGAAATATTGTATTCAACAGGTTGTGCTTTTCCAAAATCATAATCTAAAGGGTCAAGTGATTTGAACATAGAATCATACTCAAGAGAAGTGGGAGCCCTATCAATGTCCTTAGTACCAAAGATTAGGTCTCTTCTAAAAGGAAAATTGATCACTTCCAACTGCTCCTCTTTATGCAAAGGAAAATGAAGATTCTCCTTCCCAAGGGTATCAATGGGTATGTCATCATAAGTAGTGCCTGAGGGGAAAGGAAGATCAATCTCATCCTCATCCTCCTTGTCGATGTCATTAATGCGAGCAGAATCAAATTGAGGACCAACAATTTCCCATTTCTCCTTTTCAATGTGGAAATAATCTTCAATGTCATATTCCAAGGGGTTAATGGGATCATCTCTCTCAAGGTTTTCAAAAGAGGTTTCATCAGGAGTAATATCCTTGAGAAAGGTAAGGTTGGTCTCAATTTCTCTTTCCATAAATTCACCCTTTCCAACACATGTGTCCTCAAAATCATCATTTTCATTATGTGGACCCAAGGAGGACTCATCTTCTTGCTCATTACCTAGATTCTTAATGTCTTGATGATGCTCGATGAAGGCTTCCTCTTGGATGCTTAATGTAAGGTGTACTTGAAAATGTCTAAGAAAGCCACCAACGAACTCTTCAATACATGAGATGCTTTTTAGGTTCATGGTCATAGAACCATGAGTTATGACCACTAAGAGATCCCATGAATAATAGCATAAGGACATCTTGGTGGACAACCTTCTCTTTTGAAGCATGTGCATTAAATCTTTCTACATGGTCAATTGCGAAGAGTGGATCACCATCAAACACCGACATTCCACGTAGCATCCTTCCCGCGACATGATTAGGATGTCCAGGGATGTTAGCAATGTCCAAAGTAAGAAAGTTATGAAAGAATGACAACCTATTTGAGGTATGCATGAAACATATGTAGGAGTCTCCAGGGTGAAATTAGAGATGCCTAGAAAATGATTGCTTCACCCTACAAGCATCGACCTTAAAGTTCAATGAAGAATTAGGGCTTTGTTCTTCCAATGGAGTTGCCAATAATGATATGTCGTACGAGAAACAAAACACATGTCTCGTGTCCCCAACAACAGTGCCAAAAATGTACTCAAACCAGCAAGGGACCTTGTCAAAATTCTATTACTGCAGCAACTGATTTATTTTATCTACTTATTTTCCAATAATTTATTTACAAAAACCCTTTAGTAAATATTAAAATAAATTCTATAGCAGATATCACACCATAATATAGAAACAAATACATGCACAAGAATCAAACACATCAACACAGATATTTTTGGACAATTGTCCCCGGAAAAACACAATGCGGTAAAACCGATGCAGCAAAGGAGGATTTTATTATTAAGCTTTTCTCGAGTACAACTAGGGTACCAAACTGGGTCACCCAACAGAGACAAATCCTCCGGCTCCTCCCCTAGGCTCAACGTTTGTCCAACTAGCCTTTGTGCAACACTTAGACCCTCTGTGTCAACATCTACCTCACTACATCAGCACTAGGGCTCTCTGCGTCACCCACGCAAGCCCTCCAGTGACTACGCAGTCCAGTTGCCTCTGCGTCTTCCTAAGTAGCTCTGTGTTTGCCTCTCTTAACTCTGCGCTGGTCCTCCGGCACTATTCCTGCCTCTCTGCTATGTACTCGCTCCCTCTTGCTACAATCCAGACCTCTAGTGCAAATGTCTCAGCAAGCCCCGCTCCAGAAATCGAACTGACTGGTCTCCCTCAGTGTATCTCCAACTGACCCTCAAGGCTTCTCTTATACTTTTGCTGTTGATGAATCAACGGTCGAGATGAAGTCCCTAATCAACGGCTAAGATTAAAATAGACTTGTTCTTCGTCTCTTAGAAGCTTCTCATCCTTATCCTTATTAATACCCATTAATATTTTTATTTTCCTAAGTTTAGACTTAGGAACTCATTACAAATATTAATTATTTTAATAACTCTTCATCCAAATGGAGTTTTCCAAATCGATTTCTAGGTCTTGGAGATCTTATGTGCTTTAGCCTCTCCACCAACTTTCATGGCTAGAGCACATCCGATGCTACCCCAAATCAACACTCCCTCTTAGCGAGGACTGTGCTCTAGTAATACTCCACACTGAGCATCACCCTAATTATACGGCACAAGTACCTGTGTTGATGTTTGGCCTTCCTGCCCAACATCCTCTGCATTGTCGCATCCTGTACTGCTACCCATGGCTCTACCACTACCACTGCTATATCTATACTGCAACTCCCTCTGCATCCGTGTTGTTGTTGGTCCTTCCTCCCAACACTACATCTACACTACAAGTCCCTCTGCATCCATGCTGTTATTGGTCCTTTCTCCCAACACTTCATTTGCACTGCAACATCATACTCATTTCTGCTACTGAAATGGATTCTTTATCATCCCCATCTTTTCCCTAAAATAATCAAACTGTGTTCTTCCAAGGGCCTTGGTAAGGATGTTTGCCACATGTTCTCTTGTAGGAGAGTAGCTCAATTGTACAGCTCCTCGTTGGACATAGTCTTTGACAAAGTGACACCGAATATCAATGTGCTTTGACCAATCATGAAATACTGGATTCTCGAAGAGCTTGATGCAACTCTAATTATCACACATGATCCTGGTCGCTTCCATCCTTCTTATGAATAGGTTCACAAACAGTTTTCTAAGCCATATAGTTTCACACGAAGCTGTGCTAGCGGCCATATATTCTACTTCAGCTAAGCTCAGAGCTACAGAATTATGTTTCCTACTGCACCAGGAGGTTATTCCCGATCCAATGTTGAAACAGTACCCAAAGGTACCTTTCCGATCTACTGAACTTCCAACCCGATCTACATTAGTAAACCCACTCAATTTGATATCCTTACTTCTGGTGTACAAGAGTCCATAATCGACTGTTCCCTGTAAATATCTGAGGACATGTTTGGTTGTTGCCCAATGAGCCCTATTTGGTTCCACCATGAACTGACTAAAGGTGTTGACAGCATAACAAATGTCTAGCCTGGTATTAACCAGATACATCAGGGACCCTATGAGCTGCCTGTATAAGGTGGGATCAACATCTTGGTCTTCCGATGCATCAATTTTCTTCCAGTTGGTGATCATTGGAGTAGCCATTGGCCTACAATCCTACATCCTGAATATCTTCAGGATCTTTGTAGTATATCTCCCTTGTCCAAGGGAGATTTTATCCTTCTGCTGCCAAACTTCCAACCCTAGGAAATAATGAATTTGTCCCAAATCCTTCATGTCAAATTTTGTGGCTAGATTCTTCTTGCAGTCCTCAATGAGCTTGGATGAACCTATCAAAAATAGACCACCCACATATAACACTAGTATTAGACGCTCGCCTTCTACAACCAGGTAGTAGAGATAGTAGAGATTGGGATCAGCATCACTCTTGACAAACCCCATTTTCTACAAGTAGCCGTCAATTCGACCATACCATGTTCTAAGTACCTGTTTGAGCCCATATAAGGTTTTCTTCAATCTACATACATGAGACTTCTTCTCATGTCTCTCAAAGCCTTCTGGTTGTTCAATGTATACTTCCTCCTCTATTTTTTTTTTCTCGGTAAAAACTAATTCTATTAAGAAAAATATGGTACAATATGACATTACAGCCAAGAGAAGCAAGAGAACGGGCAGCCGGAAAGGAATGACGATCCACCTCGGCCCCTGAGAGAAGCTAGGAAGAGAACATTGCTAAACAAGAAGTAACAAGAGGAACAGAGAAACAGGCACAGAAATAGAGGATTCTACCCAACGTGGGTAGGATCAACTATTCGGCATTTTTTCCCTTTCTTTTTACCAACTTTGACCCAATCAAGATGACTCTGCTGAACTGGCATGATTTGCAAACTAAGCTGGGCTGACGGAGAGGACTCCTTGTCTGAATCCGAGGGAGAGGACTCATGAGTTCTTTTCTGTGAGTTTGGAGGGACCGAAGAATCCTCACAACGAGTCGAAGGCGGATCCTGAGCCTGCTTTGTTTCCATTCCTTCTGCATCCCCTACCTCTTCATCTGAGCTAGAATCCAAATCATCCATAGGAGGAGGATCATGAGGCTTCCAACTTTTGGATTTCGGCTTAGGATTGGCTTTCTTCTTCTGGGCAGGCCGCGAGGGACAAGAGTTCTGAAGGTGCCCTGTGTTATGGCAATTTCGGCATCGAAAGGCTGTGTTCTCGTAGTCTAGGGACTGGGTCCAATGGAAGTCTCCAATTTTGAGATTAATCTGATCCGGTAGACCTTTGCTCATGTCTATTTCTGCACAAATTCTGGCGAAGGTGTATATGCCTTTTTCCCCCTAGAGGTGTCTGTTGTTAGAAAGCGGCCTAGAGAGTCGCTGATTCCTTGGAATACAGCAAAGTGCCATAGATGCGTCGGGAGGTTAGGAAGTCTGACCCAGATGGGAAGCTTTGTGATGATCGCTGAAGAAGGATCGAAATCTGGGAACCAAGGGGTGAGGAATAGTCCTGCTGAGCCCCAAAACCATGGGCCTTCAGTTAATGCTTTTTGGTAATCTTCGCTGAAAGCAAAAACTACAATGAAGAAACCCTTTGAGCAAAGAAGAACCTTGCAGTTGTTGGTCCAGTGTGAGTGGATCCATTGGTAGAGATCCGCTGTGCGAGGCCAAAGTCCATTGAACCTGCAAATAATGCCATGCTCTGCATATTTTTGGATTTGATCATCCAGCGAAGGATGTGTTATTTCAATGGAAGGGGTTTCCTCCAGCTTGTCCACCAAGAACGGTTTAGGAGCCTGAGCTGGTGGAGCAGCTTTCTTGGGCTT
The DNA here is from genome assembly GCA_031772625.1 of Pinus tabuliformis. Classification (NCBI taxonomy): domain Eukaryota; kingdom Viridiplantae; phylum Streptophyta; class Pinopsida; order Pinales; family Pinaceae; genus Pinus; species Pinus tabuliformis. The sequence continues at coordinate 1,105,134,864 of CM062811.1, forward strand.
CTGAGCATGGACTGCATCCTTGTAAGAAAAAGCCGTAGCTGAAGATGACTGTCCCACAGCTCCCCCTCTCAAACGGAGGGTAAGAATGATGGAGGCATTTCTTCTAATGCTGTAAAAAGAAAGGGGATACAGATCCTCAAGATGTTTACCTTCGCAGAGGAGTCGTTGAGAAGCGGAGGGAATCCCCAGCCTAAATTCCAGAGATTGCTTGAGGTTCTGCACTAGATCTGAAGCGCTTACCCATTGTAGCAGAGTTTTTCCAGAAAGGAGCCTGATCTGGATCTGGAACGAGGCTGAGAGATCCGACTGCTGCTTTCCATCGCTTATCTTCTCCATAGAAAAGCGGGCTGTCTCGATTTCTTGCTCCGGAGCTGCTAAGTTGGCATAGGCCGGGAGCATACTGGGGTATGTCTTCGTGACTGGCTTCCTTCCAGCTGCCTGCATTTGGATAAAGATCTTCATTGCCTCCGCAGCTTGCCCATTCTGTGCAGATCCTGAAATCACTGCCTCCTTGCCATGCCCATTCTGCATGAACCCCGAAATCATTGCGTTCCACGAAGCCATTTTCTTGACATCTCGTTCAGGCATTTCGTCAAGCAGTTCGCATGCAATCTTAACCCTTCCACATTTTATGAACAAATCCAGAAGGGCATTCGCCACAGCCTCAATGCGACCTTTGGGGAAGGAAGCGAGGAGACGGGGTCCGTGGCCAAGCCTGGAAATGAAAACAAATGCCCGAATCTCATATTCCAGATCGAAAACCACATTCACGCTCTCTTCTTCGTGGATTCGAACGAGTACCTTCCTGGGCTTCTCGTCCTCTCTGTTCTTCCAACTGTACCGGAAAATCTCCTTCTTCATGCCCTCGCTGAGATGCGCGGTTTCCATCTCGTTTGCGTCGAGGGATTGCAGAGCCCCGTGATCTTTACATGCGATAAATGCATTTTGGACATCTTCTTCATCTTTCAGCTTTTTTTGTTCATCTTTTTCAGCATTCCTCTTCACCAGCTCCAAAGTACTAGCATAGGTCTCTGGATCCAGCTGATCTCGGCGTGCTTTCTTAGGATTCTCCTTCGTTGCTTTTTTGGCTGCAAGTTTTTATGCCTTGCTCATGCCATAGTACCCGGGGTTCAGTGGGTCTTCGCTGGGCAGGTAAAATCTGGCCGATATCAACTCCACTAGCTTGTCAAAAAATAAACTGTTTTCATGAATTAGGGTCTGAAGTTGGGTTTCTGGGGAGACTGGAGGTGATATGGGCTGCCGGAGAAAGTCTTCGTCCTGGTGATAATACGCTTCTGCCACCATTTCCGCCATTGCTCTATCAGATCTTGTTGACCAATTGTAATCTTCAACACCCCCTATACTTCCTCCTCTATTACCTTGTTCAAGAATGTCGTTTTGACATCCATCTGATGAATCTCCCATCCCATCTGAGCTGCAAGAGATATCACGGTTCTAATAGATGTATACCTGGCTACTGGAGCGAAGGTCTCTTCGTAATCAATTCCTTCCTTCTAAGCATACCCTTTTGCCACAAACCTGGCTTTGTACTTTTCCACATTGTCGTTTGCAGCGTATTTAATCTTGTAGATCCTTCTTGAACCTACCACTGATCTGTCTTGAGGCCTAGGTACTACTTCCTAGACATCATTCACCATTATAGATTTGTATTCCTCTACCATCGCATCCAACCAAACTTGATGTTGAGCGGCCTCGTAAAAACTGGAAGGCTCCCCATCCTGAGCTACTAATGCCTGATATCTATCTGGTTGTTTTCGCTCCCTTTTATTGTTTCTTGGTGCACCGATGCAATCTTCTGCATCCTGCAGAATCTATCGAAGTTCCCGGCTAGTTCTTCCTTTGGTAGCAGGTGCTTCTGTTAGCTCCTCCTCTTCTTGTGATTCTTCCTGTTCTGAGGAAGAATTCTTGGCTTCCGCTAGTTGAAGTGGTTTGACCAACGGCAGGTGCTTCTGTTAGCTCCTCCTCTTCTTGTGATTCTTCCTGTTCTGAGGAAGAATTCTTGGCTTCCGCTAGTTGAAGTGGTTTGACCAACGGCTCATCTTTTGACTGCTCCTCGAAAGGCATTTCTCGAGATTTTCTGAAGGTCCTATCTTCCATGAACTACACTTCTCGTTGAACTACTACCTTCCTACTCCCTGGAAGATAGATTCTATATGCCTTAGCGTTCTCGCTATATCACACTAGATATCATTTCTCTACAGTTTGATCTAACTTCTTCCTTTTCTCCTCGAGTATATGACAATATGCTAAACTCCCAAATATCCTGAAATTGCCGACTTCAAGAGTCTTTCTGGTGAAGACTTTCTCTGGAGTAATCTTGCCCAATGCCCTATGAGGAGTCCTATTCTGGACATAGACTGTTGTGTTGCATGCTTTTGCCCACAGAAATTTTGGCATATCCTAATCATACATCATGGCCCTGGCTGCTTCCACGATAGTCTTGTTCTTCCTTTCTGCTACTCCATTCTGCTCTGGATTGTAAGGAGTTGTCCACTCTCTTCTAATGCCCTCCTTAGCGCAAAAATCAGTGAAGTACTTATCGACATATTCTCCACCATTATTTGAGCGCAAAACTTTTAATTTCTTCCCTGTCAAGTTCTCCAACAGAGCCTTGAACTCTTTGAATCGACAGAAAACCTCGTCCTTGGTTTTCAGAAAATAAATCCAAGTTTTCCTTGAGTGGTCATCAATGAAGGTCATAAAGTATTTGGCACCACTAAGAGCTTTAGTGGACATAAGTCTACAGATATCTGAGTGTATCAATCCTAGTACACTCTTGGTCCTGTTTTTACTTCTAGAAAATGTTGCTTTGGCATACCTGCCCAGAGCACATCCTCTGCATACATCATCTCGTTCTGTACTAAGATCTGAAACTCTTGTTACCATTTTCCTGATTATTCTCAGAGCCCCATGGTGAAAATGTCCCATCCTTTTGTGCCATAGTTCATTCAAATCCTTGTCTCCATTATTGCCTATCAGTGCCATTGGTGATTCTAGCTGTATCCTGTGTAACCTGTTACTTCTGATTTCGATCTGTACTTTCTTTTTCCAACATGGGTGTTTGACGTATACTTTCTCCTTAATGAAGAAAACGTCATAGCCCTTGCCTTGAAGTTGTGATATGGAAAGTAAGTTCATCCCCAGTCCTGGCACATGCAGTACATTGGTAGCACGAAACCGCTCTCCTGTGTCTGTTTGAAAAACTATGGTACCCTTCCCTATTGGAGTACACTTTGCCTTATTCCCCATGGTCATCTGAAAATTCATCCTTTCCTCCTGATAATCCGAGAAGCATTCCCGGATTCCTGTCATATCCCAGGAGGCTCCACTGTCTATATACCATATCTCTGATGATGCAGAGCTTGTCACACAAACAACTTCTTCTTCCAATCTAGAAGCCAACATAGAGAAATCGAAATTACTCTCTTGTGCAATTTTCTGAAAATTTGCATGAGTCTCCTGACATAGATGCCTCTGCATCATGATCTCGACCCATAATTGATTTTCCATTCCTGTCTCTGATTACTTGCTCTGATACCATGTGAAAATTCTATTACTGCAGCAACTGATTTATTTTACCTACTTATTTTCCAATAATTTATTTACGAAAACCCTTCAGTAAATATTAAAATAAATTCTACTGCAAATATCACACCATAATATAGAAACAAATACATGCACAAGAATCAAACACATCAACACATATATTTTTGGACAATTGTCCCCAGAAAAACCCAACACGGGAAAATCGATGTAGCAAAGGAGGATTTTATTATTAGGCTTTTCTAGAGTACAACTAGGGTGCCAAACTGGCTCATCCAACAGAGACAAATCCTTTGGCTCCTCCCCTAGGCTCAGCATCTATCCAGCTAGCATTTGCGCAGCTCCTAGATCCTCTGTGTCAGCATCTACCTCACAGCGTCAACACTAGGGCACTCTACGTCACCCACGCAGGCCCTCCAGTGACTGCGCAGTCCAACTGCCTCTGCGTCTTCCTAAGTAGCTCTGCGTCTGCCTCTTGGAACTCTGCGTTGGTCCTCCGGCACTGCTCTTGTCTCTCTGTTATGTACTCGCTACCTCTTGCTGTAATCCAGACCTCTAGTTCGAATTTCTCAGCAAGCTTGTATCCAGAAATTGAACTGAATGGTCTCCCTCAGTGTATCTCCAACTGACCCTCAAGCCTTCTCTTATACTTTTCCTGTTGATGAATCAACGGCCAAGATTAAGTTCCTAATCAAAGGCCAAGATTAAAATAGACTTGATCATCGTCTCTTAGAAGCTTCTCACCCTTATCTTTATTAATACCCATTACTATTTTTATTTTCTTAAGTTTAGACTTAGGAACTCATTAAAAATATTAATTATTTTAATAACTCTTCATCCAGGTGGAATTTTCCAAAACGATTTCTGAGTCTTGGAGATCTTATGTGCTTTAGCCTCTCCACCAAATTTCATGGCTAGAGCACATCTGATGCTACCCCAAATCAACAGACCTAAGGGGTTCCTAAGAGGGAAATTGCTAGGTTTAGGGCAACGATGGAGGTTTAGCCCATTTTCACCACAACTAAGTCTCCCTACTCTTTATAGACTTTCAGAGGAACCAATATCAGGAGGAGGTGGAGAAGACTCAAGAGCAATAGGGGCAGCAAGGGGAGGGTTAGTTGCTAGAGGAAGCTCAGATAGAGTATTATCAAATACGGATGTGACATCATCCCTCCCATCAGGTGGACCGGCCGGAAGAAGAACACTGTGAGGTTGATCCTCAGAACGCTGCTCAGAAAAAGAAAACTAAAAGAATCCTCTGTCTTCATCAAATACTACATCTCGACTGAAGCTAAGACGACCAGTGGCTATATCTATCAGCCTATAGGCCTTGTGATGATCACTGTAACCTGTCATCATGAGTTTCTGGCTTTTGGAATCCAACTTAGAGCGCTTAGCAGGTGGAATCCAAACATATGCAACTGAGCCAAATACTTTGAGGTGACTGATCTTAGGCTTACGACCAGACCAAACTTCTTCAGGAGTTTTCCCTTTAACAGCCTGAGTAGGTGATCGGTTAAGAAGGTAAACTGCAGTAAATACTGCTTCAACCCAGAATTTGTTTGGGACACTCCTGTGTTGTAACATGGAACGAGCCATTTCAACAACCGTACGGTTGCGACGCTCAACAACACTGTTCTGCTGGGGAGTGTAAGGGGTGGTTAATTGACGTTTGATGCCATGAATATCACAGAAGTTGGCAAAAGCTGAGGAACAAAATTCCCCCCCATTGTTGGTCCTAAGGGTCATGATATTACAACCAGATTCTTTTTCAACTAAGGTTTTAAACTTCTGAAAGGTACTGAGAGCATCAGATTTATTTTTTAAAAAATACACCCACATCTTTCTACTGAAGTCATCTACAATAAGTAAAAAATATTTGCAAGCAGTGATAGAAGCTGTATTCATAGGACCACAAATATCAGCATGAAGTAACTGAAGTACCTTAGATGCGCGCTAAGATTCTCCATTTTTGAATGAAGACCGATGTTGCTTTCCCGCTTGACAGGCGCTGCATACCCCCAACTGCTGAGTCTGAATATCAGGTAATCCTGACACAAGTCCCTCCCGAGAGAGCTGAGAGAGATACTGCATATTTAGATGCCCATATCGTTGATGCCATAGAGTGCTGATGGGAGAGACACGTGCTGCTAGAGCCACTTCTGGAGAGTCACCGGTGTCAAGTAGCCTGTATAGACCATGGTCCTCTAAGCCAACAGCAACTGTTAGACTGGTCTCCCTGTCAATGATGGAGCACTTGTGTGCACTGAACACAACATCAAGCCGAGGAGAATTCCTCATAATCTCGCTGACAGATAGCAGATTAATCTCCATACTGGGAACATAGTATACATTCAGAAATATAAGTGTGCGTCCACCAGACTGAATTTGAACTGTACCCCTGCCAGCTACAGTGTACTTTTCACCTCCACCAAATACCACGGAATCACTGAAAGGTGAGAAGTCAATAAACCAGTCACGCCTGTGAGAGAAGTGGCGTGATGCACCAGAATCAATGTACCATGCAGAGGAAGGAACATGTTCTGAAGACCTTTTAGCCATAAAGGCATAAAAGGCAGAATCTGTCTGCTCGGAATGTTCTGCAACATTTGCTGTCTGATGTGGCCCTCCCTGTTTCTTCTGTTCAGAAGCAATCCTCTGTTGGCAATCTTTCTTCATGTGACCGAACCTGTGACAGTAATTACACTGCACACTTTTCTTCCTAGCAGGATCAAAAGGCTGAGAATAGCCTTTCTGCTGAAAGGACTGAGAGGACTGGTATTTTGCAGCAAATGCATTTTCCGAGGGCACTGATGAAGCACCACTACCAAACTGCTGTTTCCACCGATCCTGCTGCAGAAGTTTGGTACATAAATCTGGAAACTTCAGATCAACATTTGTGGTCGTAATGTTGAGAGTTTCTATGAAGTGTTCATAAGATTTCGGTAGACTTTTCAGAGTAATTACTACCATATCTTCTTCCTCCATGGTCCGACCAATGGCTTCGAGCTGATCTCGAATGTCTTTGATTTTGTTGAGATGTTCCTGTAAAGACATATGTTCATCCATCATGATGGAGAACAACTGATTTTTGAGAAAAAATGCTCTGCTTTTGTCAGATGTCTCGTGCAGTTCTTTCAACTGTTGCCAGATTTCGGCAGCGGTCTTGCCAGAAGGAATCTGTGGTAACTGATCATCAGCGACAGAGAGCTTGAGAAGCATAACAGCCTCTCGATTTCGATCATCAAATTTATCTTGATCGGTACCAGCTGTACCGGGACGAGGCTCTTTGCCCAAAATGAGCTGATCAAGACGCCTGTATTCAAAAATGGTCAGCATTCTTTGTTTCCAAATGTTATAGTTGCTGCCATTAAAGCGTTGATTTCCTTCTAACATCAGATTGGTGAGTGTGGCCATTTTCCCAAAGACAATACAGAAGTCTGACACTAAAAAAAATGTAGCTGCCTGCTAAAAATTCCTCTTTCAGGATGACTGTACCAAACCTTAACAAATTCTGTTTTGAAAGAAATAGACTTGCACAAGAGAATAACTCAGTTCTGTACCAAATCTTGAGTCAGGTCAGTCTTCAATAAGATTCTACAGGACCGTAATATAGATCTCCAACTGCTTGCAATGGTTATAAGTCTGCACGGATTGCTCTAAATCGAGTCCTCCACAAAGTTGAGTCATAAAAATCCACAAGATTAAGTCTTCAGACAACCGAATTGTTTGTAGCCGTTCTGAAAAGAATACCAACAGAATCTCTGCACTTTTAAGCACAGGTCGAAGATATTGAGGTGTCGTATGCAGGTATGTAGTCGTTCTTCAATGTGTATTTGCTAAGAAAACACAACCCAAACGAAGCTCAGAATGACCCTGAATACGTTTTACTGTGTATCGATCACCGTCACGTGAAAATGTCGTCACTATAATCTGAAGAATGCCGTCACGTGGTGCAAGCGGGGCCGGACGGGATTCGAACAGGAAGAACAGAAATGCGAGGTCTAACTGTAATGCCTGGAATGGAGCTTCGAGATCGGAGAACGTGTTGACGAGAATACCCGAAGCCTTGGAATACGAGAATGTGCCGCTGGAAAGTGCCTGAAGCTGGAAGCGTTATATGCGATGACTGCAGATCGAGCCTTCCATTTCTGTTTGCAATACAAGCGGACAATAGAGTTCTGCCGACTTTGTGAACTGGGAAACATATAGGACCGTGCTTGAAATACTTCGTAACAATTCGAAGCTGGCTAGTCCTCGATTCGAAGCTGTTCTGGTCCGATCTCTCAGATCACGTGTTCTAAAGACTGCTCCGACGATTGGCTTTCATTCCCCTCTATCGATTGATAGTAATTTTTGCCCTTTGCCGTTTTAGAACTTGGGCCCCCCGGGGTTTCGAATCTTGGTTCTTCGAAGGCGTCGGCGGTCCTGCACGGCTTCCAAATTCGTTGATCGGGTGGCCACGAAATAAACAAGACTTCAAAACAAATAAACTGATCAATCGACAAATCGACTGCTGCCCCCGGATTCGAAATGCCGGATTTTAATTTCAAGGCAATTTCACGATTCTGAGCACCGCCACAAAGTTAATTCCTCATAAAATGATAATGCAGGAGAAGAATCCCTTTCTGTATCGAGATTGACGACTGTAAGCTTTTATCACAGTGAGCAAAGCCGAGGCTAAGACTCAGTGAAGGCTACCTGGCTTACAGAGGGCTCGACCTTAGAAAGGAATGAAGGAACTCAAGGGATTAGGATACGAAGAGGATAGCTGATCAAGAAATCTACAGACCCTGAGAGTAGTTTCGAAATGAACTACTGAATTTTTCAAACTATGAAAAATTATTTCGAAAAAAATTCCTGAGCTCTGATACCATAAAAGAATATCGAATGAATTGATTAGAAATGAGCCAACAGCTCAATGATAATACAGAGATATTTACAATAATAGAAACATCAGGTTTCTATGTAGACTAAGGAAACAATCAGTTTCATCTAAGAAACTGCTAAAAGAATAAAAATAGCAACAGCTAAAAGAATGAGCATTAAATAGAAATAGACTAATATTCTAATAGGAGTCCCGGTAGTGTAGGGACCACTTGTAAAGTATATGTCAATGGATAGGTGGATAGTGACCCTAGAAACCCTTTCCCAAGGATGGAGTGATGAATGGATCTTGCTTTCTCTTTAAGCAAGGGACTTGATCTTCCAAGGGTAAGGGGCGACGATTGGAGGGTTGAGGGAGAAGGAATAGACTTATGGACGAGGTTCTCAATCCTTATAATCCTTGGAAAACTTGGATCCCAAATGGATCTTGATAAAGAATCTTTATTGAGAAGAGGGACCACACGGGGCCAAGTGGACCCAACCCAGGTTCGGGAATGGAATGCAACAACAAGAATAATAACATCAAAATTTACTTACAATGTTATAGAGAATATCCAACCAACATTTCATTTACAAGACAAAGCTCCAAGACAAGATAAATAGCCCAAATCCATACGTCTAAATTCAACCATCTCCAAAAAAATCCTCCAAGGGAAAAAAGATGTGAAGTTCTCTTTATTAGAGAGATCCCAAGTGAAGTGATGATACAAATGAGTGTATCTAACATCAATAGCCTCCTAAGGAATTCGAATTAGCCTACAAACTTACATTAGCCTCCAATGATAAAATAATGTGCAAATAAAACCCCTATTGGTGACAAGCCCACCAAACTAGCTCACAAATGTAAAAATAAGCCTCACAAGGGGCTAGATAATAATATGTGCATGTCGTAGGGCCCTCCAAAGGCTCAATAATATCCTAAAGTGCCATATTGAGGAACAAATTCCTCGGAATATGATGGACAAGGGGGCGACCCCTTGTTCTCCAAGTAGTAGACCCGTTGTGCTCCCAATGGGTATGAGGGCACATAGATGACCCCAAGGGTCTCCATATGAATCAGAGATCCTCCGTAAGGATCCAAGTGGTGAAGTGAATGCTACCATGACATCGTACAAGTCTTGGGACACCTGTTAAGAGTGTGGGACTCCTATGGAGGCCTACTAGGCATAATGTACCAAGCATATCAGCATCATCCCAAAAGTGGATAACTAGTAATCTTGAGCCTCCATGAAGATCCGTGGAGTGATGTTTGTTGTTGTAGAGGCCAATGGCTCTCTATGCACACCCTACATGTGCTAATGTAGACCTCTGGGGTTAGGATCCCATAGAGGGAAACCAAACCCAAATGGAAACCACTTGTAATCCTGCATAAGATCCAACGCATCCCCTAGGCTTCCAGTACAGCTAGTCATTAAAATAATCGGGTAAAAGAGCTTACAAATCATGGATAACAACGAGGGTACTTCATAATGGCATGCCCTTCCCTAGTGGGTTTTGGCATGTGTTAGTGTCTCCAAGCTCCAAAGGGGGTTAGCGAAGTACCTTAAAAGGGGATATCATGTCCAAGGTAGATCCCTCTAATGGGGGTGGCAAGTGACAAATAAGTGAGGTGAAATAGGGAATGTGAGGGGCAACCCTAGGCCACACAGTGGGGCATTGGGGTAGCTAGATAAAGTGAAGCCCACACATGGGTATTTAGTGTATAGGAGGGAGCAGTCGTGGTACATGAGGTATCCCGACTTTGATTTTTCCACCCTTCTTCATATACCTTTTGCCTTCTATGAGTTTTCTTTAATTAACTGCTCGGGGCTCAAAGGACAAGAGCATGATGTGTAAGATATAACAGTGATTACCCCCTTTTAGGTAGGGCAATTCATTGCCCTCCAAGGGTCGGGTCAATCATGGGTTTGTGAATGACAGAGGAGGCTCATCTAGGGCCTATGGAACCAAGGTGATGGCCAATGATTGGAGTAAAGCTCATGTAATAGTTTTTTCCCATGTGCTAATTATATTTGTCTTAGCCATCTTTTGCATTTTGTGGTACAATTTCCTTTTAAATGTGGCCAATTATGCTTTCCACTTTTCTTTAAATTGCTTCAACCTTCGAGGCATCATTCTAGACCTGACCCAAGGTGGGGGCAAGGGGATAGGGAGGCTAGCCCTATGTGGACCCAGGATGGGAGAAAAGATGAATGGGGGTGTAGTGACTGGAAAGGGAGTAATATGTGTGGGTAAAGGAGTGGGACCACGCACCCAATTCGGGGTTTCCCAAGTAGTACCACTTGAGAACCAAATGGTCAATAAAGGAGATACCACGGGGCTAAGGTCCATGGGTAACAACCAAAAGAGATCAAGGGGACAAGAGCACAAACTGAGCCCACTCTTTTCGCCAAATCCCCATCAATCCATACCGAGAAGTATCCATGATAAATAAATCCAATATTCAATTACCAAATGACAAAACATACTTTTAGATTCAGGAGGCCCACCTTCAAACATACAATTAATACAAGTGGGTGTGGGACCACATGGATGGATCAGGTGGTAGAGAAATGGCACAACAAGCTAGTAGGAGGCTACAAGGAGTTTCTCGCTGCCAGTTAAGGCTCATCATGGAGAAAAATTTCACCTAGGGATATCACCCACGAAGTGGTGGGTAACAGGCCACATTCAATAGGAAATAGTACCACAAAATGCAAAAGATGGTTGAGACAAACACAATTAGCACGTGGGCAAAAGCCAATACATGAGCTTTACTACCTTACAAGGCCATCACCCTGGTTACGTAGGCCCTAAACGTGCCTCCTCTATCAGTCAGGAACCCATGATTGTCCCAACCCCTGATGGGCGATGAACTGCCCCACCTTAAAGGGGGTATCCACTGTTATACTTTACACATCAAGCTCTCATTCACTTGAGCCCCGAGCAGTTAACCGAAGAAAAACCATAAAAGGCATATGAAAAAGGGTGGAAAAATCAAGGTCGGGGTAACTCATATACCATGATTGCTCCCTCCTACACATCATTTACCTAAGTATGGGCTTCCCTTTCATTAGCTACCCTTGTATCATGGCATGTGACCCATGTTTTCCCCTTCATCCCCTACTCCGTTCCATCACTTTATCACATGTCACAACCATTTGAAAGATGTACCATGGACATACCACCCCCCTTAGAAGCAGAAACCACCTAATAGGGTGCTTGACTAAACCACCTTTGAGCTTGGAGACATTTGCACATGCCAAAGCCGACTATGGAAGGGCATGTCATTATGAAGTGCCCACCTGTTTTAAATGGTTTGCAAACTCTTTTACTTGATTTCTTTAATGACTTGTTGTACTGGAGGTGAATGGGACGCATTGGATCTTATGTAGGATTACAGATGGTCTCCATTTTGGGTTTGGTCTCCCTATACGGAGTCCTAACCCTCCAGAGGGATACATTGGCACATGTAGGGTGTATGTAGAGAGCCATGGGCCTCCACAGCAGCAGATAACATTCCATGGATCCTCAAGGTCATTCAGAGATTGCTCATTGTTTACTTATCAAGGAAGATGCACCTAGTTCACCATGCCCAACCGGCTCCATAGCTGCACCATACACTTGGCAGATGGTTCGGGATCTATATGATGATGTGGCATCACTTATATAATCATCCTAGCACTTGCAGATGGTCTACAGGCATCTTCGATCTATTTGGAGACCCATGAGGACATTTCTGTGCTCCCACATCCATTTGAGAGCACCACAAGTTTATTACTTGGAGAACAAAGGGCCAACCCCTTGTCCACTACTTTTGGAGTCCTAATTTACATTATGACACCTATGGACTTCATTAGGCCTCCTCTAAGGCCCAACGACACATGTTATTGATCATTTGACCCTCTTGAGAGGCTTACTCCTTTGTTATTGAACTAGTTTGGTGGGCTTGTCACCAAAAATACTTGTTATTTTTCACATTATTTTATTCTAGGGGCTAAATTAGGCCAAAATAAGCTAAATTGAATTCATTAGACATTGTATAAATAGATGATGAGTTGATTCATTCTCTCATCATCACTTAGATTGATCATAGGGGCTAAATTAGGCCAAAATAAGCTAAATTGAATTCATTAGACATTGTATAAATAGATGATGAGTTGATTCATTCTCTCATCATCACTTAGATTGATCATATTTTCTTGTGAGATTTTCGCTATTCTCTTTGGACGACGAAATTGGATGGATGGATGAATTTTGATGTTTGGAAATCTTCATTTTTGTCTTCGAGCTTCTATATTGGCATATGATGATGATTGGATATACTTTTTCTCACATGTAGGTGCTCTTTTAATGCTATTTCATCATTCTTTTCTATGTCACATAAATGATGTTGTGATTTTTGCTATACTAGGCCGAAATTTTGTTGCTTTTCTTGGGTAGCAGGGTATAAATTTGTCTTCAAATCACTTGAGCCTCTAGAGCTGGATTTTCAGGAGAAGGATCTCATTGAGACTTCACCTTCCCCTTTGCCCTTTTCTATTGTTCATCATCATGAGTCTTCATCAAGTGATTCCCTCACCCCTTGTCATATGATCTCAAGTGATTGTGAGCCCTTTCCCCCTTTCGAGTATAGTGTTGAGGAAGAGCCCCTCATTGATTATACTTTACCTCCTTAGACACACCCTCAGGGTTTTGATCACTCCATGACCTCCCCACTCCAATGTGACCATCACCTTGAGGAACCTATTTGTTAAACTCTTTTCCCTCACCCTTCGTTCCCCTCTCATCACAACCTTGTGGTGACTACAAAGCACGATATAATGAGTAATGATTGTGATAAGAAGTTCTTATGGATAATCATTTATTACACCATTGTGTACTTAGAGGGAAGGCTCCACATTTCTAGATTAACTTGTGTTCCTTCTCCTAGGGATTCCCCATACCTCACATGGAAACCATATTTTCCCACCTCCCGCTCGCAACATCCTCCATGTGTTTGGGTTTGCATATTTTGCATGAATAATCATATATGCAAGCATATTTCTATTGATTTGATGATATGTTGGTTGCACTGGATTTATGATTACACTTAATATTAGCTTCGTTGTATGCATGTTAGGGTAGGATGCATTCCATGCTCATTTTCTCATTACAATTAACATCATATGATATTTCTCATGGCATTAGATGCATTTAGATTAAATTTGCATTATAGTTACTTTCCTGTTGATTTTATGGCTTAACACTAAGCATGGGTGATCATAAGACACCATAGAAACATGTTGCCCCGTGCATTTAGTTTTTGACGTGCAGGTAACAGGTCTATGGTAACCAAGAGATTGTTGGTGTTCTCATGACCACCCGTTCGAGTAGCATCGCCCACTTGTCCGAGAGCTCATGTCCCAGTTGGAGCCAAATGTTACCCACCATTTTGTGGGTGATATTCCTAGGAGAAATTTTTTCTCCATGATGGTCCTCAGCCGACAACCACCAACTAGCTCATTGAGCCATTTCTCCACCATCTAAGCCAACCATGTGGTCCCTCACCCATCTGTCATGATCGTATGTTTGAAGGTGGGCCTTCCAAACCTAAAGGTATGCCTTGTCATTTAGTGATTGAGTATTTTAGTTTACTTATTGTGGAAATTCTTGGACATGGATTAATGGGGGGATTTGGCAGAAAGAGTGGACTAGATATGTGCTCATATCCCTTAGGTCTCTTTGGATGTTAACCTTGGACCCTAGTCCCGTGTGATCTCTTTTATTGACCTTTAGGCTTTGGGGATGGTACTACATGGTAAACCCCAATTTTGGTTGCGTGGTCCCGCTCCCCGATCCACATATATCACCCCCTTCTGCTCATTATAATTCCATTCCTCACTCCTCACACCTAGGTCCACATTCCTCCACTAGGTCCACACAGGGTCAGCGACCCCCTCTCCTTGGCCCACACCTTGGGCTGGGCCTGGAACGATGCCTAGAGGTTGATGCAAAAGAAAAGGAAAGAAAAAAACATAATCGGCCATATTCAACAGGAAATTCTACCAAAAAATGCAAAAGATGGCCCAGAAAAACACATTTACCACGTGGGCAAAAGCCAATACATGAGCTCTACCCCTTGCATGAACATCACCCTGGTTCCTATAGGCCCTAGACGAGCCACCTCTATAATTCAAGAACCCATGATTGTCCCAACCCTTGGTGGATGATGAACTACCCCACCTTCAATGGGGTATCCATTGCTATACTTTACACATCATGCTCTCATTCACTTGAGCCCCGAGCAGTTAATCGAAGAAAAATCATAAAAAGCAAAAGGCATATGAAGAAGGGTTGAAAAATCAAGGTCAAGGTAACTCATGTATCGTGATTGCTCCCTCCTACACATCATTTACCCAAATATGGGCTTCCCTTTCATTAGCTACCCTTGTACCTTGGCATGTGACCCAAGTTTTCCCCTTCAACCCCTACTCTATTCCATCACTTTATCACATGCCACCACCATTTGAAGGATAAGCATGGGCATACCACCCCCTTTAGAAGCAAAAACCACCTAATAGGGTGCTTGGCTAACGCCCCTTTGAGCTTGGAGACATTTGCACATGCCAAAGCCCACTATCGAAGGGCATCCCATTATGAAGTGCCCACTTGTTTTCCATGGTTTTCAAACTCTTTTACTTGATTTCTTTAATCACTTGGTGTACTGAAGGGCAAGGGGATGCATTGAATCTTATGTAGGATTACAAATGGTCTCCATTTTGGGTTTGGTCTCCCTATACAGGGTCCTAACTCTCCAGAGGGCTACATTAGCACATGTAAGGTGTGTGTAAAGAGCCATGGGCCTCCACATCAGCAAATAGCATTCCGTGGATCCCCAGGGTCATTCAAAGATTTCTCGTGGTTCACTTATAGGACAAGGAAGATGCACCTGGTTCACCATGCCCAGTCAGCTCCACAGTTGCACCATACACTTGGAAGATGGTCCAGGATCTATATGATGATGTGACATTACTTATATAATCATCCTAGCCCTTGCAGATGGTCTACAAGCATCTTCGATCTATTTGGAGACCCATGAGGACATTTTTGTGCCCCCACATCCATTTGGGAGCACCACAGGTTTATTACTTGGAGAACAAGGGGTCAACCCCTTGTCCACTACTTTTGAAGTCCTATTTTACATTATGGCACCTATGGACTTCATTGGGCCTCCTCTAAGGCCCAACAACACAGGTTATTGATCATTCAACCCTCTTGAGAGTCTTACTCCTTTGTTATTGAGCCAGTTTCGTGGGCTTGTCACCAAAAACTTGTTTCTAGCACATTATTTTATTCTAGGGGCTAAATTAAGCTAAAATAAGCTAAATCAAATTCATTAGACATTGTATAAATAGATGATGTGTTGATTCATTCTCTCATCATCACTTGGATTGATCATATTTTCTTGTGAGATTTTTGCTATTCTCTTTGGAGAACGAAATTGGATGGATGGATGATTTTTAATGTTTCGATATCTTCATTTTTGTCTTGGAGGTTCTATATTGACATATGATGATGATTGGATATACATTTTCTCACATGTAAGTGCTCCTTTTCTATGTCACATAAATGATGTTGCGATGTTTGCTATACTAGGCCGAAATTTTGCTAATTTTCTTCGGTAAAAGGGTATAAATTTATCTTTTGTTAGCATTACATCATGTTATGGGCCATGTTTCAATAAGTTAATGTTCCTAGAGGTATTTCATTGAAATTTATCTTGACAAGTCATCACATATTGCAAATTGAAGTATAAAGACCTTGAAGTAGTTTTCCTCATGCCCTAATTGACATGCAAAATTGTTCTAGAGGACTCCTTGACTAAAAGAAACCATCCTAAGCATTGGAATCATCTTGACTCCATTTCTCCCAAAGGATTAGACATTGATCCTCCATAGGTGATCACCTAAAAACATATTTTTCTCACCTCTCTCTCTTTCTCTCTAGACCTAGAATACATAAGTCACTTAGGGCATTAATTACCTCATAATTTAGCCATCCAAACACTTTGATTTTTGGTTTACATTTGCGTCAGTGTTTGTTCTAGAGGCCCTCCACATTTGAAGCAAATCCAACAGTGGGATCTCGAGATATTGCAAGCCCTAGCTCAAGGATTGTTTCTTTCCCTAAGTTTCCCTTGACTAGTAACCTCATTGGGATTATTGCATCAAATTAAAATAAAATTTCTACTTTAATCCCTTTCTCCCCTTCAATTAGGTCAAGCACACTCTTGTTTGATCAACTCCATACCCTTGACCTAATTTTGGGCCCACTTGATCGCGCAACTCATTGGAGCCAGTTTGACAAAGACCACTTGGAAACCAAATTTCCACAAGGGTTTTGAGGTCTAGGAATCTCCTTTACAAGTCATACCTTCGAACCCTAGCCCTTGAAATTTTCCTTGCTCTTCCTAAAGAGCCTTTCACCTTGCTCTCCAAGCAAGTAAGCCATATATTTGAGCCTCTTGTGAATAGGCTTTTAGGATCACCTTTCATCCCATCATTGATCCATTCATTATCTTGATCCTTGTTGTAAAGAGTAGGGAGCTTTAACTGAGGTGACAGTGGGCTATTGCTCCATTGTTGCCCTTGACCTAGCAGTTTCCCCTCTAGGATCCCCTTCTAGGACCCTTGCTAGTTTGAGCAGTAACAACACCTCCCAAGCTTTTTCAAAGTTCATCTTCTCAAAGGCTGTGGGCATAGAAGGCTAGCTCCTCTCTTGCAAAACTTCATTCACCATTGGAGGTTAAGCTTTGGAATACCAAGAGACACCCAACATCTTCAATCTTGAGAGCACTCTTATTGTACTTACTTGTTATAAAACCAGCTCACAAAAAGATAGAAAAGATAGATCAACGCCTTAGAATTCAGCCTCTTCGAGGGAGCAACCTCCTTTACATTACACAATGAATGATTATTTGATGATTCAAATGACAAAACCTCCTTTTTATATATAGGAGTCTAAGGAGTCACAATATAACCCAACTGACCTAACAATAATAATATAAAGGCACAAAAATAACAATAGAGAGATTCTATGGGGCACAATAATAACAATATGGGGACAATAGGGGCACAACAATATTAATAAGGGATACAACTACAATAGTAATAGGTTAATCACTAGTATTATAAGGACCTAACATGCCCCTCTCTTTCAAAAAGTGTTGTCCTCAACGCTTGAGTAGTTTTGGATGCTTCTGTATAAAATTCTCATCCTCCCATGTGGAATCTTCAGCAGATAAGTTCTTCCACTTGATGAGATACTCTGAAATTGATCGATTTCGTAGCTGTCGAGTTCTTGTTTCAGTGACTGCTTCCGGTTCCAATATAATTTTTCTTTCCTCGTCAAGTTCTGGCAATATTGTTTGAACTGGGAGCTTGTCACCTATAACCTTCTTTAAACATGAAACATGGAAAACTAGGTGCACTCGAGAAGTTGCAGGAAGCTCCAATTTGTATGCCATAGTACCAATCTTTTGCAACACCTTGTACGGACCATAATACTTTGGCGATAATTTATTATCCTTCTTAGCTTGCTTGAGGGACATTTGTTTATATGGTTGTAGCCGTAGGAATACCCAATCATCTACATCAAAACTTTTTTCGCTGCGATGTTGATCTGCTTGTTGTTTCATTCTATTCTGCGCCAACACGAGGTTATCCTTTAAGAGTTGGAGGACTTGTTGTTGATGCTCGATGTGATGTTCCACTGCTTGAACCTTACAATTTTCTCTTAAATATGATGTGATGGATGGTGGCTGATATCCATAAAGTGCCATAAATGGGGTCATTTTTGTTGTTGTATGGAAGGAAGTGTTATACCACCATTCAGCCAGAAGCAACCATTTGACCCATTGTGTATGTTTATCAGATACAAAGCAACGAAGATATCCTTCCAAACATTTGTTTACTATCTCAGTTTGCCCATCAGATTGAGGACAATACGATGAGCTATGAGCTAACTGAGTACCAAGACAAGAAAATAATTCTGTCCAAAAATTTCCAGTGAAAATGAGGTCTCTGTCACTTACAATAATCTTTGGGTTTCCATGTAGCTTTTGAATTGTTTCCATAAATGCAGTAGAAACTGTACTGGCTTTAAATGGATGTGATAATGCACAAAAGTGTGCATACCTGGTAAGTCTGTCAACTACCACCATGATGACACTCTTTCCCTCAGACTTGGGTAAACCTGTGATAAAATCCATTGAAACCTCCTCCCAACATTGGCTTGGAATGGATAAAGGTTGTAATAGACCCTGGGTCTTAATTGTTTCAACTTTATTTTGTTGGCAAACCAAACATTCGGCCACAAATTTTTGAATATCCGATTTAAGGCCATCCCAAAAAAATTCCTTCTTAACCCTGTGGTAAGTTTTTAAAAATCCAAAGTGTCCTCCTAAGGGAGAAGTGTGCAATTCCATAAGAATCTTTTGTTTGAGTTGGGAATTCTTACAGAGGTGTAAGCGATCTTTGTACCATAACGAATCATTTTGCCAGCTTAATGTATCAGATGTACTGGAATCTTGTGGCAACTTTTGAATAAGTGCCCACACTTCTTCATCATTCTTCCATTCCTCCCTTGCTTCCTTTATCCAATTTGGTTGGATAATAGAAATAGTGCACAACAATGCTTCCACATCCTCATCCTTTCTTGAGAGTGCATCTGCCCCCACATTTTGCTTCCCTTTTTTGTAGATGATTTCAAAGTCATAACCCAACATCTTTGTGACCCACTTTTGTTGCTCTTCAGAGGATAATCTTTGTTCGAAAAAGTATTTAAGGCTATCATGATCCGTTTTTACCTTTAAGTGTCTTCTCATTAGGTAGGGTCGCCATTTCTTAAGTGCATGTAGTATTGCCAACATTACCTTCTCATAAATAGCTTTGTGTAAAAACTTTCCCTGATTGGACGACTTTCAAAAGCAATGGGTCTTTCATCTTGCATTAAAACAACACCAATTCCATTTCCTGAAGCATCACATTCCACAATAAAGGTTTTTGTGAAGTCCGGTGTAGCTAAGGCCAGTGCTTGGCACATTGCCTCTTTAAGATGTTCAAAGGCCTTTGTTGCTTCTGGAGTCCATGAAAATACATCTTTCTTCAATAATGTTGTTAGAGATGCTGCTATTCTCCCATAATTCTTAACAAAATTGCGATAATACCCTGTCAACCTGAGAAATCCTCGCAGATGCTTTATGGATGTGGGGATTTTCCATTCCTTAATGGCTTTAATTTTGTTAGGGTTTACCTTAACTCCTTCATGAGATACAATATGACCCAGATATTCCACCTCTTGTACTCCAAAGAAACATTTGAATCTTTTGCATATAATTGTTTCTCCTCCAATAGTTGTAGCACCCTGTCAACATGTTCAACATGATCCTTCCAAGACTTGTTGTAGATTAGTATATCATAAAAGAATACTAACACAAATTTTCTAAGGAAGGGTTTGAAAATGGAATTCATCAAACCTTGAAATGTAGAAGGTGCATTGATAAGGCCAAAAGTCATGACCAAAAATTCATAATGACCCTCATGAGTTCTAAATGTTGTTTTCGGAATGTCTTCAGTCTTCATTCTGATTTGATGATATCTTGAACGAAGATCCAACTTGGTGAAGTAAATTGATCCATGTAATTCATCCAGTAATTCATCAATGACAGGAATGGGAAAATTATCTTTAATAGTGAGCTTGTTGAGCTCCCTATAATCCGGACACATGCGCCATGATCCATCCTTCTTGTGCACCAATACTACTAGAGCAGAGAAAGAACTTTGACTAGGTTGAATTATACCCACCTCTAGCATTTCTGCAACCATACGTTCAATTTCACTTTTTTGGGCATAGGGATATTTGTACGGCCTGATGTTTGGAGGAACACTTCCTGGAATCAGATGAATAGCATGATCATGATCACGAATAGGTGGGAGACCTTTGGGAGTCTCAAATACCTTGGAATGATTGTCCAAGACTTTTTGGAGATCTGGAGAAATAGATGATTTCGATGTGGAAACATCTAGTGAACATAATTGTTCAATTACACCTCTTTGTTCCTTTTTTAGAAGCTTTGTCATGTCGTTAGAGTTGATTATATTTCTCGGTTTCCCTGCAATACCCTTAATTAAACTTCCTTTCCTTCTGCAGAAAATTTCATGAAAAATTCTTGAAAATTAAAAGCTATTGTACCCAAGGATTGTAGCCATTGGACTCCTAGTACAACATCAACACCTCTCATTGGAATGGAAAGCATTGGGTTAGTCAATACATATTCTTCCATGGATAGCTTGATATTATGGCACTTTCCAGAGCAATTTATCGTTCCTCCATTTGCAACCATCACTTGACACTTCGGTGCTGGATATAGGAAGCAATTCAATTCTTTTGCTATCTTACAATGAATAAAATTGTGGGTACTTCCTGAATCGATCAACACTATTACCTTTTTCTTCTTGATTTGTCATTCTATCTTGATGGTTTGAGGAGTGGTAATTCCAGCCAATGCATTACAAGATATGATCGGATTCATTTCTTCTTTATCTAGGCTTTGTTCCTGGAGTATATCCTTTTCTTTTGACCTATCTTGCTCCTTTTCTTCTTCCTCTTCACAATCTATGTAAAATAATTTCTTCTCGGCACACTTATGACCTTTAGTGCATTTGCTATCACAACCGTAACAAAGCCCTTTTGCTCTTTTTTCTTCCAATTGTTGTGGTGTCAACCTTATAGGTTGTAGAAGGCTAGGGGCAACAACACTTTCATCTTTATAGTTGTGAGTGGTATGCTTCCTAATTGCCATAATTTTGCTTTCTATTTTTCTTGTTAACCTTAATGTCTTCTCTAATGAATCAGGTTCCCAAAGGCGAACATCATGTTGGATATTATCCTTTAAAGTTCCTATGAACACATCAATCCTATGCTCCTCTGGAATATTTTTTATCCTTATGTTCAATTTTTGGAACTCCTCAATGTGCTCCATTATTGAACACTTTTGCTTGAGACTTATCAATTGGCTAAACAAAGTGTTGCGTTTTATATCCTCATAATGTGCTGTCAATTCTTCCTTAAAAAGTTGCCCAAGTGATAATTTGTTTACAAGAGCAAAGCCATTGATACCATACAAACTAATTTGGTTCCAAATATAAAGTTGCAATACGTACCTTTTTTGTGTTTTGCACATTATTGAGATCGAAAAATTGCTCCATCTATAATATCCCTGTTGCGGGATCCTTGCCATCAAACTTCCTCATATCGATTTTTGGAATATGGTGGGTCTTCGATCCAACATTAGAGTCTATGAAATCATGATTAACATTTCTTTTGTTCTCATCATGAGTTTCATTTACTACCCTTTCACCATTAGTAAGTATTTCTTGTAGAAAATTTGTCAAATCTGTCTTCAAATCTACCATGCCTGTCTTCAAATCTATCTTCAAATCGTCCATCTTAGCTTCCACGTCATTCATCTTAGCTTCTACATCTTTCTTTAAACCATCCATCTTAGATTCTGTTACTTTTTGTGCGAGTGACAATTGTTGCACTTGGTCTCGTAATTTTGATATATCATGTTGCACTTCTTCCTCTTCTTGATAAGTCATGCTAGAGCTTTCAGGTTGCTTACTAGGTGTTTGCATTTTCTTTTCTCGAGGCATCAGTTACCGATAATAATGCTCTACTGTGCCCTTTGAATTCCTTCAAAATAATTTTTCAAACCAAGGCTAAGCAAAAATTTTAAAAAAATCTACACACGTTTTTTCACTTTGTAGGAGCTCGATATTGCCTCTGAGGTATCTTTGTAATTTCGAATCATCCAGTTCTGAAATTGCAAACTGCAGTAGCCCTCTATGTCCTCTTTCCAATGCCACCAGTCTGATCGAATTTAGATTCTCCAAGGCAGAGTTATGCACAATCTCCCAAGATGACCTGATTATAGACCTTTTTAGAAGAGCGAACTTGTAGGAAGTGCCACGTGTCACTGTTTCGACCTTAGGATCTGAAAAATATATACAGGAAACTAAAGTCCGTCCTCTTTCTGTAACTTCTTACAAAATTTCAATCTGATGCTCAAAACAAAAGTTATGACTATTTTCCCCAGGTCACCTGTTTGGAATGTAATTCGGGAGTCTGCAAAAATTCCAACTTCCTCAGATCATATCTCCGCAAATATAGCGCGAAAAGATCTAAAATTCGAACCTGCGGTTCAGAATGATTTCGGCCCAAATGAGTTTTTTTTTTAGCATCTGAAACATCGCAGAAAAAAGATATAGGGAAAATGCCATGATGAACTATTTGGAGCAGCAAAACCTTAGAATTCAAAAAGCTCTAATACCAAATGTTATGAACCAGTTCACAAAAAGATAGAAAAGATAGATCAACGCCTTAGAATTCAACCTCTTCGAGGGGGCGCCTCCTTTACATTACACAAATGAATGATTCTTTGATGATTCAAATGACAAAACCTCCTTTCTATATATAGGAGTCTAACGAGTCACAATATAACCCAGCCGACCTAACAATAATAATATAAAGGCACAAAAATAACAATAGAGGGATTCTATGGGGCACAGTAATAACAATATGGGGACAATAGGGGCACAACAATATTAATAAGGGATACAACTACAATAGTAATGGGGTAATCACTAGTATTATAGGGACCTAACATTACTTTAGTCTCTAATTCTAACTTTCAAAAAAGAAGTCTAGTACTTGAAAAAACTCATATGTTGTAATGATTCCTCTTGAAGTTTTACTTGAGACCTTAAGGGAAGGTTTCTCATCTTTGTAGCAATGTAATAAAAAGGCCTAGTTTTTCTTGTGGGGGATTAGGTTTCACCCAAGGCATCATTTTCTCCTTATTTAGAAGGAGAAACATGTGGGTGGATTGATCTTGCATTGTTTTCTTAATTTTCATTTTGCATGCCTTAAGAATTAACACAATCTCACCATCACATTCTAACTTTCTAAATTAAATTTTGCTACAAGTTTCCATTTTATGTCTTGCATTTGAGTTTTGCTTTTAAGTACAAGTTGAAAATTTCAATTTGGAGCAACTTATTTCATTATACATAGGCATGTAAATTCATGTGGAAAAATTTGATTAACAATTTGCTTCATGTTTGCCTCACTATAGGCTCATTGTTTACTTGCTCATATATTTTAAAGTTATTTGCTCACCTTACAAACATATCATACTTTAAAACTTCATCTCATTTCATTGCTTTAGTTGGTTGATCATTGATATATCATTTGTTAAAGCACTTACTTTGAGCAACTTACAATCTTATGTGGTTGTGAAGTTTATGTTTTTGTATCTTGTACAATTTTGAGCAATTATCTAAGTTATCTCATTGAGCATATTTCCATTTACTTGAAGCATTTTCTTTTACAAGCACTAATAAACTTACTTGGATTTCATTTAGGCATATTAGCATAACTTGCATCTCTAATAAAAATTTACCTCCAAGCATAAGCTTGGCGAAAGACATCTCT
Organism: Pinus tabuliformis; assembly: GCA_031772625.1. Lineage (NCBI taxonomy): Eukaryota > Viridiplantae > Streptophyta > Pinopsida > Pinales > Pinaceae > Pinus > Pinus tabuliformis. The sequence goes on from CM062811.1 coordinate 1,105,158,831, forward strand.
TAGGGACCCCTTTCTTTCATCAACTTGAGGGACATAGAACCTCTTATGTGGTTAACACGATGACCTTGCAGTCGTCAGAGCCACAGTGTCTACAGTGCCGGAGGCATTGGGTGTGTTGGGTAATCCAAGGGAGGTATCATTAATATAATGTTGGTTATCTTTCCTTGGACCCCTTACACAACTTACATAAGAGACTTGTTTCAAAACAGTGGAAAGAAAGTCACATCTAGACTAGGCATTTAGATTAAAATTAACCAAGATAATTGCATTTAATCTTAGTTTAAGTGCATTTCATGCTAACACATTTTACTGTTTTACTTGTAAATTATGTCATGTACTTGTTATTGATGCAAATATTTTTAATTGATTATCTTATATAGGCAAGTGTCATCTTGTTTCACTTTTGGAAGTAAAGTATAATTTGTTCCCTTTGCAAGTCATCCTATATTGTTTGCTTACATGCTTTGGATTTGTGAATGATTTATATATTTTGAGAGCATTTCTTGAAAGCAAAATTTTATATTTTGCTAACATCTTATGTTTGATTGACAGAGTTACTTGTGTTTGGAAACACTTCATTTTTCTTGAGCAAGTATTATTTATTTTTAAGGAATATTGAAGGCACTGGTTTTATGTATGCAAATATTTGATTCATGTGTTGATGGTTATATATTTCATTTCATATTACTCATAATCTTAAAAGAAATCCAATTCACTCTAACATCTCCTAGAAACCTCACATCCTTTTTAACTTAGTTTTCCATTCAGGGACCACCCCCCTTAGCTTACTTAGGAGAGAGCTTAAACGGAGAAAGAGTTGGAAATAGGTGATAGCCCCATCTCTTAAATTTGCCACCAACCACACCTTGTGGGGTTAAGGGTTTTTCTCACTAACTTAGGTGTATGTGACGGACGACAACAAGACTCTCTATTGCACTGCTACATCATTGATCTATTGATGTCTAGGTGACCTCATTTGCTTGCTAGTAAGGGATTTGGTTTGGTGATGTCTCTAAGGTCTCTTATCGGGGGGGAGAATGGTTCCTTTGGTTCGCATTGATTTGGACGTAAAAGCGATGTTGTCATCAACCCAAGTCTTAGTGCCCCTATCTAATGGGAGCACCATAAAGAAGGTAATCCACTGAACAAGATCTGACCTAGGAGGTTGGAAAGTGTGGGAACAAAGCCTGAGGGCCTCTTGCATGTAAAGGGATAAGCATCTCTGGACTAAGAATTGGAAGAAACTAGAAAGAGTCTAGGTCACCCTAAATAGGCAAGAAATCTCTCAAGCATCTCATAATAAGTGGGGCAACAAAAGTTGAAGAGCTCCTTCGACTCAATCTCTCGAAGATGACATAGCTGCCACATCTTATCTAAATGGTCTATCTTGTGGTCAATCTCAATCCGTAGTTGATGAGAGTTGACTCTGAACTATCCTAAGGGAATCCGAAGGGTGTGAATCCAATGGCAAAGTGTGGAATGGGCACAAACAATGAGTCCATCCCTCATCATCATGAAGTTCTCAACATAAAAGGCCATCTTTAGACTTATCCCACCTTGAGGGTTTATCCAAGTGACTTGTATTTATTGCCTATAGATATCCTCACGAATGATTGTATTCGTTTCTTATTTGGTTGATAAGAGGTGGATGGGTGCACACAAGGAATTTCTAAATCGAGGTAGTCGGTCCAATGTAATACCAACCGAAGTAAGGAGATCCTCCTCGTCCAAGATGGTGCACTCTCCACCAAGTTGTTAGTTCAATGCCTCCTCTTCCATGGTGGTCCACTATCCAAGTGTCCTTGGGCAAGGTGCCCCTCTAATTGTGTGCCACATGTCTTCTCATGTGCTTAATCCTACTCTCATGTGTGCAAATGTGGTCACTAAGCTCTAATGTTCCTCCTCAAAATGTGTTTGCCAACATCCATGAAGTATGCTCCTCAACCCCAGCATTCTAAAGTCATGTGTCCAACCTTCAAGGTGTATATCACACAGTCCCAAGCTCCTAGGGCTCAGTACCATCCTCCAAGTGCCTAGTGCTTCTCCTCCTAGGTAGTATCTGCCCTAATTGAGCAACAAACTCTCCCATTGCATGCACCCAATTGGTTTGTCAACACCAAACAAGGTAACAACTTCATAGGTAACAGCACCAACACACTAACCAAGGTCAAGCATCTAGCCAAATTAAGCCATCCATATGTCCATGAAGCATCACCAAGCAGCCAGGAGACATAGCTCTCTACTAGCAAGGTGAAAACACTTTTGGACTAACGCCAAATGCTAACAATTATGTAGATAGGATTTTAGGTCAGATCAAGTCTCAATGTTTTAATGGTTTTGCAAGCCATAGCTTTACTTACTTAAGTATCATAAGCTCCCAAGGCTATTAACATTAATGCAAATCAGAGATGCAAAAGAAAATAAACGTCAATTGGATCACAAACCTTGCCAGGATCTGAAAGTATTGCATATGCTTCTCCAATCATTTGAAACAATTTCTGTGCATCCTTGCGGACCTCCTCCTCGCATTCGTTTAAGAGTCCATTATCTCCAGCATCATTTCGCACCAAGAACTGCCCAGCCTGTAACATTATCCGGAAAGAAGTTAAGGAAAATAATAAAACCAACAATGACAACAAATATCATATCACAGGCCAATGGCTTACAAAAGTAAAGAACTAAGTATATTATTATCACTGAGGCGTTTAGTTCAAAATTAGAAACTCCTCAAAAGATAGTGACCATACTCGTGGATAAATTTCTAATTGTACTATTGACTCATCTAGATGAACTAATCCCAACATAAATCCTTCAGAAACCATGGCCTTATCTGGAGAACCACAATCCTGCCAGGAAGCAGGGAGACTACAAAACAAATAAAATTGTTGTGGACATCAACACCACAAATCAATCGCATAAACTGTATTGAAACTGAAAGTAAACCTTGTCCGGATGATGTTTAAGAGCTGCCTTTCGATACGACTTCTTGATCTCAGCAGCACTACTTGAAGGTTCAACACCCCTGTAATCATGAAGAACATCCCAGGGCATATGAATTCTTGATGAAATAATATAGCCTGCAATGCTTCCTGAAGCAGTTTATCTCTCATACAACTAAGCAATATGAATCAAGGCCGTTTACATGAAATAAAAGAAAGGCTAACAAAATATGCATTACATCAAGGCCACTTCCATAAATGTTGTCATGCAATGATATGTCCTTTTACATAAACATCTAAATATGAATGTTCTATTCACATATAAACTGGAAAGCAATTTGAAGTGTATAAAATGACTACATCATAATATGGATTCATTCCATTATTCTTGGTGATATATTCAAAAATGATCTCCTACACAAGGGGTACTCACAATAATTGATGCCACAGAAACAAAGGAAAGAAAGAAATTATATTTATAACTATGGCTGGCCAAAAGGTGGTAATGGGAACCGTTGAATACATCATATTTATTATACCAGGGGAGGGCATAAAGCATCTCCAAGGTAGATGGAGAAAAGAAAAAGAAAAATAGTACAAACAATACAGCATATAAGCAGGTATATTGTAAATACCACCATAAATGTCCCCATGGTTAGCAGAACCAGCAGGCTTGGACCAGTTTGGAGGATTTCTGGTCTGGAATAGTCCTCTGAACCAGTTTCAGATTGGTTTATTCTTGAATCAGCTGGGTCAGTCTCTGAATCAGTCAAACCTGAACTGGCCTAACCGGTTAGTTCAGATCCCAAACTGGCAAGTTCAATACTGCCCTGAACCACACACTAATAACCAGAAAATAATAGACTGGAAAAAATTAGAAAGAAAAGGAGGGGTAACTGGTTAGTTAAGACTCCAAACTGGCAAGTTCAATACTGCCCTGGTCCACATACTAATAACCAGAAATGAAGAAAAGTGGGGACACTTTTTAGAATTGTATTTTTATTTTAATATTATTTCTCGAAGTTAATGTTGACATTTGTCATTAAATAAAATTTTAACATTAAAAATTAAAATGAGACCCCTTATTTGATGATGGAAAACAAGCCATCAGAACTCACATGGAGAAGAAGATAGAAACTGAGGTGTTTTTCAGCGTTCACCATACCTGATAAAATTTTCAGCATTTAAGCATACATGCAAAACAGACACTTGTACCCCTTCTGCACCCTTAGAGTTGGAAATTGTCAGATTCTAAGAGTGAGACCTGGAGGGGGAATAGATTGCTCAGTGATGGCAACTGATTGAAACTTCCATGTAGAAAATTTGTGTCATGTAGCCCCACCTGGTTTCAAGTTATTTTGCACATCAAGTTTAATGCCCAAACCCCATTGTTCATTGCCGAGATTTAAACTTGAATGTAAATGCAATTAAAACACTAGAAGCTACCACTAATTTTTTTACAAATCAGCTGATAAATTTCACAAGCATGGACAAAATTTAGAAACTAATATTTGGTCAATCAGACCTTGGGAAAACCCCATAGGGAGAACCAGTAGGAAGAGAATTTTTATTTGCTTTTTCTCAGAGAAATTTAGAGCATTATTTACATAACAGGGGTACTTATCTCCCTCCTAGAAATTCATGCCAATTCCTCAAAAACCGTGCTTCTGTCTAGAAATTCATGCCACATTCCAGCACATCTCTCCTTGAAATTTGTGCAACTGTTCAGACTTCTCTGCCCTCAAATTTCATGCTACAGTCTGACATATCTGCCCTAGAAATTCATGCCTCAGACTGACTTTTCTGCCCTCGAAATTTGTGCTTCAGACTAGCAATTTCCTCGAAATTTGTGATGTCAGACCAGCAATACATGCAGCCTGACTCCCTCAAAATTTGTGCTGAGTCTTCTCCTCAATTTTCGGGCCACTGTACCTCCTATACCTTCTCAGTTTGCAGGCTTCTGTACGGTCTTTCCTAGCTGCAAGTGCTTGGTATTTCAGCCTTCTCCTCCAGCTTATCTTTTCCTCTCCTCTTCTCCAAATCTACACATGAAGAATAATTGAGCCTCCATTTGCCTTCCCCCACCCCTTTTACTCTCCATAAGGATAAGAATACCTATCCCTATGATCAAGAGCTGAGATTAGATCTCAGCTTCTTTTGATCAAGGGTAGAGATTTAATCTCACATTGAGCCCCCCTCATGTCTCCCCCTTCATTAATGACCCCCTCTAGTCACTTTAATAATGTGTTGTAGCATGTACTTTTTGCCTCAGAGTCACTTTAATATTATAAAAGTACAATGTACTTTTAGACCTCATAAAGTGACTAAAAAGTCACATGACTTTAATGATCTCATAAAGTCACACTAAAAAGGTGGGTTCACTTGTTTTCCTAGGCTTAGGCAAAAAGCACTAGGAAACACCTCCTTGGTACCTTTTTCAAAACACTCTTACTGAGGAAGGTGTTTCTCACCACTCCCATCTTATCCCTGAAGGTAGACATACTTGCCCCTTGGCAAGGACTTGGTGAGAATGTTTGCAACCTATTCATGAGTGGATATGTACTCTAGCTTCACTGCCCCTTTCTGAACATAATGCCGGATGAAGTGGTATTTGATCTTGTTGTCGCACATAATGTCTAGGCAGCGCAACAACAACTCAGATCGGGGGCTGTCACACTAATCCATCTCTTTGTTTGAGTTGTCTCCCAATAGCAAACTAAGGGGGGTAGACCCTATGGAAATGGAATGAGTTAATATTAGTTGGGGACCAACCAAACTGGGAGACACAGTTAAGCAAACAATACTTGTTTAGGTTGCACAAGATTTTGAAGGATTCAAATTGATTTGAGGAAAATGATACCAATGCCTTGTGGAGTCCAAGTAATGGATGGGAAACTGTTGTTGAATGACTCGACTACCTTATATGCAAATGCAAAACTTAAAGCTATGTGAAATGCAGGGACTTGGTTAATTTTAGTTAAATGCATGTTTTAAGTTTGATCCTTTAATTTTCTATTGACCAAGCTTATGCTTGGAAGTAAAATTTTAATGTGCATGTACTAGCTTAGTATGCAAATGCAAAGTGAAATGATGTGATGGTGAAAGGAGGGCCTAAAATTATTTCTGAAATATGTCATGAGTGCTTTTTTAACTTAAGGCTCAGAAAAATGATCTCAATGCAAACACAAATACTTATACCAGCTATGTAAAATATGAAGTCTGCACAAATAATTACTGAAATATACAATAGGAAACCAATGTAAAGTGTTGGAAATAAAACACTTAATATTCAGAAATCCAGTTGTATGAGGTACTCAATCAGAGATCATTAGATGCATAAGTAGAACTAAATTAGTCCTACTGAATGAGCATGTAAAAACAAATGTACTTCAAAAATTAAATTAAATGTTCAGATCACAACAATTAGGTGCAAAGTCTAAAATATTAGCTCTAGTAATCTGCTCTTAAAACAAATGACACTGCTAGCAATTTATTCTAAAACCAGGGGTCCTATTATCATGCAAGATTCAGATTTTTTCTATGTAACAACAAAAACTTCAAATGACAAACTGATAACTAATAATTCAAAAAATTTCTGAGTTTAACTATTTCCAATCTAGTGATGCATTTGATCTTAAAACTTAGAAATAAATTATTGAAAAAGCAATGAAATAATATTCATAAATTTGTCAATTAGCATGCAATAATTTCTGCGAATAATTCTATTTCTGAAATGTACTGTAATAAAAGACTGCAAACTAAATTTGTTGCTAAACTTTAGTTAACTGGAATTCTATGCTAGTATTAGTCATGCTTTCAATTAGATCAATGAAATGAAGTAAGGGTTTAGAGGATGTGCACCAATCAACCCTTAGGGGCTTGAAGATACTTGAAGACAAGCTGCCCAAGTCACTGAAAATCTTCCAATCCAAATGCCAACTCAGAAAATTTTTGTTAAAAAAGCTGTTAATGTTTTTGGGAATTTTATTGAAAAAATTAGTGAAAAAAATATGGTGAATGAGGAGAGGCTTGAGGGTGGAGATGAGGCAGCGAAAGGAAGGAGGTCCAAATGAAGGGGAGGCCAAGAAGAAGGGGAGATCAAGAAGAGAAGGCCGAGAAAGAGAAAAAGGAGGCCGACAGGAAAGAAAGGGAGCAAGGGGTTGGAGATGGCCAGCACAGGGCCTCAAGGCCCTAAAAAAATTGCCCACGATCTTCCTGAAAATTTTCTTCAACCTACAAATAAACTGGAGATCAGATCTTGTCTTCAAAATCCACAAAAATCGTCCGCAATCTTCAGATTTGTTCCTGCACAAATAAAAGCTAGAAAACCCCAAAACATGTATATACAAAAATATGAAATACCCAAAACCCCAATGAACTTAAAAATTCGAAATTTACAAATCTACAATAATATTCTACAGATCTAGCAGATCTGCAAATCAAAGCCCTCTATTAAGCCAGATCTAAACAATTTTGCACAAATTTATAAATAAACTGGAGGTTTTAAATAAAGGCACAAGCCCAAGAAAAACCATGCAAATAAAATACTTTGTAAGATGACTTCAGAATTTAAAAACAATAGGCTCTTTAGATTCTGTAATCTGAGAGTCAGTTGGTCTAGCTGAGGACTTCCCCAATCACCCTCCTGAATGATAACTTTTGCACACTTAGATCTAATTGTTAGATTAATAGAGATTCAAAATCATAAAATTATCACGAAATAGAGATACTTGCTAGTTCTATCAAACCAAAATGATATTTTAAAAACCCATAAATTTGTGCAAGATACTTGTGCACAAATCAATCTTTAAAGGCTATTATCCAGCGAATACAAATAAAAACAATAGAGTATTAAGAACAATATTACCACATAAATCTGAAAGAGAAATGCCACGGTTTGAAACTCCAAAGCCTTTGCTTTTTATTAACCAGAAAAAGTTACAAGAGCTTTCGCAGAGCAAGTACACATTTGAAAAATCGGATCCAAATATTGGAGAGAGACCTCTAATTTATAGATAAATTCTCCAACAGCTAGTTGGCTTGATCCCCGTCAAAACAATCTTAACCGCTGATGAAGATCAAATGATCTTTTAAGCATCACCATTGAAATAAAGTTATTTTTTGAGGAAATTCGAATTTCACTTTTAATTTCCTTTTAATTAAGTCAAAAATGATTATTTTGAGTTAATTGCCTCAAAAAATTGACTTTGACTTAACTACTATGGCCCAAGGGTCCAAAATATCTTGAAATTTTCAATATTCCCTTGGTCGAAAACCTCCAAAAATTTAAAACTTTAAAACCCACGAATTTTAAACGTTGGAGGATTTAATTTTTCCTATGACCTAAATTAATTAAATTTCTAGCTTTAGCATTTTAATTTATTTTAGCTAGGAATTTTGATTAATTGACTGATGAGGGGATTATTAATTTTTCCAACCCTCTAATATTTTAGCATTATCACTAAAATATAATTTACATGAAATATTACATTTCTAACCCATGAAGGGGGCACACCCGTTCGTTATAGACCCTCAACATTTACCTATTTATGCGACTCAAAATATGATCTAGTAGACTAAGTGACTTGTAATAAAATAATCTAACAAAATAGTTAGAATTATTCCCAAATCACTTTTACAGAGACTTAATAAATAGCACTAAGACTCATTTAAAATCATGACGAAAAAATCCACCCTAGCTTTGGAGTGAGGCTGGAGGGAAAAACTTTGTCGATCATCAATGTTTAAAAACACACATGAATCAGTGAGACAAAAAAGCTCCTAGGATAGGAATCATCATAAATAAATATTAAAAAAAAAAATTACCTAAATCGTTACATACATTTGTTTTACTAGGACCATTTACATCACAAAATGCAGAATGGGTTTACAAAACTCCAGTGTACATATAGCTGATAATGATGTATCTGTGGATCATCTGAGTGCTCGGACTTGATGGAAATTTATGCACGAAAAAATGTACAACTATGGGGTACTTGACATTGAGTAGTCAACAGATCTCAATATGCTTTGACCTGTCATGAGATACTGCATTCTCCGTGAGTTTAATACAATTGTAATTATCACAGTAAATTGTAGTTGGCCTCGGCCACTGGCCAAATAAGCCATACCACATCTTGTGAAACCAAACGGTTGCACAACTAGCCTGACTAGCTACAATGTACTCAGTGCCACTGATCTTTGTTTTCCTGATGAACCACGACACCACTAACGAACACAACATGAAACAACATCTAGATGTACTCTTCTTGTCACTAGCACTACCTACCCAATCTGAGTCTGTAGAACCTATCAACCTGATCCCATCTCCATGGACATAGTCCATTCCATAATCCAATGTGCCTTGTAGGTACAACAACACATGTTTTGCAACCAACCAATGCACCCTCCTGGGCTCCATCATAAACTAACTCAATGTGTTGATTGCGAAACAAATATCTGGTCTAGTGTTGACCAAATACATCAATAAACTGATCACTTGATGATATAAAGTGGGGTCTACCAACTCGGAATTAGAAGCATGCAACTTCTTCTCGTTGGAAATCATCGGTGTGGCCATTGTCCTGCAGTCTTCCATACGAAATCTCCTCAATATGTCCCCTGCATACCTGCCCTGGCCCAAAAAGATATGCCCATCCTCCTACCAAACCTCCAAACCCAAAAAATAGTGCATTAGTCCTATATCAATCATCTCAAACTTTGAAGCAAGATCTCTCTTGTAGTGCTCAATGAGTCTCTCCTCTCCTGTAATGAATAAATCATCAACATACAATACAAGAATGAGTGGATCCTCACCAACCACAATGTAATATAGGTTCGGATCCGCATCATTCTTCTTGAAACCCATGTGCTGCAAGTAGGAGTTAATCCTCAAGTACCATGCTCTCGGGGCCTACTTCAGACCATATAAGGCTTTCTTAAGCTTGCATACATGAGACTCTCTCCCATGCAAATCCCTGTGGCTACTCAATATAAACCTCCTCCTATATGACTCCATTGAGAGAGGTGGTCTTCACATCCATCTGGTGGATCTTTCAACCCATCTCTATTGCAGTGGATATCACTACCGCAATTGAAGTGTATCGAACCACTGGTGTGAAAGGCTCATAATCAACTCCCTCTTGTTAGTTTTTGTAGCATCAAAGGTGTTCTAGTCTTGAAACTTTGTGGAGAGACTAAAACACATGAGTTCTCCATAACCCATAAATCATTTTTGGAAATTCCACCTAGAAGTGTCTCAATTAGATTATTTGCCTATTTTTAATGATTTCCTAAGTCTCAAAACTTTGTGGAGAGACTAAAACACATGAGTTCTCCATAACCCATAAATCGTTTTTGGAAATTCCACCTAGAAGTTTCTCAATTAGATTATTTGCCTATTTTTAATGATTTCCTAAGTCTAAACTTAGGAAAAGGGGTTAACTAATCATAATTAATTGAGATAAGGTGTGCATCATATAGAAACTCACACAGATCGATAGAGAATTAATCTAGGCCCTTGATTAAGTTTTAATCTTGGTTGTTGTAGGTCCAGCAGAGGATTATAAGAAGAAGTCGATGGGTAGATGGAGAACACACTTGTGAGAACCACAGAGAGTTCAATTTTCAAGAGAGCCAAAATGCTGGAAGAGTTCGAGCTTCAGTAGGGAAGTAAAGACAGAGAGGGGCAAAGACAGTGAAGTCAAAGGAAGATTTCCATATTCGGTGAGTGCGTTGCAGATAGAGGCCGAAATTTCTCCAAGAAGCTATGCAGAGGTAGTGCAAAGGCTTCAAAGGGTAGTTCAATTTGCTGAGAAAGGAAGACATTTTCAGTTCCAATGGTTAGGTAGAGGTTCCAAAGGGCCAAAGAATTATTTTCCCAATAAGCAACAGGCATGACGGCTAGACTGGCAGTCAATTCAAGCAACACGTGTGTCATGCATCATCAGGTTGACACAAAGCATGTGCAGGCCAAGTTGGATGGCTAGCCTTTTAGAGCTCAGACAGAGTCAGGATTGCTCGGAGAGAGGGTAATTTCCCTCAAATTATTTTTGCCAGTATTTTCTCTGCAAGATAGCTAGTATTTGGCATCCAGATTGTACTCAGATAACTTCATTGCTGCATAATAATGTAAAACCTTTAGCTACTGCACGAGCTTTCCCACATAGGAGCTTTCTAAGGACATTTGTCCAAGATAACTATGTTAATTTTGATGTGTGTGCGCTAGCATATTTCTTAGTTTCCAGCACTATAATTTTTCCGCAATTTTATTTGTGAAGGTTGCAGTGTGATTTATTCAGTATTTGTCGTAGCAAATAAATTGTTAAATTAATTAACAATTAGAAGAATAATCTCCAGTTGCTGCAATAAGATTTCAGACTTGAAATTTTCACATGGTATCAGAGCGTGATTGATCAGATGGGGAAGCGCAAAAGCGAAGGCAAAAATTCATTGTTCAAAGGGAGTAGCAAGACGAATTTCTGGAGGTTGCGCAGAGCCTAAGCTAGGTAGATCGAATTGCTTGGGGAAGTTTGATTTTTTAGTGTAGGATTGACAGAAAAATTCGGCTTTCTAGTTGAGTAATTCCATCAGGCAGAGGGAGCAGCAGTAGCTCAGATTTTCACTGAGCAAATTCCTTGTTTGGGCACAGAGGGTTTTGCAGCAGTCTGCAGAAGCAAAATCAACACCGGTTGGAAGAGAAATAACACACACAGGGAAAATTTCTCTTAGGGGATATCAAGTCTTAGAGATCTAAATGTTTCTAGTTGCAAATTGGCAGTAGTTGTGAGTAGAATTTCTCACTCCAGGAGGGAGTGCGTATAATAGATCCAGCAACCGAGCAGAGGGAAAGAGAGAGATTTTTCTGACTAGTTTCAGAGATGGCCACAGCTAGGCTTAGAGATCAAGATAGGTTGGAGGGAGCCTCCAACTATATCATCTAGAAGGCTAGGATCTCCTTCCTTTGGATGAATATGGCATGAAAACCTATGTGGAGAATGTGGTAGCAGTACCCCAAGATGTCGATCAACTCAAGGAGCATAGAAAACAAATGGCAAAGATGAAGAAAATGATTTTGGATGGAGTCCGAGATCATCTAGTCTCACATATGGCAGACAAAGGTACGACTTATTACCGTTCAAACTAGCAGGGGTCCTATAAGGAGATCCTTGAAAGGTTACTACTAGGCTAAGGGCAACAATGGAGCAATAGCCCACTATGACCTCGACTAAAGCTCCCTACTCTTTATGGAATTTCACCGATCCTGGAAGCCTATTCACAAGAGAGGCTCACGAAATGCATGGACTAATGATAGGGCGAGAGGTGATCCTGGAAGCCTATTCACAAGAGAGGCTCAAATATGTGGCTTGCTTGTCTTGGAAGAAAAGACAAAAGGCTCTCTAGGAAGGGCTTGGGGAAAATTTCTAGGGAGGTCTTGAGTGTGTCTTATAAAGAAGATCCCTAAGCCCTAGAATTCTTGTGGAGACTTGGGTTCCAGGTGATCTTTGAAGAATTAACCTTGATAGTGCATGGGACCACACGGGACCAAGTGGACCTGAGGTTTGGTCAAGGGGATAGGATTTAGCAACCAATGTTATGCTTGACCTAATTAGGGAGGGGAAAGGGATCAAGGAATGAATTTTCGATGAAAGGCAATGCAAGGATCGCAATCAAGTTTCTAGCCTAAGGGAAACCAATGGCAAGAATTGATCTTTAAGTTAGGGCTTGCAATGTCTCAAGATCCCACTGTCGGAATCTCATGAAATTTGGAGGGCTTCTAGACACACTAGCGCAGTTGTGGACCAAAAATCCAAGTATTTGGATGGCTAGATCGTGAGATAATTGATGCCCTAGGTGACCTAGAGGACTAGACCTAGAGAAGAGGAAAGGGGAGAAGGAAAATAAGTTTAAAGTGATCACCTTTGGGTGGACCAGTGCCTAACCCTTTGGGGATATTGGAGTCAAGTAGAATTATGACTATAGACCTTTGAATTTTCTAGGTCAAGGAGGCCTCAAAGACAACTTCACTTGGCACTAGGGCAGCTTTATACTTTGTTTTGCAAGATAAACGGCTTATCAAGATGAATTTTAGTAATGAAATATCCCTAGGAACATTCATGCATTATACATGGCCCATACATGAAGCATCCACTATCTAGAAACAAAATTTCCACAACTTCACATAAGAGATGCAGCAAATAAGCACTAGTATAGCAAAATCCCAACAACAATGTATGTGACAAGATTATAAAGGAAGAATAGCGTTAAAATGTACTTACATGTATAAGAATATATCCAACCATCCAAAAACTTGCCATCAAAAAGCTCCAAGACATATAAAAATTATCCAAACATCAAAATTCATTCCATGCTCCAAAAATTCATCCTCCATGAAGGATAGCGAAAATCTCTAAAGAGATACTAGTTTCAAATCCAAGTGATGATGCTCAAATGAATCATCATCACTTCTATTTATACACTTCTAATGAGTTCCATTTAGCTACCTCGGCCTACATTAGCCCCTAAAATAAAATAATGTGCAAACAACTAACTTTTGGTGACATACCCACCAAACTAGCTCAAAAGCAAAAGAATAAGCCTCTCAAGAGGTCAAATGATCAATAATACATGTTGTTGGTGTTGAAATTTCTAAGTCTAACCCGTTAGAAATTTTACTGCACTATCTGGTTTATTTCACCTACTTGTTTAATTACTGAATAAGTTATTTAACCATATAAATTCTGAAATAAACACAAATGCAGTCTCAACCATCTACAGATCATCAACTAAAAGAAATAGACAAACACACAATGGACATCGTTATTTTTGGACAATTGTCCCCGGAAAAACCCAACTTGGGAAAACCAATGCAGTAGTTCTGAAGGTTTTATTATCAAGCAACATTTCTTGCGCACAACTGGGTGCCAAACTGGCTCACCCAACAGAGAAATCAATCTGACAGTAATACCTCTCTTCGAAAGCAGATATTAAGCAAGTCTACTCCATAAAAGTCCCTCCAACGCCTCTCTGAGGCTCTGCGTCAGCCTAGAACCCTTTACATTGGCTCTCTAGCCCTCTGCCTCAACCTACAGATGCTCTGCGCTGGCTCTCTGGCCCTCTGCGTCACCCACGCAGGCTCTCTACGCAGTCACTTTAGCCCTCTATGTGGTTCCTGTTGGCTCTGTGTCTGCCGCTCTGCCTCTACGCTAGTCTTCCGGCACTATCTCTACCTCTCTGTTATGCACTCACTGCCCCTCATTGCAACTCTAATCACTGGTTCGATTTCTCTCAGCAAACCCCGCTCCAGAAAATCGAACTGAATGATCAACTTGGTGTATCTCCCACTGACCCTCAAGCCTCCTCTTATACTTTTTATGCCGAGTCTTCAATGGTTGAGATTACATCTCTAATCAACAGCTAAGATTAGATTTGGCTTGATCCATGTCATTTAGAAACTTCTCACCCAGTTTTATATTGATACCCATTAATATGTTTATTTTCCTAAGTTTAGACTCAGGAACCCATTAAAAATATTAATTATATTAATATCTCTCTAACCAGGTGGAATTTCCCCAAAGCATTTATGGGTCTTGGAGATATCATGTGCTTTAGCCTCTCCACCAATTTTCATGGTTAGAGCACATCCAATGCTACCCCAAATCATCAGCTAGCAGAGCAGTAGCAGCAAGATAGGATATAAATATTTTCCTTTAGGATTTGCTTACATCAGTCAACTAGATGGTCTTTATGACCTACTTCCAACCAGATTTTATCATTTTTACAATCCCAAACTAGGAGATTGCTATATTATCTCATTTTATAAATGATAAAAAAAATCATTAAGGTTGTTCCATAATAGCTACAGATATGAGCCACAAATGACTCAGACTTCTTGTTTGATGGAAACCTTCCACCTGCCATGTAGCATTTAAAACTGAAAGCTACTGCATATGTTAATAATCCAACCTACATATTTCAATTAAACCCTTGGATCTAGCATTTTAACTATCCAAGGGTTTAATTGAAAAATGTAGGTTGGATTATGAACATATGCATTAGCTTTCAGTTTTAAATGCTACGTGGCAAGTGGAAGGTCTCCATCAAATTGGAAGTCTGAGTCATTTGTGGCTCATATTTGTAGGACGTAGATAGGCAGATTGGGTTATTAACATAAATAGTAGCAGTTAGCCATCCTCAAACGCTACGAGGCAGGCAGGTTTTGGTGGAATTGGGGAACAAAAAATAATTGAAACAAACTCTTGAACCTTCGAAGAACAAAACTGAGGTTCGAATATCGGAATACGAGTGCAACGAAGTGTTAACAGTTATACCTTGGTCCCGAACGGTGATGAATAAGCCGATAATGAATACAAGTGTGACGGATAATGTTGAATGATAATGCATAAGCAGGTGATGAATAAGCACAATGGTGCCTTCCTTGCCTTCCTCACGTTCCGCTTGTTCCTCAAGAGTAGGGTGCATTGTCGACAAAGAGGGACCACAGTGCACACTTTAACCTTTAACGAAAAGACAAAAACCTAAAATCATTCGCGGCATTTGCTTTTCACTTTCCCCAGTTCCGGCAAACTTATACGAGATCCATTTTCATCGACAAGGAGTCATTTCCGCAAACCCTAGATCCACCACTTGCCATTTTTTCCACATATTCTGGTGAATCCGAGGATCTTGGCCCGCCCCTTGCTAGATCCAGTAGCTTAGCTTGTCTCTTTATGGTTTATGCATTGGTAGCTGTTTGATGAAGAAGAACAATAATACCTAAGTAAAAGAAGATCCTAATCTAAAGAAGTAAAAACCAATGTTTTAAAACTCCGACTCCGACTCGGCCGAGGGTTGGCTCCGACTCCGACTCCGACTCGGTATCGACTCGGCCGGCTCGATTTCAATGACTCGGTTGGCAGTCATTTCAATGACCGGAAGATTTTCATTCATGTTTCCAAACACACAGCATTAGAATATAGATAGAAGACAACATATGATCAAAGTAGGCTCATGAATATATCCATTATATCAAAATGGCACCCAGTACATTGTCCAATACATACACGATGATGATATAGAGATCAAAACAAAAACACATAAACAAGGAGGCTATAAATGGCCTCTACAACAAAACTCTATGACCAGTACTACTGGCTACTACTAGAGTTGCCAACATCATCTGGCTCAGTGTTACTTGGGAGCAGGAGCGAAAGTGGGGAGCGAGAGCGAAAACGGGAGCGGGAGCGACATTTTGAGAAGCTCTTGGTTTGGGAGCGAATCCCAGAGGAGTTCGACAACCAATGTCACTAACATCAAGGTACATAGAGGGATTGGTGCTCTTGATTAAATACGAGTTCCAGAATCCACACCCTAATACATGACAAAATTCAATGGAAACATTGCAATCCTCCAATCCTGAAACCCTGAAAAACTGATAAGTCTGCTGGATTTTGAATGAAATCTAAAATTCTACTTTCTCCATATGAAATCCAATGAGGCCGAAACCACTCTCAAACATCCTGAGTCATTTCATGGTAATGTTAAAAATTTAAGTAAAAGGATGAAAATGAAGATTAAGGAGAATGTCACTTTTACTTTAAGAATTTAACATTACCATGAAAATTTATAACTGCTTGGAGTCCAAACCAACCAAAAAACAATTTAAAAATCCATTAAAATTTTATTAAATCGCAGTTTGACATGATGTTGGGCGTTTTTTTGTGACTCGGTCGAGTCATAACGCAAACGGCCGAGTTGGTCGAGTCAGCCATGACTCGGCCGAGTCATTGAATGACTCGGCCGAGTCATGGCTGACTCGGCCAGTCGAACCGTTCCAAAGGCCGGGTCATAGAAAAAGGTATTGGCTCGGATCAACCCGGCCGTTTCGGTTTCGAAACGGCCGTTTCTTAAAACAATGGTAAAAACCACTCACAAGCAGTTACAAATAGAAGAGAATCACTTAATGTCTATGCCCTATATTTCTCAACATCTTTGACCTAAAATAATTGACCCAAGCATGAAACCCATGCTTTAATAAGTCAATTTTAATAATAATAAAATTTCATTTTCTTTCTTTTGACAAATACATTATGTTGTGACTTAAATACATTTATGAAGACCGAACCTAGTTACATTCTTCAACACTATAGAGGGTTATGTTTTACAGTTTTTAGCATGTTACTCTGTGCATTGCTTGTTTCATATATTAATCCATTTATAGAGTTTACATGCCGTATCATACAAAAGAGTTGATATATCAACTTATCTGGGCTACCAAAATCAGGAGAATGACAGGAGGACAAGCACATCAAGCAGCACTGCAATTAAATAAACAAAAACTGCATCATGAAACAAATTTGTTTGATAGTCATAAGGTAAAGAAAAATTACAAGATCATGTAATAATCTAAAGGGTTCCCTTTTTTCACGTCTTCCTCTGCTTTGGCTAGCCGTTCATAGGCTACTTTGAGATCTTGAGCAATACTGCCTGAATTCCCCAACCTTCTCACTCCACATTTTCCCTTTTGCTGTTGGCTCTCTTGAAGAGTTATAAGCCTTTGCATATCACTAATTGCTTGTCCATAGTTACGTATGATCTCATGCAAATTGGCTCTCCTAGAAATGGCCTGCACCAAAAGGAAAGAAGAATTTATTATTTAGAGCTACAACCTATGCCTCTCCTTTTAGATCGCAGGCATAACTTCTAACAATAATTTATTGTCTCAAAACAGTTTAAAGAAATTTGGAAACAAAAAAATCTTAAAAGTTGATTTAACATTCTGACTAGTATAGAAGACAGTTAGTTTACTTCCTCCAATTTTGTCAAAATAGTCCAGGAGTATAAATTACTTTTGAGAGGAAAACAAAATCTAGATTCTAAATCCTGTCATAGCTTATCTAAGAGTAATCTTTCTATTCCTGTCATTACATTGGTCTTCAGCAGATTGGGACTGTCTAAGCTGTAAAAAGTAACCAAAAAATTCAAGCTAGACGTTGTAAATTAAATAATTTAACAAAACCATTGGAACCACAATAGTGATTGGGCATTGTTCCGGCCCTTAAGAGAATAAGCTGCAATATAAATGTAAGCAAGTCAGTACAAAATGAATAGTAGCCCAAGGATTGACTTCTGGTATAATTAGATGAAAAAAAGGTAAATGGTGAATCCCGTACAGACCTTAGGATACTCTGGATTAAGGGCCATGGCTCGATTGCAGTCTGCAATGGCATCTACAATGTGACCTTGAGCATGAGAAGCTGCAGCTCGATTGCAAAAGCACACGGAAGTAAAAGGCCTTGATGCATTATTGCATGCCAATGCAGCAGTGTAGTGTTCCTCTGCTGCTGCATATTTACCTGCTTGGAATGCTTCATTCCCTGCAACCTGCTACCAGATAAACATCAATATGACCCACACATAATAGGAAGGGGCTTCACGATTTAAATAGTAGTATTTGTGGTCTGATATAGTTCAAAATTCAAATGAATATTCATTCTACAACTGACCTTCACAAAAGAAATGTTATTTCAGAGGCAGTATTAACGTGCAAATCAGAGGGGTTCTACAGATGGTTCAAAGGCAAAATACAAAAATTAAAATCTGCAAGAATATTTAGCAGCAAATACACAAATGCAATATCATTATCAATTGTATGTTCATGTAAATTTTGGGCTGTGACAAGGTACAGTGCCAAGAATTCCAGTAATATATTTGAACCAAGAAAATACAGTGAGGGGCTTTACAGATAGTTCAAACTACAAACTTCAAAATCTGAAAGAATATTTTAACATTGAATAACAACCGAAAATGGAGTATCATTAGCAGTTTTATGTTAACATAAAATTTGGGTCCCGACAAGGAACACTGCCAAGAATTCCAGTAATATTTTTTAATCAAGAAAATATAGCATAAAATGAGTAAATATCTACCTAATTCCTTCTGCTCAGATAGGTGCATGTTATCCCCCCTTTCAGCAGGGGTACCCCTAGTAAATTTTTGGTAACAGAGCAATTTGTGGCATGGCATAGCCTTCCTTGATGGTTTGGTTGCATTCTGAATTTTGGGTACTTTCACAATTCCCAAGGCAGTTTGCGTTGTTCGATGCACTTCACATATATTGGGACATTGATCACATCTCTTGGAGCATCATTGGGTCTATTTGGCACATTTGGATATCTCCTTGATATGTGGAGGATCATTAAACACCATCCTTATTTGTCACCTTATGAGCTGATTTGCAAAACAAGGCAGCTGTGGGGGTTTGAGATGATGTAAAGGATGATTTGGATAAATCATGATGACACACCATGCACTTGAGACTCCTTGGATGATGTGGATATGGCTGAAATAAAGTATCTTAAAGGATGATGAGTTGGAAATGAAGATAAATTTCATTATAATCTGATGTCACTAGGCTGGATGGGGGTATAATGACCCAAATTTTGGCTTATAGAGGCATTTTTCATGCTTCATGGAGTATCTTGATCCAAGGTATGATCATGAGCCTTTATTTGAGACATTATGTGGGGGTATCGGGCCATTATATCACTTGTTTTATGGACCTGTTATAACAATGCCGCCCTCTTTGATGGAGTATTACCACCTTTTCATGAGGTCATTGCACTAGAAAAGGAAGAACATTGGACATATTTTGACTTGGAGCAAGCAGCATTGGACCACCATTTATTAAGAGAATTCTGAGGTAAAAAAAAAGGTCTCAAAGCAAAAAATGTATTAACAAAATCAACTTTAAAAGACCAACAAGATTCAAGATGATGATGTCATCCCCAGGGTTAAGTATTTTTGGAGGTAAAAGAAGAAAATTAAATTTTTTAATTGCATTTTCAGCTCACCTCCTCATAGGTTAATGCAAATGTCAAGTGTAGGCATCCTATGCATACTTTTGAGTAAATCCACACTGAAAAAAATGAAAATGAATAAAAAAAAAATGTTTATTTTTTAGTAGACCCACACCAATACTTAAAAAGAAACGCCATTTTTATATATTTTCAATTTTCTTGGTGTGGGTCTAATCAAAAAGTATGCAAAGTCGATAATCTTTCCTACACTTGACATTTGAGTAAAACTATGAAGAGATAAGTTAAAAATATAATTAAGAAAAAAAACAATTTTCTTTTTTTCTCTTCTTTTTGTAAGTTTGGTGGGACTACATGTTCATCATGTCCAATATATCACCCCGATCGGGGCGGGGAATTGAACCGGTGACTTCACATCAATGAGTGCCTTAACAGAGCACCCGATCACCATCTATCCAAGATCTCATGGACTTCTTTTTTTCCCTTTAAAATCAACTCTTATTTTATTATTTTAACTATTATTTTATTATTTTCTTTAGGAGGCCCACTTTATACCTCAATATTCATCTAATGTTTCATGGAATGTTGACTATCACTGACAACCTTTGACTGTTCAAAGGCTAGACATTGGTAGGCTGGACCATTTGTGCTTTTCTTTTGTGGATCGACCCCATTTGTGGGGCTTCAACTCATCTTATCAATGTACATGTGGCTTGGCCACTTTTATTTTATTGTTGAGATAGTTTAGTTAGTTGGAATTTTGATTTAATTAACTAAATTTAAGAAATCAATTAAAGAATTATTATTTTATTGAAAAGGGAGGAATGCGTCACGTATATAAAGAGATGCACTCCCTCATTTTCAATCATGGTTGGATTTATGAAACAACTAATATCCTTCGAGCTTAATGGAAATATCTTTATTGGAGCACTTTTGTTATAAAGGGATTATCTATATGATGAATGTTTTTGAGTTAGAAGCTATTCTTTCTTGGGTTTTCTTTTACATCATAAAATACATCATTGGATTACTCAAGACTACCACAAGGCTACTCGGTCCATTCATTTGAGGACAACTTTGTCACTCAGAAAGAGGACATCTAGAGGTTATGCTCACATGCTCTTCTTTGTTGGTTTGGTGTAGCATTTAATCCTCCTTCAAAGGCCATATTCAAGTTCTTTAGCAAGAGTTTTAATTCTATTTCATGCCATACCTGATCTTTTGGTTGAAGGCTTTCCCCTTGGAGGGATCCCTTCTAGTGGAACCATAATTTCATGATTTTCCTTAGTGGAACCATAATTTCATGATTTTCCTTGATTAACGAGAGGGTTAATTTAAATTATAGGGTTCTAACCTCTTTACCTAATCCACAAGCACAAAATAACTGACATAAGAGGCTTTTCTTCTTGATCTCATCTTGCCATTTTATTCTTCACCCTCCATAGCCATAGTAGGATATTGGCACTGATCTTCATATCCATCCATCACTTATTTCAAGAAAACCTAAAAACTCCAAAAAAATGTTTACGTAGGCTCCTATCAACATCACCCTATGCTCATTTGACTAAGCCTTAGTGATCCTCATAGGGAAGCATGTTTGAATCGGAGTAGAGTTGGCCTAAAGTGAGAGGATAAGTTGCTAAGGTGACAATGGGTGACCTTCCTAAAAGGTTCCCGTCGAGTTGTGCATTGTGGATTGGGTGGTAACATTTTTTTGGCATTGTTGTGGGGGATAGAGCCCATTCTCCTAGGAAAATGACATTTGTGAGTGTTATTGAAGATCTTCTCACATGGCAACTCCATGAAGGGATGAAGCACTTGTTCCTTAAAATTATGAAGACTTTGTCCAATTTGGTGTTAGTTTTTGTAGCATCGGATGTGTTCTAGCCATGAAATTTGGTGGAAAGCCTAAAATACATGAAATCTCCAAAACCCAAAAATCGTTTATGGAAATTCCACCTAGAAATGACTTAATTAGATTATTAACCAGTTTTATAATTTTTCCTAAGTCTAAACTTAGGGAAGATGGTTAATTAATTAGAATTACTTAAGTCAACTTGAGAATCATCTAGAAACTCACATGGATTGACTTCAAGATGATCCTAGCCATTGATTAAGATTTAATCCTAGTCGTTGGAGTCCCAATAGTTGATTATAAGAGGAAGTCGATGGGCACTTGGAGAAGACACACCAGTGTAGATACTTTGCTGCCCACGTAGTTCGATTTTCTCAGTCGCAAAGACTCAGCAAGGAACATAGAGCCAGTGGGTGAGCAGCAAGTGGTAGAGGAGGTCAGCAGCATTTCTGGGGGAAGCGTTCCAGTTCCGAGAGAGGCAGTAAACGGAAGACCGAAATTCCCAGAGGGTCTACACAAGCACTACACAGAGGTTGACGCGGAACGATCTATGTGTGGCTAGGGAGGCAATTTTGGGCACATAAATTAGCTGTGTGGTGAGAGAAAATTCTCATAATAATTTTTCCAGTATTTTTCCTCAGATTAGATTGCTAGTAGAGCATCTAAATTATTATACTCAGAATTGTTGTTGAAGAATAATAATAAAACTCTCATCTGCTACATCGGTTTTCCCACATTAGGTTTTCTGAGGACAATTGTCCAAAAATAATTGTCAAAATTCCTTTGTGTTCTATAATTTCTCAGTTTCCAGTGCTATTTTCTTTCGTAATATTTATTTGTGAAAATCACAGTGTGAATTATTTGGTATTTGTCGTAGCAAACTGCAAATAAATTGTTAAATAAATTAACAATTAGGAAAACAATTTTCAATTGCTGTTGTTGACCACTACCAGTCAACTACCCATGCAGTACACCCCCTTTTTCTTTGCAAAAATGGGTAGCACCTGATCAACGTGTCTGTGCCATCCTGCAGTCATCAGCAGCTTGATCATTTAAATTGTAAACCCAGTCTGCATATATGAATTGTAAATAATCTTAGCAGATATGAGTCGTGTATGTAAATTGCCTAGGTGGACCTAACTTTCTAATGGTAATCTACGTCCCGGAAGGTTTTTCGTCTCACCGATCCATGATCGACAGAGTTTTCCTTCAGCCTGACCCCAAAGCCGGGATGGATTTTGTCATTAGAATTTTAGGAGAATCCTAGTGTGTTAATCTGCTAGATTATAGTTGTGTCGCAGAACTGGGTGGTTATGAGGGTCTATGTCAAATTGGTTTCCCCCCTTATGATGTAAAGTGTCTTGAGGGTTAGAAAATTTTTTAAACCCCTCATGAGTCCTAAGTCCTAGGTCCTAGGAGATTTTTCCAAAGGCTAAGGTTCGAGGATCCATTTAAAAATAAATTAAAAAAATAAAAAAAATAAAAATAAAAAGAATAAAATAAAAATTAATAAAAAAATTATAAAATAAAGCAAAAACCCTAAGATAATAAAATAATAATATTTTGAGTGAATGCATGCAAAATTTCATTTTTTAAATGAATTAACAAATTCGACGGATGAGATTAAGATATGTCTTGATCCTCATCGACGGTCGAGATCATTTCGACATGGATCACTCGAACTAACCGTTGGGATCATTTCCTTTAAGTAGGGTGCTAGGGGTCATTTGAGATCATGAGATCTGTGAGTCTTGTGTTGAAGAAGCTCTCTTGTAGTTCATTTTTTTTGTGCAATAAAGAAGACTTTGGGGTTAAAAATCTTGCTGGTGTTACTCTTCTGAAAATGTTGTAAGATTGTTCTATTTGTTCTGCATAATTTTATTTTCAGCCATTAATGATAGCTTAATGAAGATTGATCTAGGCACAGGTATCTTGTCTGATCTTTGGGGTTTGAATGATAGTTTAGATTCTGAAATACATTGGCAGGTATCTCCATTTGATCGGGGTTTCACTATTGTTTCTCCTTCTACATTGATGCTTGACTTTAAGCTGTGCAGGAAATCCTTTTTTTTAGATTATCGGGCGTTAGAGGAAGTTCTCGGATGAACCAGCCAATTCCCGGATTGTGTTTTCTGAAAGAGCCCAGCCAGTTCTTGATCCCGGGCTTATCATTCGAATTATTTTTTATGAATGCATGCAGGGTTTTCTGAAGCATTTTACATTTAAATTAAATTCTGATAATATTACTGTGATTATTGATAAATCTGGCTACTAAAGAGCCTTAGATCTGTAAATACTGTAATTCTTTTGCCAGATCTAGGGTTTTGATTTTGTTTACTGCAAATTTTTTGATTTTAGGTTAGTTTGAAGGGTTTTACTTAAAAATTTTGCATATATCTGCAGGCTTTTGTTTTTCTATCTTGCAGGTTACAGAGAAGATTTGGAGGATAATTTATTTCTTGCAGGGTTTCCATCTTAGCCATCCAAGGGTTCCAAATATCAGTTTTCAGATCTGCAGCTTCCTAGGCTACCCGCAGTCCCCTCTCTACCTGCATTTATCCATCCTGTATATGCTTCATGCACTTCCAATTTGTGGCTAGACCATTTATCGCTTTTCCTCTGCTATCAAACAAAATCCTGTCGTCCTAACTCAGCCCCGCAAATAGTCATGCAAATAAAATTACCAGCCTAGACATATCTGCGTGCAAATTTGGGAGTAGTTCATCATTTCCTTGGTACAGTCAGCTCCAGGGCCAGCTTCACACCATTGGATCTTCTGCACTACACCTATTATTGATTCAATCATCTCTCGGAAATGTTTTCCTATTATTCTTGTTGCTTCAGATCCCCACATATAGCCTTTTTTTTGGGTTTCAACGTGACCATACATTCGTATTCCAGCACGGGCATGGGCGATGAGGGTTACGTATCGGTATAGCACAGTCAATCAACGACGATTCACCCTTTGCGCTCAGTACGCCTCACGCATTTCTGATCTAAGGCTGAAGGTTACGTGCTGGGCATCATTTTGTGCGGCTGTGTATTAACTGGATGAAAGGGGAACGCGTTTAATCCATCTACCACTGTATCCAGCGAGCTATCGGTGTGCATTCTTGCGTGGGAGCTTCAGAAAACGTTCGAAATCGCAAGTTATCTGCCATCAAACCAGTCTGCGTATCATCGTCCTCAGGTTATTTTAAAATCGATTTCAAGTTCTTTCTTGGCCGCCGACAGGTAAAATCCAAAATCCGATTCATGTTTTTTTTTTTTTTCTGCCCTCCTCCGTCGAACTGTGCTCTCGAGCTTTCGTTCTACGTTTCAATCTTTCTGACGGGGTCGGGATTTCCTCTTTAACGCAGACATTGGTATCAAACGTTTGATCTTTGTTTTAATGTCATGGTTTCGTTAGGTTTTAGTTTAGCATAGTCTAGTTATTTTCGTTTAGATCCAAGCGTTAATATTTTTTAGATTTCGTTAGTTTCTTAGCGTATACTTAGATTTAATTTTGTTTCTTTTATTTTTCTTATTTTTATTTTTTCAATCTTTATAAAAATATCAAAACAAATGTTTGTTTCAAATTTGGTTTTATGTTAATAAAATATATGAAAATACAAAAATTAGAAATCATAAAAAATCCAAAAGAGGCAATAAAAAGTTTTCCCTTTTTTTTAAGTTTTAGATTTAGATTTCAAAGTTTTGTTTTAAGTTAGATTTTAAAATTTTATTTTTGATTGAAAAGCATAAAAGGTATCGTGGGAAATGTTGCCAGTTTCAGTTTTTCTCGGGAAATCATCACACAATATTTTTTCACGCTGAGATTTAAAATGAATAGACAAGTCTGCGCATGAATGAACATCTTAAAGATTTGCTTCATATGATATCTAGTTAATGATTTATAATTTTAAGGCATTGATTGAATTTTTCTTAATTACTGGATATCGGTCATTATAAGAGCTTTGTGGTTTTAAAAGGATATCTTGCACTGTTCTAAGTTACTTGATGATAAATGATTGTTGTTCATGGTTTGTATTTCTATATCATCTAGCAAGTAATCATTTACACATAAATCTTATAAGGCACTGGTCCGCTAAATTAATAAAATCATTTTTAGTGCTTCGTGTCTCCCAAACCAACTGATCAACAGTTGGTCTCCTTCACCTCATAGGGTCTACCCCCCTTAGCCACGGGAGACAGGCTTAAACGGAGAGATTGGGGATCAGAGTGACAGCCCCCGGTCTGAGCGTTGTCGTGTCAATCTGCGCGACAACATTTTTTGGCGTCGTTGCCGAGGACAGAGTTTTTCTGTTCCTGGCGTTTCATCGACATTCATCTTCTCATCTTTCTCATCTCTCATTTGAGCTGGCAGATTCAATCTTTTGGGTTATCATTTGGATCTTTCATCACCTTATCTTTCGTCATATCAGAAACTTCTCTTCGATTTGTTTCTTGTTTGGGTGGCGACTCCATTTTCTTATTTTCCCAGACAAGGAACCTCTGTCATATCAGCGTGTTTGTTGCTTTTTGGATCGTAGAATCAGATTCATTGTTCAAGTGGCGACTCCACTTCTTTCATCTATTATTTTTCTTGAGCAGAGATCTCGTTCTATCATCCATTTGATCCCTTATTATTCATCATGGATTATTCATTTAAACCATGTCATTTTACTGACCGTCTCCATGATTTTCCGGAGGAGGCCATTTCCAAATTACCTGTGTTTTCGGGTGGTGATTCAATTGTTGTTAGAAGGTATCTAGGCTTGTTTACTCGCATAATGATCATATATTGTAGACCCCCTCAGTTTAATCATGAAGATATCAAGATGCGTCTTTTTGTCTTTTCTTTAGAGGGTGATGCTTTGAATTGGTTTAACAATTTTCCTAAGGATTCTTTCACTTCTTTACAAGACATTGTCAATGCTTTTAAAGATAGATATGGTAATCCAAACAGCTTGCCTTCTACCCCTAAAATTGTGCAACAGAATGAAAGTAGTTTGATAAAAGGTCCAGCTGTCAATGAAAGATTCCAAGACGATTCTTCATATCAGAATGTGTCGTCCACCTGTACTATTTCAGATCAAGTCCATGATAGTGGAAAAGCAGGGACAAATGACAATTGAAAGGAAGATCAAAGGCAAATTATACAAGAGCTAATGACGCTGGTAAAAAATATGGAGATTAATCAAACTAATTACATCAATGATGTGAGAACTTTATGCACCCACCTGGAAAAACGTAATAGGGAAATGGAGATTATGCAAAATCAGCATGCTAAAGAAATTGAGGCCATAAAGACTAGTCATGACACAGAAATTAGATTTATGCAAAACAAGTTATCAGGCTTAGAGGAAAATATGATGACCATGAAAGCTGATCATGATAAGGAAATTAATTCTATACATACCAAGTTATTAACTATGGATGAAGAAATGACTATCATGACGTTCAATCATAATAATCAGTTAGCTACCATGCAAGCAAATCATAAAGAAGAAATAAACTCTATGCAATGTTGCTTGATGAATATAAAGGAAAAGAACGATAAAGTAATAAAAGATATGGAAGAATACCATGCTAGGCAAATCAATGCTATAAAGGTTGAACACTCTAGTCAGATGGATGCCATTAAAAAACAGGTTCAAAAGTTTCAACAATGGTCAGAGGATAAAAGAAACCAGGAAACATCAATAGATCAGGAGCCTTCTCATTTGCCGCAACAAGCTCCGTCTTATTATGAGGAGGTCATTGGTTCGATTGAAAGATGGTTAATTGAAGGTGATCCAGATAGACTTAAAAATGATAAAGATCAGATGCAGGATAAAGAAAGACATGTCACGCATATCTTACATACTTCATCTGATAGCTTTGAAACAGAAAGTTCCATGTCATCAGTAATACAACCTGCCACAAAGAAAAAGCGCAAGAGAAAGAAAATGAGAAGAAGATTTGATGCATCAGACGGCCGCGAGCAGCTTGATTTTCGGATAGGAAAAAGTCCTACCATATGCAGAATTGGACATGGCACATCCGACAAGCAGCCGACAGATTTGCCTGAAAGCAGGCAAATGCTCAGTATACACTATATTGAACACATCTGATGCCATGGGGCATCCTTTGTATTGTATTTCTAACCCTACTCCTTGTTTTTTTTCGCATTTTTATTTCTGTTTTAGGATTAGATTTACTTTTCTAGATAGTTAATAAATGAAGAGCTTTTATCTTTCCTGTGCTTAATCTTACATGATGATTTTTGGATGGACGCTACTTATTTTTATCTGTGTGTTGCGTGGATGCAGATTCTGGATTCTCACATTCCTACAGAGCAGCAACGTGTCCCCAAGTAGAGCCAAATGTTGACCACTACCGGTCAACTACCCATGCAGTACACCCCCTTTTTCTTTGCAAAAATGGGTAGCACCTGATCGACGTGTCTGTGCCATCCTGCAGTCATCAGCAGCTTGATCATTTAAATTGTAAACCCAGTCTGCATATATGAATTGTAAATAATCTTAGAAGATATGAGTCGTGTATGTAAATTGCCTAGGTGGACCTAACTTTCTAATGGTAATCTACGTCCCGGAAGGTTTTTCGTCTCACCGATCCATGATCGACAGAGTTTTCCTTCAGCCTGACCCCAAAGCCGGGATGGATTTTGTCATTAGAATTTTAGGAGAATCCTAGTGTGTTAATCTGCTAGATTATAGTTGTGTCGCAGAACTGGGTGGTTATGAGGGTCTATGTCAAATTGGTTTTCCCCCCTTATGATGTAAAGTGTCTTGAGGGTTAGAAAAATTTTTAAACCCCTCATGAGTCCTAAGTCCTAGGTCCTAGGAGATTTTTCCAAAGGCTAAGGTTCGAGGATCCATTTAAAAATAAATTTAAAAAATTAAAAAAAAAATAAAATAAAAAGAATAAAATAATAAATAATAAAAAAATTATAAAATAAAGCAAAAACCCTAAAATAATAAAATAATAATATTTTGAGTGAATGCATGCAAAATTTCATTTTTTAAATGAATTAACAAATTCGACGGATGAGATTAAGATATGTCTTGATCCTCATCGACGGTCGAGATCATTTCGACATGGATCACTCGAACTAGCCGTTGGGATCATTTCCTTTAAGTAGGGTGCTAGGGGTCATTTGAGATCATGAGATCTGTGAGTCTTGTGTTGAAGAAGCTCTCTTGTAGTTCATTTTTTTTGTGCAATAAATAAGACTTTGGGGTTAAAAATCTTGCTGGTGTTACTCTTCTGAAAATGTTGTAAGATTGTTCTATTTGTTCTGCATAATTCTATTTTCAGCCATTAATGATAGCTTAATGAAGATTGATCTAGGCACAGGTATCTTGTCTGATCTTTGGGGTTTGAATGATAGTTTAGATTCTGAAATATATTGGCACGTATCTCCATTTGATCGGGGTTTCACTGATTCTACATTGATGGTTGACTTTAAGCTGTGCAGGAAATCCTTTTTTTTAGATTACCGGGCGTTAGGGGAAGTTCTCGGATGAACCAGCCAACTCCCGGATTGTGTTTTCTGAAAGAGCCCAGCCAGTTCTTGATCCCGGGCTTATCATTCGAATTATTTTTTATGAATGCATGCAGGGTTTTCTGAAGCATTTTACATTTAAATTAAATTCTGATAATATTACTGTGATTATTGATAAATCTGGCTACTAAAGAGCCTTAGATCTGTAAATACTGTAATTCTTTTGCCGGATCTAGGGTTTTGATTTTGTTTACTGCAATTTTTTTGATTTTAGGTTAGTTTGAAGGGTTTTACTTAAAAATTTTGCATATATCTGCAGGCTTTTGTTTTTCTATCTTGCAGGTTACAGAGAAGATTTGGAGGATAATTTATTTCTTGCAGGGTTTCCATCTTAGCCATCCAAGGGTTCCAGATATCAGTTTTCAGATCTGCAGCTTCCTAGGCTACCCGCAGTCCCCTCTCTACCTGCATTTATCCATCCTGTATATGCTTCATGCACTTCCAATTTGTGGCCAGACCATTTATCGCTTTTCCTCTGCTATCAAACAAAATCCCGTCGTCCTGACTCAGCCCCGCAAATAGTCATGCAAATAAAATTACCAGCCTAGACATATCTGCGTGCAAATTTGGGAGTAGTTCATCATTTCCTTGGTACAGTCAGCTCCAGGGCCAGCTTCACACCATTGGATCTTCTGCACTACACCTATTATTGATTCAATCATCTCTCGGAAACGTTTTCCTATTATTGTTGTTGCTTCAGATCCCCACATATAGCCATTTTTTTTGGGTTTCAACGTGACCATACATTCGTATTCCAGCACGGGCATGGGCGATAAGGGTTACGTATCGGTATAGCACAGTCAATCAACGACGATTCACCCTTTGCGCTCAGTACGCCTCACGCATTTCAGATCTAAGGCTGAAGGTTACATGCTGGGCATCATTTTGTGTGACTGTGTATTAACTGGATGAAAGGGGAACGCGTTTAATCCATCTACCACTGTATCCAGCGAGCTATCGATGTGCATTCTTGCATGGGAGCTTCAGAAAACGTTCAAAATCGCAAGTTATCTGCCATCAAACCAGTCTGCGTATCATCGTCCTCAGGTTATTTTAAAATCGATTTCAAGTTCTTTCTTGGCCGCCAACAGGTAAAATCCAAAATCCGATTCATGTTTTTGCCCTCCTTCGTCGAACTGTGCTCTCGAGCTTTCGTTCTACGTTTCAATATTTCTGACGGGGTCGGGATTTCCTCTTTAACGCAGACATTGGTATCAAAGGTTTGATCTTTGTTTTAATGTCATGGTTCCGTTAGGTTTTAGTTTAGCATAGTCTAGTTATTTTTGTTTAGATCCAAGCATTAATATTTTTTAGATTTCGTTAGTTTCTTAGCGTATACTTAGATTTAATTTTGTTTCTTTTATTTTTCTTATTTTTATTTTTTCAATCTTTATAAAAATATCAAAACAAATTTTTGTTTCAAATTTGGTTTTATGTTAATAAAAAATATATGAAAATACAAAAATTAGAAATCATAAAAAATCCAAAAGAGGCAATAAAAAGTTTTCCCTTTTTTTTAAGTTTTAGATTTAGATTTCAAAGTTTTGTTTTAAGTTAGATTTTAAAATTTTATTTTTGATTGAAAAGCATAAAAGGTATCGTGGGAAATGTTGCCAGTTTCAGTTTTTCTCGGGAAATCATCACGCAATATTTTTTCACGCTGAGATTTAAAATGAATAGACAAGTCTGCGCATGAATGAACATCTTAAAGATTTGCTTCATATGATATCTAGTTAATGATTTATAATTTTAAGGCATTGATTGAAATTTTCTTAATTACTGGATATCGGTCATTATAAGAGCTTTGTGGTTTTAAAAGGATATCTTGCACTGTTCTAAGTTACTTGATGATAAATGATTGTTGTTCATGGTTTGTATTTCTATATCATCTAGCAAGTAATCATTTAAACATAAATCTTATAAGGCACTGGTCCGCTAAATTAATAAAATCATTTTTAGTGCTTCGTGTCTCCCAAACCAACTGATCAACAGTTGGTCTCCTTCACCTCATAGGGTCTACCCCCCTTAGCCACGAGAGACAGGCTTAAACGGAGAGATCGGGGATCAAAGTGACAGCCCCCGGTCTAAGCGTTGTCGTGTCAATCTGCGCGACAACAGCTGTGATAGATGAAATTTTCACATGGTATCAGAGCAAGTTTCGCAGATTGATAGCTCAGATCAACGAAGCAGGAATTTTGTTGTTCAGAGAGAGCAGTAGTAGAAAATTCACAAAGGTTACGCAAATTACCTAACAAGTTGCAGGTGGCAAAAAAAGATCGATTTCCAGAGATTAGTGATTCCAGCAGACAGAGGGAGTGGCAACAAAGTTATTTTCAAGAGCAGATTACTGATATGTGGCATAGGGGGTTTTGCAGTAGTTTCCAGTAGTAGAATCAGTGTTGGGGGGAAGATGAATAACACATAGTATGGCCATGGATCGATTTGATATTCAAGGAGCTTCAGAGTTGTCTTCCAGATTGGAGGGTGAATTTGCTTGCTTATCAAGCTCAGCTTCACAGGGTGTCTGGTATATGGACAGTGGAGCGTCAACTCATATGACAAGGGTTAGAGAATATTTCTCTAGCTGCAAGGAGGAGAAGATGGACTTCCAGATTACGATGGGAAACAAAACTAAGTGTACTCTAGTAGGGCGAGGTCCATCGATTTTCAGAGGGACTCAGGAGCAAGAACCAACACTATAGATGTACTGCATGTGCCAAGATTGGGTATGAACATGATTTCAGTATCCCAGTTACAAGATAAGGGATATGATATCCACTTCGTAGGGAAGAAAGTGTTTGTTAAACACTCAAGCTGGAAGAAGGTAAGAAAGATTGGAATCTGAAGCAACAGATTGTATAGGTTGAGTTGATAGGTAGTTAAAAGAGATTTTGATCCTCATCAACAGTCGAGATCTCTTTGACTTGGATCACTCGAACCAGCCGTTGGGAAATTTTTCTTTAAATAGGGTGTCAGGGGTCATTTGAGATCATTCGATTTCGGAGTCTTGTGCTAAAGAAAGCTTTCTTGTAGTCATTTTTCATGTGCAATATAGAAAGACTTTGGGGTTGAAATCTTGTTGGTGTTACTCTTCCGGAAATGCTGTAAGATGTTTTATTTTTGTGCATGATTTTAATTTCAGCCATTGATGATAGCTTTATGAAGAGTGATTTTAAACACAGGTATCTTGTTTAGTCGCTAGGGCTTGAATGGTAGTTAAATTTCTGAATATGATGGCAGGCATTTCCATTAGATCTAGATTTTAGTATCGTTTTCTCCCTCTTTGTTAATGGTTGAATTAAGCTGCGCAGAAAATCCTTGATTTTGAGTTTACCGGGTGTTTGGGGAAGTTCTCAGCTAAACCAGCCAACTTTTGGATTGCATTTTTTAAAGAGCTCAGCTGGTTTTGATCCCGGGCTTATCATTAGAATTTCTGTTGCGGATGCATGAAGGGTTTTTTGAAGCACCTCATATCGAACTTAAAATTTTGAAAATATTTTTGTGGCATACTGACAAATCTGGCTATTTAGAACCTTTAAACTGTGAATATTGTAATTATTTAGCTGGTTTTAGGGTTTTTAGTTTTGTTTCTTGCATATTTTTCTGGATATTCTGTTTTGCTATTGCAAGTTGCAAATCTGAAGAGGAGATTTTTGTTTGAAGCCAGATCTAGGCCCTGGAAAGGTAAGATTTGGCCTTGGAATCAGCTTTTGCAAGGGTGTTTATTTCAGATCTGGAAATTTTTTGGGGTTTTCATTAGTTAAATTTGAAGTAGGGCGATTTAAAATTTTTATTAAAATTGCTTCAAGGGTTTTTGGGGCACCAATCCGCTTTCTTCTCTTCTCTGATGCTGTGTTGAGGTTTCTGGAAACTTTCGAGTGTCAGTGCGGTGTCTACTATACCCCTCGCCCTCCTCACTGTATGCCATCATCAATTGTTGTTCTTCAACATGCCGCTCCAGCTTCATCCACGCAGCTCTACGCATATCCCGCGGTCTTCAAATCTACCAGCAAGCCTCTGTTTTCACACGCTGTCTCTTCTTACCTGTGTACTCTCTTTCCACGCAGCCTTCACACTGTTCACCCTCGCTGCATATGCGAAACGTCTCAGACCTCCACGCTGCCAGAAAATCTTAACCCTCTCTAGCGCTGCCTCTTTTTCCTTCACGCATCTGATCGCTCCTCCCTCACGCAGATTGCAACTCCTCTGTGTGAAGCTCCTTCCAACCCTTAGCTATATCCACTGCCAATCCAAATCGAACCTCCTTGTCACTCCTGCAGCTCCTTTGAAATTCACCCCTCCGTCGACCCTTCATCATTCAGATTCCATCCATGCTGCCAGTTCCAAAACTGCAACCCCATCGTTGCTGCTCTCCTCCACGCAATTTCTTGCTTCCGCCATCAAGCTTGCCATTCGCCATCTCCATGTTTTTGCCAGCTCCCAATCGAATCCCCACGAGTGCACTGCCATCTCCCTCAACACCGTCGAGATATTCGAGTTGCTCTCCATCCATCACTGCCGTCTTCCCTTTCCACCTACGCGCAGTCACCTCTACCATCGAAACTACACGTGTCGAATTCCTTGTTCTCCTCCCATTTATCACCTGCACACACCAAGCAACAACAAATACGATTTTGCTTCAGTTTTATCTATATGTGTGTTAGTTTAGGTTTTAGGTTAGGGTTAGCGTGTGATTTTTATTTTTTCTTTTAGTTTTGCGTATTTAAATTTCAAGTTAGCGTTGGCATATTTTAATTCTCATGTGAATTTTGTCTTCCTTTTTTTGTTTTGATTTTGTCTCTTGATTTTTTTTTGAAAAGCTTTTAAAAAATTAAAAATTGGGTTTGGTTTCATTTTAATTAAAAGCATAAAAAAGAAATTAGTTTTATCTTATTTATTTTTCCTTTTGTTTCACTTTGTTTTTGTTTTGGTTTTGATTTTAAATTTAAAAAAGATCATAAAAATTAAAATTAAAAAATCTAAAAATAAAAATAAAAAAATAAAAGTTCAATTTTTTATTTTATTTTATTTTATTCTAAAATTAAAAATCTAAAAAAATTTCTAAACATAAAAAATAATAAAAATAAAAAATGAAGTAAAAATTTTCCTTTTCGATTTATTTTGGTCACATGTAATGTTGCTTGGCATATCGAGAAATCTACCTAAGGTGTCTTGTTGTGCTAGAGTTAAATATGCCTAATTCTTATCTGGAGTTTAACCATTGGAAAGCGATAAATTTCTTAAATTTGAAACTTCAAGCATAATCATTTTAATTTCTAAGTGCTTAGCTTTTAAATTTTGTGGTCATTTAAAGTATTCTATCTTTTGAAAATTTAATTGCTGGAGCTTTGCTAAGTTATCGTGGTTGCTTGAATGTTTTAATGCTCATCGTATGCTAGACATTTCAATAAATATTTTCAACCAATTATTAAAAGGTTTGTTCATATTTCTATTTCCTAAGCAAAAACAGCAAACCAATTACTCAGTGTTCACTTCATCTAGCGAAGGCACTGGTACTTACCATTTAAAGATCTAATCAGGTTTTAAAATCAATCAAGTGCTTGTCTACCTTGTTGTGTCTCCCAACACAGCTGGTTCCCAGTTGGTCTTCCTTTTTCTCATAGGGTCTACCACCCTTAGCCTAGGGAGACGGCTTAAACGGAGAGATCAGGGATCAGGGTGACAGCCCTTGGTCTGAGCGTTGTCATGCCGCTTAGACACTCTGCGCGACAACAGGTTGCA
This sequence comes from Pinus tabuliformis, assembly GCA_031772625.1. NCBI lineage: Eukaryota > Viridiplantae > Streptophyta > Pinopsida > Pinales > Pinaceae > Pinus > Pinus tabuliformis. Next base: position 1,105,193,730 of record CM062811.1, read on the forward strand.
TTTCAAGTCTCCAATGGCACTAATAGGCAGTGACAATAGTGGTGGGAAGGCATTGAATGAGCTATGGCATAGGAGAATGGGACATCTACACCATGGAGCACTCAAGATGCTCAAGGAAACAGTAACAGGGGTTCCAGAACTTGGCACGGAACACGATGATGTGTGTAGAGGATGCGTACTTGGGAAGTATGCTAAGGCAGCATTCCTAAGAAGTGACAACAGAGCAGATGGCATGTTAAGACTTATACATTCAGATATTTGTGGCCTGATGTCCACTAGAGCTCTCAGTGGTGCCGAATACTTCGTCACCTTTATTGATGACCATTCCAAGAAAACCTGGATCTACTTCTTGAAGACCAAATATGAGGTCTTCGATTGTTTTAGAGAGTTTAAGGCTCTCGTGGAGAATGCGACAGGGAAGAAGATCAAGGTGCTTCGCTCAGATAATGGTGGAGAATATATTGATAAAGACTTTACAAATTTTTGTGCAAAGGAAGGCATCGGAAGAGAATGGATAGCCCTATATAATCCACAGCAGAATGGGGTAGCGAAGCGGAAAAATAGAACCATAGTTGGGGTTGCAAAGACAATGTTATACGACCAGGATTTGCAAAGGTTTCTATGGGTAGAGGCATGTAATGTTGAATTTTGTAGCATCATATGTGTTCTAGCCACGAAATTTTGTGGAGAGGCTAGAATACATGTGTTCTCCAAACCCAGAATCGTCTCTGGAAATTCCACCTAGAGATGATTTAATTTAAATAATTAACATTTTTAAATGGTTCCCTAAGTCTAAACTTAGGAAATCTGGTTAATTAAAGGGTATTAATTAAATCAGGTGTGAATCTTCTAGAAGAAGACGAGGACCAACTCCAAGTTAATCTTAGTTATCGATTATGTTCTAATCCTGGCCATTTGAGCTCCAACAAGAGATTATAAGGAGTTCAATGTGCTTTGAGAAGAACACTTGTGCAATTCGATTTTGTTGGGAGGTTGATTTCCTAACTAGTAGCTATGAGTTGCCGGAAGTGAATTAGCAAAGTCGAAGCAATGAGAGAGGGGCAGGGATAGTAGACCGGAGGAGAGTTTCTCCAAATCCAGGGAATGCAAGGCAGAGAAGACAAACTGAGGTTCTGAGAGGCAGTGCAGAGCCTCAGAAGGAGTCTAAGATTCAACTGGGAAGTCGAATTCTAGAGCCAGAAGCCAGGGTGTGAGACCGGAGGGCCAGAGGAGCGAAGTTCCAGACAACAAGAGATTCCAGAAAGGAGGTGACGGAAACCCCAAAGAGGTTGATGCAGAGGTTGCGCAGAGCCAGTGTGGGGCTAGTCATCCAAAGCCTGGATCAAATTCAAATCGCCAAACAGTGTGAGATTTTTCTCACTATCTCCTTGTCAGTTTTTCTCTGTATCGGATAGCCAGGTTGGGCATCCAATGATTTGTACTCAGATTACTATCACATAATAACAAAACCCTTAGTTGTTGCACCGGTTTTCCCACATTGGGTCTTTCCAAGGATGTTTGTCCAAAAACAACAGTGTAAATGTGTGTGTGTGTTTATTTCTCTCCAGTGAAGCATTTAGTTTCCGCAATATTTATTTTGTGTAGGCTATATTGTATGTATTTCGATATGTTCTGTAAAAAACCGCAAGTAATTTGTTTAAAGGAAATTAACAAATAGGAGATATCATTAATTTGGTGCAGTAGGAATCAGATAACTGATTTTCACATGTAACGCGGCAGTGTATATTCAGAACAAGACTCCTTATAGAGCATTGGGGAAGAAAACGCTAGAAGGTGTCTTCACAGGGAAGAAACCAAAAGTTAGTCACTTCAGGATCTTTGGCAGCATAGCTAACTGCCACGTGGCAAATGAGAAGCGCACCAAATTGGATCAGACTGCAAAGAAGGGGTTTCTCATTAGGTATAGCGAGACCTCCAAGGCATACAGGATCTACATTCCTAGAAATAGGAAGATTGTGGTGAGACAATATGTAAATTTCATGGAAGATCAAGCTTTTAAGAGATCTCGTGATATTCCTGCAGGTGATTAGAATCAACCAGCTGAAGCTCCATTGGTCCAGACACAAGGGCAACGAGCGGGACCACCAATGGGGCAGTCATAAGGATCCAATATAGTGACTAGTACTAGCATTTCCTCAGAAGCAGGGAATCCAATGAGATCTCAGGAGACGGAGCAGTAGGGGCAAGATGAGGAGTTGGTAGAGCCTCCCACTACTAGTGTTTGAGCCACCATAGAGGTTCGTCACACATTGAGAGATGCAGAGGAGTTCATTGGAGTTATTAGGACGAACAAGAGAGAGCGTAGGCAGCCTGACAGATATCAAGCATTGGTAGCTCAAGTTGCAGAACCTTCCAACTTTGAGGAAGACGCACAACATCAGGTGTAGGTAGATGCCATGGTAGAAGAATACAGCTCTATCATGACAAATGAAGTTTGGGAGGTGGTGTCGAGGCCTGAGGACAAGTCAGTGGTAGGTTCTCAATGGATCTACAAAATTAAGTATGCTACAGATGGCAGTGTGGAGAAGTACAAGGCTAGGTTTGTGGCAATGGGGTATGCACAGAAAGAAGGGATAGATTATGAAGAGACCTTCACCCCAGTTTCCAGATACACCTCTATTCAAGCAATTATATCCCTAGCAGCTCAAATGCGATAGCATATTCACCAGATGAACGTCAAGACAACATTCTTCAACGCGGTGATAGAGGAAGAGGTTTACATTGAACAACTAGAGGGCTTCAAGACTCATGAGAGGCACACTCATGTGTGCATATTGAAGAAAGCTCTATATGGGATCAAGCAGGCTCCCAAGGCATGGTATGCTCGGATCGACAGCTACTTGCAGCAGATGGGATTCGTCGAGAGTGACGCAAATCCCAACCTTTACTATTTGATGGTAGAGGGTGAGCCACCCATCCTAGTATTATATGCGGATGATCTCTTCTTTATGAAAATTTCTAAACAAAAATTCTATTATTGCAGCAACTAATTTATTTTACCTATTTATTTTCCAATAAGTTATTTACGAAATCCCTTCAGTAAATATTAAAATAAATTCTACAGCAGATATCACACCATTATACAGAAACAAATACATGCACAAGATTACAAACACATCAACACAGTTATTTTTGGACAATTGTCCCCGGAAAAACCCAATGCGAGAAAACTGGTGCAGCAGAGGAGGATTTTATTAATCATCTTTCTTGAGTACAACTAGGGTGCCAAATTGGCTTACCCAACAAAGATAACCACACGGCAGTAATACCACAAAAATCCTTTGGCGCTTCCCCTAGGCTCAGCATCAGTCCAGCTAGCCCCCGCGCATCTCCTAGACCCTCTGCATCAGCACCCTGCCTCACTGTGTCAACACTTGGCCTCTCTACGTCACCCATGCAACCCCTCTAGTCACTACACAATCCAGTTGCCTCTGCGTCTTTCTGATTGGCTTTGCGTTTGCCTCTCTGTTATGTACTCGATGCCTCTCACTACAATCCAGACCACTAGTTCGAATTTCTTAGCAAACCCTGCCTTAGAAATCAAACTGATTAATCTCCCTTGGTGTATCTCCAACTGACCCTCAAGCCTCCTCTTATACTTTTCCTATTGATGAATCAACAACTGAGATTAAGTCTCTAATCAATGGCTAAGATTAAAATAGACTTGATCTTTGTCTCTTAGAAGCTTCTCATCCTTATCTTTATTAATACCCATTAATATTTTTATTTTCCTAAGTTTAGACTTAGGAACTCATTAAAAATATTAATTATTTTAATAACTCCTCATTCGGATGGAATTTTCCAAAACGATTTAAGGGTCTTGGAGATCTCATGTGCTTTAGCCTCTCCAAAAATTTTCATGGCTAGAGCACATCCGATGCTACCCCAAATCAACACTCCCTCTTAGCGAGGAATGTGCTCTAGCAATGCTCCACCACTGAACATCACTCTGATCATCCAACACCGATACCTGTGCTGATGCTTGGCGTGCTGCCCAACATCCTCTGCATTGCTACCTCCGGTACTGCTGCCCATGGCTTCCACCACTGCCACTGCTACATCTGTACACAGCTCCCTCTGCATCTGTCCTGTTGTTAATCCTTCCTCCCAACACTACATCTGCACTGCAACCCTCTCTAAAATGTTGCATCATGCTGCCCATAGCACTGTTAACTGTTGCACTGAAACACCTGACACATATCTATTTTTGCTACTGAAATGGATTCTTTATCATCCCCATCTTCTCCCTAAAATAAACAAACTTTGCTCTTCCAAGAGCCTTGGTAAGGATGTCTGCCACCTGTTCTCCTGTAGGAGTGTAGCTCAACTGCACAGCTCCTCGTTGAGCACAGTCTAACAAAGTGACACCAAATATCAATGTGCTTTTACCGATCATGAAATACTAGATTCTCAGAGAGCTTGATGCAACTCTGATTATCACACATAATCCTGGTCGCTTCCATCCTTCTTCTGAATAGGTTCACAACCAATTGTCAAATCTAGAGTCGTCTTCCATTCATGATAGTCGGATTTGTCCTTAAGCTTGTCCTCGATTTTGAAGTGAGATGTAGTAGTCATTAGGACTCATTGCAAATCCTTCTCCAACAGCTTCCCTTAGTGATTGTTTTTCCTCACTCTTGCTTGGGCTTTGTCTTCACCTAAGCTCTGATTCCATGTTAATTTTAGATAATAATGGTATGTTCTATGCTTTAAGCACAATTTACTTCAATGTTTCTTATTAGCCCAATGACAATTTCCAATTATCTCCAGTAGCAACCCCATTAACTTAAACACATTGATAGCAAATGCAGATAGAACATAAAAACATGTGCATAAGACATGCCAAGACAAGAGGACACAAGATGTGGCAGATACCAGGGAAAAACCCCAATGTGGGGAACCCCTTGATCAAATCTTCTTATTATTATTCAATAGTTCAGCAGAGAGAGAGAGAGTAAAAATATCAAATTAACTTACCCAAAATAGTGTTGTCAAATCAGCGGTCAACTGCAACCCTAACCAGAAAGTCAACGGTGGTCAAAGCAACTCCAAAGGGTCCTCCAAGCAACTTAGTCAACAACAAATAAATTTGGCCTTCCAAGAGGGTCAAAGTCAACCCAAAACAGATTGGTCAAACTAGTCAAAGGAGAGAGAAAAACTTGTAAATTCTACATTCAAATCTAAAGTCAATGCGGTCAACCTGTCCCAATCACCTCGAAAATTGTGCCAATCAATGTGGCCTCCAAAAATCGAAATTATGCCCACTAGCACAAAGTCAACGCTGGTCAAAAGCACCCAAGCCAACATTGGTCAACGCTATCATCTTTCCTGAAATTTCTAGCCAGCAAACTAACTCAGAAATTCGTCCTCATCTCACACATGCGAAGTAGAGAAGGTTGCCTCCAAGCTGTACAAACCAATCAAGAGAGGAGAGAGAGCATATGTGATAAGATGAGTGATGTCCAAATGAGAAGAGAGGTCACTCCTACTTAAACACTTTGTTGAGGGTGAGGAGACACATCTATTGGGCTTATGAGCCTACATTTGACTGAGGCCGACCTTGACAATTTGTGCATTAGAGAGAATAAATTCAAAATTCCATTTCTGCTTGTCAGAATGAGATGATCTTTATATCAAAATTGGACCTCTCAAAAAGAGGAATCCAATGCAATAATCATCTCCATTATATGAGTTGTCCTAAGGTGGAATTTCGCCCTAGTTGCCAATTTTAACATTGAGGAAGCGAACCACTAAGACCAAGCATGGCACATGGTATTGGTGAGTGGAGCAATAGTCGTGCAACTCAGCCAACTCGTGCTTCTAGTTCTGGTAGGCCTAGTACCGCTATTGAGGTTACAGAGGAGTGTGAGTACTCAAACTTTGAGCTAGATGATGTTTATGTAGCTCCTGTCAATGATCCAATGTCTAGTAATGGTGATGAGATTGATGAGTGATCATGTTGATCAATGATTTGTACTTTGAGTTTGTACTTTGTAGTAGGCCAGTGGCCTAGTGGCTTGAGTTTTAGCATTGTTTTTGGACTCTAGAGGCCATTTAAAGCCTCATTGGTTATATATTTTGTTGATGATATCATTGATATGTATTTCACTTGGTGCCATTTTGATATATGAACCCTTACATGGTATACAGATGAGACGAATTTGCATATTTTGTCTCTGATGGTTTGGAATCATCGTTTGTAATCTTAAAAACAAGTTCTTTCATTAAAAAATAAATATTTTATGTACCTTTTTTCAATTCCAGTTTATTGAATCTCGTTCGATCCAGTTTGATCTCGTTTTGGTTCGAATCACAGTTAGATAGGCAACCGGTTCGATGCTTGGTTTTGGTTTTAAAAGTATGTGTGTGATTTATTCTAGGATAGACAACCATATGTTGGCGATGAGCTTCACCGAGAGTGATGTTGATTGAACCCTGTACAACATATTGGTTAGGGGAGAGACACTCATTCTAGTGTTATATGTAGATGACTTGTTTCTTACGAGTACAAAGAAGCTCATTATAGATTGCAAGAAGGTTCTTGCTTAGAAGTTCGAGATGAACGATATGGGGTTGATGTACTACTTTTTGGAGCTATAGGGATGGTAGAGAGATGGGAAAATATCCCTTGAACATGCGAAGTATTCTATGGAGATTCTGAAACAATTCGGGATACGAGATTGCAAGTCCATGGCTACACCAATGGTGACCAGTTGGAAGAAAATTGACGCTTCCAAGTCCGAGACAATGGACCCCACTTTATATAGGCAATTGATTGGCTCTCTTATGTATCTGCTCAATACCAGATCGGATATATGTTTTGATGTCAATATGCTAAGTCAACTTACGGTTGAGCCAAAGCAAGTCCACAAGGTGGCAATGAAACACATACACATGTATCTGTGTGGTACGGTGGAGTATGGGTTGAGTTATGTCTAGGAAGATGGGGTGAAGCTAGTGGGATATTTGAATTTTGACTAGGCAGGCATCCTAGTTTAAAAGAAAAGTACTTTAGGTTGTTGTTTCACCTTGGAGTCTGGAGTTGTTTCTTGGTTCAATAGGAAACAGAAATTAATTGCACTGAGTTTTGCTAAGGCTCACTAAATGGCAGCAAGTCTAGCCTCATGTGAGGCCATTTGGCTTTAGAAGTTACTCATGAGGTTGTTTGATCAAGAGTTGGAACCACTCGTAATACATTGTGACATTCAGTGTTGCATTAAGCTCTTGGAAAATCTAATGTTTCATGACAGGTCAAAACATATAGAGATAAAGTATCACTTCATTTGGCACTATGTACGGAAAGGCAAGGTGAAGCTGCAATATGTACCTATAGATGAGTAGGTTGTAGACATCCTCACGAAGGTCTTGATGAAAGGCAAGTTCATCTTCTTCAAGGACAAGTTCGGGGTGGTGCAGAAAACCTTCCTCGCTAAAAGGAAGTGTTAAAATTGTAGCTTGGACATGTGTCTCTGCATAGGCATATTGTCTAGGCATGCAAAAGATACCTTAATAATTACTTATTTCAACAGATTTTTTCCTTAGGAAAAGCATGATAATTAATTTAATTTATTGGCTTTGTAACTCAAATTTCTAAAGTTTAAAACTTTGGAAATTAATATCTCTTCTTTGTTGATTTGGGGTAGCATCGGATGTGCTCTAAGACTCAATTTTTGCACGGAGGCTTGGGCACAGGTATTCCAAAGAACCCAGAAAGAATTTTGGGAAATTCCACGCATAAGTGATTTTATTAAAATAATTAATATTTTTAATGGGGTTCCCAAATCTAAACTTAGGAAAATTAAAATATTAATTGGTATTAATTTAATCAGGGGTGAAACTTCTAGAAAAAGCCACTGATCAAGCCAAAACGATCAAAGCCTTTGATTATGTTTTAATTTAGGTCATTGGTTGTCCAACAGGAAGCTATAAGAAGGGCCCTGAGGGTCATTTGGAAAACACACAGAGAGATTGAGAAAATCGATTTTCTGAAGTAAAAACTTCTCCGAAGGAAAATCGATTGAGGAGATCTTACAGCAGAGGGGCAATGAGAATCCGAGAGAAGGAATTTCCGGAGAGTACCAAGCAGATAGAGAACAGAAAGACGTCCAGAGGAAGGTTGACACTGGCCTACGCAATGCTAACGCAGACACAGCGCAATCATTGAGGAGAAGTCGAGTTCCTATTGGGGTTAGTCGAAATTCATTTGCCGAAGCTAAGGTGTGAGTCTAAGAGGCAGAAGGTCGATTTCTCAACCAGCAGAGGATCTAGAGGAGAGGCAGCATAATACCCAGGAGGGGTGACGCAGAAGCTGCCCAAGGTGACATAGTTCTATGCAAAAGCCATGCAGAGGGTGACGCAGAGCCTCTAGAGCAACAGGATCAGTCACTGATTCTCCAATGATAGAGTGAGATCATTTCACCAGTCTTTTGTTCAGTATTTTCTTTATATCGAATTGTTGGTTAAGCATCCTACAATTGTACTCAAAATTTCTCCTGCATAATAATAAAACCCTCAGAGTTGTAGCATTGGTTTTCTCACATTGGGTTTTTCTGGGGACTATTTGTCCAAAAATAACTGTCCTATGTGTTGTATTTTTCTTTCTTGCTCAGTATTTTGTTTCCGCATATATGTAAATTAAGTGAAGGCTGCAGATGTATTTTCTTCGATATTTACCGTAGAACACAGTAAATAACTTGCATGATTTAAACAAGTAGGAGAAGTAACATCAGTTTGCTGCAATAGGGATTCCAACTTAGGAATTTTCACATGGTATCAGAGCTAGTGCAGGTGAGACAAGAAGAGCAGAACCAGAAACCCCAGCATTGAGCAGAAGGGGAAATCGAAAAGTTGCAGGAGGCAGCAAGTCGAAATCCCAAAGGGTTTGTGCAGTTCTAGTCTAAGGGCCGAAAATTTGAGGTAGTCTCGCTCTAAGTGAGTTAACGAAGACAAAGAGCTTCCAGTTCAAATTTTGTCGTGGCAGAAGGAGCAGCGCTGAGCCTCAGCATAAGTAGCTATTGATGGGACGCAGATTTTTCAGTGAGCAGTTTCGTCGAGCTGAAAATAGTCAGAGGAAAGAAGAAGAGCATAGTGAGGGAATACTTCCTTAGTGATTTCTTGCTAAGGAAATCAGCATTTCTCAATTGTTGAGCAGCAGAGGAGCAGCAGCTTACCAGCTCCATCAAGGAATGCGTAAGGCAGCCTAGGAGCTAAGCAGTAAGGAGTAAGAGGGAGTTGTTCGACAAATTTCGGAGGAGATGGCAACCAGTGGCTTGAGGGATCAGGTCAAGTTAGATGGGGCTTCCAACTATGCCATCTAGAAGGCTAGGATGGCCTTTCGTCTAGACGAGCATGCCCTCAAGATGTATGTTGATAATGTTGTAGTTGTCCCAGCGGACGCAGATCCACTGAAGAAGTACAGAGCTGAGATGGCTAAGGCGAAGAGGATGATCCTGAATTGAGTCGAGGATCACGTGGTGTGCCACGTTGCAAGCAAAGGGATAGCTAAGGAGATGTGGGATGCCTTTTCCACATTGTATCAGGGATCTTCCGAGCAGCGGAAGATGTACTTAGAGCAGAAGTTGAGATCTGCACAGATGCAGAAGGGAGAACATGTGGATCCATTCCTCCCGAAACTGAAGGAAACCTGTGATGAGCTCTCAATTGCAGGACATACACCTCAAGGTTCAGAGTTAGTTAGACTAACTCTAAATTCCGTCTCGGATGATTGGCAGATCTTTGTCCAGAGTATCCTAGGCAGAGCGGCATTTCCAAATTGGACGAGATGTGGGCAGCTCTGAAACAAGAAGAGCTGAGGAGAGACCTGCTCAAGGTCAAACTTGATGGGAGCAGCAGCAGCAGTGGGTCGAAGCCCAAAGTGGAGGAAGAGGATAATGCAACCCTTGCATTGAAGGGACAACAGGGGCAACAAAGACAAAAGAAGGATGTCTCCAAGGTGAAGTGCTTCAGATGTGGCGAGATGGGCCACTATGCATCACAATGTCCTTTGAAGAAAAAAGACAAGGATGAGAAGCATGATCCCAAGGTTGCAGCCGCGAAGATCGACGAGGAGGAGTTCGCCATGACAACCGAGATACCTCCAAGAGGGAGGTGGGCTAATATAGAGTTGTAGTCAGGAGGACTGTAGATGGGCGGGATCCTTGAAGAGCCCACCTCTTAGATCGTCAGCTTGCTACAGGAGCCCATGATCAGGAGTAGTAGGATGGTGGAGTTTCAGTTGGTGCCATGGAGTGTTGATTCGACAAATGCAGTGGCTAGGAGAGCCAGAGACTAAGCACAACAGAGCAGAGAGGCAACAATGCGAGGACGCACAGTGCAGAGCTTCAATTGTGTAGTGGCTTCAGAGGCAGAGTGGGACTAACAGCAGTCACGATTTCAACACTGAGGAGTATCCACTTGATACTTGTCCAGTTTTTGGTGTTTTCAGTTACTTCTCTCAGCAACTGAGTTGCAGTACGGATGCAGTGTTAGCAGTGCCAGTGTTAGCAGCATTTGAGAGAGAGTTGCAGTGCAAATGCATTGTTGGGTGGCAGGACCAGAAGCAACACAAATGCAGAGGGAGCTGCAGTACAGATGTAGCATTGACAGTGGGAGTGTCAAAGGCAGCAGTCTGGTAGCAGCAGTAGCGCAGTGATTGGTGGACAGAAGGTGATACATCGGCAGTGCAGTAGTTGGTGGACAGCAGGTCAGACATCAGCAGAGCAAAGACGATGCTTCAGAGTTAGAGAAGTATGCAGAGAGGCAGTGTATTACTAGAGCACATTCATCGCTAAGAGGCAGTGTTGATTTGGGGTAGCATCGAATGTGCTCTAAGCCTCAAATTTTGCACGGAGACTTGGGCATAGGAATTCCAAAGAACCCAGGAAGCATTTTGGAAAATTCCACCCATAAGTGATTTTATTAAAATAATTAATATTTTTAATGGGGTTCCAAAGTCTAAACTTAGGAAAATTAAAATATTAATGGGTATTCATCTAATCAGGGGTGAAACTTCTAGAAAAAGCCACGGATCAAGCGAAAATGATCTGAGCCTTTGATTATGTTTTAATCTAGGTCGTTGGTTGTCCAACAGGAAGATATAAGAAGGGGCTTGAGGGTCATTTGTAAAACACACAGAGAGATTGAGAAAATCGATTTTCGGAAGTAAGAAGTTCTCCAGAGGAAAATCGATTGAGGAGATCTTGCAGCAGAGGGGCAGTGAGAATCCAGGAGAAGGAATTTCCGGAGAGTACTAGGTAGATAGAGAACAGAAAGACGTCCAGAGGAAGGCTGACGCTAGCCTACGCAGTGCTGACGCAAAGGCAGCACAGTCATTGAGGAGAAGTCGAGTTCTTGTTGAGGAAAGTCAAATTCAGTTGGCGGAAGCCAGGGTGCGAGTCTGGGAGGCAGAAGGTCAATTTCTCAACCAGTAGAGGATCCAAAGGAGAGGCGGCTTAATACCCAAGAGGGGTGACGCAGAAGTTGCCCAAGGTGACACAATTTTACGCAGAAGCCACGAAGAGGGTGACACAGAGCCTCCAAAGCAGCAGGATCAGTCATTGATTCTGTAGTGACAGGGTGAGATCATTTCACCAATCTTTTGTTCAGTATTTTCTCTGTATCAGATTGTTGGTTAAGCATCCTAGAATTGTACTCAAAATTTCTCCTGCATAGTAATAAAACCCTCAGAGTTGTTGCACCGGTTTTCCCGCATTGGGTGTTTTTCGGGACTATTTGTCCAAAAATAACTATCCTATGTATTGTATTTTTTTTCCTTGCTTAGTATTTTGTTTCCACATATATGTAAATTAAGTGAAGGATGCAGATGTATTTGCTTCGATATTTACCGTAGACAGTAGAACACAATAAATAACTTGCATGATTTAAACAAGTAGGAGATGTAACATCAGTTTGCTATGGTAGGGATTCTGGCTTAGGAATTTTCACATTCTTTTGACTGGATCAAAATAAAATGATAAGATCAAATTTTGGCCTTTGATCTTTTCTATGAAGATCTCAAGGAGGAAATAAGGTTATGAGAGAAATTATAAATTGTTGGAATGAGTGGGTGAAGGACACGACTTGGTGATCACATCGAGTGAGAGAGAAGAGGGTCGATTTGGGTGAGAGGTAGGAAGGTCGAGCAGCTGAGGAGAAGAGACAGAGCTTGCAAGGATAGAGGGGTTGCGTTCAAGTCGTCTTCTATTGAAGAGAGGGGTCGTGCCCAAGACAAGTTTGCAGAAAAGGGAGGTCGAGTCTTTAGGGCCTAGCTCTCTGTTGGAGGAGATGTCGTGTCCTAGGCCGAGTTCACTGAAGACAAAGGGGCCATACGCTACAAAGGGAGAGGTTGTTCGTTGGGTCGTACTGTGCAAAGGAGAGGGGTTGTTTTCTAGGGTTGTTCTTGGCTGTAAATTCTCTTGATAAGTTGTAATATTTTCCTGATTTATTCTTTGAAGCCTAATAAAGTTACTCCTTGCTGGTTTTTCCCCACTCTAGGGTTTTCCAAAGTAAAAGTTGTGTAAAAGTTTATGTGCTTGGATTTCTTGTTTTGTTGTGCATATTTTGTTAGAAGCTCAGGTGTGTTAATTGTGCATAGATTTCAAATCTATTTTTTTCTGGGTTTTCGGTAAAAAATAAATTTGAAAATTTCTGCATATAAAAATTTATTGACACATTAATCATTTGGCTACGCTTAGATAAACTAACACTTCTCCCCTTTGATTTCAGCAACAAGTTTTCAAGCAAGTCAACATTCACAAGTTAAAAGCTCTTTGTTATACTTTAATGCTCATTCCTCGAAACCCTATGTTACCGGATCCATCCACCCTGGGAAATGGATTCGCGGATCCCTAGATCATAAACAGATTCAGATCCGGATTCACTTGGATACACTAGAAAACAGTCTTTTAATGAGTAAAAATATGTTGGTAATAACTTGACCTGGCAGTTTGCTAGTAGTCGACAATGCTCTAACCCAGATAGTTGCTCGCTGGAAGCTCAGACAATACGTGCACGTGCAGCGAATAAGACGGCTAAGATGATGCGACTGGTATTAATATCATTGGTTTTGGGATCTAAAGACTTGGTAATATGATGCCGAGACTTGGTAGTATGACGCTGATACTAGGATTTTATTTATCGGTAGGGCATATGTAGTTTCGCACATTTGAACTCATATAGTTACATATAGTTATAATATTAATTTAATTATAAATATGTTATATTTTATTTACATTAATTTAATAATAACTTTATAAATCTGTTATATTTTATTAACATTAGTTTAGAAATGTTATAAAAGAACTAGTATAGTCACATGGTGTATATATTTTAGATATGTTATAATATTATAATTTAATTATAATATTATTTATATTAATTTAATTATACTTTTATAGCTATGCTATATTTTATTTACATTAATTTAATTAAAAAAAATTAAATATGTTATACTTTATTTATATTAGTTTAGAAATGTTATAATTTTATAAAGTAATTTTGGTGTATATATATTATAAATTAATTATTCAAAATAATAAAAAAATAAAAAATAAATAAAAAAATAAAATAAAAAAATTGTTATTTTATTCTCCATATATATTATAAATTAAAATATATCAAATTTGTTAGGTACAAGTTTTAAAATTTGTACATTATATTTTATATTAAACTTTTATATATTATAAGCTTATTATTTAATTCACATAATTTAATATGTGTATTAAATTATTATTGTTTATCATTTAAATAGTTTTGTAATATATTATAGTTAATAATTTATTTTTTATAAAATAATTAATGTAACTTCAATTATGAAGTATTGTATGTTTCTTCATGAAATTCATCAACACAACACAGCTTGAGTGGGCCTGATGGTTAAGAGCATATGTTTCCTCCTATGAAGTCACAGGTTCAAAACTAGAGGGGTAGAGTATGTATGCCTTCGTAGACTTAGCATTCAAATCGCTGTGTAGAGGTGGGTCCCTTGTCCCACAAACAAGGGGGTCTCATACACCAATTTGGTGTCTAGCTTAGCCATGACTTTAAAATTGGGTAATAATAATATAAACTCTATTGTTGTTGATAGGTAGTGCTCACAATAAATTTGGACATTAATATCAAAAATTTTATTATAAAAATATATTTATATTAATTGTACTTGTCGTTTCCTTGCCGTTTCCGAATCCTGGCTGTATCCAAATCCGTATCCGTATCCATATCCAAATCTTGGTAACTTAGTCGCAACCATTGTTGCAATTATCCACCAACATAAACATGCCACATAGTATTGCAGCACACACTGCATAGATAATATCTGTCATGGTCTGAATGTTGAACCAATGAGTGAATATTTTTCCGGGATAAGCAGTGCCACAAGAATGTTGCTTTCAATAGGGTTATCCAGATGTCCCCAAAACCATCTATGGATGTCTACCAGACCTTCCCATTTTCGGTGGGAAACATCTCAGTTTCAACTAACACTTCTCCCCTTTGATTTCAGCAACAAGTTGTCAAGCAAGTCAACACTCACAAGTTAAAAACTCTTTGTTATACTTTAATGCTCATTCCTCGAAACCATTGTTGCAATTATCCGCCAATATAAACATGCCACATAGTATTGCAGCACACACTGCATAGATAATATCTGTCATGGTCTGAATGTTGAACCAATAAGTGAATATTTTTCCGGGATAAGCAGTGCCACAAGAATGTTGCTTTCAATAGGGTTATCCAGATGTTCCCGAAACCATCTATGGATGTCTACGAGACCTTTCCATTTTCGGTGGGAAACATCTCAGTTTCATGGGGTATGTTCTGCACATCCTGAAGGGCGCCCCCTTCCTAATGGAGAATTTCTCGTTGCATCCCCAAAATTTCTGGGGAAGGGGAAACACATGGACTGTGTCCCCCTGGGTCAGGATGGGTTCTCACTCTACAATGGACTAGGCATAGCCACATGTTTGACTTCTAATCACATAAGATCAGTGAAAGCTCACACACACATAAACTATGTATGTGACTTTTATCATAGTCCATAATTTAGCATGCCCTAACCTTCACCGGATCTTAGCATTGATACTTAACTAATGCTTTAATAGGTACCTCATTAAGGGACAATATGTTCATGTTCATTTTGTGGACTCTTACATGTCATTTCTAAATTATGAATAGAATACCCAAAGAGCTTCAAGACTTGCCCCATTTTAAATGTTGTATTAATTAGTTGTGTTAATTACAAATTTCCCTGTATAGTTTTAATAGATTGCCTAATGCCATTTCCTGAAATAGATATTTTTTCTCTGATGGAGTATCAGTTATAAAAACCAGCCACAGATGTTTCCTAAATGAGATCTCAAGGACAACAGCTAATTGAGAATATCAATAAACAATTCAAAACTAGATCGTTAATGACAAACTAGGACTACAGCTAATTGAGAATATCAATGAACAATTCAAAACTAGATCGTTAATGACAAACTAGTCAATTTGTTATTCAACTGCATTCTAGAAGACTGGATTTATCTGCACATACTATTCTATAGATTGCATTTTTATTATTTTCTAACGTTGTTTCAAATTTAACCATAGAAAGAATAGCATTTGGAAAGGAAACAGTATGTCTAATCTTTAATTCTCTTGCATGAACATTCCAAGTTATACAAAAGAACATTGACCTGTGTAACATTTTACTATAGAGAATGGAAAGAACAAGATAATACCTTATGATGCAAGAGATTACGGATGGTAGCTATCAATGGTGCTAATGATTCCACTCGCCCTTTGCAAGACCTACAGCCAAACTCTTATAAACTTATAAATAATGACTATGACAACAATTCTTTCCCAATTCAACAATTAACAAATTTGAATGTTAGAAAGCAAGCAAATTCCAATTGAATTCCAAAATTGCAACTTGTACATATCTTACATTACAACTGCAGCAATTGCTTCCTCATGCTTTAAGAGTGAACCAAGTGCTTCTTCAAGTCTACCCAAATAGAATTTTGCCTTTCCACTCATTTGCCAGAACGATAACTTTATGGGACAATTGCAATGGCCTCCATACACTTTGTCCTTACACGTTTTATTTTCACTGCCCCTTTTTTCACAATAATGATTCTGATCTACAGAAGCCAAGCCCTCTTCACAAGCTTGTATCACCTCCTCGTACTTACACAACTAAACGGAGTGGAACAGACCAGGAATAGAAAATTATCAACAATGCATGTAAATTGTATGGGGAATCAACATTAAAAAAGGTCCAGTAAACAAACAATTGTAATTGTCTCACTGAAACAAAAGAACACTTTCACAAAATTGAAAATACTATCTGCTTGACTACAAGCCAGCTGCCAGACAAACAATAGGCACAATTCACTTACTGATAAAAGAGCCTGAGCCTTTAATTCAAGCCATTTTTCAGAATGGGGGCAGATGGAAAGAGCGGCGTTTACTAGATGCAATGCATGTGATACACCTTCTGAGTTTTTTGCGCTAAGAAGGTTTAGTGCTTCATCAATCTTATCATCCACTTGCTTCACATGAAATACAATGAACAGTTACATAGTGGCAGAAGACAATGTATGAAGGTTGTAAAGAGATACTCAGTTTAATAAAGCAATAGAATCTCAAAATACATGCTAGGGACTCTGACCCAACTTGTGCATTATGATAATGTGTAGACATAATTCAAAATTCCAATAAGCACCTTGCAACATAATTATTATGTCCATTCAAAATGTCAAACACTATAAACTGGCAACATAGATTGTGCGTAAGTGAATAGAGGAAAAATTTATATGCCTAGCACATACTTGCTCTATTTTCTTCTTTAAGAACATGCCAGTCAGCGTATACACTATACAATTAAAATGTATAAATACTTGAGCGTGGAGCTATATAGTTAATGATTGCAGAGGGAATAAATAAAAATTATTCAATAAATAGAAACAGCATCCTTGTGTAACTCACTATTCTTCCCTACATTCAGCAAGGGACTTATGTTTACATGACAGTAGCCTCCTTATGTAATTTTCGCATAACCTTTAAGAAAATTTAATGTAATATAAGATCAATTTGTTCAAAATAAATACAGTGAAAGAAAAAGAATCCATTGTAAGAAAATACAAGCTAAAATGCTCCGGCAGTCCAGCAATACAGAAAGCACCATAAATTGTGGGATATCAGATAGATGAGTGCGGTAATTATCAGAGTAATGAAAGCAGCAAATTGATGAAAAGAAAATGGATGAGGTGTGGTAGTACTGGACAAGAAAGAAAATGTAACAGTTTATAGTTGGAGCCTGGAGGTCTGCAAAGATACAGAAAATCTAAATAACTTAACTACAATCATATAACTAAATAATATATTGCAGTTGAGTTCTTGGGAAAAGGCCAATTCCAGCAAGGATCCAACTAATCCGATGTTAGAATAATTAGCACATGGATCACTCAATCGCAGATTCAGTAAAAGACTTCTTTGATGGGTTTTCAGTTTCAGGTACAAACATTTTTAATCAACCGCTACCCCTATTGCTTGTTTTACAAGATATACATATGGTGATAAAGTCCAATTGTCCTTCAATTTGGAACTCTAATATGCACTGATCCAATGTTAGATTAATTGGGAACATGAATCACTCGATACCAGATTCAGTGAAAGACTTCTTTGGTGAGCTTTTAATTTCAGAAACAAACATTTTTTATCAACCATTACCCCTATCAATTGTTTTGCAAGGTATACAATGTACATATGGTTATAAAGTCCAATTCTCCTCCATTTTGAAAGAAATCCAAAAGCTGATTTAGCAATTTGAGCCTGTGTCTTTGACTGGCCTTAACTTTCATGTATATAATCAAACGAATGCCATAAAAGCCATGATTTTGGGGTATCGCAAAAAGATCTATGCATCAACATAGACAAATGTTTCCAACTTTCCTCTAATATAACTTACAATCATACATCCATCTGCATCTTATTGAGGAACGACTACATCGGTTACATTTATTTTTGAATTAGAACAACGGAATATTATTGCAATTTATTAGCCTCCTCTTTAAGAAGAAAGGAGTGTTTTCATAAATGCATCATTATGAACATTAGTTTTGACCTTAAAACCTAAGTTGCACTGAAACGGATATGGGGTTTGAAACGAATACGACAAATTTTCAAAAAATCCGGATATGATACGGCAAGGAAACAAAATATATATATATATATAACAAAATAAAAATTTCATATTACCATTCTTCTTTTAGAATCTAGATTCTATATCTAAAAATACATGATCACCATCATGAATTCAACCTAAATAAATCATCATCATCAATTCAGCATAAACATTGTCATCATCATTAGCGTTTATTATAACATTCAACATATTATCATCATCATTAGTTATGTAATCAAAAATGCTACAACCTTTGTGCTTTCAGATCCAACTCCTTGAAAGAACGTGTCATGCATGGCAGATGGTATCTATCTTCCTTGCATGACAATTAAGAAACCCATGGGATCATTGGGATATTCTGTCAAGACCTATTTGAACATTTCAATCTTCTCAATGTCAACTTGGTCTCTTGACTATATGCAGGGAAAAGATTGGCTAAAGAAGATCTGTTATATTGGAGGGATTTATGAAATCAAAAGAAAAATCAATGACAATTAACAAAACCTTAACGAAACTGAAAATTAATCACTCAAATAAATTTCTTTATGAAGACATTCATCAAACCCTTATGTCTGTATTTTTGAACATCTATCTTTCTCTGTTGGTATAAATTTTTGAACAAATTTTCATCCGTTTTAACATTTTAAGAGTGGATTCCAATCACGATTTTCCTGAACGGATCCAAAAATATTAAAAACCCTTGGAAACGTATCCAATTCCAAATCCAAAGTTTCCGATTTTTTGAAATGGCACAAAAACTTTACAGCATTTCGGACAAGGATCATATCCATTTCCGTTTCAGAAACGGGGATCTGCGATTCCGGCAAATTCTCCAGGCGTTTCTGGTAACTTAGCTTAAAACTGGTTATCATAGGCTTGTATTAGTCATACCTCCATACTGATATTATAATCATATTGATTGCACTGCCATAAGGTATAATAAATTTTCACTGGTACCAACTTGAGGACCCAACAACACTGCTGGATATATATTCGATCATGTGCCTTTCAGTTGCATGGATTACGGTAATGACTATCAAGTGGCACTAACCTTGCATATTTCAACTACATTCAAGGGGTTTGCTGATGAGCACAACCAAATGAGGTTGTTGTCATAGGGTGTCAATTGTGGAGGTTGTGATGTAATGCCTTCTCTCCAAGATCTCCTGTTTAGATTAAGGGGAAATGTTGTCTATAGGGCTGACCCTATTTTAAGTTGGGTATCTATAAACCCATTCACTTTTGTATCTTGGTCAAGGCCAACTTATATTCAAGCCAAGTGTCCATACACCCCATCTCAATTGTATTTGGGAGAGCTACATTCAATATGGGTATCAGCTAAGTCAATGTTGCACAAAGTGGGGACATTTTTTGGAAGCGAGGACGCAGAAGCGTCATTTCCCAAAAATCTAGGAAGCGAAGCCTCTTGGAAGCGTCTACTATATATATGTATGTATATATATATATATATATATATATACACACACATATATATATATATACATAGATATATATATACATATATACATATATATATATATATATATATATATATATATACATATATATATTGCATTTATGTTAAAAAAACATCCAAAATACCAAATTAGTTGTAGAAGATATGAAAACATACATATTTTTACATAAATAAAGATAGATATGGCATCCATTGTACATCAATGATTAGTTACTCCGGCATCAACCATCTAGAATCTAGATTCCTCTTCTCTTGGCTAGCCTTTGCCTCTACTCCAATTCTATGGGGATATTATTCAACATTGAATAATTTTGATCAAACAGCTTAATCCGAGCCTTATAAGATGGTAGAGAAAGCTTAACATGCCTGATCAATGATTTTGACTTGAGTGAAGGGTACATAATTGCTAAGGCCATGACAAAGGAGTTCAACAATCAACAACACCAACCTGTGTTGGAATTTCTAAGTTTAACCCGTTAGAAATTCTTCATGTACTATCTAATTTATTTCTTCCTACTTGTTCAATTACTTAACAAGCTATTTACCATGTAAATACTGAAAATAAATACAAGTACAGTATCAACACATACAGATCATCAACTGAAGGAAAAACAAGCACACAAGTGACATTGTTGTTTTTGGACTAATGTCCCCGGAAAAACCCAATGCAGGAAAACCGGTGTAGCTATTCAGAGGGTTTTATTATTATGTAGTTTCATAATACAACCTGGATGCCAGAAATCGCTCACCCAACAGAGAATGCCCTCGGCAGTAGTACCTATCAGTCGGAGACAAATATTCTGGCTAAATCACCGGATGAATGATCTCATAGCAACAATGCAGCTTCTGCTGCTCCGCGTCACTCTAATAGGGACTGTGTCACCCTATCCGACTCTTCAGCTCCCAGTCTATCCCACGAAAAATCTCCCAGCGCTGCCTCTAGGCCCTGCGTCAACCTCTCTGGCCCAGCGTCAACCTCTCTGGCCCAGCATCAGCCTCTCTGGGCTCTGCGTCAACCTCTGCATCTCACACGTTGGCCCTCTTTGGCTCTACGCAGCTCCTGGCTACCTCTGTGTGGCCTCTCGCTGCCTCTGCGTAGCCTCTAGCGGGCTTTGTGTCAACCTCTCTCGGCTTCTGCGTTGATCCTCCTGGTACTAACTCTGCTTCTCTACTATGTATTCACTGCCCCTCAGCTGCAACTCTGATCACTCACTCAATTTCCTCAACAAACCCTGCCTGTAATAACTGATATTTCAATTCAATCAAATGTAAAGATTGATATTTAATTTATATTAGATTGACAGATTTTTTTCTACAAAAATTCTATCAAATTAAATGCATCTGCGTACCTGATTCTCATGTCTGATTCTCCAGTTTGCTGTTGATCACAGTGCTCCAAGTTTTCTGATTCCATTACCAAACCAACTTATTCCTCCCTGCCTATCTGGGATCAACCTCTGCGGTTCCCAGATCCAGAGAACTTCGAAATAGAAGTCCACTGGCCCCCGTGCCCAAAACTCCAGGAACAGTTGAAGACTTTCCCATTTTTAGTGCCCAAGTCTAGCCTCTGGCTCACCTCCAACAGATTTATCATTCTGCACCCTCTGTATATTTCTTCCCCCCCCCTTTTAAAATCCTCCTTCCTCCCTTTAAGTAGCAGAGGTCCCTCCCCCTCTACGCATCTGTTCACCGCCTTATGAAAGGATAAGATTTTGATAGGCGGTGACTACTTTGTCAGGATATTTTGCCTTTAATAGAATCAGATCTTCACAATATCGAATGGTGTCACATTAAGTATGATAGTTGGTACTTTAATTCATTAAATAATATAAGACCATAATGATTTTAAATATTACATATTACTTTATGTTTTTATAAAATGTCAAGTTTAATCATAAGGTTTATGGGTTTAGTTTTATTAGTACACATTTTGGGTTATTTATGTAAACATATGAATAAACTCAACTATATTTCTTACTGAGTGTATATTTCTTCTATTTACGAGAATTAGGTATTTAATTTATACCTTTGATAATTAATTCATTTATCTTATATTTAGACATTCTCCATGAATAGTCGATATAAAGTCAATGTATATATATATGTATATATACTAGTGCAATGTATATGATGCATGCATATGTAGCTATCATATGCATGCCTCACATGCATGCTAATACTACTATGTTGTTCGTGATTCGAGATGGGTTGTTACATACACCCCTCCTTCAAAAGAACTTCGTCCCGAAGTTAAGGGTTTATAAAGTATATTGATAATTCCTTTAGGGTATGTAAGGATTGTATTATGTGATTGAATTTTCATTTATGATCGTGAGGACACTTTAAAATTTGTGATTTTGACCGCTGATAGATTTCTAATTTTAATGGTCATGCCTTGCCCAAACCAGGTTCCCAAGCTATTCTAAAATCATCCTATCCTTCCTAATCTCTTCCACTCCCATCCTATCCGTCCTCTACTGGAGTATGCCATGGCGTCAGCTATACTGACCTAACCATGCATAAACTCTAAGGATGGCAGCGTCGACTATATCGACCTGATTTCCCAGTAGGCATCCGGCAATCATCATCACACGTCTAGGGGAGCGTGACTCGCACAATCCTCCCATGACCCCAGGTTTTAGAGGATAAACGGTGGGCAACACCTCCACCCCTCCCAGTAGAATCAGGGTTAATACCCTATCATGGAATCTCTTTGAGCTTCAATTGTTCTTGGAGTTTTGTCATCACGAAGTCGGTTTGGTAATGATACTATCTGCAATGTAAACACTTGCCCACAAATTATAACATATGCATCAATATATTCAAAATCAATTGTATTCAGATAACGATTTTCTATGCATTTTAATAAACTCTCATCTATGATATTGATTTTTGAGTTCATATGACATACTTGGCTATATCTAGCCAATATATTTGTAAGTTCATTTTCACATCTAGTAGTCAAGTGTATTCATTATTTTATTTCCATCTCATCATTCATGTTGATATGTAAAATAAAAATAAAATTATAATTATAAATATCACATCCTTAACATAAGTCATGATATATATAAGTATCCATGCACCAGCAACGTTAAGCATAATAATTGGAAATCATTCTTTCGTGTATTGATCGTGCATGAAATTTACGGCTTTCATTCCTATATGTTTAACGCTAAACATAAGTATAGCTGTTAGTTGCGAAAGTCCAATGATGTTGATGTAGTGAACGAATAATAACATTGAGATGACTCCGAGTACACGATGTGAAGGAAAACTTCATCATTGAAAACCTTGGAAAGGACATCAAGGAGGCAGCAGTAGTAGGACATCAACCGACAATTTATAATTTTCTTTTGCTTCTTTTCGAGAGTAAAATTTTATATCATAATCATTATCCTGGGTTAAGTCATTGCTTACATAAGAAAGAACTAGGCTATCATCTAAATACGCTTCTTCTCAGCTTTTCTGATCGTATTTGCATATCTGGAGTGGTAAATAATAGAAAAACTAGAAATAGTAGTAGATCCATAATATAGTACAGTTATATGTTTATTAACATGATGAGAATAGAGATCTTGCACAAGTGCCTTTTCCAATGGAAATTTACTATAAGAGTGGAATATCTAGATTTCCATTAACAGAAGTGAGGAGTTGACTGGTATCCAAAGGTAACTATAGTGGTAAGAGTTTTTAGTTGAAGAGGAACTATCCATCAATATTATATTAAAAATGGAGTACAATTGCATTCTGGTTGGGTAAGCTATGTTCATGTTCTCTATTAATGAGAATAAGAACAAAGAGAATTCGTAATTTTTAAAAAGGGGTGTCACTCTACCTCAGAAGACAGAATTTTTTTTTTTGATGCTGCCTATTTATGTAGGGGTATCGGTAATTAGGCAAAGATGGAAGCTGCCAAGGAGAATATTCTGAATCAGAGTGATTTCTAAGCAGACTGAAAATCTATTGAATCTGTCTTTCGAAGCAAACAGATCAAAATTTATTGTTTCAAAATCTATACTGGCAGTCAGTAATATTTTACATTGACAAAAACGCTTAGATGTTATGAAGAATATTAGGAGGAGCCTGTAAATTGCATGACTGCTCTGTCACAAATGGTTTTTACCATTGCAAAATTGAAGAAATGTCATTGAAGATTTCTCTATATTGAATAGTGGTCACCTATTCCATGATGGTATTGATAGGAGGTATTATGCTTATTCAATTATATGTCTGTCTATAGAAGGTACATGACCTAATAACACAGAATTCAAATGGAGAGGTATGGATGGTATAGTTTTGATGTGTCAAATAGAAATATTCATAGCTTTAACTCAAGAAATGCGAAATTTTTCTTTAACAAGGACAATTCACAGGGTGTGTACATGACAGCCAATCCCTTTCTCCTCCAATCCAAACATGTTTATTTTAGACTGTACAGTACAATGTTCAGATTGTGTTCTAATATCTTTCATTCCTCAAAATTTCTGGGTCTTAAAATTTACAGATTAGTTTTAATGTGGAACAAAAACGCAAACTGGATTTTTTTTTTTTAAAATAACTACCCGTATTTGGGCACACTGATGTTTCAAGAGCTCTATGTTAAGAACTTTTGGCAATAAGGATGTTAGTTTTTCAGTGACAGGTCAGGCTTTTACTTGAACGAAAAGTGCTCTGTTTACCTTGAACCCTGAGTCTCCCAGGTGACTATAAGAAACTATAATAAAGCTTACAAGCCAAATTGCTTAGTCTGAAAGTGATCTCAGTGCTTCAGAATTAGCTATGAAATCTGAGTAAAAGAGCATCCTGAGGATCCTGTAAAATTCTTCTTGTTCTACAATATAGACAGTACACATTAGAGAATAAACAGGGGTAAAATTCTGAAGTGTGAAGATACAGGAGTGTGCAGAGTTCACGAATCCCTTGTTGTATAACTTAATGATTCCGGGACTAATTCAAAATGGCTGGTAATTTCCTTTCTTTTATTCTAGGAAATGATCGATTAGGATTGCTCTCCCCACACCTATATCAAAGGAGGCCTTCTACTCTTTAAGTACATATTGCATTAGTTGATCCTATACTTCTTGTAATAGACTTGAATATAAGTTAGCCAAGATTATGACAACAAATTTTGTTGTTGTTGTTGTTGTTGTTGTTTTTTTTTTTTTTTTTTTTTTTTTGAAAAAGTGTATTTATCTCAAGTTGCTCTCGTTTACAGATTTACTATAGGTTTACCGTAAGCATTGCCAATGAACTGTGAACAGCAGGCTATTAGAAGAGAACTCTTGTAAGAAAACCCCTTTAAAACAGGACTGGCATAAATGATACATTTCCTTTGCAACAAATTTTATTTTCAAAAACTTGTAAGTGGTTTAACATTTACTGATGAAGTTCTTAAAGGGCAACGAAAGCTGAAAATGATACGTACATTTGAGAGAAACTTGTTAAGAGCCACAAATTTTGTAAAGCTTATGATTCCATTTCTGTCTTATCATCTGTTGGGCAATCGAATCTGAGAAGTGGAGATTGCCAGCAGCTAGAGCTTTCTTCAGGTCGAAAGCATTGATTTGACCTGTTCCCTGGACATCTACACTTTCAAACCACGCTCTGAATTTGGCCATCCCCACTAATATTTTGATATTGGAGTAAGGAAGGAGATTGTCACAGTAAATTAAACTAAAGCTTGTTCCACGTTTAAAATGTAAGGTTTTCCACAATTTTACACATTTATTTACTTTTCTATACCCTTCCCCAATTCTAGAGCTATAGGTTTGTCACCTTCTAGGGCATCAAAACTGTCTACAGATTGACAAAGAGACAAACCCATGACATAAAAACGATGCTGTTTGGTAAAATCGATATAAATTAGGATAATCTTGGAATGCAATCGAGAACATTGTTAAAGTTATTTCTACAATGACCTGGATTCCTCTTCCATCGAATGGACGCAAAGATTGCGCGAATGGAGTCAAACAGATATGGCTGTGGCTGCAAATAAATCAATTCTTTTCCTTTTGGCGTATATCCCGCAAGGCTTTTATGCTGGACAGCCATTGCTTGGGCGTTCCGTTATTTTCATGTTATTTTACTGAACGTTCAACTCTTTCCAGAGGGCCTTGGGGTTCTATATCACCATCTTTTTATATTTAATGAGTTGTGCATGTATGGCGTCCATTAGCTCCTTGGAATTCTCCTCAACTTTTCTTGCTGCATCCATGAAACCTTCTGGGGATGGGTTTTTTTTTTTAACATATAAAATATTAAATTATAGCGGAACAATATCTCATAGATATTTAATTTATATATTTTTCTTAATATATAAAATATTTATATATATATAAAATAGAAAAAAAATTATAATCTCACTAAAATTTATATATCAATTTTAAATAATAAAAAATAAATAAAAACATTAAACATTAAAATCTACACTGGAATATAATAATTAGTGAAACTCCAACTAGGCTCGTATACATCCCAGATATTTAATTACGTTTGGATGTCGTATTCATCTCCCTTAATAAGTTTAATATTGTAGTGCTGCATTATTCTCAAAATATATTTTAAATTGTAGTCGGTCGGGCCGTTGTTGTAAAAACACTCAGATTGTGCGAACGGTGGAGTGGTCATCAATCTTAATTTGGAAATTCAATTATAAACAAATCCCTTTCACGGTATCATTCTGAAATTTTAGTCAACCATAAAATTGAATCCGCGTCTCACGCTTGCCCAGACTCGTGGAAATAATCGTTTCCACACTTGTCACTCGGACCACCGTTGCCCAGACACATGGAAATAATCGTTTCCACACTTGTCACTCCGATCATTTCTAACCTGCCGAGGAAATACCCTTTCTTAAACGGAGAGAATCCCAGATTTTCTGATTTGTTTTGTGTAAAATACCAATTCTAGCGATTTCTGCCAATTGGGCTTTCCTCTTGCGCGGGCTTCCTGATTCCAAAATTTCTGGTTCTTTTCCTGTAGAAGAATAAAAATTCTAGCTTTTCCGACTTTGTCATCCTGTTTGGTAACTATGCACCCACAAGAATTCTTTACTGTGAAACCAATTTTTTTTTTTATCAAATTGTGAGAGGAGTTGAAATTTGGATAGGCTAAGAATCAAACCCTCAAGATCCGTACGTGGCTGGTAAGAAATCGGTCTATTAAATTAAAATCAGTCTCATTATCTCTGCTGAATGCATGCAGTATACATATATGGTTATACCCGCATTTCAGATCCCTGTATTGCATTCATATGAGCATTTTAAGATTCAAATAGAACAGAGTCCTCTAATATCAAAGGTTCCTTCATTGAACACAGTGGTACAGTTTGTTGTTGGCTGTCAATAATGTATTTTGTACCATCTTATTGAAATCTTTTGCTTCCTATTTTATTCAGCGTGTTGTATGATCATGGCTCTCTTGATTTTTGATCAATGCAGTTTGGTGCATCTTAAAATTCTCCTATTTTTTTTTTTTTTTAATTTCATATTCAGTGATTTATACATACCCCGAAGGCTTAAACTGATATTTGATAGCCGAATTCTTTGTAAAGTTACATTGCAGTGTGTTGACAGTAATGCGTTCTGAACTCTATATCTCTCTACTCTGCCCATTTATTTTTCTTCCATTGTGCCATGGTACTATAATTCACTTCACAGATCTGTAGACATCGATCATGGCCTCCTTCCTCCTCAAAAGATCAGACCGTATGAAATTAGGAAGGATTTATGAATCTGCTGCGTTTCAAAGAAAAGCCAGGTGCTTACAGTTCTGAGCGCTTCTGCAAGTCTTAATCATAGTTACCAGCAATGTTGCACAAAGCGCGATCGGGATTTAATCGGCGCCGGGGAAAAAAGCGGGAAAAAATCGTTAAAAGCGGAAAAAAGGAAAAAAAGCGGAAAAAAAGCGGGAAAAAAAGCGTTTGGCACAAAAATATTCATTTTTTTTCATTTTTTTTCAATTTTTTTAATATCTAAACCATCTACAACATAAAATAAATACATTGACACATAAATATGATAAAAAAACTAATATATAAGATGTTTAATATCATTTCTAGCGCTAAAATCACACATAACATTGAATCATGTCCTGAATAGTAAGTCCTGAGTCCCAACTCAGCCTCAAAATATCAACAAAAAATATGATAATGTATCTCATCATGTCATAATGTCATATACAATAAAATGAAAGTCTAATCCTATTGATTTCCTCTGCCCTCTTGCGAGAAAATGGCACAAATTTCTGTTTCCCTCTAGATGTAGAAGCTGGTGCCTGTGCTGGTGGAAATGGCAGTGGAGTTTGACGTGCTCTAGAAGCTGAAGAACTAGTAGTAGCAGCTACAGGAGGCTGAGGTGGACGGAGACCACGTCCTCTACTGGTGGTAGTGGTAGCCCGGGTAGGCGGTGTCACCTCCTCCTCCTGC
This sequence comes from Pinus tabuliformis, assembly GCA_031772625.1. Classification (NCBI taxonomy): domain Eukaryota; kingdom Viridiplantae; phylum Streptophyta; class Pinopsida; order Pinales; family Pinaceae; genus Pinus; species Pinus tabuliformis. Next base: position 1,105,221,822 of record CM062811.1, read on the forward strand.
TCCTCCTCCTCCACCTGCTCCTCCTCTTGCTCCTGCTCCTGCTCCTGCTCCTCCTGCTCCTCCTCCTCCCCCTCCTCCTCCCCCTCATCCTGCACTAACCAATCATCAGTGGGATCCATGAGAGGCCTCTCGGTCTCAACCCTCCATTCAGCAGTGGTGTCAATCCCATCCAATGAAATGGCTTCCGTATCAGGTGTCTTCTCTAGTTGTCTCACCCACAATCGAAGATTGTAGTAGACATAGACCATGTCATTAAGTCTATGGGACTCCAACCTATACAAAGTTCATGAAATAATAATTAATAATTAATATTATAAAAAAAATATTGTTTAAAACTTTAATGAATTCAAAAATTTATTTGGAAATTTGCAATATTTTAAATGTTTAAGTGTTAACCTATTGCGCTTCTTGTTGTGTATTTTTTCAAATACACTCCAATTGCGCTCACATCCCGAGGAGCTGCATGTTTGGCTGAGGATGCGTACGGCAAGCTTTTGCAAAAGGAGTACTCTGACACCATACATCTTCCACCATGCGTCTACAACAAAATTACAAATAAAATTTTAAATAAACATAGAAAAAAATGGAATTTGAAGAGACAATGAAATTTGAAACAAAGTTACAAAGTACAAACTAAAAAATACCTGGCATTTTAATCGTCCTATCAATGACAGCCATCTCAAAGCCAAATGTGCCACCTGACAACTTATATTGCTCAATTTGTCTAGAGATCTCCATACGTTCTTCTGGAGATCTCACCATCTTCTGGACACAGGTTAATAATCCTTCCACGACCTCAACATCAAAATTAAACCCACATGCATAAGAAAATGCAGGGTTCAGGAAAAGCCCAGCAGCATGAATGGGACGATGGAGTGTGTTGTTCCATCGCTCATCAATGACTGCCCATAGAAGGAGTTGTCTCTGAAACCCATCATCTCCCTTATCATCATAGTAGGACCGAATGGCTTCTTTGGCCCTGTCCATGGCTTCATACAAATAGCCCATTACGGGCTTCTCACCATCAACCAACCGAAGAAGACCTTTACCAAAGGTTCAGTAACAGCGCACACCTCCTGCACTCCCGCCCAGAAGTCTTCCTGGTATGAAACTAGTCTGCACACGGCTTCTCCTTCTGGTTTGCGGCTCATTGGCGAAGCACGCCACTCCTCTGAAAGAAACATTCTCTTCAAATCCCACATAGAATTCAAGAGGGATTGAAGAGATATGAAACTCATCGCAAACCGTGTAATGGCGGGGCGCACCAACTCTTTGTTGTTGGTGCATTTTCTCATCAAGCTAAGCACAGATGTGTGGTTGTAAATAAATTTTGTGATGCTTTTTGATGAGTCAACAACCTCTTTGACAAAGGGAATTTTCCCTATGTCCTCTAACATCAAATCAATACAATGGGCAGCACAAGGTGTCCAAAATAAAGTAGGATGCCTGTCCATAAGCATTCTACCAGCAGCAACATAATTTGCAGCATTGTCCGTTATGACTTGGACAACATTTTCTGCACCCACCTCCAAAATAAACACATCCAGCAAATCACATAAAGTTCTTGCATCTTTGATTTGATGAGTTGCATCAATAGATTTGATAAACATAGTCCCCTTGGGACAACTAACCAAGAAGTTTATAAGCGTTCCCCCCTTTTGGTCAGTCCAACCATCTGACATAACAGTGCATCCTGTTTGTGCCCATGATGCCCTAAAATCCTCCAATCTTTGGGTGCAGTCACGCTTTTCATCTTGAAGAAGCCGGCCTCTGAAATCATGAAGAGAAGGGATTTTGTACCCCGGGCCAACACTGGCAATAGCATCAACAGTAGGTTGGAAAAATGGATTATTCCTTATAATGCTGAAAGGAATATCACTCCAGAGGAGAAGTTTTGTCATCAACTTGTCAGCTTGTTCTTTTTCAGTTCTTTTTAGCATTGAACCAATAGTTGGTTGTGAACCAGGTGTGGTTCGAGGAACAAAATATGATGATGCAGCTACCGGATTGACTGACGCTGCAGTAGAACCAGTGCCACTTGGCCCACTTCCTTCAGCTGACCTTTTAGTTGCCTTTTGAGTTCTTCTTTGGCCTCTCTAGTGTGCTCTAATTCTCCCAATGCTCTCATGGCTTTTTGGATAATTTCAGCAGTTGTATTTAGACAGGGCCCCACATCATGTCCAGGGATTTGTGCAAGGTGGAACTTCAACCTGTACACCCCCCCGAATATTTCCTTTCCACACAACTTGCAATACAAGTTTTGTCTATCATTCGGAGTTTTAGGGTCACCATATTCCCAGAAATGATCCAATTTACTTGGCATGTTTGTTTTTGAATTTTGAATTTGCAAACCTATGGAAAAAATTAAAAATAAGGATTAGGAAATAGGAATTTAGGATTACATAATACAAATTACAATTTAGCATTTACAAAATTACAAGTTAATTATTTCCAAAATCCCAATTTCTAAACCCAAGTTACCCAACCAAATGCCAATGGCAAATGCCAAAAAACAATGAAAATTCAAAAAAAATAAACAATGTTTAAAAAAAATGAGAAAATAAAAATAAAAAATTGGTTCTCATAGTCATAACAAATTACCCATCCCAAATCAATGAAAAATTACAAAAAATTCTTTAAAACAATGAAAAACAAAGTTTTTATAGAAGCAAAAAACAAAAAAAATTAATCTACATACCTTTTTTATGGACAAAATTGGTGATCTTGTCTTGGAATTTCTCCTAAAACCACTTGGATTCGCTCCCAAATTCGACGGAAACCCTCCAGCTCCTCTCC